>CP106977.1:407534-2807534 GCA_025722995.1 Phytophthora agathidicida | reverse complement strand
ATGACCTGATCCGTTCGTCTACAGACTTGATGAGTGTACCTTTTGCTGGTACCAAACTATTTGCCCAAAAAATCGGTCCTATCCTATCCTGGCACTTAAGAAAAAGATCCTCCAAGATGTCAACGCTGCAGGACTTGGTTCTCGACGAGAAGGACTACGTGGAGCTTCTGCGCAAGCTCATCAGCGTCTCCGTACGTCTCTCTACCTCCCACACCATCCTCGCAATCCTAAATCGTCCTGCATTCCTCACAATACACAATCCTAAAAAAATGTAGGAAAAAATGCAAAATGCCCCAGGACTAGGCTTCATCCCGCAGGAAAACCTCGTGTCGGACTTCGTCCTGGAAGAACTGAAGCCTTTCACGGGCACTGACTTGAGTGTGGAACGCGTGGAGTTCGTGGCAGGACGAGGCAACGTCATCATCAAGTACGCCCCGTCCTCTGCTGCCCAGGACAAGACTTTGGCTCTGGTGGGCGCCCACATGGACGTCGTACCGGCCAATCCGGAAGGTTGGCAGAGAGACCCATTCACTCTTACAGTGGAGGGGGATAAACTCTACGGACGCGGCACTACGGACTGTCTAGGACATGTGGCGCTGTTGACCTGTAGGTCCTAAATTTGTGGAAAATTGTCCTAAAGTGAAGAATTTATCCTAATATTGTAAGATGTATTGTAGTGCTGTTCAAGGAGCTGGCCAAGCACAAGATACCGACCAAGACGCAGGCCGTGTGTGTGCTGATCGCGTCGGAGGAGAACACGGAGATTGAGGGGGTGGGCGTGGAGACGTTGATGGAGTCGGGGAAGATCGACTTTATCAAGAACGGACCGGTGTTCTGGGTTGACTGCTCGGATAGCCAGCCGTGTATTGGCACGGCTGGCGCGATTACGTGGACGTTGAAGGCGACGGGCAAGTTGTTCCACAGTGGACTGCCCAATTTGGGCATCAATGGACTGGAACTGGCCATGGACGCGATGACCAAGATCCAGGAGTACTTCTACAAGGAGTTCGGGCCGGTGGACAAGGAGAAGGAGTACAACTACTCGTGCCCTTCGACTATGAAGCCCACGCGCATTGAATCGTCAGTCAACGGGCTCAACCAAATGTACGTGGGATGCTTGGGGTTTTGTGGGAACCTGGGTTTCTGACGGATGTTGTGTGCAGTCCGCCATGGGCGAAGGTTGCTGGTGACGTGCGTTTATCTCCGTTCTACGACATGAAGGAGGTTTGGCATGAGAACTGATGTTGCTGTTTCTTACAATTGGTGCTTTAACTGAGTTTATCAATGGTGTACAGATGATCGCTAAGATGACGACGTTTGTGGACGGACTCAACGCCAATATCACGTCCTTAGAGGGCAATCGTGGCCCGGTGTCCAAGTACACCCTCCCTGCGGAAGACCTTAAGGGCAAACTGGAGCTTGTGTTCGACAAGAGCTACTACGAAGGCATCGCCTGTTCGTTGGATTCGATCGGATACAAGTACGTATCGAATTTTTTTTTTCTTGTTGGAGCTCACGCGCATCCTTGGTTTTCTGTTCTTGCAGGGCTCTCCACTCGGCGGTCAGCGATGTTCTTGGAGAAGCGAAGCCGTTCTCCATCAGTGGAAGGTATCCGAAAAGGCCTGAAAAATATGTATCGAGCGGAAAACTCGAAGGTAAAACTAACGTGATCTTGTGCCCTGCTTCGTAGTTTGCCCCTGGTTCGTGACATGCAGCGTGGTGGCTTTGACCTCACACTGGTTGGCTTTGGCAAGAGCTCCGTGTACCACGGCGATAACGAGTACTGCCAGCTGAGTGACATGAAGGATGCCTTGAAGATCCTCGCACACACGATTGCCAACGTTGATGCTACGCAGTGAACACGTAGCACTGATGGAGACTACATACCCTGTTGTGAAGCTCATCATGCGCCCACACTGCGCCAAGGTCAACTAGTTGCAATGTGAATGCACAAGTGTTGACTGTGTTTATTATGAAGTGTGAAAGTGATGGCAAACCTCAGGGTGTGTGAAACGAGAATTGATGAAGTGTTGTTGTAGATGCCGCGGGTGACCTTCCCACCTAGTGATAGACGTTTTACGAGAAGAGGGGGTCAGCGGGTACTCAGTCTTCGGAGTTGGGTACGCGCTTCCGCTGCCAAGACATCTGGGAGAATTGAGGACTATGCGGTACCGTTGCTTTCTTGCGTGCAGCTTCTGCAGCGGCGCGTTTGCTGACTACAGCTTCACGGCCGAGATTAAGCATGGCAGCGGTGACGGAGGATGGCAGTTTGGCGTATGAGCGGTTGGTGACGAGGTTCACGTAGAAGAGACGTCCAGTCTTGGGATCCGTGCGGCGAGCCCATTCCTTGGGCAAATTGCTGGTGCTGGAACCCGCTCGTCGGCTGGACAACAATGAACCACTACTGCCACGACTCGTGTGAGATTCGGGTGTAAGGGCACTTGACGGTGACGAGGCTGTCGAGGAAGTGTCTGGCCCGACTTGAATGTTTTGGCGTTGGCTGTATGCTGGTCTTGACGTTGACGTTGAAGAGCTTGCACTTCCGGCAAAAATGTTATCGAGCACTTGGTGCTTGGAAGGGAGTTTCCAAGACGCCACTTTGTTCAGCGTATCGTAGAAGTATTCACGCCCGCTCTTGGAGTGTGTTCGTCGTATCCATCCGTCAGGCAGGGATTCCTTCCGTGCGGAAGATATGGACCGCGCAGTGCCAGCGGAACTTGTCTGACGACGAAGCGATGAAGCTGTAGCAGCTGTGACCGTAGAGCTTACACGCTCAGGACCCCGAAGTGCGTCGCTCTTTACGGAATCGCGGTCAATCGACTCAGCTCCGCGTGCACTAAGCTGGTTATTGTTGCTGCTGGTAGATCGTGAAGTTCCAGTTCGAGTGGTAATTGGAGCACTCTTTACCATACTCCGGCGATCGTTAGTAGCGTGGATTGAAGATGTCGATGAGCTGTGGCCAGAACGGTGAAGACGAGAAGAAGCTGTGGAAGCCATCGCACTGGTTCGCGAGTGGCCCCATTTTCCGCTGTGCTCGATGGACTCTGATCCGTTGTTGTTTTGGTGGTGGCGATTGTTGCTGCTAATACTAGCAATCGACGAGACCTCGTCCTCATCGCGAGAATCTCGTTGTGAACGGTACGAGAGGGCACCAGTGCTGCTTCTACTAGTATTGACACCTGGAGTGACGTTCCGGCGCGCAGTTGTTCCAGCACTCTTGGGTCGTGCCAAAGTGCTTGAAGTGGCGGACGTCCTGGCAGTGGCAGACATGGTCCGACGCGATGCAGTGGAGGTCGTTGGCACCATTGGATCAGATTTTGTTGGACGCGAAGTTTTGACCATCCTCTGGGGCTTCTCGTCGTCGTCGTTATTCTGCCTCGCCGATTCCACATGCGCTGGCTGCTTCTTCTGAGGAATCAACTCAACTTCTTCATCTTCTTGTTGCTGCTGTTGCTGTGGTTTGCGGTGCCGAGCGGCATCCGGCTCCGAGCCCGAAGATGCTGGCTCGTCAATCTCAGGCTCAGCGTCTCTCTCTGATTTTGGCATCGCAACTTCCGAGACGTCTTCAGGACTTGTGATCACCGTTTTCGCGCGGGCTTCGGTCGTATTGATCTTCTCCTGTTCTTTGTGGTCGACCCTCGACTCGACGATCTCCTGCTTCGTCGCTGGTTCGTGCTCTACGTCGTCATCGAACTCATCGTAAACGTCTTGAGGTGTTTCTGCCTCTGGCCCCAATTCTGACGCGGGGATCGGTGGTGCAAGACCATCCTTCTGCAGCAACTTGACCTCGCTTTGAATAAGTGTCTTTAAGTGAGCAAGGGAGAACTCTTGATAGTCAAACTCGAAGTCGAAGGCCTTGTCAACTCGGAAGACTGGAGGCTCACCAAGCTGTGCGCGGATACCCTTGAAGTATGGATGTGCCAGGGCCTGCTTAGCTGAAATACGACGACCAGGATTCACGCACAGCAGTCGTCGAAGAAGACTAACAGCTTCTGGTGATGCTCGACGGAATAACTTACTGATTGCCGAGGGTGAACAAGGTGGTAAACTCTCGAGGAAGGCCAATGCGTCTCCTTCGACATCATATCCACGCTTATCACGTGGTGGCACGGGTAACACACTGAAGACTCTCGAAAGTTGGTCCAGGAAATCTGCTCCTGGGAACATCGGTCGACGATTAAGCAGCTCGCCAAAGATGCACCCGATCGACCACATGTCCACAGCTTCGTTGTAGGTGCCTGTAGGTGCCAACATGATCTCAGGCGGGCGATACCAGCGAGTGACGACGTACTCGGTCATCAGAGCCTGTGTCTTATCTATCGGACGTCGCGGTTGCTGTCCTTCTTCTGTCGGCGACATGACGCGAGCACTGTGTGGGATGTAGCGCGATAGCCCGAAATCCGTGATCTTGACGTCGCAGTTCTTGCTCACGAGAATATTTCCTGGCTTGAGGTCGCGATGCAGAACACCGTTTTCGTGTAATGTTTGGGCACCACACAGGAGCTGGTACATGATGGCTGCGATGTGGGCTTCTTCAAGCTTGGTCTTGCTCTGGATGAGGCGGTGGAGATCAGTGTCCACGAGATCCATCATCAAATAGAGCTCGTCCTTCTCGATGCAAGTGCTCAAGTTCTGCAAAGACGCGATATTGGGGTGTTTGCCGAAGTAGCGCATCAGTCGAATCTCACGCAACGTGTGCTTGGCATCCCATTCATCTCCGGCCATGGGCGTGATCTTCTTGATCGCGACGTTCTTCTTCGTCTCTGAGTCTGTCGCGGCGCACACGATCCCGTAAGAACCTTCGCCAAGTACTTGCAGTGGCTTGTACTTTGCTGGCACGTTGAAGTTACAACTCTTGAGGGTGAAGCCCGAACCAGCAGGACAGTCGTTCTCCAGCACAATAGGTGTATCATTGTTGCTCGCAGATGCCGTCGGCGCTTTCGATACTGCTTTTTCTGTCTTTGCAGCGTGGGGCTCGCTTTCATGTGGTTCTGGCTGGTGTTTGGTAGGTCGATCAGCGAACGCGACCACCTCGTCACAAATGTATTGCCGCAGAGTGGCAAGAGGGAGAGATTGAGTCTCAAACGCAAACTCAAGCGAGTGGGGCAGACGCAGCGGCATGATATCACCCCATTCCTCCGCAACACCTTCAAAGAACGGATGCGCCAAGGCACCATCCGCTGAAATTCGCTCCTTGGGATTGAAACAAAGCAGTCTTCGAAGCAAATTTAGTACCTGAGGGCCTGTCGTCTCGCCTAACTTCGTCTCCAAAGCACCAGGTGCCGGAGAAGGAAGAGAAGACAAGAATTTGAGAGCGTCCTTCTCGATCACGTAGCCCCAATCGTCAGGCTCTGGGATTGGAATCAGTTGGAAAACACGCGTGAGTTGGTCCATGAAATCGGTGCCAGGAAATAGCGGTTTGCGCGACACCAGTTCTCCAAGAATGCAGCCCACAGACCACATATCGACAGCTCCATCGTAGGTACCGTTGGGTGCAAGCATGAGCTCAGGCGGTCGGTACCAACGTGTGACCACGTACTCTGTCATCATAGACACTCTCGCTCCATCATTCGACTCTTCTTCATGCCCAGACTGAGATTTTTTGGGCATCATACGAGCGAGACCGAAGTCCGTGATTTTCAACTCGCAATCTTTGTTCAGCAACAAGTTCCCTGGCTTCAAGTCGCGATGGAGGACGCCGTTATCGTGCATCGCCTTGACACCTGAAAGTACTTGGTACATGATGACGCGAATGTGACCTTCAGTGAGAGGGCATGAACTCTGGATGAGCCGATGCAAATCGGTATCAGCGAGCTCCATCATCATGTACAGCTCGTCCTTCTCCTCGCACATGCTCAGGTCTTTCAACGAAATGATCTGTGGCGACAAAATGGATTGTGGTTAGTCGAGATGGAGGTGGCAGCACGATGAAAATCGAGAACTACTCACGTTTTCATGGGCTCCAAGACAGCGCATCAGTCGAATTTCTCGGAGTGTGTGCGTAGCGTCCCATTCATCTCCAGCCATTGGTGTGATCTTCTTGATGGCCAATTTTTCATCCGTCGCGGTGTTGCGAACGGAGCACACAACACCGTACGATCCCTGTCCGATTGCGTCAATGGGCTGGTACTTGGGGTCTACGTTGAAGCTACACCCGTTGATGGTGAAGCCGCTCTCGTTCATCACCGGCCCGCTGCGATCATCTCGCCCCATGTTTGTTGCTGCTTGAGACGAAAGTGCCGAAAACAAGTACTGGGGCTATGAGCTATGACGATGCTACTGCATGCGGGGAACAAGGTGAACCTTGCTTTGCCAAGTCACACCTTGCGCAACTCGCTCGCACGTGTGGGACGGAGCAGCGCTTCAACGGGTTTCGCCAAGCCACGTTTGGAAGCCAATTTTAGTGCTCCTTGTCCGGTGGCACTTGCTCCTGCACTGCCTGCGATAGTTCTGGTGGTGAAGACATACCCGATCTATGAGCTGCTGCGAGGTGCAGGAAGTTGGTTTTGAAACGACATGAGCTACAAGTGCTTGCCATGGAGAGCTTGCTGTATTGGTTGATAGGCATGACGACATGGGCTTGTCGGTGCTGGCGCATGCTCGAAAGGAGCGTTGGGCCGTAAATAGTGGTGATACGACGCTATTTCAACACCACGGACGGCGGGCGATGCTTGCTGCTCCTCTCGGGTGCTCCTAGAACGGCAGCTTCCACCACGTGATAAACTCCGTCCAGCTGATGGTGCCACTGCAAAGAAGTGCATGGCATGCGATGAGGTTGCTGCATTCTGACCTTGAATCTCGATTCGCGTCACGCCTGACGCGACGACTTCGTACCTTTCGTCCGTGTCGAACTCCTTGGCGAGATACTGCAGCTCGATCTCCGAAAGCGGCTCGCCAAGATCCTCTGCGATGTCACGGAGCTGCAATGCAGTGTGTTAACTGCAGCACCAAAGCGGCAAGCATGGCATTTAGCCTCGTACCTCGTCGATGTCAATGTCCCCAGACCCGTTCTAGTGTGCACTTCTGTCAGCCTCTCTCCTTCATGGTCCGGCATGATAGCAATACGAACCTGGTCGTAGTCGTCAAAAATCTTCCTGAGCTCGCGCTCGTGCTCTTCCGAAAGTGTCGCTGACTATTGGCATAACGAACGAGCTCATCAAACACTTGGAGAGAAAGCAAGCTCGCGCGTCTTCATCACATGAACACGAACCATTGTTGCAGAGTTAAACTGAGTCTTCAATGTGGGGTGCTGCTAGCCGTTCGTTCATCCGCTGCGACCCTTCATGCGCACAAAACGATCTTCCGTGACCCCCACTTCAAGACTTGGCGTGTCAAACGTACTACAAGACCCATGCTGCACTTCCTCTCCGTGTTCCTTCTCGTGTGCTTCGCACCAGTAGTAGCTGGGCGTGATACCCGATGCGACGATGGATTTCCTCAGGATGTCGTCAAATGCATCATCCCTCTACCCAGCACCCTGAGTGACTTTGTGTGTGGCACCAATGGCATCTTGGCACTGCTGGATGGTTGCTACTTGTGTGTGGACGCCACGACCTGTGCCGCTCTCGACTCAGCCCATAATTTTAATGCCGAAGCACAGGACAAACCACTACCCAAAGCCAGTGGCAACGACATCTCGATCCTTCTTCAGGACCAGGCCGACAACAGTCCGGATGAGTCCAACTTCGAACAAGCCGCTGCCGTTCCTAAAGCTGCTGCTACACGAACCCAAATTGACAACAGCGACGACACTCCCAAAGGCTTTGCAATCTCCAACTGGTTGTTCTCCATCCCCGTGTGTCTTGCGATCGTGTCGCTCGGTTTGGCGATTCGATCCCGTGTCCCTCCCCGTCGTCGTGGATTCCAGCGACTGCAGGACCACAACCGAAACATCAGTCTACTGTTCCAAGACAACATTAATCCGTTCTGCTCCAACGACGAAGACGTTGATATCGAGACAGCAGGTCATTTCCAAGGAGACCCGAGCAACAGCGAAAGCGAAGAAGCGCAATTCCTTCCGTCTGCAGAATTGGAAGAGGACGAAGTCACTCAAGCTGAATCCGACGCTATCAAACAAGCAGTCATGCTCCACATCAAAGAATTCGACGAACAAGATGATGAAGAAGAAGATGAAGAAGTGGAGATCTAACAGCGCACGGTTGGAGCAGTGTCGAAGTGTTAACAAAAATATACTTTGCGTTCACTCCACTGATTCACTTCCCCATTCAATGATTTACTTCTCCCACTCACTCAATCTCTCTCGTACACCACAGTACCATCTCTCTTGACCGCTCGAAGAAAGTATCGTCGGTCGATAACTCCGCTGTCCCCCATGCCGGGACTCAACACGACGTTGTTGCTGGACCTGTAGAACTTGATTCCGTCCGCCACCGCCGTGGGGAAGTCAATGTACAGCAGCAAATTGCAATTCGACCTCATGCCGCTCACCACAACTTCTTCATCCGTCACCTCATTCTCAGTGAAGTGGATGTGGTTCCTCTGCATCTTGCTCAGCCCCGAACTCCAGATACTGTCCCAGAACTTGAAATACGTGCCGTGGACGCATTTGGTGACGGAATTTGGGTCTTCCAACGGAGTCAGCAGCTCCTCGTCCTGCACCAATTGGAGAGTGTGGCCCTGGTTGGCTCGGACGAATTTCACCGCTCCCGACTCGTCCGTCGTCATGGAGAACCGCTTCTTGGCGTTGGTGCGCACAACTTCTTCCACTTGTTGCTCCGTGAAGGTATGGAACAGCGGGAGGGCCAAAAGTTGACCCAATTCCACGAAACCCGACGGTCTCATGTCCAGCTGCAGCTCCTCCGCCCCGTGACGCAGCGCGTAGGCCAGAGTTTTCGACAGCCGAACTTCGGGAGGGTCATCTCTCCGCCCACTTGGGCGAGTTTTACCACCTCGACGAGGTTTGCGCTGCTGATCTCTTTTCGACGCCATGGAAAAATGGGGAATGGCTTGGTGGAGGTTTCAACTTTTTGGGTACACGTTTTTTCACTCGTGATTTTGAGTACTTGCTTTACTGAGAATGGTAGAAATATGCATTTTAACCTAGGTGGCTGTGGGTGCATAGCTGACGGTGAGAGTGTGGGTTGGTGAGTGTAGGACAGTAAACTGCCGAGTTTGTTCCCGCGCAAGCACTACTTGGATATTGTGGACGACGACTGGATCACGGACGCGCTGTCGGACGATGGTGCGGGGCTGCAGTGACAAAATGTTAGGATTATTATATTTTTTCCTTACTTTATTATTGCTTTTTTGTTGCTGATGGTCTGATGATTTAGAGATCGAGGTGCCTCCTGCTCTAGATGTGGATCTGAACGGCAGTGAAAGTCCTACTGGTGAGAAGTTGGAGCAAGTTAAACCTTGTTGAATTTATCGAGTAATGTGTGTTCAACTTTATCTGTAGGTGAGCCGCCGATGTGGGCTGCTGACGAGAAGGTGGATCGCTGGAACGACCTGGGACTCGACCAGTGGGTCAAGGACACCGCTTAAGTAAGCACAATCAATTCAGTTTGCATAGTCGAGCAGCTTTGGAGAGGGCTAATGAAGGGAAAAAAGTTTTTCTAGTGAGCTACTTCCCGTTGAGCAAGGAGTCGAGCGCGTCGCCTTCGAAGACATTCTGAGAGGCCTCGAAAGACCTGGCGAAGGACATATCTCGCAGGACTTCGCACACCTCATCGAATGTTGGACGACAACTCGGTTCGCCATCCCAGCATCGCTTCATAAGATCCTGCCAGAAATTCAAGGTTAGAAAAAAAAATAGCCGTGAAATGCTGCAAACGGGGTGATCACCTGGCATTCGCGTGGACAATCTACCGTGGGAACTCGAAAGCGTTCACCCGCTAGGACTCGTCTCTTGATGTCCGAGACGTCGTAACCTCGAAAAGGAATGTCACGGCTGAAAATCTTCGGTCATGAATTAGTAGTGACCATCAAATTATGCGCTAACAATGTTGGAGCCTCACCTCCCACAGAAGAATGCCAAACATAAATACGTCCACGGCTTTGGAGAATGGCTGACCACTGAGTAGTTCAGGTGGCATGTAACTTGGCGTCCCTGCAGTGGTATATTTGGTGCTAGAAGGAGCAAGCTGCCGAATCAATTCTTGGGCTACCAACTTTCCGCTGGAAAATGCCTAACGTACCGCACGAGACCAAAATCACAGAGTTTCGCAACGCCTTTCGAGTCCAACAGCACGTTTGCGCTTTTCAGGTCTCTATGATCACACACAGAAAAAAAGAAAATGATCGCACGATACCCCAATAAAAGTTCAAGCCGCACAAACTAAACGCACCGGTGGATGACTGCGGGTTTTCTAGAGTGCAAGAACCGCATTCCGTTTGCAATGTCCCCCTGGAAGTGCATTCAAGAAACGGTGAGTTATCTTGAATAGTTGAAAAAAATCCTCGAATTCACGTACTGCGATGCGAGTCAGCTGCTGCGGGCTCAAGTACGTATTGGTATCGTGCAGTAAGTGGTGTAGCGAGTGGTTGCAGAGTTCCATCACCATGCACAAGTTTGGTGGCTCCAAGCACGCTCCGATTAGAGAAACAACGTTGGGGTGCCTCAATTTGCTAAGCATACCGACCGTCTCCAAAAAGTTAGTCAAGACCTTGCTGACCTTAGCTGCAGGTGAATTTTTTTTTACGGACCTCATCACAAGCAGCTCGTCCATGAACTCCTGTTTGAGAGCCTCGTCCACACGTGGATCGAACTATGCAGTAGCAACACCGATAATTAGTTTCTAGTAAGAAAATAACTGCGTTGAAAGTGCACCAAACCATTCCGTACAAGGGTTTTCAAGGCGACCGAGTTTTTGCGATAAATTCCGCGGTGCACGAGTGCGACACCACCACCGCCGATGGTCTCACAGACAGTCAAGTCGCCGAACGGAATATTCTCCCAGCATGGACCCGCGTTGTTATCGTCACTGTCCATGTCGTATAGCGCTGTGCTAGGGACGTTCTGCAGCTTCAATCTAAATGTAGCCATCTTCCATCCGTTGCAAAGTCTGGTGATTGGCATCCAAAGTTAGAAAACTACAATAATTTGCTCTTGTCCGCCTGTCGGCTAAAGGACAATTCTATTATCTTTGGTTAAGCTTCCCAAGGAATGCCATAAGTAAAGCCGACAGAGGTTGTTCGATTCTCGTATTGGGCCTTTGCGGTCTGGTGGACCCTCTTCCTCGTTCTGCACGTGGTAGTTTGTCTCTATAATGCGATATACGCGCACTACTACTGGATACTGCAGCACACCTATCTCAACGTCGTTCTGGAACCGTTTGAAATCGGAATGCGTTCCCCATACCACCACATTGTTGCTATCGTCCACGCAGTTATGGCTTCGCTACATGCAACATGTATCTTGTTGATGCTGGGCGGTTCAGTGAGCCAATGTTCGCTGGTCTTTACGCCGTGGTCGTCGAGCACTACCCGGGTCAAAAGCGATAACGCGAACTATGACCGGACGAGATCTGCCATTGCCATGAGTCTCGCGAAGATCTACACGAAGGTCTCATCTCGTTGATCGCGTACATGTATCATTCCTAAATTCGCCAAGATGGACGTGCGTCAAGTGCCAGTCGTCGACATCGGGGCCCTCATGGTGCTCACCACCGATGCTGAGGTAGACTCAGCACTCCGCGACGGAGAAGATGCCGATCTCCGCAAGATCGTCGACGGAGTGCACGCTGCTGCGAGTGAGTGGGGGTTCTTCTACATCGCGGATCATGGATTATCGAAGCAAAAGGTGGGCGAGTTTCAGTCCGTCGTGCGATCTTTCTTCCGCCTACCAGCTGAGACCAAGCGCACCATTCGACGTAGCGCCTCAAACAATCGAGGCTACGTTGAAGGGGAACTAGCCAAGAACAAGACGGACTGGAAAGAGTGCTTCGACTTTGCTGGATCAGGGGAAGACGGACCAGCGACCGGCAAGCTCGAGAGGTTGGGACAGGATCAAAACCAGTGGCTTGACGAGACGACGTTGCCCAGTTTTCGCAGTGCCATGAGATCGTACTATGACGAGATGGAGCACATTGCGCGGCGTCTACTGAAGGTGTTCGCAGTGGCGTTGGGTGAAGAGTCTGCATTCTTCGACCAGTTCTTTTGCTCGAATGCATCGAGCACGATGAGGTTGAACCATTACCCCGTATCCCCCGAGCCGGAGAAGACGATGGGCGTCTACCACCACACTGACTCGGGTGCGCTGACCATTCTGCTACAAGATGGCGAGGTGGCTTCACTTCAGGTGCTGCATCGTGAGTCTCAAACGTGGGTGGACGTCCCCCCTCGCAAAGGCACATACACCATCAACATTGGGGATCTGGTGCAAGTCTGGTCAAACAACAAGTTCATGGCGCCATTGCACCGCGTGTATTACTGTCAGATTCGTCTCCAGGAATGTTGAAGTTGCGGATCAAACAGAGGGGGTTTCGCCTACACGGAGTGGATGTCTTGCCGCTTTTCACTTTGAAGCGCAGGGAGATCTGTCATTGTTTAATTCGCCTTCTGCGGTCGACATCCCTCCTTCCTCCATGGATTCGTTCGCTATCGACCCTGGCATCGTCGAGCTCCTGCCGGAACTTGCGGTCGCGTGGAGATCGCCTAGTGAGGACGACATTGCGCAACGCACCGCCGCGGTCCATCGTCGCACCCTTCTTCGTGGAGCCAACAGCGTCCTAGTGTTCTCAACCGTGACATACCCACTGAGGCACATTTGTCCGAATCCTGACATCCGGGACGCGCTCGAACAACGTGCTGTGGCTCTGCAGCAGATCCAAGTGGAGGCGATGTTCGTCGTGAACTTCCACTGCTGCCGGCTGTTCGAGCACCATCGGCGTAGCCACCCGAACTACCCTGTAGTACCGGCAAGATCTCGCACGATGGAGACAGCCCTACAGCTGGACCAAGCTACGTTCTACCGGTGCTGCACTGCTGTCTTTGATGACGAACAGATACCCGCGCCAAAACCCTCGGCTAACGCTGCACTAGAGGAGTCCATCAACGTCTACAAGGCTTCGCGATCGAGGGTCATGTCGTATATACCACCTACGCTTTCCTGTTTCGGCTCCGCTATCAAAGAACTGGCGACTGACATGCTCGTTGCGGCGCAGCAACACGTTCGAACGAACTTCGAGGCACGACTCATCAAGTTCATTAGCCTGCAGCTTGCGTATCCGCGGGGAGCAGCTGAGGCCATGGTCGCTCGACTAAAGTCAAGTCCTGAAGACCTCACGGACGTCGAGAAGCAATGGCTTGAGTGGCTAGAACTGCCTCCTACAGCTGCGAACATCGCTAGCCACGAAGTGCTATTTCTCGGCAAGCTGTACGACATGCTGAAAGAGATGGAAGAAATGCACGACCAAGACGAGGTCCCGAAATGGTGCCGATTGTTTACGTCGCTGCCGCAGCCCACCTCCTGTGTGCCGGCGTTCTCCCCGGCCACTACAAAGGTGCTCTACCAAGTCGCAAGGCAAATTTTGGCAACTACGGGCAAGGATGTTTTTGGCCTCTACAAGTCCACAAACTCCCGTGGCCATCGGACGTATGCTACGTCTACGGAGTTCCAAGAAGTACGCGAGCGAATGTGGACCACGGTGTTCAACCTCGGAGACTGCGTCAGCCATACTGCAGATCAACGGATTGGCGTTCCAAGGCGCAACTTCGAGTATCAGATCTCCACGAATGGCTACAGTGCTGGTGTGCTGACGTCGATTCCTGCTCCTCTTGAACGACCTGCTCTTTCTCCGAAGTATACGCCACATACATTGATCGGGATCGACCCAGGGCTACGGATGATGCTGACGGCATACAACCGTCCTATGCTGGGCTTTGTCTGCAACCCACCAGAAGAGCCATGCTACATGCCCGATTGGTGCAGTACCTGTCCAGGCCACGTTGGCGGCAGACGCCATGGCAAGAAGCGCAGCAGGAACCGCAGTCGTCGCCGCCGACGCAAGAGACGTAAGAGACGCAGCAGAGCGCAGTGCGATGTGGAGGGGTGGTGCGAGATCTGCCAACGGCACCACCCAAAGCACCGTCCGCGGAAACACGGCGTCAGGCGCCGGACTCACTTCCTGCACGACAATGCTCACGTCCAACAAGTCACGTCCCGAGAGTACCGACACATGAGTCGTGTCGAGCACCATGCATTCTGGTTCGAAAACCTGAAGAAGAGGTATCCGCGCTATGGTGCGTTTTTGAAGGACATGCCATCGTTCAAGACTTCGTCGTCGGCGTCCCTGCTCTCTCGTTACGAGCACATGTGGAAGAATATCAACGCCATGTTGGAGTTCTGCGCACTGAAAGGGTTTCGCAAGTGGAGATTCACGGTGTCACGATTCAAACGCAAGGCCGTCGCAAAACTCGCCAAGCGTGTCGTCCCGAACGTGGACCGTGACGTGTGTGTGGCTCTCGGAAAATGGAGCAGCCAGACCCATCTCGCGGGCCACATGCACGTCCCGCTCAAGCGGTTCGCGCTTGAACTCTCTCGCCGCGCAACCCTCGTCATGGTCGACGAATTCCGTACCAGTTATCTTTGCTCTGAGTGCTCACGCCCGATGGTGGACACGCCATTCAAGATCTACGGGACGACGAAAACCAAAAGGTCGAGGAATGTGCGTGTCTGCGGAAACATAGCTTGCGCAGTGAACTACTGGGAGCGCGATATCAATGCGGCGAAAAACTTGTGGCAGCTAGGACTCCTCCAAGTCACCAGACAGCCTCGAACTCCACAGTTTTACAGAGGATACCAAATCAACTCAGACGACTTCTTCAAACCAGCGTGGGAACGGGACCCTGAGAAGGACCTCAAACGAAAGCCCACTCGGTAAACGGGCTGCTGGGGAGTGAAAGATGTAGTGCCTTCATTCATAGGTAGCCTAGTCCGAACGTAAAGATCTCTCGAGATCATGCCCAGCCGTACAATTGTTGAATTGGAGTTTAAAGTGGAAATGCGTTTTCAACCACACGCTAAGTGATGGCAAAACAAAACTTTGTTAGAATTTTCTTGGTTAACTAGCAGCTTTGTCACGTTCGCGAAACTACGTAGACACAATTATTTCGACTACACGCGATCTGTACCGAGTCAGGTTTACAACTTCACAGACTGTAGTCGTCGAAACTGCCTGGCCTGCAATGCCGCTTGCACAGATAAATCCAAGACGCCAGATTCCAAATCTCCCGGAAGACTTGTTGCACGTGTTGTCGGAGCCATCGAACTGCAGCCAATCTGAAGTGAAGAGTTGCTACTAATCCCAGTGACGTCGTTACTGATGCCACCAGTAGGATACGCAGTCGCCATGGTGCCGCAAAATCGCTGCAAACACGTAAAGCGGCCCTGCAGACAGCTCCATGAATCTCGGAAAGAGGCTTTGCTGTTGCCCGATTCCAGAGCGGCTTGCAGGGACGGCTCACGAAAGTACGCACCGCACAAATCCTGGAAATCCTGCTCGATCCAATCAATCTCTTGCCTAGACCAGCCAGCGAGACGAAGCCGATCCATTTGAGGACGGATAACCGCCGCGAATTGTTGCCCACGTAACTTCACGAGCTCGCGCGGCACTACAGGCGACAGCTCAGAGTGCACTGTGCTGATCCCGTCAATATCAATCGTGATTGCGTGGAGACCTGCTACCAGGTTGACCACACATGAAGCAATCTCATTCACTGTAGTATTCAGCACTGACTGGCTGATCTCGTCCTCATTTCGCGTTGTCTGTAGTGTATCAGCGATGAACGAACCTAAATCTTCCAGCGCCTTGCATGCATCGTTGATACTGATCGAGTACTTAGCATCACTTGAAGACACCAAATTCTCGTTATTAGACTGAGAAGCAGCAACTGCGACAGCGGCATCGTCAATTTCTAGAGGTCCTGAGATGTTAAACCAGTTCGCCAGATGTGTTCGCAGCCTATCGACGCCCTCCCTCGGCGACGTAGTCGAACTCAACACTGAAATCTCATCCAGAACTGGAATAAATTCTAGGCCAATTCGTGCTGCCAGCAGTATGCGGATCCACCACGAAACTGAAGGAGCGTAAGCCGGTTGCTGCAATTCGAAATGCCCTCGGATACTCGCACCATGACGTCGGAACCACTGCGCAATATTGGCCAGCGACCTCCATCGATTGTCTCCGATGTTAGGAGCTCCAGTTTTCATTGTGACGAGTAACACTCGCTGCCGGTTTAAATACGCGATGAATGCTGTGAGGTTGGCGTACATCTCATCGCTACCGATGATCCTCGTAAAGAACTTCTGCATCAACGCGTCTAGCTGACGAGCGGCACAGGATACTCGCAAGAATCCCGGCTTCGCAACACTCGCGAAGCGACTCGCCACTGCGTTACGCAGCGAAAGACGCGGATCATTGGAGTCTTGCGCAGTGATGCCGTCGCTGTCAGTAATCACTGCGAGCATGAGATCCTGCCATCGTGGTACAATTGCATTCAGGGCATTTTCAGCAATCTCAAATACGCCGCTCGACCCATCAACATCCGACCGCCGACGTTTGTTCAACGGAATCGACAGCACGTGGAAACAATTCACTTCTCCATCCACAAACACGCGTAGTTGCATATGCAAGCAGTACTCCACTTGCGCCTCGAAGAACGAGGCAGGCGCAATCGGCGAAATCTTCAATCCGATCGAGTACGCACCAGCACTCTTGGCAATTTCAGTCATCCTCTGGAAGTTGATCGCACACAAATACCTCGCATATTTCGCCACGTAATTCGGCTCCTCATGACTCCCACTAACGATAAACGGGTTCGCCGTCGGGTGACTGCACGCGTACAACATCCGCCCCGTATTTTTTAGAGACCCGCTGGTACTCAACAAGTCGATAAACTGCTGGAACTGGGTCGGGTCTTTCACTACAACACGGTACCTCGCCACCAACATGTCAGTGATGCCTCCCATTTCCGCGACATTCACCATATCCTCAAAGTCCGCAACAGCGTGCAGCTGGTACGTCTGTCCTGCAGGTACAGACGACGCTGCGTAGGGCAGTAAAACCCCCACCAGCACCGTCACAATGTCTCGATTCACGAGCCAATGCACTTCGGAACTGGTCGTCATGGGCTGCGAATCTTGAAATAAGATTCTCGATGACGAACGGTCTGAAGTTGAAGTTGACGGTGTGACAACCGTGGTACTCGATGACGTCCGCTGCGTCTTACGTGGTCTTCTGGTGTCCTCCTCCTGATTGGACGATACAGGAGACAGCTCTATAGTGGCCCCTGCAGCGATGAAGAAGGCGCGTTTGCTGTCGTCGCTGGACAGAGCGCAGTACTCCGTCCACTTGGCCGGGTGCTGTCTGGTGTGGTGCACCAAGATCGAGTCTTTTCGGAATGGCAGCTTGAATACTGCCACCTTGTCAGTGGCGCGTCTCAGAGCGCCTTCCCTCCCCTCGCGTCCGAACAGCTGGCAGAATAGACACGTAGCTGTCGTCACCTCATTCGTCTCTGGGTCTCGGTCCTTCACACGCAGCCCCAGCTCCACGGCGTACTTGGCTTTGAACGGCGCATGCCGCTTCGCTACCATGCTGCGACTTGGGTCTCTTTTTGCAAAATGCGGCGATTAATGACCAATGAGCGATTTTAGCTGAAAAGGGCTAAAATGTTGTGTAGCCATTTCGTGATAATGGACGAGATGGAGCACTCGACGATGGCTGCGTATGCGCAGCAGCTACAGCGCTGTCTGCAATGGGACCCGGTTAATGGAGTGGAAGGACAAGAGAAGCAGGTGTTTGTTGAGGCTTTGACGGAGATCGCGGCGTTGCCATTGGACAGTATCAGTATGGAGATCCGCCGACTCCTAGTGGACTCGAAGAATGATACACAAGAAGAAGAGTCTGATGCCAATACTCAGAGGCAATCGCAGCACTTAGGCAACGTCATTGCAGCATTAAGTGCTCGTGACGTTCTGCTCAAGTGTAAAGCTGCGAATGCAGTGGGATCGCTGTGCATTTCGAGGGTGGCAGGGCAGCAGTTGCTGGATCTGTATGGACACCAGATACTCGCGAGTGTAGCCAAGATGGCGACGCGTAAGAACCAGTGGGTGCAGGGGGACGCGTTCTTCGTGCTCGGGTGGATGGTCGTCATTGCCGACGAAGAGATGCTGGTGAGGATTGCGGAACTGCTGCCGACAGTGGTCAAGTGTTTGCATCGCAACGTGAATCTGCCAGTTGGGAGCGAGACGGAGACTGAGGAGGAGGAGGCTGCGCATAGGGCAAGCAAGGCGCTGGCGACGTCGGAACAAGCCTCAAACTTCCGAGTATATGCGTTGGTACTGCTGCTGAACTTCAGCCAACGACATGTGGATGTGTTCGCTGACCAAGTTGAGACGCTGCTGCCGATGTTGAGAGATTTGGTGGTGAAACTTCTCGAACCGGTGCCATTTTCTGCTACTGCAGATGTATCTGCAACAACATTCTTTGATCCGTCTGAGTACGCAGAAGTTTTGAGACTGGCAATCACGTTGCTGAGTGTGATAGTGGACCAACTCGACTCTGCAGCTCCACAACTCCTCGAGCTCAAAATGCTGCCTTCTCTATTAAAACTCAAGCGACAACTCGACACACCTGAAATCATCGAACTCGTCGGTGAAGCAGGCATCCAAGACACCGCACAGAGACTCGAAGCCGTCGTAGAGATCCTCCTAAACTGTAGATAACCCATCCTAGAAAAAATGTAGCCATGTTTCCATCCATTTCGTACTTAGATCGAAATCGCGCGTTATTATCAAAATTAACACGGGAACGAGAATGGCGGAGGCATCAGCAGTGGGCAACATGGACTCAATGGTCGTGACGACCGCAGACTTCAGCGAGGACAAGTACAAACTATTGCAACTGAACCCTGAGATCGAGAAAGCCATCACTACCGGCAGCAAGTGCGTCCTTCTCTTTTCTCCTAATAGCACTGATACATCCACAAACCGACCTCCTCATTATGGCTACAGAGTCTTTATCGTAGGCGCACCGGACGCCCGTGCTGTTCTGTGCACTGAAGACAAGTCCTACTACATCAAGAAAGAAGATACGTCGAATCTGCGTCTGCTCACGACCCACACAGACTGGAGAGCACCACAAGAGACCAATGACAAGAGGACCATCCAAGTGGCAGGAGCTGCTCGCTTTCATTACTTGGTAACAAAGATGGCTACATTTTATTAGCACACACGTGCTACGTTTTAGGTGAGTACTGACCTATTTTTTATGTTTGTTGTAGCTGGAACACAAACTGCCCGATGTTACACAACTACGAGCTTTGCTGCTGGAAGCTCCATACGAGAAACCTAAACGTGGTGCTGCAAAATCTCAAGTGAAGAGAGCAAAACTGCACCAATTGTACTCAACCAGTGACTTGATTGATGCATTGCAAGTGAGTGAACACGAGGTGTTGGTGATGCTGAATGAGGTGCACGCCTTTGAAGAGGCGGGGAGCTGGCGGTTGTTGAGTCCAAAGTACCAGTCGCAGATTTTCACGGATATGCTGGATGCTATCGTGCAGCATGATTGGGAGGTGCTATTGGAGCCGGGTGTGCCGGTGAAGCAGTTTTTGAACGAACTCGATGAGCCATTGGTGGCGATTCGACAGTGTTGCAAGTTGTATGGGGTGTTGAAGATAGTGAACGGTGAAGACCACTGCACGCTGGATCCGGTGAAAGTGGCTATATTCCGAGCAAAGTCGCTGTTTGATGAACAGACAACAGAAGCGCAGTTCCAGGCGCAGCAGCAGCATGTAGCTGTGAACCCCGCTGACGCTGGGTGGGAACTCGATCAGTTCATGGAGAAATGGAAACTCCGAGTACCGGACAGTGTCACTGTGAGCTTGGAGATGCTTGATGGACTCGTTCTTGTCAAGCCTCAGAAAGCAGGGAAACCCGCACGGATTGTGTACTTTGCTGAGGACGAGTTGTCGCCCGAACCGAAGAAGCGTTTCGAGCAGCTTTTCAAGATGCAAGAGAAGTGGACGATCAAGCAGCTGGAGCCGTACATCAGGTACGTTGTGTACTGGGTAAACATTTGCGGCTTACAACTTACTAGCTCATTGTTCTTTGTGCCGTTGTTGTTGTTCTAGGTCGTTGGTAACTCCGAGCACGACGCAAGCATCGTTGCTGCTAAAGCACACACGCTCTTCGCGTCAAGGCAACTCAACTGAAAAGCTGTACAGCCGAAGGTAGACAAAAGAAATGCAGAAAACTTGAAGACTGACCTACGAGTGTGGCAATGTTTAAACGAGATGGTTTGCAACGTGAATTAACTCTCCAAGGCAAGAAGAAGAAGACATTTGGTGAACTATCAATTCTCTTGGCACGTCCAAGTACATTTCAAGTCGTACTCGTCTTCCGTTCGTTTAAGCAGACTCGGCAGCACTTTCGTTGATTCGTTCAACGTTCACCATCAATGGGTCCTTCATGGTCAGCGACAGCGACAACTTGTACTGCACCACTGGTCCTGGCAGCTCCTTCAAATGGTAGCGACCCACAATGCAAGCAATCAACAGCTTCATCTGCGCTGTTGCCAGACGACGTCCCACACAAATTCGGGGTCCAGCCCCGAACGCAGCGGAAGCAGCAGCAGGTAGATCAAGAACCTCACCAGTCTTAGCATCCAAAAAGCGTTCTGGGATGAACTTTGCAGCATCATGACCCCACACGCTCTTCAGTCGAGCCATCACGTAATGAGCCAAGCCTAGAACAGTCCCGGCTCGGATGAATGTGCCGTCTGGGAACACCGTGTCTCGAATACACTGGCGGCTTGTGTACGGAAAAATCGGTAGTAGACGCAGGGTCTCGTCGATCACGGCCTCCAGGTAGGTCAGATCCTGCAGCTCCTCCAGCGACGGCATGTAGTCGTGAGTCGTAGTGAGTTTCGGCAACTTTCGCAGCAGCTCAGCACGCAACTTCTCCTCGACATGTGGATTCTCGTGCAGCATGTGAAGAATCCAACTCACCGCATTAGCTGTTGTGTCTCGACCGGCGATCAAGGACAATAGCGCGATGCTGCGAACTTCACTTGGTTCAACAGGTTCTCCGTTCGCGTGCATGCGATCAAGAATAATAGACACAACGTCGCGTCCAGTTCTCTTCTCGTCACTCGCTTCCAACCCACGTTGTTGTCGTTTGGCGATGGCCTCTGAGATGATCCTCATCACGAGTGAATCCATCACCTTCACAGCCTCACGGAGCTGTCGTTCACTTCCAACGTTGAACCGGCGCTTGGTCTTCCACCACCACATTGGCACCATTCGACGAGCTGCAGCGATATGCAGCGCGTCGTCGAGGGCCTTCCCAAACGGATGATCCCGTCCAGCCTCGTTACTGCCAAATCCGATCTCGGCGAACGAGTCCAGTGTGAAACGATGCATGAGCTCGTTAATCTCCAATGGGTTTTGCTCTTGTGCAGCTTGTTCAAAGATTTCTAGCAACACTCGAGTGTGTTTCTGGATAATAGGCATCATGTGCTCCCTCAAAACACGAGCAGTGAACAGACTCACGAGCACTTTGCGCTGGTATTTCCAGCGCTCCCCATCAATGATGACGACGTTGGGTCCAGCAACATCCACCAGCATCTCGAAGAATTGGTCACCCTTTATGAAGTTGTCGGCCTGCGTCTTGAGAATTTGTTCGTGGTGATCCGGTACAGCGTTGATCAGTAGGTCGCTCCTCCCTACAAGATGTAGCATGAACGGTTTGCCGTCACTGGATTCTGTGAGTTCCAGCAACCAGTCCAAGAACCGGTGGGCATTGCGCATCATATCTAGCGTGTGACCGAGTATCGGAAGTCCGTCGGAGATGTACGGAACGTGTACCGGGGCGTCTACCTCAGACGATAACTTCTTGGACTTGACATTCTTTCGTGAATTGGAGGTAGCAACGTAGACGGCTGCTACGATGGCAGTGGTGACCAACCCTGACACCAACAGGGACTGTCGGTTGAAGAACGATTGCAGCATGGAGGCTGGAGATGGTTGGCCACTTGAGTTGTGCGGGTCGAATTGGAGACTGGTGGTGGTGGTTTAGCTGATCCCGTGTCCTGGCAATGCAGAGGGAAGTGGGATCGATAACGTGAGGGGGGTCCAGTGCAACTTGAAGCGCGTCAAAGTATTCGTGTTCGTTGGTTGATTTGAATCGACGGGGTACTAGTGGCATTCATCTTGTCCTCGTAGGCAAGAGGGCAAAACATCGCTTCGTTGGATGAAACGTTTGCTTTGTCATTGCAGTTGACAGCTTTCGAGATCTCTTGAAGATTTTCTTCAGATGAGTCCATCAGCTTTTGGGAATACACGGATGACAGCGGAACCCGAAAACTATCGGCACTATCGTTTTTAATTTTCGCGAGGTCGCTGCAGTAAGTGGAGGATCCAGCTAACCATGGTGCACTGTTACTCTCCATCCGTTCTACCAGTTCGTCCGCCCACGCCCAGCAAAATGAAATTTCGGTATCAAGCATGGTGACCCACTTTAGTCCCGCTGAAAACTTCGTCACATTACGCAGCAACTCACGAATATTCGTATCGCTGATGCCGAGAAGATTCATGCTATCGACTTCAAAAACTTCTGGAGAGAGCTGTGTGATCGGGTTTCCTGTTACAGCCAAGAAAATTCGTTGAATTCTTAGAACCGCCGGGGGGATGACATTCAACTAGCTGCGCTCCACTTGAAGGTTTGCAACTTGTGGCCACTTGATGTCTAAGTCGTCGGGTAATTCGAGCAGATTCGAGACGCAAAACTCAACATCGGACAGTGACGAAGGAAAATCGGCCGCCTGAAATCCGACAGGAAGCAGCCCATCCGTCATATCCACACGAATGAGGTACAAAGTCGACATGACCGGGTGGTTCGTGTGCGTGATCGCTGCTGACTCATCCCAATTGACAATGGTTGTATTGTACACTTTGATCCCACGGGCATGATCTCGAGAGATCTTTACGTTCGGACTAGGCTACCTATGAATGAAGGCACTACATCTTTCACTCCCCAGCAGCCCGTTTACCGAGTGGGCTTTCGTTTGAGGTCCTTCTCAGGGTCCCGTTCCCACGCTGGTTTGAAGAAGTCGTCTGAGTTGATTTGGTATCCTCTGTAAAACTGTGGAGTTCGAGGCTGTCTGGTGACTTGGAGGAGTCCTAGCTGCCACAAGTTTTTCGCCGCATTGATATCGCGCTCCCAGTAGTTCACTGCGCAAGCTATGTTTCCGCAGACACGCACATTCCTCGACCTTTTGGTTTTCGTCGTCCCGTAGATCTTGAATGGCGTGTCCACCATCGGGCGTGAGCACTCAGAGCAAAGATAACTGGTACGGAATTCGTCGACCATGACGAGGGTTGCGCGGCGAGAGAGTTCAAGCGCGAACCGCTTGAGCGGGACGTGCATGTGGCCCGCGAGATGGGTCTGGCTGCTCCATTTTCCGAGAGCCACACACACGTCACGGTCCACGTTCGGGACGACACGCTTGGCGAGTTTTGCGACGGCCTTGCGTTTGAATCGTGACACCGTGAATCTCCACTTGCGAAACCCTTTCAGTGCGCAGAACTCCAACATGGCGTTGATATTCTTCCACATGTGCTCGTAACGAGAGAGCAGGGACGCCGACGACGAAGCCTTGAACGAAGGCATGTCCTTCAAAAACGCACCATAGCGCGGATACCTCTTCTTCAGGTTTTCGAACCAGAATGCATGGTGCTCGACACGACTCATGTGTCGGTACTCTCGGGACGTGACTTGTTGGACGTGAGCATTGTCGTGCAGGAAGTGAGTCCGGCGCCTGACGCCGTGTTTCCGCGGACGGTGCTTTGGGTGGTGCCGTTGGCAGATCTCGCACCACCCCTCCACATCGCACTGCGCTCTGCTGCGTCTCTTACGTCTCTTGCGTCGGCGGCGACGACTGCGGTTCCTGCTGCGCTTCTTGCCATGGCGTCTGCCGCCAACGTGGCCTGGACAGGTACTGCACCAATCGGGCATGTAGCATGGCTCTTCTGGTGGGTTGCAGACAAAGCCCAGCATAGGACGGTTGTATGCCGTCAGCATCATCCGTAGCCCTGGGTCGATCCCGATCAATGTATGTGGCGTATACTTCGGAGAAAGAGCAGGTCGTTCAAGAGGAGCAGGAATCGACGTCAGCACACCAGCACTGTAGCCATTCGTGGAGATCTGATACTCGAAGTTGCGCCTTGGAACGCCAATCCGTTGATCTGCAGTATGGCTGACGCAGTCTCCGAGGTTGAACACCGTGGTCCACATTCGCTCGCGTACTTCTTGGAACTCCGTAGACGTAGCATACGTCCGATGGCCACGGGAGTTTGTGGACTTGTAGAGGCCAAAAACATCCTTGCCCGTAGTTGCCAAAATTTGCCTTGCGACTTGGTAGAGCACCTTTGTAGTGGCCGGGGAGAACGCCGGCACACAGGAGGTGGGCTGCGGCAGCGACGTAAACAATCGGCACCATTTCGGGACCTCGTCTTGGTCGTGCATTTCTTCCATCTCTTTCAGCATGTCGTACAGCTTGCCGAGAAATAGCACTTCGTGGCTAGCGATGTTCGCAGCTGTAGGAGGCAGTTCTAGCCACTCAAGCCATTGCTTCTCGACGTCCGTGAGGTCTTCAGGACTTGACTTTAGTCGAGCGACCATGGCCTCAGCTGCTCCCCGCGGATACGCAAGCTGCAGCCTAATGAAGTTGACAAGCCGCGCCTCGAAGTTCGTTCGGACATGTTGCTGCGCCGCAACGAGCATGTCAGTCGCCAGTTCTTTGATAGCGGAGCCGAAACAGGAAAGCGTAGGTGGTATATACGACATGACCCTCGATCGCGAAGCCTTGTAGACGTTGATGGACTCCTCTAGTGCAGCGTTAGCCGAGGGTTTTGGCGCGGGTATCTGTTCGTCATCAAAGACAGCAGTGCAGCACCGGTAGAACGTAGCTTGGTCCAGCTGTAGGGCTGTCTCCATCGTGCGAGATCTTGCCGGTACTACAGGGTAGTTCGGGTGGCTACGCCGATGGTGCTCGAACAGCCGGCAGCAGTGGAAGTTCACGACGAACATCGCCTCCACTTGGATCTGCTGCAGAGCCACAGCACGTTGTTCGAGCGCGTCCCGGATGTCAGGATTCGGACAAATGTGCCTCAGTGGGTATGTCACGGTTGAGAACACTAGGACGCTGTTGGCTCCACGAAGAAGGGTGCGACGATGGACCGCGGCGGTGCGTTGCGCAATGTCGTCCTCACTAGGCGATCTCCACGCGACCGCAAGTTCCGGCAGGAGCTCGACGATGCCAGGGTCGATAGCGAACGAATCCATGGAGGAAGGAGGGATGTCGACCGCAGAAGGCGAATTAAACAATGACAGATCTCCCTGCGCTTCAAAGTGAAAAGCGGCAAGACATCCACTCCGTGTAGGCGAAACCCCCTCTGTTTGATCCGCAACTTCAACATTCCTGGAGACGAATCTGACAGTAATACACGCGGTGCAATGGCGCCATGAACTTGTTGTTTGACCAGACTTGCACCAGATCCCCAATGTTGATGGTGTATGTGCCTTTGCGAGGGGGGACGTCCACCCACGTTTGAGACTCACGATGCAGCACCTGAAGTGAAGCCACCTCGCCATCTTGTAGCAGAATGGTCAGCGCACCCGAGTCAGTGTGGTGGTAGACGCCCATCGTCTTCTCCGGCTCGGGGGATACGGGGTAATGGTTCAACCTCATCGTGCTCGATGCATTCGAGCAAAAGAACTGGTCGAAGAATGCAGACTCTTCACCCAACGCCACTGCGAACACCTTCAGTAGACGCCGCGCAATGTGCTCCATCTCGTCATAGTACGATCTCATGGCACTGCGAAAACTGGGCAACGTCGTCTCGTCAAGCCACTGGTTTTGATCCTGTCCCAACCTCTCGAGCTTGCCGGTCGCTGGTCCGTCTTCCCCTGATCCAGCAAAGTCGAAGCACTCTTTCCAGTCCGTCTTGTTCTTGGCTAGTTCCCCTTCAACGTAGCCTCGATTGTTTGAGGCGCTACGTCGAATGGTGCGCTTGGTCTCAGCTGGTAGGCGGAAGAAAGATCGCACGACGGACTGAAACTCGCCCACCTTTTGCTTCGATAATCCATGATCCGCGATGTAGAAGAACCCCCACTCACTCGCAGCAGCGTGCACTCCGTCGACGATCTTGCGGAGATCGGCATCTTCTCCGTCGCGGAGTGCTGAGTCTACCTCAGCATCGGTGGTGAGCACCATGAGGGCCCCGATGTCGACGACTGGCACTTGACGCACGTCCATCTTGGCGAATTTAGGAATGATACATGTACGCGATCAACGAGATGAGACCTTCGTGTAGATCTTCGCGAGACTCATGGCAATGGCAGATCTCGTCCGGTCATAGTTCGCGTTATCGCTTTTGACCCGGGTAGTGCTCGACGACCACGGCGTAAAGACCAGCGAACATTGGCTCACTGAACCGCCCAGCATCAACAAGATACATGTTGCATGTAGCGAAGCCATAACTGCGTGGACGATAGCAACAATGTGGTGGTATGGGGAACGCATTCCGATTTCAAACGGTTCCAGAACGACGTTGAGATAGGTGTGCTGCAGTATCCAGTAGTAGTGCGCGTATATCGCATTATAGAGACAAACTACCACGTGCAGAACGAGGAAGAGGGTCCACCAGACCGCAAAGGCCCAATACGAGAATCGAACAACCTCCGTGACTCGCGGCATTTCTAGCCTGGGGTTGTCGACGTAGATCCGAGCGGCGGGCAGGAGCTCGTGGAGAGTGGTCTTGTTTCTATGGATTTCCTTGGCGGGGTCCCGCACCGACCACTCATGCTTGTACTTGGGGAGGCGGATCAGCTTCTTGGCCACCTCGATGGCTGAGTGGCCGCGCAATGGGGGACGGCCTAGAGGGCGTTGCCGGATGTCGTGCTTGTGTTCGTACTCGATCCGTCGGATTCCGCGCTCGTATCGGAAAGTGCCCGGTAAAGACGTCCAATTGGACAAACTTCCCGGACGAAAATCGATGCTTCTGTAACGAGTTGGTTTACGCTTACTCGCAAGCGGGTCGCCCGCTCCACCTTGTGCCTGCTGCTTGTGTCGTCCAAGGTCCGTCTTTCGACGGAAATCAACAAGTATTGGGCCGCGCAAAGCAACCGGAACTCACGTTCCTATTTATTCGTATGTCGTTTGTCATGCCCGCCTTTGGCCTGCTAGCAAGCAAGCCAGAGAGCGTGGGCGCATAGGCTCTGGCTTGCTTGCTCGCAGCCAGAGGCAGCATGTCGCTGCGACGGCAGCCTGCAAGGCTTTCCGTTCGCAGTTTACATACATATAGCTAGATATTACGAACGTGCAAAAGAAAAGAAGAAAAGCAAAGAAACATGCAGGGTAGCAGGACACATAGGCACGTAGAAACAGAAACATGCAGAAAACATCAAGGGGCCCCTGTGCAAGCTAAGCGCACAGGAAGGCATGCACATTTAGGCCAGACATTTTCATTATCGAATACACCAACTACCCCGCACTCGAGACCAACTCCTACCTACGCGACCTACACCCCGACTCTAACTTCATCGACCAACACTCTTCAACTCAGTCACGACATCGTTAGTCACTAGCTAGTGTTGGTCAAACACTAACAAGTGCACTTCGTTCTTCTCGTCCTTCTCGTTCGTCTCGTTCCTCCGCGGCTTCACGCCTGAACAGTGCTTCACGCCGTCTTCGTGATCCCGCGCCGCACGCGTGTTTCGACTGAGAGCTTGCCCTTCACGTCGATCGTCGCGCACGCTGCCGCCTCGAACTCGGGCACTTCGTCTCCTCAGTCGCTTGCCTCCGTCAGTCTTCAGTGACTCGCGTCACTGGTCGCTTCGTCTGTAGCTTGCTCTCGAGCTCGCCAACTCTCCACTCCGACTCCTGTCGAAGCCGTCCAATTACTCAGTGAGCTCCGTTCCGAAGCCGTCTGAAACTCCCCTCCCATCTTCGTGTACGACCACGGTCGTTCCCTCCAAGCTCGCGGTCCAGCTCGCTCGACTCGTGCGAGCCCCTCCAGTTGCTCGTTGACTCGTGGCCGTCCATCGTGCTCATTGGTCGATGCTCGGCGGTAGTAGTTACGCCGTGTGTGTTGACCGTCGAACGGCACCCGTACAGCAACAACGTCGCCATGTTCGATGGTACCTCGTCCAACTTGGCCAGCTCGCCCAGCTCGAAGGCCGTTCTACACACCTCGTCGTCCACCGCGACGACTTCACCGTTGAGTTCGTCATGACACGGTATCCATGCCGCGCACCTGTTACACTTCTACGGAAATCGTCGTGCCTATCTGACGATTTGTATAAAATTCCTGGTGCAGACGGAACGATGATCCCCCCGAATGCTAAAATGTCAAGCATACAAAGTTCTAGTGAGATCGCGCCTCATGCAAAACGTGCTGGAAATCATCGTGCACTTTGCGCGAAGCATTTCATGGCTAGAATCACGTCGAAGACGAAACAGAAACGATGTTGTGCTTGGTATTACAAATACTCCCAAATCGTATTACGTAGAGATACGTGTTTTCAGCTCGCGTGTAAGTGTTTGCCACGAGAACTGATCTAATCTACGTGTTCTTCCCTTGGTTGAACTGGCTTGGAGTGGAAGATGGTTTTTAACTTGTTCATACAGCAGACCAGCTGCATCAGTGGAGCTATGAGCTCGGAGTGCTTCGTCAGCCGACAGAAGAGCTTCAATGCAACGCATCAAATGCTGCAGTTCAGCGAGTCGAACTTTTTTCAGTCTGGTCGCCATATCATGTTCAGACAACAGTCTTAATGGTGGCTGCCACACACACCACTGCTGCCAAATTACTCGAACGGTTCCTGAAGGCAAAATAAACTCCCTTGGAACGCGATGAAAACTACCACACCACATATGAAGCTCTGAGTCCTTAACGAAGGTGGAAACAACAGGAACGTCACTCACTGATTCCGAATTTTGAAGCGGTAGTCGAATCTAATAAGAGCGCGCCAACACAGCAGCGAAAGCTGCCTCCATAGCTTCCATAGTCATTACTGACCCGTTAATATGCCGCTTTAGCGGGGGGGGGGGGGGGGGGGGGGGGGGGGGTCAAACTTGGCAGCCAGACTATCTCTCATTCCATGGATTTGCTCTTAATAGTCGGTAAGTGTCACCATTATGCCAACGTGAGGTGGGATTCCGGATGGGGTGATGTGATCATTTTCTTGAAAGTTACGACAAATTATTCGTTGCCGAAGCGACTCAAATATTGCATAATATCTTGGATTGAAGAGTGGTGTAGAAAACAATAAATGGTTTGAAGGTAGAGCTTGCTGCAAAAATTGCCGGTGAAAAAGCATGGAAGCTAGTCCAAACCGGCATATCATACGCAAACTGGGAGGTGCACCAGGAAAAACTGCATTCATTGCAGTTGAGATTCGGTGCTGAAGCTCCAATCTTTCTGTTTCTTTTCCATGTCGCATATCAAAAAAGGGAGGTAAAGCAGCAAATTGCGGATAGTCTAATGAAAAATAGATTCCAAATCCCAATACTGGACAAATCTCAGTCATGGTTGGGTTTGCGTACACGTATCTAGGATCACTAAGATGGCTTCCATCTTGATCATTTTTCATTGGGCAAAATGAATTGTAGTTGAGTCCTCTCGCCAAGAAAGATGGTCGTGCTGTATAGCTTCAGCACTTTTAGCACGACACATGAGATTCTAACAAATAAGAAGAAAGAGGTGCCCAAACATATCCTTCGTTTTGGCTGACAGGAGCATCGATTGAGCCACAGATCTGAACACTGAAAACGTAAAAGGCTCCTTCCCTTCAGTAAGCCGCTTGTTACTGTTTTGAGCCTCTCGCGTCGCAGAATGGTGAAACCCCTCGAAAAAGCGCCTCATTTGTGAGTTAAAGTCGTGAGGTCGAGAAGTCTCTGTCTGAGCGTACAAATACACTATTGCTGAGCGCACGTTGCCAAATGTTGACTTTCCTATCACTCCTCGCTGCTCCATAGACGTCAGATATCGCATACACTCCTTGGTAGATAAGATACGGAGGTCCACGGGGCTACGCAAAGGCACTGTAGATAACCACTTCACAATACTTTCACCATTGATAGATTCAAGGGCACGAAGCTCACCGACGAACAGGATTCCCCGCCGTGCTTCCTCTATATTATCATATAACCACTCGAAAAACCGCGATAACGTTCGCAGATATACGTACTTGGTCGAATCAGCTGTTGTGCTCCCTAGTACATCTTGAACACGTGCATCGAGCTCTTCCATCGTGACTGTTCCTTAGCTGAATCTTTTGTCTCAGAAACAAAATAGAAATATCTTTAGAAATGTTTCTAAAATACTGCCGTTCAAAATGCACGACGATTTCCGTTTATCTATACATTTTTGTGTTGCTGTCCAGAAAGTCTGCCACGCGGCGTTTAGAAATAGTTTGTGTACAACGTAACACCACATTTCGTTCCAGCTCGCGCCATTCGTTCGAGCCTTGACCTCGAGCTCGAGCTGGGCTCGACGTTCTGATGCGCAAGTTACCGTCGTCTGCAAGCACCAGCAACCTGCGGGAGCTCGTGGAAAATGCCACCGACGCCATCTACACGAGCAATGGCTCCTCTATGATGATGCCGTCGTCCGAGGGCGACACCAACTTACCCGATCAAGTCAGCTCGTCGGATGTAGCCATGTCGGGGGTAGCGGTGGCGCGGCAACTTAACGCTAGCACTAACATGGCTACGCCGAGTATGGCTACATCAAGCATGGCTACATCCGTTGCTACAAGTGAAGACCCTCGGGGCTGTAAGAAGAGCCCGGCATACGTCCACACCACGTTCCACGAACTAGTGACGGACGATTTGGGCAAAAGTTACGAGCGTCGAACCTGCAATTACTGCAGTGCGGGGTTTTCGTTCAAAGGAGGCACCACAAGTGCAGCATTGCGTCATCTCAAGACGGCCCATTCAGACAGACTTGGTCTTAATGGGGTGGCCCCGACTTCGACAGGATTAACTGGGCAGCCAACTTTTCAGCAAGTTGTGGAGAATACTCAACACTTGACTGAGCAGCCAAGTTTTCAGGACAGTACTGATCACTTGATGAATTCTGGGGAAAATATACCAGTACAATTGAATGGAAATGGAGAACAAGATGCATCAAGTGAACTAAAAATTGAGCAAACCCCAAGGGCCGACATGTCTGACGTGATGACTGTGAACGGATCTGAGGGAAATAGTTCGATCCTGTCGATGGAGACAGAGCAAACCGACCAACCTTTGAAGCGGAAGAGGGGAGGCAGTGAATATGGCGACTCCCAGGACAGTGTTCGTGAGATTCCACAGGAAAGTTGTACATGTACTCGCGACTCGGCCGTGAAACTTACAGTCAGTCAGGAAGCTATCTTACACTTCCGCCACAACTACGTGGAGGAGTTGCCGCTGCCGGCGATGCGGTTGCGGTTTGCGAGACACTTGACACACAACGTCGCTGAAGCTGAAATGTACAATGTTTTGGACCCTGCTACGCAACGTGAATACGTTCGTGAGTTCGCCCAGCCGATGGAGGACACCTTGACAAGGTGAACACAGCTCCGTGCGGTTTTGCTATCGGGTAGTACAATAAATTTATGTTACTTGCCTAGAAACGTCCATAGAGGTCCATCCGGAAGGTGTCTTCGTTCTCCTGTTTGCGTGCTTTTCTGCTTCCACGAGTTAGCTCGCTGCGAGTTAATTCGCTGCGACGATTTACAGCTGCAGCAGGCTTCCTCTCAACGTGTTCTGGTGGTGCAGATTGAGAGCGACTTGTTCGATTATCGACGGTACCTCCGACGGTACGCGGCATCGGGTCTGAGCTGGTTTTTGGTGAATTGCTATCACGCAACGGCGTTGCCTTTGAAAGTACTGGGACTTCAACGCTCGAAAGGATTTCACGGCGGCAGAGCTGTGGTTGGTCTTTTAGACGTTGCCGTCGTTCCAAAAACAACAGGTGCGCTCTTTCTGCTTCACTGTGAGGCGAGGTCTCGCTACCTCCAGGTGAAGAATCCTCTGTCTCCAGCACGGTTTTCGCCACCGGATAGACCTCAGGTACCGTGTGCTCTCTTTCTCTAACAATCTTCTGATTTGGCTTGGATAAACGGTTCACTGCCGCAGCTTCGGCTGCAGCTGCCTCGGGGTTCGCGAGGAAGGTTGTCTGTCTCCATCGTTTTTCGCGTTGTGGCTCCACATTTTCGTGCTCTTGTTCTGGCTCCTGGTCTTCTTCCAACGCGACCTCATCAAGATTGAACTGCTGCCTTCTAGGGTTCTCACTTGCTCTGCCAAACACGTCGTAGTTCTGGAATAATCCGTCATAGTTTGGCTTGACTGCTCCTCCTCTGCTAACCATCGTAGATGGTAAACTGTGTCTGCGCTTCTCCCGCTCAGGCACTGGATTGATCTCCTTTTTGGTCTTCTTCCAGAACTTGAAATTCCCTCGGCCACCGCTGTCACTCGAACCGCCAGAATGACTATCCCTCTCCTTATCCTTTAAGCTTCCTCCGGTCGAGCTGTCTCCACTAGCAGACGTCGACGTATTATGTTGAGCATTCTTCCGCGCCGTTAAGATATTTATCCGAGCAAGGCATTTGTTGCAGAAAGTATCCGTCTCCGGTTCATGTGTCCGTGAATTCAGCGAAAATATTGCCTTGAGCTCAAAACACTTGTGACAGACGGATTTCTTGCAAATGCTGCAGGTACGTAGTGGATCGAGCACTTTCCTCTTCGATCCACATCTTAAACACGTCTTGCTCATCAACACCTGTCGCCCCCTAGCTTTCCGTACAAACCCTGAAAGAATCTTGGCACGTGCACACTCCGGCAATCTCGTAATCATGAGCACTCTATCCGCCATCTCGGTATCCGCAGCTCTTCTCGATGATGCTGATGTTCTACAGTCGTAATCCACCAACGCAAAACACTCCACCAAGTCTCCGCACACTTTCCTGAACAAGAAACAGAATGCCATATCTGCTCGTCTCAATCCGGGGCCTCGAGCCACATCCAACGGCCACTCCGGTTTGTTCAGTGACAACATTACATGGTAGGCCAATTCCTGACTGCCCTCTTTGTTGCTTTCTTCCGCCAACGCTATCCCCATGCGCTCGTACGTCAATAGATCACATTCCTGCCCTTCCCCAAGACTCAAATTGTTACTGCCGCCAACATGGCTACTTTTTTTCCACGAATACCATTTCACCCCCGCGAACCGGAATGGAGCCGCTCGAGGTTGTCGTCTCTCTGCAATCATCAGGACAGCAGCGTCCACCGCCGTATTCCCACTTGGGTTCAGTATTGCTTGCGTCGTCAAGAGATCTCGGTCATCCTCGACGTAGAGACCTCCCAGGACATCGTTCAAATTCCCATTGAGGAAACCCGTCGCGATCACCCGCCGCTTGTGGCTGTCGACGCCTTGACGTTTCGACGAAATTGCACGGTGTACCGTGATTTGGTCGCGTCTGGCGAGGAATTTCCACTCGGTCGGATCCAGTCGAGAAGTGTCGAAACCTGCGAAAGCCGCCAGCGTTTCGCCCAAGAGCTCCTCGCTGCGGCGGTCGTATTGGAGACGCTCGTCACGCGGCAACGAGTGCATGGCGGTCGTCGACCAAGGGGAGGGAAGAAGGCGCTGTGAGGTGAGGAGAGGGAGGAAGAGGAGGGAAGAGGAGGATGGAGGAGGCCAAATGTAGCCAATATGAGATGCGATATATGAGCCCGTACACTATTTTATGTGCGGTGCCACCAAGTTGCAACAGTTTTCGTAGATTTCGGTGTAGTCATTCTCCTAACGTAGTTGCCTCTAGATGTCCGTGGCTACCCGAATAGCATCACGGCCTCCGTCCTAAGCTGTTCTACATGTTGTTGGGTCTATTACGCCAGCGCAGAGCTAGCAGGACTCCCCGATGCAGGAACACCGGTGAAATGGTCGCGCAGTACGGACACACCCACGTTCTTGTGGAAGATGTTCCGTGCTGCGTTAGCATCTCGATCTTGAACCAGGTGGCAGTGCTTGCACCTGTAGACCTTGTTGGCGCCGAGTTTATCGTCAATGCGGCCACAGCCTGAGCAGGTCTTGGACGTGTACTCTTCGTGCACTTCCACCATTCGACCGCTCGTTCGCTGCATCTTGTACTCCAGCATCTTCTTGAACTTATAGTGCGACAGCGTCATCATGGCGCGGACAGTGGGGCGACGCAGCTTCCGCTTTCGTCCCCGAAGCACGAGTTCTTCAGCTGGAGCGAGAAGGCTCTTAGGCGTGATGTCCAAACGCTCTTCTCGGACATATCGAGCGGCCATCTGCTGGGACTCGAACGTTGGCAGCAACACCTCGTGGTAGTTCAGCGACAGCCACTTTGAGACCTTCTGGTGCATGTCGTGCACCATGCGCGTCACCTTGACTAGAATTTGTCGGATCTGCTGACGCAGGCGCTGACGCTGCCGCTTGTTCCGCTGCAGTTCAGTGATGACGACGCATTCTGCCGCCGCCATTTTCTTGCCCCGATATGGTGGATCTGTAAGGTCATTCTCCAGCTGAGCCACCTCACGCCGTAGTGCGTCTGTAATCTTGAGTCGCGTGAGTATCTTCTCGTCGGGGTCCACGATGTTGAATACTCGGCCGCTGGGATCGTATAAAGTGATGAAGCATCGGACGCCTGGGTCAATAGCTCCCGTGCGAGTGCTCAGCGTAGGCGCAAAGTTCTTGCAGGTGGGCACGCACAAGTAGAAGCCCTTGTCACGGGTGCGCACTAGACGCACCATTGTGGTGACCTCAGGCAGAGGATCGGACAGCTCGATCCATTGCTTGCCCATGAACGACTTGTGAAACGCCACTGATGTGCGATCCTTGGACACGAAGAACCCGTGGTCTATCCGCAGCGCCATTGAGTCGGACCGCGCAAATACACTCTTGAAGCCCATTTCAGGGAAGTTTGTCTTTTTTTTCCTTTTCTTTCAGAGCGCCAAACAGCGCGGTGCTCGAGACGACAGCATCCTGGAAGTCGCCAAAGGCTCCAACGAAAACCTCCGAATTGCACTGAAGATGCTTTGCAAGCTTCTTCTTGTTTCGGAAGTGGTGGTGGACGCCTTTCTTAGTGGCGACTTCGCGATACAGTTGTGCCAATGGCTTGGGCTCGATGAACCCTCGAGCTAGACGCGTAGCTCGGTCCTCTTTCGATAAGGCTACAAGCTTGTTGTATACTGCACGTCGAGTAGCGAACGTCTGCTCCAGCTTTGTCTTTTGATACTGCTGACGGCTTTAACACCACCTTCGTAGAGCTCTTGATGGGCGGCAGCGCGACTGGAGCCCCCACTTCATTCATGTTGCGTGCCTTCTTTAGTCGTGGCTTGGGCGGCTCCACGACGAAGTCACAGATCTTGGGGTCCAAACCTAGAGGGTCGGTGTCCACGCAGTGATACTGGAGTCCTAGAGGTAGCGGTGCATTCCGGCACCCCCACCATCTGCTACAACACGGTAGGAGGTGATTTCGCTGGTCGGAAACTGCATCGAGTCTTTAGTGTTCTCACGGCCGTAGCAAGCTGAAGCTAGGATGACTGCCATCAGCGTTAGGATAAAGCCTTGGCGGATGATCGGCATGTTTCGGGTAGAACTCAATGACGAGGGGCGTGTAAGATGTCAGGAACCAATTTCGAAGTGAAGCTCACGTCAATCCCCCGTGATAGGACAATGCTATAATGCCGGATAGACCATTCCAAGCGCGATATTTGTGGCTTGCGGAAATCGCTCTGTCCCTACGGAGTCGCGCGGTGCACGAAGAAGCTATGAAATTGGACGGTGGCTCGTGGTGGCGAGGGCAGCAGTGGTAGTCGATCAAGTCAGAGCTTAATGTCGGTAGTCAAGTTCCTTGGCAGTGGTCTCCACTCGTATGGATCACGCACCAAGCGAGGAGGGGTAACGCCACCACGTACGCAATGACGAAGGTCTGCAGGGTGCAGGTAGACGCAAAGCATCTCGCCAGACGCCGTGGTTATTGGCAGGACAAGTATTGCCATGTTGAAGCGATTTTGAATTTAGACCATAATATATTTAAGAATTGTATATACATATATTTGTGATTTAGAATGTCTAATAGGAGTGTAAAAATGATCGCAGCGGACGAAGATGGTTGGGATGAGTGGGAAGACGACACCTCTGCGTCGTCCCCACCGCCTCCCGCGGCATCTAACTTCCATGAACATGAAGCCAAGACGCAGATGCACCCAACCATGCCGGAATCGCCTCCAACCGATTCTGGGGAGTGGGGTTTCGACCTCTCCGAACTTGAGCAAGAGATGTCGAATCTTGCTCCAGCCTCGAACGCAACGCCCCTCGGCGCCCCCGACGCTTCTAGCAGCAGCGAAGACAAACAATGCCACCTACCTGTGGATGAACTTGATTCGACCCCACGTTGAATTTTGGTTAGGACTTGATAGCGCTACTCGGGTGCTGCTACGTATAGTTGTTTTGATTGCGTCGTTTTCTCACTTCAACGGCGCAGTGGCAGGCTCTGCTCGACTGGTTCCATGATGGCCAAATACTCGCGTACTTCCGCCGGCGACTTTCCGGCTTCCACCAGTCTCGTCAGCACTTCGGCGCGCAGTTTCTGTCTGCTCTCCTCCTGTCTTGCACGCAGCTCGCTCTGCTTGAGCTCCAGCTCCTTCTGCTTGACAGCAAGTCGCTGGCTCTCGACCCTCAGCGCCTGATCAGTCACCGCCTCTCCACTCAACGTCTGCAACGGACTCGACACGGCCGCTTCGTCGCCGCTCATCGTCGGCGTCGAGGTGACGATCACCGTCTCCAGCGCCCGATTCACCGGTCCTCCTCGTCTCGGAGACGTCGTCACTTCCTGGTCACCCAACGACGTCGTTCTCGTCATTTCGGGTGTAGTAGCCACCGTCGCCAATTCCTGAAAGACCAAGGGGGATCTACTGCCCTCCGACCTCTGGCCCAAACTCTCGGACCGGAATCGGGCCTCCCGGTCCCGATCGTCGGGTCCGAACAGCGCGTCGACCCTTTGGAAGACGCGCGGCAATTGGTCCACTGGGCTATGGCGCTTGGCCTTGCGATAGGCCGCCATGAAGCTCTCAAAGCGGCTACGCGCCGTCTTCTCCGACCAATCCGTGGCCGCCTCCCGGTTCATGTATTGGGCCATGGCCCGATAGCCGTCCGTCTTCTTGACGCGCTTGGGAGGCGGTGACGTCGACGACGCGGCGGTGGTCCCCCACTCGCTCACTCGGGCGCTCACGGGTTTCGTGAGCAGGTCGAAGTTCCCCGGCAGCTCCAGCCACTCGAGGAGCGTCTGGCGCTGCGCTGCGGTCGTGTGGGCAAACTTGCGCTTTCCCCGCTGGAACGAGCCGGGCGTGTCCGTGTCGTGGCCGCTGGCGGCGTCCGAGCGAGGAGATGACGGCGCCGGGACGTGCCGGGCGCCTGGCATTGAAGCCATCTCTGTGACGCTGCGGCGCTTTTTACAGCATGGACCGACGGAACGAGGGGAGTTTAGAACGGAAATGTGCGGTGGGGCGGAAAAGCACAAGCAACAAATTGGACCGATGCCATTGGCCCGTGCACAAAACGCGAGCCAATCAGATCGCTGCAAGGAGAACAACAAATTGCTGGAACAATAACTACGGATGCGGCCAATGGCATCGCCAAGACTTTGCACAGCTTCGTGGAGATCGACAACCCCCTTCCCAAGCAATTCCTCACCTACTACGAACTTATCCGATCGTGCATTACTCTTTGGGTAGGGTGGCGTTGAGAAACACCACGACATGGTAGACGCAAGCGACTGAAATACACACGCAAAAAGCACGTGCGCCACGGTCAAAGCATCACCGCCAACACAATCGTAACGAAAAGCATCCAACTCGCCTCCAATAGCACCAATTCATCTAACAACAACAGCACCAGCACGAGCAGTGAAAACAAAACCGAGCAACGCAACTACATCAGAATGCATGAAAATCACGACATAACACCTACCGAATGCACCCTCCAAAGGCTTTCTCCTGCCTTGATCCATGAACCGAATAACCCTTCAGCGCAACCACACCAATCATCACATCCAAACGTTTTGCTCTGCCATACACACAACGCTCCACATTACACCCTCGACATCACCACAACTCAACACGAAGTCAACGTCGCTCCAGTCACCGCCCATTCCTCGCCAGCTCCACAACACCGATTCATCACTACCCAGAAACAAAAATATGTCATCATCGCACCACACCTTCAACACGAGAACAATCGAAAAACAGGGAAACACACACCAATCAGTCACCAACCACAAACCACCACGACGTACTCCACGCGCAAAAACCACACAATCCGTTCATCGTTCATCACACTATCACACCACGACACTATCACACCGCGAACTGCACTTTCACAAACTCCCATCACGAACGCCAACACGAACACTGCATGCAGCCACCCACATCCAAATGCCCCCACGAAATTCACGATAAAACACACCAAACGAATTCTTCTTCCAAAACATTCTCTAACATCTTGAATCATGGTTTATCTTGACTGCATTCTTCTCTCCCTTCTCCACGACGTTTGCCTGCCTATGGCCTATTGTTGCACCACGACACTGCACACACGATAAAAACACGAAACCACACAACACCGCTTCACCATGCACGTCCAGTTCAAAACCCACCGCGAAAACTACATGCCACAACCTCCTGAACAATTATATTTCAAATACAGCCGCGACAGCAAGAAATTTACCACACTTGTCTGGTTGACATCCGCCGGAAACCGCGTCTTCTCGCTCTCTCCATCCTGCAGCCTTCACATGCAAACGAAAGCGCCACGAATACTATACCAGCAGCCATGCCACGAAATACAACGCACTGACTTTGAACCTCCACTTGACGTACCTAGCCTTGGCCTGCACTTGCTCTCCCTCTCGCCTTGGACCTCGACCTCGACCTTGACCTCTCCGTGGATCCAAGTTTCAATTCCTACTTGGACTTGCCCTGCGTACACGGCAACCTGGACGCAATACAGAACAGTCGCACGCCTTGAACACCACCACGTTCTGCATCATGAACAACAACGCACAACTCCTCCTCGCCTGATCTCTTCAGCGCAACCACACCAATCATCACATCCAAACGTTTTGCTCTGCCATACACACAACGCTCCACATTACACCCTCGACATCACCACAACTCAACACGAAGTCAACGTCGCTCCAGTCACCGCCCATTCCTCGCCAGCTCCACAACACCGATTCATCACTACCCAGAAACAAAAATATGTCATCATCGCACCACACCTTCAACACGAGAACAATCGAAAAACAGGGAAACACACACCAATCAGTCACCAACCACAAACCACCACGACGTACTCCACGCGCAAAAACCACACAATCCGTTCATCGTTCATCCATCCATCACACTATCACACCACGACACTATCACACCGCGAACTGCACTTTCACAAACTCCCATCACGAACGCCAACACGAACACTGCATGCAGCCACCCACATCCAAATGCCCCCACGAAATTCACGATAAAACACACCAAACGAATTCTTCTTCCAAAACATTCTCTAACATCTTGAATCATGGTTTATCTTGACTGCATTCTTCTCTCCCTTCTCCACGACGTTTGCCTGCCTATGGCCTATTGTTGCACCACGACACACTGCACACACGATAAAAACACGAAACCAGCACGTACCGCTCCACCACGTCCATCGAAGCCCCACCGTCGAACCTGCATGCCACAACCTCCCCGAACGTGTTTCGCAAGAGAAAAAAAAATAGCGCTTACGTTTCCACGGCTGGACACTTGCCGAACACCGAGCCACCATCGTAGCCCCTCGTCCTTCAGCCTTTCCACGCAATGAAACACACAAAATACCACAGTGCGAAGGTAATCGAGTTGTGCGCTGTACGCGCTCCAGAGTTTGACAAATGAGACAACCACAAGACTTCACATTGTTGCGTACATGCTGCACTCTCAGGACGGAATAGTAGGAAGCAGTATTTTGCTGAAGAAACACTTGCTTTGGCCACGATCTGCATTCCACAAGTGCGTTTTGTCGACACCAAGCAGAAGAATAATAAAAAGACTTGCCTGAGGCCACCGCCAAGTCGCCGAAGTACATCTCAATGATGCCACCTGCATTCCACAATTTTGGCTTTGCCCAAAGGATGAAGAAGTAGGAAAAAGTAAAGACTTGCCTTTGACCGCCCACACGCATTGGTGTACTCGTACAGGATGAAATGGCGCCTGCATTCCAAGACTGCGTTGTGTGTTTCAACCAAAAAGCAATTAAAAAGCACTCGAACCTGCCTGGTGCGACGTCGAATCCTCACCAATTGCAGCTGAACACCCTGTACGCCACACGTTACATCCACACTTGACACAATTCCAAAGAAGAAGATTGAGGAAGGAAGAAGAAGAAGAAAAGAAAAGAAGCTCGTTGTGGACGTCGACGCTCGCGAACTCCACTTGACTAAGTCCATCCACAGGGTAAATCGTCTTGATTAGTCTACACCACACACTCGTCACACACGCAGCATCTCCAAACACCACGAGACTCCAAGCAACACAGCAGAAAAGAACGGACTACGACCCCCACCCACGAATGTGTCTGTCCTTCGTCAAGCTCCGTCCTACCGGCTCTTTGCTTCTTCTAGACTCGCACACTCGTCCCTACGTTGCAGAGACACATACATCCAAGTGGACTGCCACTGTTCTGCAGCTCTGCGAATCGAAGTCGCGTGGTCGTCGCTCCTGCACTCCTTCCTCTTGTCCTCGTCCTCCGCCACTTGAGCTCCTGGTCGCTTGACTGATTGTGACGGACGACGAGAGGCAGAAGCAAGTGGTGCGACATGAATATGATTCTTGCTGTGATAGGCCAAAACAACGTGTAGCGCTTCTGATTGGCGGATCGGCCTCGCTGACTCTTTCCTCGACAAGTTGAAGTGGCCACGTCAATCGACTTAGGAGGGGTCCTCACGGAAGAAATCAATCATGGCGTCGCTTCAAGATCCACATGGTGCGCAGAGCTATCTGCTTGCTTCCTGTCCACACGGAGGCGCATTTGCCCATTCTTTCACTTGCTACTGCATTGATATGCTTCTGTCAAGTGCAGTCTCTCTCGGTCACGTCCAGTCGCTGCAGAAACTCTGTCTCCAAGCCAGCTCCAGCAGCACTATTGTACTCTCGACAATTTTTATTGCACTGCAGATTCCAGCATTGTGTTCCTGTAGTTTACGGGTGCAATCGGCGGTGACGCAGATGTTCTTGAGACGAAGCAGTCCAGCACGTCTACGACCTGTGGAGGCTGAATGTGTTTGAGGCAATGCGCATTGACAACTGGTGAGTTTTCAGGAGTGTACCAAGCAGAAAACAGTCAACTTCTTTGACGAGGAGACTGATGCGCTGGCATAGTGTGAGGGAAGAAAGCCCCAATAGTTATTTGCGTGTCTGTCGGTGAATAATACGCTGGATCTGGCGCACAACCGAATTGTAAATGAAGGCCTGGTACCTTGCATTAGATCGTTGGAGACGATTCGGAAGCTGCGGGAGCTCAGCTTGGCGTACATCGCCATCACTGAGGGTCTGCTGGCTGTGCTGCCACGCACCACGGCGAACAATTACGCCAACTTTGTAGCAACTTTGCTTCGCAGAGAACCAATAACATGACGGAGTGTACGCGTTGCACTGCCTTAGAATATGTAGAGTTGCAGGGTAAAGAGGATGATCAAGACGAAGATTGAAGACGTGGAATAGACTGCATGTACTGAAAATGCACACGGTTTCTTTACGTCTCAATATTGTGCGAATGCGTTTGTCCTAATGCTCGAAAACTAAGCGGAGTGAAAGGGTGAAGCAAGTGTGGAGAGGGGGAACCAAATGCGAACTAAAGTGCATGGCATCGCTCGAGCTTGCACTTCGCTAATCGAACGTGGCCAAACCCTTCCAACGTCCAGTAAGTTGCTGTAGCGCCAGAGTCACCGATGGAGGTGTCGTTGACTCTAGCGTCACGTGCAGGACATTTGTTGAAGTGGCTAGATGGCTACATCATGTGCACCACACCACCCGTTTTCCACGCGTCCGTTTCAGATCTCCATCGGCGCCTCGTCAGGAACGCTCAGCAGCATCATTGCTCCCACCCGCTCGACGCCCACGCCCGTGAGGACCTAACTCTCGATCGACCCCGATGACGATGGCGATGCCCACGATGGCTGCGATCGCCAAGCGCATGACGGGCGCCGCGAACGACTCCAAGTTCTTCAGCACGACCAAGAAGGGCGAGACCCACGAGCTGCGGCAGGAGCTGGCCAATCCCAGTCGCGAGAAGAAGAAAGACGCGGTGAAGAAGGTGATCGCCAACATGACTGTGGGCAAGGACGTGTCCATGCTCTTCACGGACGTGGTGAACTGCATCCAGACGGCCGACACGCAGCTCAAGAAGCTCGTGTACCTCTACCTTATCAACTACGCCAAGAGCAATCCGGACCTGACCATCTTGGCCGTCAACACCTTCGTCAAGGACGCGGCCGACCCGAACCCGCTCATCCGGGCGCTCTCGGTGCGCACCATGGGCTGCATCCGGGTCGACCGCATCACGGAATATCTGTGTGAACCCCTCCGGCGCTGTCTGCAGGATGAGGACCCGTACGTGCGCAAAACGGCAGCCATTTGTGTCTCCAAACTCTACGATATCAATCCGGATATGGTGGAGGAGCAGGGGTTCCTGGACATGCTGAGAGACCTCATCTCGGACTCGAACCCGACGGTGGTGGCCAATGCCATTGCTGCGTTGTCCGAGATCTCGGAGAACAGCGGGGGAGCGATGGCGTTTAAGATTACGAAGTCAGTGCTGCAGAAACTATTGGCGGCGCTGAACGAGTGCAATGAGTGGGGACAGGTATTTGTGCTTGATGCGTTGGCCGGATACACACCTGCGGACTCTCGTGAGGCGGAGGGGATCATTGAACGCGTGACGCCGAGACTGCAGCACGCCAATTCAGCCGTGGTTTTGTCGGCTGTGAAGGTGATTATGAAGTTCCTGGAGAAGGTCTCGGATGCCGATACGGAGCGCAGTTTGTCCCGTAAAATGGCGCCGCCTCTTGTGACGCTGCTGTCGGCGGAACCTGAAATTCAGTACGTGGCGCTGAGGAACATTAATTTGATTGTGCAGAAGCGCCCCGCCATCTTGGCGAATGAGATTAAGGTGTTCTTCTGCAAGTACAACGACCCGATTTACGTTAAGATGGAGAAGCTCGAGATTATTATCCGTTTGGTCTCGGAGAGGAACATTGAGCAGGTGCTGCTTGAATTCAAGGAGTACGCCACCGAAGTGGACGTGGAGTTTGTGCGTCGCTCCGTGCGTGCTATTGGTCGCTGCGCTGTCAAGCTAGAGCGCGCTGCGGAAAAGTGCATTAATGTGCTGCTGGAGTTGATCCAGACCAAGGTGAACTACATCGTGCAGGAGGCGATCATTGTGATCAAGGATATCTTCCGCAAGTACCCGAACCAGTATGAGAGCATCATCGCCACGCTCTGTGAAAACCTGGACACGCTGGATGAGCCTGAGGCCAAGGCTTCTATGATCTGGATCATCGGTGAGTACGCTGAGCGTATCGACAACGCCGACGAGCTTCTGGAGTCGTTCATGGATTCGTTCGACGATGAGACTGCCCAGGTGCAGCTGCAGCTGCTGACTGCTACCGTGAAGCTCTTCCTGAAGCGTCCTAATGAGACCCAGGACATGGTCCAGAAGGTGTTGCACAAGGCTACTGAAGAGTCTGACAACCCGGATCTGCGTGATCGTGGCTACGTGTACTGGCGCCTGCTGTCGGCTAACCCCGAAGCCGCCCACGCTGTTGTGCTTGCAGAGAAACCGGTGATTAGCGACGATACGTTCGCCCTTGAGTCGTCGATGCTGGATGAACTGATCGGTAAGATCTCGACGCTTGCGAGTGTCTACCACAAAGTGCCTAGCGCCTTCGTGGTGCGCTCGACAGTGTCAGAGCTGCGTGAGAACCGCCAGGATGACGACCACAGCAATGAGGACGACGAAGATGAAGGCTCTTCCGATCAGCCAGAGGATGGATCAAGTGGCCAGCAGGGAGGCGCCGTGGACCTACTTGATATGGGTGGTCTCGGCCTTGGAGGCCCTGCCCCAGCTGCTCCCGCACCCGCGGCGTCGGCCAGCGCAAGCTTGGTTGATATTTTCGGTGGCCCTGCGGCTCCGCCCGCTCCTGTGTCACTTGGTGGTGGTGCTCCCGCTGTCCAGAAGAAGGTTTTGATGGATGCACAGCAAGGCAAGGGCCTGGTGATGAACGGCGCTTTCACACGGCGCAGTGGCAGCTTCGTGCTGGACGTGGACTTCGAAAACCGGTCTTCTGCGCCGATCGCGAGCGTGAGCATCCAGTTTAACAAGAGTACATTCGGCGTGGTGCCGATGCAGGCTACAGTTACGTTCCCACAGCCCCTGGCACCCGGTCAAACTGTGAACCAGGTTGTGCCGATGGGTGTGAGCCCACAGTTCGTTAACGCTGCAGTGGCGCCGACCCTGGGCCTGCAGGTTGCCATCAAGAACAACTCAAGCGGCGATGTGGTATACTTCCAGTCCGATCTGGATCTGTCGGCAATCTTCACCGAAGCTGGCGGCATGGCGTCGACGGAGTTTATCAGTATGTGGCAAAGTATTGCCGAGGCCAATGAGCATTACTTCGCGTTGAACACCGGCGGCCGCGGCGTCGACGCCGTGTCCGAGCGATTGGGCCGAAGCAACGTCCACTACGTAGCCAAGCGGCCAATTGACGGCAAGGAGGTCGCGTACTTCTCCGTCAAGACCATGACCAACGTCGTGGCGCTGTTCGAGCTCACATTCGACAACTCGGGCACCACAAAGGTGTGTCTCAAGCTGGAGCAGAAGGCGTTCAGCGGCCTGTTGCAGCACACAATGGAGCACTTGCTAGCGTAAGAAAGCGTACTTCGCATAGAGGTGATGAAACCCGTGGAAAACGTAGTGACAGCAGCACCGACAGCGAACGAATAAGAGGTAAAAAGAGGGCATTCAATTGGTTTTGGAGCTTTCCGAAAGGGTTGCTAGTGTTGGGCGGACGCTGTCGTTTTGAGGTTGCAATGCCCAGTAGTCGGCTAAATCCTTCCAAGGCACCAAGTTCACAACAATTATGGCAACAGAGATCCGAGCTGCGCCTGAGGCAGTGACTTGGCAGGACCGCGAGATCCGCTTCGACATCTCAGCGGCGGCCATGCATTTACGCAAGGGTGAAACATTGGTGGACTCCATCAACTCAGTCGAGGACACCAAGGGCAATAACGGAGACCGTGGATCTCTCGAGATCACCAACTTGCGACTGCTGTGGGCTTCGCACAAGTCCGTCCGCACGAATCTGAGCATCGGCTACAGCTGCATCCAAAGCCTCAAGATCCGTACTGCTACGTCGAAACTGAGAGGCAGCACGCAGGCGCTGTACGTCATGACCAAGTACGCCAACAGTCGATTCGAGTTCATCTTCACGAGTCTCGTCAAGGCCAGTCCCAGACTTTTCACCACCATCCAGGCTGTCTTCCGGTCCTACGAGACCACCAAGCTCTATCGCGAGCTGAAACTCCGAGGAGCTATTATCAAGGAGAAGGAGCTGACACTGCTGCCTCATGAACAAGTATACACGAGACTGAACGGAGTCTGGAACTTGTCGTCAGACCAGGGCAACCTCGGCACGTTTTTCGTGACCAATGTTCGCATCGTGTGGCACGCTAACTTGGCCGAGAACTTCAACGTCAGCATCCCGTACATGCAGATCAACTCGGCTCGAATCCGTGGCTCCAAGTTCGGTCCGGCCTTGGTGATCGAAACATCGGCAGCCAGCGGCGGCTACATTTTGGGCTTCCGTGTGGATCCAGAGGAGCGGCTTCACGAACTTTTCAAAGAGATGCAGAGCTTGCACAGCGTTTTCTCGACGAATCCGATCTATGGGGTGGAGTTTGAGATCGAGGAGAAGCCAACGCCTCTCGAACAACTCAAACAACCACGCAAAATGGACGACGTCGAGATCGAGGAGGACTATTCCAGCTCCATGGACGCCTTTGCAGCCTACTACGCTTCTGTCAACAAGAACCAAGACCGACCGCCAACATTCTCCAAGGAGCTGGGACTTGCGATCGAGAGTTTGCCTGATGGCTTTAGCGTGGGAGACCTCTGGTATGTCACCTAAAAGCTACAGCGAGGACAGCAAGGTAAAATGCATACTGCATTGCATCGTTAGCACTAATAACCCTTACTGCTGACAAATAACACCACCCCACTAAATCTTACCTAGCCTGATGAATACGGCTGCGAAGGAGTGATCAAACTGTTACGCGCTGCCTTGTTAGGGGCGCTGGCTCCGCTTGGCAAACTCGACGTAGGAGCTGATGAGACTTGGAAAGCTTGTTGCTGTGGAATTGGCGTGTTCGGAATCCCTGTCATCACATTGTTCTGGACGTGCTCTACAGCTTCGCGGGTCGTGACAACGGGAACTCGTCCACTCTCGGCGATCCTCAAGAGCATGCGAAGCTCTGCGAAACAATGTGCGTATCGATCTGGATCCATTTCCGCCATGAGCTCAGCGATCTCCTTGCCAACGTTGAAAGCTGCCAAAAACTTGCCGTATTGTGTCGGGAAATGATTCGCATGCGGTGATTGACGAGGAGCACCCCTCACAGTAAAGCGAAGAGATTGATCAGTCGTTGCCGAAGCCTGGATTGGTGGTTGAGTTGGAGTTGGTATCGCAGGAGGTGTAGCCGAGATCTGGGTTCGTGGTCGAGATGACACTGGTACAGACGACGCCGTAGCAGCACTAGCTCCTGATGTTGGAGTTGCAGCAGAAACTGACGTCGAGGGTGGCGGAGGTGGACTCTTCCGGAACGAGGCCAATAAATTGTGTACGTCTCGCAACGTGACCTGTTTGTCGGTATGTTCGTGGACATACTCGAGAATCTTGCTCGGCTGTACATTAGCTTTTTGAAGAGCTCGTACTGTTTGGAGTACATGGGGGTCCGTGATCTTGCGGATCATCGGGTGCCTGCGATACTGCCCGTCCGACAATGCATGGTTGTGTCGGGTCGTGTGTGAACTCACGTGAACGAAGCATTTCCCACTGGTATAGTCTCTCCTCAACACCATAGTGATCTACAAAAAAATAAAAAAATAGATAAGTCTCATTCTCCTAGCAAAGAAAAGAATAGTTTAGCTATTGTGCCTACCCGAGCAGGGCAGTTGATAGCCCTCGAAGGTTGGATCGCCCTCACCCCCGTAGCTCGAGACCGGGGTCGACCAGAATGGGTACACACTACAGCTTTACTGTATGTACCCATTTCTTCAGGTAGCAGTTCTCCGGGTGGTACCGCCAGTCCACGTTGTGCGTATCTCTCTTTGATTCTTTTGTTTCTGGTGGAAACTGGCGTCGCCGTGCGGACGGAATAGACCTGGAAGGTGCGTTGTTGGTACTCGGCTAAGTACTCATTGAATTCGTCCCACGTGATGAAGACCGTTTTCTCTAGAGGAGGCACAGTCACCAACATTTTCTGGTGGTTTTCATCACTGTCGGGCGTTGGAGCTGGCGGAGGAGAAGTCTCCGTAGCATTATCCCCGTCAGACTCGGAGGCTTGGTCTCGGCGGAGCATCTTGGAATGGGGAATTCGCCCTGTCCAGACACTGGCGATAGCGGTATAGGTTGCCAATTAAGGTGGGCATAGTCAGATCAAGCTAAAGATGCAACTATCTTTTTAATACAAATTTTATTGAGCAACTTCAATCATTTCCTGAAGTATTATCAGGTTGGTATCAGCTCAAAAGCACTCGAACCGTAGTGATGGAAGGAGTGCATTATTCGTTCCTGCATGGCCAGCGAACTCCACGAATCCTTTATCCGTTACTATAATTCCACGCTGCCCCATGGATGCTTGATGCAAAGGCGCGTCGAGGTTCTGATGATTGGCTCGAGTCGGAGCGGCACCAAAACTTTGCTTGGATACTTCGACAGCTCCTCCAAGCGAGATCGCTGCAGCGGTGGCAATGTGCAGCGAGGGAATCCGGGCGCCAAATTTTCGCGTTGCGTGCATGGCAACGTCGGGCAAAGGAGCGTCGCGAGCGTCGTGTGGCTCTGCCCTGCGGCTGGTCAGACAGTGGGAAACTGTAGCTCGCCGCCAAGCACCCACCAACTTCTTGCCACTAGAGTGTCACTAACGTGTGCATTTGGCACGATGGTCGTCAGGTTGCGGCGACGCAGTCTAGCGCAGCATGACGCCCGTGTCTGCTAGATATGCCGTATGATTGCATATTGGCAGGCACCCTGTATCAACCAACAGACATAACAAAGCACCTGCCTGCCTTCCTTCTCGGCATCTTTCAGGTGTTCGAACCGACTCGATGCCCCCGGTAAGAAAATCCATTGACACGCTCGCCTCGGATGTTATTCATCACAACACGCGACCATCGGAGCTCGGTCTCCGGTGTCGGAAAGAGCTGGAGCTTCGCTTTCGACCAGCTGGACGGCCCCTATGGTGTCGACTTGGTCCGACGAATATGCCACCGAGATCGCAGAAGTGCCAGGTGGTGCGGTTCAGACTCCTCTATTCCGTTGCAAGTTCAGAGTGACAACAAACTTCAAGTGTACATGCGCGAGCCGAGCCATTCGAGCGGATACCGGCCGACAGGTATCCGGTGCCGGACCATATCGCCTTATGGTGTCGATTCGCGTCGTGGCAATAATGTAAAAAGTGCGCGTAGGCAAGATATCGCTCCAGCCATCGCTGCTCACGGCCAAGGTTATGGCCACAACCACGGCTGGGAAGGATGTTGAGATAGGTGTCGAGTACGTCAGCCAAGTCACGCATAAACGCTGGTCGTTCTCGACGGCTGGAACGGGGAAACCCATCGAAACCAGCACCGGCCGACAGGTTGGACCTCACTTTTCAATTTCCTCGTGCACCCGCACGTTGATTCAATCAACGTCGTCACCACTTTCCCAACTAAACGTTACCATGTCACTGGAACCGCTCTCAGTATTCGCTGCTCGCACTACCGACGATCTCGAGCCGATGGACCCGGAGCTCCTCAGTTTGATCGCCGCCGATGATGCCGACTCCACCTATATTCCAATCAAGGTCGAGGGCTGCAACCACAAGTTCATGGACGACTTCACTCCTCTTAACCCGATGTCGACACCGACGGCAGTGGACGCCTTCAACCCGGGCTTCTCGAAGCTCGAAGTGCAGGACCTCATGAACTTGTTGGCACCAGAACCTCTCAAGATCCCGACAATGGTGCGAAGCTACTCGGAGCCGATCCGCAAGATCGGCAAGCGCACCAAGAAGTGCACCTACGCCGCTCGAAGGGTACGTTGACGACACTGCTCGAACGCACTTTGCATCGATCAATACGCTAACTGTTTGGTTTCGTTGTATGCTTTTACAGAGAGAGGTAGCATTCCTCCGACAGGAGTCGATGGTGCTCGAACAACGTCTGAATGACCTGCGCAAGCACCGCGTGGTATCAACGCACACGCGTGAACGAGCGGCGCGTGAAACCTTTGAACTGGTCAAGTCCCAAGAGGAGAACAAGCGTCTCCGTGCTCTGGTGTCGACTCAAGAAGCCAAAATCCGCCAGGCTGACGCGTACATGGTTGGCGTCAACCACCACCGATCTGTTGCGTCACCGTAGTTTGCTTTGAGCAGACACAGTCACTTGGGTGATGTGGCTGGTCTTTCTTGCTACATTTGAGTGTTATAGTTCGTTTAGTGCAGTGTCTAATGTTTATAAGATTGTCGATGATCATATCATGATGGGAGTTCACGCTGGTTGTTGAAGAATATTGGTTCCTGCAGAGACCTGGTCTTGCGAGCGAAGCACGATGACATCACTTGGTACATTCATGCTCACTTTTAGCCGCTTGGATGGAAACCAGCTTGGCACCAAGTCCTGGCCGCAGTCTACACCACTGCAAACTCAACCGGGTGAGGCTACAAAAATGTAAGAAGAGACGAGTTAAAACTGCGTTGAAGGCCCCACAAACCCACTACAGTAACAATATACATTTACGTACGACTTCGATGCTTCAAACGCGTCGATGAGAGCTTCGGTGCAGTCCTGCACCAGTGTTCTTCGGAAATAATTCGTGGACATCATTAGTTGTTAGAGTTCTTTTTCCAGCTGCATAAGAGGGCATCTCACCGATCAAGACGCAATTGCTGGAGGTTGGTATTCTTTTTCAGCATGGAAGTCAACCCGATCGCCCCTATAGACCCAACCGGATTTCCGCTCAAATCAACCTATTCCAAAACATCGTTAGTACACAACACTCATCGTGGCGTCTGCGACCAGTTTACCTGCTCGACACTTTGGTTTTTCTCTAGTGCCAACGCAATTGCTTGGGTACCGGTGTCGCCAATCTTGTTATCCATTGACATTTCTCCACGATATGCTGAATCTTCATTGCTGAGGTCAAGCAGTCGAAGTCTCGTCGTAAGCTGCAGACACGACCGATTAACACCAATGCCTAAACTCAACTCCACATTACATACGAACAAACATACCCGTATTCCACTTGCGAGAAGGATCGCTCCGGCGTCAGCAATTTGGCAATTGTTTAGACGCAACTTCACAAGGGGACTGGAGCTCTGGAGATAATGCTACAGAAACACACACATTTGCATCGAAAGAGTTACAAGGTTAAGAACAGTTTGAAGAGAAACTAAAATCACTATAACGTACTGCAATGAGGCCGCAGCCGACACTAGCAACAGACAGACGATAGCACACAACATTGTCGCGAGAGGCCACTTTTGAAGAAATGGCAGGAGAAACGTCAGCTTCATCGATGCCATCACCATCAGCACCACCAGCAGCAGCAGCAACAGGATCTTCATCCTTGTCACCTTCTTCATCATCTTTTGTGTACGGTGACGCTACCAAACCTAGATCCTTTAGCCCAGTTCGCAGTGAGTACAAATGACCTCCCTGCACACTCGAAACGCAAACTTACGAACTCAAATCGACGGAATCGATAGTCGAGGATAGTTTTCTCCGTTGGCGGCAGTAGCACATAACGAAGAAACGTGTCATCGACCTCCCGTTTGATCAAACGTTTACTTTAAGAACACACCACATTATCAGTCTCGTTAGGGCAAACAAAAAAGCGAATTCATGACCCACCGTCCTCGCTTAGTACGCTTCGTCAGAGTGCACCATTTGTCGATAGCCGAAAGGAATGTCTGCGCCTCGAACACGTCCAGTCTGGACAGATCGTAGATGTAAATGAGCTGCTTTTCCGTCTCCGAGAGATTCTGCGCCACCTCTGGACGTAGCCGTAAACTACAAGATCAAAGAGTGATGTTAATTCAATTGGAATATGCAACTGGAATGCCGCTTGTCGAGGTGTCACACTTGCAAAAGTAGTGAAGTTGCCGTCCGATGGCTCGGAGACAGAGTTTCTGCAGCGACTGGACGTGACCGAGAGAGACTGCACTTGACAGAAGCATATCAATGCAGTAGCAAGTGAAAGAATGGGCAAATGCGCCTCCGTGTGGACAGGAAGCAAGCAGATAGCTCTGCGCACCATGTGGATCTTGAAGCGACGCCATGATTGATTTCTTCCGTGAGGACCCCTCCTAAGTCGATTGACGTGGCCACTTCAACTTGTCGAGGAAAGAGTCAGCGAGGCCGATCCGCCAATCAGAAGCGCTACACGTTGTTTTGGCCTATCACAGCAAGAATCATATTCATGTCGCACCACTTGCTTCTGCCTCTCGTCGTCCGTCACAATCAGTCAAGCGACCAGGAGCTCAAGTGGCGGAGGACGAGGACAAGAGGAAGGAGTGCAGGAGCGACGACCACGCGACTTCGATTCGCAGAGCTGCAGAACAGTGGCAGTCCACTTGGATGTATGTGTCTCTGCAACGTAGGGACGAGTGTGCGAGTCTAGAAGAAGCAAAGAGCCGGTAGGACGGAGCTTGACGAAGGACAGACACATTCGTGGGTGGGGGTCGTAGTCCGTTCTTTTCTGCTGTGTTGCTTGGAGTCTCGTGGTGTTTGGAGATGCTGCGTGTGTGACGAGTGTGTGGTGTAGACTAATCAAGACGATTTACCCTGTGGATGGACTTAGTCAAGTGGAGTTCGCGAGCGTCGACGTCCACAACGAGCTTCTTTTCTTTTCTTCTTCTTCTTCCTTCCTCAATCTTCTTCTTTGGAATTGTGTCAAGTGTGGATGTAACGTGTGGCGTACAGGGTGTTCAGCTGCAATTGGTGAGGATTCGACGTCGCACCAGGCAGGTTCGAGTGCTTTTTAATTGCTTTTTGGTTGAAACACACAACGCAGTCTTGGAATGCAGGCGCCATTTCATCCTGTACGAGTACACCAATGCGTGTGGGCGGTCAAAGGCAAGTCTTTACTTTTTCCTACTTCTTCATCCTTTGGGCAAAGCCAAAATTGTGGAATGCAGGTGGCATCATTGAGATGTACTTCGGCGACTTGGCGGTGGCCTCAGGCAAGTCTTTTTATTATTCTTCTGCTTGGTGTCGACAAAACGCACTTGTGGAATGCAGATCGTGGCCAAAGCAAGTGTTTCTTCAGCAAAATACTGCTTCCTACTATTCCGTCCTGAGAGTGCAGCATGTACGCAACAATGTGAAGTCTTGTGGTTGTCTCATTTGTCAAACTCTGGAGCGCGTACAGCGCACAACTCGATTACCTTCGCACTGTGGTATTTTGTGTGTTTCATTGCGTGGAAAGGCTGAAGGACGAGGGGCTACGATGGTGGCTCGGTGTTCGGCAAGTGTCCAGCCGTGGAAACGTAAGCGCTATTTTTTTTTCTCTTGCGAAACACGTTCGGGGAGGTTGTGGCATGCAGGTTCGACGGTGGGGCTTCGATGGACGTGGTGGAGCGGTACGTGCTGGTTTCGTGTTTTTATCGTGTGTGCAGTGTGTCGTGGTGCAACAATAGGCCATAGGCAGGCAAACGTCGTGGAGAAGGGAGAGAAGAATGCAGTCAAGATAAACCATGATTCAAGATGTTAGAGAATGTTTTGGAAGAAGAATTCGTTTGGTGTGTTTTATCGTGAATTTCGTGGGGGCATTTGGATGTGGGTGGCTGCATGCAGTGTTCGTGTTGGCGTTCGTGATGGGAGTTTGTGAAAGTGCAGTTCGCGGTGTGATAGTGTCGTGGTGTGATAGTGTGATGGATGGATGAACGATGAACGGATTGTGTGGTTTTTGCGCGTGGAGTACGTCGTGGTGGTTTGTGGTTGGTGACTGATTGGTGTGTGTTTCCCTGTTTTTCGATTGTTCTCGTGTTGAAGGTGTGGTGCGATGATGACATATTTTTGTTTCTGGGTAGTGATGAATCGGTGTTGTGGAGCTGGCGAGGAATGGGCGGTGACTGGAGCGACGTTGACTTCGTGTTGAGTTGTGGTGATGTCGAGGGTGTAATGTGGAGCGTTGTGTGTATGGCAGAGCAAAACGTTTGGATGTGATGATTGGTGTGGTTGCGCTGAAGAGATCAGGCGAGGAGGAGTTGTGCGTTGTTGTTCATGATGCAGAACGTGGTGGTGTTCAAGGCGTGCGACTGTTCTGTATTGCGTCCAGGTTGCCGTGTACGCAGGGCAAGTCCAAGTAGGAATTGAAACTTGGATCCACGGAGAGGTCAAGGTCGAGGTCGAGGTCCAAGGCGAGAGGGAGAGCAAGTGCAGGCCAAGGCTAGGTACGTCAAGTGGAGGTTCAAAGTCAGTGCGTTGTATTTCGTGGCATGGCTGCTGGTATAGTATTCGTGGCGCTTTCGTTTGCATGTGAAGGCTGCAGGATGGAGAGAGCGAGAAGACGCGGTTTCCGGCGGATGTCAACCAGACAAGTGTGGTAAATTTCTTGCTGTCGCGGCTGTATTTGAAATATAATTGTTCAGGAGGTTGTGGCATGTAGTTTTCGCGGTGGGTTTTGAACTGGACGTGCATGGTGAAGCGGTGTTGTGTGGTTTCGTGTTTTTATCGTGTGTGCAGTGTCGTGGTGCAACAATAGGCCATAGGCAGGCAAACGTCGTGGAGAAGGGAGAGAAGAATGCAGTCAAGATAAACCATGATTCAAGATGTTAGAGAATGTTTTGGAAGAAGAATTCGTTTGGTGTGTTTTATCGTGAATTTCGTGGGGGCATTTGGATGTGGGTGGCTGCATGCAGTGTTCGTGTTGGCGTTCGTGATGGGAGTTTGTGAAAGTGCAGTTCGCGGTGTGATAGTGTCGTGGTGTGATAGTGTGATGGATGGATGAACGATGAACGGATTGTGTGGTTTTTGCGCGTGGAGTACGTCGTGGTGGTTTGTGGTTGGTGACTGATTGGTGTGTGTTTCCCTGTTTTTCGATTGTTCTCGTGTTGAAGGTGTGGTGCGATGATGACATATTTTTGTTTCTGGGTAGTGATGAATCGGTGTTGTGGAGCTGGCGAGGAATGGGCGGTGACTGGAGCGACGTTGACTTCGTGTTGAGTTGTGGTGATGTCGAGGGTGTAATGTGGAGCGTTGTGTGTATGGCAGAGCAAAACGTTTGGATGTGATGATTGGTGTGGTTGCGCTGAAGAGATCAGGCGAGGAGGAGTTGTGCGTTGTTGTTCATGATGCAGAACGTGGTGGTGTTCAAGGCGTGCGACTGTTCTGTATTGCGTCCAGGTTGCCGTGTACGCAGGGCAAGTCCAAGTAGGAATTGAAACTTGGATCCACGGAGAGGTCAAGGTCGAGGTCGAGGTCCAAGGCGAGAGGGAGAGCAAGTGCAGGCCAAGGCTAGGTACGTCAAGTGGAGGTTCAAAGTCAGTGCGTTGTATTTCGTGGCATGGCTGCTGGTGTAGTATTCGTGGCGCTTTCGTTTGCATGTGAAGGCTGCAGGATGGAGAGAGCGAGAAGACGCGGTTTCCGGCGGATGTCAACCAGACAAGTGTGGTAAATTTCTTGCTGTCGCGGCTGTATTTGAAATATAATTGTTCAGGAGGTTGTGGCATGTAGTTTTCGCGGTGGGTTTTGAACTGGACGTGCATGGTGAAGCGGTGTTGTGTGGTTTCGTGTTTTTATCGTGTGTGCAGTGTCGTGGTGCAACAATAGGCCATAGGCAGGCAAACGTCGTGGAGAAGGGAGAGAAGAATGCAGTCAAGATAAACCATGATTCAAGATGTTAGAGAATGTTTTGGAAGAAGAATTCGTTTGGTGTGTTTTATCGTGAATTTCGTGGGGGCATTTGGATGTGGGTGGCTGCATGCAGTGTTCGTGTTGGCGTTCGTGATGGGAGTTTGTGAAAGTGCAGTTCGCGGTGTGATAGTGTCGTGGTGTGATAGTGTGATGAACGATGAACGGATTGTGTGGTTTTTGCGCGTGGAGTACGTCGTGGTGGTTTGTGGTTGGTGACTGATTGGTGTGTGTTTCCCTGTTTTTCGATTGTTCTCGTGTTGAAGGTGTGGTGCGATGATGACATATTTTTGTTTCTGGGTAGTGATGAATCGGTGTTGTGGAGCTGGCGAGGAATGGGCGGTGACTGGAGCGACGTTGACTTCGTGTTGAGTTGTGGTGATGTCGAGGGTGTAATGTGGAGCGTTGTGTGTATGGCAGAGCAAAACGTTTGGATGTGATGATTGATATGGCTGCGCTGAAGAGATCAGGCGAGGAGGAGTTGTGCGTTGTTGTTCATGATGCAGAACGTGGTGGTGTTCAAGGCGTGCGACTGTTCTGTATTGCGTCCAGGTTGCCGTGTACGCAGGGCAAGTCCAAGTAGGAATTGAAACTTGGATCCACGGAGAGGTCAAGGTCGAGGTCGAGGTCCAAGGCGAGAGGGAGAGCAAGTGCAGGCCAAGGCTAGGTACGTCAAGTGGAGGTTCAAAGTCAGTGCGTTGTATTTCGTGGCATGGCTGCTGGTATAGTATTCGTGGCGCTTTCGTTTGCATGTGAAGGCTGCAGGATGGAGAGAGCGAGAAGACGCGGTTTCCGGCGGATGTCAACCAGACAAGTGTGGTAAATTTCTTGCTGTCGCGGCTGTATTTGAAATATAATTGTTCAGGAGGTTGTGGCATGTAGTTTTCGCGGTGGGTTTTGAACTGGACGTGCATGGTGAAGCGGTGTTGTGTGGTTTCGTGTTTTTATCGTGTGTGCAGTGTCGTGGTGCAACAATAGGCCATAGGCAGGCAAACGTCGTGGAGAAGGGAGAGAAGAATGCAGTCAAGATAAACCATGATTCAAGATGTTAGAGAATGTTTTGGAAGAAGAATTCGTTTGGTGTGTTTTATCGTGAATTTCGTGGGGGCATTTGGATGTGGGTGGCTGCATGCAGTGTTCGTGTTGGCGTTCGTGATGGGAGTTTGTGAAAGTGCAGTTCGCGGTGTGATAGTGTCGTGGTGTGATAGTGTGATGGATGGATGAACGATGAACGGATTGTGTGGTTTTTGCGCGTGGAGTACGTCGTGGTGGTTTGTGGTTGGTGACTGATTGGTGTGTGTTTCCCTGTTTTTCGATTGTTCTCGTGTTGAAGGTGTGGTGCGATGATGACATATTTTTGTTTCTGGGTAGTGATGAATCGGTGTTGTGGAGCTGGCGAGGAATGGGCGGTGACTGGAGCGACGTTGACTTCGTGTTGAGTTGTGGTGATGTCGAGGGTGTAATGTGGAGCGTTGTGTGTATGGCAGAGCAAAACGTTTGGATGTGATGATTGGTGTGGTTGCGCTGAAGAGATCAGGCGAGGAGGAGTTGTGCGTTGTTGTTCATGATGCAGAACGTGGTGGTGTTCAAGGCGTGCGACTGTTCTGTATTGCGTCCAGGTTGCCGTGTACGCAGGGCAAGTCCAAGTAGGAATTGAAACTTGGATCCACGGAGAGGTCAAGGTCGAGGTCGAGGTCCAAGGCGAGAGGGAGAGCAAGTGCAGGCCAAGGCTAGGTACGTCAAGTGGAGGTTCAAAGTCAGTGCGTTGTATTTCGTGGCATGGCTGCTGGTGTAGTATTCGTGGCGCTTTCGTTTGCATGTGAAGGCTGCAGGATGGAGAGAGCGAGAAGACGCGGTTTCCGGCGGATGTCAACCAGACAAGTGTGGTAAATTTCTTGCTGTCGCGGCTGTATTTGAAATATAATTGTTCAGGAGGTTGTGGCATGTAGTTTTCGCGGTGGGTTTTGAACTGGACGTGCATGGTGAAGCGGTGTTGTGTGGTTTCGTGTTTTTATCGTGTGTGCAGTGTCGTGGTGCAACAATAGGCCATAGGCAGGCAAACGTCGTGGAGAAGGGAGAGAAGAATGCAGTCAAGATAAACCATGATTCAAGATGTTAGAGAATGTTTTGGAAGAAGAATTCGTTTGGTGTGTTTTATCGTGAATTTCGTGGGGGCATTTGGATGTGGGTGGCTGCATGCAGTGTTCGTGTTGGCGTTCGTGATGGGAGTTTGTGAAAGTGCAGTTCGCGGTGTGATAGTGTCGTGGTGTGATAGTGTGATGAACGATGAACGGATTGTGTGGTTTTTGCGCGTGGAGTACGTCGTGGTGGTTTGTGGTTGGTGACTGATTGGTGTGTGTTTCCCTGTTTTTCGATTGTTCTCGTGTTGAAGGTGTGGTGCGATGATGACATATTTTTGTTTCTGGGTAGTGATGAATCGGTGTTGTGGAGCTGGCGAGGAATGGGCGGTGACTGGAGCGACGTTGACTTCGTGTTGAGTTGTGGTGATGTCGAGGGTGTAATGTGGAGCGTTGTGTGTATGGCAGAGCAAAACGTTTGGATGTGATGATTGGTGTGGTTGCGCTGAAGGGTTATTCGGTTCATGGATCAAGGCAGGAGAAAGCCTTTGGAGGGTGCATTCGGTAGGTGTTATGTCGTGATTTTCATGCATTCTGATGTAGTTGCGTTGCTCGGTTTTGTTTTCACTGCTCGTGCTGGTGCTGTTGTTGTTAGATGAATTGGTGACTTGGTGGTTATTGTGTATGATGGTGTTAGGTGATGGCGTGTTGCTTTTTCTCTCTGTTCGGTGAACGGGTGGTGTAGAATTGACGATGAATGTGGTGGCGACTCTGGCGATCACTGACTTGGTGGCGAGTTCTGCGATGATGGCACCTTGTAAATCTAATTGGTGAATCGGTAGTGTGGAGCTGGCGAATGGGGTAGTAACTCGAGGAGCGCATTTCTTCGTTATGGTTTGTGGTGATTTTGTGGGTGTAATGTGGGGATTTCGGGCAGCATTTGGATGTGGATGGATAGCGCCATGTAAATTGTGTGGAATCGTCGTGAGTTTATAGTGAGCCTTTGAAGATTTTTTTGCTCCTCTTCGTGTGCTGTTGACGTTTTGATGGGTCGGCAAAAGATTTGGTTCCTGGAATCTGTTGTGATGTGGCATTGGTGATGGATGGAGACCGGTCGTTGTGCAGTTTGTTTTTTGCAGTGGGGTGTAGTGATCTGGAGTTGGAGGTTTCAATTGATTTTGAAGGTGCTTCGGGTTTGTCTTGCCTGCACGTCTCAACAGGTACGCATACTGTTTTGCATCGGTGTTTATCAACGCCACCCTTTTCGAAGAATAATGCACGATTGGAATGCCGCATGGTCTATTGCTATGCAGTAAACGACTTCGCTGGTAGAAAGCTCACTTGCTGGTAGAAAGCTCACTTATCCGAGCCATTAGAGGAACCCTGTTGACGTGACTGGAACTGAGGTCACTACGTCGATACCTTTGGGGTTGTGCGGGAGTGTGCGGGAGATCCGGCGAATGATTGCTCTGCAATCTATTCCATGCCTTCAATCGTCCTGGTTTTCGTTTTGATCCTGCAATTCTATCGCGATCACATTTTGTGGCAGTGCAAGATATTCTCTACGCGTGTGCTCCGTCATGTTGTTCCCAGTGAGGCAGAGCCACTCCAGCGTCGGTGTAATTGGTCGCTTTGGAGTGTGCAACTTGGCTGCCAGCACTGCCAGAGGCTCCTCAGTGATACCGTTGTACGCCAAATTCAGCTCGCGCAGCTTCCGATTCGTCTCTAATGCTTTAATGCAAGCCACCATACCCTCATTTGCAATTCGGTTGTGCGCCAGGTCCAGTCGCTCCAGTGTATTATTCACCGACACACACGCGAAGAACCGTGGAGCTTTCTTGGCATCCAGACCGGAGCGCGAAAGGTCCAATGCAACCAGCGTATTGTTGAATTTGAGCAGCTCTCCGAACCGAGCTGCAGCATCCACATCAATGCGATTGGCACCGATGTGAAGTATCCGAAGCGATCGATTCGAGGTAGTAAGCGCCTCTGCGATCCGCTGGGCTTGTTCGGAGCCGATGCCTGGACCTGCGTCCAACGCGTCATCAGAGTCGGTCCCGCCCATATTGAGCTTCTCGAGGTGGCTGTTCCTGGCAAGCATCGATGCGAACGCTGCAGCCCCGCGAGAGCCCATCGTTTGGTGCTCAATGTCCAGCACACGCAGGCTCTTGTTAACCTCAAGTGCAATTGCTAACGCCTCGGCACCTGCAGGTGATATCGCGTTCCATCGCAGATGAAGTTCGCGTAAAGTAGCTGTACATCGCAAGCCCTCCGCGATAGCCGCAACACCTCGCACTCGCAGCTCATTTCCCCGCAAGTCGAGTCTCTCGATTGACTTGTTACGCATCAGCGCTTCTCGGAAGCCCACGACACCGTCATCACCCAATTGCGTCCAACTCAAGTTAAGATACGTGAGAGCATTACTGGACGCCAAACACTCAGCTAGAGCCTGGCCCCCAATTGGTCCCAGCGCGTTGTTCTCCAGCTCAATAGTGTGGAGTGTAGCATGATTCCGGACTCCGTCCGCCAAAGCACGAGCTGATGCACTATCCAGCACGCAACTGTTTAGCGCAACGCGACCGAGACGGAGATGATGGAGCATTTTCTTGCCGAGAAATGCCACTTCGTACACCTCTAATAGACGCCCAGATATGTTAACCGAGATCAGATCCTTGTGGTCCGTTTGGGTTGCGACCAAGCCGACAATTACTGCCGTTTTTGAAAAGCTTGAAGCGGCAGGTAGCCGAAGTTCGTTCAGTTCCTGGGTCAGGCGATTCACAGCGAAGCACTTGGCAAGAACCCAACCATCAAGAAAATGATTCGGGTCTACGGAATACACCATCGTCTCAGGTACTTCTCCTGTCTGTTGATTACCACGCACTTGCTGGACGGGAATAACTGTTTCGTGCATCTTGATGGTCATAAGTGTGCTGTTGAGACCCACAAGCTCTCCAACACTCTCTCCAGCTTCAGGATATAGTCCAGTGTTGGATAAATCCACATCCCGTAGTGTTGAGCAGCTCTTGATGGCTGCTAACACCTCGAGCACCGAAGCTTTGCCTAATCCAGGATTGTCGTGAAGATCCAGCGACAGCAACATGTTGTTTTGAGGTACCAGTCCTGCAATCACCAGACCATCGAGTTCCATCAGCTCTCGACCAGCAAGATGTATCCACCGCGACATTTTCATCTTGTCAATGGGAAGGATTGCTCGTGGACCACTTAGTCGAGCAATAGCAAAACTATCGTTGAGGTGACGGAGCGCCACAACAATGCGCTTTGCTGAATCGTAATCAAGGTTCGCGAGATAATTCAAACCGTCTTCAGATAGATCTCGACCGTATACGCAGAGTTCACGAAGCACAAAATTGTCTCGCAATGCCGACAACAGACCGAGGACGGCCTGCGGACCCATTTGGTTCCAGGAGAAATCACAACGCGTGAGCGTCTCATTTTCGCGCAGTGCTCGGCCTAGTTCATCAGCACCTTGAGCACCAAGACGATTGTAACGAAGATCCAGGTCTATCAGCATCGAGTCCGGACTGTCCTCTAAAGCATCCGCGAGATCACGAGCACCTGTGGGCGTGATCCGATTTCCAGCGAGGCTAAGATGGGTAAGCGAAGCGTTTACCCGCAGTGCTGCTGCTAGCGCACTCATAGCCGAGTCGTCGATCGCAGCGTATTCCAGACTCAGCGATAGTAGCGCACGATTCACCCGGAGAGCGTGAAATACCGCAATGGCTCCATACGAACCGATTCTGTTCTTGTCCGGGCTCTTCGTTATTGTCTTGGTCTTCGCCAACTTGACATCCTCATCTGGGTCACCGCGATCAGTGTCCTCGCGTTTGAGTTTTAATCTGACCTTCAGCTTAACTTTAAATCTCACCTGTCGTTCCAGGGGGCCTTTAGGTGAATTTGGCTTTGGACGCATCCGATGCCTGAATCGTGTCACTATCCTTGTAAATCCCAGTCGTGCTGATCTGCGAGAATGTACTTTTCGTCGAGTTGATACAGTTGGTGGAGGAGGTTGGGCATGCCGAACAAGTAACGACTTCGTGCTGGTATTGAAAGCCAATCCTGCATGTGCGAGAACCGAGATCTGTGTCGCTGAGATAGACGCAGTTCGCCGTTTTTGCTGCCTTTGCTGGTCATCGAAAACTAGGCATCGGGAGGAAACATTTCTCCGAAGACACATTATCGTGTAGGTAAGCGCTAGACCAAGCTGGAAGCAATCCCGAGAACCAAACGGCGGTATGTCGTCAGGAACGACGTAACTCCGCTCAAGTTGGCGGCTTTGCTCCATTATTGAGGCAAATCGCTCCGTGGAATCATTAATCAGGAGAATGTGGTCAGGGGCCAGCGTGCTATCTTCTTCGATCTCTGGTGAAAAGCTGACTCGTTTTATCTGGCGAGGTTTCACTTCAGCAAGTTGTTCAACGCAGGCTTCCACGATTTCGGTTGGTTGAGGTGCATTACCAGGAGATGTAGTGGTAGCTTCCGGGGGGACGAACTCGAAAATGCTCGAGCGTAAATCGGTGGTCGGCTCAATCAGTTGAATCCACGCCTCTTTTCGCGGTGACATGGCCTTAGAATCACTCCCATTGTTCTCGAGACAGTCGCCGCTTGAAGTAGCATATACCTCTTCGCCAGTGTTGCCATCTTTTTCGGTATGATTAGGGAACCCCGCCAACTCTGTCTGATGAAGCAGCTCGTCTAGCGCTCTATCTGATGCTGTGTGATCCTCATTGTTCGAAAGCTCTACATCGATATCGCCACCTTCACGGCCATCAGGCGCATTCATAGCTCCCCGTCTATTCTGCTCCCATTTTCACACCAAACGGATTTGGAGCTGCAGTGACTCTTCAGCAAGCAGTCTCGAAAATGCTGTCTTCTCATCAAACACACACGAAGGTATCCAACAAAACAACCCAGCCAGACATATCGGCAAATTGACCACATCACCTGCAACTCCATGATCACTTATGAGTTTCTATCAATTATTGAGAAACCGGGTACGCACGCTTGACGTGGATTTCCTCACGAGGTCTACGATATCAAACAGCATCCAAAACGTCAATCCAGCTTGACCCACCTGCATGCATATCATCTCCTTGCTCACCTGTCGTTAGCACCCGTCGGTACCATCCCCATGCGCTGAATCACCTTCATCCCGGACGAAATCCGACCAAACACCGTGTGTTTGCCTACCAAAACCAAACTCAGTCAGATCCACGCCTTCACTTCCATCAAACTCCTCCATACCATCCAGCCACGGTGTCGGCGCCAGCGTGATGAAGAATTGGCTGCCATTGGTATTAGGTCCCGAATTCGCCTACTCAAAACAATGTACACTTCATAAAAAAAAACTACACTTTCTCCAGCACTTTTCAAGAATGGTTTACCATTGACAGCACGCCAGCTCCCGTGTGCTTGAGTTCCTTAGTGATCTCATCGTCAAACTTCGCCCTAAATTAAAAAAAAAATCACAATTACTACAATGTAGCCATGATGGTGGACAAGTGATACCGTACCCGTAAATGGACTCTCCTCCTCTCCCCGTGCCCGTGGGGTCTCCACCCTGGATCATAAAGTCCCGAATGATGCGGTGGAAGATGGTGTTGTTGTAGTAGCCACGACGCGCCAGCTCCGCGATGTTCCAGCACGTTTTAGGGGCGTGCTCCGTGTACAGCTCCATAGTGAAGTCGCCCTAATTATTAAGGCAGTTTTAAAGCGATTTAGAGGGAATTTAAGTGCATAATGGAAGGAGAAGAGGCTGAAGAACAATACAAGAGCTGCATACGCACCACAGTCGTCTCGAAGACCACGTGGGTCGGTGGTGCCGACGTCGCTGGCGTAGCCATTATTGCGTGGCTGATGTGAGATTTCAAATGCAAAATTTGGGTTCTTGTAGAGGATGACGGTCTTATATAGAGGTATCCGATGTAGCCATGTTTGGAGGACAACTTCAACTTGCCTTTGTAGTCTACTACTTACTGGTCGTTGTCCGAGTCTTTGATAACGACGCTGGCGAAGGCGTCGTCGAGGGAATTGAGTTCTGCCGCGTTTGGAGACTTGGATCCCCAGTAATTGGGCGGGTAACCGATGTTGGAGTCCACTTCACGCTCAATCATAACGACGTCGCCAGTGATGCTGATCATGTTGTACACTTGGTTGCGGTACAGCTGACTGGACTCGATGGGCACGAGACGGAAGGTCAGCATGGCATTGCCGCCCAAGGAACGCACATGTGCACGGACGATCGCGATGGCTTCGCTGAGGAACAAGTGATAGAAGGCACCCAGACCACCGCTCTCACGCACTGTCCAGCTTTCTTTGATGAAGTGCAGCGTCACACGGCCGAGATAGCGCGTCACGTGAGCTCCGGGGATGTATCCGAGTGGTGTAAGCTCGATCCACTCGCGGCCATATGGAGCCGGCGCAGCCGTTGCACCACGACCAGCGCCCAGTGTGATGGTGTTGCTCCGGAAGTGCGAAAAACTTCTGAACTGAGGCGGCATCTGAATGTGGAGTTTGGATGGACTGCCAGATAGCGGTACATCGTGCACTACTGGCGATGAATCAGCTTGTCGAGCATCTTCCATCTCCACCGACATAGCAACATTATTCAGAATGTTGTCCAGCGGGTCTTCCCAGTTCTTCTCTAAAACCGCCATGCCGCTTAGAACCACTTCAAGCTGCGAACAAAAAACGAATTAGCTACGTGCTGACAAGCAGATGGTAATAGAAACACGAGGTGCGTACCATAGTTTCCGAGGCCACTGCAACTCGCGTCTTCAAGCCGCAGATGGCGCATGGCGCGTATGAGTGCACCTTAAACAACAGACTGAAGAGGAAGGTTAGCAAATTAAAATAACACAATGCACCACAGCAACCAGTTAATGTACCTCGCAAAGAGCTCCTTGAATACAACTGATAGTAGTTCGTTGAGACGAGTATCGCGCATGCGGTCTTCATCCCATTCCACTCTTTTCATGGACACAATCAAGTGTACGTTCTCGCCTGGTGTGAAGTCTCCTGGTAGACGATCCGTATTGCACATGTAAATTCCCTGTCACCCGCGCAGAAGCACATGATCGGATCATCAACTTATCTCGCCGCGTTACAATGGACAAAACACGTAATTTGCTTACCTCCGGCAATTCCTGCTCAAGTAACACCGACATAAGGTCTTCGTCGGTCTCATCATCGATTTCCAGAACAAATGTCTCCTTCGAGTCGCTAAACCCATCCACAAACGCTTCTTCCTCCCACTCGGAGCTTGATTCCGAGGATGAGCTGAGTGTCTTCGAGTCGTTATCAAGAGAGGTCTGAGATGCTGGCGCTGGGGGTGTCCCTTGCTCTCCGGTAGATATTGTGGCAGTAATACCACCGTCAGGTGTCGCCGTAGCCTCTCGTGCTATCACACTTTCAGCATTCACCGCAACCTGAGAAGCAACCCCGTCATCCGAGGAAGGCTGCGGAAGCTGCTTTCGGCGGGCCCGTCGTGATGAGCGTAACTGGGCAAGCTGAAATGGACGCCTGGACCCTTTCCCAGTTTCTTCATCCTGGTCTGAAGAAAGAGAAGAGCTAGCTTGTAGTTGGTGGCGTGCACTTCTGCCTCCAACGTAGTATTCGTACTCGGGCTGAACGATGCAGATACGATCCCGATGGAGCTAGAGTAGAACAACAAAATCCGCGTTAGAAAGATAGTTAGATGAAAATCGGTGGGCGGTAACATCGCATACCCTGTCCTTGTTGAATGTGCTGAGCTCCTCAATTTGTTCTTGCAGTTGAACCAAGCGACGATCTTCATCATCTTTCACCTGATTGCACACAAATATAATTGAGTATCCCACAGTATAAAGCAAACCATCGTGCATACAAACCCACATCGATGTTTCGCTCAATCCGAAGTGTTGGCGGAGGCGGAAGAGCAGGGAGGTAAAGACCGGTACCAGTAATGACACCAACTATGAGAGAACCGCCGACTTGAATCTGCGAGTCAAACGCAAACACGGCGTTCACGCCGAGCACTTTCATCTTGACAATAAGCTGGAGAGGACGCAACACAAATTGTAATTAGTAACCTGTACACTTTGACTGGCCGAAGCAAGATTTTATCTGTTCAATAAAGCTCACCTGGCGATACAGCTCATATTCGAGGAATGGTAAGGCATCGGACACAATTGTGGCGTTAACATCGCCCGTCCCTTTCCTGCGTTGACGACATACTCGTGCCTGAATAAACGTTCCTTTCCCCATCATGGCCAGACCAGCAGGAGGCTCGATGGACGCTATCATCATCTCAGGAACCCACTTGTTCCCACACACGCCGCAACGAACCATCCGCATGCTAAAGCACACAGCCACATAAGAGATAGCGCTATCGGGTTAGATATCCAACATGGTGCTTCGCAATAACATCAATAGCACCTTCAACGTACTTGGAAAACGGTGCCAATGATCGCGAGTATGGAATGTGACACAAAAGACAAGGCGGTTTGGACACTCGGCTCCTCCTGGTACGCGACAAAAATCAAATGATACAGTGTTAATTAACAATGAAACCACCCATTTCACCGTACAAGCTTTCTTGAAATGTGATATGGCAAACCTTGTCTTCGCTCTTGGTGGCGGATGTGCCGAGTACGAGAATGATGGGCTACGACGACCAAGCGAGGCAGAAATCTCCGGTAACGGAAGATTCAGCATCGAAGACGATGCTGCGTGCGCATCAGGGCCATCGTCATCTGCGTCGTAGTTCGCGGTCACATCTCGCCGAACTGGCCGCTCTTCTAGAGGATTCTTCATCACCGCAGCAGTTCCTCTGCCCACATTTACAATAAGCCACAATGTTAAGCACTTCGCGCACCATAATGGAGAACACACAATGTGAACGTACGAGGCTGAAATGACGCAGACGTCATCGTGAATGGTGCAGGATTCTGTATAGCCGATAACGAAGGGGCATTGCAGAGACTGCGCATGAGCTCGGATCTACCAGTCACATGAACAAAATTGAACGGTTAGAGGTACGGCTACAAGAGCGCCATCAGCCACTAACGAACGCACCTCTTCACGGAGTTCAAGCCACCACGAATCCCGTGTTTCTTGGTCAGCCAACTTCGTCGCCAATTTGCCTAGATACTTAACCGAGCGCGCGCTAACGATTCCAGCCAAACGGATCCTTGTCGCGGGGTTAAACACCTTGAGCGTGATCAATTGCACCTCCTAAAAACATGAAAAGAAAAATAGGATGAGCCTTACTCTATACTCAGTTGTAAGAATTTCATCCAACTCACATCATGGGCAGAAATGTTAAACGCTTCCGGTGCCTTCAGCGACTTTAACACACGACGTGGGAAATACCTTGGAGACACCAATGCCTCCACGCTGTCCCCTCCCGATGCCGAACCATCATCTTTTCCAGTATCCACTTTCAGTTCACTATCATATCCATGTCCATCCTCACTATGCGTCCGTTGCTGATTGCCACTATCTCCCCAACTCAGTTCATTTTTCCCCACTGGCGTAATGTAACACGCCGTGCCACACGCACGCGCAACCAATCCACTATCTCCTTCCACATCGAAAAACTGCTTGTAGGCCAAAACAGCATTACCTCCAAGCTCCAGTGCCTTCTTCCCCACCAACGTCACCACCTGCGACGACAATTTGTAGAGTAACAATTGTCTATGTTCGTTACTGCGTCTCGACGTGCGGAAGTTGTCACTCCATGAATATTCCGGATCGGCATGAACCACCAGCTCCTCTACAAAACCCAACATACTCTCGATCCTGTACAAACTCGGGTCCAACGTGGACAACCCGAAAAATTGCACCCCGGCCGAGGACTCTCGAAATGGGTTCACATCTCCAAAGTACTGAAGCCGAATAACTAAACTCAGTTCACAACGAACACCCAGTAAGGTGTCGTACACAGGGAACCAGCCCTGGATAACGTGCCCGTCCCGCATCAGTAGACAGTTTAAATCCACGTAGACGATGCCCACCGTGGCGTCCGTCGTGTACACGTCGTGGTCCATGAGCTTGAACTCGATGGGCTGACTCTGCAGCACCGAGTCGTCCGCCACGTCGAAGCGGAACTCCTCGTCCCATTTTGGGTTCAACGTTTTCTTGGAGACCGATGACTTGGCTTCGAAGCTGGCGAAGGTGATGCCTACGTAGGCGTCTGCTAACTTGCTGGTGCGGTCAACCACGGGCATGTCCCGCGCCTCCACGAGCCGGATCTTGATCGTGCACGGCATCGCAGCTGAAAGATGGCTACAAAATTGTAATGGGATCCGATACAAAAGATGGCTACAAATCGGGATCTCAGTTTAGTGACAGTTGCCAACTGATCATGATGGCTACATTGTTGCTGTTGCTGGTACTACTGCTGCTGCCACTGCTGTGGCTTGTTGCTCGAGCTGGAAGGCGTGCGTTCTCTCTCGAAGCTAAAGTGGTGGTGATTACTGGTGCGGCGAGCGGCATTGGACGGAGGTTGGCGTTGAAGGTTTTCCAAGAAGCTGGTGGGGTGACGTTGGCATTGCTGGACATTGATACAAAAGCTCTGACAAGGCTGCAAAACGAGCTGTTGCAAGGAGGAGAGGGAGGGAGGAAGGTTTTTATCTACGAGTGCGACGTGGCAGATCACAAGTAAGCCACTACAATTGGATATTATGCAGAACATTTGACTGACGAGAGGATCTGTGATGGTAGAGCTGTGGATGCGTGCATGGCTCGCGTGGTGGGAGATGTGGCTCCGAAACACATTGGGGTGTTGGTGAACAATGCAGGTGGGCGATTTACTAGTGTAGAGAGTTGTGCTGGGTTGTGCTGTGCTCTGACTTGTTGGTTGTATGCTGTAGGAGTTGTGATGGGGAAGTCGCTGGTAGACCTGACGCCGGAGCAGATTCAGAAGACGTTCGCAGTGAATACGCTGGCGCACTTTTGGACGGTGAAGGCGGCTCTCCCGTCAATGAAGAAGGCGTCGGAGGCGTTGCTGGTGACGGTATCGTCGGTGATGGGGATGACGAGCAGCGCTGGGTTGACGGACTACTGCGCGAGCAAAGCTGCGGTGAATGCCTTCCATGAAGCTCGTACGTCGATCGTTTATTAAGTGAGGTAGTTGAATACTGACTAGTTGATGTTTTTTGCAGTGCGCTTGGAGCTTTGGCGCGACAATATCAAGTCTGTTCGAACTCTGCTGGTATGTCCTGCAGCAGTGGACACAGGCATGTTTGCTGGAGTTCTGGCTGCTGATGACTGGGCTCTCAAGATCTCGCGCTTTTTTATTCCTATGCTCCCTGAGGGAGAAGTAGCCGATGCGATTTACCAAGCGATCCGGCGTGGCGATGAGATGATGGTGTCATGCTTTTCAGGTTGGAGGGGGTTTGCGTTGGCATGGGCACCTGCCGTGTCGCGCTTTCTGCCTGTACCTTTGTACGATGTCGTGGTTCGTTTGGGTGGAGGCTTAAATGGCATGGACACGTTTGTTGGTAAGCACAATAACAGCGAGAAGGAAAAGGCTAATTGAAAGTTGTGAATCAACGATACTGCTGCTATCACTGCTGTGGCTTGGTGTTTGGACTGCAAAGCACGAGTCCCTTGAAGGGAAAATGTTGGTAATTACCGAGCAGTATTGGGCGATGTTGGCGATATTGCTTAGTAATTACCAACATTTTCCCATTGCTGCACCCTTGTCGAGTCTGCTGCTGTTGCCGTAGGGATCTCGTCGAAAAGTGAGATTGGAGTTCATGGGCAACACTACGGCAGGGTTGATTTGTGAACGTCATTGCATGACCGCCTTCAACAAGAATATGGTCGTTCCTACGTGAACTGCGTATCAGCTCGAATCGGTCGATCTAAGTTATTTACTTTTGATGCCAACCTGTCTTTCAAGCTGTTGTTGCTGCTCTTTCTACTTCCCTTCCGTCTCGACGAACTTCAGATACTTTTCGAACGCAAAGATGCCATCGGGGGTGAACTCTTCGCGACGTGCGAGGATCTCACCCGCTGTCATCGTGAGGACCTCGTCGACTTCCTCCTTTTGCAACACCAGTGGTCCGTCGAAAGTGCAGTCAAAGAGTCCTCCCCACACGCGACTGCGGTCGTCGCCATAGTAAAAAGTCGTCAAATAACGCAGAGGCGTGTTCTTGACACCCATCTCCTCTTCTGCTTCACGCTCGGCGTTCACGTCCATTGGCTCCCCGTACTGCACAACTCCACCGGTCATCGGGTCCAGCATTCCTGAGCAATAGTCCTTGATCATAGTGCGGCGCTGCACGTAGTACTTGCCACTAACAACCCACAGAGACGGCAATCAGATATTGGGAACTCAGTCAGGTACAGGTGGTTGTCTGTACCTTGAGTTCTTGATGACAATGTAGGACGCTCGGTGCGGCAGATTGAACGCTCGCTGCAGGGGAATACATTCATAAGTTTAATAGATAAACAAAATTGGTGCCGAATCGAGTTTCACCATGACAGCGCGGTCGGCCTTGCCGATCACATTGTTGTCGTCGTCCACGATGCAAACCTGTACGTAGCAACGAGAGCAGGACGCAGCGTTAATAGTGGGTAGGTGTCCTGGTAATAGTAGGTGCCATAAAGCATATCAAACCTCTTCCTTGGCGCTAAGTGACATCTGCTCGCTGTAAAATGGATATACAGTATTTCGCATGTAGAGCAATACCGCCACTTAAGCAATACACCCCAATCTGAGCCAATCATCATCCAGAAAGTCAAACCCAACAAATCGCATGTTGACAAATACCTGTCACTATTTCGAAACAACAACTCAACTTTTCTAAAATATCTGCCAGTCCTGAATGGCGCGCGCGAAGCCACGGGGGTGCCCGCGCCGCGGCGGCATTGGACGCCACGTCCAGCAGTATAAGCTCAACGCAGAACCAATCGAGAAGAAACTCAAGGTCCTTGCTCACCTCGATTAAACAAAGAAAATGCGAGACACAATCAACCACTTCTACCCGACGCTAGCACCTGAGGCCTACCAGAGCAAGCGCACACAAATTCAACGCTGGAAGACGGAACGTGAGAAGTTGCAAGCCGCTGCTGACGTCAACAAAGGCAAGCACAAAAAAAATAGAGAGGTAGGAATGGCTACTATCCTGTCTAAAGAACTCGAAGAGTGCATTGTTGTATGGGTAAATGATCTGCGAGGGGAAGGCATTCCTGTGTCCCCTCGTATGCTTTCAGTCAAGGCTGCTGAGGTCGCTGACAGCGCTAACTTAGAGGAGTTTGAAGCCTCCGACAAGTGGATAAGTGGCTTCAAACGCCGCCATCGATTCAGCCTACGCGCACCAACTCGCCAAGGTCAAGTCTTTCCTCCCTATATGGCCGCTATTGCAGCAGAGTTCTCCATTCGCATCTCTCTCATGATGCAACAACTGGGTATTACGCGCGTATACAACGCCGATCAAACGGGTACGCTAATTGATATTTAACAGCAAGTTAACGGTAATTTAACTGAATGTATCTTTCAGCGGTGTTCTTCGAGTATGTAACCAAGAAGACGATAACTAAGCGAGGAGAGCGAACTGTCTGGGAACGGTGCAGCGGTGCGTCGAAGGAACGCGTCACCACCATGTTGCTAGGTGACAGCGATGGCAACAAATACATCCCGTTTGTTGTACTGAAAGCGGTGCCATCTACTGTCAAAGCGACTCAAGAAAAAAACATCAAGGATAAAAATGGGTTTGGAGTACGTGTTTGGCAAGATGTGCGCACCATATTAGCCGACAACAACCTTGCTGTCTACGGCAATAAAAAAGGTATAACTTTATCAATGTTGAGGTGATTCTGTTGACTAACTGAAGTGAAACTGTAATTTGATAGTCATAGGATGATGGATTCAAGATCTGTCTGTTCACTTTCTAAAGCATCACTTCGGACAACGCCCCATCCCATTTGAACCCATCATACTATTGTAGGATGATTTTAGCGGACATTGAACGCCCATGGTGCAGCAATACGCTGGTGCGATCAATGTTGTCCTAATGACGGTCCCACCTCGAGCGACGTCCGTCTCTCAGCCTGCAGACGTCGCCTGGAACTTTCCGTTTAAGGCACGGTTACGCCAGCTCTGGCAACAAGATATGCAAGCTCAAATAACGCAGCCCCGTATTCCAGGCAACAAATTTAAGCTCAAGGCCCCCGACAGAGTAAAAATGTGTGGGTGGATCCGAGAATCGTGGGAATCGCTCTCGGTAGACATAATTTCCAACGGGTTTCGCGCCAGCAATTTGCAGCCAAGCTCCACATGCATCGCAGAGAGCGCTCTGATTGCTGAGTTAGAAAACCTATCATTGCTAGGAGGCGATTCAGTTGATGAACGCCAAGACTTTAGTTTCCAGGACGACTTCGTCGAGCAAGCGACTCTCGAAAAATAAAGTCTAAAAATAGAGTTTTCCTTGATCATCAAGTTGGCAGGGTTATCTGACCCCTGAAGCATTGGGTGTATTGCTCTACATGCGAAATACGGTAACAGGGTCGCCCTGCCTGTGGGCTTACGACAAGTTCAAGTTGAATGGAGAGATTTGATTGGCTAAAAGGGGTCGATCCTGGCCTTGTGATTGGCTCGGAGGGGAGGTCGCCCTGTCTGCAGGGAGAAGCGAGAGGACGTGGGCTATAGATGATGGACTGTGGCGGACGGTGGGGGGCAGCTCTTGCTGCGTCCACCGTGCCGCCTCGGTCAAGTACAATGGTGGATGGCTCCGTCCGCCACGAAAGGCGTTCCAAAATGAAGGCCTTTTGAGGACGAACGCGCAGCCCGCGGACGTACTCGACCGGGACCGCGGGCGGACGATTGCAAGAAAGGTGTTAGACTTAGGATGTAAGCCGTCAATTTAGGAGTGAGGAGGACTTCCACCGGGCGCAGTGCCACGCGCCCTCCTCCTCTAACATCCCTCGGCGAGTTTGTAACAGGGTTACACAGGCTGGTGCAATTGGGTACACCAGATATACGTGTATAGCCGGACTATACACGGACAAGTATACGGCAAGCCTTCTGTGTGTGCGTCACATACACAGTCAACAATCATTTCGAGCCGCCAATGGCACAAACATTGGCGGGCGCTAAGCGCACTGCTATTGGTGGAAAGGGGCACATTTCCACCAATCAAACGCATACATAAGGGCCGGAGCGTGAGAGCCAACCATGGCTTCACCTCCGTAGATACATAAGTCATTTAGATAGGTTTGCTAAGGGCCCGCCACGCGGCGGGCTTCCATTCAATTCAGTTTTCTATTTTCAAGTTAAAGTTTCGGTCTTTTGCTTAGAAATACACGGGGACGTGTATTTCTACTTGCATACAAAGTCTAAGTAACTTACGCTTCCTCAAAAGCGCATACTAGTGTATGCTAAAGAAACAGAGCGCGTCTCGCCCTGTTTCAGAGTTTGTGTGCCCAACAGCTAAGTGCCCTTTAAGTACCCTTTTAAGTTTCTTTAAGAAGTAAGCGTATTGTACTTTTCTGATTGGCTACATATTTGACCAATCATACAGCCTCTTAACAAAAGGGCTACCACCCCTAAACCTATGTGGTGGACGGGTGTTCACCAGAGCGTCCACCATGACACTTACAGACAACGACGGATTTAAACGGCAATGCAAAAGCCGGCATTGGATAGCCGCACCATTAGTAAAATGATAGTATATTTAAGCCAATCCTTGCTACGGAATTCAATATTTTTTAGCCAATGCGAAGTAATATATATTTGAATGGTTCTCGTAAAACTACACCTGACTGTTAGTAACTTTTGGTGGAATTCTCACTTTACGTTTGGTGCTATGGACAACGAGACACCTGAGAAGAAGCAGAGGACTTACACCGTAGGTGAGAAGCGAGATGCCGTCCGCCGGATGCAGCAAGTCGGCGTCGAACAGGTGGCCCGTGAGCTGCTGTGTGCACGAGGAACAGCCCACGGGGAGGTGGCAGCAGGCAGGCAAGCTGCTGAGCTTCACGGGCCACCACACTTCCAAGACAATGAGGGGGCAGGGACGTCAGGAAATATTTCCTGACGTCCCTGCCATGGTGACCTTCATGAAGGACAAGTGTCGCGAAGAGAAGATAATCTGTTTTAGTCATTTTCTGCAAATTTATTGTAATTTTAAATGTTATTTGGAATTTAGGCTCTTGCGACGCGTGGTATGATGGAATTTATGCGGCAGATAGAGAAAGACTGGGTTTCTAACTACATGGAAGACAAGAAAAGCGGTCTCTTAGCACTGCAGCGCATGTGCGAACGCCTCGCCAATCGGTACAGTCTTTGATATTTGTAAATTTATAATGTCTAAAGTGGTATTTTACCTAAATATTGTGTTAAATCATGGTTTCACGTCCCAGAAGCCACAGACAACCAGAAAGAGCACAGACGACCTTGAGCGCACGCGTGCCGAGTTTGCTCTTCAGTTTTGGGCGGACTACGCGGCGTTTAGTCTGGGGGGCATGTACAATGTTGACGAAACAGCCGTCAACTTTGACATGCCCCCAGCACGGATCTGGGCTGGGAGGGGGCGACGTGATGCCGCCCGACTGGCAAACACGTCCAAGCATGCTGGGCGGATGACAGCAGTGCTGACAATTCGAGTGGACGGTGAGTGTTTTCGAAGTTATTGTGTTTGTTGAAACATTGTTTATAAATTTTGAATTTGTATTTGTGTTTTGCAGGGAAAAAGCTACCAATTCTGTTCATCGTGCGTGGCAAACAAGGTGGGCGCATTGAATCAAGGGAGTTTGAGGACTACCCAAGCGGGCACTTCTACACAGTCCAAGAACACGCGTGGATAGACGCCATTACCTGGTGTTTCTATGTCGAGAAGCTGCTCGAGTTCGAGATCGACGGACCCGCTGTCCTTCTTCTCGACAATTTTGAGTGTCACGTGTCTGAAGAAGGACAGCGGGTCGTTGCCGAAGTCGCCAACGCCACGGTGGTGCCACTACCTGCTAACAGCACCGCCGTGTGTCAGCCCTAGGATGTCGGGGTGATGGGGCCTTTGAAGGCAAAACTTAGGACCAATTGGTCTGGCATCACGGGTGGGACTGCCAAGGAAAAGCGTATTCGGGCAGTTCGGGCCACAATTGCCGCCTGGAATGCCATTCCTGAATCGGTAGTAATTCGTAGCTTTGAGAAAGCAATTCCTCAGTATCCTGAGATTAGCATTTGAATAAAAACAGCGTTTTTTTGCAAATGTGTACGGATTTTTTTTATCTTTTTTTGTCTTTTACTTTTCGTTTTGACCAATCATTTTAGTATTTTCAGCCGTTGTCGGCTTTTTCATCACCCTGTTAACTATAGAGGATGCCATTCAGTGGTGCCGTCTAAATCCGTCGTTGTCTGTAGCCAATTGCGTCGGACTTATGCACAACGAAAGACGTGCTCGGTTGCAGCGCTTGAGGTAGGCGTAGCGGCTGCAATATTCCTTCTTGTGCTTCGCAATTTCCATGCGTTGCTTTATGTTCGACTGTTATTTAGCCGTCAGTTTTTGGAGTGAGGAGGACAGTCAAAGCGGGCGCTGCGCCACGCGTCCACCTCACTACTAACATCCCTCGGCGACTTATAGGCTACTTAGCTATTAAGTACCCGTAAAGCAAGATTGTTGAGCTTTTCTTATTGGATAGCTTTTAGGCCAATCACACAGTAACGTCTTATCCCATCTTTATCCTATATCATAATACTTTACAAATTGTACACCGCACACGTACACCTTCTTTTGGTGGCGTATCATGTTGCCGCGCGGCGAAGCGCTTCGTGCACTCAGGACAAGCATACACATATCGACGGAAGTTATGGCCTGTACCACTCTCAAACAATCTTTCCCGCAGTTCTGCATAGAAAAATATTTTAGCCAATCAGTATTCACTTACGATGGATGGCGTACCGCGTGGCTGCATTTTGCAAATACAGTACCATAGAAGGACGGATAGAGTGCGGCATCAGCGGTTGCCCAAGGCCCGAATCTACACGCTCCTGTGTTGTCTATGAGGGACCATCTCACCACCTTTGCTCTAACGAGGCCCTTCACAGCTTGGGGGTTCAAGAGGAATTAGACGTAAGTTTCTGCTCAATCAAAAGCTATAGGGAGTATTCTGAGGCAGAGCAATCGGGCGACGACATGCTCCACCGACAGCGTCGAAGCTACACGTACAAATTCAAGCGTGAAGTACTTCAAGATCTAGAGCACATGTCTACCTACGATGCTGAACGGCTACACGGTGTTCCTCGAAGGATAATTCGCACCTGGGAAAAGGACAAAGAGGCAATTTTGTCTTTTGAGGGGTCAGAGAAATGTCGAGCTGCACGCCCCGGCAGAGCAGAAATTATTCCATTTTCGGCAGATTTGGTGACATTCATGAAAGACCGGCGTCGAATGGAGAAGGTATTTAATTTTTTTTATGCAGTACGATAACTAATTCTTTATTTTTACTGTATAGGTTTTGTGTACTGTTAACATGATTCAATTTATCAAAACTGAGCATGCGGAATGGCTTGATAGCTACATGGCCAAGAACAAGACTCCATACGCCGCTCTCATCAAGTTGCTGCAAAGATTCGCTCTTCGACACGGATTTTCTCGTCGTACGCCCCACAGCGCTTCGGTACGATTTTTTTGATTTTTTTCCTCACAAATACTAAAAAAATAGATGCCATCACCAGAGCTACTCAAAATTTGAGACGACTTTAGCAGCAAGTTTTTGGGAAAGTACGGCAACCTCAGTCCAAACCAGATTTACAACGCTGATGAGACATGGATTTTGTATGGAACGCCTCCCATCAAGATATGGGCTGAAAAAGGAAAGCCCGCAAAAATACCTGACAGTTCCAAACACTCTGCGCGCCTGACAGCTTGATTGACTGTTCGTGCTGACGGTGCGGTAATTTTGTCTTCTGACTTTTACTTGTAACCTTTCTAATGTAAATTTATTATTGTGCAGGTAAAAAACTACCGATTTTGTTTATTTTGAAGGCACTTCCAAATGGTCCCATTGAGCAAAAAGAGCTGGCAACGTATCCAGAAGGTAATCTGTTATTGTATTTTTACGAAAAGTGTTGCTGAAGTTCTAAATTGTAGTTTAGGTCACATGTATTGTGTACAGGAGAATGCATGGATGACGGAAGAGATTTGGCATCGATATCTTCGTGAGCTACTCGTTTACTACATAGAAGAACCGTCCGTTCTCATAGATGATAACTTGGATTGTCACGTTTCCACTTCCAGTGAAGACATCGTAGCGAGCGAGTTGAGCTGCTACCTAGAGCCCCTCCCGCCGAAGCCGACTTCGGTATGTCAACCCCTAGACGTCGGCGTGATGGGTCCTGTTAAGGCGATGTTGCGTAGTGAGTGGCCGGCGGAGAACACCCCGGAGAAAACGACAGCAGAGTAGAAACGACGGCTATGGTTGAGCGGATGGTCCGCGTTTGGGACGCTTGTGATGAGGACATTATTCGTAAGAGTTTTACCAGCGCATTGCCGTATGCCGAAGTGTTAATAAAAGCTTTTGAATATTTTGTTTGTCACCTATTGGTTAAAATGCGCGAATTATTAACGAATCAAAGTGATAGGCCATAACCAACGTCCTTTGTAGTCTGCGCTTGCACCGATTTTTTGCATGTACCCTAAAATGCATGTCAAAGGCGGCACCCGTGTTTCCACGGTACAACAAAACCCTGTTAAAAACGATTTGGTCGCTTTTGACATGCATTGGTAAAAAGTGAACTAAAATAATGCGGTACACCCTAAAATGTTTCTTTGCATGCAGTGGGTATCAAAGTGTCTACCATGTGCATCCATAAGTAGGGGAAACGCATGATAAAGACCAACTGAGGTTACCTCCGCTCGGGACGCCGGGTGGTCACCTGGTGAAGTTTCTTGCGGTCAGTTGACAATCGACCTAGTGAAAGAGGGGGTGAAGGTTGGTGTACTGCGGTGCACCATTTTTTTTATTTTTATAGCCACTGACTACTGCACATTGTCAATGACATCGTCTGCATCACGAACATCTCGATCAACTACAGACAACTTCTTTAGCTCAATTACAACCTTGTCAATCGAGCTCTGTAGGTCAAGTGTTTCGTCTACTTGTAATGGGGCGCTGTTTACAACAGTCCCCAAAACACGGCACGCACGCTTGTGCGGTTGAGGAAGCGTTCCCGACTTGGAGGGACAAGGAGCGACTCCCGTCTTGGAGGGAGGAAGGCGACTTGAGTACTTGAGGGAAAGTTTGCAACCGAATTGAAATGAGCTTATGGTTCCTGAATCCTATGAATAAAACCACTAGGGGCCCTTGAGGTTAAATGTAATTTAACCTACACATGTAGTATAAAACCTTGGGTTGAATCAGGTTGAACTTGAAGATTCTCCTTCGAAGAATCTTCCTGCCGCGTGGCGTCTTGTGATTGGCCACAAGAACTCAAGTGACACGCCGGCCTTGTTACCAAATAATGTCACAGGTGAGGAACCATCATCATGCACAAAGAAGTGCAGAGAACACTTGGCGTAATCACTGATTGTGCCATGGGTGGATGTGAGCAAACATTTGACCATGTTTACGCCACCTTTACCTCCATGACAGCAGTGTGTGAACCACACCAATCTGTGATCGCATAACCAATGTAATAGGCCAGAGGGGGCCATTACATCTTGGCTCGCGGGCATCTTTCCGAAGCAGCGTCGCGTGTTCTCTTGTGGGGGCCGCCATCTTCTTCTTCTTCTCTTCCCCGTCCCTGTCCCCATCGCCGCCGCGTCGCACATGAAAAATGAAAAAACTCGAAAGAATTTAGCTTCCATCTGAGAGGTATCTGATTTGGATCACTCCTAAATATAGAACCTTATAGATTGTATATCTCCAGCATACTTATTTTCAATAGTGAGTACTTTGGGAAGTTTTCCCAAAGTACTCACTCTTGAATAAAGTATGCTTTTTCACTTGGTTTTTGTATGCATTGCTAACAAACTTGAGTGGCTCGTTGAAGGTGATGCACGAGCCCGACGCCGCCGCCGGCCGTGGTGCAGACCTCGAGCCATACACTGGTCCGTACCAGCACTTCTGCATCCTGAACGACAATGTGTTCGAGCACATCCTCAGCTTCTTAAGCAATCAGGCGCTCACCAAGTTGCAGGCCGCCACGGGTGACCGCTACCCAACATGCCAGCCTGTTCTAGCTCAGTACTGCTGCAGGTGTGGGAACGACAACCCCAAACTGGGGGAGCTCTGGTGTCGAGAATGTCGCAAAGCCAATTGGCTCAAATACTATCGCCCACTTGCTGACCGAGCCACAGCGATCAGTGTCTACGGCTTGAAGATCCGAGACTTGATGAACATCCCTCAACAGCATCCGCTCAATGGACAGGAACACACAGCACTGTACAGTCGAGTCGGCCTGGAGAACTATTTGATCAACAAGTACGGGTCGAAAATTGGATGGCTAAGGGAAATTGCTCGTCGTGATATGGTGGACAAGAAGATCGAACTGATGGAGCAGCAGGAGCGAGAGGATCGACAAGTTTTCATGGAGTCGATGGCACCTGGGTTTGCTACGTACGCAATGGTCATCGGGTTGGACGAGACGAACAGAGGGATTTTATGGCAATGCGGTCAACGTTTCGCTGCGTTGGCGAAGGCTCTGAAAGCGCGTGGACTGGAACTTGAGACGGATTCCAAAGTTTGCCAGCAGTTCGTCGCTTTGGGGTATGGAGATATTACGTATGTGGTAGACACCGTCGAAGAAGAGGAATTTCTTGCCCGGTGCACAGACTATCGACGACGATGTCAACGCAAGATCGAAAACGTTCGACGTGACAGTCCCTATGAGGATAATTCGAGATGGAACTCGGCTGACGACGAGGTGGAGCAGGAATGTCGCGATGCAGCCAAGATGGAGTTGTGCGTGATCTACTTGGAGGACAACAGAGGACTCGAGCTGCCACGTAAATGGGAGAACAACCGCTCGCGTTTGGAGGAGGTTCGATGCACTGGAGGCATCCCGGTGTACAAATCCCGCTTCATCTACAACGAGTAAGGAAACAAGCCCAAGTATTCAACGACCACGACGACAGCATGCACGTGCCCTCACTTCAGCAAGAAACACGAAACGGATCGGAGTTTCCGATACCGTTGTCCTGTTGAATGCTGTGGGGCCACGCACTTTATTTTGCATCGCTGAGGTGCCCTCCGATCTGCATCACGGAATGCAATGGCGACGGTACCGGAATCGCGTGGAAGTTAGAGTACTTCGGTGTAAAATCAGCAGGATAGATATTCGGATGCCTGAATGGTGTTTGGGGGGAGATCTTTCACACCAACTTGGACAATCGCGTTTTCATGAAATGCCACGTCACATTACATGTTAACCTTGAACACACTCTCATTATCGTCCGCTTACTCTCATACCAACATAACACGTGATGCCCACTGCGTCTTCTAGAATAAGAGCTCGTCGCCCCTGGACCACGTTACGTCTCCACCTCGTGTCTCCTTGGTGCAGTTTCCGCTGAAAATCGATGTGCTTAATTAACGTGCTTCCAGATCGCGTTCGCGTACAGTGCCTTGCTCAGAACATTTTGTGTTGCTGACCCGGATTTCCATGGCAAGTTGAAGTCACAAATAATAGTGACGCCGTCAACATGAGCAGCACCCAGTTTCTCCACCTTTGCTGGAGGAAGGCGCTTCCCGAAGTTCGTTTTGTACGGAGAAAGCATCGGGGTTGTGCTCAACGGACACGGGATTGTCGACTAGAGGAACCACGCAGCTGAATTTCTCCATCATATTCATAGTCAAGGCAATCAATCGTCCTCGACAACAACCTGAGCAACAATGGGACATCGAATGAGAATGAACGTGCTCTGAAAAAGAGGTTGGCGCCCCGAATTACCAGGTCAACTCGAGCCTCCGGCTGCAGTATCCTGGTTATCGTTAGGAAATTCCAGCAGCACGTCCATCCTCACCAGCTTTGGGACGATTTTTCTTGAGCCGTCTGCTGGGGTGAATACGTAGCTGTGGCTGTCCAATGCCCGTGTAAATGTAGTCTGTCTTGAGCCTCGGATCGACACCAATTGCTACCACCTCCTCCAAACGCGAACGACATCTCTCCCACTTCGGTGGGAGCGTGAGGTCCTTGTTCTCTTGGAGGAACTTCATACACAAGCTCACCTTCGCCTACTCTCGATCCCTTTGCATACTACTCGGATCCCAGTCGTCGCAGAAAATGTTCGGGTGTTCTCGATCAAGTTCTCGCACGCTTGTCTGTACGCCGTGTATTTGAGCAGGAAATTAATCTTTTCCATCGTATCCATCACACACTCAAGATGGCCCCCGCTCGCCTCGATGAAAGCGCAGCAAAGTTTCAGTCCGACCGCAACTTCAAGCCGCCTTCAAGTGCCGTCTCCGGTCCCAAGTACACAATAGAGTTTGTCCTCTTCTTCCTATTCAGTCAGGAGATCGCCCTCACTCACCCCAGCTTCGACCCGCACGTTTTGATCATGTGGATACCCACATCTTCACGTTGAAACCAACCAGCTTCCACTCGGACTGTTTGGAAATGTCTCGGTCCGACGCCCAAGAAGAAGATCCGCCGGCAAAAGTTCCTAAAACGACGTGCGAGTTCTGCGGCAAAACGCTCAAAGCACGCGGTCTAACGCGCCACCAGAACGCGTGCAAGAAGAAGCAAGATCACGACCAAGCTGCAGCGAAGAAGCCTCGCTCCTGCATCTCCAGCGTCTTGAACGAGACCGTGTTCGAGAATATCCTCACGTCCCTCAGCAACCAGACGCTCACCAAGCTGCAGTCAACTACGGTGGATCATTATCGCATGTGTGCAGCTCGACTGGCCACGTTCTGCTGTGCGTGTGAGAACGACAACCCTGTCATCTTCCACCGCCCCTGTCGAGAATGTGAGTCCAAGCAAGACGACTACATTCCACGCGCCTCTACGGTGTAGAGGAGCTCTCGTGCTTGGGCATGGTGGTCGCGAGGCTTGCGTGGGGGTTACTTGCTTGCTTTTGGTGCTAACGGCGCTGGTGAAGCTTGTGCAGCGTGGTGCGCTTTGGGGAGTGGCTGCTTGGCAAAAACAGAGCTAAAAGAATACCCTGCTTTCTCTGATCAAGCGTTTGAACAGTTGCAAGTCAAACCGATCTACGTTGCTGCCGCAGCCCACCTCCTGTGTGCCATCGTTCTTCCCGGTCACTACAGAGGTGCTCTACCAAGTGGCAAAACAAGTTTTGGCAACTACGGGTAAGGACGTTTTTGGTCTCTACAAGTCCACAAACTCTCGTGGACATCGGACGTATGCCACGTCTGCGGAGTTCCAAGAAGTGCGCGAGAGGATGTGGACCACGGTGTTCAACCTCGGAGACTGCGTCAGCCATACTGCGGATCCCCGAATTGGCGTTCCAAGGCGCAACTTCGAGTATCAGATTTCAACAAATGGCTACAGTGCTGACGTCAATTCCTGCTCCTCTTGAACGACCTGCTCTTTCCCCGAAGTATATACCACATACATTGATCGGGATCGACCCAGGTCTACGGATGATGCTGACGGCATACAGCCGTCCTATGCTGGAGTTTGTCTGCAACCCACCGGAAGAGCCATGCTCCATGCCCGGTTGGTGCAGTACCTGTCCAGGCCACGTTGGCGGCAGACGCCATGGCAAGAAGCGCAGCAGGAACTGCAGTCGTCGCCGCCGACGCAAGAGACGTAAGAGACGCAGCAGAGCGCAGTGCGATGTGGAGGGGTGGCGCGAGATCTGTCACAGGCACCACCCAAAGCACCGTCCGCGGAAACACGGTGCCAGGCGCCGATCTCACTTCCTGCACGACAATGCTCACGTCCAACAAGTCACGTCCCGAGAGTACCGACACATGAGTCGTGTCGAGCACCAAGCATTCTGGATCGAAAACCTGAAGAAGAGGTATCCGCGCTATGGTGCGTTTGTGAAGGACATGCCTTCGTTCAAGGCTTCGTCGTCGGCGTCCCTGCTCTCTCGCTACGAGCACTTCTAGAAGAACGTCAACGCCATGTTGGAGTTCTGCGCTCTCAAAGGGTTTCGAAAGTGGCGATTCACGGTGTCGAGATTCAAACGCAAGGCCGTCGCGAAACTTGCCAAGCGTGTCGTCCCGAACGTGGACCGTGACGTGTGTGTGGCTCTCGGAAAATGGAGCAGACTCACCTCGCGGGCCATATGCACGTTCCGCTAAAGAGGTTCGCACGTGAACTCTCTCGCCGCGCAACCCTCGTCATGGTCGACGAGTTTCGTACCAGCTATCTTTGCTCTGAGTGCTCGCGACCGATGGAGGACATGCCGTTCAAGATCTACGGGACGACGAAAGCCAAAAGGTCGAGGAATGTGCGTGTCTGCAAAAACGTAGCTTGCGCTGCGAACTACTGGGAGCGCGATATCAATGCGGCGAAAAACTTGTGGCAGCTAGGACTCCTCCAAGTCACCAACCGGCCTCGAACTCCGCAGTTTTGCAGAGGATACCGAATCGGCTAAGGCGACTTCATTCAAACCAACGTGGGAACGGGACCCTGAGAAGGACCTCAAACGAAAGCCTACTCGGTAAACGGGCTGCTGGTGAGTGCAAGGCTTAGTGCCTTCATTCATAGGTAGCCCAGTCCGAGCGTAAAGATCTCTCGAGATCATTCGTAGTGAATATACCGTAGGCCATAACTTCCGTCGATATGTGTACCATTTCCCAGCAATAATGAAATATTGCTTTTAGATTTTGCCTTGTAACTTTTTCGCTAACTTATTGAGAAAATCACATTCCCCTAATTCGAAACACGCAAATTAGTGACGCTTATCATACCGCAACCCCGTAATTCGGTGGAGCGGTCCCATGCAGCTTCGGCGCCCCGATCGCGGTGACACGTCGGCGTCTAGCTCGTCCTCTACAGCCTCAATATGGACGCAACTTGGTGCGGCGTCTTCGAAAGCCTCTCCTTCATCCACAGCCAACGTTTCACCTTCCCCCGCTGCGCGCTCGGGCCACGCCATGACGTTTCTGCCGCCCAGTCGCAGCGTTTTGCTCTTCGGCGGCGCAGACGGCAAAATCTTCTTCGAGGACGTTTTTGTACTGGAACCAGCGAGCTATGAAGGCTCCAGCAACGGACCGGGACGAGTAGCAACACGCAGTAGCAGCAAAGAAGAGGAAGACGGCGACGCGCAGTGGAAGAGACTCGTGGTGTCCCGCGGGACGTCATTTAACAGCCAATCATCACTCTCGCCTATGTTTTCCAGAGCCCCTAGCAACAGTTCAAGCCCCGGAGCTATTGGCTCGGGGGTGGAGAGACGTCCGCCGATATTGGTGCATCCAGGAGGAGGTAGAGACTATCATTCCATGCATTATGTGCAGAGTTCAGAGGAAGAAGAGAGAGTGAAAGGGATGAGAGTGCTGGTGGTGGGGAATGTGGTGGTAGCTAGTGACGTAGCTGCAGGTCAAACAGGAGGAGGCACACAGGCGGAAGGAGGCACGATGAATACAGCCATGGCGTTCGATGCACCGACGTTGAGAGTGGAGGAGCTGAGAGTGAGACAGCCGATGTTGGAGGCTCAGTGGGAAGTGAGGAGAGTGGATCATGACAGTATGTGGAAACCGAAAGCCAGACACGCTCATAGCAGCGTGGCGGTGGGAGGAGAACAGCTTTTCGTGTTTGGAGGCAAGGACGCAACGTCCTCGACGTTTTACAACGATATTTTCTACTACGACGCGCCGTTGAATCAGTGGGCGAAGCCATTGGTGGATCCGACAGGTCAAATGCCTCAGCCACGAGCGTTTGCGGGGCTGACGGCGAGTGATGATGGGAATACGCTGTTTTTGTTTGGTGGCACAGACGGCAAGCAGGAATTCGGGTCGCTGTTCTTGTACGATGTGGAGCATTCACGTTGGGACTCACTTGCGGGCGCGACTGTGGGAGATAGACCGTCGTGTCGGATCAACCATTCGCTCACTTTTGCGACGCCGAATCATTTGGTACTTTTTGGGGGACGACGACGCGCTATTCGCCAGAATGAACTTTACATTTATAACGTCAGCACACGCGCTTGGCGGCTTGTTCGTGACGGTCAAACTGAAATTCAAAGAAGCAGCCGCCGGAGGAGTAGCCAGACGGCCCTGGATGATATAGCTCCAATTGGGCGGACGGCGCATGCGGCGGTATTGTATCACTCAGAGCCTGCAGGTCCTAACGCTGTTCAAAGACTGCTTGTCTTTGGCGGCTACGCAGGCTCACACCAGTGGCTTGATGATCTGTACTTACTTTCATTACCTCAAGCTGTGCTGCTGCAGCCACCTTCCTCGAACAGAAGCTCGTCTCGGTCTATTGCAGCAACTCGTACGTTATAGTATAATTTTGTGCTCCTGGTATCGTACTGTTCCGAGTGGCATCTAACGAAGACTTATGTCATTTTTGCAGAACGTACACGACCAACACGATCCTCTTTCAACAAAGCAGGAACCGCAGCTCACGTAGCACTTTCAGCTCCTCAGGAACCAGTTCAGACACGTCAATCCTCACAGTCAGCTCGCCTGCAAGAAGAGTCTACTCAGTCGGTGGACTCCCCTCAGCAATCTGCACCACCAATTCAGGAACAACTACAGCCACCACAGTTGAACCAAAATTTGCAGCAACAAAAGCAGCAGCAGCAACAACCACTCCCCCGTCAGGTCGAGCCGGGCAGCCAACCTGACCAGGAAACCCAACCTGTGCCACGTAGTCCTCCTGAGTCAGTGGCGCCTGCGAGCTCACCACCACGACTATCACGGTCTGATGCTGTACAACGAGCTACCTCTACCAATGCCACGACCGCAGGAAGTGGCGTTTTGACGGATATCACTAACCAACCTGAGGCAAGCTGTCAGAAACAGCAACAGCAGGTGGCAGTGCCCCGCACTTCAGGTGTCTCTAATACAGGGGCGGGTGAGTCTTCTTCAGGTACAGTAAAGAAGCACAAGCGGCGCCGCCTTGCAGCGGATAGCCAAGACAGCAACAATAGTAATTGTAACAGTAGCACCGGAAGTGGAGAGCTGACAACAACGCAAGTGGGGATCCAGACCACGTTACTGCAGTTGCTACAACATCAACCACGAGTGGACGATACTCTCGCTCGCATATTGTCGATGTTGACACGGGAGCAGACAGCGCGACAGCAGCAGAGTATGAACCAGGAAACCTTGATGCGGGTTCACAGTGAAGAGCAAAGCAAACGCCTTGAGGCTGCAACTCGGCGGAATGAGGCATTGGAAGGACGCCTCGCTCGTTCTGAGACGGAACGGGCTTCGCTGCACGAGAAGCTCATGGCGCGTGAGACTGAACTGTATACGCATAAGCACAGCCTCGAGTCGGCATTACCGCCACTGAATGAGCGCGTGAAAGCCATTGAGGCTTCGCATTTGCAGCAATTACATGTGTCACGCGTGATCGAATCCAAGATTTCAGCAGTGCACGACTTTATGGACGACCTTCGCAATGCCGGTGGCGAAGATACAGAGCTTGATGGTTCTCCTCAGCAACGTCTAGGGTACGTTATGCATCAACATTGTATTTTGCATGTTGGTTTGCACGTTCTCGGGGGTCTGCTCGATCTGGGGCAGCATGATTGCAAGTAATTTCGGTGCTGCACCCTAGAGCTCAGTGTTTGAACGACCCCCACATATCGAGTTTGAAGCCTTAAGGATTTTCATCGTGATCTCCTGATGACTTTGGAGGGCTAGAATTCCCTTCAAGGACAGATACGGATCGTACATTTTTGATGCTGCTTATGGGTGCTGAAGATCTAATGTACTGTTGGTTTGGTGACCTGCAGACGGCTGGATGATAGCGTAGCAACTCAGCCGACTCCATCGCCACCAAAACCGTTGCTATATTCACAGCGTGTGGTTCTAGCTTTGGAGGAAAAGGTTCGAGTAGTGCAGTCAGAGAAGGAGGCGCTTGAAGCTCAGGTATGTAGGTGCCATTGTGAGTCCAAGCGATATTATCCCCTTACTGGTGTGGTGTCTACGTAGCTCCATGAAATGGCAGAAAAATTGAAACGAGTTGAAAGCAGAGAAGCGCAGGCACGACAATTCCTCTTCTCGTGGTGCCAAGGTGACACTGGCCCCACCGGAGCAATGCCAGCTAACATCACCGCCAGCATGCAATCAACACAGTCCGCAACTACTAGCACGGATACTATGTCTAACCGGGTAGACTCCTAACCTAACCTATTGATAATGTCCACACTGTGGCCGTGTACTACGTGACAGGAAAACGCTACGATTGCAGAATTTGTTACGGACTTAGCTTGGGGAAGTTCATCTCGTTGAGAATGGTGCTGACAGGTCCAGCGTGGCCTTCTTGCGATGCGAACGACTCCAGCAGATTTGACAACAAGTTATAATCCAGATCCAGTGGCTTCGCAGACGAAAAGGACGCGGAGCCAACTTGCTCCTCTGTTTGCTCGTCTTCTTGAAGTGATGGTGAAACCTCCTTCTTACCCTCATCCAGTTCCTCGAAACGCGAGAAGCTTTTCGCGACCTTGGTTCCAGCCAATTCCGCCTCCATTTCAGCCATAGCCTCGTCCAGTGCAAGATCCTCATCATCGCTTCCGTCACCCGCCGATTCATCGTCACTATCACTAGGTTCGTCCTCGTCCATAAAGTGTTCTCCCCATGGCGCATCCAATCCAGTAACTCCCCCAGCATTCGCCCCATGCCCATTCAAGATGTCCATGAAGGAACTCACGTCGAACTGGATTGGTTCCGCTCCTTCCACACCTTCCACACCTTCGACACCAGAGACTCCATCCACAAACTTGCCAAACATGGCCGCCATATTCTGCAACTCGTCGGCGCCTCCAGGGGCAGAAGGAGCACCAGCCATAGCAGCACGCTGAAGCTGGCTTTCCAGTGTGTCGGGGTGCATGTACAACCACGAATCGTCATCATCTGGTTCAATCGGCAGTGCCGAGAGCTTTACGTCGCCCTGTTGCAATAACACTTTATCGACAATCTGCCTCCACGGCCGTCCAAGCTGGTCTTCGCCGTCTCCAGCATGCAGCAATTCCAGACCACATGCAAGCTTGACGCCAATATCCGCTGCCTGGGCGTCTGGGTGCGTGTTCTCTTCACCCTTTTTTGAGCTTTCCAGAACACGATAGCGAGCATCCCGACGAAGAAATGGCTTCGGTGGGAAGAACTCCTGTTGCTTAAGCTGAGCAAACATGGCTCTTGAAAACGCGACTCGCTGCTCTACGACTTCATCTCCTGCCGGCATGAAAGTAGTCATTTTGCCACACACCAGGCTCGCCTGTTTCGGTTCACGATAGTAGAACGCTTCAACTGCTGGGGCTACCAGCTCTCCATTCCCTGCCAATACACGTGCCACCTTTTCCGGCAATAGACATCTCACTCGATGGTGATTGTCATGCAGATACGTCGGCACCTCGTTCAGTTTGTGCTGAATCAGACGTTGCACTGCAGCACTCGCCTCCGTCTTCACGTTTGGGTCCAGCACCTGGAGCAATGCATCCTCATCGTATAAATCTCCTAACTTTCCTCGCATGGAGGCACTTGGAGGTGGTGCAATGTGCAGCTTCCCATTCAACACAAACACCCGTCGATCGCTGTCTTCAGGTGTGACCCAATCTGGTAACGCTTCGGCGCTTTCAATGAGTAAAAACTCCCCATCTGAGTCTGCAATTCTCCCCACGACACCAGGGAACTTGGTGGTGATGTCAGAGACGAGTTTGGCCACGACCCATTCGTCCTGGATAGCATCACCGACACTTGTCCTTCCGGACAGAATATAACGCCCATATTTGTCCCTGGTCACATGGAGGTGGAAGTGATGTTTGTGCCATAGAAATCCCTGCGTCTGCTGCGCTGCGAAGGCCAGGAGATCGTTGCACCGTTTCTCTGCAGCATGGAGAAGGTCGTCTGGAGCTTGTGGCGTTGACTTGACGGGCAGGAAGAAACAATAGCGCGCCTCGTTGTCGTCCACCGCTGGTGGTGGAAAGAGCTCCATGACGATGTGATAATGGCTGCTCTTTACGTCGTTTTAGGCGTTATGTTATGTCTGATTGACAAAGTTAATGAGTGCCTTGCTGGACTCGCGCAACGAGCAAACTGATTCTGCGTGCAGGGTACTTGCGAAGGTGTTGACAATGCAGTCTGATAATTACTAGCTGAACGTCCATCTTGAGTGCATTTGCGTGCTTCCGTTCGTGTGACAAGAAGCTGAATTGGTGATGGTTGAGCTGCTGGGCGTCTCCAAGCCACGGCTATTGTGGACTTCATTCTCCAATTTGCCTCCTCCTCCCAAGCATGAGCCTCGCTGGACTCGTTCGCCTGACTGCCATCGCTGCCACCCTCGCGGCCAATGTCGATGGTCAAGTGGAATTCGTCGGTGACGACCTCCCGAGCAAGCTCAACTACCAAGACTACATCTCGCAATTTCCAGTCTCCACCAATGAATCGATGACTGTCACCGACATCAAACCGTTCGTCATCCTCGGCGGAGGCATCGTGCCCCCCGGCACCAAGACATACACGACGGGTGTGCGTCCGTCGGCCAATGACACGGATTTCTGCGGCGGCTCCCTCATCACACCGACGCAAGTGCTCACGGCTGCTCACTGCATGGCTGGCGACATCCAGTACGTCTCTGTCGGCACACACTTCCTGAGTGGCACCCAGGACGGAGAGCAGATCAAGGTCGTCAACATGACGCGACACCCCAAGTACGCGAGCGAGACCAACTCGTACGACTTTCTGGTGCTGGAACTGGAGAAACCCAGCTCCTTTTCGCCAATTGCGCTCGCCAAGTCCGACGACTCGGACGTCGCCAATGGTGGCAACGCGACAGTGATGGGGTGGGGCGCCACTGCGCAAGGTGGGGCGCAGTCCAACGAGCTGTTGCGTGTCGACGTGCCTCTGGTGAACAATACGGCGTGCTCCAAAGTGCTCTCCGTAGACGCCACGATGCTGTGTGCTGGAGGAGAACTGGACATGGATTCGTGCCAGGGTGACTCCGGTGGCCCCCTCATCTTGGAGCAGCCGGTGGGAGATATTCTCATTGGCGTTGTGAGCTGGGGCAACGGGTGTGGACGAGCAGGATACCCCGGTGTCTACGCACGCGTGTCCGTCGCGAGAGAGTGGCTGGACGAAATCGCCCCCGGAGTCAAGTTCCGTTAGTGCAAAGGTCTGATCGTCGGCCGCTTGGGCTCTTATACCAACATAGATCAACAAACGTTCGTCTACAAGTTGAAGTTGGGTACCAATTCATTGGAACAAAAATGTACGCTACACATATTCGTGTTCCGCACAAACTGTAGCCATTTGCATTTTGATTGGCACGCGCACAGCCACACTTGCTGGTCCTGCATCCTCACTGCTACGCGCCCCTCTACCTCTCCACCTCCTCCTTCTCCCCGCTCTCTTCAACATGGCTCGTCAACAGCGGAAAAAGGCGCGTGCACACGGCGTGGCAGCGCACTCGAAAGCCTCTTCTAGCCAGCAAAAAGCCCAAAAGCCCGAAGACGCTTTGGGCGCTGCAGCTGTAGCGGCCACATTCGGCGATGAACCGGAGGACGTCGTCCCTGTAGACAACGAGGACAATGATGACGACGACGCGAAGGACGTGCAGAGCTTGAGTCGCGGCCAGCGCAAGCGTCTGAAGCGCCGCGCCGCCTTCATGCGCAAGATGGGAATGGTGTCCCGAGTGGCGGAGGAGCAGGCCACGCAGGCCAAAACGAAGGAGAGCGGCGTGTTCGCCGACCTGGAGGAGCTCCAGAACTCTTTGTTCCAGGCCGACGAGGACCAGGGCAAAAAGAAGAAGAAGCAGGACGCAGGACACAAGAAGAAGAAGGCACTGAGCGGCCGTCAGCGGCAGAAACTCGCAGTGCGCGAGCTGGGCCAACTCAAGGCCGTGCAGACGCACTCGGGCTTCCAGAGCGACCCGTTCGCTGCTATTCAGGCCCATCTGCAGAACACGGTGGTACAGGCCAATCAGGAACTGCTGCAGAAGACCAACGCTGCGGCGAAGAAGAGAGCGGCGGCCAACAACAAGATGGACGTCGAGGCCTAAACAGGTTAGGATACATATATATTTTTTTTCTTTTATGCTAGAACGAGACTTTTACTCGGTGTTGCAGAGCAGACAGACGCCGCGCAATCCCCAATGACGAGGTGGACGCCCTGGAGGACATTTCATCGTCACCATGAAGACGAAGTATCGGTCTGTACGAGTTGCGTACTTATAGCAGGGGCATTCGAAAGGACCCACGGCGCCGTAGAGCTCCTTGCGGGATTTGGCCTCCAATTCTTTCGACATGCTGTTGACGTGCAGCACAGGTAGAGATGTGAAGAGCTTCTTGGGCTCGGACTCGACGATCGTGCCGTCGGCTTTGCTCCAGGTGGCGCCGTCCATGAAGAGACCGTAGATGTAGACACCTTCACTAGGAGGCGCTCGCACCTGCTCAGCGCGTTCGAACGATGTGACTTCGGTGTGGTAGACCACGTCGTCCAGTGCCCATTTGTCCGTCTTGGAGTGCTTGCGCGTGACCTCCTGCTTCATGGCTGTGAGCATACCTTGCGGATTGAAGAAACCTGTCAACCAGAACGAGTTGGGGCGGCGTGTGTTGAGCCACGTACGATTCTGCTCGTCTCGGGAGATCAGCGACGAGAACCAGAGTCCGAGTGTGGGCAGAATCCATGAAAATTCGTCGCCGACGGATGTTCGTAGCCAAGAAGGCGGCACTTTGGCGTCGAAGATGGCATCCAGAGTCCAGCTCAACTCTTCCGTCATGACCACCTCACCGCGAATAGCCATTTGCAATGACTGCAGCATCGATCGCACCTTGGCGATCACTCTCTGCAGGCGCTGAATCTCCTGGAACAGGAAGATGTTGAGTGGAATGGTAAGTCCGCCCAGCTTGTTGATCTTGGCCTTGTAGTCGTCCTCGTTGTAGTCTTCTGGCAGTCGGTCCAGCAACTCTTTAGCCTTCTCACACACCACATCTTCACGAGAGACGCCAGATGAACCGCCTCCACCCTTCGGTTGAGTGTCTCCGAGCGTCGTGAGCAGCATGTTCACCTCCTTCACTCGGTACGTGAGATCGGCGTTCGGGTGCAAGCCAAAGATTTCCGGCGAATCGATTTCCGGCAGCGTGTGGCAAAAGTGTCGGTAGTCGTCGATGTTGTCGGCCACAGGAATGCGGTAGTTGAAGTCGTTCGGCAGACGGAAAATGGGCTCGGCAGGGTTGTAGCTGAACGTCGCCGAGCACACGTCTGGCGTGAGGCACCACTCGGCGTAAAAGTTAAACAAGCGTCGATCCATGTTGTCCGTGATCTTGCCGCCGTACTGCACCTCAGCGACCATGTACTGCAGCGTGGGCCACGAAATGGGTCCGTTGTACAGGTGCTTCTCGAGGAAAATGGTGCAAGCGGACAGATCGCCGTTGTTGTACTCGTACGGAATGCCCCAGCCCAGGGGGCCGAACTTCTTGCGCTCAATGACCACCGAGTGCAAGAAACACAAATTGAACAGAAGCTGTCGCCACTGAGTCGTCTCTACGCGCTCGAGTTTCTCCTGGTCAACCATCACCGTGTACGAGCGCAACAAACCCGCCCGTAGTCCTTGCGGAGGCTCATTCGTCACTTTCGTGGACATCTGCAGCAAACCTAGCGGGAATTGGTCGTTCGGCAATGCGGTGAGGAAGAGGCGGAAGCCCGGGTCCATCGTCTCGGTCAGCTTGAGCATGATATCCTCCATCTGCTCCATCAGTTCCAAGCCGAGCTCGCAGTTCTGCAGCAACACCCACGTGCCATTGACAACAGCAGCATTGATTGCCTTCAGCGCAACAGGTTCTTGACCTTCACCCATCGATACGACAGCCGGTGACGGGTTCTTCTGCTTACGTGCAAGCATTTCAATGCTCTCAGTAGGATCAGCACCGATAGATAGCAGGAAAATCACAGGCGTCTCAGCCTTCATCTCGGCGAAAATGCTTTCAATCGTGTCGGTCACGGGTTCGACATATCGCGGGCCCATTTGCTGTGTATTCCTAATGAATTCCTTCGTCGTGAGGATCGTACGATCCATACGTAGCGAACGCACTAACAGAAGTTTGTAGTACGGTCCGATGGCCTCGTTCTCTGCTAGACGAGCTTCATAGTCGGGAATAACTACTGTTTCCGGTTCGTTGTCCTCGTACCACCGACGCCACATTCCTTCGTTCGATGCCATTTCGTGAGGTAAATTCGTGAAGAACTTGCAGCTTTGAGAGAGTTCGATCACGTTCAGCCACGCCTCATTAGAGATCCACGAAAACGGTTTTCGCCTCACCGAGTTGATGTCGAGAGCAGCACCACCTCGAATGAGCAACGTGACTTCTTCACGGGTCAGTAAACTGTCCGTGACGAGGATCTTCAATGTCAGCAGCAACACAAACGTCAGCTTGTCGCGCTCATACAGCCCGCGGTTGATGTAGCGGTAGGAAATGTACGTCATCGTTTCAATAATATTCGCCACTCGCTTCGAGGCCAACGCAGCCTTCTCCGCAACATCCATAGATTTCATGAACAGCGCAAGGAACTGATTCAACGATGTCTGGTACATGCAATTAATAAGCGACGTCTCCACCACCGAGAAGTACAGCACGGAACCGCGCGTTGCCACAGGTCGGAACTGCTCGCGCTTCTCGTTGATAGACTTTCGAGTGTCGGCGGCTGCGATCAGCTTGTCTTTTACCTCGGCAGCCTTCTCCTTCGTATTTGCCAGCACGCCGATCAATTCCTCATCTTCCAGCAAGTTACCGGTGTTTGAAGTCAAGCGCTCCAGCAACGACGCGTCCAGTGCCAACAGCGACTTTGTGTTCATGTTGACGTCCTCCAGCACCTGAGCAAGTTGCTCTTCAAGAGCTTTTTGCTCTTTGCCAATGACGCGACCAAGAAGCTGCTCCTCGAGACCCTTAATGGTGACAGTGAAGTCTATAACGGTAGTTTTTGCCTGCAATTCAGGACCGAAGTGAGGATTCGGCAGTCGCGTGATGAAGTACATCGAGAAGGCCGGATTGAACTCCATGTTCTTGTCAGACACATTGATCGACATACTCTTGCCCTTTACGATGATCTGCCTCTCCAGCACAGGATCGAGCATGGGATCGATATCCTCCTCAACACCTGCGACAATTAGAGCTTTGCCTTCACCCATGCAAAACTCCAGTTGATCCTTGAGTTTGGGGTGATTCAGTGACGTCGTACCATAACTAGGCACGCGTTCAGATTCCTTGTTCTTGATCCACGAAAGAGCTTGGCCTTGAGGGTCAACAAGCAGTGGATATCGCGACGAACGCGTAACCATGATACCGTTCTGAATCGACAAAGAGTCTGTAGGCAAACCTTGCATGTTCCAGTCGCCAACCGTACCGATGTCTACAAGGAAGGTGATCACATCGATATCCACCGTCACCGGAACGTTCCGTGCCTCGCAGTCAGGAACGAACTTGTTCTGGACCATGTACGTGCGGAAATCCTGGTTGAACGGACCGCAGTACGATACGAAAGCACATGCTACAGCACAATCCCCTACTAATCTTCTCTTGAGGTCAGCAAAGTTATTCGAGTCGTCGGTCCAACGAACACGTTCACCAGCCAAACCATTGATCAGATCGGAAGCTTGTTGCATTTTTCGTGCCAATGCGTTTGCTCCGTCCTCGATGCGCTTCTTCTCGGCCATTTGAGCCTCAAACATTTGCTGCAGTTCGTTCAGTCGTTCCTTGCACTTGGAAAGTCTGGACTCAGCAGCATTCAGCGCTTTGTTAGCAGCCTCCATCTGACCTTCAGCAATAGTAAGAGCTTCGAGCTTGGGCTTCACCACCTTCGAGGCTTCGTGGTAAAATTTCATAGCTCGTACCCACGTACACAAACCTTCAGCTGCGAGGGAAGCGTTCTTCGCTACACTTGGCTGGAAACCCTCGAGCTCCATGTACGGCGTCAGCAGCTCGATAGTCTCTTCGTTGATCATATCCTTACCCACAGCACCAAAGTTCTGCACGTTCTTGAGGAAGTTCGAGTCGCTCATCATTGACTGTGCGTACGGTGAGAAGGACGTTTCAAAGAAATCAATTTCCTGCTTCGCCACATTCAGCTTCACCTGCTTCACCGGGATAAGTGGCAGTTTGAACAGGATCAGCACGCCGTCGAACACTAAACGGATGATATCGGCAGGCTTTGCCAGCTTTTTGATTTCACCAATATGCGCCGGTTTGATCGAATCGATGGCAGTCTCAGCTTCCTCCACGAAAGGCTTTGCCTTGGCCAAATCGCGCTCACATAGTTCTTTTTCAGCAGAAATACGAGCCGCATCTTCTTCGCATTTCGCCTTAATCTGAGCCACTTGGTCTCCTTCCTTGTGAGCTTCAGCTGATGAAACTTGCAAAGACTGCAACATCGTATTGGTCTCCTCTGTAGCTTTTTCAAGTTTGACTTGTTCATCCGCGAGCACAATGGACATGGCTCGCACGTCTTCAGCTCCTTGGATGAGCTTCTTCAGTCCCAAATTCACACGCTGCTCCTTCACCTTGATCTCGTCGAGCTTGACGTTATACATCTTCTTATATGACTCGATGAAGCTCAAGTACGACTTGGGCGTCTGGTACACGCGACGTCGCATCTTCTGGAAGTATTCTTCGCACAAGTCTGTGACGATGCGATGCACCATACCCATATGAGTCATTAGGGCCTGCTTGGTTGTAGCGTCACACTCCATCGGGTAGTCCTGGATGAACCCCTTTGACACAGCAATAAGAGCATCTTCAGGCCACGGCAGGAACCAATCGATGGTAGGGCCACTGATCAAGCCCGGGAACTTCCTTGCACGTTCTGCAAATTTCGCGTTCAACGGCGACATGCACAACACCACATGAAGGTTATCACGCACACAATCAGTGAAATACTGTTTGAGGTTTGTCTGACTTTCAGCTTGGCCTGGACGCTCCTTCACAAAGGAATTGCGCAGATCAGCAGTCATTGCCATCATTTCATCTTTAGCGAACAAGCCTGCCACTTCACCCGTCATGAGGATGGAGTTGATAAGTTCCAGGAAAATCTCGTTCTTGATCTCTGCATCTGTGAACAAGAATGTTGTGGACTTACGAAGATGACCCGCAGACTTGTACAGCGTACGGATATCTTCCATGAAGGAATTCGTATTGTACGTTTTCGTAAGAACGATCTGAAATATCGTGGAGCCTGCCATGTACGCTGCTAAGCGAGTAAGCGACTGTTTTCCAGATCCACCTACACCAACAAGCAAAGCTGAGCCTCGTGGCATCTCCAGCAAACGTGAAATACGCAGTAAATGATCCAGTGCATCGTCGAAAAGCACAAGACGCATCTGACGTTGGGGGTAGTCGGTGTTGTACTTGTCTAGGAACTCAAGTACACGTGAACGCACGTCTACAACGGTACCACCAGGTTCGTAGATTTTAAGCGCAGCATCGGCGATGCCACCTTCTTCGTCCTCTTCTGGATCACGCAGGAAGTTCACCATGCTGTACTGCTGTCGACAAAATTCCTCGTAACTATCTCCGTAGTGACTTTTGATGAGTTCTCTCATGTACGCGTTGAAGATGTCTTTGTCCTTATGGTTCGTCAATTTATCACAGAACACTCGAGCGCATTCGTGTTTCCATGTAAGTAAAACAACCTGACCAGGGTCCATCTTGGCGAGTTTGCCTTGCGTTACACGGACGCCACCACCACTTGTGAATGTTTCAGGTGGTGTGAGTAGAATTCCTTGGAATACACGACTAAGCTCACGCATATTGAAGATGTAATGGAACTTTGCCGGTGTCGGTAGAAGCTTTGCCTTCATGAAATTCCACAGATCAATCGTAGCGCGAGTGAGTTTGTTTACAACGGAGAGGGTATCTTTGTTGTACGTTTCTGCATCGAACCGACCAGCAAGCATTTGGCCATAGATGTCATCAATAGACGTCAGCGACGGTAAAATCAAGTTGAACAGGTAGAACTGACGTTTTAGACGGTTCGGGATGTCATTTCGACCTCCTCCTGGATGGCCCATGGCTCCCACGTACTGCAGGTCTTCACAAACCTTGAAATCTCCTCGTCGGTCCTTGGATAGGAAGCAGAACCCACTTAATTCGATGATCATTCGCACAATTTCGAGTGTAGGTTGGTCTCCCCAAGCGTTAACCAGCGGCATACTGAGATCATCCAGGAAAACAGTCATTTTCTTTCCTCCAGGGGGCCCAAAGCTCTTTCCTCCACGCTTATCCAGTTCACTTTCGACGGCATTTTGAAACATAAAGGGTGTCGTTGCACTGGAGAAGTTGACTCGCTTAATCATCATGATGTCTGGACTCAGCTCATTGAAAAACATCAACGCTGACGACGTTTTAGCCGTACCAGGTCCTCCAACCATCAGCACAGGCTTCCGTTGCTTGTGCAGGTTCTCAATGAGATAAAGCGTTCGCACTGAATCCATGGTCGGCACCAGCAAGTTGGAAAAGTCGAGTTGTTTAGAACCCTTAGGGTACTCCCATTTCGCAGGTCGCCAAAGCTTCCACTCCCAAGTCTGTGGATCGACGAAGTACTCGTACACAGTTTGGCCAGATTCGCACTTTGGTAGCAACGCATTGTCATCATACTGTCGAAGCCACTCGTCGAATTTCACGCGGTCTTCCTGCTCTAAGAGCGAGCCTAGAGACCAACAAATGCAGTACAGATATAACTTCTCCAGCTGGATAGCCAACTTGGCCGGGTCTTCTGACAGAGTAGTGCCGTGATCTCCAAGAAGCAATCCCGTCATCAAATTATACAAGCGAGACGCTTGACCAACACGAGACACTGTCATGACCCCTTCTGTGTTGCGGTTTAAGTAGTCGAAACAGTGCCCCGGGTTGATCGGGTTGTTCTCACCCATATACTTCATAAAGAGATCACGAAGAACCTGTTGGTGCATCTGCGGACGTTTGCGGATCCAAGCTTCGACCACAGGAGCCCAGTCAAGATCAGTGTCACTGATGAAGACGATACCAGCTCGAGACACCGTAGCCGGACTCGCATTAACTAACGTCTCGACTTCGAACATAAGCTTCACGTTGTCCGTCATCGGCATGCGGTCACCGTTGGCCAAAGTCAAGATCTTGTTATCGTCCAGCACAGTGTTCAGATCCTCAATCCAAATAGCATCCACAGGGCCATCGCACGTCATCCACATGATAAACTTGTTGGCTTTGTTGTTGTATTTGGCCCACATCGCAGCGAACACACCGGTTGTCCACTCTCCAGACATCGGATCCACTTCGCCGTACATTTCTGCAGCGCGAATGGCTTTCGGGTTTAGCTTTGACTGTTTGTGGACGATGTTGGTCGTAAGAGTGAGTGCTTGCATCAACACATCGAAGATCTTTGTTTTACCACCACCTGTAGGACCGACAAGCATAATACCGTGCCGCACAAGCTGTGTCTCGTACAGCTGGATGACTTTGTTAAACCAACCTGGGTGGTCTACAATCCCCTGCTTCTCGATTTCAGCTTGTAAACAAACTGTGAGTTCGGGATACGATCCCTTTGGAGGAAACTGGACTGTAGGGAACAGATCCGCAAGCAGCGACAGAAAGAGCGGCACATCTTGTGCTACTAACTTCGACAGATTCATATCACGTAAGGTCTGGTACAGCAATTTTGACTCCAAATCATTTCGGTTGTCACGCTTGATCTTGCCTGCACTTCGCAGCACAGCAAGAATGTTTCTCAAACCCCAATCGTAGTGTTTCTGTGCCGACAATTGCTCCTTACACGTGTTGTACAGAATGAAGAACTTTTTGGCGAGATCTTGGTACTCGGAGTACCCGACAGAACACAATTTCACTTTCATGATGATCTCAAAATCGGGCACCATCATCGCTACACCTCGGAATAAAGCTTTTAGATTTTCAGGAAGCTCCTGACGACCAGCATAACCAGGATTCATCGTAATGAAGTAGCCGCAGACCTGAGTAAGCAGAATATTCTGGGGGTCACCAGGGAACTGGAAGTATTTTGTTCCCGTTTTCTTTGCGTTTTGGATAGCAAGTACCTGCTGTGCTACCACCGACAACACAGGAAGTTGAATACGGTTAAACTCATCGAAGCAGCCCCACAATCCACCTTGGCATAGACCCTTGAAGATCTTAGCACAGTCAGTGTACTTCTGTTGATCCGTACAGTTGGTCACCACAACGTAGATACCAAGTGTACGGCCAAGATCTTTTACCGTCTCCGTTTTACCAGTTCCTGCTGGGCCAGCAGGAGCACCACCGAAGTACATGCCCAGTGCCTGGGCTAGCGTAATGTAGCAACGATCTGTAAGTGGTGTTACCACCAATCGCTCCTTCGATCCAAGGTACTCGAACTGGTAGTTGAAGTCGACGTCTGTGATCGAGATAACGCAAGCTCCGTCAGCGTTAAATTCGTCGGCATTGCCTGGTCTCCAGTAGAATCGCGCTTGTTTGAGCCACTCGAAGTCGTTTGGATCCGAGATTTTCTTCTGCTTGTACAGTGTAGCAAGATCTGTCATCACATCGCGCTGATGCACGTGGATTGTCACGAGCGTCTCGATTTTAATTCGGTTCTCCTTGGAGCCGAGATCACCCAGACACCAGTTCGACAACTCCGTAAGTACCATCGCCTGCTTCGTACTGGTATCTTTCATGATGTTTTTCTTCGCGCGACACTGCTCAAGTGCTGTCTGGATGTCTGTCGTCCACATCATCTGAATACCGAGCAGCGCAAACTGAGCGACGTATCGATCAACAAACTCGCGCAGACGCTTCAAGTCGTTGCCCACCACGCCAATATCCATCGCACTCTGTCGACAAATGTCTTTCATGGTGATCTGCATCCCACGTAGCAGCGTAGCCAGCCAATCCTCAATGTTACCTTGCGCCTTCACGATCTGTGAAAAGCGCACTTCCTCGACGCCAGACACCATAGTGTGGATTAACGTCTTGTCTTTCTTGTCGTGGTACACTCTTTCAATCGAATCGAACACTTTCTCGTAGTGTTCATTCATACTCAGTGGATCACTTCCCTGTGACAGGATCATCAATAGACCAGGGTTCGACACGAAGTAGAATCGCGGGAACTTGTTACGCTTCTGCTCCAAGTAACCCTCAAGACTCTTTTGACACTTTTCAAGCTCCGAATACATGGTCGGGAGGCAGGATTTCAGCAACTCGCTTGAACAACACGCTACAACGTTCTTGATCTCCTCAGATTTTGCCATAATCTTAGCCCAGTCCTTGTCAACTTTCTGGAATTTCTTTGCTTCTACCGGCATTTGCTTAGCAATATCACCACCCGTAAACACAGACTCGAGTGAGCACCACAACATCTGTACCTTGATCCATCGCTCCAGAGTCTCGGAAGTATCGGACAATTGCTCCAGTTTTCCCTGCGCCACATCTTTGAATGGAATCACGTGACGCATGGACAACATCGTTTGCAGGTTCATCTGCGTTTCTTCCAGTTCCTCGACAACAGGCACCACAGCCTTCAAGATCGGGACATTTCGACTCTTCCAGTCTTGGAACTGAAATTCCTCAGTCTCCCAACGAGCCGAAATCTCTCCGAGCTGGATCTCAATCTTCAGTTGCTTGTCGGCACCGTCAGTGACCTCTTCGATCTCTGATTTGTAGTCAACAATATTAGCATCCATCAAAGCCTGGAGCTTGAAATCCGGCGCGGTGACGTCCAGTTGCGTTTTGGTAATTGCCATAACAGCTTCCCAGTGTCGAGGTTTGATAGACTCTTTGCTCAATTCCTGCAGCAAAGGTAGAACGTCCGTGAAATCGTCAATCATCTTCTTGAGATCCGTGTATGCCTCCCACTCACGCAGTTTCCCGGGCATCTTCTTGCAGCGAAGAGAGAAGGCGTCCACTTTTTCAGTCATGGACTGCACTCTCTCAGCAACCGAAAGCCACGGAATCTGCTTCCACTCTTCGATTGTACTCAGCACGTCTGTATACAAACCAAACAGTTTATCCTGAAGTTGCAGCTCTTTCTTCGTCATCTCCAACTCAGGGTACGTCGTCTTTGGGAGAGCAAAAAGCTCTTCTCCTGACAAATACAATTCATGTTTGCGTTCGCGAATTTTGTACTCCTCTTTGTAGCGATTGAGTCTCTCCACAGCTTCCACTGGAGGAATTCCGATGACCATGGGTCCGTTAGCTAGATAATCTTCTCTGAAATGCTTCACGTCCACAATCAACTCCTTGATGTCACGTAGGAGGCCGCGCTTGAAGCCCGCTTGAGTCTTACTCAGTTCATCCGTACGAGTTTCTGCGTGGTGGATCAGTTTGCGCCAGTTGCTACGCAGCACAGACTTTTGGTCCATCTCTTCCTTCTCCATGAACCCGTCAGGCAAATAGTACTCCAGCATCTCATACATATCCAACACGGGGTTGATCTCCATGTTGATACCGCTTTCTCGTGCTCGTACTTCCTTCAGTAAATTCATCACAAAACGTAGCGAGTCCAAGTCGACCACCTTACGGTTTAGTTTACCCATGGTCGAGCGGAAATATTCCGTCAGAGACTCCATCTTACGTCGTGCTTGGTTGTGGAGGTTGTCCGAGAATTTCAACTTCCACTGCGAGTTTTCGTGTTTGAGCTGTAGTTTGATATTGCGGGTATTCAGAGACAACGCGCCGATGTTGTGGATGGGAGTTAATCTCGTAATTTCTTCGTCGATCTCAACGAATGACTTCAATTTCTTCTCGAAATCTTGCAACTCCGGGTTCTTCTTGAGAAAATTCTCGTACGAGACGTCCTTCTGCTCCATCCATAGCCACTCGTACTTCTTGAAAGACCCCAAATACTCGGTCACATTGTTGCGTAGACCTTGGACACTACCCGTAAGTAGCAGAGCAACACGCACAATCTCAATGTCCTTCGTGATGCGATCGAAGAACGTCACCTTGCCTGCGTTCGGGTGGGCATTTCCGTTGCTGTCAGGCATATTCGAATTGGAATTGGATGTGACTGCCGCAGATAGATCACTCTGACCCCAGTCCAGCAATTCTTTCGAGCAGCTGAGAATGGTCTGTGCAGCTTTGTTGATGGCAAGCTGAATCTCATCTAATGATGGATGAAGCTGAACGTTCGGTACACTGAGCTGCACATCCACCTCGAAAAACGGCCGCTCGATTGTGAAGACGTTGGATGCGACTCGAGAAGCCACGCGCTTCTTGATAGTATTCAGAGAGTTCTTGGTGCAGTGCAGCAGTGCCTGATACATGAAGTGGTTGTAGTGCTTTTTCAACTTCATAGCTTCCTCGTTGGAAACTCCTTCAATATGGGAATCCAGTGGATACTGCATAATGATCTTCAATAAATCTTCCACTGCGTTCTCGATCTCGACGTTCTTGCCCTGAAGCAACGTCCCCGCCCGCTTAATGTTTGAACTTTGCATTGTCACGAATTCATCGAGAGAAAAAGACTGATCCACGGGTAAATCTACCAACATAGTTTTCGACACGATACGCATGTTTTTCTCGATTCGGTTCTCGATAATATCGTTGATATTTGTGACCATCTCCTCCAAGTGTTGCAGACCGGAGTGGATATGGTTGCGGTAGGCTTCAATATTCATACTCGTCCATGTCAACGTGATCATACCCGGACGCAGTTTGAACTCCATGTCATTGAAATGTGGCCGCAAGAGCATAGCAGTTACCGGAATCACCTTCGTCACGATGCGATCGTACTCTGCTAGAGCATATTGGAGCTCATTGTAGTAGTTCTTGAACTTGTCTTCTTGTAGGAGCACGATCTTCGCGGCTTCCGGAATTTCGATACCCATGCGATCCAAACACTTCGCCTCACGTAAAAGTTGCAGGATTTCAGGGTCAAAATTCACATAGAGTTTGTTGTCTTCAGGGTGGCGGATGATCAGGGTGGCCTGAAGTCCTGCCTTTGCCGTGTCGATGTATTGCACCCACGCCTGGTACCAAATGTACTCAAATGCGACCAAAGTTCTCGCCACCTTGTTGTACATGCGGATGATGCGCTTTGCATCTTTGCTCGCCAACACATTCTGATTGGACTCGAATTTCTTCATTGGTTCTTCAATCCGCTTCAACAAGTGTCTAGACCACGTGATATTACCAGCTACCGGTGGTAGGTTGCGAGGATATGGCGGGTTTTGTTTATATTTTTCATATTGCTGCAGCACGTGTTCCAGCTCCAGTCCGTAGTTCTGGAAAATGACGTTAAATTTGGAGTCCAAATCCGACTTGAGGTTTTCGCGCTGTAGAATCGTTTGAAACTTGCGTAGCAGATTCAACGAGTGCTCGATCGACGTGATGTTCTCAAACGAATCGTTGATGAATTTCTGCAGTAAACCTTCCAGGTCAGAAATACGGACGTTGAACTCGACGTAGTCGCGGTCAAATCGATTGTTCTTGTAGTCGAGCAGGTCGTGGTTGCGGTACTGGAACTCTCGGATGATGGAGTTAAACTTTGCGATGAGGTCTTCCATCCCTTCAAGACGATGCTGCCCCAGCGACGAGAATTGGTGGATCGTTGTGAACATATCAATCAATTTCATGACACGCCGACAGAACAGATCGAACTTGCCGAAGATCTTCATTTCGTTGAACTCGAATTGCTTTCCCTTAGGAGTCGCGAAGAGTTTGTCCTTCGTAACGCGATACTGCTGCTGATAGGCTTCATTCAGCTTCAAACAAGAGTCTAGATGACGTACTAGATCCTCAGGATCTTTATCCCACATCACCTCGTACGTCTCACCTCCAGTGACGCAGTTCTTGCAGTTTGTGATCATCTGGTTCGTGATCTTCGTGAATAAGTTGGCCATCCGCTCTGTTGTGTTATAGTATCTCGCAATCGAGTGGATCATCTTGATCGAGTTCATCAAGGCGGGCAGCGTGTCGATAATTGAACTAGGCGTGCCGTTGTAGAGCGGGATGATGAATTTTTCCAGCGTGAAGAGATATTTGACGTTATCCTTGGCTTCGTTGGCAGCCTCTGTGATACCAATATCAATCTGTTTCCATCGTCTAAGCAGCGTCTGGATGCGCTGCTTCGTATCATCACTAACACTCTTCGTCGTTCGGCTAAGCACAGCGAACACATCTTTATATTCATTCATCTTGAGCTGCTCGGTGATACTGGTCAGTCGCTGCATTCTTCGTCTCCAGTACTCCAGTTCTCCCATGGGGCCGTCATCGTCAATAGTCTGATCATTGTTCCCTTTGCCGTCATTGGTCGTGTTGGTCTCCAAGTAGGTCGAGATGACGTCGCACCACTCCTTCAGTACTTCTTCGTAGTGTGCGATAAGCTTCGGCGAGTCTGAAACTTGCAACGCCCTAGCACCACTCATCCCATGACCGGCATTATTCACCGTCTCTGCGAGGATACTGCGGTCAGGTCTTCTTAGTTCGAGTCCGCTGTCCATACTGTTGAGCGCCTCTTTCAGGTCATTGGCGAATTTCTCGGATTCCGTCATGAATTCGTTCTTCAAGTCGGCGTCTGCTTTCCCCCACTCGTCCTTGGCCTTCAACAACGGTGAAAACAAGGAACTGATGGTCGTCTCGAGATCTCGAAGAATATTAGGGGCCAATTCACCAAAGCAAATGGCAGTGTCGCTGGCTTTTTGGACATCGACCGGTTTCCCGTCCGCTGTGGTTCTCAGAAAAAAACAACATTTGGATCGGATCGGGATGGTGTTTCCCAGCGACACACACAGTTTACTATTGTTATTAGCGGTAGAGTCTCCGTTGGGGACTTGACCAGTGGTCGCTGGAGCTGATCCGTTCTCGACTGCAGCTGAAGTTGCGCCTGTCTGGAAATGAACGAACACTTTGCACGAGTCTTTGCCGCTCAGCAACTCGTCGAAGAGCTTTCGGGTGTTGGGAGACGCCAGGAATTCGTTCACCTCGGCTGGCGTCACCGCGGGCTCGAAAGTCTCCACGATACGCTGGCTCACCCATTGCATCCGCGGGGTCGACATGGTCACACCAGACTTCAGAGTGCTTGAGCCCCACGGAGTCGATTCCTAACTGGGACGGTCGCCCCCTCAACCACGTGAGACTGTTCATGAAGATCAAGGCGAAACGTACGCTTATCAACAGTTCTGATGGAGTGCCTACTACGTCTCGCACACCAAAATCGTCGTTTTCGCAATTTATTGGGGTGTTCATGAGAATGCTTTATCTTTCGATGGGCTCTGATCGCGGCAACGGGAGCCCTTTGTTGAAGGACGTGGATTCAGAGGATTAGGACAGCGGAAGGTAGCATGAAGACATGTGTAGCAAATAAGAAAGAGAGGTTGATCTGGAGGAGGAAGGTCCGGAAGGTGCTTGTGTATTGGAGCTGAAGAAACCAAGAGCGAGGACTTGGAGTCCTGAAGCGCAGGAGGGGAGACAAATCTCCACCAACCAGCCTAATTGTGTGACTTAACCACACTACTTAAGTACTTCAGCAGGTGCAAACTAACATGGACAACACCATCATACTCCCGTAGATAAGCGTACGTACATAGGAGTTGCATACTTTGACACCCTTAAAGCAACCTTAATGCCCCGTCAGATACATCCTGGCAATGGTGAGCGCAGCGGGGCTCCTTACTATTATTATCGACACTGTCGCTAGCTCCCCCATATTTCCGTTTTTGTTTATGTAGACTATAAATGGTGCTTTCATAGAGGACGCAAGAATACACGTTGTTTGCTTTCCATTTGAAGTGTTTCTCTCTCCGTATGAGTCTATCGCTTTCATCCGAGTTGTCCTGCGAGCTGAAAGTCAAAGCCGGTGATCGTTTGGAAGGATGTCGGGATAAAGGAGTCGCAATTTCGTTTGACATTCTGGTTGAAGAAGGATATGATGTGCTACTAGCAAAAGTGAAAGCTGGATTTGCTGTCAAACACAAGCTGAAGGACAAGTGGCGAGACGATTTTTAAGTTTACATCAAAGCGACGAAAAACGCAAACCAGAAGGTGTATTTGAAATTGGATGCAGGCAACTTCAATTATTTATTGCTTAAAGCCTGGCGTATTGCGAAGCGCCGAGATGGTGGGCAAAATGACTTTGTTGTGGAGCTTTTTGTCTTGTGGAAAAACATAAAAAGACGAAGACTACCACCCTCCATCGAGCAACGTCAAACCGAGTGCAACAGGTATTGCCTAGAGTCCGTTCAACTTTGGAAGCTGCCAACATTCCATTCGGCCCGACAACACTCCGCTATGTAGCTACATCTCAAGCTCGGCTACCTGACGACAATGAGGTTACCGTTCCTGACAATACTACGTTTCATCAACTTCAACACATTGATCAGCTGGAAAGAGAAGCATCCCAATCGGTAAGCAGCGATCACGAGTACGCGTCAGTGGCGGTTCAGATTAACGATTCTACTGTAACACTGCGTATGAGAGTGCAAGATCTTCGCAAAGCGCTCAGTCTGCCATCTTACCCGCTTTATCCTCCCTTTCGTGAGCCTCCTGCTTTTGTCGCGCCGCCAATGGTCGACATTGCAGACATTGACCATGGTTCAAGTGATGAAGGAGAAGATGAAGTGTAGTACATTTAAAAATTAAGAAGAAATGTTCAATGCTGAATCTAAATATCCACAATGCCGGTACAATACATAGCCGACTTGATCGTGTTTCATCGTGCATTATCGGAGAGCGACAGTCATTACTTTATGGGGTGCTTCCTTAAAAGCAAGGCGCGCATGTTTTAGCACCCACCGCTTCAACAATGAAAACCCCACCTCAATGGGATTTAAATCGGGTGAATATGGTGGTAAAAAGAAAAGCAGTGCTCCGGTCGAATGGACGAGCTCCTGGGGCTCCTGGAGCTCTTCATACATATGGATTTTCGCGTTATCCATTATAACGATCGACCGGGGCAACGGCCACGGATTGAGGTACGGCGCGATCTTGGTCGCAAACGTGTTGTGAAATTCACTGCGAGTGAAGGTGGCGAACGTGTGACCCCACGAAAAGAAGCCACTAACATCCATGGCCGCTAAAATGGACAGACGCTGTCCACGGGAAGATGGCAAACTGACCACGGCTGACGTTCCGCGCTTAGACCAAGCGTACTTCCGTAATACATTCCTACAAGTACACGAACATACATTTAGACAATGAGACTAACGATACACACCTTCGATGATTTTTGAAAAGGTACCCACCTGCCATCTTTTGCAGCCTCATCAACGAATACTAGTTGGTGAGGACAACGATAAAATGGCATTAGATGAGCTTCATATACGCGCCGTTCCCGCGGCGCTGCCTCTCTCGCTTGCTTCGTGAGTCGTTTCCTTGTGAGGTCGAGATCAAAGCGTAAGGCTCGACAGATAGTTGCTTCGGAGAGATTCTTGAGATGTTGAAACTTGCTGCGTAGTTCGGCTTGGATCTCTTCAATATAAAAGCATGGATGTTATTCTACATATTTGTCTACAAACTGTAAAACTTGTTGAGGCCATTTACTGCTTTGTTCTCGTTGTTTTGCTTTGCTACTCGGCGATCCTGTTTTCTCAAACTTATGTATCCAACGCCGCAAGCTCCACTCGTGGGTTCCAAACAGGGCACTTACCATTGCAGCATCCATGCTGTATACGTACGCAAGCACAACAGCTCTCCATCGTAGGTCGCTCGAATAAGTCATTGCTGTTTATCGACTTGAGTCCGAATGGCCAAAAATTTGGCGGCAATCGGGATGCTTGCAGTACTCTTCCAAACGCTCAAGGATGTCCCGGGGCTGGGGTCGCTCGCCAACATAATGCAGAAGGCACAGTTCTTGTAAGACGACGCCTTCAGTTCGAATCACGTCGCCTCTTTGTTGGAGCTTAAAGAATCAGCTTGCTGGAAGCGAGCGATCCGAGACGAATCATTTGGGGCAGCCATTCCGTCCTAGTTTTCAGGGTCTACATGTACCGTGTATAAAACTATAAGGGGCATCAGCACGTGGCAGTGATTTCAAGTTGAAATTCTCAACACCACCTCTGATAAAGAAAAACTTAACCACAAATAGTTTTTGTCGTGCTAGGATATGCCTACTCAATCACATTGTTGTCTTGCAGTGACGATGTGGAGCTATCAGGAGATGTACAGTACTCTTCGTCGTAATGTTTTTGTAGCAACCCTCTATACAAGGTGCAAATATCCTATTCTCTTGAATAGAGACATGGAATGTTGTGGTGGTCAAAAGGTATCATCCTTCGAACTCGCCGCCCATTGCTGAGAGCATTCTGCAGCGCCGCGATGGACCCGACGGCGCTTGTTAGAGAGTCGACATCCCGCGTGATGCAGCAAGCAAGCCACGTGAACATCGACTCATCAGCGGTGGACCGACTCGCTGTCAAATTGGTAATAAATACTGTGCTATTAACACAGGATACTTAAGTTTTTTTTACTTATCACTTTTTTGTGTATTTAGGGTGACAAGTTAAGTCGCGATGAGCAGGGTGTGGTGACGTGGGACAGTGGAGATTTCCACTACTTCGAGGACGTGGAGCAGGATGGACCCCTGACATGTCAATACGTCTTCATCCTGGATGCACTCAATTTTTGTTTCTGGCCCACGGAAAAGTAGGAATTTTACCATTTCAGTCCACAAACTGTAAACAGTTGCTGACCAATTCGTGAATGGCAGTATGGAGTACGAACATTTGGCCAGGGGCCTCAAGACAGCATTGTTGCAGGACCCGCACGCTTTCGACGCCGCCAAGTTGGCGACAGTGACCAATGAAACTGTTGCATCCTGGTTCCACCCGTTCACGCCACCTCAGCTGGATGAGCGTCGACGCAAGGTCCAAGAAGTGGGAGAAGTGCTGCAGCATTTCTTTGATGGTCAAGCGCTGAACTTAGTCAAGCAGGCGAACTTTTCGGCTGTTGAGGCTATTCGACTCGTGCTTGCCAATTTCCCAGGTTGATCATGTAGACATTTCTTGCCATGGTTTATCGTATGTCTGACTGTGCTGTGTGTATAGGTTTTCGTGACCATGCAGTGTACAAGGGTGAGCAAGTGCATTTCTACAAGCGTGCACAGATTTTGGTGGGGGACGTGTGGGCTGCGTATGGTCGGCGAACCTCCGGCATTGCTTCGTTCCACGATATTGGCAAGCTGACTATGTTCGGTACGGTACAGGGATACATATTAAAGCAATTGCTCTGTGTATTATGCTCACCATCGTTCTTTTGTTTAACCGTTTAGCTGACTACCGTGTGCCACAAGTACTTCGCCCTGAAGGTGTGATGGTTTATTCAGCGGATCTAGCTAAGCTAGTCGACAACAAAGCACAAATCCCGGCTGGAAGTGAGGTAAGCCATTTTCACGTACATACATTTGGGTTGCACATACACATTTACTGGGTCCTATGAATGATGAATTCTCCAGATGGAACTCGAGATTCGCGCTGCAACTATCCAGGCGGTTGAGCAGATTCACAAGCAAATGATAAGTCGAGGCCACCAACTTCAGGTAATTGAGCTCGATTGGCTGCTATGGCAAATTGGGGAGGACAACAAAGAGGATCTGCTGCCGCACCACCGTACGTGGAGCATCTACTACTAACAATCGTTATGATAGTTCCGGACAACGCCAGCGATCAGACGTAATGAGCAAGTTGATCGCGATTATTGTAAGATGTTCTCTTTAGATTGTCAGTCATGACAGTCAAGACTTCAAACCTTTTGGTCGTGTGTACAACAAGAACGAAGCTATACTAGGTACAGAAGCAGCAGGCGCCGTACCTCTGGTGAATCGAAAGACTGGTTGCTCACTCCGCAATTCGCTACCAAGCCCTCAAGCCCCTTCTCCTCGACGATTAAGGCATCGATGCGTGTTGGTTACACTCTCCTCGCTGCAGCCGCCACGCTTTTTGTCGTCACCGAGACTGTAACGAGTACTGATGAGGTGAAGACTGCGAACATTACGCCAGCTGATACTGCTGCTACGCGATTCCTGAGAACGACGAAAGCTGCCGCCGAGGCTGATGCCATCGAGGGCGCGGAGGGCGAGATATGCCCTTTGGCACAAAAATGTTTAACGACTTCGCCGAAAAGGTTAACAAGCTGTGGAGCGAAAAGAAGCACTGGCCTTCAACGGTTGACATTCTTAAGATGGCGAAAGACATGCCCTAGGTACTTCGTGCTAGCAAGAGCTAGTCTCCATCAATACCAGCTTTGCTTTTCAGATAATGCATCGATTCGATATACCAGTACCCAATGTAGCTGCAAGCATTTATCTTTGTGCATTACTCCGACTGCACGAGCGCTCTGCGGCTATGAATCATACAAACTTCATTGCTCAAACGTGCGGGCCACCGGAAAACCCGCCAGCAGCGACACCTCCATTCGTCGGCGCAGGGTGGTGGGACATCCGGCCACGAACAAAGCCGCCAAAGCCCTTCTTCTTCTGCTGTTCCTTCTGCATCTCAAGCTGGTGCACACGGGCGCCGTACTTGGTAGCGAGATCACGAACCACACCGTCGTCATCGCGGAATTCACCGATAACCTGGCGGAAATCAGGAACTCGCTCCGAAGCCAGCGCCTTCAGGAACGGAATCAGGTCCTTCAGTTCGTGGTCGTCGCGATCCCGTCCGTTTGTGAAAGGCTTAATCGGAATAGCGTTTTCCGGCTGCAACTGGTAGGCCGCCGGATCATCGTCTAGAATCACCACGTGCTTCAAGTCTCGGTTCAGGTTTGCCAGATCCTTCACGTGGGCGCCATTGAGATACCGCGTGGCATCACGCGACAAAACGTGCAGCGCGCACTGCTTGGGGTCCAACTTTTGCACAATCTCCTCGGCGCCGTAGTTCTGTGAGAAGATGACAATCTCGTAGTACTGACACAAAGTCTCCAAGAACTCGTCCACTCCAGGACGCTTGGCATGACGCCAACCGTGTTTCCGCTGCAAAATAACAACAACAACAACAACAAATTAGTTCAACGAAAATACAATAACTCTCCTGTGAAAAAAAATGCAGCAACGTACGCTCCACTCGGAGTGCACAAGAGTGTCTTCCAGATCCAGCACCAGCACTGGAACGGGCGGAGTATCTGCCGGCACTTGAGGAATGGGCCAATCAGGCAGTAGTTTGAGTCTGGAGGGATCTGTGAAGGGCTTGACCGTCTCCTCCACCTTCTTGGCCAGGAACACGTAGACGTCTCCGAGGAACGTGGCGCCTAGCGTCTCCTTGACCTGAGACTTGATGCCGTCGTCCAGTACAAAGTTCCACAGCACGGAGCCCGAGATGCTACCGGCCAGCAGAGCGAACGAGATGCGCGCAGGCAGAGACGTCGTGCGCACCACTTTGTGCTCCGTAGCGTCAGCCGAGTGCTTGGCGGCCTTCCTCGCCGCTCGTCGCTCGGCTCGCGGGATCACTTTGAGAGGGATGTCGCGTCCCACCTTGGCGAAGACGGAGGACGCCTCGGAGACGGCGGAGGGGGCGGCCACATCCGGCGCCAGCGTCAGACGACGACACGCGCCCAGCGCTGCAGACGCGCGCACGCTGCGCTGGGCATTGCGCAGCACCAGCTTGAGCATCATTGCTGCACTCGTGATATGCGGTCTGTATTAGCGTAGGTAGGCCAGTCGCCGAAGTGGTACAGTGTACCGATATTTGGATATCGCAAATCATATTTTTATGTGTCGGGATTCTTTTTTAGGAGAGCACAATTGAAGCCAATGACGCGGCTACTACTACTGCTAGGGCTACTACTGCCCGGGATCCTGGCGCAGGGTGACTTCGCGAACCTGGATCCGGACGCCGCAGCTGTTGCCGAAGACCCGCAGTTCGATCCGTACGACGACAAGCCCCGCGGCGTGGGCGCAGACGCCGAGTACGCGCCCAAGTCCCGCACCGTCGAGAGTTTCGACTTCGACCCGTCCGAAGGCTTGACGTTCTACGTGGCGGGCCAGAGCAGCCAGTGCTTCTACCAGGACGCGAAGTTCGAGGGAGACGATCTGGGCGGAGCGTACGTGGTGAGCTCGGCGGACTCGCACATTGATCTGGAGGTGAAGAACCCGGAAGGAGTCACGATCTATAGGCGCTTGGGGGACGCGGAGGGGCAATACATAGTCACGCCCAAGTGAGTACCTAGCTGAGCTGCTGTTTGGCTGATACCGAGAGGAGGTATTTAATCGTATTTTACTGCGGACAGACGAGCGGGCGTGCACGAACTGTGCTTTATTAATCCTGACTCGGACGGCAAGTTGGTGACGCATGTGACCAACACGCTGCAGTCGCAACATCCCGTGGAGAAAGGTTCGTATAGTGCTACTTGAGTGTCCAAGAGTTGTTGCTGACTGGGAATTGATGATAGAGCATGTGAGCGTGTTGGCCAAGTACGCGTCGCACTTGGACGTGCGTCTTGGTGAACTCGAGTCGGAGCAGAGGCTGCAGCTGATCCGGACAGACAGGCATATCAAGGGTGAGCCCTACGAAGATGTTGTTGCGGCTTTTGATTACTCTTTTGTGGAAAAATACTAACCACTGGATGCTGAATTTGTAGTGGAGGAGGAGATGAACAAGCACGTGATGTTCTACGGAGCGCTGGAGTGCGCGGTCTACCTCGTAGTCTGCTTCTTCCAGGTGTACTACATCAAGAGCTTGCTGGACGGCCCACGTAAGGCGCGGTCCTGGGTCTGAGGGTGCTCAACTACAGCGAACCCTCCCCATTAAGCTTACGGAATGAAAGAAGCAACGTGCATGTACAAGACACCGCTATGCAGTTTGCAACGGTCAATCAGATTAATAGACATCCTCGCCTCCCATTTGTTCCAGCTTATTGCGATTGCAAGCTTGCATCTAACCCCTTGACGTAGGCAAGGTCAGGCCGGTTATCTTTTGGTCGGTATCTTGTCCACAGGTCGAGGAAGTCAGAGCCAAGTCCTTGAATCTTCTGACCCTTTTCATCTTCATACATCCACAAGTAGCATCGCGCAACCTCCTCCAGTTCCTTCTCGGGGATCTTCAGCACAGTCCACCACGGTTCATTTGTCTCAGTCGCCACATTCGGCCCAACCTGATGATGGAACAAACAGGCCAGATATACTGCACCCGCAGCAAGCGCTATGCAGTCAAAGGCTAGACACAATCCGCTCTTGACGGCGTCTGCAATCAGCATGAACGTGATCTGTCGAATATTCTCGTACGAAATGTCCGGGTGCATCGCCTCCAATGCGAAAACCCTCTCCATGTGCGGCGCCACATACGCGAAGGGCTGTGGCGATCCGATCTCGAACGACAGTGTGAGCAGCAAAATCCTTTCAAGCAGCAGCACTTTGCTAGAGTTTGCTTCCACCTCTCCGACCTCCACAACCTCTAGAAGAGCATTCAGCCACTCGATGTGCTTGGTATTAGCTGCTTCCTTGTCATTGCCCAATGTCGAGCTCATCTCCACCGGTTTGCCCCTTGCGTCCAGCTTCTGTTTCTTCGTAGGAGGGGGCGCAGCAGGCGACAACGAGTGTCTCTGTCCTGCAGCTCCATTGGTCTTGGCTGTATGGGTCTTGTGTCTTGTCATGAGCTTCTCTTGGGCCTGCTCTCGACATAATAGCAGGTACATGGAGCACTCGGTGACGCAGCGGACTTTGATGGGGAATTCTTCCGTCTTACCCGCCAGGAACAGAGCTGCTGTGGCCACCAGGAACCGGTCGTGGGTCGCGAACGAGTGCAGCATGTAGAATCTCTGTATGAACAACTGGGCGGCTACACTGGGGGCTTCAGGCATCTCTAGAAGTTGGGCCAAGTGCTCCACAAAGGCGCACGTGGTGCGTCGCAGCTGCTGCTCCACTCGCCACGGCACGTTGGACTCCGTGAAGCTGGGCGTGCGGAACGCAGACGGAGCGTCCGTCTGCGTGTTCTCCTTCTCTGCATCGCTCGGCGTCGGCGGCGACCGGAGGATCACGGAGCGCAGCTCTGGGAAGACCCACTTGCTCACAGGCTCAGGCGCCATCTCTATTGGTCCTGTGACCAGAATTATTTTGCCATAAATCCCCTTATGTTGTATGATTCAACATTACAGAATTGCGCGAGTGCAATTGGATCCTACCAGTGTAGTTGATTTCCGCAAGTGCAGTGTCGAGTAGATAAATCCGTATCAAACTAGACATACCCAGACGAGAAATTCGCTAGCTGGTTAATCAAATCGAGTTCCTTCCTTCCTTCCTTCCTTTTGCTTCTCCTTCTTGCTGCACGAAAGCAGCACAAACAACGAAGAGCCGAGTCACTTCGGAATGTCTTCATCTTCTTCTCGACCGAAGACGTCACCAAATTTGAAGATAGTCTCTACAACCTCGCCATCTCGGCAGTTAAATGGGTACAGACCCAGCTCGACCTCGTACTTCGGAAGCCGTTTTTGCCGTGCAGCTCATATAATAGAAGCAGGAGCCATCAATGTTGTGATGGAAGTCATACGCGCAGAAAGTAGTGCGGCCAAAGTCCCAGTAGCACATTTTGAAAATGGTGGTTAAGCTGTGAGGCATAGTGAAGTCAACATTAGGAATCGAGGAGGGCCAGCTCGGTCACAGGGGTTTTGTCTTTAGTTGATTGTGGAGCAGACTCAGCAGGAAGTCGTAGCAAAGGAGGTGTAAGCAGGAGTAACAAGTGTTGAGTTGCTTCCTGGTGCTGTGTCATCTACCTGGCTACGTAACAGAAGATGCCCAGCTTGTAGTACTTCATCACGAAAGCGTGCCGCATTACAGGATTGGCATCCAGTCGTTGGCCACGTGAACGTGGCTTGTTCTCATTCCACAACTTGCCGTCTTCTACTCAAGCGACCTCGACCGAGCCAACTCATCCGACTTCCACCAGCCATGGAGCCGGCTTCGCTTCGCAAGGGGCGGGGCAAAGCGGCTGGAAAGGCAAAGCCAGCGTCCAAGAAGAAGCACGCGAGGACGTCTGGAGGCAAGAAACGCAAGGGCATCGGCGGAGAAAGCAAGAAGAGCAAGAAGCAGCGGCTTGCACAAGACGGACGCGTCCTCGAAGGTCCTGACGTGTGGTTCCATCAGGAAGTCGCCGACGGCCTCTGGGCTCCTGACGACGTTCGGGACAGCGCAGCGGTGCCTGCGATCTACAAGCCTCTCCAGGACTCGTGGTTCCGAGTGACGCACTGTGTGGACACCGACCCACCAGACTGGGACCCCAAGATCTGTGATTTCGTGGTTGAACCGCCCAAGCCACGCAAGAAGAAAGCGCGCAACCTGAAAGAAGTGGATACATCTGTGATGCTGCCGCCCGGCACGAGCTGTACGAAGGTGGCGTTGAAGCCGTCAACGGAACAAAAGGCGCAGCTGAACCAAATGTTTGCTACTCGTCGTGCTGTGTACAACAAGCTTGTCGCCGCCTCCAAGGAAGAATGTGCTACACGTCTGGCTCAAGGATGCATCAAGCCCAAGGCGCTGGCGCAGCTGTACCGTCCGATGTAGACGAAGGAAGGCGTCCGCCACCACTTCCGAAACAAGAAGAAGCTTGCGAAGCATCTTCAGTGCAATTCGGAGGTATTCGTTGGAGCCTTTGACGACTTCCAGGATGCTGTCGTCTCGTCCGCCGCGCTGTTTGACGCTCTGAAGGAGAAGGGCAAGAAGACGACGTTCCCAGATATTGGCTTTAAGAGTGTATTTGCGCGCTCAGACGCAATGGCACTGCGGACAGACTGCTACTTCTTCGTGTCCAAGGATCGCAAATCAGTGGCGTTCCACAAGACGTTCATGGGCAAGCAATGGATCGAGCTGTCCGAGCCTCTGCCTGAGGTCACCACAATGCTGCGTCTAGTGCGCACCCGTGAGGGGGGCTTCTACTTGTGCGTACCTACCTGCAAGGACTTTGTGTCTACGCTGAGCACTCGCACGGGTGCTATTGACCCCGGTGTGCGCTGCTTCATCACATTCTACGCTCCCAGTGGCCGAGTATTCAGCATCGCGGACCCCGACGAGAAGATACTCACGCGACTCAAGATTGCGGACGCACTGCGACGCGAGCTGGCGCTGCTAGAACAGAAGATCGTAGAGCCGTCGTGTCGAGGGAAGGGCTGTGCGTGCAAACGGACGAGTGAGGGGCGTGAGGCGGCGAAGAACAAGGCGAGCAAGTGTCCACATCCGTGCCACACAAAGACCAAGGTGTCCAAGAAAATGACGGCGGCAGAATGCGTCGCTACCACTGAACTGCATTGGAACAAGCGGCGGCGTCAGCGCCTGCGTCTGCAGATCCGACAAATTCTCGCCAAGGTGACGCGCATGGTGCACGATATGCACCAGAAGGTCTCAAAGTGGCTGTCGCTGAACTATCACGAGGTGCTGCTGCCAACGTTCGAGACCCAGCAGATGGCCGCTCGATATGTCCGAGAAGAGCGCCTGGACATCACGCCTGAAAGCCTTCTTGCTCCAGCTGAAGAACTCGTGCTTCGGGGACGGAAGCGGAAGCTGCGTCGCCCGACTGTCCGCGCCATGATGACGTTGTCACACTTCAAGTTAAAAAAGATGCTGGAGTATAAGATGCAGCGAACGAGCGGTCGAATGGTGGAAGTGCACGAAGAGTACACGTCCAAGACCTGCTCAGGCTGTGGCCGCATTGACGATAAACTCGGCGCCAACAAGGTCTACAGGTGCAAGCACTGCCACCTGATCCAAGATCGAGATGTTAACGCAGCACGGAACATCTTCCACAAGAACGTGGGTGTGTCCGTACTGCGCGACCATTTCACCGGTGTTCCTGCATCGGGGAGTCCTGCTAGCTCTGCGCTGGCGTAATAGACCCAACAACATGTAGAACAGCTTAGGACGGAGGCCGTGATGCTATTCGGGTAGCCACGGACATCTAGAGGCAACTACGTTAGGAGAAGAGCCGTAGCGCTACAGACAACCAAGATCGACAAGCAGAACTCTATATGATAGAACATGTAATTCAGCTCCAGGAACTTCCGTCCACACACACCTACGCCCGCCAGCATCAGCGGAAGTGCACATTGCCGTGGACGTTTGACATCGACAGGTCGCCGCCGACAGCTCGTTCCATGGTAGCAGATAGGGAGTCGACGATGAACTCTGCATCCAGCGAGTGCATTCCCACGCGCGTCTTGCCGCGCTTCGTTCGGATGACCAACAGCCCAGGCTCCTGCTTTCTGTAGCTATGTCCAACCGCTGCCTCGACCAGCTTCCGCACCGTGTGCTGCTGCGTCTTCCAGTCCACGTACGCGATGCTCAGCGCCTTCGAGTGGCGGAACTTGGCTGCAACGTCCTTCGCGATCTTAATCTCCTTCTCGCGCTGCTTCTTGTCTCCTGACAGGACGAACACTGCACACAAAGACGGCGCTCCCGACGTGGCGTGTTTGCCCACATTGCACAATTTCGCCTCGTTGCCAGCGTGCAGCTTCTCGATCTCGCCCGAGTCGCGCATACGATGCAGACGCGCAATATGTTTCTCAATAGCAAAGTTGTACACCTGGTACTCGTCCACTTCGCCTTCAAACTTGACGATCTTTCCTTCCCACACATAAGCAAACGTCGGGTATGTCTCCACTCCCTTGGCTCGACAGAACGCCGCGTACTTATCGCAGTTCACGGCTCCAACTCGCACCTTCCCATTCAGATCGCGTGCCACATTCTCAAACTTCCCACGGAACTCCGCGCTAGGTGCATCCATCTCGTAAAACTGCACGAGCCACTCATTATTCGCCTCTTTGCCCGGGAATTTCTTCTTCGACAGCGATTTCACGGGGGAATCCGACGCGTACAACGTCGTCGGCTGTCGTGCTTGTCGCTGGCCTCTGTAGGCTCCACCTCCAGGCTGCTGAGCATGTCCAAAGCCGTCCATGCCACCGAACTGGAATTCGTGAGGCATTCCTCCGCCAAAACCTCCTCCAAACCCTCCAGCGCCTCCTGAAAATCCTGCTCCAGCTCCTCCAGCTCCGCCGAACCCGTGGCCGAAAATATTCTCAAACATTTTAGTGAACGACGCCATGTTCTCGTCCGTGGAGCGTCTTCTGCCTCCTCCAAAGCCTCCCGGGGAGCCTCCACCTGCTCCTCCTGGCGCTCCACCTCCGAAACGTCGTGCATCGTCGTATTCTTTGCGTTTATCCGGGTCCGACAGCACTTCGTAAGCTTCCGACACCTCGACGAACTTCTCCTTGGCTGCCTCTTTGTCTTCCGCGTTCTCCGCCTTATCCGGATGGTACTGGAGCGCCAATTGGCGGTAGGATTTCTTGATCTCTCGATCGGAGAACTGCTTGCTCACGCCCAGCACTTTGTAGTAATCTTTGCTGGGGTCCATGGCGTAGATGGAGGCTAGGGCCAGAGCCAGGAGGAGAGCGAGGAGCAGCCGCAACCGCACGCGCATTGAGTTGGGAGACATCTTTTGGCGTATCTTGCTTGGATTATTGCTGTATTTTTGCTTGTTGCGTAGTGGGAAATTGGGGAATGGTGGTGCTTGTTGTCGTTTACAGCGCCAGCAGATGGCCGCCTGGTGTCATGCAGCGACAGCTTGCCACGTCAACTTGGGAGGCTTGAACTGCGACGAGAAATTTCGAGAATGGCAGGAGTTGAACAGTTTTGTGGCGGTAGTGGAGGTCGGGTGTGAATGTGTGCATTTGGTGACGACACCCGTGAGGCCAAAACGATCGATATCTTTGTCGAATCAAACTCACAGAATACATTTATTTTAGCCAATCACATACCTAAACCAGCTTGATCGCAGCCGAGGCGGTCCATCCTACCAAAACACTTCCGAAGCAACCGCAACAGACCCCATGCGCCCCCTCACTCAACCAGCAAGCGATACCCCAAACCCCTTCCTGACGCAGCATGTGCGTCGAGCTTAAAGAAAGTTGCGCACTTGTTCTTCTTGAGTGTATGAAGGAGTTCAAGGCCTTCCAAAGCCATGTCGCGCAGTGGATCAAGGAATTTTCAGAGTGGACAACCGAACACAAGGTCGCGGGAAACGGGTGTTCAACCACGACCACCTATGCCTGTTGGTGGGAACTCAACTCCATTATACCGGTCTGTATCGGTTTGATTGAGGCCACACAAATGTCACGGACTTCAACCAGATAGGACACGTCAACATGACGGGAACGTCGGATGGAAGCGCAGACGGCGAAGGAGTGCATGGCTGGAATAACGGTTAACCCTGAGAAGTGAAGAAGAAACGGGTGAAATGGGTGTTGAGGCGCGGTGGGTGAACACCGGAAATCGTCCAGGGGTGTATAGCAAATAACACCCGGTCTTTCGGATCCAAAAGCCCAGGTGGATCAGCACTTCCGTCTGAGAGACTCGCCTTGCGGAGAGCCCTTCTTCCGGAAGCTTGGCGTGTGACCTTGTGGTTATCTTCCTTGGTACGTTTACCTTCGAACCTCTCCACTTCCACCTTAGTATGAGTTGCTTGTAGGGTTGATCAAATACAAAGAACACAGAGAGAGGACAACCCCTTCTGAACGCCCGTCGCCACGATGAGCTGTGGTCAGACACTAGCACAGTCCTTCCAGACAACCAAAAAAATACAGAGAGTTATACACAATATGAAGCCGCTACTTATTCTTTAAGACCCTTGAGCGGTGAGTCTGAACGCCAGTCTTACTCGGGCTCCGTCTAGAGTACTGACCAACTCTAAACGATCCCTCAACCTGAAAACGCGCACCACTTCCAAATGGAAACTAGTTCCAATAGAAGACAAACGTTATAAAAGCACACACTGTTCTATCACACAGGTGATCAATCAATAGAATTCTAGGGGCGACTACCAACCAACCTCCTAAAACCACAGAGGTAATATGAAATGGGTTCCTCCACTAAAGGACTCCCCCCAACTGGAATATGAAATCGGCGGATCTACCGGTGGCTCGCGTCGCCGTCGGTCCCTGTCGAATCGCTCTTGATCTAACGGAGAATCCCACGGCGCTACTTCGCGGTCACGACGTGTCCAAACACTGGTGCTCCTGGGGCCCTAAAACAATAAGCTCCCCGGGGCGCACGAGTGACTTGCAGGCAAATTGGCGCCCACAGCACTTGCGTCCTTGCTAGCAAAACGAACTCTCTGTTATTTTCTTTGTCACTGGCGTCTCTGCTAGCCGACTATACACAAACAGGCTAATACACTTGGTTTCACTATAGAAAGCTTGGAGTCGGTGTGCGGCACATCGTGTGACACATCCTGAGACAGGAGCGACCCGTCGTTCTCTGCAAATCCGGTCGATCGTCTTGGCCGGTCGGAAACATCTTGACTTTTGTATACTTGAAATCTGGAAGGGGCATCTTGGGTGCAGCCGGTTGCGTTTCCGTTGATGACTGCTCCCAGTCGATGTTGGACTTTAGAGTTGACTTGTCCTTTGAAAGCATTTGCACCTGAAAACCATCAGGTGCTCACTTGAACCCCCATCACTTGGCGATTGTATGGGACCCCACTTGGACTTTAGAGTTTGCTTCTCGGAGGTCAACCTTCGGAGCTCGGACCCTGGGCTCCAGATAGAGTTTCTCCAGGCGCTTCTGGAAATAACCTTGGTATGACACGCGGCGCATTCTCTACCATTCCTTCTGAGCCAATCAGGCGCATTCTCCTGCCACAAGACTCTGGGACCCGGCACTAATAGAAAATGTTAATTTGCCTCGCGTCAAGTACACGAAAGACTACACCAAACTCATTCAGCCATTATCGTCGTTGTTGAAGAAAGATACTGCTTGGGTCTGGAAACCGGAGCACCGAGAAGCGTTCGACTCGGTGAAGAAGGGCCTTGCGTCCGCACCCGTCCTTATGCTTCCGGATGAATCAAAGCCGTTTCACGTTGTATGCGATGCCAGCGACTTCGCCATCGGGTATGCCCTGATGTAGTTCGACGACGAGGGGCGCGAGCGAGTGGTAAGTTATCAATCCCGCCAAATGAAGCTGGCAGAAAGGAATTACCCCGTGCACGACAAGGATGTCCTCGCCATGCGTTACGTTCTGATCAAGTTTAGAGTGTATTTGCTTGGAGAGCAAACTTTCGCCATTTACACCGACCATGCATCGCTGCGGACAGCTATGAAGAGCCCGCACCTGTCACAGCGCATGGCGCGTTGGTTGTCGTTCTTCTTCTTTGAGTACAACTTCATTGTGCACTACAAGCCCGGCAAGAATAACGTCCTCGCTGACGCTTTCTCGGCGCTCAGACTATGGTCCCCGCGAACACTGGGGTCGTCAGAAAGCCGATGAAGACGATGATGACATGTGCTTGGCCTGCGTCACCTTGGGTCCGAACTTGACGACGGTATCCCCCATGACGTCGCTGCGCGAAGAGATCACTGCGACTTACGAACACGACAATCAATATGCAAGTATTCTGGCGCACCTGCGAGCGCCTAGCGACTCAACACTAAGCACGCTGTCGCGGACCACGCGTAGCCACATCGACCGATATCAGCTCGATGGCAATTTGTTGACCTGCACCATCGATCGCTTCGATGCCCCGAGAATTGTCGTCCCAAATGACGCAGACCTTCGCGTGTCGGATTATCCATGAATATCATGACACTCCTGTGAGTGGACACCTGGGACGCAAAAAGACTTTCGCCGCTGCATCACGTGACTTCTTTTGGTCTCATTTGTACTAATGGGTGCGCAAGTGGGTGCGGATTTGCGAGATCTGTCAGCGCGTGAAGCCTTCACCTTCACCATCGCCGCAAGCCCCGCTTCGACCTCTTCCGATACCCACCGACGTTTGGCGCTCGGTGTCGATGGACTTTGTCTTCGGGCTTCCACCCGATGAACATGGCCACACCGGAGTTCTTGTGTTCGTGGACCGATTCAGCAAGATGGTACACTTGGTGCATGTGGCTTCTGAGGTCACCGCGGAAGAGTCCGCGGTGCATTTTATCGATGCTGTTTTCCGCCACCACGGTCTTCCTGAATCGATCGTCTCTGACCGTGATCCGCGGTTTACCGCTGCATTTCGGTCGAAACTGTTCGAGTTGCTGGGTACAAAGTTGCTGATGTCCACTGCGGCACATCCGGAGACGGATGGACAAACTGAGCGCGTCAATCGTGTCTTCGAAGACGTGCTTCGAAGTTTTGCCACCTCCTTCAAGGACTGGTGTTCGGTCCTGCCTCTCACTGAATTTTCTTTGAACAATGCCGAGCACTCATCGACGGGATTGACCCCATTCTCCGTCAACTTCGCTCGGCATCCACGCGTGCCCGCGATGCTTGCCGTAGGCCATCCCACGGAGTCCCGTGACTTCGCCCTTGGTAGGGGAAGAGATGTTTTTGCTGCTGACGCTTCACCAGCTGACTCGCCCCAACGTGTATCGTCGAGTGAAGATAACGTGAACACCGTGACTCGGGCTTAGGACAAGAAGATTCTCGCTGCGCAACGCAGCGTCTCCGCTTGTTGAATGGACGGAACAAACCCTGATCGACTCCGCTGGTATTCCCGAAGCTTGTGCACGCGCCGCTCCCCTTGCCGACTACGCCCCAAAACTATTGGCACTTGCAGCCGACCACTCGGCAGTTTCCGAGTTTGTGCTGCAACGCCAAACAATTTCCCGGTTTGTACGTGATGAATTGCAATCTGCAGTGGACAAGCAGAAAGAGAACACTGACAAAAGAGGCCGCAAGAACATGAATTCATTTCACACGGGTGACCGTGCGTTATTGTCGGCCGAAGGTATCCGATCCTCTGCTGTAACTAATCTTGGTGCAAACAAACTGGCTCCGCGCTTTATTGGTCCTTTCAGGATTATCAACGTTATCAGCGACGCGTACACTCTGGATATTCCATCATTTTTACGTTTACTCCCGACGTAAAACGTCGGGAGACTCAAGACCTACTACCCCGCAGAAATTCCAATTCCTGTTCGCCGGGCTACGCAGACGGAGCGTGAGTCGAGCGGCCCTCACGGCGAGCGCGACGCGGCATCGATCCATCTGACCCAGGCGCCCGCTGTCGTGGACGAGGTGCACCGCGATTCCCTTCGCGAATGTGATCCTCCAACTCACGCACTCGGTGCCGCAGTTCCCGGTTTGACTGACGAATCTGTTCCACTGTCCGCTCAGCACGCCAAGCAGCGTCCTCAGCTTGCTCAGCCCCAACCTGATCGTCAAGCGCACGGTTCATGGCCAGATAGACATCATCCCGAGCCACCAACCTTGGGCAGTATCGACGCGAAGGCCCTCCACCGGTAATCGATTCGGTGGGCGATATTCGTTGGATCGTGGATCATATTGTGGTGCACGAAGACCCTCCTGACGCTCGTACCCGTAGTCGCGCTCATAGCCCCACCACTCGCGCGGTCCCGACCGCGCGTAAGTGCCGGGTGCATTGGCTGGCGTTCCCTTCCGAAGATGATACATGGGAACTCCGCGCCAACCTTCTTCGAGACGTTCCGGACGTGGTCCACGAGTGCGAGGAATCGGTCGCGGCTGCGAGCGAGAGCGCGAACGCCATCGCGGCGGCGAACGGGTGTGAGAACGCCAGTACTCCGGCGAACGAGAACGTGAAGACCGACGCCATTGAGCTGGTGAACGAGAACGAGCGCGTGATCCATGACGCCGTCCCGATCGCTGTCGGCGCGAACCGCCAGTGCTAGTGGCACGACTCGAGTCAGAAAGGGACCGGTTGTACTTCGGGATCAAGTCATTTTGCGCAGCGCTGAGCGGCCTCTCAGCGAGTTCGTCGTCCCACTCCCGCTGGGTCGGGCGTGGCCCATAAGGACACGACGAACACCCCTCGCGTAGATGCACGTAACAGAAGCGATCTTTATCCCACGCGATTCCACAGAGACGCTGGCGTAACTCGGCCAGCGAGTGGTCCTGAAGCATTTCATCTCGATGGTCCAGCCACTGCAAGAAGTCGTCACGCGTCATCAAGTTCCACCGCTTGACGAAAGCGCATCACGAACGCTGCAGAGCTTCGAGTCCGGCACCTTCAACGACCTTGTTCCTCGTCGCCCGGAATAGGCGGAAGTATTCGCGCATGTCTTCAGCCGCGTCAGGATTCACCGCTGGGGCCAGGTCGTACAGATCCCATGGTGCAAGTTCGCTATCCATTGTGCTTGGGCGGAGCTTGGACGCGCTGGGGGTGTCCGCTGCCGTCGTAACCGGCGTCGGCGTGTGCTCCGACGAGTGGGGAAGCTGCGTATTCATCTTCTGCGGCGCGATCGTGTTCTGTCGTTCGCTGCAGCGGGCGTTCCGAGTTTCACGCCAGTTGAGTCTTCTTTCGCCGTTCAGTGAAAATGTGAGATCGAGCTTGTGTTGCGTAAGAGCAACTTTAAGGGGGGGGTACTGTAATGGGCCCTCCCATTACATAAATAGGTAGAAATCTTTCAGTTATTACATAAGTAGGCACGGTTCCTCACAGTTAGTGTGTGGTACACAGTCATTAGTCGATTGGTTGAAATGGGTATTCATTTCAGCCGATCAGACATTGACATGTGTATGAGTGGTTCACATGAGGCCTAGGGCTACTGCCCTGGCTTTAAATAAAAACAGAGTTAAATTTGCTTCGGACTTAACACTTGGCTTTACTATTGTGAGCTTCCTCTACACTACGTATAAGCTAGTAACGGTACACACCTGGCCCATTACATCGATTAGGGAAGAAGTGATAACAGTCAGAATCGATGAACACGAATTTGCCTCCGACCCAGGCACGGGCAATGCAGTGCCATGTACATTCCTGTTGCCCGGGTCGTTGGCCGATGATCAGTATGGCCATCTTCCGGCTTCGGACGATTTTGCCAGGTCGCTTGTCGTGACTCTTAAAGCCGGACTTCTTGTTGAGAAAGCGCATGCGCTTACCCTTTTGCTGCAGTCCCTTTTGGAGGGTATCCATCGTGTACGCTCCGTACTATGGATGCCCATGGTCTTCAGTTGGCCGGACCTTGGCCAACCGCTCCAGAACGGGCTTGATGAAGGCAGCAGTTAGAGAGTCACGCTGCTGGATCGAGTTGTTGACAGACAACAGCCCACACATTGAGTATCGGTAACTCAGCATGTCCTGGTGTTGGACCATAGCAGATATGCGACGAGAAACAAGCATCTAGCTTTCAAAACATAAAAAGGTGTCAGTCATTTGTCTTATCAAATGCATATACACAAAGAGCTCCTTCGAACTCACTACCAGTGTATACCAAATAGATTAGCCATCAAGACTTTTCGTCCGAAGGCTAGCCCAGACTGTGGCGTCAGGCAGGCATCGGTGACTACCCTGGAGGCGTCCATGGTGGCGAGCCGAGTGATCCCTCTGCATATACGCGTAGCATAGCACTGCACTGTACCATGAAGATTTGCTGGTGGTTGAAAGCCTGCGCTTGAGCTGAAGGAAACTTGTTGAATTGAAAGTGAGGTTTCTGATATAACTAGCTGTAGCAAGCTAAAAGAGGTAGAGAGATACTCTCTTAATTCTATTCCTCCGTGCGGAAAGAATGTTTCCTCATCACGTGTAATGAAGATAATAAGAAGCTAAGAAGCTCACATGTCATTGACATGATGTCAAACCAAGTGGTACACTGATCGTAGCAATTTTGATTTGCTAGTAGCAAATCAACTGCACCACATGGTGGCAAGAGCTTGGGCCACCAAGTGACAGAGAGGCTGTTGCGGATAGGCCGCGATGTGTCAGAATTGGTGACTCAAGCCACACTGCTTTGTACTCTACACTTAGATCCACAAGCAGTTTACATTACACTACCTTCCTAAACATGATTCATCAGTTTCAACAGGTTGAGCAGATGGATGGCTCCGGAGGAAACCTTCCATACCAAAAAATCCCCGACCTCCGACACCTCCGACCTGCAACAAAAACAGAGCATGGTTGTGTAACAATTGTGTATTATGTTAAAGTTGTGTAGGTGTTTAGGGGAGCTAAAAGTGGGATCAGTGAACGTAGGTGGCGTGTAAAAGGCCGGTTTGTAGCGAATCTATAGCCAGAATCTCAAGCTCTAATTCGGCCTGTGGGCCGAGAAAACGGCTAAAACCTAAAGCATGCATTTTTCAAATAAATAGAGCGTCATGGGGCTTGCCCACACCCCATGGCAAATTGAGGAGTGAGAGCCCGATTTAAAAATCGGCCTTTTTACGAGAGTTTTTACGGGTAATTACTCTTCTTAATCAGTGGCTGGCAGGACAGACGTGGGTAAAACCCCACGAATAAGGTTAAATTCTACTAATAGTTGGCTTTGGGCTCTTGCCAATGTGGGTTCAACCTCATAAACAAGTTTTTTTTTGTAGATGAATGGCTTGCAACGCCACAAAGTCAGCGCCAGTGCCATTCTTGATTTTTTTCCGGCAAGGCACTAGTGGTGCCCTATATACGGTATGTTGTATACATGTGCGACGTGCGGCCGCCTCTGCTCTCTATGCAAGGTGTGCTAGCTAGCGTTGAGGTTAACCTTGATGTTCTGAGAAGATGTCAAGCTTGGTGTTCGACGTAGCACTCAAATGCGTGTTCTTTGTTCTCTGTGATGGTGTTAACTTTGCTGTTCCTAACGGAGGTAAAGCTTAGTGTTCACTACGGCACTGCTAGCTCTAGCTACATATTGCTAACGACGTAATACACCCTGTGTTTGCTTGGTTTACCTTACCCGTCTTAACCTTCCGTGTCGTACAGCGTGTTGTCCTCCACAGCCTCGTCTTCGAAGAACTCCTTGCGGACGAGAAGGCGACGCTCCTCTTCGAAGGCAGCGACGACGGACAGGTGGATGTACGCGCGAGGCTCCCAGGTTGGCTCCCAGTTCACCAGGTAATACGTCTTGCCTTTGACGCGCTTCCAGTTCCATAGCTTGCGGACGTGGTGCAGTTTCTCGCCGGAAAGGACTTTGTCGTCGTCCCCTTCGTCGTCAGCCGGAGGAGGTGCAACCAACCACTCGCGTACGTCGTCAAAACTCGCTCGGCGCTTCGACCGTTCCGCATGAGCAGCGCAGATCATGTCGATAGCTTCTGGCAGCAATCTAGTGGAGGCGACAACAGTGTTCATGGTAAGGCGGAGGTGTCGAATTGCTTCATTACTAATCCGGATCTTGTGTTCCTTGCTAGCAGCAATGCACAGCGTCTTGAACTCCTTCATGGAGCTGATGGCGTTCTTGGAGGGCTTCGACACATTGGAGGTGGAGAAGGAAACTGCAGAGTGAGCACAAGAACAACCGAGCAAACAATGGACACGAATGACTGGTGTACAACGAAACGGTAAGGTTTTGGTAATTATGGGGCGCAGACTAAATCGATGATGTTGTTTCTGTGTGCGGGTGCTGGATCGACGATGCGACCTGCTGCTTGAAGCTGTTGATAGCAGCAGATGTGGTCGTTGAGATGGCCACTCTTGTGCAGCTTGCGCATGGACTTCAAGAGGTTTTGAGCCCCACGAGCGGTGATTTCGCGTTCGCTGAGAAAGGATAGCATCTCTGCCTCAGCTGCTTTTCCGACCTCCAACGCTTGGTCTGGGTACTGCGCGGTCTTCTCGTCAAGTTGAAGCCGTTGGGGATGAAGAGCTTCATGAACGCGACGACCAGCTTGGAGGTGGATTGAGTGTGCTTCGTCGAATTGTCGGTCGAGTTCCACATGCGAGGCGCTTGCGTATACCACGTGAACCAGACCTCTTTCGAGCCAGAAGCTCTAGAGGTACGTCGTCGCTTTGCTGGTGGTGTGTTGCTTGTATCCTCACTTGTGGTTTGCGCTGGTGGTGCCCGTTCGCGTTTGTTGTAGACTTTGGCCTCCATCAAAGCAAGCCGCGTGTCAAGCTTCTGGTTGGCTTGAATTAACTGCTCAATCAAGGCCGTTTGGTGACGAAAGACTGGATGTTCGGTGATATCTGTCGTGGCCGCTGTGGTGTGTGTGTTCGCTGTGATGCTTGATGTGCCTGTGTCACAGGCTAGGTGCGATGACCACGCCAGAAGCTCGCTCATGGTGATGGCTTTCTCCAACGCGCAAGCTTCGATCCGTTGAACAGCAAGTCCGTTAGCATTCGCTCGCATCAATGCCGGGTAGTGGCGTAACAGATACGCCATGAGAGTGTCGAGCACGCGTGCATTGATGTTGAACGATGGCATCTCCAGACCTAACGAAGACCAGAAGAGCGACGACGCAACGCCTCGGATCTTTGCTTGCGTATCGGAGTCGAAGCTATCCAGCGCTAGCAGATGGACGGGCCTCTCGGCATCATGGCTGCTCAAGACTCTTCCGACTTTCTGGTACTCTGCCGGAGTGTTGAAGACGTAAGTGAAGGCCTTGTTCGTCGCCGTCATGTTCCACGCCCCTCTATCGAAGATCCACTGGACGGACATGCCTGCTCCGTTCGCGTGCTGAGCCCCTCCACTGCGAAACGAATGGGACGTCAACTTCTCAGCAACCCTTGATTTAGCAACGACTCGATCAAGGACACGATTCACGTAGCTGTGGATACCGGGTAATGCGTCGGCGCTTTTCGCTTTGTCTCCGGATGCATGCTGTTGAGCCACAGCTTCCGGATGGTCGATCAAGTCGAGCAATGGAGTTGCCGGTGTGAATACAGCGTGAGACTTGGACAGCTGCACAGGAGGTTGGCTCAGCAGCGACACCTTCGGAGACTGCTGGGTGATTAACGCAAGAGCGATGGCGTGCAGAGGGCAGGTGGCAAAATCATCGTCCGGGAAGAGCGACAAGCCTTGTTCTTCCAATGTTTTGACAAGGATGAAGCGAACGAAGAAGATGTCAGCGGAACCAATTGACAGGTTTGCCTTGCGAAGAAGCGTCAGGTCCGAAGCACGCCCAAACAGGTACCAGAGCAAGCACAGGAGAGCAGCATCCTGGTAGTCAGTGGCAGTAACTGCAGTCGAATACAGATGCTCGGTCATCTGCTTAAGTGCCTTCTTCGTGCAGGCCGGCGCCTTGTTGACCTACGTGCCTGACTCACGCTTCATGCAGCGTCGCTCCAGCACTTGACCCTTCTTCAGTAGATTCTTCTCCACCGCTGCGCGATGCTGGGGGGACTGATAAAGCAGCCAGTTCTCGGCCTGTCGGTAGTACTAAATCACCGGGTGTCGGGCTAGGAGTTGTCCTTTGCGACCTTCTTTGAAGGCTAGGTGCATGCCGAACTTGTCCACCACGGCTTCGAGAACGATAGGAGCGCTTTCTCGCTGCATGCATACCTCCAAGTAGTCCCAGCTGACGTTTTCGTCTTTCAGGAATTTCAGGAACGCTTTCGCCACACCTTCGCGGGCTCGCTTCGTGTTAGCAGGTGCAAGATCGCTAAGACTCATGGCTGGTCGGAGGAGTCGGAGATTGATTGTTATTCGTAAAATATGCGAATGACAGAGGAACTGTAAGAGGATACCAATATCTTGGAGACAGCCTCCGACGTGATACGTCGGAGGTGTGGACACGCGTCGTTCACAATCTCAATGCGTCTCTGATTGGTTGAGATATAGTGGACGGCGATCGTTCATTCGCTAATAAAATCAATTTTGTTGTAGGACGTATTCTATTGGGCGAAAAGGTGTATAGTGAGTTCTTGTGTAGTCGGATACTTAATGATATTCATCCATATACCATGGGCTACACGGTACACAAATCAGGTTTTCAGGTCCTAGCTTTTTATTTTTAAGTAAACCCTCCATTATTACCGAGGATCACACGATAACAATTCAAGTTACTTTAATTTTCGTATTTAAGCCACCAGCAATTTGTTTTTGTTATTATTTTTTAATAAAATGCTGTATTTGTGGCTGTCGATATTGACGACGGTTTTGGGATGCCGTGGCTGACAACTCAGTTGAGTATCAGCTCCCGAGCATAAAACACGGAGCGTGGAGCTGCTAATTTAGTACTAAAGTCTATATATAAGATAAGTAAGAAAATGTTCTAATGAGATTAGGGTTAAAGAGCGTATACTGACGGAGTTGGCCTATCAGACGTGCTGTCATTGGTGGAAATCGAATTCCAAGTGTCCCTCTGATAACCTTCCTAATTGAATATTTTGTGTGACAGTGCGGTTATCGGAGGCTCTCGGCTGAGAGCAAGACTCACCCCCCAGTGCCTCGTAGCGCAGTAGTTCAGGCCTCCGCCTTCGTATTACCTACGGCGGCGCAAGTGAGGTTAAGCTATTACCTATCAGTTAACCTATAAAGCTAACCGGCTATACCGGCACGGTGAGCAACGGGGGGCTCCTTCACCCTAAGGGTGGTCGCACTGTGCCCGGCCACGGACTCGGAGGCGCACTCGATATTACTACCGAATGCGCTGGGTCCCATATACCATTGGTACCGACGACTGGATCCGGGGAGGAGCAGATAGCCCGGCAATGCCGGCTTTTATTCGCTGTTTGTGCTGCCCCTTACCCCAGATTGGTTATGAGACTTCCCATACTGCTGGCAGGCGAACATGGGCACCTCAGCGTCGGGCTCCGAAGAGCAAGGTGCGGCAGAACGATTTAGTTCTTGGTACGGCGGAGGGTGCCAGCTGCAACCTTTTGTAACCCAAAAATGCGTTGGTAACGGGAATTAGGTTCGAAAATTACAGTACCCAAATGCAAGTTCACCAAAGCACCCGCAGGGATGGTAAACCGACAAATGAATAATATTGTAGATTCAGAATGGGCTGTCCGGCACATTGGGCGCACAGATCGGTCCGGGGAAGAGTGATCCCTGCCGTGGCACCCACTGGCAACCTTCTCCGTGCCTCGCAGAAAGGCCGATACCCCCCGCCGCCGCCGCAAACCCCAACCCACCCTTTTCTGTCACTCTTACCCCCTCGGCTGCCCTGAAGGTACCAGTTATCCCAACAGGCGAAACTCCCGAAACCGTAAAACGTAGTTCTACTTAAATATATATATAGTGTTACCTAGGTCGTGTCCTTTGCGGCTGCCGTCCTCCGCTCGCTCCTGTAGCCGCCGCGCCATCCGTGCTCGCTGCCTCGCTCCGCTTCCGTCCCGCGCGTCGATTTCGAAACTGGGAGTGTGATTTTGAAATCCAGTAATGTCCGATCCCGTTAAAGTGCAGATCATTTCGTATCCCAAGTGCTATTTTTGTCATTTCGGGCATAGTTGGGTCAGTCAAGAGGATGGGCAGCTGCGATTGAATGGGTGTGTTGTGTATCGCATAACCGTCGCAAGAAGGATGCGAAAAGCAAGGAAAAGGCTGCAGGGCAGGGATATTTAGTTTTGCGTACTTATTGGGAGGACCTAAACCCAGATTAGCCCTGATGTGATTGGCTGATCCGAATTGTCGGAGACGCCGGATATGTCGTGGCTGAGGTGAAGAGTGTTGGTCGTTGAAGGTAGAGTCGGAGTGTAGGTCGCGTAGGTAGGAGTTGGTCTCGAGTGCGGGGTAGTTGGTGTATTTGATAATGAAAATGTCTGGCCTAAATGTGCATGCCTTCCTGTGCGCTTAGCTTGCACAGGGGCCTCCTTGATGTTTTCTGCATGTTTCTGTTTCTACGTGCCTATGTGTCCTGCTACCCTGCATGTTTCTCTTCTTTTCTTTTGCACGTTCGTAATATCTAGCTATATGTATGTAAAATGCGAACGGAGAGCCTTGCAGGCTGCCGTCGCAGCGACATGCTGCCTCTGGCTGCGAGCAAGCAAGCCAGAGCCTATGCGCCCACGCTCTCTGGCCTGCTAGCAAGCAGGCCAAAGGCGGGCATGACAGGATATGTCGAAGATCGAAGATTTTTTGGTATGGGAGTTGTCATGCCCGCCTTTGGCCTGCTAGCAAGCAAGCCAGAGAGCGTGGGCGCATAGGCTCTGGCTTGCTTGCTCGCAGCCAGAGGCAGCATGTCGCTGCGACGGCAGCCTGCAAGGCTCTCCGTTCGCATTTTACATACATATAGCTAGATATTACGAACGTGCAAAAGAAAAGAAGAGAAACATGCAGGGTAGCAGGACACATAGGCACGTAGAAACAGAAACATGCAGAAAACATCAAGGAGGCCCCTGTGCGAGCTAAGCGCACAGGAAGGCATGCACATTTAGGCCAGACATTTTCATTATCAAATACACCAACTACCCCGCACTCGAGACCAACTCCTACCTACGCGACCTACACTCCGACTCTACCTTCAACGACCAACACTCTTCACCTCAGCCACGACAGGAGTTAACCCGCCAATAACGAAATTATACAATAAGCGTCTTCATGTCGAATTTCGACAATAGCAATAACGAAATTATACAATACGAGAGATAAATTTTGACTACAATCCCTATTTTATTGAATATGGTCGACCAACGCAAGCGGCGGCGCTCCCGATCTCGGTCGCGGTCTGCGAGCAAGCGTCCAGCGGTTGAACTGGACGAGGAGCAGCGCAAAGAAGCCGAGCGCGTGGCTGCCATCGCCCAGCGCGCCGAAGAACGCGCCGCAAAGCGCGCAGCCGAGCGCAAACAGGCGGAAGCTTCAGCCGCCTTCAAGGCGAAAGATGCGGCGACGACAGGCGAGCGGAAGCTGCCGCTGAAGATCGGAGAGGCCTCATCAGCCGCTGATGCGCCTCCAGCCAAGCCTACGTTCCGCTCTAAGGCCCAGCGACAGAAGGACGCGCTCGAGAGACTCGAGAAGAAGCGGCAGGAGGTGGAAATGCTGTTTATTTTATAATTTTTATTTATTATAAGAGGCTAACTTTTATCATGATGCTGCTATAATAGATGGACAAGCAACGGAAGGAGGCGGAGGACGCTCGACGTCAGTTTCTGCAGCGTCAACGTGGTGAGAGGGAGCGGGAACGAGAACGAGAAAGAGACCGAGGTTCTAGATCCAACGGAGACCGTCGACGTGATGACAGAACTGGGGCCAGCACTAGAGATCGACAAGATGCTCGACGTGGAGCTGCGGAATCTTCTTCTAAAGACGAAGGGAAGCCTGCGCTGCTGGATCCAAGCGAAGCCAAGGCTCTGCAAGCTCTGAAGGATCAGTATTTGGGCAAGACTGTGAAGAAGAAGAAAGTGGTAAAAGCGAGCGAGAAGTTCTCGAAGATTTTCCAGTTCGACTGGGAGGCGTCCGAGGATACGAGCACAGATCTGAACCCGTTGTACGCCAAGCGGATGGACGTGAACTTGCTCTATGGGCGCGGCTACCGAGCTGGTGTGGATATGCGCGAGCAGCGAAAGAAGAATTCGTTCTTGGACGAACTGAGTCACAAGCGCCAGAAGGAGCAGCAACTTGCGGACGAGACCGATGGTAGCTTAACTAGTGAGCAGGTTGCAGCTCGGAAGCAGGAACGTGAGCGTGCGCTGCGCAACATGAAGGATCGTGAACGAGACCGCATGCAGGAAATGGCTTCGCGCGAGGCGAAGACTATGGGCACGCACTGGTCGGAGAAGTCTCTGGGTGAAATGAAGGAGCGCGATTGGCGTATTTTCCGTGAGGACTTTGACATCACCCTCAAGGGTGGCCGCGCTCCCAACCCTCTACGCAAGTGGACCGAAGCAGGCAAGATGCTGCCGGATGCCGTCTTCAAGGCCATCAACGAGATGGGCTTCGAACGACCGTCACCTATTCAGATGCAGGCTATCCCAATTGGTTTGCAGAAGCGTGATATTATCGGCATTGCCGAGACTGGTTCAGGTAAGACTGCGGCCTTCATGATCCCCATTATTGCCTACATCTACTCGCTTCCGGCTTCGATGATTGCTCGGACTGGCGAGCAAGGTCCACTAGCTCTAGTTATGGCGCCCACCCGCGAGTTGGCTCTGCAGATCGAACAGGAAGCGATCAAGTTGTGCAAGTACACAAGTGTGGGATTGCCTGAAAAGCTGAGCCCCATCAAGACACTCTCTGTCGTTGGTGGTCAGAGCATCGAAGATCAGGGATTCCGTCTCCGCGAGGGTGTAGATATCATCATTGGTACTCCTGGTCGTCTGATGGATTGTCTGGAAAGTCACTACCTGGTGTTGAATCAGTGCAATTACGTGGTGTTGGATGAGGCTGATCGCATGATTGATATGGGTTTTGAGCCCCAGGTGGTGGCCGTGTTGGAGAACATGGGATCATTGCTGAAGTCGGAGAATGAGGAAGAGATGGAGCAGCAGCTTACATTGGCCAATGGAGCTCAGGCAGGAGAAGAACTCCAGCACCGTCTCCGTGTGACTACGATGTTTAGTGCTACAATGCCTGTCGAAGTGGAGCGTCTGGCTAAAACATTCTTGCGGCACCCGTCAATTGTCAAGATTGGTGATGAGGACTCCGGAAAGAATAAGCGCATTGATCAGCGTGTCATGTTCATGAACCCGGGCAAGAAGCGCGCAAAGCTGGTCGAAGTACTACGTGACATTCTCAGTGCTCAGTCAGTACCAATGCCGCGGTCGCGTAAGGAGAAAGTCGTGGACGGCGCCAAGATCATTGTTTTCGTCAATATCAAGAAGGAGTGTGACTCCGTGGCTAAGTTCATTTCAAGCGAAGGTTTCCGCTGCACAATCCTACACGGTGGCAAAACCCAAGATCAGCGTGAGGAAAGTCTCAAAATGTTCCGTGAGGGCTATTGTGATATGCTGGTGGCGACGGATGTGGCTGGACGTGGTCTCGATATCCCGGACGTGACCCACGTTGTCAACTTCGACCTGCCGTCCAAGATCCAGAACTATTCACACCGTATCGGTCGTACTGGTCGTGCTGGCAAGGACGGTGTGGCCATCTCGTTCCTCACGGACGACGACGAAGAAATCATGTTCGACCTCAAGCAGTACCTCGTGTCGACAGAGATGCCCGTGCCGAGTGAGCTCGCTAATCATCCGTCCGCGAAGGCTGCTCCCGGCGCTCGTGACGAGAAGGGCAACGTGATCGCGCGCTCCAAACGCGATACCGTTATCTACGCCAAATAACAGAGCAGTAAAGATCAACAACAGCTTGTGTCTACTTCTTTGATTTCCTGTTACGCTCTTCTCCTTCTCTTCCTGTCTCGACGTTATCAAGCAGCCCCCTCTTTATATATACTAGTCGGTGAGGTGTGGCTGGCCGGTCTTAGCTGATCTCTATGGACACGCCGAGGTGGTGCGAGTCGCTATCGTAGTGGCGCAAGTCCATCTGCGCCGACACACGCGTCTTGAGATGTTCCGACGTGCGCCACTCGAAAGCTCCGATAAAGATGCCGTCCGATCCAATGGAGCTGGACACCGCCTCATTCTCACTCAACGCGTACTTGCCCAGCAGCCTCAGCGTGCGTTTATCTTTCCTCCGGTCGAACACAAACCTCGAACTCACCATCAACTCGGGTGACACTGTCTGCGTCAAGTCCAAACGCACCGTCCTCCCTCCATCATTCCTAAGAAAAAAAATCAACCCCGTTAGTAAAACAAACCAACTAACAAGATAATAAATCCCCCAATACTTACACTTGCAGCAGAGCCAGCAAGTCTTCGTGCGTATAACTCGTGGCCACATTGAGCGTGGTAAACCTGCCCAGTCTGTCACTATGGTCGAGTCCGACGTCATAAGCTCCGATAATCCCCAAGGCCACATCTCCGATCCTTCCCCCCAGCGTCCCCTGCAACGTCGGTCCATTAACTGCGTCGATCTTGGCCCCTGCAAAGAAGCTGTGCGTCGTGTAGTCCGCTCCGATGTGCGCGAACGAGGCCGGCGCCTTCTCCGTGGCCGACTCCTGGGCCTCGAGCGTGAAGCGCAGCGCCTGACTGGCCTGCAGATGCGCCTGGAGTGCCAAGTGGCGCGACGAGCTCACGCGCAGACTGGACGTGATGACGGAGTTGAGCTGGCTCTCGCACACGAGCGCGGACTCGACGCTGCGCTTGACGGCCGCTTTGAAGAAGGAGGCCAGCACGTGCGTCTGCAGCCCGATGGCCATGCCGCTGGGCGTGACCGTGTTGATCTCCAGCCCATGGAGCGAGTGGGTCGTGGGCTCCAGCGGCTCGTGCAGACGCGTGTGCTCGGCTAAGAAGTCGGCGTATAAGCTGCTGCTGAGCCCCGAAGTCGCACGTCGCCCGGTCATGCTGGAGCGAGTATGCGGTCGAGGGAGCTCGTGACGACGGATTGGGTGGCGCTAGTGGGTTGGTGAGACAGTGTGTACAAAATGGGGAACGTCATGTAGCCATCTCATGATACGACAGGCCAACTACAACTGGTACATGTACATGATCAACTGCTGAAAGCTGGGGAGTAAGGCGGGGAGGTTCCGTGCTCGTCCATGTCTTCCCATGGCTGAGGCTGGTCGGGATGAATTGCGAGCTCGTCCGCGGAGACGTCGTTGTGGTCTTCTGCGACTCGTTTACTGTCGCCCTCAGTAGTCTTGTCGGGTTGGTTTTCACCGGTGCTGCCTTCTCTACCAGTGCTTGAGTTCCTACGGAGTTGTCCAGGCCCGTTATTCTGCGTTGACGCTGCTTCGCGAGCATGCCCGCGTTTATTTTGCTGCGAACTGTCTGTCTTCTCTTCCTCCTCGGACTCGTCTTGCAGATCGATGATTTCAGTTGTCTGCGGTCTGTTGGGTTGAGAACGGTTCGCGTTTGCCAACTGCGCTAGCTGCATCTTCCTTGCTGCGACGGTTGCGGCGACGGGGTCGTTTGCTGGTACATACACAGTGCCCACCACTGCAGGAGGGCCAACGCGCGGAGCCAAAGTTCTCGTAGGATCGGGCTCGACCCAATTCGGCTTGTGCTCTGCTGTGGCCGAAAACCCTCCTGGTTGACCTTTGAGCCTGGCGATGGCAGCTGAATTCAGGTCGAACGGACGCACATTCAGAGTATTCTCCACAAGCTTGTAGAAGCGCAGTGCTCGGTCAAACTCCTCTGGATCCATCTCCATCATGCGTTGGCTGATGCGCTTCCCCACCTCCTGTGCTGTTACGTATTTCTGCCATGCCCCCGGTGGAGGGATCACGTTGCAGTGAGTTGGCGCTCTCTCCGCCTCACCAGCCAACTCTTCAGTAGACTCACCAACCTGCGCAGTATCGAAAAAATGTTTCGCTTTAGCTAGCACCCAACGTGGATCGAGGTGCTCCATCGGGATTACGGTGCTGCAACGGACGATGCGCCGAACGTAAAAGACGTGGCGACACGGGAGGCGGTGGTTTGTCATGAAAGCACACGAACACTGCCACCCGCGATCAGCCTCCACGCAAAACTCCTTCGTGGGCTCGTCGCAGAATACGTCGTTCGCAGTCACAGCTGATACGAAGAACGAGCCTCGGGATGGCTCGAAGAACTGGTACGCCCCTCGTGTGATGGCATAGCGATACTGTGGGAATATGAGGCTGCTTGCGGCGGGGCTTACTGTGGCAACCAGCAGTCGCATTTCGGCATCGTACTCGTCGCTGCCGGAACCATTGCGAGCGGCAGTAGTGCTATTCTCCACTTCGACGTTCAGGTGACGGGTGAATGCACGCTCCACCACAGTTTGGTAATAACGGATCGCGGCCACCGTCTCGTCGAGTGCCATATCCTCGTTCGCAGCAGCAAAAATCGCTTTCCATGTGGGAGCAAACTGACCGTCTTTTTCCGATATGCTGAAGGTAGTCACGCCTTCACGAGCAAATGTGCTCCAGCGATCACGACAGGAATCCCATTTCTCCAGGAAGTAGCGGAAAAATGAGTGTTGTTTCGACCCCAGCACATCCGCCATGACAGCGATGTTTGCACCGTATACGAGGGAAGTGGGAGCGTAAACGAGCAGCTGGGCAATGCCCGTGAGGCGGTCTCTGTGCCAGGAAGTCAAGTCGTCCCCGTGCTCTGCAATCGCCTTGTGAAGTGCACGCACTACGTGAAACTGAGAGTAGAGCATGCGGGCTGCAGGGAAGTTTAATCGCAGCTCCTCAAGTTCAGGCGACGCGTCACTTGGCACAATCAGAGCTCGAACACGAGGATGTCGGGCATTGTACGTCTTGAATTGGTCGAGCGCAGCGCGTAGCGTCTCCGATCGGTCACTTTCCACGATAGAGTGTTGCACATACTGCCAGTTACCGAGCGTGTCATGTGCCATTAGCGAGAAAACGCGATAGCTCGAATCCGGTGCGTTTCCCTTTGACGAGGGGATGGCGTCCACCCGCAGCACTTCCGGGAACGCCTCAAACACTTTGCGCATGTGCTTCGTTTGAAGCGTAATGCTTGACAGGACCTTCTATACTTCCGCAATGCCATAATCATACACGATTGTTAGCTCTTTCAAAATACTATCCATCTCCCAGATATCTAGAACCGCACCTCGTCATCGACGAATATCTTGGCCACATTACCGTCCAGCGCAGCAAACTCGTTCACATATGCCGCCAAACGCTCCTCCACCGATTGCAGCGCGTGCTGGGTCGAACGCATGCGCTTCACACGCCCGAGAAAGTCACGAACGTCCGTCATCGTCGGCACATGCTGCACCTCCGTAGTCGCATTCCTCGCCGCATGGTCGGAAGGGAATTCCGTCTCGTCAGGTCCGGGGTGCTTCCGAGGATGACCCACACGCCGCCTCTTAACAGCCTGAGCCTGAGTCTGAGCCTGAACTGGCACAGATTCCGCCGAACCTGAAGTGGTCGAAGAGGTCGAACTAGTTGCTGCGCTTGGAGCAGATATAACCGTGGCGTTGCCGCCAATTGGGTGGTTGTGCACAAGGTTGGCTTTGGTGACGCGGATGTAGTAGTTTCCATCTTCACCCAGCTGCAGTGTCGCATTCACCTGCACATACAAAATCACAGGTCAATGGCCACAATGTCACGTGTATTAATACTGTAACTGGTTTGTAGCGTACTCTCGCCTGGCACTCGGACGGCTGCTCGCCATTCCAGCGACGTGACGCCTCCCCTCGGTTCTTGTGCGAGCACTGGAGCATCCTCGTGTAGTCCAGGTAGCTATCGGGTAGTAGCGGGCTGGGGAGGGGTCGACCGGACGCTGCAATGGACGCCAGCACCTGGTTCCGCGTCTTGACAGACGTCGCGCTGCGCCGACTGAACACCTGACGCGTGCGCTGTTGATACTCCTCCAGGTACGCGAAGAACTCGTCCCACGAGCGAAAGTCGCGGCGCTCCAAGGCCGGCGCCTGCCATTGCAGTTCCGACTTGTGCGCCATCGCCGAACTTTGATGTGTCGTACACCACCTATAAAAAAGATCACTCATCAGCTGAAGTCTCACTTCGCAATTTGCCACTCCAAGCACCAACGTCTATCACTACTGCAACCCCAAGATGCCTACTCTCTACGTCGGCACGTACACGCGCAAGGAAGGCCACGTGGACGGCCACGCCAAGGGCATCCACGCGTACTCGTTCGACGACGCGACGGGCGCCATGAAGCTGCTCAAGATCACGGAGGGCGCGGGCATCAACCCTTCCTACGTCGTCGGCTCCAACTCGACGCTGTACGCGGTGAACGAGAGCAACGAGCCGTCGCAGCTGCGTCCGGGCCAGGAGACGGGCTTCGTGTCCGCCTACAAGATGGGGCCGGACGGCGAGTTGACGCTGATCAGTCGCCACGAGACCGGCGGCGTCTACACGTGTCACGTGGCGCTCAGCCCCAACGGAGACTTCGTGTCTGTGGCCAACTACGGCGGCAGTCTGTCGCTGTATCCGGTCAATGCGGACGGCTCCTTGGCTCCTGCGTCGGACCACCGCAGCTATGAAGGGGCGAGTATGGTCATCCCGGAGCGTCAGGAAGCTCCTCATATCCACAGCACGGCGTGGACGCCCACGGGGCTCCTTGCGGCCGATCTTGGCACGGATCGCCTCGTGCAGTACAAGCTGGATGCTGCTAATCAGAAGCTCGTGGACGAGGAGTTCATCACACGTCCTCCGGGCTCGGGGCCGCGCCACTTTGCACTCTCCTCGGAGCTGGGCGTGGGCTACGTCATCGGCGAGTTGGACAACACGGTGGGCGTGCACCCGCTGGACGCCAAGACGGGCAAGTTGGGTCACGAATCACTGCAGAACATCTCGACGATCCCCAAGGACTACTCGGGTCCGGCGGCGCTAGCGGCGGACATCCACATCTCGAACAATGGCAAGTTCGTGTATGCGTCCACGCGCTTCTGCCACAGCATCGCCATCTACAAGATCCTGCCGGACACGCGTCTTGAGCTCGTGGAGATTCTCCCCACGCGCGGCGACACGCCCCGTGACATCCTCGTGTACAAGGACTTTGTTCTGGCCGTGAACCAGGACACCAGCAGCATCGACGTGTTCCGAGCTGACCCGGAGACTGGCAAACTCACGTACACGGGCAACTCCGTCGACTGCCCGTCGCCGTCCAACTTGTTCATTGCGCAGTAAACCATCATCGTCATGTAGACAGACAGAGTCACTAAGAACGTAGCAACCACCATCGTCAATAGACCTCCGCCGCACTTAGTCGAGTCCCAAATCACCATAGATAAGCATGTCAGGCGTGGCGCTCGTGACTGGCGGCAGTCGTGGGATCGGCTTCGCTGTGGCTCAGCAGCTTCATCGTCGTGGCTGGCAGGTGGCCATCACGTCTCGAGACTTGGAGCGAGCTCAGGACGCAGCGCAGCAGATCTCGTCCAGCGTTCTTCCTCTGGCGTACAGCTGTCCAAGACGCGGCGAAGGAGATCCGGGCGCTGAAGCTGCTCAGCTGGTAGCTCAAGTAACCAAAGAACTCGGTGCAGGACCTTCGGCTCTCGTGAATGCTGCAGGTATCTCCCAGGACAGCTTACTGCTGAGACTCAAGGATGCCGAGCTGGATGAACTGCTGCTCACAAACCTCGTGGGGCCTGTGCACATGTGCAAAGCGGTGGCCAAAGGGATGATGCAGCGACGTCAGGGCAGCATCATCAACATTGGCAGCGTCGTGGGCGCTGCGGGGAATGTGGGGCAGGTCGCCTACAGTGCGTCCAAGTCGGGATTGGTGGGGGTCACCAAGACACTGGCCAAAGAGTTCGGCAACCGTAACATCCGCGTGAACCTTGTGGAGCCAGGCTTCATCTCCACCGACATGACGGACGCGATGGCGGATGTAGCGCGAGAACGCGTCTTGAGCAATATCCCGTTGGCTCGATTCGGGAAGGCGGAGGAGGTGGCTCAGCTTGTGGCGTTCCTAGCGAGTGATGAAGGGTCCTACATCACAGGACAATGCATCCGCATCGATGGAGGATTGGTCATTTAACACGCAGACACGTACAGGGTGCCAATAGAAGGAACTGCTCTTGCTGTAGCATCGCTGCTGGTGCTGTATCCGCTGCCATCAATGGAGTCAATACAGTAGGGGACTGTAAGTACTACCTATCGCTACGACTGGAGACTGGAAGCGAAGTGGATGGGTGGTCTGGACTCCGTAGCGGTCTTCTGCCGAGACAATATACGTGTGTTTGGGTCAGTGTGACTGCTGCTGTGAGTTCTGATGAGTAGCTTCACCAAGGGTTATTCACCTTGTCGGATGGTCGGAATGAGAGCACAGATGGGTGTGCAGTCGACCTCCGCTGGTGGCCAAGCTGTGCTTCGTTGATCTCTTTGTTTAGCCATGTGATCACTGGATTGAAGAGCGCACACACTCGTTAGATCGGAGAAAAATTGTGGGAGCAATGCACGATTCCTTTACCTTGTTGGTTGGATGCCAATAATTTGTTGCTGTCCTCTAGCTTTTGGCTCAGTTCCTTTATTGTATCCTGTCATGAAAACAAACAGCAGTATGAGTAAGGTTCTCACTGTACAGACAACAGCCAGGCGTTCTCACCTTTAGCTGTGAAATATGCTCGTCTCGCTTGCGAATATCATCCTTCGTTGACTTCAGCTCCAACAATGCTTCTTCACGCTGGAGTTGTTTTTCGTCGACAAACTGGAGAGGTACATTCGAAAACAAAAGAGTTAGAGCTCAAAACTATACACATCGCTGGAGGTCTTCGTACCTGCTCTTGCTGTTTGATAATCTTGGCCTTCATTCGCATCTTGGATTTGAGCGAGCGGTTTTCGTTTTGTATGCGTTCGATAATCTCGTTTCCCTGGGTCAGTTTGTACAATTAGAGATGATCGGCACGAGCAGTCTTGCATAATGTTGCTCAGATCCAATGGGCTCACCTTGTTGATCTCTGAGATGCTTAACTCCAGTTTTTGTTGCAACCTTGCATGGTTGTCGCGGTACATTTTCAACGACTCGTCAACCTCCTCGTTGTGGAGCTTTGCCGACTGCAGCATGTCTGTGGTCTTTTTGATCACTTCCTCCTTGTCCGCAAGCTGCTGCTGCAGCGCATCCGCGCGAACCTGTAAAGCGTTAATCTGCTTCTCCTGCTGAAATACCTTTTGGTCCAGCTCTTTATTTTGCGTGCGCAATTCGCCCACTTCACCCGAAAGCGCACTCCTTCCCTGAGTGAGATCCTCTGACTGTGCACGCAGGTGATCGAGCTGCATTTCATGCTGGTATTTTTGTTTGTTCAGGTCCTGCACCTGCGCTTCGCTCGCTTCCGCCACTGCCTTAACTGCTTGAAGCTATTATGCACAGAACTGGCGGTTAATAACCATTTCCTTGAAAATGTGAGAGCAAGCACTACTCACCTCCTTCTCGTATCTCTCCACTAGCGCATCGATTTTAGCATTAAGTTCATCTTCGCGTTGTTTCAATGTAGTCGCCGCATCTTTTCGCTGCGCATCCAATTCATCCGCAAATTTCATTTTCTCCTGTGAAAGCGTCGACTCCGCTTCATAACCCAAGGCCGACAATTGCTGCTGTAACTTCGCTTCACTCGTCTGGGTAACCTGCAATTCCTCACTCGTTTGCCTCAACGACATCGACAGCGAACTTTTACTCGCTCCAACCTGCGCCAACCGCGCAGCAAGATACGCCTTAATAGCCGCATCGTCACCCGGAAAGAATCTCAACGACAGATGCGTCAACTGCTTGAACGGATTCGTCTCCACGATACTAAACACCGACTGTCCGTTGCCATCCGACGTGTTCAGCACCGCCAAATAGCTGCAAAAACAGCAAAACCGCAACATTAACCACAAGAAGTAGAAAGAAAACAATAAAAGCAACTATCACCTCAACGGAACTGGTCCAGCAGACCTCGTTTTCTGGCTGTGTCGGCGCTCCAACGACGATCTCTTGGTCGAATTAGCTTCTCCATCTTCTTCTCCCTCCTCTTCTTTTTCTTCTTCTTTCTCCTGCTCTGCGATTTTCTTGCTGTCTTTAACGCAACATAGCAGCAACTCGATGAGGTTGGCAGGGAACGTGGCAAAGTCCACGAGCAGTCTCTGCTGCGCCTTGAGCTCGTGGAATTCCTCCTCCGAGACGCTCCACAGGTAAAGAAAGTACGGGTCCACGCCGTCGTCGTCCGTCATCTCCACGCGCATCACGCGCTCCTTCTGGTTCTTGGCATTGTTTTGCTGGCAATAATTCAATTAACAGGGCAATAATATCAGTAATATTCAGATAACAGCACAGCGACTGAAGACACGCACGCGCACGCCCGTGAGCAGGCGGATGGTGAGCGGTATGAGCTTCTCGTCGCGGTCTGGGTACTGCACCAGCACGTGGAAGCGCCGGTCGAACAGCGGCGCCTCGCGGTCGTACTCCTCCATTTTTCAAATTGAATTTTGGATTCGATTCAAATCGGCGCCAAAAAATATGAAAAAATGAAACATAAAAAATAAGGTTAAGAAAAAATCGACAAAGTCGAAAAGCTATTGTATTGCTGGTCGCACGCTAACTCCAAGCCGTGGTAAGGCTTTAAGCATAAGGCCAAGTAGACAATTCTTCGCCTCACCATATCTGAAACGGCTTACCACGCAGAATCGAAATGAATACAGTATACTCTCAAGCGCCGATGGCATAACGAGGCTGTCATTTTGGAATGCGTACGGCAGCAACTTGCGAGTCGGAATCATGCTTTTGATCCTGCAAGTTGATACGATTCTCGACTGAGTAGGGTGCGCAATGCTCTGTGCAGGGACCTGAGTGAGACCAGACCGTGGCCGTTTAAAATTCTTCCCAATCCGTGGAGACGACGTGTCTCGAGCACAGCGGGTTCTGAACGCGTAAAGTACTTCAAAATTTGAGCGTGAGCGGCTCCATGAAATACATGTGCTACATCGACCTGATGCGAGTGATAACAACGTTAACTCGGATTTCCTATCTCGACACTCAGTCTACAGAAACATGATGTCGATTGATACGACCTCGGCAAGCCTCGGAGACGACGCCTTCCGAGTAAGTAAATACTTCCCCGTTGCTATTGCAATCGCGAACCTTGGCAAGTTGCCAATGGCAACAGCGTACATAATACAACGGACTTGATTAATTTATCAATGCATTTTTTTTGTTAGATATCTTGGAGTCGCCATCGTAGCTGGATCGGTGAAGTGAACAATCAAATGGAACAGACAATAAGATCCGAGCCTGGGCAACTTCATCGCCAACGCCGAAGACACCCGGACTATTCAACGTGACGTGCGCGGTAGAGCCCAACCTGGTTCGTTTTGGGGACCGTCGGCACGAATTTGACAGCCTCGTTGATTTTCGCTCTCACCTCCGGGGTAATCTTGTCCATTACCTCCAGTGCTTTGAGGTTTTCCTCCAGCTGCGAAGGACGACTAGCCCCCAACAGAACAGTCGACACATTTTCGTTGGTCACCGCCCATGCGATCGACATCTGCGCAAGCGGGATACCAAGTTCCTTCGCAATTGGTTTCAACTTGTCCGCCTTCTCCACACGCTCCGCAAAGTCCTGGCCAAAAGGACTTTTCTCGTCAAAGAGCGACGTCGTGTAGCGCGAACCTTCCGGTTTGCCGTCACTGTATTTGCCCGTGAGCGTACCGAACGCCAGCGGCGACCACGTCGTCAACCCCAGTTTGTACTTTTTGTACAAGTCCACGAACTCGTACTCGACCTTGTTGCGAGATAAGATGTTGTACTCAGCTTGCTCGACGATGGGACGGATCAGACCCAGTCGGTCCGCGATCTCACAGGCCTCACAAATATCGGAGGCAAGCCACTCACTTGTGCCCCAATACAAGGCCCAGCCCTGGTTGATGACGAAGTTCATGGCTCGCACGGTCTCTTCGATGGGGGTGAAGGGATCGAAGCGGTGACAGAAGACCACATCCACGTAGTCGAGTTGAAGGCGCCGCAATGAAGCCTTGAGACCCTCCACGATGTGCTTCCGGCTCACGCCCTCGTCATTCGGACCTCCTTGCATGAACCCCTTGGTTCCGCTAAAAAGTTTGGTGGAGATGACCAGATCCTCACGCGTCCAAATGCCCTCCGCGATGCCTTTATTTATGGCACCACCGAGCAGTTCCTCCGCCTGACCGTAGCCGTACCTCTCAGCCGTGTCGTAGAAGTTGACCCCGTGCTCAAAGGCGATCTTCATCATGTCGTACCAGGCGTCCACCGTGTACTTCTCGTTATATTCCATCCAGGAGCCGAGTGAGAGTTTGGATACCAGTAGACCCGAGTTGCCGAGCAAACGGTAGGTCATCTTGGTCGTCGAGGAGTTCTGAGCCATGGCGTTGGTGGTGGTGATTGTTCCTTGCGCCTACTGGTGGGAGGCAAAGCAAATTGGAAAATGAGCCGGAAACGTGAGAGCGGCATTGCTTCGGATTGCTTTACCCACCAACTGCAACTACACGCATTCTACGTGGTACCAGGCATAATCTTTCACTTCAACTTGATCGATTCCGCTCTTTATTGTCTGCATAATGTAGCTGCTTTACACCGTGCACACATTGCCTTCCCAACAGAACTGTTCTCAAGCGAACAGCTACATCCTCTAGATCCTTTGCGACTGACTCAGTCGGGCTGAGTAGCATATTAATATGGACGGGAACGGTGTAAGTTAGCGAGCGCTATATACAGGCTGCGGGTGGTGAGCGGCATGAGCTTCTCGTCGCGGTCTGGGTACTGCACCAGCACGTGGAAGCGCCGGTCGAACAGCGGCGCCTCGCGGTCGTACTCCTCCATTTTTCAACTTGAACTTTGGATTCGATTCAATTCGGCACCAAAAAATAGGAACAATAAAAAATAAGGTTAAGAAAAACTGACACTAGTATTTTTTTACAAGAAAATCTAACCGCGTGCTTGGCTCAAGATGCTTACAGGTTGCCACGCAGACGACGGGCGCCACTAGCGTCGACGCCAGCCCCAACCGAGAGTCCAGCGTCAGCATTGATTCCACCGCCCAAGGAGAGATCGGCGTTGCCGCCAACGCCGATGGACAGACCGCCCACGCCAATGGTTAGGCTGCCGCTCAGACCAGCGTCGGCGTTGAGGCCAGCGTCGCCGTAGTCATTGATCTCGCCCTGGGCGTTGATGCCGCCGCTTAGGCTACCGTCGACCACGACACCTGCGTCGTTATAGAAGATGTCGGTCGTGTCGTCGCCGTAGTTGTCGTCGGTGTTGTCTTTGGAATCGTAGCCACCTCCCAGGATGCCGTCCACGTTGTCGCCAGAGTCACCATAGCTGCTGCTTTCATCAGCGTCAGAATACGAACTGCCGTCGACCTTGGCACCTCCGCTGAGGCCACCATCGACCGAGCCGTCAACCTTGACGCCCGCGCCGCCATTCAGGTCTCCGTTCACGCTGCCGTCGACCTTGGCACCTCCGTCGAGGCCACCATCGACCGAGCCGTCAACCTTGACGCCCGCGCCGCCGTTCAGGTCTCCGTTGAGGCCACCATCGACCGAGCCGTCGACCTTGGCACCTCCGCTGAGGCCACCATCGACTGAGCCGTCAACCTTGACGCCCGCGCCGCCGTTCAGGTATCCGTTCACGCTGCCGTCGACCTTGGCACCTCCGTCGACCTTGGCACCTCCGTTGAGGCCACCATCGACCGAGCCGTCGACCTTGGCACCTCCGTTGAGGCCACCATCGACCGAGCCGTCAACCTTGACGCCCGCGCCGCCGTTCAGGTCTCCGTTGAGGCCACCATCGACCGAGCCGTCGACCTTGGCACCTCCGCTGAGGCCACCATCGACCGAGCCGTCAACCTTGACGCCCGCGCCGCCGTTCAGGTCTCCGTTGAGGCCACCATCGACCGAGCCGTCAACCTTGGCGCCCGCGCCGCCATTCAGGTCTCCGTTCACGCTGCCGTCGACCTTGGCACCTCCGTCGAGGCCACCATCGACCGAGCCGTCGACCTTGGCACCTCCGCTGAGGCCACCATCGACCGAGCCGTCAACCTTGACGCCCGCGCCGCCGTTCAGGTCTCCGTTCACGCTGCCGGCTACGCTGTTGCCCGTGTGGACTCCGGTTCCGCCGTTTTGGTTGACTTTGTGTTCTTTTCCATCGCATGGTTTAGGAGTGGTTTGTAGACTTCCAACAGTGCTGCTGAAAGACGTGGGGTTGGGATAGCCATTCTTGTCTGGTTTATCGCTTCCACTGACGTCTTTAGCAGGAGACGGGGTATTCCCATCGCTCGTACTGCTTGAGGCTTTGACGCCGTTCGAAGGATCAGGGATGCTGCCACCATTCGCGCTGCCAGAGACGTCGACACCGTTGGAGGAGGCAGGAATGTCGCTATCGCCGTTCGTGCTGCCCGAATCATTGACGCTGTTAAATGGAGCAGGGATTTTGACACCGCCATTCGCGCCGTTTGACACTCCGCCGTGGGTAAGAGCAGGGATGTTGCTACCATTCGCAGTGCCAGAGACGTCGACGCCATTCGACGTAGAGGGAATGCTGACAGGGACGTCGACGCCTTTCGAAGCAGCAGGAACGTCACTAACTGTTCCATCATGTACGTAGCTTGGGGTGCTCGTGACGGATCCATCCTGCTGAGTAGCAGACTGGCCTTCAACGTCGGTTGGTGTGGACGCTTGGACCTCAGGCGTGAAAGTGACGGAAGACTTCGTCGGAATGACTGAGACAGTCGGGACTGGTGTAACCACATCGTAGGTCATCTCGCAGTCAGTCGAGTGGGCCCGTCCAGCATCGGCGGTGAAGTCAGAGAGGGCCACAGCCACCGCAAAGAGTTGCAGGAAAGTCTTGCACGAAAGCATTGTTGCGGTTGGAGAAAGATTCGCCGAAGTTGGGTCTTCCCCACAGGAAGAGGACGGACAGGTACACGACGGAGACGCGACGAGGGACTCGAGTGAACGAGTGAAAGTTGGGGAATGAGCCCAACGCAGTCCTATCGATTCGTTCGGCATCAAGGGAAACCTTCTGTTCACCTACATCTAGGGGCATTCGAGTGACAACGCACGGTGAAGGAGAGCATATGCATGTGCTTCACCACTTGATACCAGAGCTCGACATCTTAGTTATGCGCATGCATGTGGATGTCCATACCCTCTCGAGCAGTTGGAGATGGTCTATTCCACCAATTAAAGTGGTCTTGAGCTCTCTGCTCACACATATTACTCTGGAGTGTATAATGCGATGAGGTGACTTTGCAGTCTTATCCGAACGTAATGTTAAGCTCGCGGCATAAGAACCAAAGCAAGCGCTATGTCACATTGTCATTCAGCACTGTGGACGGCATGCAGCGGGAGTAGTACAGCTTCAGATTCCTCGATTGTACGTACGCTTTAGAAAAAATAATGGAATTGCAAAGACAAACATCAAGCATCGCATGACAAACATCAAACATAGGATTCACTTTAGCGTATGCAGGCGCTCTTCTCCTCGAGAACGATTCAAAATCCACGCAGGCGGCGGTTCTTCTGAGTCAAACCGTTCACAAGATCAGAGAAGTTAACTGCTGCACCACCACGCCCCTTGCCTGTGACGCTGCCGTGAACTTCGCCGCCAATGCCGCCATTGGCACCTCCGTGAATTCCACCGCTGGCACCTCCGTGGATGTCTCCGTTGGCACCTCCGTGAATACCTCCGTTAACTCCACCTCCGCTAGAGATGTCGGCACTGCCATCAACGTTGCCGCCAATACCGCCATTGGCACCTCCGTGAATTCCACCGCTGGCACCTCCGTGGATGTCTCCGTTGGCACCTCCGTGAATACCTCCGTTAACTCCACCTCCGCCAGAGATGTCGGCACTGCCATCAACGTTGCCGCCAATACCGCCATTGGCACCTCCGTGAATTCCACCGCTGGCACCTCCGTGGATGTCTCCGTTGGCACCTCCGTGAATACCTCCGTTAACTCCACCTCCGCTAGAGATGTCGGCACTGCCATCAACGTTGCCGCCAATACCGCCATTGGCACCTCCGTGAATTCCACCGCTGGCACCTCCGTGGATGTCTCCGTTGGCACCTCCGTGAATACCTCCGTTAACTCCACCTCCGCCAGAGATGTCGGCACTGCCATCAACGTTGCCGCCAATACCGCCATTGGCACCTCCGTGAATTCCACCGCTGGCACCTCCGTGGATGTCTCCGTTGGCACCTCCGTGAATACCTCCGTTAACTCCACCTCCGCCAGAGATGTCGGCACTGCCATCAACGTTGCCGCCGATACCACCGTCAGCACCACCGTGCACGCCGCCATTGGCACCTCCGTCTACGCCTTTGTTAGCACTGCCGGAAACACCACCTCCGTTAGGGAGGCCATCACCACTGTTGTCTTGTTTGGTGTCAGAACTCCCGTCGACTCCACTTTTGTCGGTGTCGGTCGTGCCGTGGCCGCTCGGGACGGATGGAGCTGGTGTTACCTCTTTGCCATCGCCACTGTTGTCTTGTTTGGTGTCAGAACTCCCGTCGACTCCACTTTTGTCGGTGTCGGTCGTGCCGTGGCCGCTCGGGACGGATGGAGCTGGTGTTACCTCTTTGCCATCGCCACTGTTGTCTTGTTTGGTGTCAGAACTCCCGTCGACTCCACTTTTGTCGGTGTCGGTCGTGCCGTGGCCGCTCGGAACGGATGGAGCTGGTGTTACCGCATTGTTGACAACTTGGCACTCGGTTGCTTTATCAGACGAAGCTGACGCCGTGAAGTCTGCTAACGCAACTGCAACTAAAAGTAGCTTGAATAACGTCTTGGTGGACAACATTCTTGACGGGACGAACAGGAATTCAATAATCAGACAGGGAGCTAGACGTGTCCCTTGAGTGAAAATTGGGGAATGACTTCGATGACCTACTGCCGAGTCATGCACGCTCGTTTGCCTTTTATGCGCATGGTGCCACCGTACAACAGGCGTTAAGGCCCCTGGTTCCATGTGCTTTGCTATTATGGCGGTCACTAGCCGACACTCCATATTGCAGTCGCCAGCGGCCAACACGAATGGGCCCCTGCATGCATGTGATTTTCAAGTGGCAACGTAACAAGTCGTCATTGGATCTTCCAAAAGTGCCATAAATCTTATGCCAGCTGGGAAGCCACGTGATACTAGACTTTGGCGGGCAGACACTATGTGGTCCGCTCACAACGAGTTCGGGCTGTTTCTAGAAATACGCCATGATATCGTGTGGTCTTCAGGTGAAAACAGAAGCAGAAGCACCTGACGGCGCCGAAGTAGGCTCCATCCAACGGGCATGACTCCCGACAACTTGTACCCAGATGACTTCAACCCCACAGCTTGTACGCGGATAGCACGGCACACAACTACGAACGAAGGGCGCATGCCTTGGCATTCATTCGTTTTGCTGTTCGCTGTATCCAACTAAAACGAGTCGGAGGATACCAAGCTTGAAAGAACTGGATGTGGCTTGGCAGCGACGACATTCTTTAGCACGCGCGCATTACGCATCACCCGATCATCCACCACTTTGCGCATCCGTGGTGCGGCAACAGGAACATCAATACTGGCGCTACCGTTTGTGTTGTCTTCAGAGGAGATTTTCTTGTCACTCTTGTCTTGGTCAGTACCGTTCACCTGGTCTATCTCCAACTGCCGAAACCAACTTGCTGTAGAGTTGCCAGTAATGAACACTTCATCCGAGCCATAGCCCTGAAGAATTTGCAATAGTTTCCTTGTTGCACTACAGAACTCATGGAACTCAACGGCGCCACACACACCGTTTATAACAAGGGCTCTTTCCGGCGTTGAAGTATCAGCAGTCAGATCTTGGTTTTCTGTCTTGTTTTCGCGCCTCAGAAGCCTGGCAAGCGCCTCTATTGCATTTGGCCCCACATCCAATGCTCGGAACGTCCATTCATATCCGAACCTCGCTGGGGGGGGCTTGTGCATCACTTTGTCGTCCCCTTCATCATCTGCCTCGTCACCTTCCGAGTCCCATAACGATGCCAATACACTCGCTTTCCCCTCAATGACACGCGCTTTAGGTAAACACCGCGCTGTTACATCGTTAAACGTCCGCCAGCCAGCACCAGGCGACACCGACTTATTCGATGACTCCTCGTTAAGAACAACATGCGCCCGTTCACCTTCGTACGTTCCCTGACGTTTTCGCTCAAACTCATCAGCATGCTCCGGTTCCAGTAGTGGTTTTTGCCTGGCGCTTTTTATCTTTGATGCTTTTCTCTTGCGATTTTTCTTGCCACCATCTTCCTCTTCCTCGTCAGCTTCTTCCTCTTCTTCGTCCTCTTCCTCCTCATCTTCTTCTTCTATGGCAGCAAAAGCGATGGGATCCTGCTCTTCCAATGGGGTATCGCCTACAATCCAATCGGTCGGCAAGAGAAGCTGCACACACTTACGGCTTGCTTTTTGCTGAAGTTTCTCTACCGCTGGCACGAGAAGATCCCATGATCCCTTTGACTGAGCGCTACCCAATCGAATATGCCCGCCAGTCTCTTTTTCATTGCCAGATTCGATCGTTTCCTCTTCCAAAATCCCGTCCTTCGATAAGTCCCCGTCTTCATCAGCATTGGCGCCATCCACATCCTCCTCCAATTCTTCGTCCTCTTCGGCAGGTCTTAAGCTGTCAATGTCATGCGTGGCCAACTTGGCCTTCTGTTTCGTATGCAAGACTCTGTAAAAACTCATGGCCACTTCACCAACAAAGTAGATCTCGTGGGCAATCTCGATCAAGCCGTCAATCAGTCGCAGTTTAGATTCCAGACTCTTGCCACCAACAATAGCAGTAATAACACGAGGCTGATCGACACGGATAGTGCATGATAACGTTGGTTGTAGTGTCTGGGACCACATTTCAAGTTCCTTGTAAAGCGTGGGGCCAGCGAATCTCGAAGGCGGCGAGTAACCGTCCTCCGTCTTTGATTCAAACGCGAAGACGCCTTCGTACGGTTGGGACGGGATTCCATCCAAAACACACGCACTAACCAAACGCATAAATTGGCCCCGCAAGGCTATAACTCCTTGCTCACTCAACACTTTTCCAGCAAATTCGAGATTCGTAGGGTCGTGAATCGATGAAGGTGTAGTTTCCGGTGGAGGCGCCGACGCAGGAGTTGTGGGTGCCCCGGTTGTACTAGCCTTTCTTTTAGCAGAAGCAGCGGCAGGCGCCTTCTTTCCACCTGCTACGGGTTTGTGGTGTTCGGGAGCTGGAGTAACTGGCTTAGCCAATTCACGCTTTCGAGAAGCATGTGTGATGAGATCAATACCAGCGGCGTCAAGATGCTCAAGCAACAAGATTCGCGGAGTCCCCTTTGGTGCATGCAAGTCTGAATCAACTTCTACTTCGTTTCTTGGGGGCCCAGCCTCGTTCCCGTCGAACATCACGGTCGAATTAACCAGAAACTCTTTTCGGCTGAAATCAATCTGCTCTTGGACGTCCTCCACTGTACAGCAGAAGACAACATCCTTTTGAATTGCGCGTTGCACCACCTGAGCAACACTCCGGAGCGAAAGCTGAGAAGACAAATGGTGAAGTACGTATTTCATCGCCGTTATTTCGGCTTCTTCGCCTTCCTCACCCCCTTGCGTCTTGCTTTCGTCCGTCTCCCCAGTTGTTTGATTTGATGCGAGCGCCTTCGCTTTTAATTCAGCTTTAGCTGCGTTACGAAGCAGCTTTTGCATCTGCCTTGTTAGTGGTGGTCGGCTTAACTCGCTTACAAGAACGATTGTATGTACAGACGAAGAAGTGCTCGACAGCGAGTTCAACACCTTTTCCAATGATTCTGCTGCCTGTGCAACTGTCGAGGGAACAAATGCAGCATGCTGGATCAGATCTTGGGAAAAGCGCCATGCCAGTTCAAGTTTAGAAGAAGCCCCATCTACCGGTGCGCCAGGTTCCTTTGCCTCCGCCTTCACCAGTGAAAACCATGAAGCCAGATCCAAGTCAACATGCATCAGCAACACTCCAGAATTGTCAACATGTGCAGGATTTTGTGCTGTCGGTGAGACGCCAGTGTCTTCAGCAGTTGATATCAAAGGCGTCGAAGCTGGAGCCTTGGCCATCCACCGACTGATCGACAAATAGGGCGATTTATCTTTCAACCACATATTCTGGATTCGTCGTCGTTCCTGCTCGAATAAAGCTTGGTGGGCCTGGTCTCCATCAACAGCCTCATCAATAGCTCGTATGATCAGTTTCCCCACACCCTCGATCTTGGCTGCTTGTAGAGCTGGCAAGTTGTTGCCAACGTTCATCGCCTTTGCGATGTCGCAGACTATTGGGATTTCACCGAGCAAGCTGCCAATTCTTTCATGAAGTCGTTCCTCCAATCGCGAGGTTCTATAGGGGGCCGTGTAAGCTGAGAGCTGCATCATGCCGAATGTTTCCTGGAGATTCGACTGCAAAGCGTTTATCTCGTCTTCCAACGCTTTACGACGAGCAAGTATCTCGTTTTTACGCACTTCGCGGGGGCTCAAGCGTTTGCTCTGTTCGGCGTTGGTTTCTTCGTTTTCATCGTCCTCTTCCTCGTCGTCAACCTCGACATCATCTGCTTCATCTTCTTCGTTTTCGTCGTTTTCGTCGTTTTCGTCGTTTTCGTCGTTTTCCTCCTCAACTTCCTCACTCTCACTTTCCAGTTGTCGAGTCAAGCGACCTATCTGTACATTTTGAGCTTCATCGGCCATCTTGCAAAGCCCGCGAAGTGTTTCCAAACGCCAGTCCCATTCTCCAACTAGGTTCGCTGGGAACGTAGGACTTAGTGCGGTCTCCTGTTGCACTTCTGCCCCTCTACCAGGACCCTCAACGCTGTTGATCTGCTCCGGTGGAGCCACAGGAGCTGCTTCGATAGGCTTCTCCACGCCTTCAGCCCTACCATTATCCACTCCATCTTCCTTATTTACGTTTTCCTCCTCGGCAACTGGCGCTTGTATGGGCAAGAGGGCTCGTAAAATTCCCTGGGCACGCTCATAAAGTGCGTAACAATCACGCACTAGATCTGGGCTAAAGTAAACATCGCTGAATTCGTCAGAGTGGTTCTGCTTGTAGAATTTCGTGACATCTGCGAGGGGCGTTAGTTCATCAATCAGCACAGCTTCCGTTGGCCTCACCCCTTCCAGAATTTCATCAACAAGGTTTGCCACGAAAAAATTACTCTCTCTTTGCTCCATACGCGCGAGTTGCTTCTGGCGCCGCCTCCAAGGAGTAAAGTTGTCTTCAGCAACGCAGTTCAGGCGTACTTCTACCGGGAGATTCACGGACGGACCCGAAGTGTCTGTATCAACAGGGACTAATCCAAAACAAATCCGAGGCTGCGGATCTGCATCCAGCAACCATTTTTCCAGAAATACACCAGCTTTTGACGACTCAAACGTGAACACGAATGGCTGAGTTTCTCCCGGCAATAGCGTGCCACCAAGTTTTGACACTGACGTAGTCGTGAATCGTTCCAACTCCTGCATCTCCCTTCGAGTGCGACGTCCTCGCAAATGAGCCGTCAGCTCTGCGCTCTCGTCTTCGAAGGGCGCGCGCCACCATTGGTAGTGAACAATCGTGCTTCCATCGTTCGTCATAGACAGCGAGCGCTGTCCTTGCTCACCCACTGGAGAATAGAAGCTTAGACGGATCGGTGGAAAGCACGTTTCCGGGTTATTGTTGCATAAACTGCTGTTGCTCCCCGTAGCGAATCCAGGCTCTTCGTCATCATCCGCAACGTGGGCAATTCGTAAACAAGGACCGATAAATTCGTTGCCAGACTCTCCCTTAGTCTCACACTTTGGGGAGATCGGGCTAGCGTAAGACCGCAACCTCTGACGGCGCGATTCTTCATCTACGCTTGAATACGTCCGAACAGATGCCTCATTATCACTTTCGACGCTAGGCTCCTTTGTAGCCCCCGACGCCCAAGCAAACAAGTCCGTTGTTCCAACAGATAGATGGCTGCAGGCGCTCCGCTCCACCTCATGGGGTTGCAGTGCCTCGAGCTGCTTTCGGAGGCGCCACTTCTTCCGTGCCAACAGATTGAGAGATCTCTTTTCAAGCTTGGATAGCGGTCTTGAGGCATCATGGTTGTGCTCCTGCTCACCAATGTGGTAGTCCAGAGGCCGTCTAACTCGAGGACCAAGTTTCGTGCTCTCGCGTATAGGACAAAAGAGTCCACTGAAGATGTTACCGACGGGGACATATCGCGTGCCCTCATCTCGCAAACTCACCAGCCAGACATCCTCGCCCACCTTCTCGTTCAACGGCCGAGCCTTCTGCAGTGCGTCATACATCTCGCGCTGCTCACGATACGCTGCTGCACGACTCATCACAAGTTCTTGAGGTGCCTTGCCGAGCTGCCGAGCTGCTCGAGATTTGAATGTTTCCCAATCTCGATTCATTTGTCGCCACTTACGAAGTGCATTTTGCTGACGTTGTTGAGCGACCCGCTCATGGATTGGCAGTGAATTCAGCCACTTCCGCTGTGCCACCGCCGCCGCTCGGCGTTTGCGAGCATCCGTTTCCAGCTCTTGTTGCATTGATTTCCGCATCGCAGCATCTCCATCTGCAGGTCCAGCATCACTTAGCTTCCCGTCGATCCCGTCAATCCCGTCCAATCGAACACAACTCATCGTCTTCCGCTTCATCGATGCCGCCGCGTGGTGCGGAGACGTTGCTGCTGCTCGCAGCTCCGACGCGCTGAGTTGTCCTCGCTGCTCTGCTAAAAACTGGTCGAACCGCTCGACATCTTCAACCCCACCGAGCGCAGCATACGAAGCCAATTTCCCGGATCGCGCATCGCGAGAATGGTGCTGGTTTACGACGTCAGACGCAGCACTGCTTTGGCCATCCCCACGAGCAGCAGCAGGCGTGATCTTGGCTGGTTCATCCGGTATGGCTCTTGCAACGATGATCGTTCGAGTCTTGCGTCCGTTTGGCGATCCCGTGCTGTTAGCGGTCGAAGGCTTCCCACCCGACGGCGCGAGGCTCGACTCGGACGTGGACTCGTTCATCGTGGAGCAGCTGGAATATCTTCAAATACGCAAAGCGTCGCTCCGGCGTCGGTTGACAAAAGTCGCTTTGATTGAGCACTGATGCCTTGGCCGGAAGGAGGCAAGCGCCTGCCGCTCTGGGATGCCATCTACAACGGAGACACAGTGGCAGCCCAGAAGTTGCTAGTAACGAAAGCTGGCGCGGCCCAAGTAAATGCTCCACACGGGGTAAGAAGCTTCACGAATGAGCAAGCCTAAAAGGATCTCATGGTGCCGTCGTAGCTCTGGCAACAGACAAGCGTGCATGTAGCTGTGCAGCACGGCCATGCAAAACTCTTGAAGCATTTGCTCTTCACCGGCGCCGACGTCAACGCCCGAACGGTAGGAGGCACTCGGCCGCTTCACTTGACAATTATGGTAACCAACCAATGTTGCCACAGATCAATGGCACAACTCCACTCCATCTTGCCGTCGAGGTCAACCGCCGAGACATCGTCGAGGCCCTGCTACTTGCCGGTGCCAACCCGCTACTCCGAAACGTACAGTCATCTATCTGTCTGCACCATAGCAATTTAATCCACACCCTCACCACGTGTCTCCTCAGTTCACAGGTCAAAATCCTCTCCAACTCGCCGTGAATCGCGGATCCAAGCCCATCGCAATGCTGCTCTGTCAAGGTGTCGACAGCCAACAAACCCTCTCCAGCCTCAAAGCCGCCGCACACCAAACAACCCAATGCCGATCGCCCGCCAATCCCCCTCCTGCACAGAAGTAACTATCCCCCCAGCAACCAAAGACACACGTACCCACCTTGTCTGGATCAGCATTTTTCAGCCTTGTATTGTCCTCATAACGTCTGTGTGTCAAGTCAAGTCAAGATCACTCTTTTTAGTATTGTGTCTCGTTCCTTCCAATTAGAACAGCGGGTCGTCCTTCATGGGGGCGCTGCCGCCCTTGAGCGACTCTGGAGCCGAGAACATCCGGTCCACGTTGTCCAAGCCGAAGCTCTCGAGCGCCTCGCCGTCCGCGTCCACAGCCGGGAACACGCCCGTCGCGTCACTGCGCTTCTCCACGCCGAAAAGCGGCGGGTTCATGACGCTCACGGCGTGCAGCTCGTCCGATTGGGCCTCGATCTCAATGGCTTCGGCGGCGTTGAGCGCCACGAGCGAGCCTTCCGCCACGTCCTGCACCTGGCCGAGACCTTCACCCACGTCCAATAGCCGCACGCGTCCGTTGCCGCGCGTGACGAGCAGCGCGTAGACGTGGTTCTGGAACTCGAGACGGACGGGAGCCCCCTTCTTAAGTATCTCTTGCTGGATGGAGAAGCCGCACTCGTCGTTGCGCACTAAGTAGCGTCTTGAGTAGTGCAGAAACACAGTAAACACTCCTTAATTATGGACGATAAACGCGAGCTTTGAGGACGTACCGCGTCTCGAGAGCGCCGTCGTCGCTGGTGATGACGCGCTGGCGAGCAACCACGTCGTCCAATGAACGCACGAGGAAGGAGGAGGGCGCCGAGGCGTGTAGCGAGCGGGAAAGAGGCTTGGACAGCTTCACAGCCAGCGTCGATAGCCTCATCATAGTGTACCAATCGAGTCAAGTCGAGAATTGCGGATATGCAGATAAAACGCCAAAGCGCTTATAGTAAGGAAAAACTATCTGATTGGATCGTTACTTTTTTACGTAAGAAAGCCCATCGAGCAATGCGATTGGACAAAATATCGTGAAGCGATACAATTGGACAAAACCATATTCTTCCGTCTGGTATCAGAACGATAACGGCCGAAGAATGGCAAGGACGAACGACTCCATGAGCGCGCCTTCTTCCCGTGTGCATGGGCGCCAACTTGCGTGTTTCCGCCCGACGCGCCGCTTCCGATTGGCCACTGCGTCGCTCAAGGACCAGGAAGACGCCAACAGCGACAGTCGCCGCTTGGACCTGGAGTGTCGCTGCGAGCGCCAAGTGTTACAATGCCTCGTGGACGTGCAGCAGCAAACTGACGCTGAGCTGGACGCAGCCGAGGCTCTATACAGATGCAGACTGAACAAGTGGAGCGAGCGCTTCGCCGCCCGCGACTGGACGCAAGAGCGCGTGTGTCAGAAGTGGAAGGAGAACCAGAAGCGCTTCGCAGTTCAGGAAAAAGACACGGAAGACGATGCAAAGAGCAAGAAATCGCCGTCGAAAACGGTGAAAATGGCCCTCTCGACGTTCGCGTCGGCGGCGGAGCTTATCCTGCATTCGCGTCAATTCGACGGCCTGTTGAGGACTGGCGTGCCGCCCCAACGACGTGGACAGGTCTGGTGGATGTGCAGTGGTGCGGCGGAGTTACGACGTGAGGCTCTGGAGTCGTATCCTGCGCTTCTGCACCGACTCCACACACTGAGCAAGTGTGCCGAGATGGACATTGAAAAGGACCTGCCGAGGACGTTCCCACTGGCACTGCGGAACTCGATGCGTCAATCGCAGGAGTTGTCGGGAGAAGGAGACAACTTTGGAGAACTACGACGTGTGCTACAGGCGTATTCACTGCGTAACCCGGCGGTGGGATACTGTCAGAGCATGAACTTTTTAGCTGCTGTGCTACTGCAGCACATGGGAGAGGAAGAAGCATTTTGGGTGCTAGCAGCTATTGTGGAGGAACTGACGCCGCAGTATCATACGCGGACGATGGCAGGTAGTCGCGCGGACCAGCGAGTCTTCTCGGATCTGGTGACACAGAAGCTGCCGGTGTTGGCGAGTCACCTGCAAACGCTGGGTGTCGACTTCGAGCCGTTTACGCTGAAGTGGTTCCTGTGCCTTTTCCTGAACACACTGCCGTTTGAGCCTGTAATGCGGATCTGGGACATGTTCTTTTGTGAGGGTAGCCACGTGCTGTTACGAGTAGGGCTGGTGCTGCTCAAACTCAACCAGCCACGCATTATGGCATGCGACGATGCTCTGGACGTGTACGAGATGTTCAAAGTCTCGCACGAAACTCTGCAGGAGCTCACAGCACCCTACAGGTCAGGACTGCTCAACCGTGACGAGTGCGTGTGTGATACGTTGATGCGCCTCGCAATGGACAAGTCCTTCTTGGGAACCATTCCGTTCGATTCCCTTCACGAGTTGCGCCAGTACTACCGGGGCGAGATTGAATCGGAATTGGAGGAGGCGGATGCACGGCGTCTCGAGCGTCAACGGAGTGCCGATTCAAAAGCAGCAAGCAATGTAGTTGAGAGCTGCAGCAGCTCGCCTGGAAACAGCGAAGACCGTGCGCTCATGATGGAGTACGATTTCGTGGACGACTACATTTGCAACTCTGGGTCGGAGACCTCTCCCGTGCGACACATTCGGTTCATGGATCTCTACGACAGCGACGACTCGAGCAGCGACTACTTTGTAGACGTCATGTACGACTTCTCTCTGCAGCACCACTGCTGCTAAAGGCGCAACGTAATCTATTTTATTTGGCTAAGAAACGCGAGCAATTGCATCAAAGCACGCATTTGAAGTGCCTGAGTGTATTCACGGCGTAAAGTTGCATGGCGCTGGCCCCCGCTGCAGCTCCAGCTACAACCGCCACTGTGCAGCAGCTCGTGGACATGGGCTTCCCGGATGACCAAGTGCGCAGTTTCTCCGTTCGTCAATATGAAATTAACTAACATTTAGCGATTTAGTCTAATTCTCTGCATCTGATCGGTCCCACTTTAGTCAACATCAAGTCTCCATCAACGTCTGGCACTCGCGTTTCCTCCTTGCAGCCGGCAGCGCAACACGCACGCACTCTCTTAACCCCCCTGCAGCTTCGCCATGGGCAACGGCGTGTCGAGCGAGATGGAGATCTTCGCCGAGGGCGAATTAGAAGCTGAGCTCAAGCGGCTCGGCGGCACAGGCGACGCCAGCGTCAAGCAGCTGCTAGGCAAGGGCTATCGAGACGTAGTGCAGCTGGTGATCCGCCCCAAACGCGCGCTCTACGACGTTCACGAGCTCGGGCCGGAGCGATTTCAGGTCGCGGAATTGTCGGTGGACCCAACGCAAGACGACGTGACGCAAGCTCGTCGAAAGGACTTCGAGGTGGTCAACAATCGCGGTTTGCGCGTGCATTGCTCGCACTGGCAGCTCTTCTCTCAAAGCAGCAACACGCCCGCCGTCACGCCCTGTTTGATCTACCTTCACTCCAATATTGGCTCGAGACTGGACGTTCTGCGTGTCCGTGACGCCGCGTTGAAGCGCGGTTTCTCGGTCTTGGCCTTCGACTGCTGCGGCTCGGGACTTTCCGACGGCATCTACGTGACTATGGGCTGGAACGAATCCTTGGACCTGTTTGCAGTGTTGCAGAGTGTGGAGAAGGACGCGTCTGTATCGGACATTTGTCTGTATGCACACAGTATGGGGGCGTTCCCAGCAGTGACGAACCTCGCTATTCGTGCAGCGGGGGCGGCGGACAAGAAGATGCAGGCCAAGCTGCAGACACTACCGCATCAGCTGCGTACGGGACAATCACCTAAGTTGTTCAAGCCTATCCGTGCTATGGTGCTGGATAGTGGCTATGCGTCGATGAAGGAGGTGAACGAAGGGATTCTGCGGGAAATGCAACAGGAGGGGTTCCCAGTGCCCAAGGCGGTCATGAAGGTGGCCCTGACAGCCATCAACAAGAGCGTCAGGAAGCGCGCCGAGGTGGATATTGAACTGTTGCGTCCTGTGGATTTTGTGGAGCTGTGCTACGCCCCTACGCTATTCGTTGCGGCGAGCAATGACAGATATGTGCCGAAGGAGCAGAGTGACGAACTTGCTAGCAAGTACGCAGGCCCGTCGAAGGTACTGCGCGTTGAAGGAGAACACTATGACCGTCGTGATGCTGCTACGTACACGAAGGCCGTGGAGTTCCTCTACGATGCGCTGCATCCCAAGATGCCGTAGCTAACTAACTGTATAACATAGACGTCAACAGCGTAGCCCAAATACTCGCCAGGCGAGTCGATGTAAACAACAAGCGAGTAAACGGCGCGACTTGTGTCTTTTGTGATGTTTTGCATTCCATGACCCCGCAACTTGCCCGTGGTTGCAGCCTGCCCCAACTCTAAAGCAACTACAGTAGGTAAATGCAACCATGACATGTTCTTGGGACCATCATACCGTTCACGCGCACCTTCTTGTATCTGTACATGTAGTGGAACATGAGCTACTCGCTGCACTCATCAATTTGACGCTTGGGCATTCGGAGCAGATTCAGCGGTCCCTATAGTTGGGTCTATCGGTGTCCGAGCTGGGGTTGGCTGGGGATCTTCCAAGGATGGGGGTTCAATGGGGGCTGCGCTTTCACCATTATTGGCGTCTGGCGACGTGTTTCTGGAAATCTGATCAAGCAGTGAGTTGCATGAATCAAAAACAAATTGCTCGAGACTTACCCGCGAGTAGATGTATTGGTCCACCGGACGGACGACCAGACCAATATTGATCACAACTACTAGTGTTGTGACCTCAGCAAGAAGCGTGTTTACCCACGCGTAGCGCCAGTAACCAACAGGGGTAACCACCAAGAGCTGGCCACAAGTAAAGTTTGACAAGAACAACGTCAGAGAAATTGGCACGCCTAGCAAACTGTAAAGCGATGCTTACATCCAAAAGCAGCAGAACAGTAGGCGTCAACAAGTAACCGAGGAAAACAAAACGGAATCGTCTACACAACAACAAAAATTCAAAGATGTTTGCTCAGCACCACCAACAAAAAACTCACAAAAGCAGTGCCTCACTCGAACTGATCGATCTTCATGTAAGTGAGTGGTGTCACGAAGCAGTTCCAGCGCTCGTAATCCACTGCATTTTTCAGCTGTGCAATGGTGAAGTTGAGCGCAACAACCACGCTTAACATCATCATGGATTGCATAGCATATTCTGACAGCAGGATTCCCCGGCACTTGGGGGCGTCGGTGGGGCGACACGTTGCTTTGCTAACAGATACGAGGAGGCATACCACAGCAAAAAGAAGCAGCGACAAAGTCTCTCGACGCGACAGCCGAGCCCGAGTGATGGACCAACCTAGCGACCCCAAAACAGATACACCGAGTAATGCGGCGCTGGTGACACTTTCGCCGACATCTTGGGCCAAGTCAAGGAAAGCATAAACTTCGCCATGCAAACTGCGTCCACGGTAATACGCGATTTTCAACGCAACCGAAAGCGCTTTGGCTTGCAGCGCTGCTTGAAAAATATGGCAAATTTTCTACTTCAACAAACGGTGAATAGCGAGAAAACAAAGTTAGAGAAAGAGGCATGGGAGTAGATAGCAGAAACGAATCATTCCCCACCGGAACAGTGCGACGTGAGATGTAGCACTCCGACACCCACAGCGCTATCGCAGCGAGATAAATCACAAACAACACTGCACAAATTGTGTGATTCAGTATATACGTGACGATCTCTAAATCCATACACACTACCCTTGTAGAGCGGTCGCAGCCCAAGTTCCTGGACCCCCAAATGCTCCGACAACTCGCCATCATAGCCCAAATTCACCATGCTTGCATGACCCTGCAGCAACAACAAACGCTTTATCAGCAAGAGGCCATCACAACACCAAATCTAACGCGTACCGTGACATTCACCGATGCTTCCCCGCAAACCTGAACCTGCAACGTGTACTGACTCGACTTGCGAACGTCAAATGTTATTGCCCATGGCAGTGCAGCCTTCGGCTCAGGTGGAGGAACTGCAAACCGCATCACCGCAGGATAATGACACAGCATGAAATCGCTTTGAATGTGCACCTCACGCAGCTTAAGAACGGCATAAGCACGCCACTGATCGATGTCGTACAGCGTGAAGACCACAGGAACCGCAGTTGCAATTGTCGAATTGTTAGCAGCAGCAACCTGCAGATCCGTCACCTGTAGCTCCAGTCTCGCTCCTATCTCCATCCCAAACGCAGCAACCACGGTCTGTGTGTTCCAGCGGATGCGCGGCCCACCCACCGTTTGACCGGCCAAAACAGATCTCGACTGCTCATACAGGAACTGTCGATCAAATGAAGTCTCCACTGCGCCCACGCAACCCAGCATAGCCATCAAACACGCCACGAACCATGCATGGCTGCACATGATCATCCAATGTAGCCATCTGCGAAACGACGCATACTAGAATCCAACACCGTTTTTGATTGGATAAAATCATTCCATCCAGTTCGAACTGCGTCACAGTACCAAGGAGTGATGGCGTCGTGCCCTTCCTGTCGCTCCGGAGCCTCCCCGGGCATGCGCTTCTGCTCTCAGTGTGGCTTCCGCTTCCCCGGCTCCTCCGCCTCATCGTCGTCTTCTGTATTAACCACCCACGCAGTCGGCAGCTCGTCCACATCCGCCGGAATCAGCCGTCGAAACATCCCAAAAGACCGCAATAAGAAGAAAAAAACCAAAGACAAGGACAATAAACCCAAAGACAAAGACAAAGAGAAAGAGAAAGAAAAACCCAAATTGGAAGTGCCACCCGCCGCTGCAGGGGACGAAGCTGCTGCGATTTACAAGAGGATGTTGGCAGCCGTTCGAGGGGCTAATAAGGACCACGACGAGGTGGTTTCCGCCTTTAAATCGGACTGCAAGCAGTACGGACAGGGGGAATTACGCGCCCGGGTCTTTTACGAGAGACTGGGTGGGTATTTCGGTAGTGAGCTGATGTTGGAGCACATGCTGCCACAACTGGCGAGACTCATTCCGGACGACAAAAAGAGGAAGAAATTGGTCAAAGTTCACGTTAAAAACAAGAGAACAGGGGGATCAGTTGCCAATGCGACCGGCAGAAATACCACTCATACTCATGCTCAGACTCGACGACCAGTTTCCAGTTCGGGGGTGGAAAATCCGCCACTGCCAGTGCAGATGAGAGATCGACGGCCGTACTCGGCGTCGGAATTGATCCGACGGGATAGCATCGAGAGTGATACGTCGAGTAATACGAGCGGGGAGTTGGCCCCTGCTTCTGCAGCTTCTTCTTCGTCTTCTGGAGCAAGCTCGAGACTCACGATGAATCGCTATGTAGACAATCCCAAGTGTGCAATTTGCAGCGAAGTATTCGAGATTAAACGACGACGACATCATTGTAGAAAATGTGGAGCTAGTGTGTGTCATTCGTGCTCGCCAGCGAGGATGCTGATCTCACCGGATCAAGTGGCGAGTGAAAGTATGAAGAAGAAATACGATCCGGCTCATCCGCAGAGAGTCTGCACGATCTGTGCGCCGATTTTACAGTGTTTTCAGGACGGATTGAACACGCAGTATGCGAATTGCCATAAGGAGAATCCACACGAGGCCAAGACAAGGCTGCACTTGCCGTACAGTCGATCGTTGGAGAGCGCGTGTCGATCGGCGGCTGATATTCTAGGCAACTTCTTCCGGCCAGACTTCGGGGCTGACAGTGATCGCTACATTCCAGTTAATTTTCTCAAGCGAGCACAAGGTATCGCCTTCCTTACAGTCATCAAGGCAGGTTTACTCATTACAGCCAAGATGGGCACGGGTATCGTAATTGCTAAGCTGGATGACGGCTCGTGGTCTGCGCCGTCTGCTATTGGCACGGCGGGTATTGGCGGTGGGCTTGAAGGCGGAGGCGAATTGATCGAGTTTATGATTATCATGGGATCCAAGAATGCCGTCAAGGTTTTCCACCGTACGCAGGTGAATGTTGGTGGTGGTTTGAGCGTGGCTGTCGGGCCGTATGGACGCGATGCACTGGCACAGGCGGCCGCTAGTCGAGGCGGATTCAATGCAAACTACAGCTACTCTCATAGTCGTGGGCTTTTTGCCGGCATTTCGCTGCATGGAGCTGTCATTACGGCGCGGACTGAGATGAATAGCAATTTTTACGGACAGAAGCTCACGCCGGAGGAGATTTTGAGTGGAGCAGTTCCACACCCACGAGCTGCACAGTGTCTATATGATGCCATCGACCAGGCCATGGATGGGATCGCGAAGTTTGAAGCCTCTGGAGGATCTCAACGGCGCTCATCGTCAGCGGTTGCCACACAGAGACGATGCAGCTCTTGTCGTTGCGAACAGTTTGTCCCCAAGGCTTTTTCAAAGAAGTGCAAGACTTGTGCTCATGTACATAACCCCACATAGAGTGATTTTGATGCGTGGCAGCAACCAAGGCAACGACGTCCAATTTTGACTTTAGAAGTATAAGCGCGTGTTGATATGGTAATTTGTTATTCGCGGGTGGCTGTGGAAGAATGACTTCACCAGCAGATCATGGGTACACGACGGTACTGGAAAGCACCAACTAGCAGTGTGTTGACGCCTCAGATGTAGCGAATGTGGATCAATTTGTGCTGTTCACCACTTTTAGGTTGTTTGTTCCGTGTTTATCCTTGTCACCTCCGTCACTTTTGGAATTACGAGAATGGCGCCCCGCCAAGCCCCTCTACCTCGAGGCATCTGGTCTCCAGAGGCCAATGCTGAGCGCCAAGTTTCTGTGGACGATGCTGCGTCGATGAAATCAATCGCAGCACTTGCCGCCGCTCACGTTTTTCGACGGGATCTGTTAGCGTATTGCACGGTATACAACTTAATCCCTCATCCGCAACTTCTTCCATTGCACCCCGACGAAGAAGAACGACAAGGAACTGGCTCAAGCGAGGCATCGAACAGTAGCAACATTTACGACGTAAGTGAAATCGAACAAGTCTCGATCAAGCACTGGCAGCTGGATGACGGCAACTGCCGCGCAATGTGCTTTGCTCTCCCTCTCTCAATGAAGGTTCGTTCGGTCTGGTACGTCGTGAACCTCAAAAAATCTATCACCTCGGTCTCAGGCGAACTAAACTCTTGTTGGTTTTACAGTTTTTTCAATGTCGGATTAAACAAGGAACAACTTGAATTGCTGTGCGCCACGATACCAAAGACGAAGGTGATAGCCCTTCAGCTCGAGTGGAATTCTATCAGCTCTACTCCTACAGAAGAAGAGATAAGTGAGCCATCTGAAAGTTCAACTGTAGCATCTCCAGAGGGAGCTACTCGGCCGGTATCGGCCCCAAAAACCGCCTCTCGGACTCCATCAAGTGGTGCTACCAGCAAAAGTCATCCAACAGCACCACACACTGCGGACCACCCTCAGCAAGAAAAAGAGTTGAGTGAGGACCAAAAACAGGAGCTCAAGATTCAGCAAGAGTTGAAACGTCGTGGAGGGAATGACGTATCGGAAGTTTTTGCTCAGCTGTTAAGCGAACAATCGGCGTTGGTTTTCCTGTCGCTTCGAGCGAACGGTATCACCTCACGAGGAGCGGTGGCGCTCGCTCAGGCTCTCCGACAAAACAACACACTAGAATCTCTTAATCTGTTTCAGAACAAAATCGGAGACGCTGGTGCTCGCGCTTTCGCACACGCTCTACCGTTCAACACGACGCTGAAGACACTCTCACTTGCCAACAACCGCATCTCAGGACGCGGGTAAGGCCCTGTGCTAAACAAACCAATCACTATCGTAATGATTAATCCTTACTCACAACTTTCCTTGTGATTCTTTGCATAGGGCAAAGCTACTAGTGGACGGATTGACAAAATATACAGCTCCACCAGAGCTGCTGGCAGTACTCGAAGCTGCCGAAAGTCAAATTCATACCCAAATGGAGCACGCCAAGAAGGCCAAGAAGAAAATTGACCGCGCGACAGCCATTGCACAGCTTGGGCTACCGATTCTAGAAACCGTGGACGGCGTGCAGTATGCAACTGGGAATTCTACACTGGAGGAACTGTTGCTCAGCGGTAACGTCGAGTTGGGTCCGAACGACATTGATACTTTGACTGAAGCACTTGATAAGTTTCAAGCGAAACTTCTAGCTCATTTGCGTTGCATTAAGCTGCAACGACTTCCGAAACTGCACGAACACAGAGTCCCAGACGCACAGCAACATGCCCAGCACGTCTCCGAATTCATCGTCTTGTAAGGCACAGTGACGAATGTGTTTCTGAAACCAGTCATGATGAACACCGAACTACGCTAGTAGCACCAAAGTTGCACCAAGGGCATAGAGACGGCAGGATTCGGCCACACATGCATGGATATGTTCTACGTGCCAGAACTGGATCGACACGGTCACGCGGTTCGAGTGTTTGGTGTAGATCTCACGTGAAAACGCGGTCGTATTTGTACAACAAGAAAACTAATAGCACTACAGCAGACATTCAAACCATTTGACAGGCTTTTGAGAGTCCTTGAAGAAACCGTCACCAGCGAGGAAAGCTGTGTCTGCATGATTCAACTCTGGCATGTAGAATTTGTCTTTGTAGCTGGTGCCAAACCTTGATTCATCAAGGCCACCCAAACAACTTTGGAGTTCCACAAGGCCGTCGTTCTTTTTCGACTTGTGTGGGATCGCTTTCCCAGCTAGGACGCTCACAGCTTGATACTCAGAGACAAGCCCAACGTAATAATTGCTGCAGATTGCCGCTGTCACATTGATCCGATAGGCCGCTTGTGCAGCAGTGTAGGCCTCGTTTAGCTCCGCTGTACTGTATTTCTCCTTCTCGTACACCGTCGAAAGCCGAGCAATCGATGTTGGGCATTGACCAATAACGCCGAGTAGCTCTCCTGCTACGCCAGTGAATTCACCCCTGCAAAAGTCTTCGAGGTAGTCCGACGCCATGCTGCCAGTCATCGGAGGACTCAAAGCCACCCACGAAGTTCCCTTGCCAAAGCTGCATTTCCCCGTCATAAGTGCACCGGACATCACGAGCCCGCCCATCGAGTGCGTGACAACAATTGTATCTTCGATGACACCGGCTACATCACTCGTGTTACTCAGCGAAAGAATATGGTCGCAGTATTTCTGTTGAAGAGTATCGTCTATCCACCCGTAGTCAGTCGTATTCAACACGGCGTATTTCGTCGTTGAGCAGCATGGAGCATGACCGTTGATATCTCCAAATTTGTGTTTCAATAATTTTGGTGTGTCTTGCAGCTCCTTCTCTTCGTGCCTGTTACCCGATCCATGAAAGAAAATACACGGACGCGGCGTCGACTTGCATTCACACTTTGACGAAGCCATCGCCATGTGTGAAGCTTGCTCCAATGTCCTTGAAGTCGCAGCAGGGATGCCCGCTCCAGTTAGAAATGCCAGTGTCGTCGGTGTTATGGATGTCGCCATCGCCACAGTTTTGCATGACGTAGACCCCTCCGGCAATGCCGGAGCCGGGATATCTGCCTGGTGCTCCAGAAACTCGACCGCAATAGTCATATCGCTACTGGATGCCGTAAACCCGCACTTACCCAATGCGCACAGAGCGAAGTCTGTTCCACCTAGAGTTGTCTTGAATAGCTCCCCGCCGTCGCACTCAAGATTTTCGTTGCCTATCGATGCACTGGGGATAGATATCGCGCCGTTGAGTGCTGGCAGGATCGAATCAAATGGGAGTTTTTCAGGAGGAATGCACTGCACACTGTGCGAATTCAAGTCATCCTTCGACATATAACCTGTACCATTTACGAGCGAGTACGTAAAGTTGGTGTCGTTCTCAAAGAAGGTTGCGAAACCGTCGTAGAGTACGCTACCGCCGTCGTCTGAAACAACCGGGTTGGCAAAAATGTCGAAGGAAGACTGTCCGTGGACCTTCATCGTCTCGCGCTTGAGCGAGACCCGGAGTTTGACGGATGGTGCATCGAAATGCGAAACCTGTGCTGGTACAGTGTCCAGGCCGCCGATCAACCCTAGAAATGCAATAGTCGCAGCGATGCTGAACATCTTCGAGAAAACCGTGTCTTCAGGGCAGGAGATTCTGTGGTAGTGCGATAAACCGAAAATGCCGTGGAGCCACATCGCCTGCATTATGCGAAGCTCTGACCGTAACTTTTCGAGCATGTGTCGATGATGACCGCCCGTGTTTCAGGTCATCTGGGAACTTAGTGAACTGCATTTGTGGCTCTGGCGGCAAAACTACGCATCTGTACGTTCATGGACCGCTTAGTTCTGTCCACACGGTCTGTATGACAGCCTACATACATGTATATGGAGCTCCTCAACTCCAAGCATGGAGAACAGTTGAAGAATGATGAAGGAGAAAACTAAAATCAAAACTGCGATGGTGAGTTCATTAAACCCCACTGCTTTAAGAAAATGCCGCATTTGCTTGTTTTCCAAGCGATCATGTTGGTATTTCCAACGCCCGTACGCGAGTGTTTCGAGCCCGAGCGAAAGAAGCTTCTTTGGTCGTTTGGATGATAATGGTTGAGTTTACAGTTGTCAGTTAGGCGTGGACTCGGCGGGTTCAGGCGGTAAGTGCAAGGGCGTGGTGCTGGTTTGCAACCGTCGCAGTGCGATGAACTTCTCCGTTACACACCGCATTTTCCCACTCGAGGAGGCCCTCAAGCTGCTGTAGGACCTTGATTCACGTTACAGGTTTCAAACTACAGTGTAGTGGTTTGTGTACATCTTTGGGTAGAATATCCAAATATGTACACAAACCTTTGCTTATGCTTGTAATAGGTCCGTAGTCACGGTGGGTGGCGGCACTTCAACGACGGACGGCACGACCAACTCGGATCGCGAGTCAGACGTGGGCGTTGCAGTAGATGGCAAGGTGGTACGAGAATCCGGCGGACTTCGCGTGCGACAGGATCGGGTGCGCGACGTGCGCGATACCGCAGGATTCCACAGAATGGCGAGCTCGGGAAGTGAGCTCACTCTTAGATCTACCGAGCCGAACGCCAGTCGACTCGGCAGACTTCTACAGACGGACGGCTTGGACACGACGGTGGACAAGTGGTGGACGCTTGCGGAGCGAGCGGCGAGAGCGAAGGACAGGAGACACTCGGTTTCCGAGTCCACTGACGGCTGCGAAGTGAGGGCGGGCGCCTGAGGCGTAGAGGCTCAAGTGGCTAGGTGTGGCGACGCTGGAACTCTCGGCGAACGCAAAGGAGGCGTTTATTACGTCGTTAGTGCCTGCTAGCTAGTCTAGTTGGACGCATACGTATTGGACGGTAAATAAAATAGGTGTTTCTGTCAGCTGGGCAGACACCGGCGCGGTACCAACGGGTTGTGGTGCTGTCGGCCAGACGGACTTTGGATCGGATCGGTGCTGTTGCGACCAAAACCCAAGCGTGTGGGTCGAAACACGTTACATGCTCATAAATCTTTTCTCCAAAGAGACGCGATGGTCGAGAGTCGATGTCTGGCGCGGTGGTTCTTCGAGGAAGTTGTTCTAACGAAACAATTCTAGTATGACCTATTCGGTGCTTTCATCGGAGCTGCGTTGATCCCGTTTGAAGATACAGACCAAGTTATTATCTTTTGCAAGAACTGCCTTTTGGTCGGAGTCTACTTCTATGGCGTGCAATTCAATGAACTGGGGTTCATTGTTCGCAACCAAGGCATCAAGAGTCTTGTCAAGGGCGCCGTGATCTTGATAATTTGGCGGATTTTTCGTGTTTTGTACGAAACATCGCACGTACTGATACTAACCGGAGGAATAAAGGTATACCAAGCACGTAACACAATGGTCTACGAACTAAATTATCTCGATGAAGTCCAAACGCACATTCTTGGAGTTGTCACTAATATGATGCTTAATTACAGCATCAACCCAGGACACGTTGCTGCTAGATACGAATATGTTGCTGCTTCGATGGGGATTGTCAGTCCGACTAGTTCAGAGTCTCCAGGCACTGAAGAGAGCCAAGACGATCAACCAGACATGATCAAAGTGGGCTATGAACCGTTGGAGGGTGCCATCGATCCTGAAGTCAGTGACCAAAACTTTGAAGATAGCCAAGAAGAATTCGACAACCATCTAACCGACACGAGTGTTGGGGATTCACACTCGAAACCCATAGAAGAGTCCTCCGAAAACGAACAGACTCGGATGGAGAACGAGGAGCCGATGGAAGTTATCAAAGCCAAGTTAAAAAAAATGGGGAGATTTGGATATGGAAACACCCCAACCACCTCTCTTAGTATCCACGCGTCGGGAATTCTGCAATGCCATGCAGAAATCCATCAAGATATGTCCCCGTTACTCCTCATGCGAGGATACGTTCTGCAAGAACTTTCATGTACCTGCAGATCGTATTTGCCCACATGTAACGAAAGGAAGTTATTGCGACAACCCGCAGTGTGACCTTGTCGTCATCCGTGCCTGCCGCAAAGGTAGACGCTGCCACGACAATGACTGCTCATTTCGTCACCCAGTCTCGGTCCATCCATAAAAAAGGATATTGGAACTAGTCCTCAATCTCGATAACTATCTGCATTTAGCGACGCTTCGTTGTCTTCTTCTTAGTTGTCGTGGTCTTTTTCTTGGGCTTACGCTTTTTTCCACCAGTAGCGGTTGTAGAACCACCCTTAGCAACTTTAACCGAAAGAGTGATAGGGATCTTCTTCACAGTAGTTGTACCTTTCTTCTTGCGAGCTCCACCGGACACAATCGAAATATCCATCTTGATAAGACTATATGCTATATAAGCCCAGGACAAAAAAATGAATATTCAAAAATAAAAAACACTGACGTTTTTTTGTTAATTCCAAAAGCTTTGCTACATATAAAATACAAAGATGGTTCCAAAAACTGTACTGCGGGCCTTTGAAGATATCAAAGCCACTGAGTTGGTCAGGACGCAAATAGCAACTAAATCATCTGTTGATATGGAGCGCCACGAGTACTCGCTAGCACCACAAGCAGCCAACGAGGACTCATCCAAAGATGATCAAGCGGCTCCGACGGCGGCAGGAGCAAGAGCACGTGCCTGAGAGCATTGTGAGTGGAAAAGCGACGACTGGCCAACGAGACGTCGCTGGTGTCCAGTACAGTGAAATCAAGTCATGTGGACAACGGAGGTAAACAGGTTGATGAGAGGCAGCAAGCAGGACAAGGAGGAGGAGAATTACAACAGAGTAGATTCAGGATATGAAACTAATATCACTTCGGCATTTGCCTTCTACCCCTCAAGCCCAAAACCAACAGGTCAACAGCCGCAAGACTCAAGCTACTCACCGCCATGACCACGTCCGCCAAGAAGGCCGAAGTCATCCTTGGAAGCGACAACTACTTCCATTGGGAGTTCGCGATGCGCATGACGCTAGCGAGGAAGGGGCTACTGGCTCATGTCCAAGTGGTGAAAGACCCAGCAGAGGTCGACGAGGCCTGGCTGCTCAACGACATGAAGGCCCTCGGTCTGATCGCTCAAGGTGTGGCACTGGAGCACCACACGAAGATTCGCTCGGCAACGTCGGCCATCCAGGCCTGGAACACGTTGCGCGACTTCTACAACCGAACAACGATGCACAACCGAGTGGCGATGACTCGTCGTCTGCACGAGTTCAAGATGGAGGACGGCACGACGATGTCCAATTATCTCGACAGGTTCGACGAGCTCGTCGTGGGCCTCCAAACCCTCGGTGAACCGCTGGATGAGGAACGACAGCTCGTTATACTCATCAGTAGCCTTCCGGCGGAGTACGAGTTGATTGCATCGATCGTCGAGAACTCGAGGGACGTGACCCTGATCGAGGTGAAGGAGAAGTTGCTCAAGGAGTACGAGCGACAAGAGAAGAAGGAGACTACCGAGCGAGCCCTCAAGGCTACCTCGTACGGAGGTAGAGGCAAGAACGGAAGGTTCGACAAAGGCGGCAAGGTATACGGCCGCAAAGGCAACGGCGGACGAAGGCTCGGTGGCTTCAAGGGCAAGTGCTTCAACTGTGGCCAAGTGGGTCACATGAAGCGGGACTGTCCTGAAATGGCAAATGGTGGCACCAACGACGACTCGGTGTTCACTGTTATGGTCAACGGCGATGCCAACAAGGGCATAGCGAACATCAACGAGGACTCGGTGTTCGCAGTTGGAAAAGATCGGTCGGCAGGATGGTTGATCGATAGTGGAGCGACAGCTCATATGACGCCACACCGTGGAGACATATTCGAGTACAACGGGATGTCGGTGGACATGCACGTCACCATTGCAGATGGAAAGAAGATCCGGGTGGCGGGAACAGGTTCGGTGCGCCTCGTAGGAATCGATGGCAAGCGAATCAAGATGGTGGAAGTACTCCACATACCTGGACTTGACCGACGACTACTCTCGGTCGGAAAATTGGCCGAACGAGGCATGCGTGTCGAGTTCCAGAGCAAGTCATGCATCATCTGGGACAAGTCGAGGGCGATTGCTTCGGGTAAGAAGATCGGCAAGGCATACGTGTTGGACTGCCAGGAAAACACGGCTTACTACACCGAGTACTCGACGGTCGGTAGTAAGTGGGAGCTTTGGCACGCTCGCATGGGACACTTGAACGAGGACTCGCCAGGCCACGCACGGAATACCGACGACTCAGCAGAAGGTTGAGAAACTGTGCGGAGGATGCATGAAGGGAAAGCAAACGGTGGCGAGGTTTCCGTCGCAGTCGCTAACGAGGACTCGTTGCCCACTGGAACTGGTCCATACTGATGTAATGGGACCAATGAAGACGAAGTCCAAGGGCGGCGCGAGATATGTGCTGACTTTTGTTGACGACTACTCGCGGTACGTCGTGGCCTACTTCTTGACGAAGAAGAGCGAGGTCTCGTCCAAGTTCGAGTCGTTCGTGAAACTATATGAGAATCAATGGGGACGACGCATCAAGTGTCTGCGCTCGGACAATGGCACCGAGTTCTCGAACAAGGCTATGGAGAAGATATGCCAGACCAACGGTATCTTGCACCAAAAGACTGTCCCGTACAGTCCCCAGCAGAACGGCGTGGCGGAACGAATGAACCGCACCATAATGGAGAAGGCTCGGAGCATGCTGCACTACAAGGGGGTTTCGACAACGTGGTGGGCAGAGGCAGTTAGCACTGCAATGTACTTGATCAACCGATCCACGAACAGCATCCACCCAACGAGGACTCCATTTGAGTTGGCGTACAAGATGAAGCCTCGTCTGGATCATCTACGAGTGTTCGGGTCGATTGGATATGCTCACATTGACAAATCAAAGCGCACTAAATTGGAACCGAAGAGCTTCAAGTGCATGTTCCTGGGATACGCCGACGACTCAAAAGGCTACCGAGTGTTCGATTTGGAGTCGAACAAAGTGAAAATGTCAAGATCGGTGAGGCTGGATGAACGAGAGGTGAACGGTATATACGACACACTATCTACCGAGGACTCGCCAACCACCATTGAGGTGTCGACAGACGCCGAGGACTTGGTACAGGTGCAACAAGTCCAACGACCAGTGGGAGATGTGCCGATGGAGTCACAAGAAGAACAAACTGAAGACGTGGAGATGCAAGAGGCGCAACCACAGGAAGCCTCGGTACAGGAGCTGATCACTTACGAGGAATCGGTGGGACCAACGATGACTGACAACATGGTCTTTCACCCAGAACCGAGGCGTATACAACGAGCACGTGAGCCCGTACTGTTGCTTGGAGATGGTTCGGGGATTGACAACGAGTCGAAGACAAACATCAACGACGACTCAAACAACGATGACCACTTCTGGCCACCATCCCCAAAGCGACCGAGGATTGACGAGGACAGCCTGCTGGCTGAGGCAGTACTGGCATATGCTGCAGACGTCGGTGACGCCAACGACGCCCCAACGACGTATCAACAGGCTATGCAGAGCAACGAGGCCTCGCAGTGGGTCAAAGCTATGAATGCGGAACTGAAGGCACATGCAGACAACGGCTCATGGACACTAATCCGACGTACAACGAGCACTAGGCCGATCGGATGTCGGTGGGTCTTTGCAAAGAAGCGAGACGAACACGGCCGAGTAGTACGCTACAAGGCTCGCTTGGTAGCGAAAGGGTTCAAGCAGAAGTTTGGGGTGGACTTCTTCGAGACGTATTCGCCCGTAGCCAACATGAACTCGATTCGAGTTGTGTTGTCAGTGGTGGTGGCGGAGGCGTATGTGACGGAACAACTTGACGTGGACACTGCTTTTCTGAACAGTAATCTCGAGGAGTGCGTGTACATGGAGGTACCGTATGGGATTCGTGATGCGGGGAACATGATGTGCAGACTGGACAAGGCGATCTATGGCTTGAAGCAGGCAGCGAGCGCTTGGCACAAGACCATCCACCGAGTGTTCATGAAGATTGGATTTCGCAGTTGCGGTTCCGACGAGTGTGTCTATGTGAAGGCCAACGAGGGCTCGTTCGTGTATGTATGCCTCTATGTGGGCGACATGATCATAGCAGCGAAGACTAGCGAGGAGATCCAGGACGTCAAGTCGGCACTCAAACGCGCATTCAAGATGAAGGAATTAGGTGAAGCCAAGTTCATACTTGGGATGGAGATCGACCACGACTACTCGTCGAAGACTCTAATGATCAAGCAGACCCGCTATATTGACGACGTTGTGGAGCGGTTCAACCAGAAGGACGCCAAGGTGGTGGTGAACCCATGTGAGTCAGGGCTGAAGCTGACGACGACTCAGTCACCGACGACTCAAGAGGAACGACAGAAGATGCAAGCCAAGCCCTACCGAGCGCTCATCGGGTGTTTGTTGTATATTACAACGTGCACCAGACCCGATGTGGCATACATTGTGACACAGTTGTCACGATTCCTGGAGAACCCCGGCATCCAGCACTGGAAATCAGCGATCCGAGTGCTGCGCTACCTGAAGGGCACACGAGAGCTCGGTGTCATGTACAACGGCAAATCAGGCAAGGTCAAGTTGACAGCATACACGGATGCGGACTGGGGAAGCAATCTCGACGACCGACGATCGGTGTCGGGTACTATGGTCATGATCAGCGGGGCGCCAGTGGTCTTCAAGTCGAAGTATCAGCGTACCGTGGCGCTGAGCTCCGCTGAGGCAGAGTATATGGCACTTGCCCTGTGTACGCAGGAGGTGCTATGGACTCGAGCGATGTTGAAAGACCTCGGTCATGAGCAAGTGGGAGCCACCGAGGTCTGGGAAGATAACCAAGGAGCGATCGCTCTAGCAAGCAACGCAGGCTACAACGCAAGAACAAAGCACGTGGACATCAAGCATCACTTCATTCGCGAGAACGTCGCGCGAAACATCGTTCAAGTGAACTACGTGTCGACCGAACGACAGCTCGCTGACATGCTCACCAAGGCGTTGAGTACCAAGAGACTCAAGTACCTGATGAACTCAAGTGGAGTCGTTGCTAAGCCCGCTGAGCACTAGTGGCGAGTGGGAGTGTTGATATGGAGCGCCACGAGTACTCACTAGCACCACAAGCAGCCAACGAGGACTCATCCAAAGATGATCAAGCGGCTCCGACGGCGGCAGGAGCAAGAGCACGTGCCTGAGAGCATTGTGAGTGGAAAAGCGACGACTGGCCAACGAGACGTCGCTGGTGTCCAGTACAGTGAAATCAAGTCATGTGGACAACGGAGGTAAACAGGTTGATGAGAGGCAGCAAGCAGGACAAGGAGGAGGAGAATTACAACAGAGTAGATTCAGGATATGAAACTAATATCACTTCGGTATTTGCCTTCTACCCCTCAAGCCCGAAACCAACATCATCTATTCGTGAGTTCGTTAATATCTTGAACACGACAGTGCCTGACCGGAACTCAGCTTTTTACCATATCTATTGGTTCAACCGTTTGAAGTACGCTGCAGACAAACAGCGCTTCATCAATAATATTAAGGGATTTGAATTATACGAGGCGTAGATTTTGTGGACGGATTGCGATGACATTCTTCGATTCTTTAATCTCGATGGAAAGGTTTGGTTAACGTTTGACGAACAGGATAACAAGTACAAATGGTTTGACGTACCAATGTCTAAGTTGAGACAGGCACGCGAGCGTTTGGAACGCGAACACAGGGAAAAGAAGCAACGATGGCGTCAAAAATGGACTGACCATCTTTCTCCAAACTTGCATCCACAGATTCCTCCAGTAATCGCTGAAGAGGAAGAAGTAACTGAAGATGATAAGCAGCCGAACCTTCGAATTCCTGAAGCAATTACAAAAGCAGAGCATGATATGGAGAGACTCTACGGTCACATGGTGAATCGTATTGCGGCCGCAAAAGAATAAGAAAATCAGGAATGGTCGGACTTAGTACATGTTTTTCATAGCAACACAGAGCAAATAAACGAAGATAACTAGTTTTGTTAGCTTTGCGGAATCGTTTCTAGGACTGGAGCAGGTTTCAGAGAAAACATTTTGGAGAACGAGTGTGAGGACACTACCACTGATGTTTCCCGTTTCATACGGTCGCACATAACCCACAATGCACAACTACCAAATTTCTTTTTCTTCGGGTATCCGATAATGTATTGAATCTTGTGATCCGCTTTGATGATCTCACCAAAGATCACCAGTTTCTTGTAGTTGGGGCGATTCGCATCGTCATTTTGCGCGAAAATAGTCTCGGCGATACGTATAATCTTTTTACGTTCCGAGGCATCAACACCTGTTGAAGGTCTATTAATGTATGTATTCAAGGTCGCCCTCGTTGCAAACAAAGTAATATGTGAATTCGAGCGGAACGACGTCGGGATGGCCGTCTCATTCTGCGCCGAAATAAGCGTAGTAACAAAATAATGACGGCCTTGATAAAACAGACTTTTTGTCTCTTCAAGATCCTTCCATTGCTTGATGCTGGCCATACAATCGTCGATGAGAAGGAGAATGGATGGATTAATCTCGAAATTAGTCAGTCACGTCTTTTGTATGTCGGTGAGGTTGCTCAATCGTAGTCGCGCCATATTCGCGATAATACATGCTCGCATAATCTTCACTTGCTTCTTAGAATATTTGGCGTGCAACTCCGCTACTGCCGACTCCACTTCTTCCTGTTCATAACTAGCCTTGATATCCCGGCATCCTTTGCGGAAGATCGCATCTAGTTTATCAATCTTCATTTGTGCATCACGTGTTGCCACCATTCGGTATAATGGTCGCATATTTTCTAGTGTTCGCACAAGGTCATACATGGCAAGTACACTGCTTTGTCACTGGAGGATCCGTTTCAATAGCGGCCCAGTGACGTCGTCGTGGATGCACTGATCGGGCACGATGTTTTTATAATCCCCGTTCAGTCTTGTGGTGGGGCAACATACCACTATAATAGGAATAACAGAGCGCAGCGTATTGAGTACGTGTTGAATTAGAGAGCTTTTACCACTACCTGACGGCCCATACAAAATCGTTAGACGGTTGTAGAAGTACAATTTGCTATCATCGACGCGCGGCACTGGAACGCCGTGACTGTAAATAACATTAGCCATTTTAGTAGAGAAGCAGAAAGATATATTTTATGCATTGGTGCGTGTGAAAGAAGAAAAAACTCGGAAGGCTTCAACGACTACACTGTCAGCTCATACAGCACGTCTTTGTAGCGGTAGCTGTAGAGAGCATCCCTGATAACATCAGCGGTAACGTCCGAGTAGGCAGAAAAGCGATCCGCTAATTCACCGATGAGCTTGATATCACATGACTTGAGATCTTTCTCGTCTTCATCGCTCATCTCTGGGTTGTCAGCTGAAACGATGCGCATGGTTGTCTTCGCGGCGATACGAGTAATGCCTTCCTCGAGTTGCCAGAACTTCGTCTCGAATTGTGGGAACAAAATGCGAAACTGCTGATAACGATTGTGATTCAGTGCCATTTGCACAACGAGTTTGTCGTAGTTCATATCGCGTAGTGGTTGGTTATTCTTGTACAGTCCAAACTTGATGGCACGAAGCAGCTCGCTTTCGAAGTAAATGGTACTGTATTCATCTGGGACCGAATGATACTTGGCGCGCAGGATACATCCATACAATGGCTTGTACTTGAAGTTCTTGTTGTTGTGCGCTTTGGCAAACTTGCTGTAGGCCACCTCAGCGTACTTCTTCAATGTTTGGATATCTCCACCGCGGATAGTTTCGATAGGCATCTGGTGAGGAAGACCTTGTACGTGTGGATTTTGTGCATATGAAGCTGTTGCTAGATCTGCAACACACATTAACATGAAATAAGAATTCATGTCACCACCAATGCGATGAAAGTATCTCGGGCGATTAACGAGATGACGCGTCTCGTCGAAGATATGGTACTGCGAATGGCGCAGCGCTACCGTGTACGAGCGTGTTGGTGATAGATCGTCCATGTTGAATGCGTTGTACTTGGTGGCAATCAAATCCTCGATCGCTTGCGTGAACGTCATGCCCGTTACCATAGGCACGTCGGATACGTCGTAGCTTTTCGTGGATGAAAGTCGCCAGGAGCCCGCGTAGTAGTACAGGGTGAGAATGGTTGCATCTAGCACTGCAAATACATCGTACACGCCGGAACTGTAAAGGGAACTGAGGTGCTTCATCGAGATTTTCCCGTTGCAGAAGCCGTATTGGGGCATGGCCAACAAGCGCCACACTTTATCGTATAGCAACACGAGGCCGTTACATTCTTTCGCGAGTGGATTACTGTAGTCGACGTTGGCTTGTCGGGTGTATAGAACCACACGGAAGGGATGACCCGGAACAAAGTTGCCTTGAACCTCATCCGTCCAACAAACGCCCTTGTTGAATAACATGGTTCGGATTGCACAGATATCATGCTGATATGTGTCTTCTTTGATCGGACAGCCGTTCAGGAACTTGAGCGTATTCATCTTGTTTTCGGTTGAGAGATAGTTGGAATATGATGCTCGTATATCTGCATCGAAGCAAACGTCAACAACAACAAAATATGTAGCCGTTCAAACTTGAGCGAGGAACTGTAGCTTGAACTCATCCGCTTGCTTTTGTCGTGACGAAACCACTGGAAGCTCGTTGAATATCGGAACAACGGTATCTGATATTTTGGTCGTATCGTACATCTCAGTGATTAGCCATTGTAGGTTGTTGCCTAATTCACGGTAGTTGAATGCCCAACTAGAATCTCCGAACATTTTAGCCATGAAACCATGTGCTTTCATCAGTAGCTTGTCTAGGAAAGAGCGATGCGATGTACATACAGCCGAGTCTACTGCTCCAGCAGCACGTAAACTTTCAATCGTGTCGATCATGTAAATGCTATACTCGACAACGTCATATATGCCATAACACGCAAACACTCTGTGTGGATCCTGCGCTAAATCGATGATCTGCTCTTCGCTGAACAACTGTACCGTCTTTTGTTGTATATACTTTTTGGTTCTTTCGAAGATATTGTAGTGTACTGGCGATACAACCGCCATCGTGAAGTCGGATATACGTAAACTCACACCAGCAGTTGATCCACAAACGATCTGGATGCCACCTGAGAGTATAAACTCCTCTGATTTTCCCTTCTTCGCATGTGCAGTCTTTTGATCGAAGGTGAAAAGCGGCTTTTCCGTTTAGCAGCTGGTACTTCCAGGAGATCGGTGGGGCAGCCTTGAGATTGTCAATTCGTTGGCCCTCAAGAGCTCTACTTCCTCAGGTTGACACCGACTACTGCTAGGAAGCTCATTTGCAATTTGTTTCATTGTCGCACTAAGAGTTCGAGACCTGACGTCGATTACCCAGTTAACCCGTTACCGAGATGCCACGCAAGGTTGTACTTCTACTACCATCAGATGTCCCATCGGCAACGATTGAACGGCCTCACTATGGTGAAGTGCTAGCCCGTCGGACAGGAGCGACGGTTCAGGTCCAGCTTATGGCAAAGCCAGGTTCAACGGCTACATCTAGAATTACGGTCCCGGCGGAAACGGTCTCGTTGCGTGCTGTCCCGTCGCATGAGCTTGACGAGGGTGCTCCAGGATGGCTGCTTTACAGTGCGGTCTACTTTCAATCTGATGGCCAATTTTACCATGGACAAGTAACTGCCTGTGCAAACGGAGCCTATACCATCACCACGCAATCGCGTACGGCTGTCGTCCCTTGCTCCGCCGTGACAGAAATTGCACCAGTGATTGTCTTCCTGCTGTGGAGTCCACGATTCGTGAGTGCCATTAAGTCTGTAGAGAAGATGGAGAGAGCTCACGCCACTATTCTCAGCCGCATTCTCGGTCAACGTGGCTGCCGAGCTACAAAAGCCACGGCCAAGATACTAAAAGGTGTTGCTGATGTGGCGAGTATTCCGCGAGCATCAGACGAGCTTTCGTGGCGGTCACCTGCCTCAGGACAGGTCAAGCAAGTTTCTGTGGGCCATGTGGTCAACTTTACGTTTTTCGTGATGGCAATCGGACCCCTCCAGCGTCCGTTGCCTTGGGGGAATTTTTCTGGAATGACCCCTCGTCCTCACCGGCCGACGAGGCCCCTACAACAACGGTGTCGGCAAACTCAACCGAGATTCGAACTCGGCCCCGAGATGAGTCTACCGACGAAGCTGAAGATGAAGACGCTGAATCAGGCTTTGCGGACCTCTTGGGTGAATATGCTGATGCACACGTACATTCAAAACGTCGCCGAATTGCTGCGACAGCGAACGACAACAACCCGTTTCGCGACCCGGTATCGCGTGCAATACTGCAAGCCTTGGCATCTGCACCTCGCCTACTGTCGGCGTATATCAGCCAGTTACAGGCCATGCATGGACCTGAGGCAGCTACTAGTGGTAGTACATTACACGATTCGACCGGAGTCCGGGCGATGGATGAATCTCGTACCAGTGAACAGCAGTTCTTACGCAGCAACGATTCGCTCACACGAGAGCACCCAGTTACAGGACCACCTGCCACGTCTCAAACAGCTCGGATGCCTCAGACCAGCATCTCCGGTCTCGTTGGGGAAGAAGAACACACCGACCGTCAAACACGATTCCGGCCGACGCGTGCACAACAGGAGGTCCACGGAGCCATCATAGCAGAATTATACATAGGTAAGACCCCTGATTCGTTCATTGATCACGCACGCAACTCCGCAGCGACGAAGTTTCTTCCTCATCCAGCGGTCCTCAGCAGGTTATACGAGTTTCAATTTGGCCCCTGCAGCCTGTCGGTTCTTCACTTCGTGCGCTTTGGTTTTCAAGCGCAACTACTCGAGTCAGAGACGAAAAAGGTGAATCTGCAGAACTTTTCTCCATTACTGAACCTTCCAGAGCCGCCTCGGTTGCCGCGGTTCGCGGATTTGGTGGACGCACTGTGTGTACTCGACGCCTTTGCAAGTGAATTCTTTGAAGACTCTACACGCCGTTTTATCGCGGCAGCGAAGGCCTTTGGTGATGACCTCCGTGAACTGGAGCCATGGTCGACACTAGAAGTTAAAGGGCTTGCGTTCTGGTATAACAAAGTTTTTGGAGGATATCGGCTGGCTATAGTACACGACCTTGCATCAGGAGAGGCCACGCGGCACCGTGTCAAGGGCCGTTTTTCGATTCAAGATGGTGAGCTGAACGGGATTTTGATGAGACTTTCACGAAACAGCAAGCTTCAACGACGCTCTCAGGAGCAACATGACTCTTTCGTACCAACACGGGAAGTTGGATTTCCCCAGAGTGACCGTTTCGGGGCGAAGAGAAAACATCAGAAGATTCCCCAGGAGGTGTTACGTCATGTACCTCGGCGCAACGGGCTTCAACTCTGTCCCAAGTCCATATCAACGCAGGGTTGCCCGTCCAAGACGCTAGGGCAGTGCACGCAATCGTTTTTGGCGCACTTCGCTCCAGAAAATTTGCACTCGACTGTGAAAACGTACGTCGAAGAACGATTTGGAGGTGTAAGCGCCAAACAGGAGGAGAATTGACTCGCGGAAGGGCGTGGGTTCCACCGAACCGTGGTAACGAAGGAGCTAGTCTGCAGAGTAATCAATTATCTCGATCCAATGTCCTAGCTGCCTTCGACATTCCCACGCCTCATACACAGCCGATGGGTGCCACCCAATTCAACGTGGACAGAGAGCAAGTATGAGCGTGGTCGAAGTTGGTGGCTCGAGCGCAATTATCACTTACAAACACTATTCGGCTATGGCGAGGGCAGTCAGCGTCGTCTCCTAGACCGAACAAGGCATTGCTGAGTGACCATTTCCCCTGGCTTCTTCATGGATACGATCAACTGGATGTGTTAACGGCTACAGCTCAACGCGGTGTCACCCACGCGTTCGACAGGACGAAGCCATCTACCAATCAGCGCTGCACTAACCACAAGTCGGCCACTATCATGCAAAATGCGCTCAAGCGAAGTATTGTCGAAGGTCAGAGCAGTGGAACATACCTAGTGGTTGATGCACACATCTCAGAACGCTGGCACGAAATTCACTACAGTCCGTTCGGGTGCGTCGAGAAAGCAGGTGTGGACCCTTCTGTCGAGGCACGTGTCATTCATGACCTCTCATACCCGAAGGGAGCGTCCACAAACGCGTGGTCTGTCCAGGGTGATCTACCCAAATTATCGTACGTTCATGTGGCAGCAATTGCAAAACGGATCGTAGATGTACGGACAAGACGACCCGGTATCCCTATACGTCTGATGAAGGGAGACGTGAAAGGAGCATTTCGTCATCTGCATGTTCATGAATCGGTGAGCCCATATTTCGCCGGGAAGCTACCTAGCGAAGGAGTGATTGTGGTCGATTTGGCACTTCCTTTCGGTTGGACGGGGTCTCCGGCACATTATGGCGTCTTTGGCAGTGCGATTACGTTCCTCGTGCGACGTGAAAATCCCAACTCTCTCGACCCGTTTGATCGTGATCGCGAGCGGTTTTTCTGTTTTACGTGGGTCGATGACCACGTACTGGTTGAACCAGACACAGGAAACAGACTACAAGCTTGCGAAAACGCGCTGCGACTGGCAATGACGGCCATTCTGGGTCCACGCGCGATTAACCCAAAGAAATTCTCCGTCTGGTCAACGAAGCTCACCGCACTGGGTCTCGACTGGAGCACAGAGGAGATGACAGTTTCCATGCCCGAGGATAAAATACTGAAGGCTCAGCTCCGAATTCACGCGCTGCTAGCGCTTAAGACAACAACCAAATCATCATTGGAGAAGCTACTCGGCAGCTTGCGCCATGTTTGCACGTGCGTTCGACCAGCGTTACCGTTCTTCCAACGATTAGCGGCACTGTATCGCGCGACACCGCGAGGAGCAAATGTTACAATACCGAGGGCGGCCCGACTAGATTTGGTGTGGTTCTTGCACATTCTCCAGTATTCGCAGCTCAGAAGTTTGCCTCTCGACACGTTTGCAACACTTCCTGAGCCTCGAGTACACTTGTTCATGGATGCATGTGACGAAGGGTTATGCGTTCTACATCCGGCGCGGCGCGAATTTATTCGATTCCAGTTCGATCCACAGGAAAGAGAGCTAATGGCGAACGGCATCTTCAACATCAACGTCAAAGAGCAGCTAAGCGCTGCCATAGCAGTGCTACATTGGGGTCCCGGATGGACACGATCTCAATCTTCACAGAGTTTGGCGCACGTCCGAATGTGGATTGACAATGCAAGTGCAGTGTCCTGGTGTAATAACCTCCACAGTAGGAATCAACTTTCTCAGGAACTGAACCGAGTGCTGGGAGCAGCTGAAGCTGAGTGGAGACTTCGTATTTCAGCGGAACATCTCTCTGGATCCGTTAACTATCTCGCTGACCTGGGGTCGCGTGCGTGGGCTGGTGACAAGCTCACAGAATGGTGTCAACTAATGCAGTTGTGGACACAGGTACACGTTCCCGATCGCTTGAAGAAGATTTACAACGGGAACTACACACCCTTCAATGCCGATCCCTCGCAGACACGTCCAGGCGTCAGTACGAATCAACATGAAGACAGTGGTGTGACTTCAGTTCGACACTTGGTCGTTCCGAATGGTTACCGGAAGGAGATAGCATTGCGCAGTCTTACCAGTTGGTCCTGTTCGCTGTACACCGATGGTCTGCGTCAGAGCAGGCTCGATCGGTCTCCACCATTTACGCTCAACTCAGCCATATCCGCTGGTATCATCACGCGTACCTCGGTTTCGAGCCAACACTCAACGCAGGTCATGCAGCAGCACTCAGTGGAATGCGAAAGCTCGGTCAAGCCACTCGACCACGGGCCCCAGTATCGACCAAAATGCTCGAGTGGACTGCGCAAAACACGGATCTCGAAGAGCCCAAGCAACGCCTCATTCTTGGGGCTGCGCTGTTGGGCTACTTCTTTACCTTAAGAAGCTCGGAGTACTTGGCAGTAAGAGGGAGGGCGGCGGCACCAGTACGCTCTGGAAGTTCGCGATGTGCAAGTATGTGATGTTAATGGTCAACCAACACGTCGCCTAAGTGAAGCCGTGCAAGTGATGATCAACCTGCGTGGCAGTAAAACCGACCAACAGGGCCAAGGTACAACAAGGTCGCACAAAAAATCGGGTCGCGGACGAATCTGCCCCGTGGCAGGAGCACTACTACTGCTGAATTTCTCAAGGTACTACAAACTTAACAGTCAAGACCCAATCTGCTCTATTGGCCAAGGTCGCGTGTTGAAAGCTGAAACCCTGTCGAAGGTGTTGAAGAGAGCGGCGAAGGCATGTGGAGCGAAGGCCGACCTGTTTTCCTGCCACTCATTACGCTCAGGAGGTGCCACCGCTTTAATCGCTGGAGGCGTCGACTCAACGGCGATTATGCTTCACGGCAGATGGAAGTCGGCAACATACCAGAGGTATACGCGCTACACAGAAGCGGTAGGCGGTCCTCTTGCAGCGGTCATGGCGGGTACGAGCTCGTGTCACGACTTACCACCTACTCAACTCCGAAGGGGTTCACGCCATCACGGTGGCGTGCCGTCGCAGAGCTCGGTGGAGTCGGTTGACTCTCAATACACGAGTTCGGTTTGCCCCCAAAAGATGAATTGCTCATTCAACTAGCTGCGTTGTAGGAAAATACCGCTTTTGTACCGTTCATACGTGGATGACCGAAACAACTTCGCATCGCCAATTTGGACTAGTCGCTATGTCAGTCAGCTGCTGTGTAGCATTCCTCGAAGGCTTGGTCGCGACCATTTTATGTTAGTAGCGGAGTGGGGTATCTTATGCTCAGTCAATGAAAACATCTTTACGAATGCAAAGTTGGTAAACCGTTTGAAGCAGTACAGTCAGTTGTTGCACATTCGGGAATTATCAGAGATCCAGACCCGATTTGCAATGGATGCTACGCATGGATTCGAAAACAACGGACCGCATCAAGACGCGATCGCCACCGTACAGCGTTTGGCAGAAACGATAAGTAAAACAGTCAATGAACTAGTATTACCGTTTTGTAATCTATCAACGGTTCTCTTTTATGAGCAAACGGGAAGTCCGCTGAAGAAAGAATTATCGATACTCGAAACAAGTAAGACGAAGAAGGCCGTTATGCGTAGTGTGATGGATTCACCTGTGAATAGGCAGCGGTTCACTCTGCAGTTGCTATACTCGCCGTATCTACTCGCATCGTGTGGGATCGTACATAACAACCTTCACCTAAACAACATCCACACACGATTTTCCTACAACGCAGCTAGTTGAATGAGCAATTCATCTTTTGGGGGCAAACCGAACTCGTGTATTGAGAGTCAACCGACTCCACCGAGCTCTGCGACGGCACGCCACCGTGATGGCGTGAACCCCTTCGGAGTTGAGTAGGTGGTAAGTCGTGACACGAGCTCGTACCCGCCATGACCGCTGCAAGAGGACCGCCTACCGCTTCTGTGTAGCGCGTATACCTCTGGTATGTTGCCGACTTCCATCTGCCGTGAAGCATAATCGCCGTTGAGTCGACGCCTCCAGCGATTAAAGCGGTGGCACCTCCTGAGCGTAATGAGTGGCAGGAAAACAGGTCGGCCTTCGCTCCACATGCCTTCGCCGCTCTCTTCAACACCTTCGACAGGGTTTCAGCTTTCAACACGCGACCTTGGCCAATAGAGCAGATTGGGTCTTGACTGTTAAGTTTGTAGTACCTTGAGAAATTCAGCAGTAGTAGTGCTCCTGCCACGGGGCAGATTCGTCCGCGACCCGATTTTTTGTGCGACCTTGTTGTACCTTGGCCCTGTTGGTCGGTTTTACTGCCACGCAGGTTGATCATCACTTGCACGGCTTCACTTAGGCGACGTGTTGGTTGACCATTAACATCACATACTTGCACATCGCGAACTTCCAGAGCGTACTGGTGCCGCCGCCCTCCCTCTTACTGCCAAGTACTCCGAGCTTCTTAAGGTAAAGAAGTAGCCCAACAGCGCAGCCCCAAGAATGAGGCGTTGCTTGGGCTCTTCGAGATCCGTGTTTTGCGCAGTCCACTCGAGCATTTTGGTCGATACTGGGGCCCGTGGTCGAGTGGCTTGACCGAGCTTTCGCATTCCACTGAGTGCTGCTGCATGACCTGCGTTGAGTGTTGGCTCGAAACCGAGGTACGCGTGATGATACCAGCGGATATGGCTGAGTTGAGCGTAAATGGTGGAGACCGATCGAGCCTGCTCTGACGCAGACCATCGGTGTACAGCGAACAGGACCAACTGGTAAGACTGCGCAATGCTATCTCCTTCCGGTAACCATTCGGAACGACCAAGTGTCGAACTGAAGTCACACCACTGTCTTCATGTTGATTCGTACTGACGCCTGGACGTGTCTGCGAGGGATCGGCATTGAAGGGTGTGTAGTTCCCGTTGTAAATCTTCTTCAAGCGATCGGGAACGTGTACCTGTGTCCACAACTGCATTAGTTGACACCATTCTGTGAGCTTGTCACCAGCCCACGCACGCGACCCCAGGTCAGCGAGATAGTTAACGGATCCAGAGAGATGTTCCGCTGAAATACGAAGTCTCCACTCAGCTTCAGCTGCTCCCAGCACTCGGTTCAGTTCCTGAGAAAGTTGATTCCTACTGTGGAGGTTATTACACCAGGACACTGCACTTGCATTGTCAATCCACATTCGGACGTGCGCCAAACTCTGTGAAGATTGAGATCGTGTCCATCCGGGACCCCAATGTAGCACTGCTATGGCAGCGCTTAGCTGCTCTTTGACGTTGATGTTGAAGATGCCGTTCGCCATTAGCTCTCTTTCCTGTGGATCGAACTGGAATCGAATAAATTCGCGCCGCGCCGGATGTAGAACGCATAACCCTTCGTCACATGCATCCATGAACAAGTGTACTCGAGGCTCAGGAAGTGTTGCAAACGTGTCGAGAGGCAAACTTCTGAGCTGCGAATACTGGAGAATGTGCAAGAACCACACCAAATCTAGTCGGGCCGCCCTCGGTATTGTAACATTTGCTCCTCGCGGTGTCGCGCGATACAGTGCCGCTAATCGTTGGAAGAACGGTAACGCTGGTCGAACGCACGTGCAAACATGGCGCAAGCTGCCGAGTAGCTTCTCCAATGATGATTTGGTTGTTGTCTTAAGCGCTAGCAGCGCGTGAATTCGGAGCTGAGCCTTCAGTATTTTATCCTCGGGCATGGAAACTGTCATCTCCTCTGTGCTCCAGTCGAGACCCAGTGCGGTGAGCTTCGTTGACCAGACGGAGAATTTCTTTGGGTTAATCGCGCGTGGACCCAGAATGGCCGTCATTGCCAGTCGCAGCGCGTTTTCGCAAGCTTGTAGTCTGTTTCCTGTGTCTGGTTCAACCAGTACGTGGTCATCGACCCACGTAAAACAGAAAAACCGCTCGCGATCACGATCAAACGGGTCGAGAGAGTTGGGATTTTCACGTCGCACGAGGAACGTAATCGCACTGCCAAAGACGCCATAATGTGCCGGAGACCCCGTCCAACCGAAAGGAAGTGCCAAATCGACCACAATCACTCCTTCGCTAGGTAGCTTCCCGGCGAAATATGGGCTCACCGATTCATGAACATGCAGATGACGAAATGCTCCTTTCACGTCTCCCTTCATCAGACGTATAGGGATACCGGGTCGTCTTGTCCGTACATCTACGATCCGTTTTGCAATTGCTGCCACATGAACGTACGATAATTTGGGTAGATCACCCTGGACAGACCACGCGTTTGTGGACGCTCCCTTCGGGTATGAGAGGTCATGAATGACACGTGCCTCGACAGAAGGGTCCACACCTGCTTTCTCGACGCACCCGAACGGACTGTAGTGAATTTCGTGCCAGCGTTCTGAGATGTGTGCATCAACCACTAGGTATGTTCCACTGCTCTGACCTTCGACAATACTTCGCTTGAGCGCATTTTGCATGATAGTGGCCGACTTGTGGTTAGTGCAGCGCTGATTGGTAGATGGCTTCGTCCTGTCGAACGCGTGGGTGACACCGCGTTGAGCTGTAGCCGTTAACACATCCAGTTGATCGTATCCATGAAGAAGCCAGGGGAAATGGTCACTCAGCAATGCCTTGTTCGGTCTAGGAGACGACGCTGACTGCCCTCGCCATAGCCGAATAGTGTTTGTAAGTGATAATTGCGCTCGAGCCACCAACTTCGACCACGCTCATACTTGCTCTCTGTCCACGTTGAATTGGGTGGCACCCATCGGCTGTGTATGAGGCGTGGGAATGTCGAAGGCAGCTAGGACATTGGATCGAGATAATTGATTACTCTGCAGACTAGCTCCTTCGTTACCACGGTTCGGTGGAACCCACGCCCTTCCGCGAGTCAATTCTCCTCCTGTTTGGCGCTTACACCTCCAAATCGTTCTTCGACGTACGTTTTCACAGTCGAGTGCAAATTTTCTGGAGCGAAGTGCGCCAAAAACGATTGCGTGCACTGCCCTAGCGTCTTGGACGGGCAACCCTGCGTTGATATGGACTTGGGACAGAGTTGAAGCCCGTTGCGCCGAGGTACATGACGTAACACCTCCTGGGGAATCTTCTGATGTTTTCTCTTCGCCCCGAAACGGTCACTCTGGGGAAATCCAACTTCCCGTGTTGGTACGAAAGAGTCATGTTGCTCCTGAGAGCGTCGTTGAAGCTTGCTGTTTCGTGAAAGTCTCATCAAAATCCCGTTCAGCTCACCATCTTGAATCGAAAAACGGCCCTTGACACGGTGCCGCGTGGCCTCTCCTGATGCAAGGTCGTGTACTATAGCCAGCCGATATCCTCCAAAAACTTTGTTATACCAGAACGCAAGCCCTTTAACTTCTAGTGTCGACCATGGCTCCAGTTCACGGAGGTCATCACCAAAGGCCTTCGCTGCCGCGATAAAACGGCGTGTAGAGTCTTCAAAGAATTCACTTGCAAAGGCGTCGAGTACACACAGTGCGTCCACCAAATCCGCGAACCGCGGCAACCGAGGCGGCTCTGGAAGGTTCAGTAATGGAGAAAAGTTCTGCAGATTCACCTTTTTCGTCTCTGACTCGAGTAGTTGCGCTTGAAAACCAAAGCGCACGAAGTGAAGAACCGACAGGCTGCAGGGGCCAAATTGAAACTCGTATAACCTGCTGAGGACCGCTGGATGAGGAAGAAACTTCGTCGCTGCGGAGTTGCGTGCGTGATCAATGAACGAATCAGGGGTCTTACCTATGTATAATTCTGCTATGATGGCTCCGTGGACCTCCTGTTGTGCACGCGTCGGCCGGAATCGTGTTTGACGGTCGGTGTGTTCTTCTTCCCCAACGAGACCGGAGATGCTGGTCTGAGGCATCCGAGCTGTTTGAGACGTGGCAGGTGGTCCTGTAACTGGGTGCTCTCGTGTGAGCGAATCGTTGCTGCGTAAGAACTGCTGTTCACTGGTACGAGATTCATCCATCGCCCGGACTCCGGTCGAATCGTGTAATGTACTACCACTAGTAGCTGCCTCAGGTCCATGCATGGCCTGTAACTGGCTGATATACGCCGACAGTAGGCGAGGTGCAGATGCCAAGGCTTGCAGTATTGCACGCGATACCGGGTCGCGAAACGGGTTGTTGTCGTTCGCTGTCGCAGCAATTCGGCGACGTTTTGAATGTACGTGTGCATCAGCATATTCACCCAAGAGGTCCGCAAAGCCTGATTCAGCGTCTTCATCTTCAGCTTCGTCGGTAGACTCATCTCGGGGCCGAGTTCGAATCTCGGTTGAGTTTGCCGACACCGTTGTTGTAGGGGCCTCGTCGGCCGGTGAGGACGAGGGGTCATTCCAGAAAAATTCCCCCAAGGCAACGGACGCTGGAGGGGTCCGATTGCCATCACGAAAAACGTAAAGTTGACCACATGGCCCACAGAAACTTGCTTGACCTGTCCTGAGGCAGGTGACCGCCACGAAAGCTCGTCTGATGCTCGCGGAATACTCGCCACATCAGCAACACCTTTTAGTATCTTGGCCGTGGCTTTTGTAGCTCGGCAGCCACGTTGACCGAGAATGCGGCTGAGAATAGTGGCGTGAGCTCTCTCCATCTTCTCTACAGACTTAATGGCACTCACGAATCGTGGACTCCACAGCAGGAAGACAATCACTGGTGCAATTTCTGTCACGGCGGAGCAAGGGACGACAGCCGTACGCGATTGCGTGGTGATGGTATAGGCTCCGTTTGCACAGGCAGTTACTTGTCCATGGTAAAATTGGCCATCAGATTGAAAGTAGACCGCACTGTAAAGCAGCCATCCTGGAGCACCCTCGTCAAGCTCATGCGACGGGACAGCACGCAACGAGACCGTTTCCGCCGGGACCGTAATTCTAGATGTAGCCGTTGAACCTGGCTTTGCCATAAGCTGGACCTGAACCGTCGCTCCTGTCCGACGGGCTAGCACTTCACCATAGTGAGGCCGTTCAATCGTTGCCGATGGGACATCTGATGGTAGTAGAAGTACAACCTTGCGTGGCATCTCGGTAACGGGTTAACTGGGTAATCGACGTCAGGTCTCGAACTCTTAGTGCGACAATGAAACAAATTGCAAATGAGCTTCCTAGCAGTAGTCGGTGTCAACCTGAGGAAGTAGAGCTCTTGAGGGCCAACGAATTGACAATCTCAAGGCTGCCCCACCGATCTCCTGGAAGTACCAGCTGCTAAACGGAAAAGCCGCTTTTCACCTTCGATCAAAAGACTGCACATGCGAAGAAGGGAAAATCAGAGGAGTTTATACTCTCAGGTGGCATCCAGATCGTTTGTGGATCAACTGCTGGTGTGAGTTTACGTATATCCGACTTCACGATGGCGGTTGTATCGCCAGTACACTACAATATCTTCGAAAGAACCAAAAAGTATATACAACAAAAGACGGTACAGTTGTTCAGCGAAGAGCAGATCATCGATTTAGCGCAGGATCCACACAGAGTGTTTGCGTGTTATGGCATATATGACGTTGTCGAGTATAGCATTTACATGATCGACACGATTGAAAGTTTACGTGCTGCTGGAGCAGTAGACTCGGCTGTATGTACATCGCATCGCTCTTTCCTAGACAAGCTACTGATGAAAGCACATGGTTTCATGGCTAAAATGTTCGGAGATTCTAGTTGGGCATTCAACTACCGTGAATTAGGCAACAACCTACAATGGCTAATCACTGAGATGTACGATACGACCAAAATATCAGATACCGTTGTTCCGATATTCAACGAGCTTCCAGTGGTTTCGTCACGACAAAAGCAAGCGGATGAGTTCAAGCTACAGTTCCTCGCTCAAGTTTGAACGGCTACATATTTTGTTGTTGTTGACGTTTGCTTCGATGCAGATATACGAGCATCATATTCCAACTATCTCTCAACCGAAAACAAGATGAATACGCTCAAGTTCCTGAACGGCTGTCCGATCAAAGAAGACACATATCAGCATGATATCTGTGCAATCCGAACCATGTTATTCAACAAGGGCGTTTGTTGGACGGATGAGGTTCAAGGCAACTTTGTTCCGGGTCATCCCTTCCGTGTGGTTCTATACACCCGACAAGCCAACGTCGACTACAGTAATCCACTCGCGAAAGAATGTAACGGCCTCGTGTTGCTATACGATAAAGTGTGGCGCTTGTTGGCCATGCCCCAATACGGCTTCTGCAACGGGAAAATCTCGATGAAGCACCTCAGTTCCCTTTACAGTTCCGGCGTGTACGATGTATTTGCAGTGCTAGATGCAACCATTCTCACCCTGTACTACTACGCGGGCTCCTGGCGACTTTCATCCACGAAAAGCTACGACGTATCCGACGTGCCTATGGTAACGGGCATGACGTTCACGCAAGCGATCGAGGATTTGATTGCCACCAAGTACAACGCATTCAACATGGACGATCTATCACCAACACGCTCGTACACGGTAGCGCTGCGCCATTCGCAGTACCATATCTTCGACGAGACGCGTCATCTCGTTAATCGCCCGAGATACTTTCATCGCATTGGTGGTGACATGAATTCTTATTTCATGTTAATGTGTGTTGCAGATCTAGCAACAGCTTCATATGCACAAAATCCACACGTACAAGGTCTTCCTCACCAGATGCCTATCGAAACTATCCGCGGTGGAGATATCCAAACATTGAAGAAGTACGCTGAGGTGGCCTACAGCAAGTTTGCCAAAGCGCACAACAACAAGAACTTCAAGTACAAGCCATTGTATGGATGTATCCTGCGCGCCAAGTATCATTCGGTCCCAGATGAATACAGTACCATTTACTTCGAAAGCGAGCTGCTTCGTGCCATCAAGTTTGGACTGTACAAGAATAACCAACCACTACGCGATATGAACTACGACAAACTCGTTGTGCAAATGGCACTGAATCACAATCGTTATCAGCAGTTTCGCATTTTGTTCCCACAATTCGAGACGAAGTTCTGGCAACTCGAGGAAGGCATTACTCGTATCGCCGCGAAGACAACCATGCGCATCGTTTCAGCTGACAACCCAGAGATGAGCGATGAAGACGAGAAAGATCTCAAGTCATGTGATATCAAGCTCATCGGTGAATTAGCGGATCGCTTTTCTGCCTACTCGGACGTTACCGCTGATGTTATCAGGGATGCTCTCTACAGCTACCGCTACAAAGACGTGCTGTATGAGCTGACAGTGTAGTCGTTGAAGCCTTCCGAGTTTTTTCTTCTTTCACACGCACCAATGCATAAAATATATCTTTCTGCTTCTCTACTAAAATGGCTAATGTTATTTACAGTCACGGCGTTCCAGTGCCGCGCGTCGATGATAGCAAATTGTACTTCTACAACCGTCTAACGATTTTGTATGGGCCGTCAGGTAGTGGTAAAAGCTCTCTAATTCAACACGTACTCAATACGCTGCGCTCTGTTATTCCTATTATAGTGGTATGTTGCCCCACCACAAGACTGAACGGGGATTATAAAAACATCGTGCCCGATCAGTGCATCCACGACGACGTCACTGGGCCGCTATTGAAACGGATCCTCCAGCGACAAAGCAGTGTACTTGCCATGCATGACCTTGTGCGAACACTAGAAAATATGCGACCATTATACCGAATGGTGGCAACACGTGATGCACAAATGAAGATTGATAAACTAGATGCGATCTTCCGCAAAGGATGCCGGGATATCAAGGCTAGTTATGAACAGGAAGAAGTGGAGTCGGCAGTAGCGGAGTTGCACGCCAAATATTCTAAGAAGCAAGTGAAGATTATGCGAGCATGTATTATCGCGAATATGGCGCGACTACGATTGAGCAACCTCACCGACATACAAAAGACGTGACTGACTAATTTCGAGATTAATCCATCCATTCTCCTTCTCATCGACGATTGTATGGCCAGCATCAAGCAATGGAAGGATCTTGAAGAGACAAAAAGTCTGTTTTATCAAGGCCGTCATTATTTTGTTACTACGCTTATTTCGGCGCAGAATGAGACGGCCATCCCGACGTCGTTCCGCTCGAATTCACATATTACTTTGTTTGCAACGAGGGCGACCTTGAATACATACATTAATAGACCTTCAACAGGTGTTGATGCCTCGGAACGTAAAAAGATTATACGTATCGCCGAGACTATTTTCGCGCAAAATGACGATGCGAATCGCCCCAACTACAAGAAACTGGTGATCTTTGGTGAGATCATCAAAGCGGATCACAAGATTCAATACATTATCGGATACCCGAAGAAAAAGAAATTTGGTAGTTGTGCATTGTGGGTTATGTGCGACCGTATGAAACGGGAAACATCAGTGGTAGTGTCCTCACACTCGTTCTCCAAAATGTTTTCTCTGAAACCTGCTCCAGTCCTAGAAACGATTCCGCAAAGCTAACAAAACTAGTTATCTTCGTTTATTTGCTCTGTGTTGCTATGAAAAACATGTACTAAGTCCGACCATTCCTGATTTTCTTATTCTTTTGCGGCCGCAATACGATTCACCATGTGACCGTAGAGTCTCTCCATATCATGCTCTGCTTTTGTAATTGCTTCAGGAATTCGAAGGTTCGGCTGCTTATCATCTTCAGTTACTTCTTCCTCTTCAGCGATTACTGGAGGAATCTGTGGATGCAAGTTTGGAGAAAGATGGTCAGTCCATTTTTGACGCCATCGTTGCTTCTTTTCCCTGTGTTCGCGTTCCAAACGCTCGCGTGCCTGTCTCAACTTAGACATTGGTACGTCAAGCCATTTGTACTTGTTATCCTGTTCGTCAAACGTTAACCAAACCTTTCCATCGAGATTAAAGAATCGAAGAATGTCATCGCAATCCGTCCACAAAATCTACGCCTCGTATAATTCAAATCCCTTAATATTATTGATGAAGCGCTGTTTGTCTGCAGCGTACTTCAAACGGTTGAACCAATAGATATGGTAAAAAGCTGAGTTCCGGTCAGGCACTGTCGTGTTCAAGATATTAACGAACTCACGAATAGATGATGTTGGTTTCGGGCTTGAGGGGTAGAAGGCAAATACCGAAGTGATATTAGTTTCATATCCTGAATCTACTCTGTTGTAATTCTCCTCCTCCTTGTCCTGCTTGCTGCCTCTCATCAACCTGTTTACCTCCGTTGTCCACATGACTTGATTTCACTGTACTGGACACCAGCGACGTCTCGTTGGCCAGTCGTCGCTTTTCCACTCACAATGCTCTCAGGCACGTGCTCTTGCTCCTGCCGCCGTCGGAGCCGCTTGATCATCTTTGGATGAGTCCTCGTTGGCTGCTTGTGGTGCTAGTGAGTACTCGTGGCGCTCCATATCAACACTCCCACTCGCCACTAGTGCTCAGCGGGCTTAGCAACGACTCCACTTGAGTTCATCAGGTACTTGAGTCTCTTGGTACTCAACGCCTTGGTGAGCATGTCAGCGAGCTGTCGTTCGGTCGACACGTAGTTCACTTGAACGATGTTTCGCGCGACGTTCTCGCGAATGAAGTGATGCTTGATGTCCACGTGCTTTGTTCTTGCGTTGTAGCCTGCGTTGCTTGCTAGAGCGATCGCTCCTTGGTTATCTTCCCAGACCTCGGTGGCTCCCACTTGCTCATGACCGAGGTCTTTCAACATCGCTCGAGTCCATAGCACCTCCTGCGTACACAGGGCAAGTGCCATATACTCTGCCTCAGCGGAGCTCAGCGCCACGGTACGCTGATACTTCGACTTGAAGACCACTGGCGCCCCGCTGATCATGACCATAGTACCCGACACCGATCGTCGGTCGTCGAGATTGCTTCCCCAGTCCGCATCCGTGTATGCTGTCAACTTGACCTTGCCTGATTTGCCGTTGTACATGACACCGAGCTCTCGTGTGCCCTTCAGGTAGCGCAGCACTCGGATCGCTGATTTCCAGTGCTGGATGCCGGGGTTCTCCAGGAATCGTGACAACTGTGTCACAATGTATGCCACATCGGGTCTGGTGCACGTTGTAATATACAACAAACACCCGATGAGCGCTCGGTAGGGCTTGGCTTGCATCTTCTGTCGTTCCTCTTGAGTCGTCGGTGACTGAGTCGTCGTCAGCTTCAGCCCTGACTCACATGGGTTCACCACCACCTTGGCGTCCTTCTGGTTGAACCGCTCCACAACGTCGTCAATATAGCGGGTCTGCTTGATCATTAGAGTCTTCGACGAGTAGTCGTGGTCGATCTCCATCCCAAGTATGAACTTGGCTTCACCTAATTCCTTCATCTTGAATGCGCGTTTGAGTGCCGACTTGACGTCCTGGATCTCCTCGCTAGTCTTCGCTGCTATGATCATGTCGCCCACATAGAGGCATACATACACGAACGAGCCCTCGTTGGCCTTCACATAGACACACTCGTCGGAACCGCAACTGCGAAATCCAATCTTCATGAACACTCGGTGGATGGTCTTGTGCCAAGCGCTCGCTGCCTGCTTCAAGCCATAGATCGCCTTGTCCAGTCTGCACATCATGTTCCCCGCATCACGAATCCCATACGGTACCTCCATGTACACGCACTCCTCGAGATTACTGTTCAGAAAAGCAGTGTCCACGTCAAGTTGTTCCGTCACATACGCCTCCGCCACCACCACTGACAACACAACTCGAATCGAGTTCATGTTGGCTACGGGCGAATACGTCTCGAAGAAGTCCACCCCAAACTTCTGCTTGAACCCTTTCGCTACCAAGCGAGCCTTGTAGCGTACTACTCGGCCGTGTTCGTCTCGCTTCTTTGCAAAGACCCACCGACATCCGATCGGCCTAGTGCTCGTTGTACGTCGGATTAGTGTCCATGAGCCGTTGTCTGCATGTGCCTTCAGTTCCGCATTCATAGCTTTGACCCACTGCGAGGCCTCGTTGCTCTGCATAGCCTGTTGATACGTCGTTGGGGCGTCGTTGGCGTCACCGACGTCTGCAGCATATGCCAGTACTGCCTCAGCCAGCAGGCTGTCCTCGTCAATCCTCGGTCGCTTTGGGGATGGTGGCCAGAAGTGGTCATCGTTGTTTGAGTCGTCGTTGATGTTTGTCTTCGACTCGTTGTCAATCCCCGAACCATCTCCAAGCAACAGTACGGGCTCACGTGCTCGTTGTATACGCCTCGGTTCTGGGTGAAAGACCATGTTGTCAGTCATCGTTGGTCCCACCGATTCCTCGTAAGTGATCAGCTCCTGTACCGAGGCTTCCTGTGGTTGCGCCTCTTGCATCTCCACGTCTTCAGTTTGTTCTTCTTGTGACTCCATCGGCACATCTCCCACTGGTCGTTGGACTTGTTGCACCTGTACCAAGTCCTCGGCGTCTGTCGACACCTCAATGGTGGTTGGCGAGTCCTCGGTAGATAGTGTGTCGTATATACCGTTCACCTCTCGTTCATCCAGCCTCACCGATCTTGACATTTTCACTTTGTTCGACTCCAAATCGAACACTCGGTAGCCTTTTGAGTCGTCGGCGTATCCCAGGAACATGCACTTGAAGCTCTTCGGTTCCAATTTAGTGCGCTTTGATTTGTCAATGTGAGCATATCCAATCGACCCGAACACTCGTAGATGATCCAGACGAGGCTTCATCTTGTACGCCAACTCAAATGGAGTCCTCGTTGGGTGGATGCTGTTCGTGGATCGGTTGATCAAGTACATTGCAGTGCTAACTGCCTCTGCCCACCACGTTGTCGAAACCCCCTTGTAGTGCAGCATGCTCCGAGCCTTCTCCATTATGGTGCGGTTCATTCGTTCCGCCACGCCGTTCTGCTGGGGACTGTACGGGACAGTCTTTTGGTGCAAGATACCGTTGGTCTGGCATATCTTCTCCATAGCCTTGTTCGAGAACTCGGTGCCATTGTCCGAGCGCAGACACTTGATGCGTCGTCCCCATTGATTCTCATATAGTTTCACGAACGACTCGAACTTGGACGAGACCTCGCTCTTCTTCGTCAAGAAGTAGGCCACGACGTACCGCGAGTAGTCGTCAACAAAAGTCAGCACATATCTCGCGCCGCCCTTGGACTTCGTCTTCATTGGTCCCATTACATCAGTATGGACCAGTTCCAGTGGGCAACGAGTCCTCGTTAGCGACTGCGACGGAAACCTCGCCACCGTTTGCTTTCCCTTCATGCATCCTCCGCACAGTTTCTCAACCTTCTGCTGAGTCGTCGGTATTCCGTGCGTGGCCTGGCGAGTCCTCGTTCAAGTGTCCCATGCGAGCGTGCCAAAGCTCCCACTTACTACCGACCGTCGAGTACTCGGTGTAGTAAGCCGTGTTTTCCTGGCAGTCCAACACGTATGCCTTGCCGATCTTCTTACCCGAAGCAATCGCCCTCGACTTGTCCCAGATGATGCATGACTTGCTCTGGAACTCGACACGCATGCCTCGTTCGGCCAATTTTCCGACCGAGAGTAGTCGTCGGTCAAGTCCAGGTATGTGGAGTACTTCCACCATCTTGATTCGCTTGCCATCGATTCCTACGAGGCGCACCGAACCTGTTCCCGCCACCCGGATCTTCTTTCCATCTGCAATGGTGACGTGCATGTCCACCGACATCCCGTTGTACTCGAATATGTCTCCACGGTGTGGCGTCATATGAGCTGTCGCTCCACTATCGATCAACCATCCTGCCGACCGATCTTTTCCAACTGCGAACACCGAGTCCTCGTTGATGTTCGCTATGCCCTTGTTGGCATCGCCGTTGACCATAACAGTGAACACCGAGTCGTCGTTGGTGCCACCATTTGCCATTTCAGGACAGTCCCGCTTCATGTGACCCACTTGGCCACAGTTGAAGCACTTGCCCTTGAAGCCACCGAGCCTTCGTCCGCCGTTGCCTTTGCGGCCGTATACCTTGCCGCCTTTGTCGAACCTTCCGTTCTTGCCTCTACCTCCGTACGAGGTAGCCTTGAGGGCTCGCTCGGTAGTCTCCTTCTTCTCTTGTCGCTCGTACTCCTTGAGCAACTTCTCCTTCACCTCGATCAGGGTCACGTCCCTCGAGTTCTCGACGATCGATGCAATCAACTCGTACTCCGCCGGAAGGCTACTGATGAGTATAACGAGCTGTCGTTCCTCATCCAGCGGTTCACCGAGGGTTTGGAGGCCCACGACGAGCTCGTCGAACCTGTCGAGATAATTGGACATCGTCGTGCCGTCCTCCATCTTGAACTCGTGCAGACGACGAGTCATCGCCACTCGGTTGTGCATCGTTGTTCGGTTGTAGAAGTCGCGCAACGTGTTCCAGGCCTGGATGGCCGACGTTGCCGAGCGAATCTTCGTGTGGTGCTCCAGTGCCACACCTTGAGCGATCAGACCGAGGGCCTTCATGTCGTTGAGCAGCCAGGCCTCGTCGACCTCTGCTGGGTCTTTCACCACTTGGACATGAGCCAGTAGCCCCTTCCTCGCTAGCGTCATGCGCATCGCGAACTCCCAATGGAAGTAGTTGTCGCTTCCAAGGATGACTTCGGCCTTCTTGGCGGACGTGGTCATGGCGGTGAGTAGCTTGAGTCTTGCGGCTGTTAACCTGTTGGTTTTGGGCTTGAGGGGTAGAAGGCAAATGCCGAAGTGATATTAGTTTCATATCCTGAATCTACTCTGTTGTAATTCTCCTCCTCCTTGTCCTGCTTGCTGCCTCTCATCAACCTGTTTACCTCCGTTGTCCACATGACTTGATTTCACTGTACTGGACACCAGCGACGTCTCGTTGGCCAGTCGTCGCTTTTCCACTCACAATGCTCTCAGGCACGTGCTCTTGCTCCTGCCGCCGTCGGAGCCGCTTGATCATCTTTGGATGAGTCCTCGTTGGCTGCTTGTGGTGCTAGCGAGTACTCGTGGCGCTCCATATCAACAGATGATTTAGTTGCTATTTGCGTCCTGACCAACTCAGTGGCTTTGATATCTTCAAAGGCCCGCAGTACAGTTTTTGGAACCATCTTTGTATTTTATATGTAGCAAAGCTTTTGGAATTAACAAAAAAACGTCAGTGTTTTTTATTTTTGAATATTCATTTTTTTGTCCTGGGCTTATATAGCATATAGTCTTATCAAGATGGATATTTCGATTGTGTCCGGTGGAGCTCGCAAGAAGAAAGGTACAACTACTGTGAAGAAGATCCCTATCACTCTTTCGGTTAAAGTTGCTAAGGGTGGTTCTACAACCGCTACTGGTGGAAAAAAGCGTAAGCCCAAGAAAAAGACCACGACAACTAAGAAGAAGACAACGAAGCGTCGCTAAATGCAGATAGTTATCGAGATTGAGGACTAGTTCCAATATCCTTTTTTATGGATGGACCGAGACTGGGTGACGAAATGAGCAGTCATTGTCGTGGCAGCGTCTACCTTTGCGGCAGGCACGGATGACGACAAGGTCACACTGCGGGTTGTCGCAATAACTTCCTTTCGTTACATGTGGGCAAATACGATCTGCAGGTACATGAAAGTTCTTGCAGAACGTATCCTCGCATGAGGAGTAACGGGGACATATCTTGATGGATTTCTGCATGGCATTGCAGAATTCCCGACGCGTGGATACTAAGAGAGGTGGTTGGGGTGTTTCCATATCCAAATCTCCCCATTTTTTTTAACTTGGCTTTGATAACTTCCATCGGCTCCTCGTTCTCCATCCGAGTCTGTTCGTTTTCGGAGGACTCTTCTATGGGTTTCGAGTGTGAATCCCCAACACTCGTGTCGGTTAGATGGTTGTCGAATTCTTCTTGGCTATCTTCAAAGTTTTGGTCACTGACTTCAGGATCGATGGCACCCTCCAACGGTTCATAGCCCACTTTGATCATGTCTGGTTGATCGTCTTGGCTCTCTTCAGTGCCTGGAGACTCTGAACTAGTCGGACTGACAATCCCCATCGAAGCAGCAACATATTCGTATCTAGCAGCAACGTGTCCTGGGTTGATGCTGTAATTAAGCATCATATTAGTGACAACTCCAAGAATGTGCGTTTGGACTTCATCGAGATAATTTAGTTCGTAGACCATTGTGTTACGTGCTTGGTATACCTTTATTCCTCCGGTTAGTATCAGTACGTGCGATGTTTCGTACAAAACACGAAAAATCCGCCAAATTATCAAGATCACGGCGCCCTTGACAAGACTCTTGATGCCTTGGTTGCGAACAATGAACCCCAGTTCATTGAATTGCACGCCATAGAAGTAGACTCCGACCAAAAGGCAGTTCTTGCAAAAGATAATAACTTGGTCTGTATCTTCAAACGGGATCAACGCAGCTCCGATGAAAGCACCGAATAGGTCATACTAGAATTGTTTCGTTAGAACAACTTCCTCGAAGAACCACCGCGCCAGACATCGACTCTCGACCATCGCGTCTCTTTGGAGAAAAGATTTATGAGCATGTAACGTGTTTCGACCCACACGCTTGGGTTTTGGTCGCAACAGCACCGATCCGATCCAAAGTCCGTCTGGCCGACAGCACCACAACCCGTTGGTACCGCGCCGGTGTCTGCCCAGCTGACAGAAACACCTATTTTATTTACCGTCCAATACGTATGCGTCCAACTAGACTAGCTAGCAGGCACTAACGACGTAATAAACGCCTCCTTTGCGTTCGCCGAGAGTTCCAGCGTCGCCACACCTAGCCACTTGAGCCTCTACGCCTCAGGCGCCCGCCCTCACTTCGCAGCCGTCAGTGGACTCGGAAACCGAGTGTCTCCTGTCCTTCGCTCTCGCCGCTCGCTCCGCAAGCGTCCACCACTTGTCCACCGTCGTGTCCAAGCCGTCCGTCTGTAGAAGTCTGCCGAGTCGACTGGCGTTCGGCTCGGTAGATCTAAGAGTGAGCTCACTTCCCGAGCTCGCCATTCTGTGGAATCCTGCGGTATCGCGCACGTCGCGCACCCGATCCTGTCGCACGCGAAGTCCGCCGGATTCTCGTACCACCTTGCCATCTACTGCAACGCCCACGTCTGACTCGCGATCCGAGTTGGTCGTGCCGTCCGTCGTTGAAGTGCCGCCACCCACCGTGACTACGGACCTATTACAAGCATAAGCAAAGGTTTGTGTACATATTTGGATATTCTACCCAAAGATGTACACAAACCACTACACTGTAGTTTGAAACCTGTAACGTGAATCAAGGTCCTACAGCAGCTTGAGGGCCTCCTCGAGTGGGAAAATGCGGTGTGTAACGGAGAAGTTCATCGCACTGCGACGGTTGCAAACCAGCACCACGCCCTTGCACTTACCGCCTGAACCCGCCGAGTCCACGCCTAACTGACAACTGTAAACTCAACCATTATCATCCAAACGACCAAAGAAGCTTCTTTCGCTCGGGCTCGAAACACTCGCGTACGGGCGTTGGAAATACCAACATGATCACGCCGCCGTCATGCACAAAAAAACGGACGACGTCAATGTGACCTCCACCAGCGGCCTTCAGTTGCTCTTGTTCCTTATCCAACTATCCCCTCTCGTATTCGATCACATACATATCAAGTGTTATTTCAACTGGTTTCTACCGTATTACTGTCTTAGTCGAGCGCGTGGTGAGCATTACGTCTAAAAATTTCGAACCGTAGCCTTTTCCTTTTCATACTTCTCGAGCCATTTCTTTGTTTTCTCTTGCTCAAAGTCTGTCTTCTTCAGCTTGTTGTACATTCGCAAGTACTTGTCACCCTGATAGTAATTCAGCTTGAGTTTAAGTTTGGCTTCGTCCGGTGTCATGCCCTTGTAGATCAAAACTCTGTACTTCAGCTTGTCAAGCAGAGACACCTCGCATTGGAGGCATGAAAAGAGCCCAAGTGATTTTGCACCACTCGTGGTTGCGGCATTCGCTGTATCCATGGTCCTCCCTGCGGTTCCACCTTTCAGTATGAACTGTGTCAGTACGGGCGCTGCTCCCACTCTCTCTTCGTTGCTGTCAGCAGCGTCCACACTTTTTTCCTTGTCACCCCTCAGGTTCCTCCTGGCGCCAACATCGTCCTGATGAAAAGTGATTGAGTGAGGCAAGATCTTAGCGTGGTCGTGGCTCACGACAGCTGAGACGGCATCGGCGCTGATGAGAATAGTGGTCACAGTCAGCAGTAATATGCATTTATACAGCATAATTTTCTGGTGGAATTAATCTTGTGGTCGTTTTCTTGAGTGCTGCAGCGCGTTTTGGGAAGTGAGTTGTATCTGGCGAAGTCAGAGTCCAATGCCGGCAAAATCTTGCGATGGGAAATTGCGCGTCGCTACGCAATGATAAACTCTTTGGATGACGATTACGTCTTTTTTGATGTAACTCCGTGTCAGTAATACAGATAGGAGCCCGCACAAGCAACGGGTCGTATAGCATAATCTCGTGAGAATGCATACTATTCACAATAGCAGGTTCTTATCAATGTACTGAATCCACGAGCTTACGAATTGTTGGGAGTGCTGACGACACGGACGGTGAGCGGCGGTTGCGGGCCATGGTGTTGGTGTGTGGTCTAGGCGGCAAATTCGTGGATGAGCCCTCGCAGCACTCCGTAAGCACTTGACTTCAAGGTTACATAGTAAAACCTTGTTCAGCCGAAGATCTCCCATCACTGTTCAGAGCGGAACTGGCTTCTCGTCAGCACTTGTGCGTGGCGTATGCAACACGAGCTGATCGTACGCACGATGCACAGTTGGTAAGCAATTGCGTCGGGGCCTCCTGGTGGTCCAGTGGTCTAAGTATCACGAAGCTACGCGCTTGGCTGCGGTTCGAGTCCCCCCGAGGACTTTTCCAATCCAGATGATAAGATTCCAAAACTCAATATCCCATTCAAACAAATCAAAATCAAAAATTCAGTCAGTAATCAAGTGAGAGCAGCTAGGAATAACCAGTTAATCAACTCAGTTTCCTTCCTAATGTGGCCACGCTGTTTTATGGCGTGTTTTCGGGTCAGTAATGACGCCGATGTTTACTGAATTTACTTTTAAGTTTAGTTTTTGCAGCTGCACCGGTTTGAGTAAATGTTGAGTAAATAGCTCAGATTTTTACTCACGCTCCGGATTTGAGCAAGTTTGTCCATGGAGGGGGAATCCGTGAGCAAACTCGATTTGCCGCTCTCAACGCTAGGTACCTCAATCCTCCACGAAGTGTAATGCTGTCTCTGTCGCCATCACCATTAATCTGTCTAGGCTACAATGGCTCCTTCGCCCACTCTATCAGCTTTTTCCGTGCTATCAGGTATCGGCAATTCAACCAGCCAATTTTATTCCAACTCGTGTGCCTCAGAGGATTCCCTGCAGGAACAAGACGAGCTTATACGCTCAAAGGTGGAAGATGACGAGCTCTCCTCGTCGTCAACCGCTGGTTTGCAAGATAAGACATTAGAGACCGCCGGTACCAAGATACAGGGGGAACGTTGCAACGTGCAGCTAGCCGAAGACAGGCATACCATAAGTAAGCTGCCGCACAGCTGCGGTGCACCTTCCCCGTGGGATCAAGGCGCGGCCTTGTATTCCTACAGCTTGAATAATACGCAGGATCAGTGCAAACAACGCATCCTAAAGTGTCTTCGGAAGTGCACTCACTATACATTAGGGCATCCGCAAAATAGTTTCGGACGAGACGCTCGTGGGCTTCTTGCGCTCTACGAACGACATTAGGAATGCGCCCGGAATACGAGTCTCGCGCAGGGGGTGATGTTTCGGTCTGATAGTGTAGGCAGCTAAGACGGCAACGATGTCGTCTTCTTCGCTGTCGTCGAAGAGACTAAAGCGCCTGAGCGCGCTGCTGTCCGTCCCCATCGAATTTAGTTTTACTCACGCCTTTGGTTGAACACCGGTGCAGATCGGCACCGGCTTTCACATGGTTGTAGTGTCGTCAGCTCTCGTTTTTGAGTACGTTACGTTTACTCATTACCGGTGGAGATGCCCTAAGTAGTAATACAGTCTGTACTCTGTGTAGTACCCGACCGGTACATCGTAGGGTCTGATTTTTTTACCGCAATTTACCAACAACTGCATACTTATCGACAATGTCGACACTAGTGCTGTCTACGGCAGCTGTTATCACCGTTAACATCTGTGAGTCAGTGCGACGTCAAAAATCGCTTTATACATCAAGGTGATAACACCCCGACTTTGTTAGTGTCGTGACTGAGGTGAAGAGTGTTGGTCGTTGAAGTTAGAGTCGGAGTGTAGGTCGCGTAGGTAGGAGTTGGTCTCGAGTGCGGGGTAGTTGGTGTATTTGATAATGAAAATGTCTGGCCTAAATGTGCATGCCTTCCTGTGCGCTTAGCTCGCACAGGGGCCTCCTTGATGTTTTCTGCATGTTTCTGTTTCTACGTGCCTATGTGTCCTGCTACCCTGCATGTTTCTCTTCTTTTCTTTTGCACGTTCGCAATATCTAGCTATATGTATGTAAACTGCGAACGGAGAGCCTTGCAGGCTGCCGTCGCAGCGACATGCTGCCTCTGGCTGCGAGCAAGCAAGCCAGATCCTATGCGCCCACGCTCTCTGGCTTGCTTGCTAGCAGGCCAAAGGCGGGCATGACATCTCCCCCTTGTTGATTTGGACTTGGCGGCATTGAAACCCATCTAGGAGTTGACGCCAATGCGAAACATGGTCGATACCTGCTTCGCGTTCCCAGGTCGCCTCATGTTCTGGCGACCCATGCCACTTCACGAGCCATTCTCGTTTGTGATGTCTGGTTCGTCGCTTCGTCAGCCTCTCAATGATGTAGAGTTCTTCGCCTGTCTCGTCGTCCAGAATAATCGGTACTGCCTTCGGGATCGGGCGGTTCGGAAAATCCGTTGTGTTCGTCAGGTAATGAGACAACAACTCTACGTTGAACGTAGGATTGAGGCGTTGCATCGTGCGTGGAACTTTCAACTTTGCCACGTTGTCGTTCACCTTGCGTTCAATCGCGAACGGCCCAACCTTCTTAGCCGCTAACTTTGCCTTTCTGAGCTCGGTGTTCTTGTTCACTGTCTTTAGCGGTAAGTTCTTTGTGTCAAGCAGCACTAAGTCGCCTTGCTTGAAAACAACTTGTCTGCGCTTGCGATCGTAGTACTCTTTCTGTCGTACCTGCGCTTCTTTCAGATTCTTCTGAGCTTGTTCTACGATCTCTTGCCGTTCCTTGGCAAAATTCTTGGCATACTCAGCGAGAGTCACATCGTCCTCTGAATGTAACAGATCCTTCATCTCCTCTGCCACGATGTTAGACACCTTGCGTCCTGTGTCGACTTCGAATGGAGCTAGCTTTGTTGACGCGTTCATAAGGGTAGAATGTGCATACTCTATTGTTCCGAGATGCTTCACCCAGTCGTCGCCGTGATACGACACCATACACCTCAGTGCATCTTCGAGTACTAAGTTCTGACGCTCTGTCTGACCATCGGCTTGCGCTCGATGTGCAGTAGTCATGCTCAGTTTGACACCCATCACTGCCATCAGCGACTTCCAAAAGTCCGAAATGAACTTTGGGTCACGATCGCTAATGATCACCTTTGGTACACCATGGTGTCTGACAACAGCATTGAAGAACACTTCAGCTGTGTCCTTGGCATCAGCCGTCGTATACGTTGGTGCGTACTTCGCTCGTTTAGACAACTTGTCCACTACAACGAATATCGCATCGTACCCTTCTGACGCTGGTAAACCCGTAATGAAGTCCACCAATACCATTTCCCAACATTCGAGCGGAGCTGGAATCGGTATTAGCAAGCCTTTCTTCTTCTGGCTGCTAGACTTCCACCTTGCACATGTTTCACATGTGCGCACGTATTCTCTGATCTCGCGATCCATTGTTGGCCAATAGTACCATTGCGACGCTTTCAGATACGTTCGTCTGCTGCCTGGATGTGCAGACGTGTTACCATCATGGAATTCTGTGATGACATTCGTTCGAAGTTTCTTCGACTTCGGCACACATAGCCGATAGACGGTTTCACTTGTTTTCTGTTTGAAGAACAGAAGACCGTTATGCTTCACGATTTTTCTATCTCTGTCCCCTTAGACCACTGTTGCTTGAAAGCAGAATCTGACGCGTAGCCTCGTTGAAACGCTTCCTTCGTCTCAGACGCTAAGTGGGGAGTCACAAAAATGGTAGTCGACGCTGTTGACGTGCTGCTGTGCCACACCAATCTGACGGCTCTCCCCCCGTAAGTCGACATCGTTGAGTAACAGGTGAGAATCCGCTGTGGGTAGGTGGCGGATCATCGAAGACTGAACCATATGATCATGCACCTGCGACGCGTTCTCCACACATGCGTCATCGCATTCATGTACCGTATAGGTCACATCGGGTAAAGACGGTTCCTTATCCTCCTCATCGTCTTGTCCATCCGGCGGTGGCCGTGATAGCGCATCTGCCACCACATTCTCCTTACCCCTTACGTGGTGCAAAACAAACGTGAACTGTGAGAAATGCGTCAAGAAGCGAGCCATCTTGGGAGACACTCTTGGATGATGCAACATCCATGAACACGCCGAGTTATCGGTGTACACGTCAAACGGTCGGCCATGTAGATAGTGTCGCCACTTCTCCGTAGCCACTTTGATAGCTATGAGCTCCTTCTCGTGCGTAGACCATCCACGCTCATGTCGATCCAACTTCTTCGAGTAGAAGGTAATCGGATGGTCATCATCACCGTACTTCTGAGGTAGGACACCTCCTATGCACCCTCCTGATGCATCTGTTGTTACGATGAACGGTCGTTCGAAATCAGGTAACTTCAGCGTTGGAGCTTGCTGAAGTGACAGCTTGAGATGCAAGTAAGCCTCATCTACCGGCTTGGACCAAATCCACGGAGCATCTCCTTTCGTTAGATCCCTCAACGGCCGTACAATTTTTGCGAAGTCACAGATAAATCTGCGATAATACCCTGCCAGACCCAAGAAACTCAAAAGCTCCTTCCTGTTAGTCGGCGTCGGGTACTTTGCGATTGCTTCCGTTTTCCTTGGATCCACGCTCACTCCTGCCTCAGACACCATGTGTCCCAGGAAAGCAATTTCAGTCTGACCGAAGGAACACTTGGACAGACGAACGTAAAGCTTCTCCTTGCGTAGTACTTCGCAGACTGCACGTAGATGTTCTACATGCTCCTCCATGCTCTTCGAAAAGATGCAGATGTCATCGAGATACACGACAACAAATTCGAACTTGTCGAACAGCGTACGCGTGAGACGAGACCATGTCCCTGGCATTCCAGCCACTCCCATAGGTGCAACACACCACTGGTACGTCTCCTTGTGTGTACGAAACGCCGTGTACGGTCGGCTCGACTTCACCACAATCATCTGATGATAGCCTCGCGCTAAGTCGATCAAGGCGTAGACAACACAGCCTACCATCTTGTCGAACAGTTCCTCGATCATCGGTAACGGAATTTTGGCCACAACCGTAACCTGGTTGAGATGTCGGTAGTCAAAGGCCCAACGTAATGGAATCTTTGTATTCCCGCTACGTAGCCAATCTGCTCTCTTCGGCATCTGTCCCGTCACCGGGTCCTTTTTCGGAATTGCGAAGATGTACGAAACCCATGGTGAGTTCGACACTTCGATCCACCCCTTCTTCAACTCATCCTTGATGAATTCTTCAAAAGCATCCTGTTCCATCTTTGACAAACGGAATGGTGATCGAGAACTCGGCTGAGCTCCTTTCTTCAGCGTCAGCTCAAAGTTGACTTCACGCATCGGCGGCAATCCATCCGGTAACTGCTCTGGGAACACATCCTTGAATTCCTCGGCAACCACTTTGCGAATCGGTTCTGGAATTGCCTCGGTGTCGGCTACTAGTTGCACTTTCACGCGGAACACTTGTTCATAGTCTCCTGCGTTGAGACTGTCCGAGAACGATGGTCCGTCGACGTCGTTGACCTGGAACTTCTCTGGAATAACAACCTCTTCAGTTTGCCAGTTCACCTGGGGATTGTAGTCCTGAAACCACGGCTTCCCAAAAATGACGTCATGCGACTCTGGTAACTTCCACTCCACGAATTCCATCGCTGGAAAGAAGTAACCGTCCATGCTCACCGGCGCTTCAACATGTTTAACATCCGTTGCCGGAGTAAATGTCCCATCGAAACGCTGAGCTTGTAGTCGTCTCGACAAAAGCACATTGCTCGCCATGCCTGGCTTGATCATGTTCGTGCTGGCACCCGTGTCCAACAAAATGCGGACATCTTTGCCGTTGATGCGACCTTTCTTGATAAAAAGGTTGCTCTTGCGTTCGGACTTCACTGCGTTGACCTCCATGGTCTCATTCGACGTTGGTCGCGATCCTAGCAAAACCAAGTCCTCGGTGGGGTGCATCACACGCACTCCGGCCTCTTGCTCTGGTGGCAATCCGCACACACCAGATCCCTCTTCAGGCTGCATCGCATGCAAGCCTTCTACGTCTGCTGACTGTGATCCGCACGAGTCAGTCTCTTCTGATGTTTCTGTAGTTGCAGTGAGAGTCGTTTCTACCTTTTTACGGGCATCTTCCACGAACCTCTGTAGCTCATCCGCTTGTTCTTGGATGTCTACTACATTCATGGTCACGCGATCCATGGCGACGGTATCCTCCTGGTCGTCATCCTCGAGAATCATGTTCATCCTCGGCTTTCCGCGTCCTTGGCCCTTGCCCGAGTTGTTGTACCTCGGCGCGTTGCGTTTGGCCATCGACGTTTGCTGCTGCTGCATCGGACATTGCCGAGCCCTATGGGCAGAGCTATCACACTTGAAGCATAAGTTTCGGCGTTGACACTCCTCTTTCGACGGCACCCTCACGTTGTCGATCTCCATCGGCACGGGGCCATCGTTGTTGCTTCTCGATCGTCTGTTGTCGAACGATCGGTACCTTGGTCTGTCACGAGCACTATCTGAGCATCCTCGATACGAGTGAGACCGATCATAGTCGAGCGCTACCGTAATAGCCTCGGCCAACGTTGCACACCTTCGATACTGGACTTCCTCCCGAATATTTGACGGTAGACCACGTAGGAAACACATGATCTTATCCAGTTCGCTCATCTCCTTGACTTGATTAATCAAGTGCCGGAACCTGCTGATATAATCAGGCAAGTCCTTGCACTGGCGCTCTTTCAAGTCATTCATCTGGTCCCGAAGACGTTCTTGCAGGTCTGGAGGCACAAACTCCTCTTCCAGCTTCTCAAAGAAGTCTTGGACACTCCTCACATCGTCTTTCTCGACGATATACCACTGCGCGGCGCCATGCTTCAACGAACCAGCCAATACTGCCAAAATGCGTCCACTCAACTTACTATCCCTCCAGTCTATGCCCTTTGCTAAAAAATATTGCTCCACCTGCTCCTGGTATAACTGGAACGATTCCTTGAGCGTCCCCCCGTAGCTGGGCAATTTTATCCCATCCAGCTTGAGTTCAGAGAGCAGCCGTGACTTGCGCAGCTCGTCGATGAGTCCGGTTTGCTTGGTCATAGCAGCCAGCATGCTTTGCATGAGATGTGCTGGGTCTGCCATACTTGATACTTCTTGATCCTTTGATACTTGATACCGGTGGGAGCAAACTTTTGTATAGGCACTGACTTCAAGACAGCAAAAGAGAAAAACTGTTAAAGGAAATAACCTATGCTACTTCCTAATTTTTGGCAAGTATGCGCTTGAACAGGTTCGGTGCTTGGGAAAATACGCGGAAGAGTCTGATTACTCCTCGTCAGACGAGTCGTCGCACTCAAACACGGGAAGGTCGCGTAGAATTTGCTACAGGTCGAGGCCCACACGACGTTGAGCACGAAGTAAGTTCGATTGGGCCTTCAACACCTTGTCCAGCACGTCTTTCTTAGCGGCGACAACCTCGCTGCTCTTGATGTGTTTGATAAGAACCTTCGAAATCCGATGCGCCTTGGAAATCGATTTGAAGTGGTCCTTTCTGGCTTTATCAGCCTCGATAGGGTGCTTGACGTGGAGTCGAACGAACGAGCCAATCAGCTGCGGGTCAGGCGGATGGCGCTTTGGAGCTCTGGTCATACCCTAGCCCCACGGGCAACACGAAAGAAATTCCCAGAAGTTAGCTACTGAACCACCAGAACAACTTGACAATTTGCCGTCTAAGATTTGAAGCCACTCACTAAAAGTAAGCGCTTTCTGCTAAAATTAGCAGGACTTAGTACTTAGGCAGGGCAAGGTTGGAGTTCGATGGTCACGATTTGAAGAAAGATTCACCGGGGCTGACTACACGAATGCAGCACTTTGCCCACCAGATCCACTCCCTTAGCAGCGGTTGAAGACGATGTTGGCAGCGGCGGTCCCCAGCAGAACTCCCCCCGAAGTGCTACCAAATGTCGTGACTGAGGTGAAGAGTGTTGGTCGTTGAAGTTAGAGTCGGAGTGTAGGTCGCGTAGGTAGGAGTTGGTCTCGAGTGCGGGGTAGTTGGTGTATTTGATAATGAAAATGTCTGGCCTAAATGTGCATGCCTTCCTGTGCGCTTAGCTCGCACAGGGGCCTCCTTGATGTTTTCTGCATGTTTCTGTTTCTACGTGCCTATGTGTCCTGCTACCCTGCATGTTTCTCTTCTTTTCTTTTGCACGTTCGTAATATCTAGCTATATGTATGTAAACTGCGAACGGAGAGCCTTGCAGGCTGCCGTCGCAGCGACATGCTGCCTCTGGCTGCGAGCAAGCAAGCCAGATCCTATGCGCCCACGCTCTCTGGCTTGCTTGCTAGCAGGCCAAAGGCGGGCATGACAACGAAGGCATTGCAGCAAGAGTGGAATGAATGTTCGATTTCCGGCAAACTACCAATCGTGTTGTACTACGGATCGCGACATTACACTTGGCTCAAATTTGGGGAAGCACCGACAGATGATCAATTGGAAAACTTCGTTTCTAGTGAGGTTCAAGTTATGGCAAATGATAGTGATGGTGACGCTAAAATGCCCTTGGCCGAGGAATTCCCTCACGAAGACACAGCAGAAGCAGAGCGGGTTATCGCCAATATTCTACATGATGATCTCGAAGACTCGGCTTTGACAGAGCGTGAGAGAGAAGAACTGCTTGAAGTTCTACAACACGGGAGACATCGTCAACAGAAACTACACTTGCTTCCAGATAAAGGACCGCATGGTCTTGCTACGGTCCTCCAAAAACTTCTCAAAACTGTAAAGTGGGAGGACTCGACGAAAGTAGGCCATTTAATTCAGTTAACAGGGGAAAATCAGGACACGCTGATGCAATGGCAGGGGAGCCTGCGTCAAGTTGAGAAAGAAGCCATGACAGCTCCCGAAGATGAGGATGAGGACATGGACTCGTCAGACGCGTCGGAGTGGACACCGGATGATGACCCAGGTGGAACAAGTAACTCGGTTGATGACTCAAACAAACATGCAGTGTCTGGAGATTCACACGACTCCCAAATCACTAGATTTATAAGTGTGGGGGGGAGACGATCAGAAGGCAGGAAGCGAGACGAATGGAACAAATTAGAAGAGGAATGGAAACAAATTAGTGAAAATCCGTTCCCGCGTCTACCCGTCAACGTTAACACGTGGCATAAGGCGGTATTGGAGCACTCCACCATAATGATGGAATGGATGCAACAAGATGATTCCCCGGAGTTCATATTAAGGACACTAAACGCAAATACGGTCCTCGATTGGACCAGACATTTTAGAGTTGACTGCCTCATGCTAGGGTTATCCGAACTGCAAGAGGAAATTATCCACCGAAAGGCAAGTGGAATGGATGTCGACAATGAATCTGTGAAAGCATTGGAACCATGGGTAAACTTCATAGGTGACCAGAGAAATTTGATGACCGATGACCGATATCTTCACTCTCAAGAGCTTTGGGGAATCCTTAATAAGCTTAAGACCGACAAAGTAGAGTTGCTTCAACTTTGCAGAATAGGTAATGCGGATCGCCTTGCTAGACAGCTGGTGGCTGCAATCGTATACGCACCGGAATTCTGAAGACTCCAAGGAATGCCTGGGTATTTCCCCTCAACAACAGAAGAATATCTGAAGCGATTCATAGAGGTCCTTCAGAAGTACCCCAGTGTGCAAAAGGCCTACTATGCAGGTAATGCAAACGGAGACTGGGCGGCATTGGAATCCTTACTGGCGTTGCAAAAGGAGAATGAAGATGCTGCCAGGATGGAGAAGAAGGATTAGCCACCGTCATGATCGAAACTAAAGCTAGCGTGATGGCTCAGGACTTGTACACGGAGCTGCACCAAACCGCAGATCTGTTTTACAGATCTGGAACAGAAAAAAGCGAAGTTACATCGTCAACGAGCAGAACTACAAGTCATCACACAAAACTTACAAGGATTTTTATCAGAACGAAGGGCTGGATGGTTGCGTGGTTGGAATCACGCACGCTCAGCTGACATTATATATGTGCAGGATACACATTTGAAGACGTCTAAGGAGGTAGAAGAAATTGCCGATTCGTGGAACCGCGTATGGGGGATTAAAGACCCTCAACACCCATTGAGCTACTGGACCAAGAAGGATGGAGGGTCTGGTGGCATGGGTATCCTCTTGAAACCAAGTGTCGCAGCACAGGTGAGACCGTGGAGAAGGGATGAATGGACTTCTAGACGGATGGCAGTCAATTACGACGAATGGACATTCATGAATATCTACGCACCAGTGGAGAAAGTAGCACAAAATTTATTTTACAAAGACCTTCGAAGGTGGAGTGCGAATACTAAGACAATTGTACTAGGTGGAGATTTTAATTCGGTTTTACAACCAGCACTAGACAGATTAACTGATGGGTTGCCAAGCACGAAGTCATGTGAAAGTGAGGAGCTTGGCCAAATAGTAGACCAACAGGATCTGATGGATGCAGTATACATGACTACTCATGTTAACGATGACTGCCTCCCGGATGCTTTGACTTATTTCAGCTTTTGGCGGAATCGGTCAGCTAGTCGACTTGACAGATTTTATTTGAGTGAAGATATAGCTGAATTGGCTCAGTGGGTGGAAGCGCGAACGCCGGCCAACCGGTCTGATCATCAGGAAGTTCGATTGTGGCTAACTTTGCAGAAAACGAGTCGGCGCAGGACGAACAAAGCTCGATATCCAATAGCTACGTCTTCTCCAAAATGGGTCCGGAAGCAAATTGTCAAAAGACTACGCAAACTGAAGACCATTTTCCTGCAACAGAGTTGTCCAGCACAAGCTTGGAATACATTTGCTCGACAGATCACTCTGATGTTACGGGATGTCGCGCGGATTGACAAAGAACGATCTACAGCTTACTACAATAATCTAAGAGCTAGCCTTAACCGACTTGCGGAAACTCGATCCGATATGCAACAGATAGCCAGTCAGTGTCGGGTTCGTCAAGGACAGAGCACATTTGGTCGGTCATTACAGCCAACGGCAGAAAATTTGAAACGATTCTACAAAAGACATGCGGACTGGCAACGTGATCAGACTATCACGAATATTTCGCCATCAGCTGGGCACTTTTATCCTGATGAGATGCCATTAGCAGAAAAAATGGCTTGTGAGTGGAATGATATAATGGGAGGAACGCATGCATCAACAGACCCGTCCGAAATGCAAGCAGAACTTCGTAAATTTTATAAGCTTCCTGATACCCAACGCTTGCGTCGTGAGGAACAAGAAGAATTGGTGAAACCGATTCGGGAAAGTGAAGTTCTCCAAGCAATTGACAGACTTCCTCGGGGTAAATCTGGGGGGTCAACAGGGCTATCGCATGATTTCTACAAAGATTTTAGAGATGAAATGGCAGAATGTCTGACGGCGGTCTGCCGGGCTATCCAAAATGGAGCAGATGTGCCAAAATCGTTTTTGGATGCAATAGTAGTTCCGTTGCGGAAAAAGGAGATTCGACAAATGCCATGGACTACAGACCGATTTCACTTTTGAACACAGCCTACAAAATCTTGGGGAGGATTTACGCTGAACGGATTCATCGTTTCTTACCGAGGATTATCAGTCAGGCTCAGCAAGGATTTGTGAAAGGAAGATTGATGTCCAAGAGTGTAACTATGGTACAAGCGTTTCTGAAAACTCAATTCAATGATCCGAATTTGAACTGGGCTGATTCACCTGCTACTCTGGCACTCGATGAATGTAAGGCATACGACACGTTGGACAGAAGTTTTATGCTGACAGCTTTGTCAGAATTTGGTTTCCCACAAAGATTTTTAGATGTTCTTCACAGTTTACATTCAGGAACAACAGCCAGCTATCTGGTGAACGGCGTCGAATCGACGAAGTGGGAGGTAAACTCTGGAATTCGACAAGGATGCCCGTTAGCACCACTCCTTTTCATTTTGGCCATTGATTTTTTGGGCCGAGCAATTTCTCATCATCCAGCGATTGAAGGGTTGGAAATCCCGGGCTCTGGGGGCAAAAGGCATGTTTTTAACGGGTTCGTGGATGACTGTACAGTTTTCTTATCCGCCATAAGACAGATAGAGCCACTGAACCAGATTTTACAAAAGTTTGGAGAGATGTCACGCCTTAAAGTGCAGCCAAAAAAGAGTGTACTGATCCCTTTAAATGCAGCATGGTCTCAAAGGCGTTGTCATGGGTATCCTGTGTTAGTGAAAGGATCTACAACGCGAATCTTAGGATATCATTTTGGAAATCACGATACTTCGGAATACAACTGGAATCTATGGATCATCAATATCAAAAAAAGATTACAAGTAGCAACCCAAGTCACCAATTCAGTCAAACAGCGTGTGCAGCTCTTCAATACCGTGGTGCTTCCAGCTATCCTGTTCACGGGATTGCATATTCCTATATCGAAAAAAACGCTTCGACAGCTGGATAACCTTCAAAAACGATTTGTTTGGAAAGGAACAACGGTGGAAGTCAGGACGCGTCACAGGCTGGCGCCAGGACTCGTATTCGCGAATGAAGAACAGGGTGGTCTCGGTCTACAAAATATCGAACAAGCACTACTAGTCACAAGAGTTAACCAAGCTGAGCAGTGGATACAAGGAGGGCCAGACAATTACCATGCAACATGGCACTGGTTGGCACACCCCACGCTGCCTACATCACGCGACTGCTGCGCATTTACACCGACTATACAGGCACAAGTGGGCCAAGCGTGTCGACCAACACTGACAGGAGTTCGTTCCACAGTCCAAGCTCTTGGAAGATTAAAACTTTGGACAGATCAGACCGAGCAGTTGAAACTAATGGAAGAGGCGTAGAATCGTCAAACGCGAGTGAAGCAAATGCGGGAGTCAATTATTTGCTTCTGGGTTCGAGAAGATGCGATTAAATGTGTAGTGGACACGGTGGCAACTGAAGAAATCAACACAGAACTCACGGATTATTGGAGAACCAGCAAATGGAACGACAACGCTTGTATTATTGATGGATAGGGCAAGTCGCTTCGGTCTCGAGATTATCCTCTGTTTCAACTATGTACCTTAATCCAATTACGCGTTCGAATAATAGGCAATGGTATTTTCCTACTGGCTCCGCCAAAGGGAACGAGATCGTTCAAGATCCAACACTACCGGCAACTTCGTCGGTGGTGCTCAAGTATTTTTGCATGTGTACCTCTAATTGTCTGGAGGTCAACATTAGCACCAATTCAGCCAAGAAATTTTCCGCATTTGTCAAACCGATATGAGTGGAGAGCAGCGTCGGAGAGAACCATTATAGCGACCACTCCATCCCAACCGCAGGTGCCGATAATTAAGTTGGCACAGGAAGCTAAAGGGTGGACATGGGAACTAGTTGATCGAGATCCATGCACAGTTTACGACAAGGATGTACAAGCAATTTTGTTCGAGCAGAAGATAGCTGGATTGGCATTTTTTCCAACACCTTATTTGCATCCGACCCCGTGGATGGTTCCTCCGTAAACACAAGCAAAGCAGATTCGTCAATCCATTCGAAAAGCACGATCAAAACGACTCAGGAACAGCGCAAAATTCTCCATTCAGCGGGTACTCGACAAAATGGACGCCGCTGGGTGAGAGAGCGGATGGGCCCGTGCTGCGCAAGAACAACAATCAAAGGATATTTAAAAAAACGACGGGGTGCTAACGGATTTTCAAAGATGGACAATTTATCGGATATGTACTAGAACATTGAATCTGTACCATGTTGGTTGGCCAACGCACCGAAATTGCTCGTACAGCAAATGTTCGACCAGAGTTGAGACGATAGAGCACATAGCGTGGGGCTGCGCACGGGCCAAACAAGTGTGGATGGAGTGGCTTCCTCATTGGCTTGGACATTATCTTCACAGGGATGAATTAACAGCTCTCATGCAGCACCTTGCATCCAGAGAAGCCCCACCACTTTCTCCGAATTTCATCGAGAAAGCGTCAAAAAGTATTCCTCAATGGGTAGAAGAACACAATGAAGCAATGCAGATCATCTGGCTAATTTGGACGACGAGTACTCAGTGTACGCTCTGGTTAATCCGAAACAAGGAAATCTTCGAAGCGGAGAAACAATCCGTACAGAGAGCCAAACATGTGCTCTGGAAATCTGCTGACTTTCAAACAGTCTGTGATACGAGGCATGGTATCTCGACCAGCAACACGTCAGCTCGGCTTCATGGTGGCTCAGTGCTATGCCGTTTTTGTAGCAATGCAGCCATCCGATCGACCGTTAGTATTACACAACTGGACTCTTATTTTTCACTCGAAGAAGCGAGCTGAAGGCAGGAAAGGAGCGTGGATTCTTTTGGGAAACGCTCCTCAAAAGGTATCAGTAGTTGGAGTAATCCAAAAGGAGCAAATGACGGAGATCCGAATGGCAGAAGAATTGATAGCAGGGGCGATAGCTAAACTTAAGATCACTACGCTTCTCTCAACGGTGAATCTCGACCTGTTTGGAACTCAAAAGAATATCCAAGGCAGCCGGGTAAATCCCAAAACTCGACAGGGGTTCAAGGAAATTGCGTCAACAACATGGACACCAATAACGAAAGAGTTGAAAAAAGCAGTCGAAGATATGATCAAGTCACAGCCACATGTACACGACGGTCTTGACAGAGGTCGAGTCACGATCTTAAACAACGTTCAAGCTCAAATTTCCCAGAACAGAAGCCAAAGTCCAGCAACACAGAATCAATTTTCGATAAGGCAAAGCCTCCAGCGATACCAGGACTCTATAGTTTAACAAACATGAATAGAGGACCTCTTCAAAACGAATCTAGCTATCCGTGAGAGGTTATCACTGGTAGCATTATATCCGAATACATGTCGGTCGAGTGGATCGTCTGTGTTACAGTCTTCACCCCGCCAAGCCTGTCGCTTCTCGTCGACGGGGCCTGTTCTCGCTGTAACCCGAGATGTAAGCTAGCTACCCTAATGCTGCTGCTCGCCGTTGACCTGAAAGACGCTCAACGACCCAGCGCATACAAAGCGCATGATGTTGAAGGCAGCATTTTCGTCCCTGTTTGCCACGAAGCCACAGTGCGGGCACTCGAACATATCTTGGTTGCGGAGAGAGAAGTGCAGTCGGTTGCAGCGACCACAAGTGCGGCTCGTATACATCTCCGAGCACAGCACCAGCGTCTTGCCGAGGACAGCACACTTGGCCAGTAGTCGCTGGCGGAGCTGAAAGTGGGCAAGCGTCTGCATGTGGGAGTTGAACTTGTGCGTCCACGGCGCGCTCCATTGCAGCATCGACTTGGAGTCGAATTTAGGCAGCAGGATCACGTCCGAGTTCTTGCACAGGTATGCCGCAGCCTGGAAGTGTAGGTCCTTGATATAGTTCTCAAGCTTGGCGGACGCACAGAAAAACTCCCGACGTGCTGCTACGTATCGTTTCCAGTCCTCACCAGTGTGCTTCCGCATCTTCTTCACGTTGGCAAACGCGCTTATACCACGCTGTGCTGCGCTCTGGCGCTGCTTCAGTTGGTCCAGTTTGGCCCAGTTGGCCCGGCCGATGTGTGAAATGTTGCCTTGCAGGTCCATGCACGTCAGGAATGCCTTGAGGCCTGGGTCACATGCATTACAGCGATCTTTGTCCTTTGACAACTGGGACTCGACCACGTAGGGAATCTGCGCGTACCGATAGCCGTGCTTGTACAGTATCACAACTTCGCCCTCGACCGTCGTGCCTTCCTCCGCAATGATAGAGATGTTGGACACGGACGTGACAGTTAGGAACTGCGTCAGCTTCCTCGGTTTTCTGCCGTCATCCGGGTACGGCGCCGGACCTGGATGGCGCGTATTGGGTCGGTGAATTTGTGCATTCAGATAGGTATCCTGGGCTTTCGAGCCGAATGTGGAGTAGTTGTGCTGTTTCCGCCCTTTGAACCTCATGTTGAAGTGGGTGATGTTGCCGTGAGAGAGATTCGTGTGGGCCGCCGACACTGCCGACACGAACCTATGAACCACGACCTGCCGCATACCTGCAGGTGTGCTGACTACCCACTCCGGTGACGGCCCCATGCCTTCAGGATACGGCAGATCGTTCTCCGTCGCCTGGCGCGTGACGAATAACTTCTGTAGCAACGCCTTGTTCGCCTTGCCTGTTTTGCGTTCATACTCGACGCATTTGTTGTACGTGTACCGACACGCGTGCATGATCTTTTTGAGTTGGGCAGCTTGTTCTGGAGATGGCTTCAACCGGTAGCGTCGGGTACGGCGCATCAAAAGGGCGTCCTCGGACTCCAGCATTCTCTTTTCGTTTGAGAGTCGGGTCAGCTCTCGTTGGAGTGAGCTCTTTCGGGCGCGCGTCAGCCTCTGCTGCTTCAGGTCCATTGTAACACGTTTGATCTCGAGTCTGAGCTCGCGTTCTCGTGCTGCACGTTGGTGGCGTGAGTGGAAAGCATCGATCTTGATCTGTTGGGCTTGTTGGTCGACTCCCCAGCTAGCGACCCCAAAACGCTGGCGGACGTCGACCAAGTCGTTGTCGATCGGGCGCGGGTTTGTCCACTCTTCGATTGAGAACCACGATTGATTCGACTGCGCACGCTGAAGCGCCGCCTCGTCAATGGACCTCTGCTGCATCCGCCGTAGAACGTCTAGGTATCTGTTGTCGAATGCCATGCTGAGCGTCTGCTGCTGCTGGTGTGGTAGTCGTTGTAATAGAGGCTGCATCGCATCGAAAGAGTGCAGTACAGCATGCAGCAGTAAGTTCGACATGATCTCAGTAAACTCAACCCAATCGAAAGTCGGCTCGCGCTCCTCTAGCAGCCCTCGCACTTGCCATCCAGTAGGTTCGTCCTGGACATGTTGCCCCCTGTCTTGTCTCTCCAGAAGCCGCAGAGCTCGAACGGCTAGAAACTGCTCTTCTTCGTCGTTGACGAAAGCGCGGAGTGTTTCAATGCTGGCTTGTAGAGTTGGGATGGCAGTTATGGCGTCGGGCACGCTGAGGCAACGGAGCACACGGATGATGACTCGCTCGCGGACATGACCCAGCCACCCTCGGACTCGCAGACAGGCACGATCATCTTCGAGCACAATGAAAACCAGGGAACGCACTTCCCCCAGAGCGCTGAGAACGCGCCGCTTGAGTGCGGAGAGTCTCATGGCCACGAGCTCCGCGAGACGTTTTCCAGAACGGGACCACGGCATTTGGATTCCGCGAGTGTAGTTGAATTGCGCGAGTGCAATTGGATCCTACCAGTGTAGTTGATTTCCGCAAGATTAGATAGATTCGTATCAAACTAGACCTACCCAGACGAGAAATTCGCTAGTTGGTTAATCAAATCAAGTCCCTTCCTTTTGCTTCTTCTTCTTGCTGCACGAAAGCAGCACAAACAACGAAGAGCCGAGTCACTTCGGAATGTCTTCATCTTCTTCTCGACCGAAGGCGTCATCAAATTTGAAGATAGTCTCTATAACCTCGCCATCTCGGCAGTTAAATAGGTATATACCCAGCTCGACCTCGCACTTCGGAAGCCGTTTCTGCCGTGCAGCTCATATAATAGAAGCAGGAGCCATCAATGTTGTGATGGAAGGCATACGCGCTCAAAGTAGTGTGGCCAAAGTCCCAGTAGCACATTTTGAAAATGGTGGTTAAGCTGTGAGGCACAGTGAGGTCAACAATAGGAATCGAGGAGGGCCAACTCGGCCACAGGGGTTTTGTCTTTAGTTTGTTTTATGAAGTGGAGCAGACACAGCAGGAAGTCGTAGCAAAGGAGGAAGGAAGGGACTTGATTTGATTAACCAACTAGCGAATTTCTCGTCTGGGTAGGTCTAGTTTGATACGAATCTATCTAATCTTGCGGAAATCAACTACACTGGTAGGATCCAATTGCACTCGCGCAATTCAACTACACTCGCGGAATCCAAATGCCGTGGTCCCGTTCTGGAAAACGTCTCGCGGAGCTCGTGGCCATGAGACTCTCCGCACTCAAGCGGCGCGTTCTCAGCGCTCTGGGGGAAGTGCGTTCCCTGGTTTTCATTGTGCTCGAAGATGATCGTGCCTGTCTGCGAGTCCGAGGGTGGCTGGGTCATGTCCGCGAGCGAGTCATCATCCGTGTGCTCCGTTGCCTCAGCGTGCCCGACGCCATAACTGCCATCCCAACTCTACAAGCCAGCATTGAAACACTCCGCGCTTTCGTCAACGACGAAGAAGAGCAGTTTCTAGCCGTTCGAGCTCTGCGGCTTCTGGAGAGACAAGACAGGGGGCAACATGTCCAGGACGAACCTACTGGATGGCAAGTGCGAGGGCTGCTAGAGGAGCGCGAGCCGACTTTCGATTGGGTTGAGTTTACTGAGATCATGTCGAACTTACTGCTGCATGCTGTACTGCACTCTTTCGATGCGATGCAGCCTCTATTACAACGACTACCACACCAGCAGCAGCAGACGCTCAGCATGGCATTCGACAACAGATACCTAGACGTTCTACGGCGGATGCAGCAGAGGTCCATTGACGAGGCGGCGCTTCAGCGTGCGCAGTCGAATCAATCGTGGTTCTCAATCGAAGAGTGGACAAACCCGCGCCCGATCGACAACGACTTGGTCGACGTCCGCCAGCGTTTTGGGGTCGCTAGCTGGGGAGTCGACCAACAAGCCCAACAGATCAAGATCGATGCTTTCCACTCACGCCACCAACGTGCAGCACGAGAACGCGAGCTCAGACTCGAGATCAAACGTGTTACAATGGACCTGAAGCAGCAGAGGCTGACGCGCGCCCGAAAGAGCTCACTCCAACGAGAGCTGACCCGACTCTCAAACGAAAAGAGAATGCTGGAGTCCGAGGACGCCCTTTTGATGCGCCGTACCCGACGCTACCGGTTGAAGCCATCTCCAGAACAAGCTGCCCAACTCAAAAAGATCATGCACGCGTGTCGGTACACGTACAACAAATGCGTCGAGTATGAACGCAAAACAGGCAAGGCGAACAAGGCGTTGCTACAGAAGTTATTCGTCACGCGCCAGGCGACGGAGAACGATCTGCCGTATCCTGAAGGCATGGGGCCGTCACCGGAGTGGGTAGTCAGCACACCTGCAGGTATGCGGCAGGTCGTGGTTCATAGGTTCGTGTCGGCAGTGTCGGCGGCCCACACGAATCTCTCTCACGGCAACATCACCCACTTCAACATGAGGTTCAAAGGGCGGAAACAGCACAACTACTCCACATTCGGCTCGAAAGCCCAGGATACCTATCTGAATGCACAAATTCACCGACCCAATACGCGCCATCCAGGTCCGGCGCCGTACCCGGATGACGGCAGAAAACCGAGGAAGCTGACGCAGTTCCTAACTGTCACGTCCGTGTCCAACATCTCTATCATTGCGGAGGAAGGCACGACGGTCGAGGGCGAAGTTGTGATACTGTACAAGCACGGCTATCGGTACGCGCAGATTCCCTACGTGGTCGAGTCCCAGTTGTCAAAGGACAAAGATCGCTGTAATGCATGTGACCCAGGCCTCAAGGCATTCCTGACGTGCATGGACCTGCAAGGCAACATTTCACACATCGGCCGGGCCAACTGGGCCAAACTGGACCAACTGAAGCAGCGCCAGAGCGCAGCACAGCGTGGTATAAGCGCGTTTGCCAACGTGAAGAAGATGCGGAAGCACACTGGTGAGGACTGGAAACGATACGTAGCAGCACGTCGGGAGTTTTTCTGTGCGTCCGCCAAGCTTGAGAACTATATCAAGGACCTACACTTCCAGGCTGCGGCATACCTGTGCAAGAACTCGGACGTGATCCTGCTGCCTAAATTCGACTCCAAGTCGATGCTGCAATGGAGCGCGCCGTGGACGCACAAGTTCAACTCCCACATGCAGACGCTTGCCCACTTTCAGCTCCGCCAGCGACTACTGGCCAAGTGTGCTGTCCTCGGCAAGACGCTGGTGCTGTGCTCGGAGATGTATACGAGCCGCACTTGTGGTCGCTGCAACCGACTGCACTTCTCTCTCCGCAACCAAGATATGTTCGAGTGCCCGCACTGTGGCTTCGTGGCAAACAGGGACGAAAATGCTGCCTTCAACATCATGCGCTTTGTATGCGCTGGGTCGTTGAGCGTCTTTCAGGTCAACGGCGAGCAGCAGCATTAGGGTAGCTAGCTTACATCTCGGGTTACAGCGAGAACAGGCCCCGTCGACGAGAAGCGACAGGCTTGGCGGGGTGAAGACTGTAACACTACATACACCTGACTTTCGCTATGAATCACCAATGATCCATCGTCTGACCCGCTTGTTTTTGATTATTACTTAAAGTAATCCCCTGAGCAAATACATGTTTCTTTTTTTTGCTTGGTTAAAAACCAAGATATGGAAAATATATGCACGCTTTCTCGTCATTTCTAGTCATTTCCTAAAACAAATTTGGTAGCAACACTTTTTAGCCATGTCCTCGAATGTTAGCTAGTTTTGGGATGCTCACTGTTCCATCAGAATGCCGTTTGAGAACGATATCATTAATAGTTGTTGTGTTGATAAACAAGATGGTGTAGCGTGTGGGATACGCGTGGCGGTGAGCATGACGAACTACGGAGTTTTGCAGCTGCGGCGGAGATTTGCATGGGCGCAGCAACGAAGGAGACGATGAAGGAGCGGTCGGAGAATTGGGCGTTGGGGAAATGTCATGCGACGACGGCGAGCGAGGAGTTGGGGTGAGTTCGAGCTCACTTCTGGATTTGCGTACTGAAGCACACTTGAGTTCACTTCTCGGCTTGCGAGCTGAAGCACAGACGACTACAGAACGCAGCAGACGCAGTACCCGAACAGCGGCGACACAGACGACGGATACGAAGACTACGAAGGTGACGGACGCGTTGCAAGACAGACGGCTGACGAACAACGTGAGGTACGAGTGACTGGGCTTCGAGCGGCACGAGTTGACGGCGGTGACGTGAACGTGGTGGTTTGCGGCACTGGTGTCTACACTCGGGCGGGATTCGAGGGCAGTGACAAAGTACTCTGAGGACGGTCGACAGCAGGTTGGACACAGACGAACACGACGACGAAGTAGACGAAAAGCAGACTCAGACGGTAAACACGACGAATAAATAGGATCGACACGACAGTGAACGATCCGGCGCGACTTCAAGTGAAGTCCGAGCCAGTATTGTCTTTATTATCTTGATTACGAAGTCTCGAGAGTCGTAAGCAGCAACAGCACTTGGAGCATACGCACCCACTGAAGCGAGCAGTGAGATTAAACTCGTTACAATGGTGATGATAAAGCCAGGAACAGTTTGCAGATCATTGTTAGCAACAATGTTTGCAACAATGTAAAAACCAATACAAAAAACAGTGAAGCTGCATGAACTGAATACATACAGTGCATGTTGATCGTTTGGAAGAAGAGCGCAGCGAGATGTTGATCCTCAAATCTGGTGTTTCGTTCCACAAGCAACGGGAACGTTCAGTGTGATGCAACCATCTTCACTTTTCGTTTCTCTCTCCACTCGCAATTCGATCAATGTGGACTTCCACCGCTCTGAGGACGGCAGTCGCCATCATTCTCGTATCATTATATTCGGCAACCTTCGGTCTTCTAGTCTCCGGGGTGCAAGAACCGACCAACCTACAAACGTCGCTACTCGACGCACCATCGGCAAAACTACACGTTTTGCTCAAACGAAAGAGTTTGTACATCCATGGACACTCCGAGTTCGACATCTTCGCCAACCCCGTCGTGTCGGACAATGGTGCCAAAGTGGTCTACGATGGATACGCGGCATTCATCGACAACGACACCGAGTATGCGTACTCGTTGGTGAACGGTGCCGGATATTTGATAACGAAAGCAGCAACTTCTAACGCAGAAAGCACCAAAAGCGTTCAGTGTCTTTCCTCAGACACGCTAGCATTCAACGCCATCCTTCCTGCGCTGAACGACGCAACACGCATTCCAAGTGCTTTTGTCGGTGACGATGCTATCGAGTGTGCAAGTGGAAATTTATTCAAGACATCGTTCGCTGGCGCCAATTTCGTTATCTGTGCGCCAGACAAGCTGGGTTTTACAGCGTACAGCAGTGACTTGACGATTGAGGTGCAGTACTTAGAGAAGGCAGTCGAGATAACGGTACCGATGCTGAACGATAAATCATCGTGTGATACCGTGGCTGCAGCGACTCCAGTAACGCCGACTGCTTTGGCATTGTTAACCGGCAGCAGTGTTCTGACAAGTAGCTCAAGACAGTTGAAGACTGCGGAGCACATGTTCTTAGACTCGTCAACGTGCGAGTGCAAGTCGACACCACGTCCGTGCATCTTCTTACATGGCTTGGGGAACCCGAATGAGAGAGCAGAATTGCAGGACACTCCAGAACTGACGAATGAAAAGATGGGCGACATTGGAGATCACGCTCCTTGTTGCTCGATGGTCAAATACGCGGTCATGAACACTGTTGACTACGGATGGACGAACGATACTCTACAACAAAATTTTTGTGATCACTCGCTCTCGATGAGCGAAACCAGCGATGTAGCCACCGGAACTATCGCTGACACCATTGTTGTGACCCACTCAATGGGGGGCCTCGTGATGGCCAGCGCGCTCGCCAATGGAAAGTGCAGCTTCAGTAAAACCACGTCGTGGGTGAGTATGAGCGCTCCGATGAGGGGAAGCATGGCCGGTGACTTCCTCCAAGAAATCTGCAGCGGGGAGTACACTAAAATTGTTTCCGATTTAATGAATCTACTCGGCCAGTGTCCAGCATCAATTTCTAAGAAGTCGACCTCGTACCAGTACGGTGAGTATAGCACCGCAAAGGTTAACGCGGCGTATACCGCAGCCCAAGAGGCCTACTGTCGAAATGTGACTGCGGCGTTGTGCAGCAAAAGTTACCACGGCATATTCTCGAAGTTTACACCATCTTGTTTAGTTGGCGGATCGGTGATTCCACACAAATCGAACGAGAACGACGCTCTCGTAGAGTTCCAGAGCTGCTTGGGTGGCCTCGATCCGTCCATGTTTGGAAACAGCTATCTTGATCAGTTTTACTCAGCGAAGTTGAACCACGCTGACACGGGCTTTTTGACTCGTGATGGTTTTTTCAAGGATTCACAGAAACCTTTCAAGTGGTTTGAGTGTCTGTTCTAGCTTGGCCCCATGAAATAGTTAGGAACCTGTGTGGTGTAAAACTCGTAATGCACGGAATAGAACCATGAAATCACATTTGAAATATCCATCTCGCTGCCCAAAGAGCGAACTTTCGTTAAACTCTTTGTCTTTATGAGCCCATGCGTAAGTACTACGCTGTTACCGCCGATGAAGCTGCTTCGTCAATCATTACTCCAAGTAGAAGCACAAAAAGTTGAACGGGTGCGTTACTTTCAGCAATGCGTTTCAGTACAACCGTAGGTGAAGTCGACAACGCTATTCACGAGAGATTTTTTTTATCTGTTATTGATACTTGTAGCGACAAAAGTGATTGCTGCGTATCTGGAAACGACACTTTGATGTCGTAGACGGTGGACGGTTGGAGCTCCAGCACGCGGAAGAACTTGGGAAGCGGACGAAACAACACGAAGTCGCCACAAAAATATTAAATGCAATTATCAATGCATCCCTGAGGTTTTTATTCGTAGTCAACTTTGATGACGAAGCTTGTTTTCTTGTTGACGTTGTAGATTTTATTAATTTTTATCAATCAAACAATCAAATGGATAATTCTATGTACAAGGTGCCATCAATGATCACGAGCAGCTATGCGTTTTCGCATGGTATTTATTTTACGTATCCCTTCAGAAGAACGTCGGATGGAAGTGAAATACCACATATAGGCACAACCACTTTCGCCTGGCCAACAACAACAGTACCAATATCAATACAAGCAGCAACTAGTTTCTCCACTATGTGGATGACAACAAGATTCGCGATCGTTGCGCTCCTGTTAATGGCGACACTGGCAACAGCACTGAAGAAACCGCCGGCATTTCCCCCGGTGCTAGTAAATGACCGGCGGATTACTGCTTTACCGCTACCCAATTCAAGAAACCTGAATGCTGCCGAGCACATGGAGATCGAAGCGTCCTCATGCGAATGCAAATCCGCTCCACGCCCATGCATCTTCCTGCATGGTTTGGGCAACCCGCACGAAGAAGCAGAGTTGCAAGATACCCCAAAGTTGACGAAACATAATTTTGGTCACATCGGTGACCATGCTCCTTGCTGCACAACAGTCAAGTACGCTGTCCTCAATACTGTCGATTACGGCTGGACAAGCGCCACTTTGCAGCAGAAGTTCTGCGATTTCTCGCTTTCAATGAGCAAAATCAGCGACGTGACAACTGGAACAATCTCGAATACTATCGTCGTGACTCACTCGATGGGTGGACTGGTGATGTCGATGGCACTCGCGACGGGGAGGTGTAAATTTGGCAAGAGTACGTCATGGGTGAGTATCAGTGCGCCAATGACAGACAGTATGGCTGGAGACTTCACTCAAGATGTCTGCAATGGAGAATTCACTGATATTGTCGCGGACGTAATGGTGTTAATCGGTCAATGCCCCGCGTCTCCTGCTCGCAAATCCATTTCCTACCAGAATGAAAAGTACAGTACCCCGGAGTTGAATGCCGCGTACACTACAGCTCAGGAAGCTTTATTAGTGGACATAGTATAGATTACCAAGCTTGAGTCCAGGGGGAACAGCCGCTGGACACGAGCTTCTAACACCCAAAATACGGGCTTCAGCGTGTGAGCAGGTTCGAGCCACTAAGGCCCCCGGACTCACGCTTTACCGACGTTTGCTACTGCCGCGGACGCTGCAGATACTCTGGCCGTGGACGATCGTTGACGAGCGCCTCCGCGACGAGCATGATGTTCAGCGCCGCACACACGTCGCGATCCCAGAACGTCCTGCAATCGCTGTTGGTACAGTGCAAGACATTGCGAGAAGTGCGCGCCTGATGGCGTGCTTGTGCTGGTGGAGCAGGCTGCACTACGGCAGCAGGTGGGGTTTCTTGGGTGGTGCGTGTCCTCCGATCGAAAGCAGTTTGGGTCATGTTGCCGTGGCAGTTGAAGCATTTCTTGCTGGTGTTGTATTCGTCGATCGTCCGCACAGTAGCCCGCCTTGCCATCTCTTTTGCAAACCCTTTTAGCGGCGGATGTGACCGCCCACGCAGCCCACGTGGATTGTCAAATGCCCCCACACCGACAAATGTGCCGTCGTTGGCGACCGGAACCACTCGATCACACATATGGTTCAGCGCCTTGCACTTATATACGTAGTTGTGGAAGCGCCATCTTCGGTAAGCCTTCGAAGCGGAGAACGTCACCAGGAAGTTCACATTTCCCCACAGGAACCTGAGCCCGGTCCAGCACGTGTCGGTCGCTGCATATATGAAGGACGGCATCTGGTCTAGTACAGCGGCGTAGTGCCCTTCTCGACGTTTCAACGCTTCGAACCAGTATGTGCGCTTATTGAAGCCTGCAAGGTGGCGGTATTCCGCCGTGCTACATCGCACAATGGTAAATTCGTCCCCAATTGCGGGAGGATGTTCACCCCGCGGCCGCTGCGCTCTTCTTTCTTCTCTCCACGTCCGTGGCCCATGCATGCACCTCCGCTTGCAGCGTAGTCGTCGACGTCGCTTACGACGACGTGCTTGCTTGCGACGCCATTTGGTTGTCGCCGTGTTCTTCGTGCGCTTGATCTTCTTGAACCGGTACAAGCAATTCGCGTGGAACACGTTATCAACAGGGGTGTGTCGCCATGCGGCGGTGCACATTGCGCGTACTCCTGGATCGTCGCCGATGACATGCGACGGCATATAGTCCAGCGGCAATTGCGGCGTGAACGCTCGTGAGGACAAGAACGGGTTCTCCCCCCAAGGCATTCCCTCGTGCGCAACACGCTCACCTCGTAGCCGTTAGTCGTGATGAAGTTTGCAAATCGCCAGCGACCGGTCTCAAACTTGGCTACATTGAAGAGTTTCCTCCAGGCAGCGTCCTTCACCGCTTGAAACTCTGGGCTGGTCGGGAATCGGAGACGGCCTCTGCTGCCCGTCACCATAAACTCTTGCAAGAGGTCCAGATCCAGTCTCCGCCGACTGCCTAATTCTCGACGTACGCGACGCCACATCTCCCACAGCACAGAAGTGTTGATGGCAATGTGGCCTGGGACGAACGATGTCGTCAACGGTAGTAAAGAGAAAGCACGGATTCCACGGCGACGCTCGTCTTCTTCGTTCATGTGGGCATTGATATACCGTAGCATTTGATACTGTCGCTCGAGGAAGTAGCTAGTGGCGTTATTGATGTTGGCTGCCGTCGGTTTCACGGGCAAGAACTCACGGAGGTGAGTTGCGCCTTCTCTAATTGGACCCTCCACATCTACAAACTCGTACGCCTCGACGTACTGCGCGTAGAATTCCCATTAGTGGGGATATCGAAGCGTAGTTTGATGTAGTTTTGGGTCCGCCTATAGTACTCGCCCTTGATCATGCGCAGCGCATCCGTCAACATGGCCTTCGTGATACAATCCTTAGCCGATGACCAATTAACGATGCTCGGACGTTCGTATCCTTCGACGGCTGTTCGCTCCTGGCGATATTGCATAATAGTCCGATAGAGGTGTGGGTCTCTCCTTTCGTTCGACGCAGCGAAGTTCTCGACACCGACACCAGCCACACATCGCGCGAAAGAGCTCACAGAGTTTGTCGTAGTCGCTAGTGTTCTCGCGTCGGCGGTGCTTGGAAGGTCTGCGCTCCGACGCTGTCTCGCCCAAGGCGAAGCGATGGTGCGTACGGCGCTTCCCGAGTGCTGATGCCATTACTGGACTTGAGAGGTGGACGGCAAATAGCTAAACGACTGAGTTTGGCAATGTTGCGTAGTACTTGGTAGTTGGGTTGTCTTCCGCCGCAGCGGGATCTCGGACTCGCACGCATGAGAGAATGGCGTTGGCGTGGCTTTGGTTGATTATGTCGGTTTTGGCGAACGCTAGTGCGGTTGCCTCTGGAAACGTCGAAGGTTTTGGCCCCCGAAGGTTTGGTAGACGCAGTCGTGGTATCTTATCTCGTGCGACAAAACAGTTGAAGTGCGTCTGGATCACGAAGCAGTGACGCTGGTGGTGCATTGCTCGTTTGTTTGACTTGCCTTGATGAGATTTGTGCTCTGTATCGTGGCTCTTCGCAGTAGCAAGCCACTAGTAGCAGCCACGTTTTAGCTCTGACGGTCGTGCAGCCAGTGAAGGGATTCGTTAGAGCCATGGAACCAATTTGATAAACTGGTGTCTGGACTCGCGTGCTTGCTTCTGCGAGATGAATGGCGCTCCTATCCCGAAGGAGCACGGATTTCCACTGCAGGCAGGGATTGGAAAAAAAGAATTGTAATTGTACAAGTGCAGCAATTGTACTCGAACAATATTGATTATTGAGCCGCTGCCAATCTCCACTGCATATTGATCACTATTGTCAGGAAGAATTCTACATCTCATAAAAGGTGTAGACTTCTACTCACATGAATCGATTTCATCTTCGTCTTCTTAATCCTCCTCACAGGCCGTGTGCACAGCCTCGACGTTATCTCGTTAGTAACTAGATCCCAGTTCATTCTCAAAAACAGGATCGACTCAAGTGTCTCTGCGCTCATTCGCTTGCGCGAGTAGCCGAGCATACACTTCACAGCTGAAAACAAGCGTTCTACTTCAACAGAAGTAGTGGGTAGCCACGTGAGATCGATGTACTTGAATCGTTCTTCTTCCCGAGACTTGGCTCGTACAACAATCGCAGTCTTCATTTCCGCTGGAGTACGACGGCGCCTGCCGACAGATCCGTTTTCCGCGTTGTTTGGCACGGGACCGCGAGGGTTTGACGGCGATTGAGCAGTGGGCGTGGGCGACGACTTGTTGCGTTTTTTCGTCAAGCCTGTTGTGCGGGCCGATAGGCTCTTGGTGCGCTTTCTTTTTGAGTTGGAATGGCCTGCTTTATAATCCAGGTGCAAATTGCCGTCGTCCAGAAAGCGGAGGAGTCGGGTTGACGCTTCCGATTCTTCAGAAGTTAGATCGCGCTCTCGGCATTGCATAATTTTGACCACGGCCGTCTCGAAATGAGGTGACTCCACGATCTTGGCGTCTGCTTTGAGGCGGTCGTCTAGCTCTGGGAAATCAACCAAGATCTCGTCCAAAATATCGCGAACGGACATAAGGTTGAGGTCTTTTTGTTGAAGGCGTTTGGTTGCTAGCTCTAGCAACTCCATGCGTCGAGCTGACTCTCCTCGCATCAGAGCATAGTGTGAAAACAAGAAGGCTGGAAGATTTCTCAAGTTTGTTCCTGGCTCACGAGAATGGCTCCAAAAGAACGCGGCGATTTTTTCAAGCTGCTCTGTCGTCGTATAGCCGTCGAGCATCGTATCCGCTCCTCGATCGTCAAAATTCTTCCGTCGCCTATCATCTTCTTCATACTCGGTAACTTTCAGCAATAAGGTCACGGCATCGTTTCGTGGAGAAGGATGATTGTTGATCTCCATGCGCTGTTGTTGTCGCTACAAATCGACCATGGCAGCTACATAACCATTTACAGTAGCTTTTCCAATCGTTTGAGCCCTTCCCTCTTGACCCTTTCGTCGCTTAGCACGGTCGATGATTCGTTCCTCCAAGAAGAGATGCAGCTTCCCTTTGGTAACAGTTGAAGCATCTCGATAGTGCTTTCCTTCACACCATTTGACGAATCCTGCCTGGTAGCCTGTGTACTTCCGGTTAGTGTTTTTTGGGCGAGCGTCTAGCGTAGCTTGAAGCGTTGCACGTTCACTTTCTTCTATCTCGACTTGTACAACACTTTTATTCGACAGTGGAAGATCGCAAGTAGCTGATGCTGCAGCTGCAGCTGCATATGAGCTGACAGAGACGGCAGATTTTCTTGTCATGGCGAAAATGATCGAGTGAGTGCCTGTTGGTGGTTTTGAAGTTTGAGTGTTACAAAACGGATATTTCGGTTAGGTCCAAAAACCGGTAATGACGGAATATATCCAATACTACCGCAACGATCGTACAATATCACAACACGTCGTACCGTGGCCGCTCTCGCTTTTAAGTGGTGCGACGGCCCACTCCACGATTGGCCTGTTCATTTGAACATTTGCGAAGCCACTTTTCACGCGCTCCCACCTCCCTCTATGGCGTCTGCCGCAGCCAAGCGCTAAATCAACAACGGATTATGCTGCTGTTGCTCGTCGTCACCTTGGCCTTCCTGACCTCTCCATCGACCTCTTCTCCGCCCCCTAATCCCGTCCCCGTCGTAGATCTCCGTCCAGAGTCCCCACTTTCGTCTCAGCACGTGCCCTACGGCGTTCCCCAGCTCTTCCGCGTGCTGGAGCTCCAACCGTCCACCGTCTACGACATCAAAGTGTCGTATCCAGCGACCCAACCATCACTCTTCTCTTTGCATGTGGAGCGAGTGCTGCTGCCGCTTCCTGTGGCGAGCACCGATGAATTTGACGTTAACAGCGCAAATATTGCACGAAATATCATGAAAAGAAAGACGATGCCAACTCGTCGACGAGTTTTAAACACAGCCAAACTTCGGCTGCACCCGAACGAGATGGAGACGCACGACTCGGTACGGTACCGTCTGGAGCCATCGGGAGCTGCCGTTGAGGTGGAATTTTCACTTTTGGCCGAAATTGAAGGAGTGCAACGACCAGATTCCAAGTTAGAAATGAACGAGTGCGTGTTCGACATCGTCGTGGAGGAGGTTTTGTTGGAGGCATTTCCGAGAGATACGTTGGTACTGATCGGGTGGTTGGTACTACTGCTAGCTGTGAGTGCGAAATGGGTGCTCCCATATTTGGAGAAGAAAATTGCACTTGGATGTGACGAGGATCGAGTAGAGTTGGCGCAGACCAAGGAGTCGTAGGTGGAAATGATCAAGGGGACAGTCGACAGAGCTGCTTGATTCAAGTATTGTCGAGGTGACGGAAGACAAATAATAGTTGCTGCGCGGATAATGACGACAGTGTTGATTATGGTATTACACTATCCGCAATGAGCATTCCCTTTTACCGCCATCTATTTTACTATACTGCAATACTTGAAGTAGATAAGCACCTACGAGTATCCAACCAATTCATGTCCACAACAGCGACTCAGAACTAGCTGCAGGACCACTAACATCTACTTTGGCACACTTTATTGCACAAGGTGTGCCAACCCGATACACCACACAACTACTAACGTAACCTGAATCATGGCAATTTTGCAGCTAAGTCGTACTGAATGTAGATTTGAAGAATGGATCGAGAGCCATCCAGTGATAAGTTAATACAGCAAGAACAATTTCCAGCCTGCACTCGGCAAATAAACTCGCCTAAGAAAATGCCCGCACTTTCGTCAAATTGAAGTGTCGAGGCACTTGTAAGCCAAACCTCAGGCGCAAACGGAGTCTATCGTACCCCGAATGAGACTGGTTACGGTTGTGAAGGCTGGCATCAAACATCCATGAGAAATGATGTCGCACCTACCCACCACTTCTTCTACAGTACAATGCTTCGTAACCATCACACTTTGCACCACAACCGTATACTTCCGTTGACGCCGAACTTTATTTAAAACATGCAAACACGACATTTGCGAACCCAGCGATGCAGCCTACCCTCAAGGCCGAGCCATTTGATCATTGATCGGGAAATTTGGCAACTTTGTTGTGTACATGTACGTCTGCTACTGTAGATGTAGGTTTACCGACTACACAGCCACTCGAACATTCATTCCACCAGCTGAATCGTTGCAACCTCAACGATGCGGATGTGCTGGCGGCATTTTTTTACGAGTACTATGACACTGTTCTCCGTAAGACGACGCTTATCAGTCGTTTCATAGTTAAAGAGAGTTTATCGGGGTCTTAGCCGTGTGGCACGAATGTTTACGTCCGTAAAAAACTCAAATATTCTGTTTGATGCTTTTTCCATATCAATCATACAGGCTCTGGGGGCAAAGTGGTTCGTTTCGGTTATGAACCATTGTCATGAGGGTCCTTGCGTGGAAGGCAAGGTGCCGAATGGCAGCCCCACAGGGATGGTGGGAGGGTTTAAAATTTTACAGGAGTGTGCGCAAGCTTGGAGATCGAGGAGCCCGTTGATGCTCCGATCGACGAGAGCTTCTTGCGCGGCGTTGCTCGGTCGCAGGGTCTTGCGTGAGGGCCGATGGTTGGCCTGTGCGCTGCGACGTCTAAACCGAAATGAACCACGACTGCACGGAGAACTCTGCCTGAGAGGACGCGAGTCGCTCGCGGCTGGCCAAAACTCAGGCAGTTGTAACCTCTTGAGTCTTGTCCGACGTGCGATTGCTCTTGTCCGTCGGAATAGTGCCTTCCTTCATCAGGAAAATACACATTACCTTAGTATAGTGAGACTGGTTATTGATACTAAACAATAACTCCGTTTCGTAGTAACACGATTTGGTGATCACCCAATCATACCAGCACGATTTGTGCGGAAACCGGTAGCCGATCCAGATTATGAACGCTCCAACCAGCAAGTAATCACCACCGTCAAGGTAAATGCACGTGATTTCATTCTCGAATTTTTACAATGGAGGGCAGTGTCCTCTATCCACCCAACAGTCACTTAATAATGGTCGACGACATCGTAGGCACCATCATGCAGCGCCATGAGGCGCCCCCCACATTCTGCACTTCCCGCCTTCCCTATCAATCGCGCCAACAAACCAACCTGTTCAAGCACCAGAGACCAGTCAAGATGGCCAAGTCCGTTAGGAAATATTCAGCAACAGTCGTGGAAACCATGCAAGAGACGACCCCGTCATCAGAATGGCATCGAAAACGTTGCGAGAAAAACTACACCCGACAGATGCAGCTCAAGGACCAATTTCGTCTTGCACGAGAAATTGACAAGCTGCACTGTGAAATCAAAAGTAGTAATATCCAGTACATTACACCGCCAGTTTTTTTCCTTACCGCAATATACCAACGAGCACTGCTCTGCACCTTCCTGACCCTCAGCTGCTGAAAACGACGACACCAGCGCTAAGTAGCACCTGGTGCGAAGGAGGTCTCCTCCACACCTCCAAGCACCGCACACAGCAACAATAGGATTGCATCCAAAGGATGTTCATTCTAAAGAAAAAGATCATGGCATTACGAAAGAATAGTTCACCCTCACCGCCATTGGTTGGAAGACAATGTGGCACGCCTTCATCACATCTTCATTTCCGTTTAGGTACGATAGCGAATTCTCTCCCTCTCTTTCCTCATTCCAGAATCTGCCGCCTCGAGAAAAGATGGTGCTGCTAAACTGCACGATCGTCGGAGAAGGGAGCGTGATCTCTATCATCATTGAGGAGTGGAAGACGGTGGCTCTCCTGAAGGACGCGATCAAGGAGAAGAACACAGCAACGATCACATGTGATGCCAAGGACCTGCAGCTCTTCCTGGCGAAGACGGAGGGCGGGGCGTGGCTGCAGTCCCGCTCAGAAGATGTGAAGAAGCTGAAGAAGGGCGAGAAGACTGCTTTAATCGAAGCGCTAACACACGAAGACAGAGAGCTACAGGGGGAGGATGGTCTTGCAGAAGTGTTGACGGGTATGGACCAGCCATCCACTGGTCAAATCCACGTGCTGGTGGTGGTTCCGGAGGGTGGTGCATCAGGGGACAACGACGGGCGAAGCTTTCAGAAGTTCAGTGTACCAATCTCGTTTTCCAAGGCGAGAAACGAGGGAGGAGTCCCTGCAACTTTTAGAACCCACCGATCAACGACCACTGAAGCATTTTTCAATCTTCTGTTTCCCGATGATGACGAGTATTTTCCAGTGATATTCGTCCGCGCTCCCCCTTTGTCCGGTAAGACGGCAATGTGTGATCTACTTTACAATCACATTGTTCGCTCCAAGCCTGATGCACTTGTTTCCCGCATTCGAGCAAACAGAATGACTGAAGATGGCAAGTTTGGTGATTTTTTCAAGCTCTTATATGGCTGTGAATTTGAAGCGCTCTGCGCACTCGAATGCGATCGAGTGGTACTAATTGATGAAGCCCAAATTACGTATAACGACGAGCAGCTCTGGAGAGGATACGTGAAAGACGCTTTGGACTCGCAAATACCCAGCCTACGCTTCGTTCTTTTTTCATCGTATGGCAGCTTTGATGCCTACCGCAAGCATGAACGCGCTGGAACTCCGATCCTTATCCCTCCTCAGAATACGTTTGGATTGAATGCAACGCCATCCAAGCCTGGCCTGCAGCTTTCACGTGTGGAGCTGGAAGAAATGGTTCGGAACAGCATTGGCGCATCAGTCTCCGATCTCATCTGGATTCTGTGCTCGGGTCATATAGGAATTGCTCGAGCAATCCTCATGTTTTTGTCTTGCAAGTTTGGCTCGAAAACGCCAAATGCTGAAGATCTTGAGATGGAACTTCGCTCCGTGGGGCTGCTGCAATACATTCGCTGCAGCTATCGGGGTATCCCGACTGCTGATGCTTTCCAGCGAGTGAAAAAAGCTAATGGTCTGTCAGAGGAATCAACACTGAAGATGAGTGAAATCTTGAATGGTGTTGCTTCTGGGCAGGTTATGCTCGTATCTGATGGGCAGCGAACTCCTAGAAGTCAGACTGCCGTGGAATATTTGACGAAGTACGGGTTCTTGTACGAGGATCAGGCGAAGCAGCTCCAATTCGCTTCAAGCATGCACCTCAAGATCTGGCTACATTCGAACCGAACGGAACCAATCGGGTATATGGTATCAGATATCTCACATGAAGACTTCGTTCTCGCTTGTGTAAAGCGAATGAGTGTTTCGCGTCTGCAGAATTTCGCGACCGAAAACACCTCGAGCATTGCTCGGGAACGCCAAATTCAAATGGAGTTATACAGCGCCACAACATCATGCTTGCCTCGAGATGTCCTGGTTACCCCAGAATGGCGCACGGGAGATGGCAAAGGATTCGTTGATTTGGTGATTCGTGGCTCGAGCGTCCTTTGGTTTTGGGAGTTGCTTGTGAATGGTGATCATGCTGTCGATCATTCAGATCGATTTGAAACTGGGGGGAAGTACTATGGGAGCTTAACTGGAAGTTCTCGATATGTGCTCATCGATTTTCGTCAGAACAAAGGTGTTCGGCATCAGAGGCATGGGTTTCTGTATGTGTCTTTCGTGGATTCATACAGCAAAGCGCTGGTTTTCAGCCTTGGTAAGCCTGATGTCAGTGTCGAACTGTCACGCTAATCAATTGCTGGCTGTCCCACAACGCATTAGTTTATTTTTCTATCCTGATAAATATAAAGTTAGTAATATACAGAGATGGCGTACTCACCTGAACAATACCTCGCTAACAAAGAGCGAATCAAGGCCGCACAAAAGCGCTACTATCAGCGCACACGCGACGCTCGCTTGTCATACCAAAAGAGCTACGACGATAAGAATAGAGACCAAATTCGAGCTCGAAAGCGTAAGCCTAAAACCGAACTTATTGAAGACAAAGTCGAACCTAACAGCGAAACCGAACTTAATTAATTAATTTTTTTCTGATAAAAAGTCAAGCCTAATATAGCCAATGACAACACCAGGCTGGCTTAAAACCTCCAACAATGCATAAGCCAAATATTTGAATTAATTAATTTCAGATTTTTTCTATAGGAGTATGATATAAAGTCGATCCTGATACAAGATCCAAAATATTATAAAGTCATCCCACAGGGAAAAATATAGTGAGATTCACTTGAAAGAACAAATGGATTTGATAGTAAAAACAAATGCTAAAAATTTAAGTTTTTTAATCTTTCAACCCAATCAAAAAAATTAGGTGATTTAGCTATTTAACAATTCGTCAATAGCAGCACATAGCTTTGGTGCCTTTTCAGTTGCGAACTTAGATGGTCGTAGCCATTGGATGTAGGGAACATCAATCGAATATACCTGCTTCACCGACTTGCGCTTATATCGCCCAAAATTTAGAATATAAGAGCCGTCATCATTAGTATTTCTAAACTTAGCAACAAGGAATTTAGCAATATCAGAATCAGGACCTCCAACCAGCATCCCCTGAGAACGGAGCCATCGACAGTAGGATGGGTCCCTCTCGAAGACATCTTCAATAGTTGAGCCTTTGTACTTACCGAAAGAAATGGACATGGTATCTATATACTTTAGGTATATATCTAATTTCCTAATTTAAATAATTAAGCCGTAGTAAAGTCAAGTACTTCACCTGTGAGACGATCATAGCTCAGCTCCTGTTCGCTAATTACCAGAACCAGGATATTAACTCCCTGGCAACCGGCGTCAGTTCCCTGGATCTGAATAGCCTGAGGTACATCCTTCTCCGTTAGACGGCTGACGTCAGCAATCAGCATGCGGTTCGTGAGCGACCATGTCTGGTAGTCAAGCAGACCATTGACAAGTTCAGGAGTAAGATCACCGTTGATGGCACCAAGCTTGCTTACCTCGTCCGAGAACTGACGGAAGTCATAGTCATGGCTAATGTCAAAGCACTGAGTCGAACCAATACGTACATTGAAATTGCGAATTGACGAACCAGGCCGAAGAGTCCAAGGGGCAGTATCGAAAGGACTCTGGAACTGTTGAACAGCGGCAGATGCAAAGCTACCGGTCTGCTCAGCGAACGGTAGCAGCACAACGTACTTAGCATTCTTAACCGAAGCAGACAGCTGGAGATCAAAGGAAGCATTAAACTGAGTCGATTGCTTACCAGTGCCAGCGCGCTGATAGAACCACTGAGCATAACAGTCGTTGTAGCGAACCTTCTTAACAGGCTTCGAAATAATTGCCTGAGGATTCTCAAGATGAGCAAAAGGTACATACAGACGAGCAGTGGTGAATGGCATGTAAGTACCATCAATAGTGGGCTCAAGAGAATTGACAACAGCACCCCAAGCAATCGAGAAGCCAGCAGACGCGGCAAGCACACCAGCCATAGGATTATTTGAGGCAGCTGATGCAACCATAACAGGGCATACATTACCAGATGAAAGCGTAGTGCTCGTCAGCGACATGTTCTTACTGGCATCAACAGCAATAGCAGCCGTACCCTGGTTGACGCGGAAACGAAGGCGGATCTGAGGGTTAGCCATCTGTCGTGTCGGAACACGGCAGTTTTTGCTTCTGTCACACTCCTTCACCCACAACACTCGTCTCGCCCGCAAAGACTTAACGAGAAGTGGGAATAGAATCTGAAGACCCAGATCCGATCCCTTACACCGGGCTGATCTTGACCCTGTGTTGCTGTGAGTTGTCGGTAGGCCAACCAAATAATCCAAGCGCCACTGACTACGAGCAGAGTCAGCACGCTTCTTCACTACACTTCAAACCTCGTCGGCCCTCAGAAGGAAGGGTCCAGGGACTTTTCAGCCCGAGACGAGGGTGCCGGAGTCAAGCCCCGAACGGTAAGACAATATAGGAGTCGCTGTCTCGCGCTCCCCAATACAGACGATAGCTTAGTACCGCAAACTATACCTCAATCAAACCACACACGTCTATCTCTTGGCCTGACCGATGGATGAACACAAGCTACTACACTAGATGTTCATCGGCAGACATCTCACGCCCTAAGCTGCCAGACACCTTCTTGGACTTACCAGAGGCCGGTATTGCACTTGGTGGGAAAATCTGTTCTGTTTGTTCGCCCAGAGGGCGTTAAAATCTCATCCTACGATATTCCTATCGCCTATACAAATATCAAATATAAATGTGACCGTTGTGAGCGAGAGCTCAAACTACCGGCGACTCCTCGCTGCCCGATCTTTCTGCTAGGTTCGGATCTCGTCTTAGGTTCGGATCTCGCCAGCTAAGTTCGGATCTCGCCACCGATAAGTGCGCGTGGTTTCAGTGGTTCTCTAGTGTGCGCACACCAACTCTTCTGAAGGACCGAATGCGTCTCCCGTGTGTGCCACACTTATTGACTCCCAGTTAACGGCGGTCAAACCCAGAAGTTGCCGTCACCGCCGGCACGAGTGCGCGCCACGCCGCTGGCGAATCCCGACACCACATGTATGCTTTCCAGACGTTCCAGAAGATTGCTCGTGAGGTCAAAATAAGTCCGCAACAGTCTGTCGTTTTACCGTCGTCTAGGGTTACTTCATGGGAGAAACACTCCAGGACCAATGTACCATGCTTGAGATCTTTGCCGAACGTATCGTACTCAGCAGCATCGTACACAGGATCAAACAACGATTCTCGGTCACCGCTTAAACCACGCACGAAAAACTCCGCTCTAGTTGTACACAAGTGCGCAGATGCCCATTCCAGCAATTCGGCAACATTCTTAATTTCCCAACCATCTATAACGAAATTGATAACATAAGATTAGAGTGATGTAAATGACGTACAAGAAATGAAAGTACTACATACCTGCACGGTTTTTCATGAGTGTGGATTTCCGATTTTTCAGCTGTGTCACATCCGGAACGCACATATAGCGACTCGGAACATCACTATACCGCTCCAGAAGAATTTTCCTGCACTTCTTTGGGCCGCATCCCAACAAAATGTCATCCACTTCAGTAAGAAAGAAACCAGGAATGCCCCGCTTCTTTAACTCCGTCCTAGCTCCAGTGTGTTCACCATGATCCTGGAGCCATACTGTTCGTGTATCACCGTTGTTCGTTGGAGCTAGTCGAATGCGTTTTGCGCAGTTTTCGTGTGAAATGCAGCGATAAACACTTCGACCATCGATTTTTCCAGATCGCTTGCCATAGCTGTAGTGGAACGTATATACGTAGCCGTCAAAACTGTCGATGCCACGTTTTGCTGCTTTCAATGTGGCGAACTCAACACGACTAAGAAATAGTGTCCTTTCGTGTTTAATGTTTTCATCCGATTCATCTTCCGAAAACTCAAACTCCACGGTTAGCTCGTCCGCCGCGCTATCGCAGCGACCGGTAGTCGCTTTTACTTGGGGGCACGGCGGAGATGTTGGTGGGATCGAAGGCGGTGCAGACATCGAAGGTGGAGCAGGAGGTGTTGGAAGCACACTTGGTAACGGAGGAGGAGCGGGAATTGAAACCAACGAGGGTGGGGTTGGCATTACAGTCGGACGTGATGGCGGTGATGACAGTGCTGAAGCCGTTGGAACTGCTGCTGAACTCGGACGTGTTGCTGCACTTCTACCTAGCACGACGTCCTTCCAAGTCCACGTTGGTGTTGTGGCATCGGTTATAGGGGTTTGTGAAGCCAATGCATCCCCAGTTGAAGCACTTGGTGGAGCAGAGAACATCGCGGTGGTAGGTCCGAGCGGCGTTGCAGGTGGATGGTTGACAAGGACGTTTATGTATTGACCTTTACTACCAGTAACTTTCCTTGTTCGCCTACCGTTTTACCATCCTACTTGATCACTGTGCAAAAGCATAAACGACCTTGACGATCCACCTTTTTCAGATCTCCTTGATGAATCACCACAGTTTCCTCGATGATAAGCCTCACCCGTCACCGTCGCCATTGGCAACTCCACGAACGCTGGTCTACTGGCCGTTCGCATCCTCGGTGGTGGAGACTCGTCGCTCATTGACGCTATGGCGACGTTCCTGGATACGCAGAAGCGTGAGGTGGACGACAAGATCGAGAAGATGGCTACCAGTGGCTGAAAGGAGTACCTTCAGAACATGAAGAAATAGAGGCTGTGGCAAGGCTAAGACGTGAACAAGAAGGGTTTCTGTATTTTCAGTTTGTCTTGCGCAGTTGTCTGCATGTTTGTTCTCTATCTACTTGTTCTTCTTCATCTTGAGGCTCTTGAGCTGGTTCTTCAGCGTTTTGGGGGCCTGCTTGTTCGGGCGTTTGCTCGATGTCGGTGCTGCCATGAGCTGCCACATTGCGCCAGTACACAAGCTCACTAATCGCCAAAACAGCACTTGAACCCACAGCGCACAGATTAGCATGGGGAAGAGCATGTTGAAGTGCAGCAAGATCTTCATCACCGTCGACGTCTGCTTGTCCTTGATCATCTCCGAATACATCCTCGCAAACCAGAACAACGGAAGGAACGTTGTGCACGTGAAGATACCCGCAAACAATGCAAAGGTGAAGAACAACGTAGCCTCGGCAATTGCCGCCAACGGCGCAATGTTGACAAATCATTCGCATAATGGAGCGCGAACTTGACACCAATACACACAGGGTGTATGCCGCCCAGGACATTTAGACCGGCGGCGGAAGCGGACAAAATAGGATAGTCACTCAGCAACAGTCGTGGAAACCATGCAAGAGACGACCCCGTCATCAGAACGGCATCGAAAACGTTGCGAGAAAAACTACACCCGACAGATGCAGCTCAAGGACCAATTTCGTCTTGCACGAGAAATTGACAAGCTGCACTGTGAAATCAAAAGTAGTAATATCCAGTACATTACACCGCCAGTTTTTTTCCTTACCGCAATATACCAACGAGCACTGCTCTGCACCTTCCTGACCCTCAGCTGCTGAAAACGACGACACCAGCGCTAAGTAGCACCTGGTGCGAAGGAGGTCTCCTCCACACCTCCAAGCACCGCACACAGCAACAATAGGATTGCATCCAAAGGATGTTCATTCTAAAGAAAAAGATCATGGCATTACGAAAGAATAGTTCACCCTCACCGCCATTGGTTGGAAGACAATGTGGCACGCCTTCATCACATCTTCATTTCCGTTTAGGTACGATAGCGAATTCTCTCCCTCTCTTTCCTCATTCCAGAATCTGCCGCCTCGAGAAAAGATGGTGACGCTGTTCTGTGCAATTGTTGGTGCGCAAGGGAGCGCGTTCTCCATCGACATCGACACTAGCAAGTCGGTGGATCACTTGAAGGACGCGATCAAGGGGAAGAATGCAGCGACGATCACATGTGATGCTAAGGACCTGCAGCTCTTCCTGGCGAAGACGGAGGGCGGCGTGTGGCTGGATGGAGCTGGCGCGGCATCTGTGGCACTCGATGAGCATGGACACCCGCGAGGCTTTGTGCAGATGGATCCATTGTTGTGGATCAAGAATCCCAAGCACTTTGGAGCGAATTTTCGACCGGATGAGGGCCAAATTCACGTGCTGGTGGTGGTTCCGAAGGGGGCTGGTGGCGATCAGGAACTCGAAAGTATGCTCTCACACGATGCATTGACGAGGATCCAAGAAGACAATATTCGAATGTGGCATAATGTGGCGGAAGAAATTCGCGAACGGGATCGCAAGCGAGCGGAAGAAACTCGTCAACTGAATCGCACACTCGAGAGAGCTTTAAACCCCGCGACGCCGAGTAAATCCGATTCACAATTGGGTCAATATCATTTGAATCTATTGCTGAAGGATGGATGCGTCTCGGGTGCTGAAGAAACAGTCGGAGCAGATGCCTTTTGGTCGGTGGAAGTTCAGGCCCAAGTCGACTGCATTAAAAGGGAGGATTTTTTTGACGCCTTCATTACTCCTTACTTCAGCAATGCGCTGGACAGCCACGATGTTGTATTCGTCAATAGCGAGCTTTATAAATGGTTGCCGCAGTCTACGTGTGGCAACAGCAATACAGACCTCAAGCCAGATGGATTTGTGACTCATCGTGGGATGTATCACAAGGAGCCTGAACCAAATGATGATGTCAGTCGAGTGGGTACCTCATTTCGTTTTGGGAAAGCAGCTAAGGCACTGTTTGATTGCCTCGTTCTCTTCGAGAGCAAGATCACTAAACATTTGGGAGGGGCTCCATTTGGCCAAGTCGTGCGATACATACAGCACCTTTTCCCTAAGGGGCCAGGAAGTGCCGTTCTCTTCAACCACACAACGTTTTGGTTGATCTACAGCCTCAACGGTGTTGTGGTGCGTGTTATCACGGCGATGTGGGTCATGGAGGGCTCGAAAGCGTTGTTTCGTGACTTTATTACTAAGAACTTGTCACCGTGGGTGACGCGTTTGACTGCTGCCTGCTCTGCGTTAAACGTTGAGGTGGTGGAGGGTGATGCATTTCTCGGCCGTGGTGCATTCGGACGCGTTTTCAAGGTAAAACGAGTAGGTCAAGACGAGGATGTGTTGGCCTTGAAGATCGTGGAGACGAGCTCGGTTGGACGTCTTTTTCAAGAAGAAGACGCGTTAGTGCGTGCCCAGCACACTGGCCTGGCGATTAGACCCGTGGGGACAGCTACAGAGATTTCTGAAGGCGCCGCGATGTTGCTGTCTCCTGTTGGGGAACCTATATCTTATCCTACCACAAGTCAGGAGGCGCGAGCCCTTTTTGACATGCTATGGCAGCTCCACTCTGCTGGCGTGGCCCACGGAGATCCTCGCGTGCCGAATGTGATTGTCAAGGATGGACAGCGTTTGTGGATTGATCTTGTTGAATGGAGGGACGCGTCCCCCTTACTAATGAAAAATGACGCGAAGATCCTCACGCAGTCCATTCTTCACGGCTTTCTGAAGGATTCGCCGGACTTGGAGCTGGAGGCGCTTATCAACAAGTATAGTGCAAGTCCTACACAAACGAATCTCGATCTTCTGGCCGACAAAGTCGGTGAAAAGTTAGCTGCAAGCCAAAGCGACGATTGAATGGCTTTATTTTGCAAGTGTTGAGGTGGAAGGTGCGAGTAGCTTGGATGATGCTAGGCGAGATAAGCAGGCATTTAAACCACAAAACCTCTCTGGAAATTCCTTAGGAAAAGCGTTTTGATTTCACTAAGTTTGCGATCGAAAACCGTGTCAACATGCAGCACTCAAACCAAAAAATACACCGTCAAAGGCTTAACGGTTAAGCCTTGAAAAGCAGTGCGGATAGGAAGCGGGAAATGCTCTCCCAGCAACGTCCTCGATCTTCTGCGTCCTCGAATTGACTTCAGCACCCGTCTTCAACTCCCTGTGGCAGTTAATAATTCGCTTAAATTCGGATCTCGCTGAAGTGGTCTTGTGCGCAGGATACATGTCGACGGATTTTGGTACACACGCACACTACGTAGATCTACAATGTTTCCGGCCAACATGTTGAGTGGACGGCGCACCCTAGCTTAACCTTTACATGCAGCACTCGTTTTTTGTGAGACCTATTAATAAATTTTTTCGTAGATAAAAAGTCCAGCCAAATATATCCAGTTAGCTCCCATGAAAGCACTTGAAAACCCCACCCAATAGCATTCATATGTATGAAACTCGTTAGGAGGCCATGACAATTAATTAATTTCGAAATTTTTTGTCGATGACTACGATATAAAGTCGATCCTGATACAAGATCCAAAATATTATAAAGTCATCCCACAGGGAAAAATATAGTGAGATTCACTTGAAAGAACAAATGGATTTGATAGTAAAAACAAATGCTAAAAATTTAAGTTTTTTAATCTTTCAACCCAATCAAAAAAATTAGGTGATTTAGCTATTTAACAATTCGTCAATAGCAGCACATAGCTTTGGTGCCTTTTCAGTTGCGAACTTAGATGGTCGTAGCCATTGGATGTAGGGAACATCAATCGAATATACCTGCTTCACCGACTTGCGCTTATATCGCCCAAAATTTAGAATATAAGAGCCGTCATCATTAGTATTTCTAAACTTAGCAACAAGGAATTTAGCAATATCAGAATCAGGACCTCCAACCAGCATCCCCTGAGAACGGAGCCATCGACAGTAGGATGGGTCCCTCTCGAAGACATCTTCAATAGTTGAGCCTTTGTACTTACCGAAAGAAATGGACATGGTATCTATATACTTTAGGTATATATCTAATTTCCTAATTTAAATAATTAAGCCGTAGTAAAGTCAAGTACTTCACCTGTGAGACGATCATAGCTCAGCTCCTGTTCGCTAATTACCAGAACCAGGATATTAACTCCCTGGCAACCGGCGTCAGTTCCCTGGATCTGAATAGCCTGAGGTACATCCTTCTCCGTTAGACGGCTGACGTCAGCAATCAGCATGCGGTTCGTGAGCGACCATGTCTGGTAGTCAAGCAGACCATTGACAAGTTCAGGAGTAAGATCACCGTTGATGGCACCAAGCTTGCTTACCTCGTCCGAGAACTGACGGAAGTCATAGTCATGGCTAATGTCAAAGCACTGAGTCGAACCAATACGTACATTGAAATTGCGAATTGACGAACCAGGCCGAAGAGTCCAAGGGGCAGTATCGAAAGGACTCTGGAACTGTTGAACAGCGGCAGATGCAAAGCTACCGGTCTGCTCAGCGAACGGTAGCAGCACAACGTACTTAGCATTCTTAACCGAAGCAGACAGCTGGAGATCAAAGGAAGCATTAAACTGAGTCGATTGCTTACCAGTGCCAGCGCGCTGATAGAACCACTGAGCATAACAGTCGTTGTAGCGAACCTTCTTAACAGGCTTCGAAATAATTGCCTGAGGATTCTCAAGATGAGCAAAAGGTACATACAGACGAGCAGTGGTGAATGGCATGTAAGTACCATCAATAGTGGGCTCAAGAGAATTGACAACAGCACCCCAAGCAATCGAGAAGCCAGCAGACGCGGCAAGCACACCAGCCATAGGATTATTTGAGGCAGCTGATGCAACCATAACAGGGCATACATTACCAGATGAAAGCGTAGTGCTCGTCAGCGACATGTTCTTACTGGCATCAACAGCAATAGCAGCCGTACCCTGGTTGACGCGGAAACGAAGGCGGATCTGAGGGTTAGCCATCTGTCGTGTCGGAACACGGCAGTTTTTGCTTCTGTCACACTCCTTCACCCACAACACTCGTCTCGCCCGCAAAGACTTAACGAGAAGTGGGAATAGAATCTGAAGACCCAGATCCGATCCCTTACACCGGGCTGATCTTGACCCTGTGTTGCTGTGAGTTGTCGGTAGGCCAACCAAATAATCCAAGCGCCACTGACTACGAGCAGAGTCAGCACGCTTCTTCACTACACTTCAAACCTCGTCGGCCCTCAGAAGGAAGGGTCCAGGGACTTTTCAGCCCGAGACGAGGGTGCCGGAGTCAAGCCCCGAACGGTAAGACAATATAGGAGTCGCTGTCTCGCGCTCCCCAATACAGACGATAGCTTAGTACCGCAAACTATACCTCAATCAAACCACACACGTCTATCTCTTGGCCTGACCGATGGATGAACACAAGCTACTACACTAGATGTTCATCGGCAGACATCTCACGCCCTAAGCTGCCAGACACCTTCTTGGACTTACCAGAGGCCGGTATTGCACTTGGTGGGAAAATCTGTTCTGTTTGTTCGCCCAGAGGGCGTTAAAATCTCATCCTACGATATTCCTATCGCCTATACAAATATCAAATATAAATGTGACCGTTGTGAGCGAGAGCTCAAACTACCGGCGACTCCTCGCTGCCCGATCTTTCTGCTAGGTTCGGATCTCGTCTTAGGTTCGGATCTCGCCAGCTAAGTTCGGATCTCGCCACCGATAAGTGCGCGTGGTTTCAGTGGTTCTCTAGTGTGCGCACACCAACTCTTCTGAAGGACCGAATGCGTCTCCCGTGTGTGCCACACTTATTGACTCCCAGTTAACGGCGGTCAAACCCAGAAGTTGCCGTCACCGCCGGCACGAGTGCGCGCCACGCCGCTGGCGAATCCCGACACCACATGTATGCTTTCCAGACGTTCCAGAAGATTGCTCGTGAGGTCAAAATAAGTCCGCAACAGTCTGTCGTTTTACCGTCGTCTAGGGTTACTTCATGGGAGAAACACTCCAGGACCAATGTACCATGCTTGAGATCTTTGCCGAACGTATCGTACTCAGCAGCATCGTACACAGGATCAAACAACGATTCTCGGTCACCGCTTAAACCACGCACGAAAAACTCCGCTCTAGTTGTACACAAGTGCGCAGATGCCCATTCCAGCAATTCGGCAACATTCTTAATTTCCCAACCATCTATAACGAAATTGATAACATAAGATTAGAGTGATGTAAATGACGTACAAGAAATGAAAGTACTACATACCTGCACGGTTTTTCATGAGTGTGGATTTCCGATTTTTCAGCTGTGTCACATCCGGAACGCACATATAGCGACTCGGAACATCACTATACCGCTCCAGAAGAATTTTCCTGCACTTCTTTGGGCCGCATCCCAACAAAATGTCATCCACTTCAGTAAGAAAGAAACCAGGAATGCCCCGCTTCTTTAACTCCGTCCTAGCTCCAGTGTGTTCACCATGATCCTGGAGCCATACTGTTCGTGTATCACCGTTGTTCGTTGGAGCTAGTCGAATGCGTTTTGCGCAGTTTTCGTGTGAAATGCAGCGATAAACACTTCGACCATCGATTTTTCCAGATCGCTTGCCATAGCTGTAGTGGAACGTATATACGTAGCCGTCAAAACTGTCGATGCCACGTTTTGCTGCTTTCAATGTGGCGAACTCAACACGACTAAGAAATAGTGTCCTTTCGTGTTTAATGTTTTCATCCGATTCATCTTCCGAAAACTCAAACTCCACGGTTAGCTCGTCCGCCGCGCTATCGCAGCGACCGGTAGTCGCTTTTACTTGGGGGCACGGCGGAGATGTTGGTGGGATCGAAGGCGGTGCAGACATCGAAGGTGGAGCAGGAGGTGTTGGAAGCACACTTGGTAACGGAGGAGGAGCGGGAATTGAAACCAACGAGGGTGGGGTTGGCATTACAGTCGGACGTGATGGCGGTGATGACAGTGCTGAAGCCGTTGGAACTGCTGCTGAACTCGGACGTGTTGCTGCACTTCTACCTAGCACGACGTCCTTCCAAGTCCACGTTGGTGTTGTGGCATCGGTTATAGGGGTTTGTGAAGCCAATGCATCCCCAGTTGAAGCACTTGGTGGAGCAGAGAACATCGCGGTGGTAGGTCCGAGCGGCGTTGCAGGTGGATGGTTGACAAGGACGTTTATGTATTGACCTTTACTACCAGTAACTTTCCTTGTTCGCCTACCGTTTTACCATCCTACTTGATCACTGTGCAAAAGCATAAACGACCTTGACGATCCACCTTTTTCAGATCTCCTTGATGAATCACCACAGTTTCCTCGATGATAAGCCTCACCCGTCACCGTCGCCATTGGCAACTCCACGAACGCTGGTCTACTGGCCGTTCGCATCCTCGGTGGTGGAGACTCGTCGCTCATTGACGCTATGGCGACGTTCCTGGATACGCAGAAGCGTGAGGTGGACGACAAGATCGAGAAGATGGCTACCAGTGGCTGAAAGGAGTACCTTCAGAACATGAAGAAATAGAGGCTGTGGCAAGGCTAAGACGTGAACAAGAAGGGTTTCTGTATTTTCAGTTTGTCTTGCGCAGTTGTCTGCATGTTTGTTCTCTATCTACTTGTTCTTCTTCATCTTGAGGCTCTTGAGCTGGTTCTTCAGCGTTTTGGGGGCCTGCTTGTTCGGGCGTTTGCTCGATGTCGGTGCTGCCATGAGCTGCCACATTGCGCCAGTACACAAGCTCACTAATCGCCAAAACAGCACTTGAACCCACAGCGCACAGATTAGCATGGGGAAGAGCATGTTGAAGTGCAGCAAGATCTTCATCACCGTCGACGTCTGCTTGTCCTTGATCATCTCCGAATACATCCTCGCAAACCAGAACAACGGAAGGAACGTTGTGCACGTGAAGATACCCGCAAACAATGCAAAGGTGAAGAACAACGTAGCCTCGGCAATTGCCGCCAACGGCGCAATGTTGACAAATCATTCGCATAATGGAGCGCGAACTTGACACCAATACACACAGGGTGTATGCCGCCCAGGACATTTAGACCGGCGGCGGAAGCGGACAAAATAGGATAGTCACTCAGCAACAGTCGTGGAAACCATGCAAGAGACGACCCCGTCATCAGAACGGCATCGAAAACGTTGCGAGAAAAACTACACCCGACAGATGCAGCTCAAGGACCAATTTCGTCTTGCACGAGAAATTGACAAGCTGCACTGTGAAATCAAAAGTAGTAATATCCAGTACATTACACCGCCAGTTTTTTTCCTTACCGCAATATACCAACGAGCACTGCTCTGCACCTTCCTGACCCTCAGCTGCTGAAAACGACGACACCAGCGCTAAGTAGCACCTGGTGCGAAGGAGGTCTCCTCCACACCTCCAAGCACCGCACACAGCAACAATAGGATTGCATCCAAAGGATGTTCATTCTAAAGAAAAAGATCATGGCATTACGAAAGAATAGTTCACCCTCACCGCCATTGGTTGGAAGACAATGTGGCACGCCTTCATCACATCTTCATTTCCGTTTAGGTACGATAGCGAATTCTCTCCCTCTCTTTCCTCATTCCAGAATCTGCCGCCTCGAGAAAAGATGGTGCTGCTAAACTGCACGATCGTCGGAGAAGGGAGCGTGATCTCTATCATCATTGAGGAGTGGAAGACGGTGGCTCTCCTGAAGAAAGAGATTAAGAAGGAGAAGCAGAACGACTTGAAGGATGTCGACGCAGACAAGTTGCAGCTCTTCCTGGCGAAGACGGAGGGCGGCGCGTGGCTGCAGTCCCGCTCAGAAGATGTGAAGAAGCTGAAGAAGGGCGAGAAGACTGCTTTAATCGAAGCGCTAACACACGAAGACAGAGAGCTACAGGGGGAGGATGGTCTTGCAGAAGTGTTGACGGGTATGGACCAGCCATCCACTGGTCAAATCCACGTGCTGGTGGTGGTTCCGGAGGGTGGTGCATCAGGGGACAACGACGGGCGAAGCTTTCAGAAGTTCAGTGTACCAATCTCGTTTTCCAAGGCGAGAAACGAGGGAGGAGTCCCTGCAACTTTTAGAACCCACCGATCAACGACCACTGAAGCATTTTTCAATCTTCTGTTTCCCGATGATGACGAGTATTTTCCAGTGATATTCGTCCGCGCTCCCCCTTTGTCCGGTAAGACGGCAATGTGTGATCTACTTTACAATCACATTGTTCGCTCCAAGCCTGATGCACTTGTTTCCCGCATTCGAGCAAACAGAATGACTGAAGATGGCAAGTTTGGTGATTTTTTCAAGCTCTTATATGGCTGTGAATTTGAAGCGCTCTGCGCACTCGAATGCGATCGAGTGGTACTAATTGATGAAGCCCAAATTACGTATAACGACGAGCAGCTCTGGAGAGGATACGTGAAAGACGCTTTGGACTCGCAAATACCCAGCCTACGCTTCGTTCTTTTTTCATCGTATGGCAGCTTTGATGCCTACCGCAAGCATGAACGCGCTGGAACTCCGATCCTTATCCCTCCTCAGAATACGTTTGGATTGAATGCAACGCCATCCAAGCCTGGCCTGCAGCTTTCACGTGTGGAGCTGGAAGAAATGGTTCGGAACAGCATTGGCGCATCAGTCTCCGATCTCATCTGGATTCTGTGCTCGGGTCATATAGGAATTGCTCGAGCAATCCTCATGTTTTTGTCTTGCAAGTTTGGCTCGAAAACGCCAAATGCTGAAGATCTTGAGATGGAACTTCGCTCCGTGGGGCTGCTGCAATACATTCGCTGCAGCTATCGGGGTATCCCGACTGCTGATGCTTTCCAGCGAGTGAAAAAAGCTAATGGTCTGTCAGAGGAATCAACACTGAAGATGAGTGAAATCTTGAATGGTGTTGCTTCTGGGCAGGTTATGCTCGTATCTGATGGGCAGCGAACTCCTAGAAGTCAGACTGCCGTGGAATATTTGACGAAGTACGGGTTCTTGTACGAGGATCAGGCGAAGCAGCTCCAATTCGCTTCAAGCATGCACCTCAAGATCTGGCTACATTCGAACCGAACGGAACCAATCGGGTATATGGTATCAGATATCTCACATGAAGACTTCGTTCTCGCTTGTGTAAAGCGAATGAGTGTTTCGCGTCTGCAGAATTTCGCGACCGAAAACACCTCGAGCATTGCTCGGGAACGCCAAATTCAAATGGAGTTATACAGCGCCACAACATCATGCTTGCCTCGAGATGTCCTGGTTACCCCAGAATGGCGCACGGGAGATGGCAAAGGATTCGTTGATTTGGTGATTCGTGGCTCGAGCGTCCTTTGGTTTTGGGAGTTGCTTGTGAATGGTGATCATGCTGTCGATCATTCAGATCGATTTGAAACTGGGGGGAAGTACTATGGGAGCTTAACTGGAAGTTCTCGATATGTGCTCATCGATTTTCGTCAGAACAAAGGTGTTCGGCATCAGAGGCATGGGTTTCTGTATGTGTCTTTCGTGGATTCATACAGCAAAGCGCTGGTTTTCAGCCTTGGTAAGCCTGATGTCAGTGTCGAACTGTCACGCTAATCAATTGCTGGCTGTCCCACAACGCATTAGTTTATTTTTCTATCCTGATAAATATAAAGTTAGTAATATACAGAGATGGCGTACTCACCTGAACAATACCTCGCTAACAAAGAGCGAATCAAGGCCGCACAAAAGCGCTACTATCAGCGCACACGCGACGCTCGCTTGTCATACCAAAAGAGCTACGACGATAAGAATAGAGACCAAATTCGAGCTCGAAAGCGTAAGCCTAAAACCGAACTTATTGAAGACAAAGTCGAACCTAACAGCGAAACCGAACTTAATTAATTAATTTTTTTCTGATAAAAAGTCAAGCCTAATATAGCCAATGACAACACCAGGCTGGCTTAAAACCTCCAACAATGCATAAGCCAAATATTTGAATTAATTAATTTCAGATTTTTTCTATAGGAGTATGATATAAAGTCGATCCTGATACAAGATCCAAAATATTATAAAGTCATCCCACAGGGAAAAATATAGTGAGATTCACTTGAAAGAACGAATGGATTTGATAGTAAAAACAAATGCTAAAAATTTAAGTTTTTTAATCTTTCAACCCAATCAAAAAAATTAGGTGATTTAGCTATTTAACAATTCGTCAATAGCAGCACATAGCTTTGGTGCCTTTTCAGTTGCGAACTTAGATGGTCGTAGCCATTGGATGTAGGGAACATCAATCGAATATACCTGCTTCACCGACTTGCGCTTATATCGCCCAAAATTTAGAATATAAGAGCCGTCATCATTAGTATTTCTAAACTTAGCAACAAGGAATTTAGCAATATCAGAATCAGGACCTCCAACCAGCATCCCCTGAGAACGGAGCCATCGACAGTAGGATGGGTCCCTCTCGAAGACATCTTCAATAGTTGAGCCTTTGTACTTACCGAAAGAAATGGACATGGTATCTATATACTTTAGGTATATATCTAATTTCCTAATTTAAATAATTAAGCCGTAGTAAAGTCAAGTACTTCACCTGTGAGACGATCATAGCTCAGCTCCTGTTCGCTAATTACCAGAACCAGGATATTAACTCCCTGGCAACCGGCGTCAGTTCCCTGGATCTGAATAGCCTGAGGTACATCCTTCTCCGTTAGACGGCTGACGTCAGCAATCAGCATGCGGTTCGTGAGCGACCATGTCTGGTAGTCAAGCAGACCATTGACAAGTTCAGGAGTAAGATCACCGTTGATGGCACCAAGCTTGCTTACATCGTCCGAGAACTGACGGAAGTCATAGTCATGGCTAATGTCAAAGCACTGAGTCGAACCAATACGTACATTGAAATTGCGAATTGACGAACCAGGCCGAAGAGTCCAAGGGGCAGTATCGAAAGGACTCTGGAACTGTTGAACAGCGGCAGATGCAAAGCTACCGGTCTGCTCAGCGAACGGTAGCAGCACAACGTACTTAGCATTCTTAACCGAAGCAGACAGCTGGAGATCAAAGGAAGCATTAAACTGAGTCGATTGCTTACCAGTGCCAGCGCGCTGATAGAACCACTGAGCATAACAGTCGTTGTAGCGAACCTTCTTAACAGGCTTCGAAATAATTGCCTGAGGATTCTCAAGATGAGCAAAAGGTACATACAGACGAGCAGTGGTGAATGGCATGTAAGTACCATCAATAGTGGGCTCAAGAGAATTGACAACAGCACCCCAAGCAATCGAGAAGCCAGCAGACGCGGCAAGCACACCAGCCATAGGATTATTTGAGGCAGCTGATGCAACCATAACAGGGCATACATTACCAGATGAAAGCGTAGTGCTCGTCAGCGACATGTTCTTACTGGCATCAACAGCAATAGCAGCCGTACCCTGGTTGACGCGGAAACGAAGGCGGATCTGAGGGTTAGCCATCTGTCGTGTCGGAACACGGCAGTTTTTGCTTCTGTCACACTCCTTCACCCACAACACTCGTCTCGCCCGCAAAGACTTAACGAGAAGTGGGAATAGAATCTGAAGACCCAGATCCGATCCCTTACACCGGGCTGATCTTGACCCTGTGTTGCTGTGAGTTGTCGGTAGGCCAACCAAATAATCCAAGCGCCACTGACTACGAGCAGAGTCAGCACGCTTCTTCACTACACTTCAAACCTCGTCGGCCCTCAGAAGGAAGGGTCCAGGGACTTTTCAGCCCGAGACGAGGGTGCCGGAGTCAAGCCCCGAACGGTAAGACAATATAGGAGTCGCTGTCTCGCGCTCCCCAATACAGACGATAGCTTAGTACCGCAAACTATACCTCAATCAAACCACACACGTCTATCTCTTGGCCTGACCGATGGATGAACACAAGCTACTACACTAGATGTTCATCGGCAGACATCTCACGCCCTAAGCTGCCAGACACCTTCTTGGACTTACCAGAGGCCGGTATTGCACTTGGTGGGAAAATCTGTTCTGTTTGTTCGCCCAGAGGGCGTTAAAATCTCATCCTACGATATTCCTATCGCCTATACAAATATCAAATATAAATGTGACCGTTGTGAGCGAGAGCTCAAACTACCGGCGACTCCTCGCTGCCCGATCTTTCTGCTAGGTTCGGATCTCGTCTTAGGTTCGGATCTCGCCAGCTAAGTTCGGATCTCGCCACCGATAAGTGCGCGTGGTTTCAGTGGTTCTCTAGTGTGCGCACACCAACTCTTCTGAAGGACCGAATGCGTCTCCCGTGTGTGCCACACTTATTGACTCCCAGTTAACGGCGGTCAAACCCAGAAGTTGCCGTCACCGCCGGCACGAGTGCGCGCCACGCCGCTGGCGAATCCCGACACCACATGTATGCTTTCCAGACGTTCCAGAAGATTGCTCGTGAGGTCAAAATAAGTCCGCAACAGTCTGTCGTTTTACCGTCGTCTAGGGTTACTTCATGGGAGAAACACTCCAGGACCAATGTACCATGCTTGAGATCTTTGCCGAACGTATCGTACTCAGCAGCATCGTACACAGGATCAAACAACGATTCTCGGTCACCGCTTAAACCACGCACGAAAAACTCCGCTCTAGTTGTACACAAGTGCGCAGATGCCCATTCCAGCAATTCGGCAACATTCTTAATTTCCCAACCATCTATAACGAAATTGATAACATAAGATTAGAGTGATGTAAATGACGTACAAGAAATGAAAGTACTACATACCTGCACGGTTTTTCATGAGTGTGGATTTCCGATTTTTCAGCTGTGTCACATCCGGAACGCACATATAGCGACTCGGAACATCACTATACCGCTCCAGAAGAATTTTCCTGCACTTCTTTGGGCCGCATCCCAACAAAATGTCATCCACTTCAGTAAGAAAGAAACCAGGAATGCCCCGCTTCTTTAACTCCGTCCTAGCTCCAGTGTGTTCACCATGATCCTGGAGCCATACTGTTCGTGTATCACCGTTGTTCGTTGGAGCTAGTCGAATGCGTTTTGCGCAGTTTTCGTGTGAAATGCAGCGATAAACACTTCGACCATCGATTTTTCCAGATCGCTTGCCATAGCTGTAGTGGAACGTATATACGTAGCCGTCAAAACTGTCGATGCCACGTTTTGCTGCTTTCAATGTGGCGAACTCAACACGACTAAGAAATAGTGTCCTTTCGTGTTTAATGTTTTCATCCGATTCATCTTCCGAAAACTCAAACTCCACGGTTAGCTCGTCCACCGCGCTATCGCAGCGACCGGTAGTCGCTTTTACTTGGGGGCACGGCGGAGATGTTGGTGGGATCGAAGGCGGTGCAGACATCGAAGGTGGAGCAGGAGGTGTTGGAAGCACACTTGGTAACGGAGGAGGAGCGGGAATTGAAACCAACGAGGGTGGGGTTGGCATTACAGTCGGACGTGATGGCGGTGATGACAGTGCTGAAGCCGTTGGAACTGCTGCTGAACTCGGACGTGTTGCTGCACTTCTACCTAGCACGACGTCCTTCCAAGTCCACGTTGGTGTTGTGGCATCGGTTATAGGGGTTTGTGAAGCCAATGCATCCCCAGTTGAAGCACTTGGTGGAGCAGAGAACATCGCGGTGGTAGGTCCGAGCGGCGTTGCAGGTGGATGGTTGACAAGGACGTTTATGTATTGACCTTTACTACCAGTAACTTTCCTTGTTCGCCTACCGTTTTACCATCCTACTTGATCACTGTGCAAAAGCATAAACGACCTTGACGATCCACCTTTTTCAGATCTCCTTGATGAATCACCACAGTTTCCTCGATGATAAGCCTCACCCGTCACCGTCGCCATTGGCAACTCCACGAACGCTGGTCTACTGGCCGTTCGCATCCTCGGTGGTGGAGACTCGTCGCTCATTGACGCTATGGCGACGTTCCTGGATACGCAGAAGCGTGAGGTGGACGACAAGATCGAGAAGATGGCTACCAGTGGCTGAAAGGAGTACCTTCAGAACATGAAGAAATAGAGGCTGTGGCAAGGCTAAGACGTGAACAAGAAGGGTTTCTGTATTTTCAGTTTGTCTTGCGCAGTTGTCTGCATGTTTGTTCTCTATCTACTTGTTCTTCTTCATCTTGAGGCTCTTGAGCTGGTTCTTCAGCGTTTTGGGGGCCTGCTTGTTCGGGCGTTTGCTCGATGTCGGTGCTGCCATGAGCTGCCACATTGCGCCAGTACACAAGCTCACTAATCGCCAAAACAGCACTTGAACCCACAGCGCACAGATTAGCATGGGGAAGAGCATGTTGAAGTGCAGCAAGATCTTCATCACCGTCGACGTCTGCTTGTCCTTGATCATCTCCGAATACATCCTCGCAAACCAGAACAACGGAAGGAACGTTGTGCACGTGAAGATACCCGCAAACAATGCAAAGGTGAAGAACAACGTAGCCTCGGCAATTGCCGCCAACGGCGCAATGTTGACAAATCATTCGCATAATGGAGCGCGAACTTGACACCAATACACACAGGGTGTATGCCGCCCAGGACATTTAGACCGGCGGCGGAAGCGGACAAAATAGGATAGTCACTCAGCAACAGTCGTGGAAACCATGCAAGAGACGACCCCGTCATCAGAACGGCATCGAAAACGTTGCGAGAAAAACTACACCCGACAGATGCAGCTCAAGGACCAATTTCGTCTTGCACGAGAAATTGACAAGCTGCACTGTGAAATCAAAAGTAGTAATATCCAGTACATTACACCGCCAGTTTTTTTCCTTACCGCAATATACCAACGAGCACTGCTCTGCACCTTCCTGACCCTCAGCTGCTGAAAACGACGACACCAGCGCTAAGTAGCACCTGGTGCGAAGGAGGTCTCCTCCACACCTCCAAGCACCGCACACAGCAACAATAGGATTGCATCCAAAGGATGTTCATTCTAAAGAAAAAGATCATGGCATTACGAAAGAATAGTTCACCCTCACCGCCATTGGTTGGAAGACAATGTGGCACGCCTTCATCACATCTTCATTTCCGTTTAGGTACGATAGCGAATTCTCTCCCTCTCTTTCCTCATTCCAGAATCTGCCGCCTCGAGAAAAGATGGTGCTGCTAAACTGCACGATCGTCGGAGAAGGGAGCGTGATCTCTATCATCATTGAGGAGTGGAAGACGGTGGCTCTCCTGAAGAAAGAGATTAAGAAGGAGAAGCAGAACGACTTGAAGGATGTCGACGCAGACAAGTTGCAGCTCTTCCTGGCGAAGACGGAGGGCGGCGTGTGGCTGGATGGAGCTGGCGCGGCATCTGTGGCACTCGATGAGCATGGACACCCGCGAGGCTTTGTGCAGATGGATCCATTGTTGTGGATCAAGAATCCCAAGCACTTTGGAGCGAATTTTCGACCGGATGAGGGCCAAATTCACGTGCTGGTGGTGGTTCCGAAGGGGGCTGGTGGCGATCAGGAACTCGAAAGTATGCTCTCACACGATGCATTGACGAGGATCCAAGAAGACAATATTCGAATGTGGCATAATGTGGCGGAAGAAATTCGCGAACGGGATCGCAAGCGAGCGGAAGAAACTCGTCAACTGAATCGCACACTCGAGAGAGCTTTAAACCCCGCGACGCCGAGTAAATCCGATTCACAATTGGGTCAATATCATTTGAATCTATTGCTGAAGGATGGATGCGTCTCGGGTGCTGAAGAAACAGTCGGAGCAGATGCCTTTTGGTCGGTGGAAGTTCAGGCCCAAGTCGACTGCATTAAAAGGGAGGATTTTTTTGACGCCTTCATTACTCCTTACTTCAGCAATGCGCTGGACAGCCACGATGTTGTATTCGTCAATAGCGAGCTTTATAAATGGTTGCCGCAGTCTACGTGTGGCAACAGCAATACAGACCTCAAGCCAGATGGATTTGTGACTCATCGTGGGATGTATCACAAGGAGCCTGAACCAAATGATGATGTCAGTCGAGTGGGTACCTCATTTCGTTTTGGGAAAGCAGCTAAGGCACTGTTTGATTGCCTCGTTCTCTTCGAGAGCAAGATCACTAAACATTTGGGAGGGGCTCCATTTGGCCAAGTCGTGCGATACATACAGCACCTTTTCCCTAAGGGGCCAGGAAGTGCCGTTCTCTTCAACCACACAACGTTTTGGTTGATCTACAGCCTCAACGGTGTTGTGGTGCGTGTTATCACGGCGATGTGGGTCATGGAGGGCTCGAAAGCGTTGTTTCGTGACTTTATTACTAAGAACTTGTCACCGTGGGTGACGCGTTTGACTGCTGCCTGCTCTGCGTTAAACGTTGAGGTGGTGGAGGGTGATGCATTTCTCGGCCGTGGTGCATTCGGACGCGTTTTCAAGGTAAAACGAGTAGGTCAAGACGAGGATGTGTTGGCCTTGAAGATCGTGGAGACGAGCTCGGTTGGACGTCTTTTTCAAGAAGAAGACGCGTTAGTGCGTGCCCAGCACACTGGCCTGGCGATTAGACCCGTGGGGACAGCTACAGAGATTTCTGAAGGCGCCGCGATGTTGCTGTCTCCTGTTGGGGAACCTATATCTTATCCTACCACAAGTCAGGAGGCGCGAGCCCTTTTTGACATGCTATGGCAGCTCCACTCTGCTGGCGTGGCCCACGGAGATCCTCGCGTGCCGAATGTGATTGTCAAGGATGGACAGCGTTTGTGGATTGATCTTGTTGAATGGAGGGACGCGTCCCCCTTACTAATGAAAAATGACGCGAAGATCCTCACGCAGTCCATTCTTCACGGCTTTCTGAAGGATTCGCCGGACTTGGAGCTGGAGGCGCTTATCAACAAGTATAGTGCAAGTCCTACACAAACGAATCTCGATCTTCTGGCCGACAAAGTCGGTGAAAAGTTAGCTGCAAGCCAAAGCGACGATTGAATGGCTTTATTTTGCAAGTGTTGAGGTGGAAGGTGCGAGTAGCTTGGATGATGCTAGGCGAGATAAGCAGGCATTTAAACCACAAAACCTCTCTGGAAATTCCTTAGGAAAAGCGTTTTGATTTCACTAAGTTTGCGATCGAAAACCGTGTCAACATGCAGCACTCAAACCAAAAAATACACCGTCAAAGGCTTAACGGTTAAGCCTTGAAAAGCAGTGCGGATAGGAAGCGGGAAATGCTCTCCCAGCAACGTCCTCGATCTTCTGCGTCCTCGAATTGACTTCAGCACCCGTCTTCAACTCCCTGTGGCAGTTAATAATTCGCTTAAATTCGGATCTCGCTGAAGTGGTCTTGTGCGCAGGATACATGTCGACGGATTTTGGTACACACGCACACTACGTAGATCTACAATGTTTCCGGCCAACATGTTGAGTGGACGGCGCACCCTAGCTTAACCTTTACATGCAGCACTCGTTTTTTGTGAGACCTATTAATAAATTTTTTCGTAGATAAAAAGTCCAGCCAAATATATCCAGTTAGCTCCCATGAAAGCACTTGAAAACCCCACCCAATAGCATTCATATGTATGAAACTCGTTAGGAGGCCATGACAATTAATTAATTTCGAAATTTTTTGTCGATGACTACGATATAAAGTCGATCCTGATACAAGATCCAAAATATTATAAAGTCATCCCACAGGGAAAAATATAGTGAGATTCACTTGAAAGAACAAATGGATTTGATAGTAAAAACAAATGCTAAAAATTTAAGTTTTTTAATCTTTCAACCCAATCAAAAAAATTAGGTGATTTAGCTATTTAACAATTCGTCAATAGCAGCACATAGCTTTGGTGCCTTTTCAGTTGCGAACTTAGATGGTCGTAGCCATTGGATGTAGGGAACATCAATCGAATATACCTGCTTCACCGACTTGCGCTTATATCGCCCAAAATTTAGAATATAAGAGCCGTCATCATTAGTATTTCTAAACTTAGCAACAAGGAATTTAGCAATATCAGAATCAGGACCTCCAACCAGCATCCCCTGAGAACGGAGCCATCGACAGTAGGATGGGTCCCTCTCGAAGACATCTTCAATAGTTGAGCCTTTGTACTTACCGAAAGAAATGGACATGGTATCTATATACTTTAGGTATATATCTAATTTCCTAATTTAAATAATTAAGCCGTAGTAAAGTCAAGTACTTCACCTGTGAGACGATCATAGCTCAGCTCCTGTTCGCTAATTACCAGAACCAGGATATTAACTCCCTGGCAACCGGCGTCAGTTCCCTGGATCTGAATAGCCTGAGGTACATCCTTCTCCGTTAGACGGCTGACGTCAGCAATCAGCATGCGGTTCGTGAGCGACCATGTCTGGTAGTCAAGCAGACCATTGACAAGTTCAGGAGTAAGATCACCGTTGATGGCACCAAGCTTGCTTACATCGTCCGAGAACTGACGGAAGTCATAGTCATGGCTAATGTCAAAGCACTGAGTCGAACCAATACGTACATTGAAATTGCGAATTGACGAACCAGGCCGAAGAGTCCAAGGGGCAGTATCGAAAGGACTCTGGAACTGTTGAACAGCGGCAGATGCAAAGCTACCGGTCTGCTCAGCGAACGGTAGCAGCACAACGTACTTAGCATTCTTAACCGAAGCAGACAGCTGGAGATCAAAGGAAGCATTAAACTGAGTCGATTGCTTACCAGTGCCAGCGCGCTGATAGAACCACTGAGCATAACAGTCGTTGTAGCGAACCTTCTTAACAGGCTTCGAAATAATTGCCTGAGGATTCTCAAGATGAGCAAAAGGTACATACAGACGAGCAGTGGTGAATGGCATGTAAGTACCATCAATAGTGGGCTCAAGAGAATTGACAACAGCACCCCAAGCAATCGAGAAGCCAGCAGACGCGGCAAGCACACCAGCCATAGGATTATTTGAGGCAGCTGATGCAACCATAACAGGGCATACATTACCAGATGAAAGCGTAGTGCTCGTCAGCGACATGTTCTTACTGGCATCAACAGCAATAGCAGCCGTACCCTGGTTGACGCGGAAACGAAGGCGGATCTGAGGGTTAGCCATCTGTCGTGTCGGAACACGGCAGTTTTTGCTTCTGTCACACTCCTTCACCCACAACACTCGTCTCGCCCGCAAAGACTTAACGAGAAGTGGGAATAGAATCTGAAGACCCAGATCCGATCCCTTACACCGGGCTGATCTTGACCCTGTGTTGCTGTGAGTTGTCGGTAGGCCAACCAAATAATCCAAGCGCCACTGACTACGAGCAGAGTCAGCACGCTTCTTCACTACACTTCAAACCTCGTCGGCCCTCAGAAGGAAGGGTCCAGGGACTTTTCAGCCCGAGACGAGGGTGCCGGAGTCAAGCCCCGAACGGTAAGACAATATAGGAGTCGCTGTCTCGCGCTCCCCAATACAGACGATAGCTTAGTACCGCAAACTATACCTCAATCAAACCACACACGTCTATCTCTTGGCCTGACCGATGGATGAACACAAGCTACTACACTAGATGTTCATCGGCAGACATCTCACGCCCTAAGCTGCCAGACACCTTCTTGGACTTACCAGAGGCCGGTATTGCACTTGGTGGGAAAATCTGTTCTGTTTGTTCGCCCAGAGGGCGTTAAAATCTCATCCTACGATATTCCTATCGCCTATACAAATATCAAATATAAATGTGACCGTTGTGAGCGAGAGCTCAAACTACCGGCGACTCCTCGCTGCCCGATCTTTCTGCTAGGTTCGGATCTCGTCTTAGGTTCGGATCTCGCCAGCTAAGTTCGGATCTCGCCACCGATAAGTGCGCGTGGTTTCAGTGGTTCTCTAGTGTGCGCACACCAACTCTTCTGAAGGACCGAATGCGTCTCCCGTGTGTGCCACACTTATTGACTCCCAGTTAACGGCGGTCAAACCCAGAAGTTGCCGTCACCGCCGGCACGAGTGCGCGCCACGCCGCTGGCGAATCCCGACACCACATGTATGCTTTCCAGACGTTCCAGAAGATTGCTCGTGAGGTCAAAATAAGTCCGCAACAGTCTGTCGTTTTACCGTCGTCTAGGGTTACTTCATGGGAGAAACACTCCAGGACCAATGTACCATGCTTGAGATCTTTGCCGAACGTATCGTACTCAGCAGCATCGTACACAGGATCAAACAACGATTCTCGGTCACCGCTTAAACCACGCACGAAAAACTCCGCTCTAGTTGTACACAAGTGCGCAGATGCCCATTCCAGCAATTCGGCAACATTCTTAATTTCCCAACCATCTATAACGAAATTGATAACATAAGATTAGAGTGATGTAAATGACGTACAAGAAATGAAAGTACTACATACCTGCACGGTTTTTCATGAGTGTGGATTTCCGATTTTTCAGCTGTGTCACATCCGGAACGCACATATAGCGACTCGGAACATCACTATACCGCTCCAGAAGAATTTTCCTGCACTTCTTTGGGCCGCATCCCAACAAAATGTCATCCACTTCAGTAAGAAAGAAACCAGGAATGCCCCGCTTCTTTAACTCCGTCCTAGCTCCAGTGTGTTCACCATGATCCTGGAGCCATACTGTTCGTGTATCACCGTTGTTCGTTGGAGCTAGTCGAATGCGTTTTGCGCAGTTTTCGTGTGAAATGCAGCGATAAACACTTCGACCATCGATTTTTCCAGATCGCTTGCCATAGCTGTAGTGGAACGTATATACGTAGCCGTCAAAACTGTCGATGCCACGTTTTGCTGCTTTCAATGTGGCGAACTCAACACGACTAAGAAATAGTGTCCTTTCGTGTTTAATGTTTTCATCCGATTCATCTTCCGAAAACTCAAACTCCACGGTTAGCTCGTCCGCCGCGCTATCGCAGCGACCGGTAGTCGCTTTTACTTGGGGGCACGGCGGAGATGTTGGTGGGATCGAAGGCGGTGCAGACATCGAAGGTGGAGCAGGAGGTGTTGGAAGCACACTTGGTAACGGAGGAGGAGCGGGAATTGAAACCAACGAGGGTGGGGTTGGCATTACAGTCGGACGTGATGGCGGTGATGACAGTGCTGAAGCCGTTGGAACTGCTGCTGAACTCGGACGTGTTGCTGCACTTCTACCTAGCACGACGTCCTTCCAAGTCCACGTTGGTGTTGTGGCATCGGTTATAGGGGTTTGTGAAGCCAATGCATCCCCAGTTGAAGCACTTGGTGGAGCAGAGAACATCGCGGTGGTAGGTCCGAGCGGCGTTGCAGGTGGATGGTTGACAAGGACGTTTATGTATTGACCTTTACTACCAGTAACTTTCCTTGTTCGCCTACCGTTTTACCATCCTACTTGATCACTGTGCAAAAGCATAAACGACCTTGACGATCCACCTTTTTCAGATCTCCTTGATGAATCACCACAGTTTCCTCGATGATAAGCCTCACCCGTCACCGTCGCCATTGGCAACTCCACGAACGCTGGTCTACTGGCCGTTCGCATCCTCGGTGGTGGAGACTCGTCGCTCATTGACGCTATGGCGACGTTCCTGGATACGCAGAAGCGTGAGGTGGACGACAAGATCGAGAAGATGGCTACCAGTGGCTGAAAGGAGTACCTTCAGAACATGAAGAAATAGAGGCTGTGGCAAGGCTAAGACGTGAACAAGAAGGGTTTCTGTATTTTCAGTTTGTCTTGCGCAGTTGTCTGCATGTTTGTTCTCTATCTACTTGTTCTTCTTCATCTTGAGGCTCTTGAGCTGGTTCTTCAGCGTTTTGGGGGCCTGCTTGTTCGGGCGTTTGCTCGATGTCGGTGCTGCCATGAGCTGCCACATTGCGCCAGTACACAAGCTCACTAATCGCCAAAACAGCACTTGAACCCACAGCGCACAGATTAGCATGGGGAAGAGCATGTTGAAGTGCAGCAAGATCTTCATCACCGTCGACGTCTGCTTGTCCTTGATCATCTCCGAATACATCCTCGCAAACCAGAACAACGGAAGGAACGTTGTGCACGTGAAGATACCCGCAAACAATGCAAAGGTGAAGAACAACGTAGCCTCGGCAATTGCCGCCAACGGCGCAATGTTGACAAATCATTCGCATAATGGAGCGCGAACTTGACACCAATACACACAGGGTGTATGCCGCCCAGGACATTTAGACCGGCGGCGGAAGCGGACAAAATAGGATAGTCACTCAGCAACAGTCGTGGAAACCATGCAAGAGACGACCCCGTCATCAGAACGGCATCGAAAACGTTGCGAGAAAAACTACACCCGACAGATGCAGCTCAAGGACCAATTTCGTCTTGCACGAGAAATTGACAAGCTGCACTGTGAAATCAAAAGTAGTAATATCCAGTACATTACACCGCCAGTTTTTTTCCTTACCGCAATATACCAACGAGCACTGCTCTGCACCTTCCTGACCCTCAGCTGCTGAAAACGACGACACCAGCGCTAAGTAGCACCTGGTGCGAAGGAGGTCTCCTCCACACCTCCAAGCACCGCACACAGCAACAATAGGATTGCATCCAAAGGATGTTCATTCTAAAGAAAAAGATCATGGCATTACGAAAGAATAGTTCACCCTCACCGCCATTGGTTGGAAGACAATGTGGCACGCCTTCATCACATCTTCATTTCCGTTTAGGTACGATAGCGAATTCTCTCCCTCTCTTTCCTCATTCCAGAATCTGCCGCCTCGAGAAAAGATGGTGCTGCTAAACTGCACGATCGTCGGAGAAGGGAGCGTGATCTCTATCATCATTGAGGAGTGGAAGACGGTGGCTCTCCTGAAGAAAGAGATTAAGAAGGAGAAGCAGAACGACTTGAAGGATGTCGACGCAGACAAGTTGCAGCTCTTCCTGGCGAAGACGGAGGGCGGCGCGTGGCTGCAGTCCCGCTCAGAAGATGTGAAGAAGCTGAAGAAGGGCGAGAAGACTGCTTTAATCGAAGCGCTAACACACGAAGACAGAGAGCTACAGGGGGAGGATGGTCTTGCAGAAGTGTTGACGGGTATGGACCAGCCATCCACTGGTCAAATCCACGTGCTGGTGGTGGTTCCGGAGGGTGGTGCATCAGGGGACAACGACGGGCGAAGCTTTCAGAAGTTCAGTGTACCAATCTCGTTTTCCAAGGCGAGAAACGAGGGAGGAGTCCCTGCAACTTTTAGAACCCACCGATCAACGACCACTGAAGCATTTTTCAATCTTCTGTTTCCCGATGATGACGAGTATTTTCCAGTGATATTCGTCCGCGCTCCCCCTTTGTCCGGTAAGACGGCAATGTGTGATCTACTTTACAATCACATTGTTCGCTCCAAGCCTGATGCACTTGTTTCCCGCATTCGAGCAAACAGAATGACTGAAGATGGCAAGTTTGGTGATTTTTTCAAGCTCTTATATGGCTGTGAATTTGAAGCGCTCTGCGCACTCGAATGCGATCGAGTGGTACTAATTGATGAAGCCCAAATTACGTATAACGACGAGCAGCTCTGGAGAGGATACGTGAAAGACGCTTTGGACTCGCAAATACCCAGCCTACGCTTCGTTCTTTTTTCATCGTATGGCAGCTTTGATGCCTACCGCAAGCATGAACGCGCTGGAACTCCGATCCTTATCCCTCCTCAGAATACGTTTGGATTGAATGCAACGCCATCCAAGCCTGGCCTGCAGCTTTCACGTGTGGAGCTGGAAGAAATGGTTCGGAACAGCATTGGCGCATCAGTCTCCGATCTCATCTGGATTCTGTGCTCGGGTCATATAGGAATTGCTCGAGCAATCCTCATGTTTTTGTCTTGCAAGTTTGGCTCGAAAACGCCAAATGCTGAAGATCTTGAGATGGAACTTCGCTCCGTGGGGCTGCTGCAATACATTCGCTGCAGCTATCGGGGTATCCCGACTGCTGATGCTTTCCAGCGAGTGAAAAAAGCTAATGGTCTGTCAGAGGAATCAACACTGAAGATGAGTGAAATCTTGAATGGTGTTGCTTCTGGGCAGGTTATGCTCGTATCTGATGGGCAGCGAACTCCTAGAAGTCAGACTGCCGTGGAATATTTGACGAAGTACGGGTTCTTGTACGAGGATCAGGCGAAGCAGCTCCAATTCGCTTCAAGCATGCACCTCAAGATCTGGCTACATTCGAACCGAACGGAACCAATCGGGTATATGGTATCAGATATCTCACATGAAGACTTCGTTCTCGCTTGTGTAAAGCGAATGAGTGTTTCGCGTCTGCAGAATTTCGCGACCGAAAACACCTCGAGCATTGCTCGGGAACGCCAAATTCAAATGGAGTTATACAGCGCCACAACATCATGCTTGCCTCGAGATGTCCTGGTTACCCCAGAATGGCGCACGGGAGATGGCAAAGGATTCGTTGATTTGGTGATTCGTGGCTCGAGCGTCCTTTGGTTTTGGGAGTTGCTTGTGAATGGTGATCATGCTGTCGATCATTCAGATCGATTTGAAACTGGGGGGAAGTACTATGGGAGCTTAACTGGAAGTTCTCGATATGTGCTCATCGATTTTCGTCAGAACAAAGGTGTTCGGCATCAGAGGCATGGGTTTCTGTATGTGTCTTTCGTGGATTCATACAGCAAAGCGCTGGTTTTCAGCCTTGGTAAGCCTGATGTCAGTGTCGAACTGTCACGCTAATCAATTGCTGGCTGTCCCACAACGCATTAGTTTATTTTTCTATCCTGATAAATATAAAGTTAGTAATATACAGAGATGGCGTACTCACCTGAACAATACCTCGCTAACAAAGAGCGAATCAAGGCCGCACAAAAGCGCTACTATCAGCGCACACGCGACGCTCGCTTGTCATACCAAAAGAGCTACGACGATAAGAATAGAGACCAAATTCGAGCTCGAAAGCGTAAGCCTAAAACCGAACTTATTGAAGACAAAGTCGAACCTAACAGCGAAACCGAACTTAATTAATTAATTTTTTTCTGATAAAAAGTCAAGCCTAATATAGCCAATGACAACACCAGGCTGGCTTAAAACCTCCAACAATGCATAAGCCAAATATTTGAATTAATTAATTTCAGATTTTTTCTATAGGAGTATGATATAAAGTCGATCCTGATACAAGATCCAAAATATTATAAAGTCATCCCACAGGGAAAAATATAGTGAGATTCACTTGAAAGAACGAATGGATTTGATAGTAAAAACAAATGCTAAAAATTTAAGTTTTTTAATCTTTCAACCCAATCAAAAAAATTAGGTGATTTAGCTATTTAACAATTCGTCAATAGCAGCACATAGCTTTGGTGCCTTTTCAGTTGCGAACTTAGATGGTCGTAGCCATTGGATGTAGGGAACATCAATCGAATATACCTGCTTCACCGACTTGCGCTTATATCGCCCAAAATTTAGAATATAAGAGCCGTCATCATTAGTATTTCTAAACTTAGCAACAAGGAATTTAGCAATATCAGAATCAGGACCTCCAACCAGCATCCCCTGAGAACGGAGCCATCGACAGTAGGATGGGTCCCTCTCGAAGACATCTTCAATAGTTGAGCCTTTGTACTTACCGAAAGAAATGGACATGGTATCTATATACTTTAGGTATATATCTAATTTCCTAATTTAAATAATTAAGCCGTAGTAAAGTCAAGTACTTCACCTGTGAGACGATCATAGCTCAGCTCCTGTTCGCTAATTACCAGAACCAGGATATTAACTCCCTGGCAACCGGCGTCAGTTCCCTGGATCTGAATAGCCTGAGGTACATCCTTCTCCGTTAGACGGCTGACGTCAGCAATCAGCATGCGGTTCGTGAGCGACCATGTCTGGTAGTCAAGCAGACCATTGACAAGTTCAGGAGTAAGATCACCGTTGATGGCACCAAGCTTGCTTACCTCGTCCGAGAACTGACGGAAGTCATAGTCATGGCTAATGTCAAAGCACTGAGTCGAACCAATACGTACATTGAAATTGCGAATTGACGAACCAGGCCGAAGAGTCCAAGGGGCAGTATCGAAAGGACTCTGGAACTGTTGAACAGCGGCAGATGCAAAGCTACCGGTCTGCTCAGCGAACGGTAGCAGCACAACGTACTTAGCATTCTTAACCGAAGCAGACAGCTGGAGATCAAAGGAAGCATTAAACTGAGTCGATTGCTTACCAGTGCCAGCGCGCTGATAGAACCACTGAGCATAACAGTCGTTGTAGCGAACCTTCTTAACAGGCTTCGAAATAATTGCCTGAGGATTCTCAAGATGAGCAAAAGGTACATACAGACGAGCAGTGGTGAATGGCATGTAAGTACCATCAATAGTGGGCTCAAGAGAATTGACAACAGCACCCCAAGCAATCGAGAAGCCAGCAGACGCGGCAAGCACACCAGCCATAGGATTATTTGAGGCAGCTGATGCAACCATAACAGGGCATACATTACCAGATGAAAGCGTAGTGCTCGTCAGCGACATGTTCTTACTGGCATCAACAGCAATAGCAGCCGTACCCTGGTTGACGCGGAAACGAAGGCGGATCTGAGGGTTAGCCATCTGTCGTGTCGGAACACGGCAGTTTTTGCTTCTGTCACACTCCTTCACCCACAACACTCGTCTCGCCCGCAAAGACTTAACGAGAAGTGGGAATAGAATCTGAAGACCCAGATCCGATCCCTTACACCGGGCTGATCTTGACCCTGTGTTGCTGTGAGTTGTCGGTAGGCCAACCAAATAATCCAAGCGCCACTGACTACGAGCAGAGTCAGCACGCTTCTTCACTACACTTCAAACCTCGTCGGCCCTCAGAAGGAAGGGTCCAGGGACTTTTCAGCCCGAGACGAGGGTGCCGGAGTCAAGCCCCGAACGGTAAGACAATATAGGAGTCGCTGTCTCGCGCTCCCCAATACAGACGATAGCTTAGTACCGCAAACTATACCTCAATCAAACCACACACGTCTATCTCTTGGCCTGACCGATGGATGAACACAAGCTACTACACTAGATGTTCATCGGCAGACATCTCACGCCCTAAGCTGCCAGACACCTTCTTGGACTTACCAGAGGCCGGTATTGCACTTGGTGGGAAAATCTGTTCTGTTTGTTCGCCCAGAGGGCGTTAAAATCTCATCCTACGATATTCCTATCGCCTATACAAATATCAAATATAAATGTGACCGTTGTGAGCGAGAGCTCAAACTACCGGCGACTCCTCGCTGCCCGATCTTTCTGCTAGGTTCGGATCTCGTCTTAGGTTCGGATCTCGCCAGCTAAGTTCGGATCTCGCCACCGATAAGTGCGCGTGGTTTCAGTGGTTCTCTAGTGTGCGCACACCAACTCTTCTGAAGGACCGAATGCGTCTCCCGTGTGTGCCACACTTATTGACTCCCAGTTAACGGCGGTCAAACCCAGAAGTTGCCGTCACCGCCGGCACGAGTGCGCGCCACGCCGCTGGCGAATCCCGACACCACATGTATGCTTTCCAGACGTTCCAGAAGATTGCTCGTGAGGTCAAAATAAGTCCGCAACAGTCTGTCGTTTTACCGTCGTCTAGGGTTACTTCATGGGAGAAACACTCCAGGACCAATGTACCATGCTTGAGATCTTTGCCGAACGTATCGTACTCAGCAGCATCGTACACAGGATCAAACAACGATTCTCGGTCACCGCTTAAACCACGCACGAAAAACTCCGCTCTAGTTGTACACAAGTGCGCAGATGCCCATTCCAGCAATTCGGCAACATTCTTAATTTCCCAACCATCTATAACGAAATTGATAACATAAGATTAGAGTGATGTAAATGACGTACAAGAAATGAAAGTACTACATACCTGCACGGTTTTTCATGAGTGTGGATTTCCGATTTTTCAGCTGTGTCACATCCGGAACGCACATATAGCGACTCGGAACATCACTATACCGCTCCAGAAGAATTTTCCTGCACTTCTTTGGGCCGCATCCCAACAAAATGTCATCCACTTCAGTAAGAAAGAAACCAGGAATGCCCCGCTTCTTTAACTCCGTCCTAGCTCCAGTGTGTTCACCATGATCCTGGAGCCATACTGTTCGTGTATCACCGTTGTTCGTTGGAGCTAGTCGAATGCGTTTTGCGCAGTTTTCGTGTGAAATGCAGCGATAAACACCTCGACCATCGATTTTTCCAGATCGCTTGCCATAGCTGTAGTGGAACGTATATACGTAGCCGTCAAAACTGTCGATGCCACGTTTTGCTGCTTTCAATGTGGCGAACTCAACACGACTAAGAAATAGTGTCCTTTCGTGTTTAATGTTTTCATCCGATTCATCTTCCGAAAACTCAAACTCCACGGTTAGCTCGTCCGCCGCGCTATCGCAGCGACCGGTAGTCGCTTTTACTTGGGGGCACGGCGGAGATGTTGGTGGGATCGAAGGCGGTGCAGACATCGAAGGTGGAGCAGGAGGTGTTGGAAGCACACTTGGTAACGGAGGAGGAGCGGGAATTGAAACCAACGAGGGTGGGGTTGGCATTACAGTCGGACGTGATGGCGGTGATGACAGTGCTGAAGCCGTTGGAACTGCTGCTGAACTCGGACGTGTTGCTGCACTTCTACCTAGCACGACGTCCTTCCAAGTCCACGTTGGTGTTGTGGCATCGGTTATAGGGGTTTGTGAAGCCAATGCATCCCCAGTTGAAGCACTTGGTGGAGCAGAGAACATCGCGGTGGTAGGTCCGAGCGGCGTTGCAGGTGGATGGTTGACAAGGACGTTTATGTATTGACCTTTACTACCAGTAACTTTCCTTGTTCGCCTACCGTTTTACCATCCTACTTGATCACTGTGCAAAAGCATAAACGACCTTGACGATCCACCTTTTTCAGATCTCCTTGATGAATCACCACAGTTTCCTCGATGATAAGCCTCACCCGTCACCGTCGCCATTGGCAACTCCACGAACGCTGGTCTACTGGCCGTTCGCATCCTCGGTGGTGGAGACTCGTCGCTCATTGACGCTATGGCGACGTTCCTGGATACGCAGAAGCGTGAGGTGGACGACAAGATCGAGAAGATGGCTACCAGTGGCTGAAAGGAGTACCTTCAGAACATGAAGAAATAGAGGCTGTGGCAAGGCTAAGACGTGAACAAGAAGGGTTTCTGTATTTTCAGTTTGTCTTGCGCAGTTGTCTGCATGTTTGTTCTCTATCTACTTGTTCTTCTTCATCTTGAGGCTCTTGAGCTGGTTCTTCAGCGTTTTGGGGGCCTGCTTGTTCGGGCGTTTGCTCGATGTCGGTGCTGCCATGAGCTGCCACATTGCGCCAGTACACAAGCTCACTAATCGCCAAAACAGCACTTGAACCCACAGCGCACAGATTAGCATGGGGAAGAGCATGTTGAAGTGCAGCAAGATCTTCATCACCGTCGACGTCTGCTTGTCCTTGATCATCTCCGAATACATCCTCGCAAACCAGAACAACGGAAGGAACGTTGTGCACGTGAAGATACCCGCAAACAATGCAAAGGTGAAGAACAACGTAGCCTCGGCAATTGCCGCCAACGGCGCAATGTTGACAAATCATTCGCATAATGGAGCGCGAACTTGACACCAATACACACAGGGTGTATGCCGCCCAGGACATTTAGACCGGCGGCGGAAGCGGACAAAATAGGATAGTCACTCAGCAACAGTCGTGGAAACCATGCAAGAGACGACCCCGTCATCAGAACGGCATCGAAAACGTTGCGAGAAAAACTACACCCGACAGATGCAGCTCAAGGACCAATTTCGTCTTGCACGAGAAATTGACAAGCTGCACTGTGAAATCAAAAGTAGTAATATCCAGTACATTACACCGCCAGTTTTTTTCCTTACCGCAATATACCAACGAGCACTGCTCTGCACCTTCCTGACCCTCAGCTGCTGAAAACGACGACACCAGCGCTAAGTAGCACCTGGTGCGAAGGAGGTCTCCTCCACACCTCCAAGCACCGCACACAGCAACAATAGGATTGCATCCAAAGGATGTTCATTCTAAAGAAAAAGATCATGGCATTACGAAAGAATAGTTCACCCTCACCGCCATTGGTTGGAAGACAATGTGGCACGCCTTCATCACATCTTCATTTCCGTTTAGGTACGATAGCGAATTCTCTCCCTCTCTTTCCTCATTCCAGAATCTGCCGCCTCGAGAAAAGATGGTGACGCTGTTCTGTGCAATTGTTGGTGCGCAAGGGAGCGCGTTCCCTGTGGACATCGACGCGAACAAGTCGGTGGGGGACTTGAAGGACGCGATCAAGGGGAAGAATGCAGCGACGATCACATGTGATGCTAAGGACCTGCAGCTCTTCCTGGCGAAGACGGAGGGCGGCGTGTGGCTGGATGGAGCTGGCGCGGCATCTGTGGCACTCGATGAGCATGGACACCCGCGAGGCTTTGTGCAGATGGATCCATTGTTGTGGATCAAGAATCCCAAGCACTTTGGAGCGAATTTTCGACCGGATGAGGGCCAAGTTCACGTGCTGGTGGTGGTTCCGGAGGGTGGTGCATCAGGGGACAACGACGGGCGAAGCTTTCAGAAGTTCAGTGTACCAATCTCGTTTTCCAAGGCGAGAAACGAGGGAGGAGTCCCTGCAACTTTTAGAACCCACCGATCAACGACCACTGAAGCATTTTTCAATCTTCTGTTTCCCGATGATGACGAGTATTTTCCAGTGATATTCGTCCGCGCTCCCCCTTTGTCCGGTAAGACGGCAATGTGTGATCTACTTTACAATCACATTGTTCGCTCCAAGCCTGATGCACTTGTTTCCCGCATTCGAGCAAACAGAATGACTGAAGATGGCAAGTTTGGTGATTTTTTCAAGCTCTTATATGGCTGTGAATTTGAAGCGCTCTGCGCACTCGAATGCGATCGAGTGGTACTAATTGATGAAGCCCAAATTACGTATAACGACGAGCAGCTCTGGAGAGGATACGTGAAAGACGCTTTGGACTCGCAAATACCCAGCCTACGCTTCGTTCTTTTTTCATCGTATGGCAGCTTTGATGCCTACCGCAAGCATGAACGCGCTGGAACTCCGATCCTTATCCCTCCTCAGAATACGTTTGGATTGAATGCAACGCCATCCAAGCCTGGCCTGCAGCTTTCACGTGTGGAGCTGGAAGAAATGGTTCGGAACAGCATTGGCGCATCAGTCTCCGATCTCATCTGGATTCTGTGCTCGGGTCATATAGGAATTGCTCGAGCAATCCTCATGTTTTTGTCTTGCAAGTTTGGCTCGAAAACGCCAAATGCTGAAGATCTTGAGATGGAACTTCGCTCCGTGGGGCTGCTGCAATACATTCGCTGCAGCTATCGGGGTATCCCGACTGCTGATGCTTTCCAGCGAGTGAAAAAAGCTAATGGTCTGTCAGAGGAATCAACACTGAAGATGAGTGAAATCTTGAATGGTGTTGCTTCTGGGCAGGTTATGCTCGTATCTGATGGGCAGCGAACTCCTAGAAGTCAGACTGCCGTGGAATATTTGACGAAGTACGGGTTCTTGTACGAGGATCAGGCGAAGCAGCTCCAATTCGCTTCAAGCATGCACCTCAAGATCTGGCTACATTCGAACCGAACGGAACCAATCGGGTATATGGTATCAGATATCTCACATGAAGACTTCGTTCTCGCTTGTGTAAAGCGAATGAGTGTTTCGCGTCTGCAGAATTTCGCGACCGAAAACACCTCGAGCATTGCTCGGGAACGCCAAATTCAAATGGAGTTATACAGCGCCACAACATCATGCTTGCCTCGAGATGTCCTGGTTACCCCAGAATGGCGCACGGGAGATGGCAAAGGATTCGTTGATTTGGTGATTCGTGGCTCGAGCGTCCTTTGGTTTTGGGAGTTGCTTGTGAATGGTGATCATGCTGTCGATCATTCAGATCGATTTGAAACTGGGGGGAAGTACTATGGGAGCTTAACTGGAAGTTCTCGATATGTGCTCATCGATTTTCGTCAGAACAAAGGTGTTCGGCATCAGAGGCATGGGTTTCTGTATGTGTCTTTCGTGGATTCATACAGCAAAGCGCTGGTTTTCAGCCTTGGTAAGCCTGATGTCAGTGTCGAACTGTCACGCTAATCAATTGCTGGCTGTCCCACAACGCATTAGTTTATTTTTCTATCCTGATAAATATAAAGTTAGTAATATACAGAGATGGCGTACTCACCTGAACAATACCTCGCTAACAAAGAGCGAATCAAGGCCGCACAAAAGCGCTACTATCAGCGCACACGCGACGCTCGCTTGTCATACCAAAAGAGCTACGACGATAAGAATAGAGACCAAATTCGAGCTCGAAAGCGTAAGCCTAAAACCGAACTTATTGAAGACAAAGTCGAACCTAACAGCGAAACCGAACTTAATTAATTAATTTTTTTCTGATAAAAAGTCAAGCCTAATATAGCCAATGACAACACCAGGCTGGCTTAAAACCTCCAACAATGCATAAGCCAAATATTTGAATTAATTAATTTCAGATTTTTTCTATAGGAGTATGATATAAAGTCGATCCTGATACAAGATCCAAAATATTATAAAGTCATCCCACAGGGAAAAATATAGTGAGATTCACTTGAAAGAACAAATGGATTTGATAGTAAAAACAAATGCTAAAAATTTAAGTTTTTTAATCTTTCAACCCAATCAAAAAAATTAGGTGATTTAGCTATTTAACAATTCGTCAATAGCAGCACATAGCTTTGGTGCCTTTTCAGTTGCGAACTTAGATGGTCGTAGCCATTGGATGTAGGGAACATCAATCGAATATACCTGCTTCACCGACTTGCGCTTATATCGCCCAAAATTTAGAATATAAGAGCCGTCATCATTAGTATTTCTAAACTTAGCAACAAGGAATTTAGCAATATCAGAATCAGGACCTCCAACCAGCATCCCCTGAGAACGGAGCCATCGACAGTAGGATGGGTCCCTCTCGAAGACATCTTCAATAGTTGAGCCTTTGTACTTACCGAAAGAAATGGACATGGTATCTATATACTTTAGGTATATATCTAATTTCCTAATTTAAATAATTAAGCCGTAGTAAAGTCAAGTACTTCACCTGTGAGACGATCATAGCTCAGCTCCTGTTCGCTAATTACCAGAACCAGGATATTAACTCCCTGGCAACCGGCGTCAGTTCCCTGGATCTGAATAGCCTGAGGTACATCCTTCTCCGTTAGACGGCTGACGTCAGCAATCAGCATGCGGTTCGTGAGCGACCATGTCTGGTAGTCAAGCAGACCATTGACAAGTTCAGGAGTAAGATCACCGTTGATGGCACCAAGCTTGCTTACCTCGTCCGAGAACTGACGGAAGTCATAGTCATGGCTAATGTCAAAGCACTGAGTCGAACCAATACGTACATTGAAATTGCGAATTGACGAACCAGGCCGAAGAGTCCAAGGGGCAGTATCGAAAGGACTCTGGAACTGTTGAACAGCGGCAGATGCAAAGCTACCGGTCTGCTCAGCGAACGGTAGCAGCACAACGTACTTAGCATTCTTAACCGAAGCAGACAGCTGGAGATCAAAGGAAGCATTAAACTGAGTCGATTGCTTACCAGTGCCAGCGCGCTGATAGAACCACTGAGCATAACAGTCGTTGTAGCGAACCTTCTTAACAGGCTTCGAAATAATTGCCTGAGGATTCTCAAGATGAGCAAAAGGTACATACAGACGAGCAGTGGTGAATGGCATGTAAGTACCATCAATAGTGGGCTCAAGAGAACTGACAACAGCACCCCAAGCAATCGAGAAGCCAGCAGACGCGGCAAGCACACCAGCCATAGGATTATTTGAGGCAGCTGATGCAACCATAACAGGGCATACATTATCAGATGAAAGCGTAGTGCTCGTCAGCGACATGTTCTTACTGGCATCAACAGCAATAGCAGCCGTACCCTGGTTGACGCGGAAACGAAGGCGGATCTGAGGGTTAGCCATCAAATCAATCTCCTTGAAAATAGGGTGGAGCTCAGACAATTTAATCTTAAGCATATGGTTCCACGTTCCCATGATTGCACTTGCAGCAGAAGAGCCAGCAACGAAAGCACCGCGCGACATCTGGTTTGCGATAGTAGTAGTGGCAGCAGCAGCACCAGTGGACAGCCAGTTAGCGGATGAATCAGCACCGGCATTAGGAGGGTTCGATAGAAGACGCTTCGCAAAACCGTCATTAGCAACCGATGCTGTAGCAGAGGAAGCAGAAGCGACAAAAGTAGTCGAGAACGCAGTGTTGTTCGAGTAGCCATCACCACCGACCGCAGCAGTAGTGCTATACGCAGTGGATTGAGCAGCATCAGGAAAGAGGGACGACTCAGCACCATGCTTCTCAACGTGGGCAGTGCTGTAATGGGCCCTCCCATTACATAAGTAGGTAGATATCTTTCAGTTATTACATAAGTAGGCATGGTGCCTCACAGTTAGTGTGTGGCACACAGTCATTAGCGGATTGGTTGAAATGGGTATTCATTTTAGCCAATCAGACATTGACATGTATATGAGTGGTTCACATGAGGCCTAGGGCTACCGCCCTGGCTCTAAATAAAAACAGAGTTAAATTTGCTTCGGACTTAACACTTGGATTTACTATTGTGAGCTCCCTCTACACTACGTGTAAGCTAGTAATGGTAAATACCTGGCCCGTTACACCTGGTAGCACTTTGTGGTCCTTCCCGCGACCGGAAGTGACTGTTTGTGCGACTGCCAAGAGCAGGTCGACAAACGTTGATTGCCTGGTTGTGATTGTAGCATCACGTCGGAACCTCTTTTCTTTGGGTCTGTGGTTCAGTGCCGTTGTGCCTACCCCGCCTTTGAATTTTCAGAGTCTAAACGTTCTGACTGCTACGAAAATCACAAGCCAGCAATCCAGTCTCCTTGACTGAGTCATGGAGGCAGCGGACATGGAAGTCTCTCATGATCCAGCAGTACCGGAAACTGTTGAGTTGACTAATGAGCAATTCCCTCATTTGTCTTCTCATGAGTGGGCAGCCTTGGAGCGAATGCGTGCGATCATTGGTGAAGCAGCTGTGATCAGTTTGCTGAGATCAGCGTCACCGGATGACCAGAGGAACGCGGCCGTGAACTTCATGCATCACGAGATCATGACCTCTTATCGACAGCAAGCAACTCCTGTCTCGACGATGAGAGTGATGCCTCTGAAGCTCAACATTTCTCCGTATCGCGGCGGAGAAAACGAACCTCTGGCAAGATGGTTCGTTGAGTTGGATGCAGCAGTGGCTGCAAGACAGCTCCGAGACCCAGTTCAGCAAGTGTTGTTCGCGATGTCCAACCTTGTGGGTCGAGCGAAGAGTTGGGCATATGGGAAGCGTTTGGCGGAGCCAACCTGCTTCTACAATCTCGACGACTTCAAGCAGGAGCTAAAGCGCGCGTTTGAGCCTCCGCAGAGCGAATTTCGCGCTCGTGCTGAGTTCCTCAAGCTTCGGCAAGGACGCCAAGACCTTCACTCATATGCACAGCGCGCACGATATCTCGTGTCGTGCATTGTGGATCAGCCGATTGACATGGCAACGCAAGTTGTCACGTTCATGGCCGGCTTGGACGACGGGCCGATCCGGAACCAGTTGTTCCGCGAGTACCCGACGACGTTGGACCAAGCCATCGAGAGAGCGATGCAAGAAGAATTCAGCATCAAGCAAGCCAAGTTTGGTGGACCTATTCCGCGTCAAGTCCGCATGTCGCCGCCAGTAAACGACGGCCCAGAGCCGATGGACTTATCATACGCTTCCACGTCGGGAGACGTACGTCCGCGTGGTAATGGCAAATGCTTCCGCTGTGGGAAGCCAGGCCACATCGCTCGGAACTGCAGGGTGTCTTTGCCGGAACGGCAAGAGACACGGGGGTCACGTTCGAACCAGACCAGCAACCGAAACTTCGGTCACCGGTTCGACCGTTCCCGAGGGTCAAAAAAACGGGAACGACCAGTAGGGGCGGGGCTCCCTACTGAGTCTAACGAGAGGACTGTGGATATTGTGGAGACACAGAACTCTGGCCCCGATGTGCGCGGCGCACATGCATATTCCACTAAGAGTGATGGCAGTGTCAATCAGAGCTCTGCTCTGATCATACTCAAAGTTTACGTGGATGGTATTGCAACGCCTCTACGTGCTTTGGTTGACACTGGCGCGTCGAACAACTTTGTTCGGGCGAAGGTCGTGATTGGGAATGGTATGATTCCACCCGATGCGACGAATGATATGGCTGTTCGGTTGGTTAATGGGTCAACTGTGAGAATGCCAAAGCGAACGATGCGCTTGACAATTGAGTTTGAAGGTTTCCGAGGTGAAGACGAGTTCATTTTACTCGACCTCGATGACAAGTTTGACATCATCCTGGGCATGCCGTTGTAATGGGTCTGGTCATCCCATTACATGAGGTGGTTGTGTGGGACACACCACCTTCTGGGTTCATTGTGGTAACAGTTATCTGTTATGATATCTGTTAAATAACCGATATCCACATGAACTATTTGTAATAGGCCCTCTGGTCTATTATATGGACAATGTGATTACAGATTGGTGTGGCACACACACTGCTGTCATGGAGGTGAAGGTGGCGCAAATATGGGTACATATTTGCTCGCATTCACCTTTGGCGCAATCAGTGATTACGCCAAGTGTTCTCTGCACTTCTTCGTGCATGATGATGGTTCCTCACCTGGGACATTATTTGGTAGCAAGGCCGGCGTGTCACTTGAGTTCTTGTGGTCAATCACAAGACGCCACGCGGCAGGAAGATTCTTCGAAGGAGAATCTTCAAGTTCAACCTGATTCAACCCAAGGTTTTATACTACATGTGTAGGTTAAATTACATTTAATCTCAAGGGCCCCTAGTGGTTTTATTCATAGGATTCAGGAACCATAAGCTCTTTTCAATTCAGTTGCAAACTTTCCCTCAAGTACTCAAGTCGCCTTCCTCCCTCCAAGTCGGGAGTCGCTCCTTGTCCCTCCAAGTCGGGACTTCCCTCCAAGTCAGGAACGCTTCCTCAACCGCGCAAGCGTGCGTGCCGTGTTTTGGGGACTGTTGTAAACAGCGCCCCATCACACCTGGTAGCACTTTGTGGTCCTTCCCGCGACTGGAAGTGACTGTTTGCGCGACTGGAAGTGACTGTTTGCGCGACTGCCAAGAGCAGGTCGACAAACGTTGATTGCCTGGTTGTGATTGCAGCATCACATCGGAACCTCTTTTCTTTGGGTCTGTGGTTTAGTGCCGTTGTGCCTGTCCCGCCTTTGAATTTTAGAGTCTAAACGTTCTGATTGCTACGGAAACCACAAGCCAGCAATCCAGTCTCCTTGACTGAGTCATAGAGGCAGCGGACATGGAAGTCTCTCATGGTCCAGCAGTACCGGAAACTGTTGAGTTGACTAATGAGCAATTCCCTCATTTGTCTTCTCATGAGTGGGCAGCCTTGGAGCGAATGCGTGCGATCATTGGTGAAGCAGCTGTGATCAGTTTGCTGAGATCAGCGTCACCGGATGACCAGAGGAACGCGGCCGTGAACTTCATGCATCACGAGATCATGACCTCTTATCGACAGCAAGCAACTCCTGTCTCGACGATGAGAGTGATGCCTCTGAAGCTCAACATTTCTCCGTATCGCGGCGGAGAAAACGAACCTCTGGCAAGATGGTTCGTTGAGTTGGATGCAGCAGTGGCTGCAAGACAGCTCCGAGACCCAGTTCAGCAAGTGTTGTTCGCGATGTCCAACCTTGTGGGTCGAGCGAAGAGTTGGGCATATGGGAAGCGTTTGGCGGAGCCAACCTGCTTCTACAATCTCGACGACTTCAAGCAGGAGCTAAAGCGCGCGTTTGAGCCTCCGCAGAGCGAATTTCGCGCTCGTGCTGAGTTCCTCAAGCTTCGGCAAGGACGCCAAGACCTTCACTCATATGCACAGCGCGCACGATATCTCGTGTCGTGCATTGTGGATCAGCCGATTGACATGGCAACGCAAGTTGTCACGTTCATGGCCGGCTTGGACGACGGGCCGATCCGGAACCAGTTGTTCCGCGAGTACCCGACGACGTTGGACCAAGCCATCGAGAGAGCGATGCAAGAAGAATTCAGCATCAAGCAAGCCAAGTTTGGTGGACCTATTCCGCGTCAAGTCCGCATGTCGCCGCCAGTAAACGACGGCCCAGAGCCGATGGACTTATCATACGCTTCCACGTCGGGAGACGTACGTCCGCGTGGTAATGGCAAATGCTTCCGCTGTGGGAAGCCAGGCCACATCGCTCGGAACTGCAGGGTGTCTTTGCCGGAACGGCAAGAGACACGGGGGTCACGTTCGAACCAGACCAGCAACCGAAACTTCGGTCACCGGTTCGACCGTTCCCGAGGGTCAAAAAAACGGGAACGACCAGTAGGGGCGGGGCTCCCTACTGAGTCTAACGAGAGGACTGTGGATATTGTGGAGACACAGAACTCTGGCCCCGATGTGCGCGGCGCACATGCATATTCCACTAAGAGTGATGGCAGTGTCAATCAGAGCTCTGCTCTGATCATACTCAAAGTTTACGTGGATGGTATTGCAACGCCTCTACGTGCTTTGGTTGACACTGGCGCGTCGAACAACTTTGTTCGGGCGAAGGTCGTGATTGGGAATGGTATGATTCCACCCGATGCGACGAATGATATGGCTGTTCGGTTGGTTAATGGGTCAACTGTGAGAATGCCAAAGCGAACGATGCGCTTGACAATTGAGTTTGAAGGTTTCCGAGGTGAAGACGAGTTCATTTTACTCGACCTCGATGACAAGTTTGACATCATCCTGGGCATGCCGTTGTAATGGGTCTGGTCATCCCATTACATGAGGTGGTTGTGTGGGACACACCACCTTCTGGGTTCATTGTGGTAACAGTTATCTGTTATGATATCTGTTAAATAACCGATATCCACATGAACTATTTGTAATAGGCCCTCTGGTCTATTATATGGACAATGTGATTACAGATTGGTGTGGCACACACACTGCTGTCATGGAGGTGAAGGTGGCGCAAATATGGGTACATATTTGCTCGCATTCACCTTTGGCGCAATCAGTGATTACGCCAAGTGTTCTCTGCACTTCTTCGTGCATGATGATGGTTCCTCACCTGGGACATTATTTGGTAGCAAGGCCGGCGTGTCACTTGAGTTCTTGTGGTCAATCACAAGACGCCACGCGGCAGGAAGATTCTTCGAAGGAGAATCTTCAAGTTCAACCTGATTCAACCCAAGGTTTTATACTACATGTGTAGGTTAAATTACATTTAATCTCAAGGGCCCCTAGTGGTTTTATTCATAGGATTCAGGAACCATAAGCTCTTTTCAATTCAGTTGCAAACTTTCCCTCAAGTACTCAAGTCGCCTTCCTCCCTCCAAGTCGGGAGTCGCTCCTTGTCCCTCCAAGTCGGGACTTCCCTCCAAGTCAGGAACGCTTCCTCAACCGCGCAAGCGTGCGTGCCGTGTTTTGGGGACTGTTGTAAACAGCGCCCCATCACACCTGGTAGCACTTTGTGGTCCTTCCCGCGACTGGAAGTGACTGTTTGCGCGACTGGAAGTGACTGTTTGCGCGACTGCCAAGAGCAGGTCGACAAACGTTGATTGCCTGGTTGTGATTGCAGCATCACATCGGAACCTCTTTTCTTTGGGTCTGTGGTTTAGTGCCGTTGTGCCTGTCCCGCCTTTGAATTTTAGAGTCTAAACGTTCTGATTGCTACGGAAACCACAAGCCAGCAATCCAGTCTCCTTGACTGAGTCATAGAGGCAGCGGACATGGAAGTCTCTCATGGTCCAGCAGTACCGGAAACTGTTGAGTTGACTAATGAGCAATTCCCTCATTTGTCTTCTCATGAGTGGGCAGCCTTGGAGCGAATGCGTGCGATCATTGGTGAAGCAGCTGTGATCAGTTTGCTGAGATCAGCGTCACCGGATGACCAGAGGAACGCGGCCGTGAACTTCATGCATCACGAGATCATGACCTCTTATCGACAGCAAGCAACTCCTGTCTCGACGATGAGAGTGATGCCTCTGAAGCTCAACATTTCTCCGTATCGCGGCGGAGAAAACGAACCTCTGGCAAGATGGTTCGTTGAGTTGGATGCAGCAGTGGCTGCAAGACAGCTCCGAGACCCAGTTCAGCAAGTGTTGTTCGCGATGTCCAACCTTGTGGGTCGAGCGAAGAGTTGGGCATATGGGAAGCGTTTGGCGGAGCCAACCTGCTTCTACAATCTCGACGACTTCAAGCAGGAGCTAAAGCGCGCGTTTGAGCCTCCGCAGAGCGAATTTCGCGCTCGTGCTGAGTTCCTCAAGCTTCGGCAAGGACGCCAAGACCTTCACTCATATGCACAGCGCGCACGATATCTCGTGTCGTGCATTGTGGATCAGCCGATTGACATGGCAACGCAAGTTGTCACGTTCATGGCCGGCTTGGACGACGGGCCGATCCGGAACCAGTTGTTCCGCGAGTACCCGACGACGTTGGACCAAGCCATCGAGAGAGCGATGCAAGAAGAATTCAGCATCAAGCAAGCCAAGTTTGGTGGACCTATTCCGCGTCAAGTCCGCATGTCGCCGCCAGTAAACGACGGCCCAGAGCCGATGGACTTATCATACGCTTCCACGTCGGGAGACGTACGTCCGCGTGGTAATGGCAAATGCTTCCGCTGTGGGAAGCCAGGCCACATCGCTCGGAACTGCAGGGTGTCTTTGCCGGAACGGCAAGAGACACGAGGGTCACGTTCGAACCAGACCAGCAACCGAAACTTCGGTCACCGGTTCGACCGTTCCCGAGGGTCAAAAAAACGGGAACGACCAGTAGGGGCGGGGCTCCCTACTGAGTCTAACGAGAGGACTGTGGATATTGTGGAGACACAGAACTCTGGCCCCGATGTGCGCGGCGCACATGCATATTCCACTAAGAGTGATGGCAGTGTCAATCAGAGCTCTGCTCTGATCATACTCAAAGTTTACGTGGATGGTATTGCAACGCCTCTACGTGCTTTGGTTGACACTGGCGCGTCGAACAACTTTGTTCGGGCGAAGGTCGTGATTGGGAATGGTATGATTCCACCCGATGCGACGAATGATATGGCTGTTCGGTTGGTTAATGGGTCAACTGTGAGAATGCCAAAGCGAACGATGCGCTTGACAATTGAGTTTGAAGGTTTCCGAGGTGAAGACGAGTTCATTTTACTCGACCTCGATGACAAGTTTGACATCATCCTGGGCATGCCGTTGTAATGGGTCTGGTCATCCCATTACATGAGGTGGTTGTGTGGGACACACCACCTTCTGGGTTCATTGTGGTAACAGTTATCTGTTATGATATCTGTTAAATAACCGATATCCACATGAACTATTTGTAATAGGCCCTCTGGTCTATTATATGGACAATGTGATTACAGATTGGTGTGGCACACACACTGCTGTCATGGAGGTGAAGGTGGCGCAAATATGGGTACATATTTGCTCGCATTCACCTTTGGCGCAATCAGTGATTACGCCAAGTGTTCTCTGCACTTCTTCGTGCATGATGATGGTTCCTCACCTGGGACATTATTTGGTAGCAAGGCCGGCGTGTCACTTGAGTTCTTGTGGTCAATCACAAGACGCCACGCGGCAGGAAGATTCTTCGAAGGAGAATCTTCAAGTTCAACCTGATTCAACCCAAGGTTTTATACTACATGTGTAGGTTAAATTACATTTAATCTCAAGGGCCCCTAGTGGTTTTATTCATAGGATTCAGGAACCATAAGCTCTTTTCAATTCAGTTGCAAACTTTCCCTCAAGTACTCAAGTCGCCTTCCTCCCTCCAAGTCGGGAGTCGCTCCTTGTCCCTCCAAGTCGGGACTTCCCTCCAAGTCAGGAACGCTTCCTCAACCGCGCAAGCGTGCGTGCCGTGTTTTGGGGACTGTTGTAAACAGCGCCCCATCACACCTGGTAGCACTTTGTGGTCCTTCCCGCGACTGGAAGTGACTGTTTGCGCGACTGGAAGTGACTGTTTGCGCGACTGCCAAGAGCAGGTCGACAAACGTTGATTGCCTGGTTGTGATTGCAGCATCACATCGGAACCTCTTTTCTTTGGGTCTGTGGTTTAGTGCCGTTGTGCCTGTCCCGCCTTTGAATTTTAGAGTCTAAACGTTCTGATTGCTACGGAAACCACAAGCCAGCAATCCAGTCTCCTTGACTGAGTCATAGAGGCAGCGGACATGGAAGTCTCTCATGGTCCAGCAGTACCGGAAACTGTTGAGTTGACTAATGAGCAATTCCCTCATTTGTCTTCTCATGAGTGGGCAGCCTTGGAGCGAATGCGTGCGATCATTGGTGAAGCAGCTGTGATCAGTTTGCTGAGATCAGCGTCACCGGATGACCAGAGGAACGCGGCCGTGAACTTCATGCATCACGAGATCATGACCTCTTATCGACAGCAAGCAACTCCTGTCTCGACGATGAGAGTGATGCCTCTGAAGCTCAACATTTCTCCGTATCGCGGCGGAGAAAACGAACCTCTGGCAAGATGGTTCGTTGAGTTGGATGCAGCAGTGGCTGCAAGACAGCTCCGAGACCCAGTTCAGCAAGTGTTGTTCGCGATGTCCAACCTTGTGGGTCGAGCGAAGAGTTGGGCATATGGGAAGCGTTTGGCGGAGCCAACCTGCTTCTACAATCTCGACGACTTCAAGCAGGAGCTAAAGCGCGCGTTTGAGCCTCCGCAGAGCGAATTTCGCGCTCGTGCTGAGTTCCTCAAGCTTCGGCAAGGACGCCAAGACCTTCACTCATATGCACAGCGCGCACGATATCTCGTGTCGTGCATTGTGGATCAGCCGATTGACATGGCAACGCAAGTTGTCACGTTCATGGCCGGCTTGGACGACGGGCCGATCCGGAACCAGTTGTTCCGCGAGTACCCGACGACGTTGGACCAAGCCATCGAGAGAGCGATGCAAGAAGAATTCAGCATCAAGCAAGCCAAGTTTGGTGGACCTATTCCGCGTCAAGTCCGCATGTCGCCGCCAGTAAACGACGGCCCAGAGCCGATGGACTTATCATACGCTTCCACGTCGGGAGACGTACGTCCGCGTGGTAATGGCAAATGCTTCCGCTGTGGGAAGCCAGGCCACATCGCTCGGAACTGCAGGGTGTCTTTGCCGGAACGGCAAGAGACACGGGGGTCACGTTCGAACCAGACCAGCAACCGAAACTTCGGTCACCGGTTCGACCGTTCCCGAGGGTAAAAAAAACGGGAACGACCAGTAGGGGCGGGGCTCCCTACTGAGTCTAACGAGAGGACTGTGGATATTGTGGAGACACAGAACTCTGGCCCCGATGTGCGCGGCGCACATGCATATTCCACTAAGAGTGATGGCAGTGTCAATCAGAGCTCTGCTCTGATCATACTCAAAGTTTACGTGGATGGTATTGCAACGCCTCTACGTGCTTTGGTTGACACTGGCGCGTCGAACAACTTTGTTCGGGCGAAGGTCGTGATTGGGAATGGTATGATTCCACCCGATGCGACGAATGATATGGCTGTTCGGTTGGTTAATGGGTCAACTGTGAGAATGCCAAAGCGAACGATGCGCTTGACAATTGAGTTTGAAGGTTTCCGAGGTGAAGACGAGTTCATTTTACTCGACCTCGATGACAAGTTTGACATCATCCTGGGCATGCCGTTGTAATGGGTCTGGTCATCCCATTACATGAGGTGGTTGTGTGGGACACACCACCTTCTGGGTTCATTGTGGTAACAGTTATCTGTTATGATATCTGTTAAATAACCGATATCCACATGAACTATTTGTAATAGGCCCTCTGGTCTATTATATGGACAATGTGATTACAGATTGGTGTGGCACACACACTGCTGTCATGGAGGTGAAGGTGGCGCAAATATGGGTACATATTTGCTCGCATTCACCTTTGGCGCAATCAGTGATTACGCCAAGTGTTCTCTGCACTTCTTCGTGCATGATGATGGTTCCTCACCTGGGACATTATTTGGTAGCAAGGCCGGCGTGTCACTTGAGTTCTTGTGGTCAATCACAAGACGCCACGCGGCAGGAAGATTCTTCGAAGGAGAATCTTCAAGTTCAACCTGATTCAACCCAAGGTTTTATACTACATGTGTAGGTTAAATTACATTTAACCTCAAGGGCCCCCAGTGGTTTTATTCATAGGATTCAGGAACCATAAGCTCATTTCAATTCAGTTGCAATTTCACCTACAACTGCCCAAGTCGCCTTCTCAAGACCCGAGCATCGGCTCACTACTTAGTGAGTCCGCTTGCTCTTCAAGACCCGAGACCAGCCCAAGCATCCGGCTCGCCTCCGTGCGAGTTCCGTTCGCTTCGGGCTCCAGCACCGGCTCGCACTCCTGCGAGATCGTGCTGCGAACAGCTTCCTCTGTTCGGGTGTTCGGGATCAGGTCAACCAGCTCTTCGCTTTGAGTGAGCAGGTTTGGACTGAGTCCCGTTACATCTGGTAGCACTTAGAGGAGTCCTTCCAACTCCTTGTGATTGAGACAAGAGGATGGCGACGACAGCACCATCTGAAAAGAAGGTGCTTGACCGTGGTGACTACCTTCATCTGTCAGATGAAGAATGGTCTGCGTTTTCACGCATGGCAGTTACCATCGGAGCGGATAGTGTTGGCCTGATGCTAGCCACTTTTCCTCCGGAAGAGCAGAAGAAGGCCGCAGTCAGGTACCTTCACCAAGAGGTGATGGAAGCCCAGAAGCAGCCTGCAACTCCTTCTGCTCCAAGACGCGCCGCTCCGTTGAAACTCGACATCGCACCATACCGTGGTGGCGAGAGTGAACCACTACTGCGATGGTTCGTCGAGTTGGACGCCGCGATCGAAGCTCGACAGCTGACCGAATCGGCTCAGCAGGTAGCATTTGCTATGTCGAAGCTCGGCGGACGTGCGAAATCATGGGCTTTCGGAAGACGAATGGCAGATTCTGACTGCTTTCCGACGATTGAACACTTCAAGTACGACCTCAAGCAAGCGTTTGAGCCTCCGAAGTGTGAGTTTCGAGCCCGAGCTGAGTTCCTGGATTTGCGCCAAGGCAAGCTTGATTTGCACAGCTGCGCGCAGCGTGCTCGTTACCTGGCATCCAGTATCGTGAGCAAGCCGATCGATGAGGACACGCTCGTCGTGACGTTCATGAAGGGTCTGAACGACGGTCCGATCAAGACGCAGCTGTTTCGTGAGTATCCAGCAACAATGGAAGACGCGATTAGCCTCGCTCTTCAAGAAGATTTCAGCCTGCGTCAAGCACGAGGATACCAAGTGCCGAACCGACAACCAAGACATTATCAGCAACAATATCAGCGTCAAGTCTACAACGGTCCGGAACCGATGGACTTGTCTGCTGTGTCGGCACAAGCAACCAGGAACAAGCATCCAAGCTCAAGCGTGAAGTGTTTCCGCTGTGGCAAGATGGGCCACATGGCGAGGGATTGTCGTGTGCGGATTGACAAACGGTCGACTCCGCAGCGCTATCGCCCAACATCGTCGGGTAGAAGATACCCTCGAGGGCGAAGCGAAGAAGCAAAAAACGACAACGACCAGTAGGGGAGGGCCTCCCTACTGGCCAAGTGACGAGTTCTGTGATGACGGTGGAGTCTCAGAACTTTGGCCCCGACGTGCAAGTTGCACAAGTGAAGTCCACCAAGATGAAGGATAGTGTCGGCCGCGGTTCCAAGCTGATCATTTTGAATGTGAAGATGGATCGATCCTCGGATCCTTTGCGCGCGCTTGTTGACACTGGCGCTGCGAGCAATTTTGTTCAAGAGCGAACTCTATTCAGAAGCAAAAGTGTTGCTCCTGATGTGAGAGTGGTTGGAAGAATGATCGTTCGTTTTGCTGATGGGTCAGCAAGCGAACTAGCGAAGCGAGTTGTTTCACTACGACTCAAGAGTGAAGTTTTCCGAGGAGAAGATGAGTACACTCTTCTAGGCCTCGATGACAAGTATGATATTATACTTGGGATGCCGTGGCTATTGCGATATAAGCCAAAGATTGATTGGGAACGGCGTCTAATCAGTATTCAAGGATCGAACCCAGTGCAGTGGAAAGCTGCGGATGAGGAACAAGTATTGTGGATAACCACTTCGGTTGAAGAAATCGCGGATTTCTCTGGTGATCATGTGGCGAGCGATGGCCCCACTCGACCCCAGAGCGAGTCTGTCGATTCCAGCGATGAAGAGCGTATTTCAAGCCAAGTCAAGATGCTTCAACCGAAGCTGGAAGAAGTCTCGATGAGTGAGAATGTTCAACTCATTTGTCGAGATCCGTCAAGCGACAATGGTTTAGTTGCGACACATACCCCTGAGCAAGGTATGCATGCACTGACCACCCTCGTTGACGAAGGTTGCATCAAGCGCGATGATGCTTCGGGCGAACGGTATGTCCAGTCAATGGCACACGATTCATTGGGGAAAGCACAAGGTGTTCACAAGTTGAAAGTCCAAGATCCCCCGTGTTCGCTGTCAAGAGTGCTCTCTCTGGAAGAGATGAGCGAGAAGAAGTTCCTCCGTGATCTCAAAGCTGGTGAGATTACGCAAGTGTGCATGATCGTTGCTGAGGCCGATCATGAAGAAATCAACACGTCGTCAAACATGGACTTCGACGTGCTAGAAGAAAAGACGCGAATTGAGAGATACGAAGCTCAATCGTGGGAAGCGCTCAAGGGAAACCCAGCGTACAAGCTTGCGCTCGAATTTAAAGATATTTTCCCAGATACGGTACCGGAAGAACTCCCACCAGATCGTGGAGTTCACCATGAAATCGACTTGACTCCGGGTACCAAGTATTGTGTGACAAGGCAGTGGCCTTTGCCGAAGGAACAAGTCAAGACTATTGACGAGTTCTTTGAGAAGCGTCGCAAGGCTGGACATGTGCGGGAGAGCAAGTCTCCGCACTGCAGCCCGACCTTCTGCGTGAAGAAAGCAACGGGTGGTTGGCGTATTGTTCATGCTTTTAACAAACTGAACGATGCCACCATCCCTGCTCAAATACCAGTTCCTCGCAAGGATATGATCCTTGACGGGATGGTGAACAGCACAGTCTTTAGCACTCTGGATTTGATGGATGGATTCTATCAGATTCGAATGCGAGATAAGGGCGTCCCCTTGACGGCTGTAAGCACGCCAAGTGGTATGCTGTGGGAATGGCTTGTGATGCCACAAGGACTAAAGAATGCACCTGCAACTTTTAACCGCATGGTGACGAACATTCTCCGTCCTTTGAGATACTTCGCACCAAGCTATTTCGACGACATTTTTGTCCACAGCAAATCCTCGGGCGACCGAATGGACTTGGAAGTTCATCTTCAGCACCTTCGAACACTCTTCGAAGTGATGCGAGAGAACAAACTCTACGCAAATCTGAAGAAGTGCATCTTCTGTGCGCCAGAGATTCCAGTCCTTGGTTGTTTCGTCGGGAAGAATGGAGTCCATGCTGACCCGGAGAAGATCAAAGTGATCAACAATTGGCCTGCACCTAAGAATGAGAAGCAGCTACGACAATGGTTGGGTTTGGCCAATTATCTCCACAAGTACACGCGGAACTACGCTGACATGGTTCAGCCAATGACCCATCTGCTCAAGAAAGACACTGAGTGGAAATGGGAGCAACAACAGCAGAATGCGTTTGAGTCGGTCAAGAAGAGCTTGTGTAAAGCCCCTGTGCTTGCGCTTCCCGACGACTCCAAGCCATTCCACGTTGTTTGCTATGCAAGCGACTTTGCAATCGGCTGTGCGCTGATGCAGCACGATAGCAATGATCATGAGAGGGTCGTCTCCTATCAGTCGAGACAATTGAAGCCGGCAGAACGAAACTACCCAGTTCACGACAAGGAGCTACTTGCGATGAAGTACGCTCTTGTCAAGTTTCGAGTGCACCTTCTTGGTGAACAGCGCTTCGTGATCTACACAGATCATGCGTCACTGCGCACTGCAGTGAAGACCCCTCATTTATCCCAAAGAATGGCAAGGTGGATATCTTTCTTTGCGGAGTACAACTTTGTTGTACATTACAAACCTGGCAGAATGAACATTCTGGCCGATGCGCTCTCGAGACGTCTGGATTATGACACTCGATCGAGTGAAGACGCATCGTCCGATGTTTGCAGGAATTGTCCAAGTAACCAGGACACTATGAACGCTATTGCAGTTCGAGCAAGCTCGCCCATTCAAGAAGACATTAAGCGAGCGTACAAAGACGATGAAGGTTGCAGAGAAATGCTGCATTACCTCGAGGATCCAAGCGATGAGAAGTTAACCAAGTTATGGGCAAAAGCAAGGTCGAGGATCCATCGATATTCTGTTCACGAAGGGTTACTTCGGTATGGGGTTGATGACGGAGAAATGCCAAGGATCGTTGTTCCCAACAACGAGGAGATTCGGCACCGTCTACTGTTTGACTATCACGACAGTCCCCCAGGAGGTCATCTCGGACGGGAGAAGACTTTCTTGAGTCTCTCTCAAGGCTATTATTGGCCTCATATATACAAGTGGGTGCGCAAGTACGTCCGTACTTGTGAGGTGTGCCAGCGCGTGAAGCCTTCGAGTTCAACTCAGGCTCCGCTTCGGTCGCTACCTGTCCCAACTGACAGTTGGAAGTCTGTGAGCATGGACTTTGTCTTCGGACTTCCTACTGACTCGCAACACCGAAACGGCATTCTTGTAATCGTGGATCGATTTAGCAAGATGGTTCATCTAATTGCCGTTCCGGAGACCATTGATGCGGAAATGACAGCACAAGTGTTTGTGGATACTGTCTTTCGACTTCATGGTTTGCCCGAAGAGATCGTCTCTAATCGAGACACTCGGTTTACCTCCATTGTCTGGCGTACAGTGTTTGAACGCCTAGGGACAAAGTTGTCGATGTCGACAGCTTCGCATCCCGAAACTGATGGGCAAACAAAGCGTGTGAATCGTGTGCTAGAGGATATATTGCGGAGTTACGCAACGTCCTTTAAGCAATGGAGTGACTTTCTCCCTTTGGTTGAGTTTGCAATCAATAACTCAACACACGCTTCTACAGGCTATTCTCCATTTTAAATCAACTGTGGATTTCATCCCAGAGTTCCAGCAACTCTTTCGGGGGTGGGTTCTACTTTTGGTGGGGGAGGAACTCCTGTCGAAACGGAGTTAAAAGCAGCGAGTGGGTCAGATATACGCGCTAATTTTGACGCTCTGGTTCCGAAGACCAGACTGTCAGCGCGTGACCAAGTGAAAATCGACGGCTTCGTTGATAAACGACAAGCCATCGTACGATTTGTGCGCGATGCAATCGCTGAAGCACAAGATCGGCAAAAGGAGCAATCAGACAAGCATGGGCGAAAGAATTTATTCAAATTCAAGGTTGGTGATCTCGTATTACTAAATGCGACTAACCTACCGGAACATGCAGTGTCCAACCTTGGAAGTAGGAAACTACTCCCTAGGTTTCTTGGACCATTTAAAGTTCTGAAATGCAATGGAGATGCCTATACTATAGAGATCCCTACTAGTATGCGACTTCACCCAACGTTTTACGTGGGCAGATTGAAGCCATACTTACCAAGTGGATCAGCCGATCCTACTGCTTCTGCTGAAGCTTCGACTCGAACTCAGTCTTCAAGACAGAAGTCTGAGCAATGGACGACTGTAAGCCGTCGTAACGTGAGTCGTGTTCGTCGCAACGAGCCTCAAGGCTCTCGCAACGAACTGTCAGATCCGAGCGATGCTGTTGTAGCTCCTCGATCTGGGAACGATGAGCGCTCTTCCACCTCCAGAGCCGCTCGATCGTTTTTGCGTTCAGCCCCACCTCCGTTGACTGACCCTCACGGAAATCGTCGGTGGCTGGTGGAGTCGATTGTGGATCATAGGGATGATCCGACTCCGACGAGGAACCGTCGAAAGAAGCAAGTGACTCGCTTCTTTCGTGTCCGGTGGCGCGGCTACCCGCCGAGCGAAGATACTTGGGAACGTCGTGAGAGCCTTGCGGCTGACGTCCCCGATATCGTTCGCGACTACGAGAATCGGATGTAGTATCGGGCACCCCGATACTACTTCGGTCGGTGGTTGGAATTGCTTCCGAACCCCGACGGTCCTTCAAGTTGGTTTTCTTTAACAAGAAATCCATCTTGTTCTCGTTCTCAAGGCGAATGAAAGTTCGCCAAGAGTTGGTTTTAGCGGCCACCGATTGGCCTGGATCATCACGGTGATTGATCCTGCGCCAAGTAAAGAAGCGACTACGATAGAAGTCTTCATCTCCATGACGATCTCGGATCGAGGAGATGTCGAAGAGCTTCATCGACTTAGCCGACTTCTTAGTCCGCTTGGCTGGGCGGGGTGCCTCAGGTTGGCTCTTGTTAGAGTCCAACGAGTCGTTTTCCGGTTCTCTTGCGCGCTTCATGGTGCGGCAAGGAACGCGGAACAGAAGCTTGCTGTTTGGAACAGTCAAGACTTCTAGCCACAAATCGGAGGGAAAGCTATCCACTCCGACCGGATCTGTATCAACAGACCGGCAAGTACGGCTAATGCCCAGTGACTTTGTGTTAAAGTCTGGACCACTCCGTGTACGGATGACCGTACACTTCAAGACACAAGAACGTGCTTGGCCTTGTCACCGCCCACTCGTTTGGAACTATGCCACGGAGTATGGGGCAGTGAGGAAGGCGCACGGAGTGACTTGCTTGGAGTGTTCCCCCTTGCGGGTTTTCGACGAACACTTGTCAAGCTGGTGGCAAATTGCCGAATGAGGCTAAGGACAGCAGGGTGCCTGCCACCCGGCGCGTGTCTATAGCATCGTGTGACACTGTCCACTCGGGACATGTGTCTATGCAACAGTTGGACTTGTCCCATCTGTCAAACCCCTCTCCCAAGGAGACACGAGAGACATCTCCAGAGTATTCTCGAGCTATTCTAGAAGGATTCCCGAATATTCTAGAGGCGTTCTCGAATGTTCTCGAAACAGTCGATATGGATCATATTTTAAGGGGGGGATGATGTAATGGGTCTGGTCATCCCATTACATGAGGTGGTTGTGTGGGACACACCACCTTCTGGGTTCATTGTGGTAACAGATATCTGTTATGATATCTGTTAAATAACCGATATCCACATGAACTATTTGTAATAGGCCCTCTGGTCTATTATATGGACAATGTGATTACAGATTGGTGTGGCACACACACTGCTGTCATGGAGGTGAAGGTGGCGCAAATATGGGTACATATTTGCTCGCATTCACCTTTGGCGCAATCAGTGATTACGCCAAGTGTTCTCTGCACTTCTTCGTGCATGATGATGGTTCCTCACCTGGGACATTATTTGGTAGCAAGGCCGGCGTGTCACTTGAGTTCTTGTGGCCAATCACAAGACGCCACGCGGCAGGAAGATTCTTCGAAGGAGAATCTTCAAGTTCAACCTGATTCAACCCAAGGTTTTATACTACATGTGTAGGTTAAATTACATTTAATCTCAAGGGCCCCTAGTGGTTTTATTCATAGGATTCAGGAACCATAAGCTCATTTCAATTCAGTTGCAATTTCACCTACAACTGCCCAAGTCGCCTTCTCAAGACCCGAGCATCGGCTCACTACTTAGTGAGTCCGCTTGCTCTTCAAGACCCGAGACCAGCCCAAGCATCCGGCTCGCCTCCGTGCGAGTTCCGTTCGCTTCGGGCTCCAGCACCGGCTCGCACTCCTGCGAGATCGTGCTGCGAACAGCTTCCTCTGTTCGGGTGTTCGGGATCAGGTCAACCAGCTCTTCGCTTTGAGTGAGCAGGTTTGGACTGAGTCCCGTTACAGCCGTGGTTGAAGCGTTACCAACCTCGCATTGACTGGATGAAGAAGAAGATCTCCGTTGACAAGTCGTGCATTGCAGCCGCGTTGAGCTGCATGACAACGGATGAAGTGATATGGGCATATACATCTGTGGAAGGTGTGTCAAACGAGACCCAGGAGTGCGATGGCCCCTCGATCTCGGGAGACAAGCCCGTGAAGACCGCTGGAGGTGGAGCAGTCAGACGCCATGAAAAGACTACTCCTGTTGCCAAGAACGATGAAGGACCGCGTTCTGGCGTGAAGAATGAAGACCAAGAGAAGATCGACGACGATGGATTTCCGTCATCAAGCATCCCTGATCAAGATGCAAAGGAAGGTGATGAAGGTGGTGACCCACAGAGAGGCACCACAAGCAGCTGTGCGAACGTCGTGGTCTACAATGATGAGGGTGACAGCACAATAATGCGTCATGTCCAAGTGGAAAATCCTCCCAGCACGGTCGAAGAGTTGACTTCCTTGCCATCGATGAGCAAGAAGACGCTGAAGCGTAGCCTGGCGAAAGGCGAAATTTCGCAGCTTTGCGCGATTGTCAAAGCAATCGACAAAGACTTCGTCAACACTGCATCAAATGTGAATGTAGATGTGTTGAACGGAAAGACACGGAAAGAGAGGTTTGAGGAGCAGTCATGGGACGCTCTCAAGACGAACCCCGTGCATGCGCTTGCCAGGGAATTCGAAGATATCTTCCCGGACAAGGTGCCAGACGAGTTGCCATTTGACAGAGGCATTCGTCACGAGATTGATGTACTTCCTGGCACGAAGTACTGCATCACAAGACAGTGGCCGTTGCCGAAGGAACAAGTCGATGCGATCGACGAGTTTTTCGCACCACGTGCTAAGGCTGGTCATGTGCGAGAGAGCAAGTCTCCGCATTGCAGCCTCACTTTCTGTGTGAAGAAGGCGACTGGCGGGTGGCGCATTGTTCATGCGTTCAACAAGTTGAACGATGCAACCATACCTGCTCAGACTCCGGTTCCGCGCAAGGACATGATCCTTGATGGAATGGTTGGCAGTACCGTTTTCAGTGCGATCGACCTGAAAGACGGATTCTATCAGATTCGGATGCGCGAAAGCGATGTATCACTAACTGCAGTAAGTACCCCGAGTGGTATGCTGTGGGAGTGGTTAGTGATGCCACAAGGACTGAAGAATGCGCCTGCGACTTTCAATCGCATGGTCACAAACATCCTTCGTCCTTTGCGAACGTTTGCACCAAGTTACTTTGACGATATATTCGTTCATAGTAAGGCCGTCAATGGAAAGTCTGGTGTTGATGTTCATCTCGATCATCTACGTCAAGTATTCCAGGTCATGCGAGAGAACAAACTCTACGCAAACTTGAAAAAGTGCCTATTCTTTGCCCCCGAGATTCCTGTTCTTGGTTGCGTTGTGGGCAAGAACGGTATTCGCATCGATCCGGAGAAGGTCAAAGCTATTGACGATTGGCCTGTGCCTCAGAATGTCAAGCAGTTGCGGCAGTGGTTGGGTCTGGCAAATTACTTGCACAAGTACACGCGCAATTATGCAGCGTTAGTGCAGCCTCTGACACAACTGCTGAAGAAAGACGTTGAGTGGAAGTGGTCAAGAGATCACCAAGCGGCGTTCGAAGAGGTCAAACGGAGTCTGCGTGAAGCTCCTGTGCTGGCTCTTCCGGACCACGACAAGCCGTTCCACGTCGTCTGTGATGCGAGCGATTATGCCATTGGTTGCGCGTTGATGCAACACGACGGTGAGGGTCGAGAGCGAGTTATATCGTATCAGTCACGACAACTCCGACCCGCAGAACGGAACTACCCAGTTCATGATAAGGAACTTCTTGCGATGAAGTTTGCCTTAGTCAAGTTCCGTGTTTACTTGCTTGGAGAGGAGCGCTTCGCGATCTATACTGATCATGCGTCGCTGCGGACAGCGGTGAAGACTCCTCACTTGTCGCAGAGAATGGCGAGGTGGCTCTCCTTCTTTGCGGAGTACAACTTTATTGTTCGCTATAAGCCAGGCAAGATGAACATCTTAGCCGACGCTTTGTCAAGACGTCCGGATTACGATCCCAAATCCAAGAACGAGGATCCGGTCGAAGCGTGTCGACTCTGTGAAGATGTTCAAGCGATCGCTGTTCAAGTATCGACTACAGTGCGTGAAGATATTATCGGGGGTTACAAGTCCGACGAGATCTGTCAGGACTTATTCAAGTACTTCAAGGATCCCTCCGCTAAAGCACTGCAAGGTCTACCAGCTCGAACAAGATCACGCGCTCACCACTTCCAAGTACGCAATGGGTTGCTGTACTACGCGGTTGACGACGGGGATACAGAAAGGATCGTTATCCCCAACGACGAAGGCGTGCGTCATCGACTCTTGTATGAGTATCATGACAGCCCTTCGGGTGGTCATCTCGGACGTGAGAAGACGTTTCTCAGTCTTTCCCGAGATTATTGTTGGCCACACATGTACAAGTGGGTGCGCAAGTATGTGAGGAGTTGCGAGATATGTCAGCGAGTGAAGCCCTCAGGCTCCACCCAAGCCCCACTTCGTTCTTTGCCTGTCCCCCAGGACAGTTGGAGGTCCGTGAGTATGGATTTCGTATTCGGACTTCCGCGAGACAAACACGGACGCAACGGCATCCTTGTGTTTGTGGACCGATTCAGCAAGATGGTTCATCTTGCACCTGTTTCGGACAAGATCTCGGCAGAGAAGACTGCCAAGGTATTTGTAGACGTCGTGTTCCGTCTGCATGGCCTTCCAGTTGAGATCGTGTCAGACCGTGACACCCGTTTCACTGCAAAGTTCTGGCGTGCACTGTTTGGACTCTTGGACACCAAGTTGTCTATGTCAACAGCGGCACATCCCGAAACGGACGGTCAAACAGAGCGAGTGAATCGTGTCCTTGAGGACGTATTGCGTAGTTACGCTACGTCATTCAAAGAGTGGAGCGAGTTTCTCCCTCTTTGCGAGTTTGCGTTGAACAACTCCACGCATGTCTCGACGGGTCACTCCCCATTCTATGTGAACTACGGTCTCCATCCGAGAGTGCCGGCATCGCTAGTGGGAGAGGTCTCTACCTTAAGTGGGGGAGGGACTACGGCGACTGAGAATTCGCCACAGTCAAAGCATGACCTGAATGCTGCTTCCGAGCTCAAAGCGAATTTTGACTCGATGGAACCTTTGAACGACATGAAGAGTCGTGATAAGCAGCAAGTCGATGACTTTATTGTGAGGAGACAAGCCGTTGTGAGGTTTGTTCGAGACGCAATAGCAAAGGCTTAAGGTCTGCAAAAAGAACAAGCAGATAAGAGTGGACGGAAGAACAAGCAAACTTACAAGGTCAATGATCTTGTATTGCTTAGTACGGCAAACCTGCCTGAACATGCAGTGTCCAGCTTGGGAAGTTCAAAACTTCTACCAAGATTTATTGGACCGTTCAAGGTAATGAAATGCAATGGTGATGCCTACACACTAGACATTCCTACAAGCATGCGTCTACACCCGACGTTTTACGTGGGTAGACTAAAGCCTTACCTTCCGAGTGGGTCTGCTGACCCTAACGAGCCTTTGGATGACGATCCAAACGATCATGAAGTTGCTCCACTTGATCACGAAGAGTCTTCAACTCATCGTCATGGAGCTTCTTCTCGGCATAGAGGCGCTGAAGCACATCGAAGGACTCGTCCTTCACAACTTCCAACACGAGAAGTCGAGACTGGTACTCCTTCCGTAGTATCTCGAGCGCAGTTCCTGCATCCTCCACGGAGTGCAGAAGACGCTCGTGAAAAGTCTCGCGAGACTTCTGAGCCTTCTGGAGTCGCTCAAGTTCAGCCTGAACTTGCTCGAACCGTTGTTCGAAACGGGACTCCAATGCCGAACGCTGGGCTGGACCATCAGACAGCGAGTCAATCGTTGACTCCCGCTCCCTCAGTTGGTCTTCGAGGCTGTCGCACCGGTCAGCGAGAACCGCGTTGCGAACTTCCAGTACCTCGATCTGCGCACGATGAGCACTCTTCCACTTCCAGAGCCGCTCGATCGTTCTTGCGTTCAGCCCCACCTCCGCTGATTGATCATCAGGGAGAGCATCGGTGGATCGTAGAGTCGATTGTTGGTCACGAAGACCGACAGACTCGTGGGAAGAAGCGGTTGACTCGTCAACGCTTCTATCGAGTTCGGTGGCGCGGCTATCCACCGAGTTCGGACACGTGGGAACCGAAACAGACCCTTGAGTCTGATGTTCCCGACGTGGTTCGTAGCTACGAGGCAAGCTTGTAGTGTCGCTGGAGACACTACCGCGACGAAGGCCATGGGCTGCCTTGTCGTGACGTGGAGTCTTGCTGAGCAAGCGCTCCATCTTGCCCTCGTTCTCAAGACGAACAAAGGTTTGTCATGAGTCCTTCTTAGCTGCGATGGGTTGGTTCGGATCATCGCGATTGTTGATCCGACGCCAACGGAAGAACCGGTCCTTATTGAACTCGGTGTCTCCCATCCGACGGCGGATGCAGGACACATCGAAGAGTTCTGAAGCGCGACGCTGTTGCTTGCGCACAGCGGGTTCTTCAAGAGACGCTTGGACACTTGATCGCTTCATGGCGAATTTTAAAGTGAGCCAATCATCCCCAAAAGACATTGAGTGATTGCTACTTTAAGGGGGGGATGATGTAATGGGCCCCTCTGGCCTATTACATTGGTTATGCGATCACAGATTGGTGTGGTTCACACACTGCTGTCATGGAGGTAAAGGTGGCGTAAACATGGTCAAATGTTTGCTCACATCCACCCATGGCACAATCAGTGATTACGCCAAGTGTTCTCTGCACTTCTTCGTGCATGATGATGGTTCCTCACCTGGGACATTATTTGGTAACAAGGCCGGCGCGTCACTTGAGTTCTTGTGGCCAATCACAAGACGCCACGCGGCAGGAAGATTCTTCGAAGGAGAATCTTCAAGTTCAACCTGATTCAACCCAAGGTTTTATACTACATGTATAGGTTAAATTACATTTAATCTCAAGGGCCCCTAGTGGTTTTATTCATAGGATTCAGGAACCATAAGCTCCTTTCAATTTAGTTGCAAACTTTCCCTCAAGTACTCAAGTCGCCTTCCTCCCTCCAAGTCGGGAGTCGCTCCTTGTCCCTCCAAGTCGGGACTTCCCTCCAAGTCGGGAACGCTTCCTCAACCGCACAAGCGTGCGTGCCGTGTTTTGGGGACTGTTGTAAACAGCGCCCCATTACACCAACCATCTATAACGAAATTGATAACATAAGATTAGAGTGATGTAAATGACGTACAAGAAATGAAAGTACTACATACCTGCACGGTTTTTCATGAGTGTGGATTTCCGATTTTTCAGCTGTGTCACATCCGGAACGCACATATAGCGACTCGGAACATCACTATACCGCTCCAGAAGAATTTTCCTGCACTTCTTTGGGCCGCATCCCAACAAAATGTCATCCACTTCGGTAAGAAAGAAACCAGGAATGCCCCGCTTCTTTAACTCCGTCCTAGCTCCAGTGTGTTCACCATGATCCTGGATCCATACTGTTCGTGTATCACCGTTGCTCGTTGGAGCTAGTCGAATGCGTTTTGCGCAGTTTTCGTGTGAAATGCAGCGATAAACACTTCGACCATCGATTTTTCCAGATCGCTTGCCATAGCTGTAGTGGAACGTATATACGTAGCCGTCAAAACTGTCGATACCACGTTTTGCTGCTTTCAACGTGGCGAACTCAACACGACTAAGAAATAGTGTCCTTTCGTGTTTAATGTTTTCATCCGATTCATCTTCCGAAAACTCAAACTCCACGGTTAGCTCGTCCGCCGCGCTATCGCAGCGACCGGTAGTCGCTTTTACTTGGGGGCACGGCGGAGATGTTGGTGGGATCGAAGGCGGTGCAGACATCGAAGGTGGAGCAGGAGGTGTTGGAAGCACACTTGGTAACGGAGGAGGAGCGGGAATTGAAACCAACGAGGGTGGGGTTGGCATTACAGTCGGACGTGATGGCGGTGATGACAGTGCTGAAGCCGTTGGAACTGCTGCTGAACTCGGACGTGTTGCTGCACTTCTACCTAGCACGACGTCCTTCCAAGTCCACGTTGGTGTTGTGGCATCGGTTACAGGGGTTTGTGAAGCCAATGCATCCCCAGTTGAAGCACTTGGTGGAGCAGAGAACATCGCGGTGGTAGGTCCGAGCGGCGTTGCAGGTGGATGGTTGACAAGGACGTTTATGTATTGACCTTTACTACCAGTAACTTTCCTTGTTCGCCTACCGTTTTACCATCCTACTTGATCACTGTGCAAAAGCATAAACGACCTTGACGATCCACCTTTTTCAGATCTCCTTGATGAATCACCACAGTTTCCTCGATGATAAGCCTCACCCGTCACCGTCGCCATTGGCAACTCCACGAACGCTGGTCTACTGGCCGTTCGCATCCTCGGTGGTGGAGACTCGTCACTCATTGACGCTATGGCGACGTTCCTGGACACGCAGAAGCGTGAGGTGGACGACAAGATCGAGAAGATGGCTACCAGTGGCTGAAAGGAGTACCTTCAGAACATGAAGAAATAGAGGCTGTGGCAAGGCTAAGACGTGAACAAGAAGGGTTTCTGTATTTTCAGTTTGTCTTGCGCAGTTGTCTGCATGTTTGTTCTCTATCTACTTGTTCTTCTTCATCTTGAGGCTCTTGAGCTGGTTCTTCAGCGTTTTGGGGGCCTGCTTGTTCGGGCGTTTGCTCGATGTCGGTGCTGCCATGAGCTGCCACATTGCGCCAGTACACAAGCTCACTAATCGCCAAAACAGCACTTGAACCCACAGCGCACAGATTAGCATGGGGAAGAGCATGTTGAAGTGCAGCAAGATCTTCATCACCGTCGACGTCTGCTTGTCCTTGATCATCTCCGAATACATCCTCGCAAACCAGAACAACGGAAGGAACGTTGTGCACGTGAAGATACCCGCAAACAATGCAAAGGTGAAGAACAACGTAGCCTCGGCAATTGCCGCCAACGGCGCAATGTTGACAAATCATTCGCATAATGGAGCGCGAACTTGACACCAATACACACAGGGTGTATGCCGCCCAGGACATTTAGACCGGCGGCGGAAGCGGACAAAATAGGATAGTCACTCAGCAACAGTCGTGGAAACCATGCAAGAGACGACCCCGCCATCAGAACGGCATCGAAAACGTTGCGAGAAAAACTACACCCGACAGATGCAGCTCAAGGACCAATTTCGTCTTGCACGAGAAATTGACAAGCTGCACTGTGAAATCAAAAGTAGTAATATCCAGTACATTACACCGCCAGTTTTTTTCCTTACCGCAATATACCAACGAGCACTGCTCTGCACCTTCCTGACCCTCAGCTGCTGAAAACGACGACACCAGCGCTAAGTAGCACCTGGTGCGAAGGAGGTCTCCTCCACACCTCCAAGCACCGCACACAGCAACAATAGGATTGCATCCAAAGGATGTTCATTCTAAAGAAAAAGATCATGGCATTACGAAAGAATAGTTCACCCTCACCGCCATTGGTTGGAAGACAATGTGACACGCCTTCATCACATCTTCATTTCCGTTTAGGTACGATAGCGAATTCTCTCTGTCCCTTTCCTCATTCCAGAATCTGCCGCCTCGAGAAAAGATGGTGCTGCTAAACTGCACGATCGTCGGAGAAGGGAGCGTGATCTCTATCATCATTGAGGAGTGGAAGACGGTGGCTCTCCTGAAGAAAGAGATTAAGAAGGAGAAGCAGAACGACTTGAAGGATGTCGACGCAGACAAGTTGCAGCTCTTCCTGGCGAAGACGGAGGGCGGCGTGTGGCTGGATGGAGCTGGCGCGGCATCTGTGGCACTCGATGAGCATGGACACCCGCGAGGCTTTGTGCAGATGGATCCATTGTTGTGGATCAAGAATCCCAAGCACTTTGGAGCGAATTTTCGACCGGATGAGGGCCAAATTCACGTGCTGGTGGTGGTTCCGAAGCAAGATGGTACCTCAAACGAGATGTCTGCAGCGACAACGCCACTGACGGTAGAGCAAGTGGAGATGTCAATGAATAAGGTTCTCAGGGAACGAGATGAGAAGGCGTCTGCGTATTCGTTTTCCGATCTGAATACTGCGATGGAAGAGCGAATTGTCAAGAAGATGCGGTTGACCGAAAATATTCCTGATGTCAAGGAACCAGTCAATACTTCGATCGCCGGTTATTCGTGGATTCCGAAAATCGCGGAGAGCGAGGAGAGTCAAAGGGCTGGGTACATGGCGTACTTGCAGCAGCATTTGAAGACGCTGATAGATCGAGGAGACTTCTTGTTGGATGACATTGCGGGCGATAAATCAGTTCTCAACATCGTGGACCCAAGACTTCCGTTTGCTATGAAAGGCACAGCTGATGTATTGCTCATCAATCGAACATCGAAGAACCCACTGATTAAGCTGGCTGGGGTCAGCTTGGTGATCGAGCTCAAGAAGAAAGTCGAACCGGGCCATGTTCCTCAAGCGATTGGTCAACTTGTGAGCTGCAGCATGAAGGCGCCTCTCAACTGCTATCCGCTGAGTTTGTTGACGGATTTAAACGACCACTGGCATTTCTCTTGGTTCAGCGACAAGCACGTTCTGACCCAAGTTACGTTGCAGTATCCAAAGAACGCGTTCAGATTTATCGAGGCAGCCGTACTGAGACGAACGGAGTCTGCCCCACTTCCTCCGTCATTCATTCCTGGACCTTTCAAGACAATCAAGGTTGATGACTTCTTGCCCCAGCCGGATGATGATCGTGCAGAGGAGATGATGGAGCGATACGAGTTGATGGCAGATGTGGTGGAACCAGAGTTTCTCATGGCGAGGCGTATGGAGTATGCGCAACACGTGGTGCAATCGATGCCCATGTATGCTCACATGTATGCGTAAATTCTTAAAATGAAGTATTCTCTGCTGCTGCTCCTCATGCTGTCATGTCGCTCGTTGTGCTCGAGATGCTGTTGTGCTGCTGATTGATGGTTAAAAAAATACTGAGCTCCTTGCTTGACACACAGTCTGAGGACGATTCTCTCTGATAGCCTTGTCTAATGTTAATATCGTGTGTTTGAAGGAAAAAAAATCTTGTCCAAACTCCTTTCGATAAACTGAACAATTTTTCATCCTGATAAATATAAAGTTAGTAATATAGAAAGATGGCGTACTCACCTGAGCAATACCAAGCTAACAAGGAGCGCATTAATGCAGCGCAGAAGCGCTACTACCAGCGCACTCGCGACGCTCGCTTGTCGTATCAAAAGAGCTACGACGACAAGAACAGAGAGCAGATCCGTGCCCGCAAGCGAAAGACCAAAATCGAACTTAATCAGAGCGAAAACGAACTTAGCACTGAAATCGAACTTAGCTAATTAATTAAAAAAAATTGAGATGAAAAAAGTCGCCAGTGATATAAAGTCGATTCTGATACAAGATCTCAATATTATAAAGTCAAACCACAAGGAATAATATAGGTTGATATATATAGCGATGTTTGCTCACGAACTCGAAGGACTACGAAGATTAAATAGTAAACCCATCAAGTGGGGATCGAGCTACCGCCTTAAGGTGCGCGGTCGAACTGGAAAAACGGTTTTCATCGGAAAGCCATCCCACCCCAAGCATCTGCCTTCGGTGGCGAAGCAGTACAAGATCGGCCTCGATAAGTTGGAGAAGCACATGTCTTCAGACTACAAGACTGACCCGCACTATCGCTTTTACAAGGGCAACCACATGGAATCGCACCTATACAAGGGAGTCCAGCCCTCTAAGTTCTACGATAAGCTCGCGAACGTTCTTGAGAGTCAGAAGAAAGCCTATAAGGTGAATATCGCTCTTGGGTATGATCTCGTAAGCAAAACCGACGATTCAGAGACGCGATACTTCCATCCTAACTTAGGTAATACCTACGTGTTCGACAAGCCTGTCGCTATTAACAGTAGGGGTGATGTTCGGACGGTAATTTCTGAGATTCGATCCATGGAGCCAGCGGATAAACTCAACTACCCCAGCTCTGGATATCAACTTAAGGCTATCACCGGATTCAAGATATACCTCTATCAGCGAGAGCACGCACTTGGCGCCAGTGAAGTTGTTATTCCTAAGATCATTCGCGATAATAAGAGTGTCATCAACTTCCCTAAGACCAACAACAAGTGCGTGTTCCACTGCATTGCCTATCACAAGCGGGAGGATCCTGAGAAGGACCCCCGCAAAATTCAAGCGTTGGTGAAGCAAGCGTTCAAGCAGTACTGTGCGTTCAAGGGTATTGGCTTCACGCTGTCTCTTTACCGCAACTTCAAGCCCATTGACATTCTTCAGTTCGACGAGCTTGAAGACTGCTTTAAGCTCAGTATCAATATCTACACTATGGATATTGAGTCTGGAAACGTTGAATGTATTCGTCGCTCTGAGAAAGAGTACGACTCAATCAACATTCTCTCCCATGAGAATCATGTGCTGTATATCAAGAACATTGACATGCTCCAACGTAAGTACCAATGTAAGAAGCGTGATATGGTGTTTGTCAGCTCTGACAAGCTCCGCAACCACACCAAAAATCAGTGCGAACTCGTCAACATTGAGTCATTCCCAGCTCAGCCGACTATCTACCGCCCTGCTCAGAATACTATCCACTCGATGCTGACGAAGTACTCTATCAATAATGTCGACCAGTACATCGATCACTTCATCGTCTATGACTTCGAGGCTATCCTCAAGCCTACGGCTACCCAACACGAGGAGAATACTATCTTCACGAACGAACACATTCCTGTCTCTGTCTCTATAGCAGATAGCTTAACCGAGGAGGCACGTTGCTTTGTCAGCGATGACCCCAAGGAATTACTCAAGGATATGTTTCAGTACATATCAGCTGTTGGGGAAAAGATCCAGCGATACAATGTACCCAAGTATGGATCCTTGCTTCGCAAGATCATCAACGCACATGGCTTAACAGGAATGGTAATTCCAGATGTTCCGACTGGTAAGAAGAACAACACCGCGAATATCGATGCTTGGATTAAGGCCGGTGATTTCGCCAGCTTCTTTGATTTCCACAAGAAGTTAGGCTTCGGTAAGCAGCGTTCTGACTACGGTAAGCTCAAGCAAACAATTGATCAGGTCCCCATCCTTGGTTTCAATAGTGGGCGATATAATATCAACTTGATCAAGAACGACTTGTTTGCCGTAATCGGCACTGACAATATCGAATCGGTCATCAAGAACCCAAGCTACATGTGCGTCGCAATATCGGACATGAAGATGCTTGACATTAGCAACTATGTACCAGCTGGCACTAGCTACGACAAGTACCTGACGACTTGCCTTGGCGGGTGCAAATGTGACGACAAGATTCGATGTGTCTGCGGACTTGGTAAGGGTATTTTCCCATACGAATACATCACCGCTTTTAATGTTCTCAATGAGAGTAATATCCCACCTAAAGCAGCATTCGATAGTAAACTGCGCAACACCAGTATCTCTGATGATGACTACAAACGTGTTCAGTTTGTCTGGGAGCACTATGGAATGAAGTCGATCAAGGACCTGCTAATTTGGTACAATAACCTCGGCGTTGTTCCATTTATCAAGGCTATTAAGGCCTAACGCGAACTATTCAAACGGTTTGACCTGGACATGTTTACGGACGGTGTATCGCTACCAGGTCTTTCGGAGAAGGTGGTGTATCAGACTTGCTTCATTAATCTTCAGCAACCAAGCAAGAAGCCTGCCCAGGCGTTCAGCTTCCCAGCTACGTGTATGAGTGGATACAAAAGCCAGGACGCTGATGCCAAGCGCGAGTTCAACATGACTCTGAAGCACCTCGACAAACTACTTAGGCAGCAAAAGTATCTTTGCGGTCTGTGCTACAAGCAACTAACTGCTGATACCACTTCAGCCGATCGCATCAATAACAAGCTCGGACATATCGATGGCAACATCTTAATTAGTTGTATCGACTGCAACGTTGCTCGAAAGGATATGTCGCTAAAGGGCTTTCGATACAAAGAGCTCCTTGCGTTCAACTCTGATCGACTTGTATATAGCATCGACAAGGAGGAGAAAGACATTTACAGCAAAATGAAGGCCAACATCGTGGGAGGCCCTTCAATCATCTTCAATCGATATGCTAAGCGCAACGAAACCAAGATTCGAGGTGGTAAGATCTGCAAGAAGATCATCGGATATGATGCCAACGCCCTGTACCTGTCGGCGCTCGGTAATGAGATGCCTTGTGGACGCTTGACCACCATCGAAGCATACCCAGATATCGTCAATGACATCGTTAATGACAAGATCTTCGGCTTTCTCGAGTGCGATATCCGTACACCTGAGCATTTGAAGGACTACTTCAGCGAGATGACGCCCATTTTCAAGAAAACTCTTATCGACTGCAGCGATGAGAGTGTTATTGGTAAGCACATGTTCGATTACAATGAGAAACGCAAGCAAAGCCGGTTCGCAAACTAATTGGGAGCTACTTTGGAGAAAATATCCTGATCTACGCACCTCTGCTTAAGTGGTACCTCGCTCATGGAATGGAGATCACTCAGACCTATAGCTTCATCAAGGCCAGCTCTCACAAGGCATTTGCCCCTTTCATGGAAGCTGTGTCAAATGCTCGACGAGAAGGAGACGAAGATAAGGCTAAGGCTATGATTGCTGAGATGACGAAGCTTATAGGCAACAGTGCTTTCGGTCGATCTTGTAATGGGCCCCTCTGGCCTATTACATTGGTTATGCGATCACAGATTGGTGTGGTTCACACACTGCTGTCATGGAGGTAAAGGTGGCGTAAACATGGTCAAATGTTTGCTCACATCCACCCATGGCACAATCAGTGATTACGCCAAGTGTTCTCTGCACTTCTTTGTGCATGATGATGGTTCCTCACCTGGGACATTATTTGGTAACAAGGCCGGCGCGTCACTTGAGTTCTTGTGGCCAATCACAAGACGCCACGCGGCAGGAAGATTCTCCTTCGAAGGAGAATCTTCAAGTTCAACCTGATTCAACCCAAGGTTTTATACTACATGTGTAGGTTAAATGACATTTAACCTCAAGGGCCCCTAGTGGTTTTATTCATAGGATTCAGGAACCATAAGCTCATTTCAATTCAGTTGCAAACTTTCCCTCAAGTACTCAAGTCGCCTTCCTCCCTCCAAGTCGGGAACGCTTCCTCAACCGCGCAAGCGTGCGTGTCGTGTTTTGGGGACTGTTGTAAACAGCGCCCCATTACATTAGTGGGTTTGTGTACACATGCCGGGGATCCTTTGGCCCACTCCCTTCCTGGCTCGTCTTTGACTTGTGCATGATGCACCCAACACTGTCATCATGAGCACTCAAATGCTCCGAACAAAGCGTTTGAACTGACTCCGACCGACACATGAGATTCCATTGGGTAGTCAGAAATAAGTGTACAAATCCACCGTCTTGACGACTTAAAGAATCACAACAAAGCTTTTGATAGAGTGAATACGGCAGCAGGTCTTTTCCAGATTCTCGTGGAGCGCCGGATTGATTTTTCGTAGCCTGCATTCTCTTTAACCCCGAAAAAAACGTTGACATGTTTTTTCCATAAACAACAGGGAGAGCAACTTCTTTTCGTCGATACAAATCTTTGATTGCGCTACGAAAGCCATTAAGCGAACTCCCTCCGACTGTTTTCCGCTTTTCAAGAAGAAATGCTTCGAAATCTGCAGCAGTAAAGCGCTCAAGGTCAATTTGTCCATCTCCATCGAAATACCTCGGTGACGCCAGCTTCTTCGTGTCCACAATCCAGCGCGAGATGGCGCGGAGGCTTCCCGCGTACGCTACTTGCGTGCGTTTGGCTATGCATGCTTCCCGAACCTCTTGAGCTGTCACCTCTTGAACCTCGTCTTGAACAGGAGTCAACGCTGGGTTGGCACACCTGGCTGTAGGAGCAGCAGCAGCAGCAGTAGCCGTCGTAGTCATGGTCGGACCCTCCACTATAATCACAGATTCATCATCTAGAACAGCCCCAGCAGCAGGGACCTTGGCAGCGGCGTCGATGGGGGCGACTGTCTTGGATATTTTCCTGCGCTTGCTTGGAGGTGGCTTCGCCTGCGAAGCAGGTCGAACGCAGGTGCGCTTCAAGCGCGAGCTGGACTTCGCGCTGCTGGACATCTTGACTGTATCTTGTTTTCTGCGAATGGCGTGCGTCTGCTATCGTCGGAAATGCATCCAACGAAATCCACAACATACCCAACTGTCCGCGGGGCATACAAAACCCAAGTAATTTGGCTAGCGATCATTTCGAATGATTGCAAAAACATAGCCAAATTTTCCTACGAACCTATACAAACACGTAGATATCGGCTACGAAAAAATGACAGTCAGCAACAGTCGTGGAAACCATGCAAGAGACGACCCCGCCATCAGAACGGCATCGAAAACGTTGCGAGAAAAACTACACCCGACAGATGCATCTCAAGGACCAATTTCGTCTTGCACGAGAAATTGACAAGCTGCACTGTGAAATCAAAAGTAGTAATATCCAGTACATTACACCGCCAGTTTTTTTTTCTGACCGTCATTTACCAACGAGCACTGCTCTGCACCTTCCTGACCCTCAGCTGCTGAAAACGACGACACCAGCGCTAAGTAGCACCTGGTGCGAAGGAGGTCTCCTCCACACCTCCAAGCACCGCACACAGCAACAATAGGATTGCATCCAAAGGATGTTCATTCTAAAGAAAAAGATCATGGCATTACGAAAGAATAGTTCACCCTCACCGCCATTGGTTGGAAGACAATGTGACACGCCTTCATCACATCTTCATTTCCGTTTAGGTACGATAGCGAATTCTCTCTGTCCCTTTCCTCATTCCAGAATCTGCCGCCTCGAGAAAAGATGGTGACGCTGTTCTGTGCAATTGTTGGTGCGCAAGGGAGCGCGTTCCCTGTGGACATCGACGCGAACAAGTCGGTGGGGGACTTGAAGGACGCGATCAAGGGGAAGAACACAGCAACGATCACATGTGATGCCAAGGACCTGCAGCTCTTCCTGGCGAAGACGGAGGGCGGCGTGTGGCTGGATGGAGCTGGCGCGGCATCTGTGGCACTCGATGAGCATGGACACCCGCGAGGCTTTGTGCAGATGGATCCATTGTTGTGGATCAAGAATCCCAAGCACTTTGGAGCGAATTTTCGACCGGATGAGGGCCAAATTCACGTGCTGGTGGTGGTTCCGAAGCAAGATGGTACCTCAAACGAGATGTCTGCAGCGACAACGCCACTGACGGTAGAGCAAGTGGAGATGTCAATGAATAAGGTTCTCAGGGAACGAGATGAGAAGGCGTCTGCGTATTCGTTTTCCGATCTGAATACTGCGATGGAAGAGCGAATTGTCAAGAAGATGCGGTTGACCGAAAATATTCCTGATGTCAAGGAACCAGTCAATACTTCGATCGCCGGTTATTCGTGGATTCCGAAAATCGCGGAGAGCGAGGAGAGTCAAAGGGCTGGGTACATGGCGTACTTGCAGCAGCATTTGAAGACGCTGATAGATCGAGGAGACTTCTTGTTGGATGACATTGCGGGCGATAAATCAGTTCTCAACATCGTGGACCCAAGACTTCCGTTTGCTATGAAAGGCACAGCTGATGTATTGCTCATCAATCGAACATCGAAGAACCCACTGATTAAGCTGGCTGGGGTCAGCTTGGTGATCGAGCTCAAGAAGAAAGTCGAACCGGGCCATGTTCCTCAAGCGATTGGTCAACTTGTGAGCTGCAGCATGAAGGCGCCTCTCAACTGCTATCCGCTGAGTTTGTTGACGGATTTAAACGACCACTGGCATTTCTCTTGGTTCAGCGACAAGCACGTTCTGACCCAAGTTACGTTGCAGTATCCAAAGAACGCGTTCAGATTTATCGAGGCAGCCGTACTGAGACGAACGGAGTCTGCCCCACTTCCTCCGTCATTCATTCCTGGACCTTTCAAGACAATCAAGGTTGATGACTTCTTGCCCCAGCCGGATGATGATCGTGCAGAGGAGATGATGGAGCGATACGAGTTGATGGCAGATGTGGTGGAACCAGAGTTTCTCATGGCGAGGCGTATGGAGTATGCGCAACACGTGGTGCAATCGATGCCCATGTATGCTCACATGTATGCGTAAATTCTTAAAATGAAGTATTCTCTGCTGCTGCTCCTCATGCTGTCATGTCGCTCGTTGTGCTCGAGATGCTGTTGTGCTGCTGATTGATGGTTAAAAAAATACTGAGCTCCTTGCTTGACACACAGTCTGAGGACGATTCTCTCTGATAGCCTTGTCTAATGTTAATATCGTGTGTTTGAAGGAAAAAAAATCTTGTCCAAACTCCTTTCGATAAACTGAACAATTTTTCATCCTGATAAATATAAAGTTAGTAATATAGAAAGATGGCGTACTCACCTGAGCAATACCAAGCTAACAAGGAGCGCATTAATGCAGCGCAGAAGCGCTACTACCAGCGCACTCGCGACGCTCGCTTGTCGTATCAAAAGAGCTACGACGACAAGAACAGAGAGCAGATCCGTGCCCGCAAGCGAAAGACCAAAATCGAACTTAATCAGAGCGAAAACGAACTTAGCACTGAAATCGAACTTAGCTAATTAATTAAAAAAAATTGAGATGAAAAAAGTCGCCAGTGATATAAAGTCGATTCTGATACAAGATCTCAATATTATAAAGTCAAACCACAAGGAATAATATAGGTTGATATATATAGCGATGTTTGCTCACGAACTCGAAGGACTACGAAGATTAAATAGTAAACCCATCAAGTGGGGATCGAGCTACCGCCTTAAGGTGCGCGGTCGAACTGGAAAAACGGTTTTCATCGGAAAGCCATCCCACCCCAAGCATCTGCCTTCGGTGGCGAAGCAGTACAAGATCGGCCTCGATAAGTTGGAGAAGCACATGTCTTCAGACTACAAGACTGACCCGCACTATCGCTTTTACAAGGGCAACCACATGGAATCGCACCTATACAAGGGAGTCCAGCCCTCTAAGTTCTACGATAAGCTCGCGAACGTTCTTGAGAGTCAGAAGAAAGCCTATAAGGTGAATATCGCTCTTGGGTATGATCTCGTAAGCAAAACCGACGATTCAGAGACGCGATACTTCCATCCTAACTTAGGTAATACCTACGTGTTCGACAAGCCTGTCGCTATTAACAGTAGGGGTGATGTTCGGACGGTAATTTCTGAGATTCGATCCATGGAGCCAGCGGATAAACTCAACTACCCCAGCTCTGGATATCAACTTAAGGCTATCACCGGATTCAAGATATACCTCTATCAGCGAGAGCACGCACTTGGCGCCAGTGAAGTTGTTATTCCTAAGATCATTCGCGATAATAAGAGTGTCATCAACTTCCCTAAGACCAACAACAAGTGCGTGTTCCACTGCATTGCCTATCACAAGCGGGAGGATCCTGAGAAGGACCCCCGCAAAATTCAAGCGTTGGTGAAGCAAGCGTTCAAGCAGTACTGTGCGTTCAAGGGTATTGGCTTCACGCTGTCTCTTTACCGCAACTTCAAGCCCATTGACATTCTTCAGTTCGACGAGCTTGAAGACTGCTTTAAGCTCAGTATCAATATCTACACTATGGATATTGAGTCTGGAAACGTTGAATGTATTCGTCGCTCTGAGAAAGAGTACGACTCAATCAACATTCTCTCCCATGAGAATCATGTGCTGTATATCAAGAACATTGACATGCTCCAACGTAAGTACCAATGTAAGAAGCGTGATATGGTGTTTGTCAGCTCTGACAAGCTCCGCAACCACACCAAAAATCAGTGCGAACTCGTCAACATTGAGTCATTCCCAGCTCAGCCGACTATCTACCGCCCTGCTCAGAATACTATCCACTCGATGCTGACGAAGTACTCTATCAATAATGTCGACCAGTACATCGATCACTTCATCGTCTATGACTTCGAGGCTATCCTCAAGCCTACGGCTACCCAACACGAGGAGAATACTATCTTCACGAACGAACACATTCCTGTCTCTGTCTCTATAGCAGATAGCTTAACCGAGGAGGCACGTTGCTTTGTCAGCGATGACCCCAAGGAATTACTCAAGGATATGTTTCAGTACATATCAGCTGTTGGGGAAAAGATCCAGCGATACAATGTACCCAAGTATGGATCCTTGCTTCGCAAGATCATCAACGCACATGGCTTAACAGGAATGGTAATTCCAGATGTTCCGACTGGTAAGAAGAACAACACCGCGAATATCGATGCTTGGATTAAGGCCGGTGATTTCGCCAGCTTCTTTGATTTCCACAAGAAGTTAGGCTTCGGTAAGCAGCGTTCTGACTACGGTAAGCTCAAGCAAACAATTGATCAGGTCCCCATCCTTGGTTTCAATAGTGGGCGATATAATATCAACTTGATCAAGAACGACTTGTTTGCCGTAATCGGCACTGACAATATCGAATCGGTCATCAAGAACCCAAGCTACATGTGCGTCGCAATATCGGACATGAAGATGCTTGACATTAGCAACTATGTACCAGCTGGCACTAGCTACGACAAGTACCTGACGACTTGCCTTGGCGGGTGCAAATGTGACGACAAGATTCGATGTGTCTGCGGACTTGGTAAGGGTATTTTCCCATACGAATACATCACCGCTTTTAATGTTCTCAATGAGAGTAATATCCCACCTAAAGCAGCATTCGATAGTAAACTGCGCAACACCAGTATCTCTGATGATGACTACAAACGTGTTCAGTTTGTCTGGGAGCACTATGGAATGAAGTCGATCAAGGACCTGCTAATTTGGTACAATAACCTCGGCGTTGTTCCATTTATCAAGGCTATTAAGGCCTAACGCGAACTATTCAAACGGTTTGACCTGGACATGTTTACGGACGGTGTATCGCTACCAGGTCTTTCGGAGAAGGTGGTGTATCAGACTTGCTTCATTAATCTTCAGCAACCAAGCAAGAAGCCTGCCCAGGCGTTCAGCTTCCCAGCTACGTGTATGAGTGGATACAAAAGCCAGGACGCTGATGCCAAGCGCGAGTTCAACATGACTCTGAAGCACCTCGACAAACTACTTAGGCAGCAAAAGTATCTTTGCGGTCTGTGCTACAAGCAACTAACTGCTGATACCACTTCAGCCGATCGCATCAATAACAAGCTCGGACATATCGATGGCAACATCTTAATTAGTTGTATCGACTGCAACGTTGCTCGAAAGGATATGTCGCTAAAGGGCTTTCGATACAAAGAGCTCCTTGCGTTCAACTCTGATCGACTTGTATATAGCATCGACAAGGAGGAGAAAGACATTTACAGCAAAATGAAGGCCAACATCGTGGGAGGCCCTTCAATCATCTTCAATCGATATGCTAAGCGCAACGAAACCAAGATTCGAGGTGGTAAGATCTGCAAGAAGATCATCGGATATGATGCCAACGCCCTGTACCTGTCGGCGCTCGGTAATGAGATGCCTTGTGGACGCTTGACCACCATCGAAGCATACCCAGATATCGTCAATGACATCGTTAATGACAAGATCTTCGGCTTTCTCGAGTGCGATATCCGTACACCTGAGCATTTGAAGGACTACTTCAGCGAGATGACGCCCATTTTCAAGAAAACTCTTATCGACTGCAGCGATGAGAGTGTTATTGGTAAGCACATGTTCGATTACAATGAGAAACGCAAGCAAAGCCGGTTCGCAAACTAATTGGGAGCTACTTTGGAGAAAATATCCTGATCTACGCACCTCTGCTTAAGTGGTACCTCGCTCATGGAATGGAGATCACTCAGACCTATAGCTTCATCAAGGCCAGCTCTCACAAGGCATTTGCCCCTTTCATGGAAGCTGTGTCAAATGCTCGACGAGAAGGAGACGAAGATAAGGCTAAGGCTATGATTGCTGAGATGACGAAGCTTATAGGCAACAGTGCTTTCGGTCGATCTTGTAATGGGCCCCTCTGGCCTATTACATTGGTTATGCGATCACAGATTGGTGTGGTTCACACACTGCTGTCATGGAGGTAAAGGTGGCGTAAACATGGTCAAATGTTTGCTCACATCCACCCATGGCACAATCAGTGATTACGCCAAGTGTTCTCTGCACTTCTTTGTGCATGATGATGGTTCCTCACCTGGGACATTATTTGGTAACAAGGCCGGCGCGTCACTTGAGTTCTTGTGGCCAATCACAAGACGCCACGCGGCAGGAAGATTCTCCTTCGAAGGAGAATCTTCAAGTTCAACCTGATTCAACCCAAGGTTTTATACTACATGTGTAGGTTAAATGACATTTAACCTCAAGGGCCCCTAGTGGTTTTATTCATAGGATTCAGGAACCATAAGCTCATTTCAATTCAGTTGCAAACTTTCCCTCAAGTACTCAAGTCGCCTTCCTCCCTCCAAGTCGGGAACGCTTCCTCAACCGCGCAAGCGTGCGTGTCGTGTTTTGGGGACTGTTGTAAACAGCGCCCCATTACATTAGTGGGTTTGTGTACACATGCCGGGGATCCTTTGGCCCACTCCCTTCCTGGCTCGTCTTTGACTTGTGCATGATGCACCCAACACTGTCATCATGAGCACTCAAATGCTCCGAACAAAGCGTTTGAACTGACTCCGACCGACACATGAGATTCCATTGGGTAGTCAGAAATAAGTGTACAAATCCACCGTCTTGACGACTTAAAGAATCACAACAAAGCTTTTGATAGAGTGAATACGGCAGCAGGTCTTTTCCAGATTCTCGTGGAGCGCCGGATTGATTTTTCGTAGCCTGCATTCTCTTTAACCCCGAAAAAAACGTTGACATGTTTTTTCCATAAACAACAGGGAGAGCAACTTCTTTTCGTCGATACAAATCTTTGATTGCGCTACGAAAGCCATTAAGCGAACTCCCTCCGACTGTTTTCCGCTTTTCAAGAAGAAATGCTTCGAAATCTGCAGCAGTAAAGCGCTCAAGGTCAATTTGTCCATCTCCATCGAAATACCTCGGTGACGCCAGCTTCTTCGTGTCCACAATCCAGCGCGAGATGGCGCGGAGGCTTCCCGCGTACGCTACTTGCGTGCGTTTGGCTATGCATGCTTCCCGAACCTCTTGAGCTGTCACCTCTTGAACCTCGTCTTGAACAGGAGTCAACGCTGGGTTGGCACACCTGGCTGTAGGAGCAGCAGCAGCAGCAGTAGCCGTCGTAGTCATGGTCGGACCCTCCACTATAATCACAGATTCATCATCTAGAACAGCCCCAGCAGCAGGGACCTTGGCAGCGGCGTCGATGGGGGCGACTGTCTTGGATATTTTCCTGCGCTTGCTTGGAGGTGGCTTCGCCTGCGAAGCAGGTCGAACGCAGGTGCGCTTCAAGCGCGAGCTGGACTTCGCGCTGCTGGACATCTTGACTGTATCTTGTTTTCTGCGAATGGCGTGCGTCTGCTATCGTCGGAAATGCATCCAACGAAATCCACAACATACCCAACTGTCCGCGGGGCATACAAAACCCAAGTAATTTGGCTAGCGATCATTTCGAATGATTGCAAAAACATAGCCAAATTTTCCTACGAACCTATACAAACACGTAGATATCGGCTACGAAAAAATGACAGTCAGCAACAGTCGTGGAAACCATGCAAGAGACGACCCCGCCATCAGAACGGCATCGAAAACGTTGCGAGAAAAACTACACCCGACAGATGCATCTCAAGGACCAATTTCGTCTTGCACGAGAAATTGACAAGCTGCACTGTGAAATCAAAAGTAGTAATATCCAGTACATTACACCGCCAGTTTTTTTTTTCTGACCGTCATTTACCAACGAGCACTGCTCTGCACCTTCCTGACCCTCAGCTGCTGAAAACGACGACACCAGCGCTAAGTAGCACCTGGTGCGAAGGAGGTCTCCTCCACACCTCCAAGCACCGCACACAGCAACAATAGGATTGCATCCAAAGGATGTTCATTCTAAAGAAAAAGATCATGGCATTACGAAAGAATAGTTCACCCTCACCGCCATTGGTTGGAAGACAATGTGACACGCCTTCATCACATCTTCATTTCCGTTTAGGTACGATAGCGAATTCTCTCTGTCCCTTTCCTCATTCCAGAATCTGCCGCCTCGAGAAAAGATGGTGACGCTGTTCTGTGCAATTGTTGGTGCGCAAGGGAGCGCGTTCCCTGTGGACATCGACGCGAACAAGTCGGTGGGGGACTTGAAGGACGCGATCAAGGGGAAGAACACAGCAACGATCACATGTGATGCCAAGGACCTGCAGCTCTTCCTGGCGAAGACGGAGGGCGGCGTGTGGCTGGATGGAGCTGGCGCGGCATCTGTGGCACTCGATGAGCATGGACACCCGCGAGGCTTTGTGCAGATGGATCCATTGTTGTGGATCAAGAATCCCAAGCACTTTGGAGCGAATTTTCGACCGGATGAGGGCCAAATTCACGTGCTGGTGGTGGTTCCGAAGCAAGATGGTACCTCAAACGAGATGTCTGCAGCGACAACGCCACTGACGGTAGAGCAAGTGGAGATGTCAATGAATAAGGTTCTCAGGGAACGAGATGAGAAGGCGTCTGCGTATTCGTTTTCCGATCTGAATACTGCGATGGAAGAGCGAATTGTCAAGAAGATGCGGTTGACCGAAAATATTCCTGATGTCAAGGAACCAGTCAATACTTCGATCGCCGGTTATTCGTGGATTCCGAAAATCGCGGAGAGCGAGGAGAGTCAAAGGGCTGGGTACATGGCGTACTTGCAGCAGCATTTGAAGACGCTGATAGATCGAGGAGACTTCTTGTTGGATGACATTGCGGGCGATAAATCAGTTCTCAACATCGTGGACCCAAGACTTCCGTTTGCTATGAAAGGCACAGCTGATGTATTGCTCATCAATCGAACATCGAAGAACCCACTGATTAAGCTGGCTGGGGTCAGCTTGGTGATCGAGCTCAAGAAGAAAGTCGAACCGGGCCATGTTCCTCAAGCGATTGGTCAACTTGTGAGCTGCAGCATGAAGGCGCCTCTCAACTGCTATCCGCTGAGTTTGTTGACGGATTTAAACGACCACTGGCATTTCTCTTGGTTCAGCGACAAGCACGTTCTGACCCAAGTTACGTTGCAGTATCCAAAGAACGCGTTCAGATTTATCGAGGCAGCCGTACTGAGACGAACGGAGTCTGCCCCACTTCCTCCGTCATTCATTCCTGGACCTTTCAAGACAATCAAGGTTGATGACTTCTTGCCCCAGCCGGATGATGATCGTGCAGAGGAGATGATGGAGCGATACGAGTTGATGGCAGATGTGGTGGAACCAGAGTTTCTCATGGCGAGGCGTATGGAGTATGCGCAACACGTGGTGCAATCGATGCCCATGTATGCTCACATGTATGCGTAAATTCTTAAAATGAAGTATTCTCTGCTGCTGCTCCTCATGCTGTCATGTCGCTCGTTGTGCTCGAGATGCTGTTGTGCTGCTGATTGATGGTTAAAAAAATACTGAGCTCCTTGCTTGACACACAGTCTGAGGACGATTCTCTCTGATAGCCTTGTCTAATGTTAATATCGTGTGTTTGAAGGAAAAAAAATCTTGTCCAAACTCCTTTCGATAAACTGAACAATTTTTCATCCTGATAAATATAAAGTTAGTAATATAGAAAGATGGCGTACTCACCTGAGCAATACCAAGCTAACAAGGAGCGCATTAATGCAGCGCAGAAGCGCTACTACCAGCGCACTCGCGACGCTCGCTTGTCGTATCAAAAGAGCTACGACGACAAGAACAGAGAGCAGATCCGTGCCCGCAAGCGAAAGACCAAAATCGAACTTAATCAGAGCGAAAACGAACTTAGCACTGAAATCGAACTTAGCTAATTAATTAAAAAAAATTGAGATGAAAAAAGTCGCCAGTGATATAAAGTCGATTCTGATACAAGATCTCAATATTATAAAGTCAAACCACAAGGAATAATATAGGTTGATATATATAGCGATGTTTGCTCACGAACTCGAAGGACTACGAAGATTAAATAGTAAACCCATCAAGTGGGGATCGAGCTACCGCCTTAAGGTGCGCGGTCGAACTGGAAAAACGGTTTTCATCGGAAAGCCATCCCACCCCAAGCATCTGCCTTCGGTGGCGAAGCAGTACAAGATCGGCCTCGATAAGTTGGAGAAGCACATGTCTTCAGACTACAAGACTGACCCGCACTATCGCTTTTACAAGGGCAACCACATGGAATCGCACCTATACAAGGGAGTCCAGCCCTCTAAGTTCTACGATAAGCTCGCGAACGTTCTTGAGAGTCAGAAGAAAGCCTATAAGGTGAATATCGCTCTTGGGTATGATCTCGTAAGCAAAACCGACGATTCAGAGACGCGATACTTCCATCCTAACTTAGGTAATACCTACGTGTTCGACAAGCCTGTCGCTATTAACAGTAGGGGTGATGTTCGGACGGTAATTTCTGAGATTCGATCCATGGAGCCAGCGGATAAACTCAACTACCCCAGCTCTGGATATCAACTTAAGGCTATCACCGGATTCAAGATATACCTCTATCAGCGAGAGCACGCACTTGGCGCCAGTGAAGTTGTTATTCCTAAGATCATTCGCGATAATAAGAGTGTCATCAACTTCCCTAAGACCAACAACAAGTGCGTGTTCCACTGCATTGCCTATCACAAGCGGGAGGATCCTGAGAAGGACCCCCGCAAAATTCAAGCGTTGGTGAAGCAAGCGTTCAAGCAGTACTGTGCGTTCAAGGGTATTGGCTTCACGCTGTCTCTTTACCGCAACTTCAAGCCCATTGACATTCTTCAGTTCGACGAGCTTGAAGACTGCTTTAAGCTCAGTATCAATATCTACACTATGGATATTGAGTCTGGAAACGTTGAATGTATTCGTCGCTCTGAGAAAGAGTACGACTCAATCAACATTCTCTCCCATGAGAATCATGTGCTGTATATCAAGAACATTGACATGCTCCAACGTAAGTACCAATGTAAGAAGCGTGATATGGTGTTTGTCAGCTCTGACAAGCTCCGCAACCACACCAAAAATCAGTGCGAACTCGTCAACATTGAGTCATTCCCAGCTCAGCCGACTATCTACCGCCCTGCTCAGAATACTATCCACTCGATGCTGACGAAGTACTCTATCAATAATGTCGACCAGTACATCGATCACTTCATCGTCTATGACTTCGAGGCTATCCTCAAGCCTACGGCTACCCAACACGAGGAGAATACTATCTTCACGAACGAACACATTCCTGTCTCTGTCTCTATAGCAGATAGCTTAACCGAGGAGGCACGTTGCTTTGTCAGCGATGACCCCAAGGAATTACTCAAGGATATGTTTCAGTACATATCAGCTGTTGGGGAAAAGATCCAGCGATACAATGTACCCAAGTATGGATCCTTGCTTCGCAAGATCATCAACGCACATGGCTTAACAGGAATGGTAATTCCAGATGTTCCGACTGGTAAGAAGAACAACACCGCGAATATCGATGCTTGGATTAAGGCCGGTGATTTCGCCAGCTTCTTTGATTTCCACAAGAAGTTAGGCTTCGGTAAGCAGCGTTCTGACTACGGTAAGCTCAAGCAAACAATTGATCAGGTCCCCATCCTTGGTTTCAATAGTGGGCGATATAATATCAACTTGATCAAGAACGACTTGTTTGCCGTAATCGGCACTGACAATATCGAATCGGTCATCAAGAACCCAAGCTACATGTGCGTCGCAATATCGGACATGAAGATGCTTGACATTAGCAACTATGTACCAGCTGGCACTAGCTACGACAAGTACCTGACGACTTGCCTTGGCGGGTGCAAATGTGACGACAAGATTCGATGTGTCTGCGGACTTGGTAAGGGTATTTTCCCATACGAATACATCACCGCTTTTAATGTTCTCAATGAGAGTAATATCCCACCTAAAGCAGCATTCGATAGTAAACTGCGCAACACCAGTATCTCTGATGATGACTACAAACGTGTTCAGTTTGTCTGGGAGCACTATGGAATGAAGTCGATCAAGGACCTGCTAATTTGGTACAATAACCTCGGCGTTGTTCCATTTATCAAGGCTATTAAGGCCTAACGCGAACTATTCAAACGGTTTGACCTGGACATGTTTACGGACGGTGTATCGCTACCAGGTCTTTCGGAGAAGGTGGTGTATCAGACTTGCTTCATTAATCTTCAGCAACCAAGCAAGAAGCCTGCCCAGGCGTTCAGCTTCCCAGCTACGTGTATGAGTGGATACAAAAGCCAGGACGCTGATGCCAAGCGCGAGTTCAACATGACTCTGAAGCACCTCGACAAACTACTTAGGCAGCAAAAGTATCTTTGCGGTCTGTGCTACAAGCAACTAACTGCTGATACCACTTCAGCCGATCGCATCAATAACAAGCTCGGACATATCGATGGCAACATCTTAATTAGTTGTATCGACTGCAACGTTGCTCGAAAGGATATGTCGCTAAAGGGCTTTCGATACAAAGAGCTCCTTGCGTTCAACTCTGATCGACTTGTATATAGCATCGACAAGGAGGAGAAAGACATTTACAGCAAAATGAAGGCCAACATCGTGGGAGGCCCTTCAATCATCTTCAATCGATATGCTAAGCGCAACGAAACCAAGATTCGAGGTGGTAAGATCTGCAAGAAGATCATCGGATATGATGCCAACGCCCTGTACCTGTCGGCGCTCGGTAATGAGATGCCTTGTGGACGCTTGACCACCATCGAAGCATACCCAGATATCGTCAATGACATCGTTAATGACAAGATCTTCGGCTTTCTCGAGTGCGATATCCGTACACCTGAGCATTTGAAGGACTACTTCAGCGAGATGACGCCCATTTTCAAGAAAACTCTTATCGACTGCAGCGATGAGAGTGTTATTGGTAAGCACATGTTCGATCACAATGAGAAACGCAAGCAAAGCCGGTTCGCAAACTAATTGGGAGCTACTTTGGAGAAAATATCCTGATCTACGCACCTCTGCTTAAGTGGTACCTCGCTCATGGAATGGAGATCACTCAGACCTATAGCTTCATCAAGGCCAGCTCTCACAAGGCATTTGCCCCTTTCATGGAAGCTGTGTCAAATGCTCGACGAGAAGGAGACGAAGATAAGGCTAAGGCTATGATTGCTGAGATGATGAAGCTTATAGGCAACAGTGCTTTCGGTCGATCTGGTATGGATATGAGCAAGCACAAGGAGATCAAATACGAATCCGATGATAAGGCAGTCAAGGCCAAGATTGAGCACTTCACATTCCACGGATTGGAAGAGCTCAATGATTCTTGTGAGATCACGATGAAGAATCGTCGTCTCAAAAATAAGAATCCCATTCATCTTAGTATTGCGATCTATCAGCTAGCCAAGCTTCGCATGCTCCAGTTCTATTACGATTGTATCGACTTCTACTTTGACAGGTTCGACTTTCAATACCAGGAGATGGATACTGATAGTGCCTACACAGCTTTCAGCTGTGAGGATCCCTTTCAGAACTGCATCAAGCCTGAGCTGCGCGAGCACTTCAATCAGCACAAGTATGAGTGGCCCCCACGCGACTACAACGATACCGTTGCCGAATTTGACCGACGCACACCAGGCCTCTTTAAGGACGAATGGTCAGGTGATGCTATGGTCTCGCTGTCATCCAAGAATTACATTTGCTATCTACCTGATGAATCCTACAAGGTTAAGGTTTTGGCTAAGGGTATTCAACAAGGGCGAGGTCGTAATATTGATGTTCTGAATCCAGATGGCCTCGAGACTGTTGTCCGTGATCGCATAACGCTGCAAGGTACTAACAAGGAGTTTCGACTTAGCAAGGGGACGAAATAAATTATCACATATAGCCAGACAAAGACAGCGCTTTCATACCATTACGATAAATGTCGTGTGCTTGGGGATGGGATTAGTACAGTTCCGCTCGATATATAGTTTGTAAGCTTCTGGGAGGAAAGCATATATTTTTTTGTGATGTCATATATATAGAGAGGTATGGATCAACTTCTGCATAAGCTATATTATGACCCTAAAACGGGTTATATAGGTGCTCAGGCACTATATCATAAGGCGAAAGAATTGAACCATAAAATAACGTTCAAGGACGTTAGAGACTGGTATCAAAGTCAGACTGATATACAGCGTTTTCAAGATCAGAAGAAGCGGTTTAATGGATTCAAATTGATTCATATAGTCCCAATTCATGGCAGATAGATATTGCATTTTGGGGTAAGAAACCGATTTTGACGGCTGTCAATATCAACTCGAGGCTTGGCTACGCAAAGTTGCTATCAAACAAGACCGCTCCAATAGTTTGAACTGCTATCAAAGCATTTGTACGACTCCACAAAGTAGACATTATCACGAGTGATAACGGAGCTGAATTTGTGAATGCGCAGGCCCAAGCATTCTTTAAACTCAAAAAGATTGAGCACTTTAATAACGAACCTGGTGATCATGGGACAATGGGTAAAATTGAGCGTTTTAATAGGACAATCAAGCAGAGGCTAACCAAGATCTCACCAAAGCGTGCCACCCAAAAGATGATAGGTGATGCCATTGCTAACTATAATTCAACGTTCCATATATCCATTGGTATAACTCCAAACGAGGCTAAAGGTAAGGTAATGGAGGCGGATCTGAATCACAATCAAGCAGAAGCCGATAAGGTCGAGAACGAGTTTGAGGTTGGCTCAAACGTATTGTATCGCCTCAAAAAGAAAACATTTGATAAGGAAGCTGCTCACTGGAGCAAGGCTATTTACACGATGGTCGGTATTGATGGCCATCGAGTTGAGATTCGTTCCAGAAATGGGCACACGCTTTACAAAGCCCCAAATCACTTAAAGATAGTGAAAGCAGATACCACCGATGCAACCATCAATCGTGGCAACATTCTCGAAGCCGAGAGGATCTTAGAGCACCAAAACATGAAGAATGGGAAGTATAAATACCTCATCCGATGGGTAGGTAATGAGCCAGACTCGTGGGCACCGCAAGATAATCTGAGATTAATCAACAAGAATAGGCGAAGCGCTTTAGAAAAGAAATATTTTAAGGAGCTAAATGTCAAGTGATTTAATGTCGAGAAGTTTTACGGATCTTGATTTCGGTACAAGACCGATAGGAGTCTTTGTTTGCATGGATCTTAACATTTTTTTCTTAGACATCTTCTTTCTCACCTTCTCAGCTTCTTCAGGATCTCTGGTATTGTCGTAAACGTACTTGCATGTTGGATCGTAATCGATATACTCAACATCATCCATGATTTCTCTCGTATACATATAGATATAAACTCGCCATGAGTTGCAATGGTGCGGGCAAAGCCCCATCCGGACGGACTTCGTCCTGTCAAGCAATCACACTTAATGATAAACCGTGTTCGAGCGATGCTCTAGGGTGTGGATATTGTACTCAACATTCAAAAGACTACAAAATCGATATGTCCAAGAAGGAACTCAAACGCATGCACGAACGGATGTGTCTATACAGTCAGAAGTTAAGCAAGCTACATTCGATGCTATCAGACGTTCAGCGGCTTGACGAAATCAAATATCGGCTTCACATGCTCAATCCGAACAGGCCATACAGCTTCATCTGCAGTGATATTAATCACAGAGATAGCCTCGAGAAAATATTCGATCTACCGTACGACGAGTGTCTGCCTGCCTATATCAATCTACTCGATAGGCGTAATAGGATCGTGCATAAGCATACGATGCAATTATGGGGTGAAGAAGAGCAAATAGAGCCAACTAAATATAAATCGAGATTTCGTAAATAAAATATAATTTCTCGTATATAAGCATCAAATATGTTTCCATCGTTTACCAGCCTTGCCGATAGAGAGCGAAAGCGCATTGATTTACTCGATCGCGTTAAGCTCCGTGTCAAGCAAAATGAAGTGAAAAGAGTCATGTATGCAGAGACATCATGGGCGAGCGATGTTAATTCTACCATCTCCCTTGCTAAGCGTTCTACTCAGGACGCATCTGAGCAGGCTGAAGATGGTGATTTAAAAAAGCCACTAATTTCAACTGAGGCTCAAACGATGTCAAGTTTAACAAACTCCCAGGAAATCCCTGAAGTTAAAAGGCCTGTGATGGTTGATGCAGAAGTCATCGCTAAACCACTGATGAAAGATGCAGAAGTTGGCAATAGTTCAAAAATGGTTGATAGTGAAACTAATACAAATCGGGTCAAAACAGTGGATGTTGGGGTTGACAATGCTCCCTCAGTGAAGGAATCAGAAACAGATACAGATGCTAGAATTATAAATTATGATACCGAGGAACAGGTGTATGCTCGGGAGTGGATAAAATCTCACTTTGAGACTCATCCAAACTGGGTTGCTTTCAGAATGTATCTATTCTAAAGAAAACCCTTCAACCTGATCCAAGGTACGTAATTGGGTCAAATGGATCATTACGAAGTGCGAAAACGGATAAGAAAAGCAAACGATATGCGGCATATGATTGGGTTGCAACAAGAGCAAAAATCGAAGACATTTACTTCACCGGAGAGAGCAACTCAATTGACGAGGTTGATGCAATGAGAGTTGAAGAAGCCAGAATGCGCAAGTTTAATCAATTAGAACATCAAGTGGATAAACGAGAGCAAATGCTTAAACAATTGGAAGCACAAACCCGAATCGCTAAATCACAGGGCGAGACCAAGCGTAGATTGTCTAATCCATCTTCAAACGATGACTCTAATAGAAGCAGGCAGCGACTTGAAGACAGTTTCGTTTTTGATACCGGCACATCTACGACCTCCGATGAAGAGGAGAGCAAGGGAAGACTACGATCTATGATTTTACATTACAAAGCGAGGATTGAAACAGCTGGCCTGAGTAAAAGCATAATACCTATATTTAATGATAATAGCACCAATTCTGACAACGACGTTTATCTATGGATCCGAGAAAAGACACTTGGTGTGTTTGGAAAGGATTCCGATAGGTTTAGCCCAGCTAAGACCGATGAAGTGAATTGGGTAGCAACACTCGATGCATTCATCAAAATGATGAGCCTTACGGCTCCGCACTTGGCAGAGTCTTCGAATAAAATAATGTCTCCAACGCCTGGTGTCGAAATAGAGGAGTCAGAGCCTATTCGACGTGGTGTCCGTAGTGGTAGAGACGCTGGCATGGATCCCAAGCTACCTAACGCTGATAACGAAGCTAAGAGCATAATGTTCGACTTTTATAAAGAGCTTCACACAAAAGGACTCGCTGCGCCCTTTGATCTATATCCGATCGTACGATCCAATGGAACGATCAAAAAGCATCAAAGCTACTACTTCGCCGAGCCAACCAGCAGTCGCACATTCAACATTAAAAACGAAAGCAACGCACAGGTATCTGGATCTGTCTTTAAAAATCTAATGAAGAACATTCAATGGATGGATACCTTCACATCGTTGTTGGACGGTTTTGAGAAATTAGATGAGCACCTAAACGAGAAACACACCAAAACCGCCAAGGAGAAGCGACTTGAGATGAGTCTTAAAAAGAATTTTTCGATCATTGACAGAGTGCTGATACGGCATACTAAATCGTCCGACCCTAATTCAAGTCGCATTAAAGAACGATCTATTGATGGTGCGTTCGATGAAATTAACCATCTACACAGTGAGTCTGAAATAGCATATCAGGACTATGGAGAAGCTCTAAAGAGACTGGAGGAGGCACGGGAGTTAGTTAAATCCACAAAGACAACTAAAGGCCTTAAAGCTGCAAAGTCGGCGAAAAAGGCAGCTGAAGCCGCGATGAAAGCCACCAGGTCAATCTATCAAGCTAAGGTTAAGGCTTACACGGAAGCTTTGCATTCTCCCGATGAGGCATTCGATAAGTCCGTTCAAGGATTTGTTGATAAACAAAACGATCGCGCTGTGAAATCCACGATGGGGGACATGCTTAGTCACATGAGCGGTAGTGGACTGAAGGGTCGAGGACTCCGCGGGGCGGGCATGAAACCTTTGGAGGGCGTCTCCCGTAATAAAGGTCAAACCTACAGCTTGAATGATATTCAAGGCTTGGCAACTCCCAGTGCTTATATATACAGAAAGCTCGGATCCAAGTTCATCCGATTGCCTGATCTTGATAAACGAACTCTCACGATCGTTCAGCCAAATCGTCGTAAGGTAGGTCCAATGCGCGAGATCAGTGATGCCCTACAGGCAATGATAAAGGATCTTGTCTATAAAAACAACATCGAACAGCAGCAGTATGATAAGCTATCCACAGATGATAAGAAGCTCTTTAAGGAGATATTAGAGATGACGCATCTCCAGTATAATTTTGCGGAGCAGCTCGAAGATCCTCTAGATAGTCTTCGTATGGAATACGATAAGCTTGAGGGCGAATTAATGCTTGGCAATGATAATCCTTCGATTCTAAAGCAACTCAAGGTGGTCTGTGTGGATATGTATAGCAACAAGCTAATTTCGGATGATGAATTTAAATTAATTATCACAAGGTTATTATAGAGAAATATGCTAATACTCGATCCAAGACTAATTTCCAAAAGCGCTGGCCTCTATCAGCTCAATGCTGATCGAAATCTCACTGAACTTAAGCATCTAATGAAAGATCTAATTATTAAGGAGACTCCTCGTGCAGATCGCCCTATGGTATGGGCAAGCGAATCGAAGCCATTCTCTACGAAGTCAGTAGCTACTCAAACTGAAACGGTTGAGGGAGGTCGAACATGGGCGTACAAGCCTAAAAAAGAAGCAACCTAAGACCTTCACTCTATGAGTCTTAAAAAGTTAAAGTTTTTTTTCACGACGGTGGGGAAGAGGAGGCTCGTTCAAGTTCGTCAAGGCGAGATAACACAGCATCCAATTGCTTTTGCTGCCGAAGCACGAGCTTATGAAGTAAGCAACTCATTTGGCTGTGATCTACAGTGAATTGAAGACCCTTGAGATCGACTCTATCATCATCTATTTCTAAATCTGGATTACTAACATAATTTATACAATGCGGAAGCCCAGCTAGAAGGAGGTTCTGTGCCCGGTAGCCTAGCAACAGAGGACTATTATGAGAATCAGCTTTGTATTTGAACATTGATGGTTCAACGCGGAGAAGAGAATCGCATACACTATCTTCCACTTCCTCGAAACAGTGCTTTAGACGAGCATCGGAATAGGTATACTATGCCGTGCTACTCAACATTGAACCAGCGCATGCTATAGCAACCGCTACATTGCTAATAAGACCTGTAGTGCTGACTAAGCCGCCGCTCTGTTTAAGGTAAGCTACGCCAGTTGCTCCTGCATCGATTGTGGTACTGACAGTCGTTCCAACATACAGCCCATACAATGGTGAATTGTTGCCTATCCCTACGCGTCCCGTGCTTGTTAAAATCATTTGAGTACTATTACCTGTACCGAATCGAAGATCATTTGTAGTACTTGTTCCAATCCAAGCTGCATTGGTCGATGTTCCTGTAGCCCCATTTGATACTTCAACCTGAAATTTGACTGGCGTAGCGTTAGAACCAATAAACTGACAGCATCTGGTATAGCTTCCATCTAGAAAATTAGTTACATCCGCTGTAATATTGAGAAATTCATTGCTGTATGTAGCAGTACTCAAACCAATGTGTAACCCATTCAGGGTGCCTGTATTGGCGATTGCCGATTGGTTTCCACAAGAAAGAAATCCATTTGAATGGGATCCTGTTGGGACTGTGATATCTCCTGTTGTTGTAAGTGAAGCAGCAGTGATTGAAGAGTTAAATAGACAAGCAGCTCCAAAATAACATCCACCAGAGGATCTCATGGAACCAGTAGATGAACTAGTTGAAGCAGCACCATTTTGCAATACTATAGCTCCTGCTACAGCTTGAACAATTGAACCTGAAAATAGGCATTGACCACCAATATACGCTTCTCCAGAGCATTGGATAGCTCCAGTTGATGATGATGTGCTATCAGCATTATTAATGATATTTAGAGTTCCGGTTGATGAACTAAGCTTCAAATTTGCGGCAAATGTTGAATTAGAGCCAAAATATGCTCCTCCAGCGCATTGGAGAGCTCCAGCTGATGACGAAGTCGATGCTGTAGTATTAGATAGACTAATGAATGAGCTCACTCCACTCAGCGGTAGAGAAGCTGAAGTTCCTGTCATTGATACATTTCCACCCACTGTCAGACTAGTTAGAGTTCCTACTGAAGTAATATTTCCTTGAGCAGCTGTAGTAACAGTACCGCTAATATTCTCGCTGCAATTTACAGCAGTTAGAGTTCCAACGCTTTTGATATTTGGCTGTGCGGCAGTAGATAACGCACCTGAAATCGACCCAGAGCAGCTTAGTCCTGTTAAAATACCGAGCGATGTGATATTAGGTTGAGCGGCAGTAGATAATGTACCTGAAATAGAACCTGAGCAGCTTAAACCTGTTAGAGTACCTACGGAAGTGATATTAAGCTGTGCTGCGGTTTGGAGGGTGCCGGTTAGAGTCGTTGCCGATAGCGAATTAATACCTGAGATGCTACTAGAAGCATTTAAAACCATTGCCTTCCTTCCAGTTGCTGTACCTGCTACCACATCAACGTAGTTAATTTCAGCACCACTTGCCGTGATTAGTAGTCCTCCAAGCGATAAGCCGGTAGTATACCCGTTATGATTAGCAATATTCAATACGTTTACTGAGTTAACATTAGGCTGTGCTGCGGTCTGTAGAGTGCTTGAGAGACTCGTGGCCGATAGCGAGTTGATTCCATTGATATTGCCCGTTGCATCAAGTACGAGTGCTTTGCTTAGCGCTGCAGTGCCAGGGGTAATGCCGAGCACGTAGCTCGGAGCTGACGATACCGGCGATCCATTGAACGTCAGGCTGGAGCAACTTAGTGCTCCTAATCCGCTTAGGGACCCGTCAGAAGCAACGACAAAGGAAATGCCTGGGGTCGCAGTTCCTGGCGTTATTCCTGTGATATACGATAGTCGGTAATCGCTTCGTCCAAGGTAGAGCGTTCGAGCATATGCATATGTCAAGTATCCTGTCTGATCTAACGAGAGATAAAATGCTGGATTGTAGAATGATGAAACGAATGTTGGTTGGGGATAACTAAATCCACTCATATTTCTTCAAACATATATAAGCCAAGCGATTTTTACCCGTGAGTAGTATTCCAGATTATGGCGGTTCACTGCCAAAGAAGTATCGAGCAGACTCGGTTGGAGATATTAAGGATCTGGGTATCAAGAGGCTGTTTAGAATGGTAATTCTTGGTCCAAGCTTTTCAGGTAAAAGCAATCTATGCTATCACATTCTCAAATCAACTCCGCGTGTATTTAGTCATCTCCATATCATTGCTCGTAACCCACATCAGGAGCTATACGACTATCTCCGCGACAAGCTTGAGGGGGTTGTATCATTTTACCCACCTGATCAACCACCTCATGTAGATGGTATTAGACGAACACCAGGAGATAAGCCTGAGCTTGTAATCATCGATGACTACAGCAATGATAAGGGGCTACAGAAGAATGTGTTCTCACACTACTTCACAAGAGGAAGGCACTTCAAGCTATCAACGATTTTTCCAAGTCACAGCTGGTTTGCCACCGACAAGATGATTAGATTGAATACTGAGTACGTCGCGATCCTTCGTGCTAACTCAAGCCGAGACCTAAAGTGTAATGGGGCGCTGTTTACAACAGTCCCCAAAACACGGCACGCACGCTTGCGCGGTTGAGGAAGCGTTCCCGACTTGGAGGGAAGTCCCGACTTGGAGGGACAAGGAGCGACTCCCGACTTGGAGGGAGGAAGGCGACTTGAGTACTTGAGGGAAAGTTTGCAACTAAATTGAAAGGAGCTTATGGTTCCTGAATCCTATGAATAAAACCACTAGGGGCCCTTGAGATTAAATGTAATTTAACCTATACATGTAGTATAAAACCTTGGGTTGAATCAGGTTGAACTTGAAGATTCTCCTTCGAAGAATCTTCCTGCCGCGTGGCGTCTTGTGATTGGCCACAAGAACTCAAGTGACACGCCGGCCTTGCTACCAAATAATGTCCCAGGTGAGGAACCATCATCATGCACGAAGAAGTGCAGAGAACACTTGGCGTATTCACTGATTGTGCCATGGGTGGATGTGAGCAAACATTTGACCATGTTTATGCCGCCTTTACCTCCATGACAGCAGTGTGTGAACCACACCAATCTGTGATCGCATAACCAATGTAATAGGCCAGAGGGGCCCATTATAACGGTCCAATAAATCTTGGTAGAAGTTTTGAACTTCCCAAGCTGGACACTGCATGTTCAGGCAGGTTTGCCGTACTAAGCAATACAAGATCATTGACCTTGTAAGTTTGCTTGTTCTTCCGTCCACTCTTATCTGCTTGTTCTTTTTGCAGACCTTAAGCCTTTGCTATTGCGTCTCGAACAAACCTCACAACGGCTTGTCTCCTCACAATAAAGTCATCGACTTGCTGTTTATCACGACTCTTCATGTCGTTCAAAGGTTCCATCGAGTCAAAATTCGCTTTGAGCTCGGAAGCAGCATTCAGGTCATGCTTTGACTGTGGCGAATTCTCAGTCGCCGTAGTCCCTCCCCCACTTAAGGTAGAGACCTCTCCCACTAGCGATGCCGGCACTCTCGGATGGAGACCGTAGTTCACATAGAATGGGGAGTGACCCGTCGAGACATGCGTGGAGTTGTTCAACGCAAACTCGCAAAGAGGGAGAAACTCGCTCCACTCTTTGAATGACGTAGCGTAACTACGCAATACGTCCTCAAGGACACGATTCACTCGCTCTGTTTGACCGTCCGTTTCGGGATGTGCCGCTGTTGACATAGACAACTTGGTGTCCAAGAGTCCAAACAGTGCACGCCAGAACTTTGCAGTGAAACGGGTGTCACGGTCTGACACGATCTCAACTGGAAGGCCATGCAGACGGAACACGACGTCTACAAATACCTTGGCAGTCTTCTCTGCCGAGATCTTGTCCGAAACAGGTGCAAGATGAACCATCTTGCTGAATCGGTCCACAAACACAAGGATGCCGTTGCGTCCGTGTTTGTCTCGCGGAAGTCCGAATACGAAATCCATACTCACGGACCTCCAACTGTCCTGGGGGACAGGCAAAGAACGAAGTGGGGCTTGGGTGGAGCCTGAGGGCTTCACTCGCTGACATATCTCGCAACTCCTCACATACTTGCGCACCCACTTGTACATGTGTGGCCAACAATAATCTCGGGAAAGACTGAGAAACGTCTTCTCACGTCCGAGATGACCACCCGAAGGGCTGTCATGATACTCATACAAGAGTCGATGACGCACGCCTTCGTCGTTGGGGATAACGATCCTTTCTGTATCCCCGTCGTCAACCGCGTAGTACAGCAACCCATTGCGTACTTGGAAGTGGTGAGCGCGTGATCTTGTTCGAGCTGGTAGACCTTGCAGTGCTTTAGCGGAGGGATCCTTGAAGTACTTGAATAAGTCCTGACAGATCTCGTCGGACTTGTAACCCCCGATAATATCTTCACGCACTGTAGTCGATACTTGAACAGCGATCGCTTGAACATCTTCACAGAGTCGACACGCTTCGACCGGATCCTCGTTCTTGGATTTGGGATCGTAATCCGGACGTCTTGACAAAGCGTCGGCTAAGATGTTCATCTTGCCTGGCTTATAGCGAACAATAAAGTTGTACTCCGCAAAGAAGGAGAGCCACCTCGCCATTCTCTGCGACAAGTGAGGAGTCTTCACCGCTGTCCGCAGCGACGCATGATCAGTATAGATCGCGAAGCGCTCCTCTCCAAGCAAGTAAACACGGAACTTGACTAAGGCAAACTTCATCGCAAGAAGTTCCTTATCATGAACTGGGTAGTTCCGTTCTGCGGGTCGGAGTTGTCGTGACTGATACGATATAACTCGCTCTCGACCCTCACCGTCGTGTTGCATCAACGCGCAACCAATGGCATAATCGCTCGCATCACAGACGACGTGGAACGGCTTGTCGTGGTCCGGAAGAGCCAGCACAGGAGCTTCACGCAGACTCCGTTTGACCTCTTCGAACGCCGCTTGGTGATCTCTTGACCACTTCCACTCAACGTCTTTCTTCAGCAGTTGTGTCAGAGGCTGCACTAACGCTGCATAATTGCGCGTGTACTTGTGCAAGTAATTCGCCAGACCCAACCACTGCCGCAACTGCTTGACATTCTGAGGCACAGGCCAATCGTCAATAGCTCTGACCTTCTCCGGATCGATGCGAATACCGTTCTTGCCCACAACGCAACCAAGAACAGGAATCTCGGGGGCAAAGAATAGGCACTTTTTCAAGTTTGCGTAGAGTTTGTTCTCTCGCATGACCTGGAATACTTGACGTAGATGATCGAGATGAACATCAACACCAGACTTTCCATTGACGGCCTTACTATGAACGAATATATCGTCAAAGTAACTTGGTGCAAACGTTCGCAAAGGACGAAGGATGTTTGTGACCATGCGATTGAAAGTCGCAGGCGCATTCTTCAGTCCTTGTGGCATCACTAACCATTCCCACAGCATACCACTCGGGGTACTTACTGCAGTTAGTGGTACATCGCTTTCGCGCATCCGAATCTGATAGAATCCATCTTTCAGGTCGATCGCACTGAAAACGGTACTGCCAACCATTCCATCAAGGATCATGTCCTTGCGCGGAACCGGAGTCTGAGCAGGTATGGTTGCATCGTTCAACTTGTTGAACGCATGAACAATGCGCCACCCGCCAGTCGCCTTCTTCACACAGAAAGTGAGGCTGCAATGCGGAGACTTGCTCTCTCGCACATGACCAGCCTTAGCACGTGGTGCGAAAAACTCGTCGATCGCATCGACTTGTTCCTTCGGCAACGGCCACTGTCTTGTGATGCAGTACTTCGTGCCAGGAAGTACATCAATCTCGTGACGAATGCCTCTGTCAAATGGCAACTCGTCTGGCACCTTGTCCGGGAAGATATCTTCGAATTCCCTGGCAAGCGCATGCACGGGGTTCGTCTTGAGAGCGTCCCATGACTGCTCCTCAAACCTCTCTTTCCGTGTCTTTCCGTTCAACACATCTACATTCACATTTGATGCAGTGTTGACGAAGTCTTTGTCGATTGCTTTGACAATCGCGCAAAGCTGCGAAATTTCGCCTTTCGCCAGGCTACGCTTCAGCGTCTTCTTGCTCATCGATGGCAAGGAAGTCAACTCTTCGACCGTGCTGGGAGGATTTTCCACTTGGACATGACGCATTATTGTGCTGTCACCCTCATCATTGTAGACCACGACGTTCGCACAGCTGCTTGTGGTGCCTCTCTGTGGGTCACCACCTTCATCACCTTCCTTTGCATCTTGATCAGGGATGCTTGATGACGGAAATCCATCGTCGTCGATCTTCTCTTGGTCTTCATTCTTCACGCCAGAACGCGGTCCTTCATCGTTCTTGGCAACAGGAGTAGTCTTTTCATGGCGCCTGACTGCTCCACCTCCAGCGGTCTTCACGGGCTTGTCTCCCGAGATCGAGGGGCCATCGCACTCCTGGGTCTCGTTTGACACACCTTCCACAGATGTATATGCCCATATCACTTCATCCGTTGTCATGCAGTTCAACTCGGCTGCAATGCACGACTTGTCAACGGAGATCTTCTTCTTCATCCAGTCAATGCGAGGTTGGTAACGCTTCAACCACGGCATGCCCAGGATGATGTCAAACTTGTCATCGAGGTCGAGTAATATGAACTCGTCTTCACCTCGGAAACCTTCAAACTCAATTGCCAAGCGCATCGTTCGCTTTGGCATTCTCACAGTTGACCCATTAGCCAATCGAACAGCCATATCATTCGTCGCATCGGGTGGAAGCATACCATTCCCAATCACGACCTTCGCCCGAACAAAGTTGTTCGACGCGCCAGTGTCAACCAAAGCACGTAGAGGCGTTGCAATACCATCCACGTAAACTTTGAGTATGATCAGAGCAGAGCTCTGATTGACACTGCCATCACTCTTAGTGGAATCTGCATGTGCGCCGCGCACATCGGGGCCAGAGTTCTGTGTCTCCACAATATCCACAGTCCTCTCGTTGGACCCAGTAGGGAGCCCCGCCCCTACTGGTCGTTCCCGTTTTTTGACCCTCGGGAACGGTCGAACCGGCGACCGAAGTTTCGGTTGCTGGTCTGGTTCGAACGTGACCCCCGTGTCTCTTGCCGTTCCGGCAAAGACACCCTGCAGTTCCGAGCGATGTGGCCTGGCTTCCCACAGCGGAAGCATTTGCCATTACCACGCGGACGTACGTCTCCCGACGTGGAAGCGTATGATAAGTCCATCGGCTCTGGGCCGTCGTTTACTGGCGGCGACATGCGGACTTGACGCGGAATAGGTCCACCAAACTTGGCTTGCTTGATGCTGAATTCTTCTTGCACCGCTCTCTCGATGGCTTGGTCCAACGTCGTCGGGTACTCGCGGAACAACTGGTTCCGGATCGGCCCGTCGTCCAAGCCGGCCATGAACGTGACAACTTGCATTGCCATGTCAATCGGCTGATCCACAATGCACGACACGAGATATCGTGCGCGCTGTGCATATGAGTGGAGGTCTTGGCGCCCCTGCCGAAGCTTGAGGAACTCATCACGAGCGCGAAATTCGCTCTGCGGAGGCTCAAACGCGCGCTTCAGCTCCTGCTTGAAGTCGTCGAGATTGTAGAAGCAGGTTGGCTCCGCCAAACGCTTCCCATATGCCCAACTCTTCGCTCGACCCACAAGGTTGGACATCGCGAACAACACTTGCTGAACTGGGTCTCGGAGCTGTCTTGCAGCCACTGCTGCATCCAACTCAACGAACCATCTTGCCAGAGGTTCGTTTTCTCCGCCGCGATACGGAGAAATGTTGAGCTTCAGAGGCATCACTCTCATCGTCGAGACAGGAGTTGCTTGTTGTCGATGAGAGGTCATGATCTCGTGATGCATGAAGTTCACGGCCGCGTTCCTCTGGTCATCTGGTGACGCTGATCTCAGCAAACTGATCACAGCTGCTTCACCAATGATCCCACGCATTCGCTCCAAGGCTGCCCACTCATGAGAAGACAAATGAGGGAATTGCTCATTAGTCAACTCAACAGTTTCCGGTACTGCTGGATCATGAGAGACTTCCATGTCCGCTGCCTCCATGACTCAGTCAAGGAGACTGGATTGCTGGCTTGTGATTTTCGTAGCAGTCAGAACGTTTAGACTCTGAAAATTCAAAGGCGGGGTAGGCACAACGGCACTGAACCACAGACCCAAAGAAAAGAGGTTCCGACGTGATGCTACAATCACAACCAGGCAATCAACGTTTGTCGACCTGCTCTTGGCAGTCGCACAAACAGTCACTTCCGGTCGCGGGAAGGACCACAAAGTGCTACCAGGTGTAACGGGCCAGGTATTTACCATTACTAGCTTACACGTAGTGTAGAGGGAGCTCACAATAGTAAATCCAAGTGTTAAGTCCGAAGCAAATTTAACTCTGTTTTTATTTAGAGCCAGGGCGGTAGCCCTAGGCCTCATGTGAACCACTCATATACATGTCAATGTCTGATTGGCTAAAATGAATACCCATTTCAACCAATCCGCTAATGACTGTGTGCCACACACTAACTGTGAGGCACCATGCCTACTTATGTAATAACTGAAAGATATCTACCTACTTATGTAATGGGAGGGCCCATTACAGCACTGCCCACGTTGAGAAGCATGGTGCTGAGTCGTCCCTCTTTCCTGATGCTGCTCAATCCACTGCGTATAGCACTACTGCTGCGGTCGGTGGTGATGGCTACTCGAACAACACTGCGTTCTCGACTACTTTTGTCGCTTCTGCTTCCTCTGCTACAGCATCGGTTGCTAATGACGGTTTTGCGAAGCGTCTTCTATCGAACCCTCCTAATGCCGGTGCTGATTCATCCGCTAACTGGCTGTCCACTGGTGCTGCTGCTGCCACTACTACTATCGCAAACCAGATGTCGCGCGGTGCTTTCGTTGCTGGCTCTTCTGCTGCAAGTGCAATCATGGGAACGTGGAACCATATGCTTAAGATTAAATTGTCTGAGCTCCACCCTATTTTCAAGGAGATTGATTTGATGGCTAACCCTCAGATCCGCCTTCGTTTCCGCGTCAACCAGGGTACGGCTGCTATTGCTGTTGATGCCAGTAAGAACATGTCGCTGACGAGCACTACGCTTTCATCTGGTAATGTATGCCCTGTTATGGTTGCATCAGCTGCCTCAAATAATCCTATGGCTGGTGTGCTTGCCGCGTCTGCTGGCTTCTCGATTGCTTGGGGTGCTGTTGTCAATTCTCTTGAGCCCACTATTGATGGTACTTACATGCCATTCACCACTGCTCGTCTGTATGTACCTTTTGCTCATCTTGAGAATCCTCAGGCAATTATTTCGAAGCCTGTTAAGAAGGTTCGCTACAACGACTGTTATGCTCAGTGGTTCTATCAGCGCGCTGGCACTGGTAAGCAATCGACTCAGTTTAATGCTTCCTTTGATCTCCAGCTGTCTGCTTCGGTTAAGAATGCTAAGTACGTTGTGCTGCTACCGTTCGCTGAGCAGACCGGTAGCTTTGCATCTGCCGCTGTTCAACAGTTCCAGAGTCCTTTCGATACTGCCCCTTGGACTCTTCGGCCTGGTTCGTCAATTCGCAATTTCAATGTACGTATTGGTTCGACTCAGTGCTTTGACATTAGCCATGACTATGACTTCCGTCAGTTCTCGGACGAGGTAAGCAAGCTTGGTGCCATCAACGGTGATCTTACTCCTGAACTTGTCAATGGTCTGCTTGACTACCAGACATGGTCGCTCACGAACCGCATGCTGATTGCTGACGTCAGCCGTCTAACGGAGAAGGATGTACCTCAGGCTATTCAGATCCAGGGAACTGACGCCGGTTGCCAGGGAGTTAATATCCTGGTTCTGGTAATTAGCGAACAGGAGCTGAGCTATGATCGTCTCACAGGTGAAGTACTTGACTTTACTACGGCTTAATTATTTAAATTAGGAAATTAGATATATACCTAAAGTATATAGATACCATGTCCATTTCTTTCGGTAAGTACAAAGGCTCAACTATTGAAGATGTCTTCGAGAGGGACCCATCCTACTGTCGATGGCTCCGTTCTCAGGGGATGCTGGTTGGAGGTCCTGATTCTGATATTGCTAAATTCCTTGTTGCTAAGTTTAGAAATACTAATGATGACGGCTCTTATATTCTAAATTTTGGGCGATATAAGCGCAAGTCGGTGAAGCAGGTATATTCGATTGATGTTCCCTACATCCAATGGCTACGACCATCTAAGTTCGCAACTGAAAAGGCACCAAAGCTATGTGCTGCTATTGACGAATTGTTAAATAGCTAAATCACCTAATTTTTTTGATTGGGTTGAAAGATTAAAAAACTTAAATTTTTAGCATTTGTTTTTACTATCAAATCCATTCGTTCTTTCAAGTGAATCTCACTATATTTTTCCCTGTGGGATGACTTTATAATATTTTGGATCTTGTATCAGGATCGACTTTATATCGTAGTCGTCGACAAAAAATTTCGAAATTAATTAATTGTCATGGCCTCCTAACGAGTTTCATACATATGAATGCTATTGGGTGGGGTTTTCAAGTGCTTTCATGGGAGCTAACTGGATATATTTGGCTGGACTTTTTATCTACGAAAAAATTTATTAATAGGTCTCACAAAAAACGAGTGCTGCATGTAAAGGTTAAGCTAGGGTGCGCCGTCCACTCAACATGTTGGCCGGAAACATTGTAGATCTACGTAGTGTGCGTGTGTACCAAAATCCGTCGACATGTATCCTGCGCACAAGACCACTTCAGCGAGATCCGAATTTAAGCGAATTATTAACTGCCACAGGGAGTTGAAGACGGGTGCTGAAGTCAATTCGAGGACGCAGAAGATCGAGGACGTTGCTGGGAGAGCATTTCCCGCTTCCTATCCGCACTGCTTTTCAAGGCTTAACCGTTAAGCCTTTGACGGTGTATTTTTTGGTTTGAGTGCTGCATGTTGACACGGTTTTCGATCGCAAACTTAGTGAAATCAAAACGCTTTTCCTAAGGAATTTCCAGAGAGGTTTTGTGGTTTAAATGCCTGCTTATCTCGCCTAGCATCATCCAAGCTACTCGCACCTTCCACCTCAACACTTGCAAAATAAAGCCATTCAATCGTCGCTTTGGCTTGCAGCTAACTTTTCACCGACTTTGTCGGCCAGAAGATCGAGATTCGTTTGTGTAGGACTTGCACTATACTTGTTGATAAGCGCCTCCAGCTCCAAGTCCGGCGAATCCTTCAGAAAGCCGTGAAGAATGGACTGCGTGAGGATCTTCGCGTCATTTTTCATTAGTAAGGGGGACGCGTCCCTCCATTCAACAAGATCAATCCACAAACGCTGTCCATCCTTGACAATCACATTCGGCACGCGAGGATCTCCGTGGGCCACGCCAGCAGAGTGGAGCTGCCATAGCATGTCAAAAAGGGCTCGCGCCTCCTGACTTGTGGTAGGATAAGATATAGGTTCCCCAACAGGAGACAGCAACATCGCGGCGCCTTCAGAAATCTCTGTAGCTGTCCCCACGGGTCTAATCGCCAGGCCAGTGTGCTGGGCACGCACTAACGCGTCTTCTTCTTGAAAAAGACGTCCAACCGAGCTCGTCTCCACGATCTTCAAGGCCAACACATCCTCGTCTTGACCTACTCGTTTTACCTTGAAAACGCGTCCGAATGCACCACGGCCGAGAAATGCATCACCCTCCACCACCTCAACGTTTAACGCAGAGCAGGCAGCAGTCAAACGCGTCACCCACGGTGACAAGTTCTTAGTAATAAAGTCACGAAACAACGCTTTCGAGCCCTCCATGACCCACATCGCCGTGATAACACGCACCACAACACCGTTGAGGCTGTAGATCAACCAAAACGTTGTGTGGTTGAAGAGAACGGCACTTCCTGGCCCCTTAGGGAAAAGGTGCTGTATGTATCGCACGACTTGGCCAAATGGAGCCCCTCCCAAATGTTTAGTGATCTTGCTCTCGAAGAGAACGAGGCAATCAAACAGTGCCTTAGCTGCTTTCCCAAAACGAAATGAGGTACCCACTCGACTGACATCATCATTTGGTTCAGGCTCCTTGTGATACATCCCACGATGAGTCACAAATCCATCTGGCTTGAGGTCTGTATTGCTGTTGCCACACGTAGACTGCGGCAACCATTTATAAAGCTCGCTATTGACGAATACAACATCGTGGCTGTCCAGCGCATTGCTGAAGTAAGGAGTAATGAAGGCGTCAAAAAAATCCTCCCTTTTAATGCAGTCGACTTGGGCCTGAACTTCCACCGACCAAAAGGCATCTGCTCCGACTGTTTCTTCAGCACCCGAGACGCATCCATCCTTCAGCAATAGATTCAAATGATATTGACCCAATTGTGAATCGGATTTACTCGGCGTCGCGGGGTTTAAAGCTCTCTCGAGTGTGCGATTCAGTTGACGAGTTTCTTCCGCTCGCTTACGATCCCGTTCGCGAATTTCTTCCGCCACATTATGCCACATTCGAATATTGTCTTCTTGGATCCTCGTCAATGCATCGTGTGAGAGCATACTTTTGAGTTCCTGATCGCCACCAGCCCCCTTCGGAACCACCACCAGCACGTGGATTTGACCAGTGGATGGCTGGTCCATACCCGTCAACACTTCTGCAAGACCATCCTCCCCCTGTAGCTCTCTGTCTTCGTGTGTTAGCGCTTCGATTAAAGCAGTCTTCTCGCCCTTCTTCAGCTTCTTCACATCTTCTGAGCGGGACTGCAGCCACGCCCCGCCCTCCGTCTTCGCCAGGAAGAGCTGCAGGTCCTTGGCATCACATGTGATCGTTGCTGTGTTCTTCTCCTTGATCGCGTCCTTCAGGAGAGCCACCGTCTTCCACTCCTCAATGATGATAGAGATCACGCTCCCTTCTCCGACGATCGTGCAGTTTAGCAGCACCATCTTTTCTCGAGGCGGCAGATTCTGGAATGAGGAAAGGGACAGAGAGAATTCGCTATCGTACCTAAACGGAAATGAAGATGTGATGAAGGCGTGTCACATTGTCTTCCAACCAATGGCGGTGAGGGTGAACTATTCTTTCGTAATGCCATGATCTTTTTCTTTAGAATGAACATCCTTTGGATGCAATCCTATTGTTGCTGTGTGCGGTGCTTGGAGGTGTGGAGGAGACCTCCTTCGCACCAGGTGCTACTTAGCGCTGGTGTCGTCGTTTTCAGCAGCTGAGGGTCAGGAAGGTGCAGAGCAGTGCTCGTTGGTAAATGACGGTCAGAAAAAAAAACTGGCGGTGTAATGTACTGGATATTACTACTTTTGATTTCACAGTGCAGCTTGTCAATTTCTCGTGCAAGACGAAATTGGTCCTTGAGATGCATCTGTCGGGTGTAGTTTTTCTCGCAACGTTTTCGATGCCGTTCTGATGGCGGGGTCGTCTCTTGCATGGTTTCCACGACTGTTGCTGACTGTCATTTTTCGTAGCCGATATCTACGTGTTTGTATAGGTTCGTAGGAAAATTTGGCTATGTTTTTGCAATCATTCGAAATGATCGCTAGCCAAATTACTTGGGTTTTGTATGCCCCGCGGACAGTTGGGTATGTTGTGGATTTCGTTGGATGCATTTCCGACGATAGCAGACGCACGCCATTCGCAGAAAACAAGATACAGTCAAGATGTCCAGCAGCGCGAAGTCCAGCTCGCGCTTGAAGCGCACCTGCGTTCGACCTGCTTCGCAGGCGAAGCCACCTCCAAGCAAGCGCAGGAAAATATCCAAGACAGTCGCCCCCATCGACGCCGCTGCCAAGGTCCCTGCTGCTGGGGCTGTTCTAGATGATGAATCTGTGATTATAGTGGAGGGTCCGACCATGACTACGACGGCTACTGCTGCTGCTGCTGCTCCTACAGCCAGGTGTGCCAACCCAGCGTTGACTCCTGTTCAAGACGAGGTTCAAGAGGTGACAGCTCAAGAGGTTCGGGAAGCATGCATAGCCAAACGCACGCAAGTAGCGTACGCGGGAAGCCTCCGCGCCATCTCGCGCTGGATTGTGGACACGAAGAAGCTGGCGTCACCGAGGTATTTCGATGGAGATGGACAAATTGACCTTGAGCGCTTTACTGCTGCAGATTTCGAAGCATTTCTTCTTGAAAAGCGGAAAACAGTCGGAGGGAGTTCGCTTAATGGCTTTCGTAGCGCAATCAAAGATTTGTATCGACGAAAAGAAGTTGCTCTCCCTGTTGTTTATGGAAAAAACATGTCAACGTTTTTTTCGGGGTTAAAGAGAATGCAGGCTACGAAAAATCAATCCGGCGCTCCACGAGAATCTGGAAAAGACCTGCTGCCGTATTCACTCTATCAAAAGCTTTGTTGTGATTCTTTAAGTCGTCAAGACGGTGGATTTGTACACTTATTTCTGACTACCCAATGGAATCTCATGTGTCGGTCGGAGTCAGTTCAAACGCTTTGTTCGGAGCATTTGAGTGCTCATGATGACAGTGTTGGGTGCATCATGCACAAGTCAAAGACGAGCCAGGAAGGGAGTGGGCCAAAGGATCCCCGGCATGTGTACACAAACCCACTAATGTAATGGGGCGCTGTTTACAACAGTCCCCAAAACACGACACGCACGCTTGCGCGGTTGAGGAAGCGTTCCCGACTTGGAGGGAGGAAGGCGACTTGAGTACTTGAGGGAAAGTTTGCAACTGAATTGAAATGAGCTTATGGTTCCTGAATCCTATGAATAAAACCACTAGGGGCCCTTGAGGTTAAATGTCATTTAACCTACACATGTAGTATAAAACCTTGGGTTGAATCAGGTTGAACTTGAAGATTCTCCTTCGAAGGAGAATCTTCCTGCCGCGTGGCGTCTTGTGATTGGCCACAAGAACTCAAGTGACGCGCCGGCCTTGTTACCAAATAATGTCCCAGGTGAGGAACCATCATCATGCACAAAGAAGTGCAGAGAACACTTGGCGTAATCACTGATTGTGCCATGGGTGGATGTGAGCAAACATTTGACCATGTTTACGCCACCTTTACCTCCATGACAGCAGTGTGTGAACCACACCAATCTGTGATCGCATAACCAATGTAATAGGCCAGAGGGGCCCATTACAAGATCGACCGAAAGCACTGTTGCCTATAAGCTTCGTCATCTCAGCAATCATAGCCTTAGCCTTATCTTCGTCTCCTTCTCGTCGAGCATTTGACACAGCTTCCATGAAAGGGGCAAATGCCTTGTGAGAGCTGGCCTTGATGAAGCTATAGGTCTGAGTGATCTCCATTCCATGAGCGAGGTACCACTTAAGCAGAGGTGCGTAGATCAGGATATTTTCTCCAAAGTAGCTCCCAATTAGTTTGCGAACCGGCTTTGCTTGCGTTTCTCATTGTAATCGAACATGTGCTTACCAATAACACTCTCATCGCTGCAGTCGATAAGAGTTTTCTTGAAAATGGGCGTCATCTCGCTGAAGTAGTCCTTCAAATGCTCAGGTGTACGGATATCGCACTCGAGAAAGCCGAAGATCTTGTCATTAACGATGTCATTGACGATATCTGGGTATGCTTCGATGGTGGTCAAGCGTCCACAAGGCATCTCATTACCGAGCGCCGACAGGTACAGGGCGTTGGCATCATATCCGATGATCTTCTTGCAGATCTTACCACCTCGAATCTTGGTTTCGTTGCGCTTAGCATATCGATTGAAGATGATTGAAGGGCCTCCCACGATGTTGGCCTTCATTTTGCTGTAAATGTCTTTCTCCTCCTTGTCGATGCTATATACAAGTCGATCAGAGTTGAACGCAAGGAGCTCTTTGTATCGAAAGCCCTTTAGCGACATATCCTTTCGAGCAACGTTGCAGTCGATACAACTAATTAAGATGTTGCCATCGATATGTCCGAGCTTGTTATTGATGCGATCGGCTGAAGTGGTATCAGCAGTTAGTTGCTTGTAGCACAGACCGCAAAGATACTTTTGCTGCCTAAGTAGTTTGTCGAGGTGCTTCAGAGTCATGTTGAACTCGCGCTTGGCATCAGCGTCCTGGCTTTTGTATCCACTCATACACGTAGCTGGGAAGCTGAACGCCTGGGCAGGCTTCTTGCTTGGTTGCTGAAGATTAATGAAGCAAGTCTGATACACCACCTTCTCCGAAAGACCTGGTAGCGATACACCGTCCGTAAACATGTCCAGGTCAAACCGTTTGAATAGTTCGCGTTAGGCCTTAATAGCCTTGATAAATGGAACAACGCCGAGGTTATTGTACCAAATTAGCAGGTCCTTGATCGACTTCATTCCATAGTGCTCCCAGACAAACTGAACACGTTTGTAGTCATCATCAGAGATACTGGTGTTGCGCAGTTTACTATCGAATGCTGCTTTAGGTGGGATATTACTCTCATTGAGAACATTAAAAGCGGTGATGTATTCGTATGGGAAAATACCCTTACCAAGTCCGCAGACACATCGAATCTTGTCGTCACATTTGCACCCGCCAAGGCAAGTCGTCAGGTACTTGTCGTAGCTAGTGCCAGCTGGTACATAGTTGCTAATGTCAAGCATCTTCATGTCCGATATTGCGACGCACATGTAGCTTGGGTTCTTGATGACCGATTCGATATTGTCAGTGCCGATTACGGCAAACAAGTCGTTCTTGATCAAGTTGATATTATATCGCCCACTATTGAAACCAAGGATGGGGACCTGATCAATTGTTTGCTTGAGCTTACCGTAGTCAGAACGCTGCTTACCGAAGCCTAACTTCTTGTGGAAATCAAAGAAGCTGGCGAAATCACCGGCCTTAATCCAAGCATCGATATTCGCGGTGTTGTTCTTCTTACCAGTCGGAACATCTGGAATTACCATTCCTGTTAAGCCATGTGCGTTGATGATCTTGCGAAGCAAGGATCCATACTTGGGTACATTGTATCGCTGGATCTTTTCCCCAACAGCTGATATGTACTGAAACATATCCTTGAGTAATTCCTTGGGGTCATCGCTGACAAAGCAACGTGCCTCCTCGGTTAAGCTATCTGCTATAGAGACAGAGACAGGAATGTGTTCGTTCGTGAAGATAGTATTCTCCTCGTGTTGGGTAGCCGTAGGCTTGAGGATAGCCTCGAAGTCATAGACGATGAAGTGATCGATGTACTGGTCGACATTATTGATAGAGTACTTCGTCAGCATCGAGTGGATAGTATTCTGAGCAGGGCGGTAGATAGTCGGCTGAGCTGGGAATGACTCAATGTTGACGAGTTCGCACTGATTTTTGGTGTGGTTGCGGAGCTTGTCAGAGCTGACAAACACCATATCACGCTTCTTACATTGGTACTTACGTTGGAGCATGTCAATGTTCTTGATATACAGCACATGATTCTCATGGGAGAGAATGTTGATTGAGTCGTACTCTTTCTCAGAGCGACGAATACATTCAACGTTTCCAGACTCAATATCCATAGTGTAGATATTGATACTGAGCTTAAAGCAGTCTTCAAGCTCGTCGAACTGAAGAATGTCAATGGGCTTGAAGTTGCGGTAAAGAGACAGCGTGAAGCCAATACCCTTGAACGCACAGTACTGCTTGAACGCTTGCTTCACCAACGCTTGAATTTTGCGGGGGTCCTTCTCAGGATCCTCCCGCTTGTGATAGGCAATGCAGTGGAACACGCACTTGTTGTTGGTCTTAGGGAAGTTGATGACACTCTTATTATCGCGAATGATCTTAGGAATAACAACTTCACTGGCGCCAAGTGCGTGCTCTCGCTGATAGAGGTATATCTTGAATCCGGTGATAGCCTTAAGTTGATATCCAGAGCTGGGGTAGTTGAGTTTATCCGCTGGCTCCATGGATCGAATCTCAGAAATTACCGTCCGAACATCACCCCTACTGTTAATAGCGACAGGCTTGTCGAACACGTAGGTATTACCTAAGTTAGGATGGAAGTATCGCGTCTCTGAATCGTCGGTTTTGCTTACGAGATCATACCCAAGAGCGATATTCACCTTATAGGCTTTCTTCTGACTCTCAAGAACGTTCGCGAGCTTATCGTAGAACTTAGAGGGCTGGACTCCCTTGTATAGGTGCGATTCCATGTGGTTGCCCTTGTAAAAGCGATAGTGCGGGTCAGTCTTGTAGTCTGAAGACATGTGCTTCTCCAACTTATCGAGGCCGATCTTGTACTGCTTCGCCACCGAAGGCAGATGCTTGGGGTGGGATGGCTTTCCGATGAAAACCGTTTTTCCAGTTCGACCGCGCACCTTAAGGCGGTAGCTCGATCCCCACTTGATGGGTTTACTATTTAATCTTCGTAGTCCTTCGAGTTCGTGAGCAAACATCGCTATATATATCAACCTATATTATTCCTTGTGGTTTGACTTTATAATATTGAGATCTTGTATCAGAATCGACTTTATATCACTGGCGACTTTTTTCATCTCAATTTTTTTTAATTAATTAGCTAAGTTCGATTTCAGTGCTAAGTTCGTTTTCGCTCTGATTAAGTTCGATTTTGGTCTTTCGCTTGCGGGCACGGATCTGCTCTCTGTTCTTGTCGTCGTAGCTCTTTTGATACGACAAGCGAGCGTCGCGAGTGCGCTGGTAGTAGCGCTTCTGCGCTGCATTAATGCGCTCCTTGTTAGCTTGGTATTGCTCAGGTGAGTACGCCATCTTTCTATATTACTAACTTTATATTTATCAGGATGAAAAATTGTTCAGTTTATCGAAAGGAGTTTGGACAAGATTTTTTTTCCTTCAAACACACGATATTAACATTAGACAAGGCTATCAGAGAGAATCGTCCTCAGACTGTGTGTCAAGCAAGGAGCTCAGTATTTTTTTAACCATCAATCAGCAGCACAACAGCATCTCGAGCACAACGAGCGACATGACAGCATGAGGAGCAGCAGCAGAGAATACTTCATTTTAAGAATTTACGCATACATGTGAGCATACATGGGCATCGATTGCACCACGTGTTGCGCATACTCCATACGCCTCGCCATGAGAAACTCTGGTTCCACCACATCTGCCATCAACTCGTATCGCTCCATCATCTCCTCTGCACGATCATCATCCGGCTGGGGCAAGAAGTCATCAACCTTGATTGTCTTGAAAGGTCCAGGAATGAATGACGGAGGAAGTGGGGCAGACTCCGTTCGTCTCAGTACGGCTGCCTCGATAAATCTGAACGCGTTCTTTGGATACTGCAACGTAACTTGGGTCAGAACGTGCTTGTCGCTGAACCAAGAGAAATGCCAGTGGTCGTTTAAATCCGTCAACAAACTCAGCGGATAGCAGTTGAGAGGCGCCTTCATGCTGCAGCTCACAAGTTGACCAATCGCTTGAGGAACATGGCCCGGTTCGACTTTCTTCTTGAGCTCGATCACCAAGCTGACCCCAGCCAGCTTAATCAGTGGGTTCTTCGATGTTCGATTGATGAGCAATACATCAGCTGTGCCTTTCATAGCAAACGGAAGTCTTGGGTCCACGATGTTGAGAACTGATTTATCGCCCGCAATGTCATCCAACAAGAAGTCTCCTCGATCTATCAGCGTCTTCAAATGCTGCTGCAAGTACGCCATGTACCCAGCCCTTTGACTCTCCTCGCTCTCCGCGATTTTCGGAATCCACGAATAACCGGCGATCGAAGTATTGACTGGTTCCTTGACATCAGGAATATTTTCGGTCAACCGCATCTTCTTGACAATTCGCTCTTCCATCGCAGTATTCAGATCGGAAAACGAATACGCAGACGCCTTCTCATCTCGTTCCCTGAGAACCTTATTCATTGACATCTCCACTTGCTCTACCGTCAGTGGCGTTGTCGCTGCAGACATCTCGTTTGAGGTACCATCTTGCTTCGGAACCACCACCAGCACGTGGATTTGACCAGTGGATGGCTGGTCCATACCCGTCAACACTTCTGCAAGACCATCCTCCCCCTGTAGCTCTCTGTCTTCGTGTGTTAGCGCTTCGATTAAAGCAGTCTTCTCGCCCTTCTTCAGCTTCTTCACATCTTCTGAGCGGGACTGCAGCCACGCGCCGCCCTCCGTCTTCGCCAGGAAGAGCTGCAGGTCCTTGGCATCACATGTGATCGTTGCTGTGTTCTTCTCCTTGATCGCGTCCTTCAGGAGAGCCACCGTCTTCCACTCCTCAATGATGATAGAGATCACGCTCCCTTCTCCGACGATCGTGCAGTTTAGCAGCACCATCTTTTCTCGAGGCGGCAGATTCTGGAATGAGGAAAGGGACAGAGAGAATTCGCTATCGTACCTAAACGGAAATGAAGATGTGATGAAGGCGTGTCACATTGTCTTCCAACCAATGGCGGTGAGGGTGAACTATTCTTTCGTAATGCCATGATCTTTTTCTTTAGAATGAACATCCTTTGGATGCAATCCTATTGTTGCTGTGTGCGGTGCTTGGAGGTGTGGAGGAGACCTCCTTCGCACCAGGTGCTACTTAGCGCTGGTGTCGTCGTTTTCAGCAGCTGAGGGTCAGGAAGGTGCAGAGCAGTGCTCGTTGGTATATTGCGGTAAGGAAAAAAACTGGCGGTGTAATGTACTGGATATTACTACTTTTGATTTCACAGTGCAGCTTGTCAATTTCTCGTGCAAGACGAAATTGGTCCTTGAGATGCATCTGTCGGGTGTAGTTTTTCTCGCAACGTTTTCGATGCCGTTCTGATGACGGGGTCGTCTCTTGCATGGTTTCCACGACTGTTGCTGAGTGACTATCCTATTTTGTCCGCTTCCGCCGCCGGTCTAAATGTCCTGGGCGGCATACACCCTGTGTGTATTGGTGTCAAGTTCGCGCTCCATTATGCGAATGATTTGTCAACATTGCGCCGTTGGCGGCAATTGCCGAGGCTACGTTGTTCTTCACCTTTGCATTGTTTGCGGGTATCTTCACGTGCACAACGTTCCTTCCGTTGTTCTGGTTTGCGAGGATGTATTCGGAGATGATCAAGGACAAGCAGACGTCGACGGTGATGAAGATCTTGCTGCACTTCAACATGCTCTTCCCCATGCTAATCTGTGCGCTGTGGGTTCAAGTGCTGTTTTGGCGATTAGTGAGCTTGTGTACTGGCGCAATGTGGCAGCTCATGGCAGCACCGACATCGAGCAAACGCCCGAACAAGCAGGCCCCCAAAACGCTGAAGAACCAGCTCAAGAGCCTCAAGATGAAGAAGAACAAGTAGATAGAGAACAAACATGCAGACAACTGCGCAAGACAAACTGAAAATACAGAAACCCTTCTTGTTCACGTCTTAGCCTTGCCACAGCCTCTATTTCTTCATGTTCTGAAGGTACTCCTTTCAGCCACTGGTAGCCATCTTCTCGATCTTGTCGTCCACCTCACGCTTCTGCGTGTCCAGGAACGTCGCCATAGCGTCAATGAGTGACGAGTCTCCACCACCGAGGATGCGAACGGCCAGTAGACCAGCGTTCGTGGAGTTGCCAATGGCGACGGTGACGGGTGAGGCTTATCATCGAGGAAACTGTGGTGATTCATCAAGGAGATCTGAAAAAGGTGGATCGTCAAGGTCGTTTATGCTTTTGCACAGTGATCAAGTAGGATGGTAAAACGGTAGGCGAACAAGGAAAGTTACTGGTAGTAAAGGTCAATACATAAACGTCCTTGTCAACCATCCACCTGCAACGCCGCTCGGACCTACCACCGCGATGTTCTCTGCTCCACCAAGTGCTTCAACTGGGGATGCATTGGCTTCACAAACCCCTATAACCGATGCCACAACACCAACGTGGACTTGGAAGGACGTCGTGCTAGGTAGAAGTGCAGCAACACGTCCGAGTTCAGCAGCAGTTCCAACGGCTTCAGCACTGTCATCACCGCCATCACGTCCGACTGTAATGCCAACCCCACCCTCGTTGGTTTCAATTCCCGCTCCTCCTCCGTTACCAAGTGTGCTTCCAACACCTCCTGCTCCACCTTCGATGTCTGCACCGCCTTCGATCCCACCAACATCTCCGCCGTGCCCCCAAGTAAAAGCGACTACCGGTCGCTGCGATAGCGCGGCGGACGAGCTAACCGTGGAGTTTGAGTTTTCGGAAGATGAATCGGATGAAAACATTAAACACGAAAGGACACTATTTCTTAGTCGTGTTGAGTTCGCCACATTGAAAGCAGCAAAACGTGGCATCGACAGTTTTGACGGCTACGTATATACGTTCCACTACAGCTATGGCAAGCGATCTGGAAAAATCGATGGTCGAGGTGTTTATCGCTGCATTTCACACGAAAACTGCGCAAAACGCATTCGACTAGCTCCAACGAACAACGGTGATACACGAACAGTATGGCTCCAGGATCATGGTGAACACACTGGAGCTAGGACGGAGTTAAAGAAGCGGGGCATTCCTGGTTTCTTTCTTACTGAAGTGGATGACATTTTGTTGGGATGCGGCCCAAAGAAGTGCAGGAAAATTCTTCTGGAGCGGTATAGTGATGTTCCGAGTCGCTATATGTGCGTTCCGGATGTGACACAGCTGAAAAATCGGAAATCCACACTCATGAAAAACCGTGCAGGTATGTAGTACTTTCATTTCTTGTACGTCATTTACATCACTCTAATCTTATGTTATCAATTTCGTTATAGATGGTTGGTGTAATGGGGCGCTGTTTACAACAGTCCCCAAAACACGGCACGCACGCTTGCGCGGTTGAGGAAGCGTTCCCGACTTGGAGGGAAGTCCCGACTTGGAGGGACAAGGAGCGACTCCCGACTTGGAGGGAGGAAGGCGACTTGAGTACTTGAGGGAAAGTTTGCAACTAAATTGAAAGGAGCTTATGGTTCCTGAATCCTATGAATAAAACCACTAGGGGCCCTTGAGATTAAATGTAATTTAACCTATACATGTAGTATAAAACCTTGGGTTGAATCAGGTTGAACTTGAAGATTCTCCTTCGAAGAATCTTCCTGCCGCGTGGCGTCTTGTGATTGGCCACAAGAACTCAAGTGACGCGCCGGCCTTGTTACCAAATAATGTCCCAGGTGAGGAACCATCATCATGCACAAAGAAGTGCAAAGAACACTTGGCGTAATCACTGATTGTGCCATGGGTGGATGTGAGCAAACATTTGACCATGTTTACGCCACCTTTACCTCCATGACAGCAGTGTGTGAACCACACCAATCTGTGATCGCATAACCAATGTAATAGGCCAGAGGGGCCCATTACAACGGTCCAATAAATCTTGGCAGAAGTTTTGAACTTCCCAAGTTGGACACTGCATGTTCAGGCAGGTTTACCGTACTAAGCAATGCAAGATCATTGACCTTGTAAGTTTGCTTGTTCTTCCGTCCACTCTTATCTGCTTGTTCTTTTTGCAGACCTTAAGCCTTTGCTATTGCGTCTCGAACAAACCTCACAACGGCTTGTCTCCTCACAATAAAGTCATCGACTTGCTGCTTATCACGACTCTTCATGTCGTTCAAAGGTTCCATCGAGTCAAAATTCGCTTTGAGCTCGGAAGCAGCATTCAGGTCATGCTTTGACTGTGGCGAATTCTCAGTCGCCGTAGTCCCTCCCCCACTTAAGGTAGAGACCTCTCCCACTAGCGATGCCGGCACTCTCGGATGGAGACCGTAGTTCACATAGAATGGGGAGTGACCCGTCGAGACATGCGTGGAGTTGTTCAACGCAAACTCGCAAAGAGGGAGAAACTCGCTCCACTCTTTGAATGACGTAGCGTAACTACGCAATACGTCCTCAAGGACACGATTCACTCGCTCTGTTTGACCGTCCGTTTCGGGATGTGCCGCTGTTGACATAGACAACTTGGTGTCCAAGAGTCCAAACAGTGCACGCCAGAACTTTGCAGTGAAACGGGTGTCACGGTCTGACACGATCTCAACTGGAAGGCCATGCAGACGGAACACGACGTCTACAAATACCTTGGCAGTCTTCTCTGCCGAGATCTTGTCCGAAACAGGTGCAAGATGAACCATCTTGCTGAATCGGTCCACAAACACAAGGATGCCGTTGCGTCCGTGTTTGTCTCGCGGAAGTCCGAATACGAAATCCATACTCACGGACCTCCAACTGTCCTGGGGGACAGGCAAAGAACGAAGTGGGGCTTGGGTGGAGCCTGAGGGCTTCACTCGCTGACATATCTCGCAACTCCTCACATACTTGCGCACCCACTTGTACATGTGTGGCCAACAATAATCTCGGGAAAGACTGAGAAACGTCTTCTCACGTCCGAGATGACCACCCGAAGGGCTGTCATGATACTCATACAAGAGTCGATGACGCACGCCTTCGTCGTTGGGGATAACGATCCTTTCTGTATCCCCGTCGTCAACCGCGTAGTACAGCAACCCATTGCGTACTTGGAAGTGGTGAGCGCGTGATCTTGTTCGAGCTGGTAGACCTTGCAGTGCTTTAGCGGAGGGATCCTTGAAGTACTTGAATAAGTCCTGACAGATCTCGTCGGACTTGTAACCCCCGATAATATCTTCACGCACTGTAGTCGATACTTGAACAGCGATCGCTTGAACATCTTCACAGAGTCGACACGCTTCGACCGGATCCTCGTTCTTGGATTTGGGATCGTAATCCGGACGTCTTGACAAAGCGTCGGCTAAGATGTTCATCTTGCCTGGCTTATAGCGAACAATAAAGTTGTACTCCGCAAAGAAGGAGAGCCACCTCGCCATTCTCTGCGACAAGTGAGGAGTCTTCACCGCTGTCCGCAGCGACGCATGATCAGTATAGATCGCGAAGCGCTCCTCTCCAAGCAAGTAAACACGGAACTTGACTAAGGCAAACTTCATCGCAAGAAGTTCCTTATCATGAACTGGGTAGTTCCGTTCTGCGGGTCGGAGTTGTCGTGACTGATACGATATAACTCGCTCTCGACCCTCACCGTCGTGTTGCATCAACGCGCAACCAATGGCATAATCGCTCGCATCACAGACGACGTGGAACGGCTTGTCGTGGTCCGGAAGAGCCAGCACAGGAGCTTCACGCAGACTCCGTTTGACCTCTTCGAACGCCGCTTGGTGATCTCTTGACCACTTCCACTCAACGTCTTTCTTCAGCAGTTGTGTCAGAGGCTGCACTAACGCTGCATAATTGCGCGTGTACTTGTGCAAGTAATTCGCCAGACCCAACCACTGCCGCAACTGCTTGACATTCTGAGGCACAGGCCAATCGTCAATAGCTCTGACCTTCTCCGGATCGATGCGAATACCGTTCTTGCCCACAACGCAACCAAGAACAGGAATCTCGGGGGCAAAGAATAGGCACTTTTTCAAGTTTGCGTAGAGTTTGTTCTCTCGCATGACCTGGAATACTTGACGTAGATGATCGAGATGAACATCAACACCAGACTTTCCATTGACGGCCTTACTATGAACGAATATATCGTCAAAGTAACTTGGTGCAAACGTTCGCAAAGGACGAAGGATGTTTGTGACCATGCGATTGAAAGTCGCAGGCGCATTCTTCAGTCCTTGTGGCATCACTAACCATTCCCACAGCATACCACTCGGGGTACTTACTGCAGTTAGTGGTACATCGCTTTCGCGCATCCGAATCTGATAGAATCCATCTTTCAGGTCGATCGCACTGAAAACGGTACTGCCAACCATTCCATCAAGGATCATGTCCTTGCGCGGAACCGGAGTCTGAGCAGGTATGGTTGCATCGTTCAACTTGTTGAACGCATGAACAATGCGCCACCCGCCAGTCGCCTTCTTCACACAGAAAGTGAGGCTGCAATGCGGAGACTTGCTCTCTCGCACATGACCAGCCTTAGCACGTGGTGCGAAAAACTCGTCGATCGCATCGACTTGTTCCTTCGGCAACGGCCACTGTCTTGTGATGCAGTACTTCGTGCCAGGAAGTACATCAATCTCGTGACGAATGCCTCTGTCAAATGGCAACTCGTCTGGCACCTTGTCCGGGAAGATATCTTCGAATTCCCTGGCAAGCGCATGCACGGGGTTCGTCTTGAGAGCGTCCCATGACTGCTCCTCAAACCTCTCTTTCCGTGTCTTTCCGTTCAACACATCTACATTCACATTTGATGCAGTGTTGACGAAGTCTTTGTCGATTGCTTTGACAATCGCGCAAAGCTGCGAAATTTCGCCTTTCGCCAGGCTACGCTTCAGCGTCTTCTTGCTCATCGATGGCAAGGAAGTCAACTCTTCGACCGTGCTGGGAGGATTTTCCACTTGGACATGACGCATTATTGTGCTGTCACCCTCATCATTGTAGACCACGACGTTCGCACAGCTGCTTGTGGTGCCTCTCTGTGGGTCACCACCTTCATCACCTTCCTTTGCATCTTGATCAGGGATGCTTGATGACGGAAATCCATCGTCGTCGATCTTCTCTTGGTCTTCATTCTTCACGCCAGAACGCGGTCCTTCATCGTTCTTGGCAACAGGAGTAGTCTTTTCATGGCGCCTGACTGCTCCACCTCCAGCGGTCTTCACGGGCTTGTCTCCCGAGATCGAGGGGCCATCGCACTCCTGGGTCTCGTTTGACACACCTTCCACAGATGTATATGCCCATATCACTTCATCCGTTGTCATGCAGTTCAACTCGGCTGCAATGCACGACTTGTCAACGGAGATCTTCTTCTTCATCCAGTCAATGCGAGGTTGGTAACGCTTCAACCACGGCATGCCCAGGATGATGTCAAACTTGTCATCGAGGTCGAGTAATATGAACTCGTCTTCACCTCGGAAACCTTCAAACTCAATTGCCAAGCGCATCGTTCGCTTTGGCATTCTCACAGTTGACCCATTAGCCAATCGAACAGCCATATCATTCGTCGCATCGGGTGGAAGCATACCATTCCCAATCACGACCTTCGCCCGAACAAAGTTGTTCGACGCGCCAGTGTCAACCAAAGCACGTAGAGGCGTTGCAATACCATCCACGTAAACTTTGAGTATGATCAGAGCAGAGCTCTGATTGACACTGCCATCACTCTTAGTGGAATCTGCATGTGCGCCGCGCACATCGGGGCCAGAGTTCTGTGTCTCCACAATATCCACAGTCCTCTCGTTGGACCCAGTAGGGAGCCCCGCCCCTACTGGTCGTTCCCGTTTTTTGACCCTCGGGAACGGTCGAACCGGCGACCGAAGTTTCGGTTGCTGGTCTGGTTCGAACGTGACCCCCGTGTCTCTTGCCGTTCCGGCAAAGACACCCTGCAGTTCCGAGCGATGTGGCCTGGCTTCCCACAGCGGAAGCATTTGCCATTACCACGCGGACGTACGTCTCCCGACGTGGAAGCGTATGATAAGTCCATCGGCTCTGGGCCGTCGTTTACTGGCGGCGACATGCGGACTTGACGCGGAATAGGTCCACCAAACTTGGCTTGCTTGATGCTGAATTCTTCTTGCACCGCTCTCTCGATGGCTTGGTCCAACGTCGTCGGGTACTCGCGGAACAACTGGTTCCGGATCGGCCCGTCGTCCAAGCCGGCCATGAACGTGACAACTTGCATTGCCATGTCAATCGGCTGATCCACAATGCACGACACGAGATATCGTGCGCGCTGTGCATATGAGTGGAGGTCTTGGCGCCCCTGCCGAAGCTTGAGGAACTCATCACGAGCGCGAAATTCGCTCTGCGGAGGCTCAAACGCGCGCTTTAGCTCCTGCTTGAAGTCGTCGAGATTGTAGAAGCAGGTTGGCTCCGCCAAACGCTTCCCATATGCCCAACTCTTCGCTCGACCCACAAGGTTGGACATCGCGAACAACACTTGCTGAACTGGGTCTCGGAGCTGTCTTGCAGCCACTGCTGCATCCAACTCAACGAACCATCTTGCCAGAGGTTCGTTTTCTCCGCCGCGATACGGAGAAATGTTGAGCTTCAGAGGCATCACTCTCATCGTCGAGACAGGAGTTGCTTGTTGTCGATGAGAGGTCATGATCTCGTGATGCATGAAGTTCACGGCCGCGTTCCTCTGGTCATCTGGTGACGCTGATCTCAGCAAACTGATCACAGCTGCTTCACCAATGATCGCACGCATTCGCTCCAAGGCTGCCCACTCATGAGAAGACAAATGAGGGAATTGCTCATTAGTCAACTCAACAGTTTCCGGTACTGCTGGACCATGAGAGACTTCCATGTCCGCTGCCTCTATGACTCAGTCAAGGAGACTGGATTGCTGGCTTGTGGTTTCCGTAGCAATCAGAACGTTTAGACTCTAAAATTCAAAGGCGGGACAGGCACAACGGCATTAAACCACAGACCCAAAGAAAAGAGGTTCCGATGTGATGCTGCAATCACAACCAGGCAATCAACGTTTGTCGACCTGCTCTTGGCAGTCGCGCAAACAGTCACTTCCAGTCGCGCAAACAGTCACTTCCAGTCGCGGGAAGGACCACAAAGTGCTACCAGGTGTGATGGGGCGCTGTTTACAACAGTCCCCAAAACACGGCACGCACGCTTGCGCGGTTGAGGAAGCGTTCCCGACTTGGAGGGAAGTCCCGACTTGGAGGGACAAGGAGCGACTCCCGACTTGGAGGGAGGAAGGCGACTTGAGTACTTGAGGGAAAGTTTGCAACTGAATTGAAAAGAGCTTATGGTTCCTGAATCCTATGAATAAAACCACTAGGGGCCCTTGAGATTAAATGTAATTTAACCTACACATGTAGTATAAAACCTTGGGTTGAATCAGGTTGAACTTGAAGATTCTCCTTCGAAGAATCTTCCTGCCGCGTGGCGTCTTGTGATTGACCACAAGAACTCAAGTGACACGCCGGCCTTGCTACCAAATAATGTCCCAGGTGAGGAACCATCATCATGCACGAAGAAGTGCAGAGAACACTTGGCGTAATCACTGATTGCGCCAAAGGTGAATGCGAGCAAATATGTACCCATATTTGCGCCACCTTCACCTCCATGACAGCAGTGTGTGTGCCACACCAATCTGTAATCACATTGTCCATATAATAGACCAGAGGGCCTATTACAAATAGTTCATGTGGATATCGGTTATTTAACAGATATCATAACAGATAACTGTTACCACAATGAACCCAGAAGGTGGTGTGTCCCACACAACCACCTCATGTAATGGGATGACCAGACCCATTACAACGGCATGCCCAGGATGATGTCAAACTTGTCATCGAGGTCGAGTAAAATGAACTCGTCTTCACCTCGGAAACCTTCAAACTCAATTGTCAAGCGCATCGTTCGCTTTGGCATTCTCACAGTTGACCCATTAACCAACCGAACAGCCATATCATTCGTCGCATCGGGTGGAATCATACCATTCCCAATCACGACCTTCGCCCGAACAAAGTTGTTCGACGCGCCAGTGTCAACCAAAGCACGTAGAGGCGTTGCAATACCATCCACGTAAACTTTGAGTATGATCAGAGCAGAGCTCTGATTGACACTGCCATCACTCTTAGTGGAATATGCATGTGCGCCGCGCACATCGGGGCCAGAGTTCTGTGTCTCCACAATATCCACAGTCCTCTCGTTAGACTCAGTAGGGAGCCCCGCCCCTACTGGTCGTTCCCGTTTTTTTGACCCTCGGGAACGGTCGAACCGGTGACCGAAGTTTCGGTTGCTGGTCTGGTTCGAACGTGACCCCCGTGTCTCTTGCCGTTCCGGCAAAGACACCCTGCAGTTCCGAGCGATGTGGCCTGGCTTCCCACAGCGGAAGCATTTGCCATTACCACGCGGACGTACGTCTCCCGACGTGGAAGCGTATGATAAGTCCATCGGCTCTGGGCCGTCGTTTACTGGCGGCGACATGCGGACTTGACGCGGAATAGGTCCACCAAACTTGGCTTGCTTGATGCTGAATTCTTCTTGCATCGCTCTCTCGATGGCTTGGTCCAACGTCGTCGGGTACTCGCGGAACAACTGGTTCCGGATCGGCCCGTCGTCCAAGCCGGCCATGAACGTGACAACTTGCGTTGCCATGTCAATCGGCTGATCCACAATGCACGACACGAGATATCGTGCGCGCTGTGCATATGAGTGAAGGTCTTGGCGTCCTTGCCGAAGCTTGAGGAACTCAGCACGAGCGCGAAATTCGCTCTGCGGAGGCTCAAACGCGCGCTTTAGCTCCTGCTTGAAGTCGTCGAGATTGTAGAAGCAGGTTGGCTCCGCCAAACGCTTCCCATATGCCCAACTCTTCGCTCGACCCACAAGGTTGGACATCGCGAACAACACTTGCTGAACTGGGTCTCGGAGCTGTCTTGCAGCCACTGCTGCATCCAACTCAACGAACCATCTTGCCAGAGGTTCGTTTTCTCCGCCGCGATACGGAGAAATGTTGAGCTTCAGAGGCATCACTCTCATCGTCGAGACAGGAGTTGCTTGCTGTCGATAAGAGGTCATGATCTCGTGATGCATGAAGTTCACGGCCGCGTTCCTCTGGTCATCCGGTGACGCTGATCTCAGCAAACTGATCACAGCTGCTTCACCAATGATCGCACGCATTCGCTCCAAGGCTGCCCACTCATGAGAAGACAAATGAGGGAATTGCTCATTAGTCAACTCAACAGTTTCCGGTACTGCTGGACCATGAGAGACTTCCATGTCCGCTGCCTCTATGACTCAGTCAAGGAGACTGGATTGCTGGCTTGTGGTTTCCGTAGCAATCAGAACGTTTAGACTCTAAAATTCAAAGGCGGGACAGGCACAACGGCATTAAACCACAGACCCAAAGAAAAGAGGTTCCGATGTGATGCTGCAATCACAACCAGGCAATCAACGTTTGTCGACCTGCTCTTGGCAGTCGCGCAAACAGTCACTTCCAGTCGCGCAAACAGTCACTTCCAGTCGCGGGAAGGACCACAAAGTGCTACCAGGTGTGATGGGGCGCTGTTTACAACAGTCCCCAAAACACGGCACGCACGCTTGCGCGGTTGAGGAAGCGTTCCCGACTTGGAGGGAAGTCCCGACTTGGAGGGACAAGGAGCGACTCCCGACTTGGAGGGAGGAAGGCGACTTGAGTACTTGAGGGAAAGTTTGCAACTGAATTGAAAAGAGCTTATGGTTCCTGAATCCTATGAATAAAACCACTAGGGGCCCTTGAGATTAAATGTAATTTAACCTACACATGTAGTATAAAACCTTGGGTTGAATCAGGTTGAACTTGAAGATTCTCCTTCGAAGAATCTTCCTGCCGCGTGGCGTCTTGTGATTGACCACAAGAACTCAAGTGACACGCCGGCCTTGCTACCAAATAATGTCCCAGGTGAGGAACCATCATCATGCACGAAGAAGTGCAGAGAACACTTGGCGTAATCACTGATTGCGCCAAAGGTGAATGCGAGCAAATATGTACCCATATTTGCGCCACCTTCACCTCCATGACAGCAGTGTGTGTGCCACACCAATCTGTAATCACATTGTCCATATAATAGACCAGAGGGCCTATTACAAATAGTTCATGTGGATATCGGTTATTTAACAGATATCATAACAGATAACTGTTACCACAATGAACCCAGAAGGTGGTGTGTCCCACACAACCACCTCATGTAATGGGATGACCAGACCCATTACAACGGCATGCCCAGGATGATGTCAAACTTGTCATCGAGGTCGAGTAAAATGAACTCGTCTTCACCTCGGAAACCTTCAAACTCAATTGTCAAGCGCATCGTTCGCTTTGGCATTCTCACAGTTGACCCATTAACCAACCGAACAGCCATATCATTCGTCGCATCGGGTGGAATCATACCATTCCCAATCACGACCTTCGCCCGAACAAAGTTGTTCGACGCGCCAGTGTCAACCAAAGCACGTAGAGGCGTTGCAATACCATCCACGTAAACTTTGAGTATGATCAGAGCAGAGCTCTGATTGACACTGCCATCACTCTTAGTGGAATATGCATGTGCGCCGCGCACATCGGGGCCAGAGTTCTGTGTCTCCACAATATCCACAGTCCTCTCGTTAGACTCAGTAGGGAGCCCCGCCCCTACTGGTCGTTCCCGTTTTTTTGACCCTCGGGAACGGTCGAACCGGTGACCGAAGTTTCGGTTGCTGGTCTGGTTCGAACGTGACCCCCGTGTCTCTTGCCGTTCCGGCAAAGACACCCTGCAGTTCCGAGCGATGTGGCCTGGCTTCCCACAGCGGAAGCATTTGCCATTACCACGCGGACGTACGTCTCCCGACGTGGAAGCGTATGATAAGTCCATCGGCTCTGGGCCGTCGTTTACTGGCGGCGACATGCGGACTTGACGCGGAATAGGTCCACCAAACTTGGCTTGCTTGATGCTGAATTCTTCTTGCATCGCTCTCTCGATGGCTTGGTCCAACGTCGTCGGGTACTCGCGGAACAACTGGTTCCGGATCGGCCCGTCGTCCAAGCCGGCCATGAACGTGACAACTTGCGTTGCCATGTCAATCGGCTGATCCACAATGCACGACACGAGATATCGTGCGCGCTGTGCATATGAGTGAAGGTCTTGGCGTCCTTGCCGAAGCTTGAGGAACTCAGCACGAGCGCGAAATTCGCTCTGCGGAGGCTCAAACGCGCGCTTTAGCTCCTGCTTGAAGTCGTCGAGATTGTAGAAGCAGGTTGGCTCCGCCAAACGCTTCCCATATGCCCAACTCTTCGCTCGACCCACAAGGTTGGACATCGCGAACAACACTTGCTGAACTGGGTCTCGGAGCTGTCTTGCAGCCACTGCTGCATCCAACTCAACGAACCATCTTGCCAGAGGTTCGTTTTCTCCGCCGCGATACGGAGAAATGTTGAGCTTCAGAGGCATCACTCTCATCGTCGAGACAGGAGTTGCTTGCTGTCGATAAGAGGTCATGATCTCGTGATGCATGAAGTTCACGGCCGCGTTCCTCTGGTCATCCGGTGACGCTGATCTCAGCAAACTGATCACAGCTGCTTCACCAATGATCGCACGCATTCGCTCCAAGGCTGCCCACTCATGAGAAGACAAATGAGGGAATTGCTCATTAGTCAACTCAACAGTTTCCGGTACTGCTGGACCATGAGAGACTTCCATGTCCGCTGCCTCTATGACTCAGTCAAGGAGACTGGATTGCTGGCTTGTGGTTTCCGTAGCAATCAGAACGTTTAGACTCTAAAATTCAAAGGCGGGACAGGCACAACGGCATTAAACCACAGACCCAAAGAAAAGAGGTTCCGATGTGATGCTACAATCACAACCAGGCAATCAACGTTTGTCGACCTGCTCTTGGCAGTCGCGCAAACAGTCACTTCCAGTCGCGGGAAGGACCACAAAGTGCTACCAGGTGTGATGGGGCGCTGTTTACAACAGTCCCCAAAACACGGCACGCACGCTTGCGCGGTTGAGGAAGCGTTCCCGACTTGGAGGGAAGTCCCGACTTGGAGGGACAAGGAGCGACTCCCGACTTGGAGGGAGGAAGGCGACTTGAGTACTTGAGGGAAAGTTTGCAACTGAATTGAAAAGAGCTTATGGTTCCTGAATCCTATGAATAAAACCACTAGGGGCCCTTGAGATTAAATGTAATTTAACCTACACATGTAGTATAAAACCTTGGGTTGAATCAGGTTGAACTTGAAGATTCTCCTTCGAAGAATCTTCCTGCCGCGTGGCGTCTTGTGATTGACCACAAGAACTCAAGTGACACGCCGGCCTTGCTACCAAATAATGTCCCAGGTGAGGAACCATCATCATGCACGAAGAAGTGCAGAGAACACTTGGCGTAATCACTGATTGCGCCAAAGGTGAATGCGAGCAAATATGTACCCATATTTGCGCCACCTTCACCTCCATGACAGCAGTGTGTGTGCCACACCAATCTGTAATCACATTGTCCATATAATAGACCAGAGGGCCTATTACAAATAGTTCATGTGGATATCGGTTATTTAACAGATATCATAACAGATAACTGTTACCACAATGAACCCAGAAGGTGGTGTGTCCCACACAACCACCTCATGTAATGGGATGACCAGACCCATTACAACGGCATGCCCAGGATGATGTCAAACTTGTCATCGAGGTCGAGTAAAATGAACTCGTCTTCACCTCGGAAACCTTCAAACTCAATTGTCAAGCGCATCGTTCGCTTTGGCATTCTCACAGTTGACCCATTAACCAACCGAACAGCCATATCATTCGTCGCATCGGGTGGAATCATACCATTCCCAATCACGACCTTCGCCCGAACAAAGTTGTTCGACGCGCCAGTGTCAACCAAAGCACGTAGAGGCGTTGCAATACCATCCACGTAAACTTTGAGTATGATCAGAGCAGAGCTCTGATTGACACTGCCATCACTCTTAGTGGAATATGCATGTGCGCCGCGCACATCGGGGCCAGAGTTCTGTGTCTCCACAATATCCACAGTCCTCTCGTTAGACTCAGTAGGGAGCCCCGCCCCTACTGGTCGTTCCCGTTTTTTTGACCCTCGGGAACGGTCGAACCGGTGACCGAAGTTTCGGTTGCTGGTCTGGTTCGAACGTGACCCCCGTGTCTCTTGCCGTTCCGGCAAAGACACCCTGCAGTTCCGAGCGATGTGGCCTGGCTTCCCACAGCGGAAGCATTTGCCATTACCACGCGGACGTACGTCTCCCGACGTGGAAGCGTATGATAAGTCCATCGGCTCTGGGCCGTCGTTTACTGGCGGCGACATGCGGACTTGACGCGGAATAGGTCCACCAAACTTGGCTTGCTTGATGCTGAATTCTTCTTGCATCGCTCTCTCGATGGCTTGGTCCAACGTCGTCGGGTACTCGCGGAACAACTGGTTCCGGATCGGCCCGTCGTCCAAGCCGGCCATGAACGTGACAACTTGCGTTGCCATGTCAATCGGCTGATCCACAATGCACGACACGAGATATCGTGCGCGCTGTGCATATGAGTGAAGGTCTTGGCGTCCTTGCCGAAGCTTGAGGAACTCAGCACGAGCGCGAAATTCGCTCTGCGGAGGCTCAAACGCGCGCTTTAGCTCCTGCTTGAAGTCGTCGAGATTGTAGAAGCAGGTTGGCTCCGCCAAACGCTTCCCATATGCCCAACTCTTCGCTCGACCCACAAGGTTGGACATCGCGAACAACACTTGCTGAACTGGGTCTCGGAGCTGTCTTGCAGCCACTGCTGCATCCAACTCAACGAACCATCTTGCCAGAGGTTCGTTTTCTCCGCCGCGATACGGAGAAATGTTGAGCTTCAGAGGCATCACTCTCATCGTCGAGACAGGAGTTGCTTGCTGTCGATAAGAGGTCATGATCTCGTGATGCATGAAGTTCACGGCCGCGTTCCTCTGGTCATCCGGTGACGCTGATCTCAGCAAACTGATCACAGCTGCTTCACCAATGATCGCACGCATTCGCTCCAAGGCTGCCCACTCATGAGAAGACAAATGAGGGAATTGCTCATTAGTCAACTCAACAGTTTCCGGTACTGCTGGACCATGAGAGACTTCCATGTCCGCTGCCTCTATGACTCAGTCAAGGAGACTGGATTGCTGGCTTGTGGTTTCCGTAGCAATCAGAACGTTTAGACTCTAAAATTCAAAGGCGGGACAGGCACAACGGCACTAAACCACAGACCCAAAGAAAAGAGGTTCCGATGTGATGCTGCAATCACAACCAGGCAATCAACGTTTGTCGACCTGCTCTTGGCAGTCGCGCAAACAGTCACTTCCAGTCGCGCAAACAGTCACTTCCAGTCGCGGGAAGGACCACAAAGTGCTACCAGGTGTGATGGGGCGCTGTTTACAACAGTCCCCAAAACACGGCACGCACGCTTGCGCGGTTGAGGAAGCGTTCCCGACTTGGAGGGAAGTCCCGACTTGGAGGGACAAGGAGCGACTCCCGACTTGGAGGGAGGAAGGCGACTTGAGTACTTGAGGGAAAGTTTGCAACTGAATTGAAAAGAGCTTATGGTTCCTGAATCCTATGAATAAAACCACTAGGGGCCCTTGAGATTAAATGTAATTTAACCTACACATGTAGTATAAAACCTTGGGTTGAATCAGGTTGAACTTGAAGATTCTCCTTCGAAGAATCTTCCTGCCGCGTGGCGTCTTGTGATTGACCACAAGAACTCAAGTGACACGCCGGCCTTGCTACCAAATAATGTCCCAGGTGAGGAACCATCATCATGCACAAAGAAGTGCAAAGAACACTTGGCGTAATCACTGATTGTGCCATGGGTGGATGTGAGCAAACATTTGACCATGTTTATGCCGCCTTTACCTCCATGACAGCAGTGTGTGAACCACACCAATCTGTGATCGCATAACCAATGTAATAGGCCAGAAGGGCCCATTACATTGCTGCGTTGTGGTACTTATCTAGAAGCGAGTCGATCCAAAGCACGATTAGCGGCAAGTCGGTAACGTCGCACAGTTGCCAGCATTCCAGCGCGTCAATGAACTGGCCGAGAGCGACGGCCACCTCAATGGTTGTAGGATTACACACCGCTCTGGTGTAGTCGACGAAGCACCGCGTGGTTGTGCCCAGCTCTGACAACGACGCAGGGACGGGGGCGCTTGGAACTGCAGCCGTGCAGTCCGTTAGGTTGACTGAGTCAGACTCAAATCTCTGTAACTTCTGCAAAAAAAAAAACACCCGTTGAAAGTGCTTGATAGAGAGCCCTCGCCTGAAGCAAAGACCATAAAGGTGAGCCACCACACCTGGATGCTTGTACAGCTGTGTCTCCGGGGACGCTACTATGTAATACAGAAACGTATCGCTAGACTTACCTTGGGATTGCTCCGCTGTGAAAAGTCGATGCACATACTCTTGATCATTCGTTGGCTGGAAGCCTGTTCGGGCTCGCTTCGAAGGTGACATCAGCTCCTCGCCAGCACCCAACTCCCGGTTGCGTCTCTTAGGCCCCGTCCTGGTCTCCAAGCCGAGGTAGTGTTCCAGCAAGTGCGGTTTATACTTACGTACCAAGTCAATGAGTTCGATCTCATCGGTAGCGCGATTGGTGTCGCGGAGCTGGCTGTCGATGGTAGTTGTTAGCCTTGGTTGTGGATGTCTCGTAGCGGAACCAGGAGGTACAGAGCTGAGTATCGTGCCTCGGTCCACTATCAGGTGGTTTCCCGCGGACCTTGGCCGGCCACGATCCTGCGACCCGTCCGGGTTACCATAATCGTTATCATCATCGTCCAAGCGGTCGAAGAAACTGGAGGCAGAGCTATTACCATCTTGTTGAGGGGGCGCTTGGGCTGATGGGTCGTCACAGAATGTCGCTCCTAGCGAGTTGTTGAGTCCGCTTGGTACTCTGCGATGACCGTCAATGTAAAAGGCAAGCCTGATCACGTGGCGGAGCGATGTGCCCATCGAAGTTCCCGATGTTGGATCGACCCACTCGTAGTGCAAATCGCTAAGATCACCTAAGAGACGGTTCCAGCCCCGAAGCCATGCGTCGAGCGTGGAGTCGGTGCCGTCTCTACCTTGCATCAGACGTTCGAAGATGCTGTTTTCCATCCCTAGCAATCGCTCCGCTGGCCACGTAGGCTTCGCCCAGCGACGATTTCCCATGGCCATGGCAATGACCGGAGAGACTTCACTCTGGACTCGCTCTACCTTGACGACCTTCTCACCGAAGCGAGTCATGACCGTCACTCTGGGGCCATGATACCCGACGACCTGCCCGTAGGGGAAACTTCCTCGATACTCAATGCACACTTCCTTGCGCAACCGTACTCCGACTTGACTCGAACCCTCTTCCGCAGGAGCACGGCGGAGTTCGGCAACTTGCCGAGGGACAGCGAGAATTCCCCCCTTCGGCGCCCAGCGTGCTCGCTTCGATAGTGTTGCGCCTCACCATCGTGACGACAGCGTAGACAACAGCACTTATTTTGCCATTCGATGTCCTCAGGGCGCAGGAGTAGCACGTCTTCGGCTGACACTCACGTCGGAGCAGCGGTCGTTTGGTGTCGAGGCATCTTGGTTTGGGATAGTTTAGATCACAACCTTGATCTAAGGATATAGCTCTGAGGAAAATTCAAAAACTGACTCGCATATCTATCCTACAGCTAGAGAGGAATGCGGTGTTCGATGCTCCTTGCGTCTGGCGATGGCACGACAGGTAGGGACGCCTTTCTCTCGTTGGAAAACGGAGACCTCACTATCAGTGAGGACACCACCATTGTCACTACTTTTCGTTGGTGCTAGAATAGCTGCCTTACAATTCTCACTGCTCGGGCAAACAGGGGTAGTGAAGTGACGTTGCTGTCGCCACCACGTCGCACGATGAACTACTATCGCTCAATTTCGGTGCCGGGTTGCGTCGTGGCGGGTGGAGATACTCCACTGGCATCGTATTGTTGACACCGCACGCGATAAAACCCTCAGCTCCCGACGCGCAAACTACGAGTATTTTTCTTCTGCCAACTCATGTCTTGAAAAGGATTCCGATTGAGCTGTCGGTGTTATTGTTGTAGATCACTGATCCGCTAGCACTGACCGCGATGTTGTTGAGTGCTGCTATGATGGAGTCAAATGGTGTGACTGATGAGATATACCGCACGGTTTGTATTGCTGCGGTTGTTTTATCGTTGCCATAACTTTCAACAACATACGCAGCACTATCAATAACCATGTAGGTAAATTTTGAGTCTCCCTGTAGGAAGGTTGCGAATCTGTCATAACGTACGCTTCCGTCGAGAGTTTGACGAATACTACTATGTGCTACTATGTCGAAGACGGACTGACCATGGATGTGACGGGCCTCCGTCACATGTCACCGTTCGTGGGAACGGTGACCAAGCTTTGGCAAATAGTTGTTGGTTGGTATTGTTTTTGCAGTGCAATTGAAATTGTGAGAACCCAACTCGGTTCTCTACGGAGAGGGAAAACCATGACCACCCACAGCAATGGTTGGTCTGGACTAAAACCTCGCTAGCTACAGCTGTACGATTTGACTACATGTCTTCAACTACGACGCCACAGTCCTATCTTCAAGAGTGCTTGATTCACATGTGCTCGCTGAAATCCAACAGTTTATGGCACGACCAGTGCTTTAGAATGCAAATTGATCAATGTTTGATTTTGGCCAGCTCGCTCGAGCTGCCTTACACAGGGAAGCCCTCTGTAGGGCATCCACGATATCCTTGCTAATTACTTCACTACATGTAAGTACCTCATTACGAGGATCCATAACGAGCTCACTACGACTGAGATCCTAGATACTGCTGAGATCCCAGCAGTAATGTCGTCATTAATCCCGAGGCATTGCTTTCCATTCCATCTCGAGTCCACAGTGCCCCCAAAGCAACTACGAGGGTCTCCCGCTAGTCATCAAACTGATTATTGAACTCTGCATCTCCTGCAGCAGCAGCATATTCACGCACCATCTTTGGGATATCATGGAGCAACGAGCTCAATGGCTCCCATGAATTCTCAATGTCCTGTAGGCCTTGCCACGAAACCAATACTTTCCACTGCTTTGTGGTGGTGTTGAACCGGTGTTCCAGTAGCTCGTCAACAGCTAAGAGGATGCCTTGGAGTGAAATATGGTCCAACATTTCCTCAGTCACATCAAGACTCGAATCTTCATAGAATTTGAGGCGTGTACCGTGTACGTCATGGTGATTGCCAGTCAACAGATGCTCAATGACGAACGAGTGAGAACGGATCTCAACAATGCGAAAAGGTCCCACCCAACGGACCATCAACTTGTTGTCATTAAGTCGCTCATCGACACGTGACCACAACACGTAGTCGCCGATAGTGAAGTTGCAGGGATGACCCTTCTTCGCGGCCATCTGATAGAGTCTTTGTCGCTCCTTACGATCCTTCACCAGTGCATGCATCTCATGAAGCGATACACGCAACTTGTCCAAAGACGGACCGACCTGCTCCATGTCCACAGTTTTCAGATGAGTCGCCGCTGCTGTCTGTCCTGGTTGCAGTAGTACATCAAGTGGCGTAGGAGTAGGAAGACCCGTGAATAGCTCCACTGGAGCTTTATTAACAAGTGATGCGACTGGCGAGTTATTGAGATTGTGCTGGACCACAGGGAGAACATACTCCCAATTCTTGGTATCCAACTTCCACTCCATGAGTAATGCTCGAAATACTTGTAGTATATCCCGATTCAACCTCTCCACCGTGCCGTTCACCCACGGTGTGTAGACAGGTGCGAACTTTTGCAAAGTGCCTACCCTGCGGCTCAGCTCTTCCAAGACTTGGTTCTTGAAATGGCTGCCCTGGTTTGACATCCAGGCAACCGGCAAACCAAACCTCTTGGCCCAGTCTAATACTGCGGCTGCAGCCACCTCACTGCTAGCTGAGTCACAGGCTATCAGCTCGCAGAAGTGAGTTAATTCGTCCTTGAGAACCAACAGGTAACGAGCAGAGTCGTATGTTTCTCCCATGCTCAAGAAGTCCATATGCAACACTTCATTGCGATCTGCAACCTCTGCTGGATCGCTCCATGGCCGTTGAATGAGCTTTCCACCCTTTACGTGCTTGCAGAGCAAGCACGATCTTAAAAATCGCTTCACCAACTTGGCTACATTGTCGATGGCAAAATGCTCCCGAAGGTGAGTCATCATGACCTGCTCTCCACGATGTGACTGGATGCCACAGTGAGCAATCACTAGCAGGCGCTGTACTAGCTGTTTAGCTTGACTAGGAATCCACAATTTGCCATCGGCACACAGTGCACCATCATCAGCTACCACCAGCTCCAAATTGCCATCACACCATCGTTGCTGTTGCTCTATCACTTCACCACGTGACGGCCACACAAACTTTTCATCTTCAAGGGGTCTGAGAGTTGAGATCGCTTGCTCACTGCGTGTACGCGCTCTGTTCACAGCTGTGGTGACCCCACTCGAGTAGTATGGACCCCACCTCGATACCAGATCCGCCCATACGTTATCGCTCCCAACAATATGTTCAATCTCGTAGTTGTACCCTGTTAGCCTCATTGCCCACCTCTGGAGCTTTCCACGGATGTGTTGTTTCATCTCCTGGTCTGGACAGAACACCTTGATTAAATTTGCGTGATCGCAGTAGAGACGAAAGCCATTCTTCCGTTGTAACAGATACTCCAGATCTGTACACGCGCGAATAATCGGATAGGCCTCTTTTTCTATCACTGACCAGTTCAATTGAGCACCTTTGAATGTGCCCCCTTTGCAAACTAGCAGCTCGTGCACTTGCTCATGCACAGGTATGTCCACTTGCCAATTCATCACCTGAGTGAGGACCACCGCCCACCCAAAGTGCGACGCATCTGGGCATAAGACCAGAGTGGCCTCCTGGCCTGGAAATGCTAGCTTGGCTGAGCACGTCAGCAGTTCAATCAATGCAGCGAAAGCTGCTTCAGTTTCGGGTTCCCATTGAAGTTGGACTCCTTCCGCTAGGCGTTTCTTTCTGATCTTCCCTTGTAGCGCTTCTGTCCGTAGGTGTTGCAATGACAGCACCACACGTGCGTAGTCCACTAAGGAATCGTGGATCCAGTTAGAAGCACACAACAAGTGCTGAAGCTCCGCAGCCGTAGACGGGAGTGGAAGCGAGCGCAGTGCCTCGAGTCTAGATGGATCATGCTGCACACCATTTCCGTCCACAATCTTTCCACACCAGTGAATTGTTCTGCAAAACAGCACACACTTCTTGGCATTCAGCTTCAAGTTGTATTCACGAAGGACCTGTAGGAATGCAGCCAGTCGTTCAAGATAAGTATCATCATCCGTAGCGTAAAGAGCAATATCATCAATCCAGATAAGGACACACTCATACAGCATATCCCGGAACACACCTTGCATCTGTGTCTGAAAGTGGAGTGCAGAATCCATTGCACCCTGCGGTACACGCGTCGGCGTATACACCGCATCGCCGGTCGAAAAGCTGAAAATCTCTTGGCTATCTGCAGCTAATGGCATCTGCCAAAAGCCTCGGAAGAGGTCAAAGGTGCCAAAGCTTGAGGCGCCTTGAACTCTTGCAGTCACCATCGCTAGGTTCGGAGTGACACCTGCAATTGGGATTGTTTTGCGGTTCACCGGCCGATAATCGGTGGTGATCCTGAAGTTGGTTGTACTTCCAGTTTTCTTCACTGGAACTGCTGCACAGCACCACTTGCTGTGGTCGTTGCGTCGAACAAACCCAAACTTTTCCAACTGCTTCACGTACTCACTTAGGAATTGGTTCTGGAGCTCCGGATATTTTCTAGCCTTACAGCGAAATGGCTGTGCATCTTTCTCCAGAGTCACGCTGTATGGCTCCACACGAGCAGCATCATCCGGCGCAATGCTGATTCGCCATACATCTCTGTACTCAAGCACAATAGCTCGCAGCTTTGGCATAAGTCGAGCAGTAAATCCATTGGCTTCTGCATCTCTGAGCATTCGATCAAGACACTCATGAAGTTCATCCTTAACATCAGTTCCGACTGACGGCTCTTCTGCAATGTCATCGCCCGCATCGCCATCAATCGATGTACCAGCAAGCTGCTCCAGCATGTGATCAATATCTATTCCCAGCAGTCTCAGTGTGGTATTGCCAAGGAGAAAATCTTCTTCATCACCGGCCATAACAACACACGGAGTACGGCGCACGTGGACAGGACCAGCAGCCGTCGTAATGCGAAGATCCACAACACACTCGTCCACGCAAAACACATCCCTGCCGTCGGCCAACGTGAGTGACAAGGGTGGATCCAGAGCATGCACTTCCACAGAGTCATCGGCATCCAGCAGTCGAGTCATCACACGCTGCGAAATGATATTCCTCTCGGCTCCCGAGTCAGGACATAAGTCCACCTCAACCTTCCCATTAATCAAAGCAGATTGCCCACCAATCTTGCCTTCCTCACGCACCGTCTTGGCTTGTGTGGTTTCCTTTGAACCGCTGCTACGCACGCGTTCAAGCGCAGCCGCTCGCTGTTCAGGTGTAGCAGTTGGGCAGTCGTTCATGCGATGAGGCCCCTTGCATACCCAACAGGACACCTTCTTGGCTCCTGCTTCTGAAGTCTGCTTAGACTTGGGCACCTCTTTGCTGCCCTTTGGAACAGTCGCTGCAGCCTTTTTCCCGCCATCAGATTTTTTGGTTTCTTGCTTCTTGGCATTGTCACCTTTTTCGGAGGACAATTGGTGAAAATGCTGCTGCTCCTTCGCCCTGTCGACAACCAGCCTACGAAGTTGCACGTCATTGGTCTTTGCTTGACGATGCTGAATAGAGACAAGGCGCTTGATGTCGATCTTCAACACCGCCGGCGCCAGGTTGTCCATCAGTATCTTACAGCGATCCTTGCATCGATGCTTATCGTCTTCAGCCTTATCCAGTTTCTCAGGTCCAAGAACCCCAGTCAGGCCATGTTCCTCAACCAGACGGTCAAAGTCCACAAAGTAAGCCATCACTCGGTTCTCAATGTCCTGCTCTCGGAGATTCATCTTCAGGTTCTTCTTGAACACTTCCTCGATGTCAGGAGCATGGGCATTCAACATGGTGCTGCACTTCTTATTTACCTCAGTCATGATGTCCGAGTCGGTCACCTCATTAACCTTCTTCTCGAAAGTATAGCGGGCCAGATCACTCAGAATCCGTGGTTCCACCGAGTTGACCACACTCTTGACGACTGACTCATACACCTCATTGGCGACAGCACAGCGTTCACGAATCGAACGTTCATACTGCTCACGGTCACGACGCCATTTCACCAGAGCCGATTGATCCCAGGAAGCGATACCTGGGGCTCGGGTGACTTCAAACATGGGATGACTCACGGTCATTTCCACATCTCCATCTGCGTCCAGTTGATACGACGGCATCTCGCTTGTACTCTCTCGGTTGCTTGTATGCGCTGGTTGCTAAGCGCAAAGTCGACTTTATGGCACGACCAGTTCTTTAGAATGCAAATTGATCAATGTTTGATTTTGGCCAGCTCGCTCGAGCTGCCTTACACAGGGAAGCCCTCTGTAGGGCATCCACGATATCCTTGCTAATTACTTCACTACATGTAAGTACCTCATTACGAGGATCCATAACGAGCTCACTACGACTGAGATCCTAGATACTGCTGAGATCCCAGCAGTAATGTCGTCATTAATCCCGAGGCATTGCTTTCCATTCCATCTCGACTCCATACAGTTGGAACGGTCTCGTGAGAGACCGTCAAGAAGCAATAGAGTTCAATTTACCTTTACCTGCGCACCCTGTTACAACGGATACGCATCTTTTTGCCCTCCTTGAAATGCTGCCACGATGTTTATTCGAAACGTTGTCTTTATTGCTTTGAACATCGAACATCATCCTCACTCTCTTCTACAATGCAGCTTTGCTCTGCCAATCTATAGCTCCAAGCACTCGAACCACTTATGCGGCTTTTGTGAGTCTCTGAGAATCCCCTCTCCGGTCAAAAATGCCGTGTCTGCGTGATTTAACTGAGGCTTGTACCACCGATCAAGGTAGTGGTTGCCGAATTTCTCCGCGTCCATTCCGCCCAAGCAGCTCTGGAACTCGACGAGGCCGTCGTTCTTCATGGATTTATGCGGAACAATCGTGCCTGCTAGGACGCACCCTGCCTGGTAGCTGGAAAAAAGCCCCAAGAAACTGTTACTGCACATTGCCGCTGTCACGTTACCACGATACGCTTCTTGGGCGGCCACGTAGGCCGCATCAATAGATGGAGTACTGTGCTTCCCGCCCTGGTAAATTGTTGACTTGCGAGATTTTGGCATCGGGCACTGGCCAAGGATATCAAATAGCCCCTCAACAATACCGGTAGGATCGTTTTCGCAGTTATCCAGCATCCAGTCCGACGCCATACTACCCAGCATCGGTGCGCTAAGCGCCACCCACGAGGTTTTCTCACTGAATCTGCACTTGCCCTTAGCAAGAGCATGAGCCATGACGATACCGCCCATCGAATGTGTAACAATGATCGTGTTGTCAATGATTCCAGCGCCAACGTCGCTCGATGAGCTCATCGAGAGTGCATGGTCACAGAACAACTGCTGCAACGTGTCGTTCCTCCATCCAGCGTCAACAGTATTGAGCACCGCATACTTGATCTCGGAGCAGCAAGGAGCGTGGCCGTGAATGTCACCGAACTTCCTCTTGGTCAATTTGGGCGTGTCCTGGAGCTGATCCTCCTGGTTCGGGTTGCCCAAACCATGCAAGAAGATGCATGGGCGAGGCGTAGATAAACACGATTCACACATAGTCGAGTCCATAGCCATGTGAGACGCTTCCTTCAACATTCTCGATCTCCCCGACGGTAGCTTACCTCCAGTAGCCAAAGCCAGAGAAGTGGGCGTCAACGACGTAGCCTTTTCAACAATTTCACACTTGGAATCATCGGTTAACTCGGGCTTTTCAACACTAACTGGGCCATCGAGGTACTCCACGGCAATCTCCAAGTCGCTGGTAAACGCAGTGAAGCCATCTTCACCCGACGCGCAGATAGCGTAGTGAGCTCCAGCGAACGTCGTCTTGAACATATTCCCACTCTCACACTCGACTTCTCTCTTACCGATTGACGCACTTGGAATTGGTGAAGCAGCATTAAGCGCAGGTAGAATCTGGTCGAACGGCAGTGTGTTGGATGGAAGGCATCGCACTGTTTCGACGTCCGAAGCGTCTGTGGTGGACAAGTAAGCGGCTCCATCCACGAGACTGTAGGTGTATTCAGAATCACCCTCCTTGAACGTTGCGTAGCTATTGTAGAGCACACTGACCCCGTTGTCCGACACAACGGGCGTAGCGTAGATGTCGAATTCGGACTGTCCGTGGAGATTCATGGTCTTGCGTTTGAACGTGACATGGAGTTTCACGGATGGAGCGTCGCTCAATGAGGTTGACTTCTTCAGGGCCGTGGTTGTCGAGCGTGTGAAGCTCAACAGAGCGATGGCTGAAGCGACAAGGACGCGCATTGAGGCGACCATGGCGGTGGTCTTGTCCTTTGTCTGGAAAAAGGAAGTGTGACCGGCGAGTTATCAACGTACAGCAAATCACACTTGTTTAATGGAACCGTACGTCGACATCAAGGGAACGGCGAACATCCACCAGCGGCTCACGCTGTGTTTCGTCGAACCAATGCAACTACACTGTACTTGACGGAAAACCATGCAAAACATGCGACGACTCCTCTCGAATTCCCAGAGATGCACCACCAAGTGTGCGCAAGGATCCGGATTTGCTGTACGAAGTTGTCCTGCCGGCTGGACAAGATGGACAACTGCAAAACGTGATGGCGATCCGTCGAGTGGGTACCCGTCCGTCTCGCAGCGTGAAAGTCCTCAAGCCCGTATCTCCAGCGTCGGGCATCACGCAAGCTCGCTGTTTGTGAACCTTCTCGCATGCACACTCGACTTTTGTTGTCAAGGGATCGGAATGAGGAACACCACGACACCGAAGTTCTGATTGAGCCGTGTGGGCCACGGCACCAAGATTTCGGTGCCCATCAACGAGTTGATGACGGCCAGTTGCCTGCAGGTGCATCAACACTTCCGTATCGATGCAGGTGCTTGCTAGACTTGCTCGATAAAGGTTGCTATAACAACAGGTTTTAGTTGTCTATCCGTATTGAATCGTGCCAACGTGTGCTCGACCGCAAGAATTCCATGACGAAAATACAACAAGGATAAGGCATACTGTGTCATTGCACTCATCCGACCTTACCGAACCAACCAGTTCACACTCTACAGAACACCACGTAAGTTTGAAAGCTTGCTACAAAAAAAAAAAACCGACGGCACAGTCTTCATCTTCATCCTCATCCTCTCTTCACTTGTTCACGCCGCTCTGCCATCTGCTGTCTACATGATCATCTTTCGCGCTGTGCAATCCCGGTCTATGCAGAGCAAATTGCAGTTCATGTACACCATGTACGGACCACACCGAATGTGCCCAACCAAAGGAGGAGTTAATGCGGCAAATCGCTCAACCTGTTCAGCCTGGGTTCGAGGAACTGCCTTGGTCACCGGTCTGTCTGCCAGACAGTGTCTGGAACTGTGGCTACATGGTCCGAATTCAACAGCACCTGCCTCGCTGTTCGAACGCTGTGAATCAAACCTTATTGTCTCAGTCGCGTTATCCTCGCCATCATGAAGGGCTACAAGTGGTTCGTATGTGCGGCTGTTGTTTCGCTGTCGTCCTTTACGGAGGCGGCAAATGAGCTCGACCAAGGACTGCGTCAACAAGTTGGTGCTCCAGTTCACCGTCACCTGAAGACCTCTCGATCCGATTTACCAGCTTTGAAGCTCCATGTAACTCTCCAGCGCAAGGCGATGGAACTTCACGGACAGTCCGAGTTCGACGTTTTCGCTACTCCGGTGGTGTCTGAAGACAGCAAAAGCGTCTTGTATGACGGCTACGCGACGTTCGTTGAGGGTCATTCACGAATCACCTACTCCCTTGAAGACGGTGCCCCGTACTTGGTGACAAACGACAGCTCGACGAATGCTGCCATCATTCGTTGTGTCCCTCCGAGTACGCTCCCATTCAACGCTATTTTGCCTGCGTTGAACGATGCAACGCCAATCCCCAGTGCGTCAATTGGCGGTGAAGAGATCGAGTGTGAAAGTGGAAAATTGTTTAAGACTTCGTTCGCGGGAGTCCGCTACGCAATTTGTTCGTCGGGTGAGGATGGCTTCACTGCATTCGCTAGCGATGTTACCATCGACGTCGACTACTTGGACACTTCAGTCACCATTCCAAGCACCAAACTCTCGGATGGTTCGTCGTGTGACGAAGTAGCGGAACCTACGGAAATGACGCCGATTGCACTTGCCTTGCTATCTGGAAGTAAACTCCCGAAGAATGTTTCGAGAAGAAATCTTAAGGAGGAATCGCACATGGCCATCGAATCTTCGTCGTGTGGGTGCAAGTCAACTCCTCGTCCGTGTCTATTCTTTCACGGGTTGGGCAACGAGAAGGACGAGCCGAGTGTGCAAGACTCGTCTCGTCATTTCGGTTGGGATAAAATCCAAGGACACACGCCGTGCTGCACGACAGTCAAGTATGCGGCGTTGAATACTGTCGACTTTGCGTGGACGGACCCAACTCTACAGCAGAAGGTGTGCGACCGCAGTCTCTCCATGTCGGCGACTTCAGACAAGGAGGCAGGGACCATTAAAGATACGATCATCGTGACCCACTCGATGGGTGGGCTCATGTTTGCAGGTGCTCTGGCTAACAGGGAGTGTAATCTCGCAGACAGTTCAACGTGGATCGCTCTCAGTCCGCCCATGGCTGGCAGCATGTCTTCAGATTATCTCTGGGATGTCTGCAAAGGCCAGGTGCAGAATTTCATGACGGACTGGATGTTCGTTGGAAAGTGCCCCATATCTAAGTCAGCCAAGTCTGTCGTCTACGAGAACGAGAAGTACAGCAGCGAGGACCTTGAAGCAGCATACGACGCAGCTCAGGCTGTTTATCGCAAGCATGTCTTCGCAGCCATGTGCAGTAGTTCGTACGTCGGGAATATTTCCAAGTACCAAGCCAAGTACATGGTGGGAGGCAGTATGATCCCGCACAAGTCCTCAAAGAACGACGGCCTCGTGGAATTCCACAGTTGCGCAGGTGGAATTTCTCCCTCCAAGTTTGGGAAAACACCTTACGACCAATTCTATCGATGCGAATTGAACCACGCAGACACGGCATTCAAAACAGGGGATGGAGTCTTCAAAACTACCGTTAGGCCAGTGAAGTGGTTCGAGTGTCTGATGTAAGCTGGAAACGTTGCTAATAAATATCACAGCTAAGCTTACCTCACAACCATGGCGTACTTTTCCTTCTATGACTTCATTATATCTGACGAATAAATTTACAGCAAACACTCGAACCACTTCGCAGGTTTCTGCGAGTCTTTGAAGATTGCATCGTGTGTCAAAAACACCGTGTCTGCGTGGTTCAGCTCCGGTCTGTAGAATGTGTCTTTGTAACTCTTGCCGAACTTGGATTCATCCAGACCAATCGCGCAGCTCTGGAACTCCACAAGGCCATCGTTCTGTGGAGACTTGTGGTGTACAAGTTTTGATGCTAGAAGCATGATCGGTTCGTATACGGAGATGACTCCATTCGGGTTGTCACTGCACATTGCGGCGCTCACATTGCCCGCATAAGCCTGTTGAGCTGCCAAATACGCCCGGTTGAGCTTTTTCGACGCGTATTTTCCATTCTGGTACATGGTGGACTGGCGGGAGATCGGCATTGGACATTGGCGGATAAACTCCAATAAATCCGTGGCAACCACGCTGATCTCGTCGTTGCAGAAGTCTTGAAAGTAGTCGGAGGCCATACTTCCCTTCATAGGAGAACTCAACGCCACCCAGGATGCTCCTTCACCAAAACTGCACTTGCCAGTGGCTAGTGCCATCGCCATAACCAACCCGCCCATCGAGTGTGTCACCACGACGGTGTCTTTGATGATACCCAGTTCCTTGTCGCTGGTTTTGCTCAACCGAAGTGCACGATCACAAAATTTTTGCTGGAGCGTGTCGTTGGTCCAGCTGTAGTCCATAGTGTTCAGGATAGCGTATTTCACTTCAGTACAACAAGGCGCGTGTTTATTCATGTTCCCCATTCTTCCGCCAGCTTTTTTCGGCGTGTCTTGAAGTTCCTCCATCTCGTTTGAATTTCCAATACCATGGAAAAAGACGCACGGACGAGGTGTGGACTTGCATTCGCACGATGAAGCTTCCATGGTCATGTGCTCTGCTGCCTTCAATTGCCTCGAGTTATCTACTGTAATATCGGTTCCAGTTAACAGCGCCAAGGCAGTCGGGGTCACCGAAGTGGCTGTAGCCACGGCATCACACAATGACCCCTTTTTGTCTTGCTTCACCTGGATAGAACTCTTAAGATATTCCACGTCAAGGGTTAAATCGTTGCTGTACGCTGTAAAACCAGCCTCACCTGCTGCGCAAATTGCGAAATCGGTACCGCTGAACGTTGTTTTCAATAGATTTCCACTCGTACACTTGATCATCTCGCCACCAATTGATGCACTTGGAATCGGTGTTGCGTCATTCAGCGCAGGTAGGATGGAATTGAATGGCAACGTGGTTAATGGGATGCATTCTACATCGTCAGACGTCGACAAGTAACCAGCGCCGCCCACGTACGAATACGTGAAAGTCTTGCCGCCATCCACGAAAGTAGCATATCCGTCGTAAAGAACGCTAACACCGTTGGGTGACACGACGGGGTTAACGAAGACGTCGAACTCGGACTGACCGTGAATCCGCATGGACTTGCGCTTAAGAGCGACGTGGAGTTTCACGGACGGCGCATCGGATATCGAGAGTTGCGAGTGCTGAAGTTGTCGAGGACTATCGAGGGCGGTCACCGTCCACGCTAAAGCGAAGAACGCGAAACTAATGAATACTGTCGGACGATAACGCTCTTCCATTCCGTGATGAGGAGAGTTTGGAAATGAGGACAGCTTTCCCCGGTGGTCAAAAGCACGTTCTTATTAAACAAACGGTGTAAAAAGGTTCCCGTCCTATCCAGATTTTACGAGAAATGGCCAGTCACCGGATAATTTGAGGATTTGAAATGTTTGTTACTACGAAGAAGAAGATGAAAATGGCACTGCTTATTCTAAAGACATCATTTTGCTGTTTCTAAAGGCCAAATAAGCAAGGTTCGACTCCCCCTAATGGGGTGTCTCTTCTACTGATTCTGGCCGTTTTCTAGTTTTCTTGAACAATTTACAACAATTTGTTGTTAGGTGTTGCACTGCGGCCGTGTTTTACTGTATGATAGCGTAACTTGGACAGGTGGGGCGGAAGCAGCCGATCTCTGAAAGTTAGCAATGATCTGCCAGCGAATCCTCCATTGACTTGCACTACGGTACTCATCCAGAACGTGCGCCATCAAATAATGGTAGCAAGCGTTGTCAAAACTCTACCAACACCACATCCGTCAACACGCAAAGTCTGTCTAGTGCAGCAACGTAGCATACCTAACAGTATAGCAAGGGGCAACTACAGGTTTCACCTGCACTACTGTGCACGTACAATTTCGACAGCTCGAGTCACCTGTTACTGACGCACAACAACTTTTGTGCCAACAAGCCAGCAAGCCAAGAATCAGTACTATGGTAATCACGGTCACCCACACGTATTATTACAGACCTGGCCAAAAGGATAAGGCCACCCATGAATGTCATCATAACTCCGCCAATCGGGCGAGTTCGCGCCTCAAACTGGGACCAATAATCGGCCGTTTCACGCTGATTCCACCAATGAAATTCGAGCCTGATCGGAGCAAAATCGAGAGACTTTCAATACAAGGGTCTGTTTTGGACGTTGGACAAAAGGATAAGGCCACTAAAATGACTTGACTTTAGTATTGATAATGAGATGGCTACACTTCCGCAGAACTCACTCACCACCTCATTTATCTTCTAGCGCTCTACCACTTGCGTGCGCCACTAGTGGCTATGGGCCTAAAGGGCCAGCTGACAGAGTTCGAGAGAGGGCAGATTATCGCGCTAGCTGGCCTGGGAGAGAGCGCCAGACGCATCGCTGCCATCATCAAGCGATCAAAGACCGCCGTCGCTAACTACCTGCGTGATCCCGAATTGTACGGGAAGCGCTTCAGCAAAGGCCGCCCGTTCAAGCTAACATCATGGGACTGGCGCCGTGTTGCTCGCTCTGCACGCCAAGGCACGTTAAGCTCTACAAAACTAACGGAGAAGTTAGATCTCAATGTGTCGAGCCGCACGGTGCGCCGCTTTCTGACTTCGACGGAGCTGTTCAAGTACGTCAAGATGAGCAAGGCCCCGAAGCTGGCGGCTGCGCACCGAGCGGCTCGGATGAAGTGGGCAGAAGGCTACCGCGATTGGGGGGGCGCTAACTGGAGAGCTACGCTTTTTCTAATGAAAAAAAGTGGAATTTAGATGGGCTGGACGGCCTTAAGTGCTATTTGCGCTGTCTGGAGGACGAGCCGAAGGTGCGCTTTAGCCGACAAAATGGAGGCGGCTCTGTGATGGGGTGGGGTGGGTTTTGGGCAGACGAAACGACGGCACTTGTTATGGGCCCCTCTGGCCTATTACATTGGTTATGCGATCACAGATTGGTGTGGTTCACACACTGCTGTCATGGAGGTAAAGGTGGCGTAAACATGGTCAAATGTTTGCTCACATCCACCCATGGCACAATCAGTGAATACGCCAAGTGTTCTCTGCACTTCTTCGTGCATGATGATGGTTCCTCACCTGGGACATTATTTGGTAGCAAGGCCGGCGTGTCACTTGAGTTCTTGTGGTCAATCACAAGACGCCACGCGGCAGGAAGATTCTTCGAAGGAGAATCTTCAAGTTCAACCTGATTCAACCCAAGGTTTTATACTACATGTGTAGGTTAAATTACATTTAATCTCAAGGGCCCCTAGTGGTTTTATTCATAGGATTCAGGAACCATAAGCTCTTTTCAATTCAGTTGCAAACTTTCCCTCAAGTACTCAAGTCGCCTTCCTCCCTCCAAGTCGGGAGTCGCTCCTTGTCCCTCCAAGTCGGGACTTCCCTCCAAGTCGGGAACGCTTCCTCAACCGCGCAAGCGTGCGTGCCGTGTTTTGGGGACTGTTGTAAACAGCGCCCCATCACACCTGGTAGCACTTTGTGGTCCTTCCCGCGACTGGAAGTGACTGTTTGCGCGACTGGAAGTGACTGTTTGCGCGACTGCCAAGAGCAGGTCGACAAACGTTGATTGCCTGGTTGTGATTGCAGCATCACATCGGAACCTCTTTTCTTTGGGTCTGTGGTTTAATGCCGTTGTGCCTGTCCCGCCTTTGAATTTTAGAGTCTAAACGTTCTGATTGCTACGGAAACCACAAGCCAGCAATCCAGTCTCCTTGACTGAGTCATAGAGGCAGCGGACATGGAAGTCTCTCATGGTCCAGCAGTACCGGAAACTGTTGAGTTGACTAATGAGCAATTCCCTCATTTGTCTTCTCATGAGTGGGCAGCCTTGGAGCGAATGCGTGCGATCATTGGTGAAGCAGCTGTGATCAGTTTGCTGAGATCAGCGTCACCGGATGACCAGAGGAACGCGGCCGTGAACTTCATGCATCACGAGATCATGACCTCTTATCGACAGCAAGCAACTCCTGTCTCGACGATGAGAGTGATGCCTCTGAAGCTCAACATTTCTCCGTATCGCGGCGGAGAAAACGAACCTCTGGCAAGATGGTTCGTTGAGTTGGATGCAGCAGTGGCTGCAAGACAGCTCCGAGACCCAGTTCAGCAAGTGTTGTTCGCGATGTCCAACCTTGTGGGTCGAGCGAAGAGTTGGGCATATGGGAAGCGTTTGGCGGAGCCAACCTGCTTCTACAATCTCGACGACTTCAAGCAGGAGCTAAAGCGCGCGTTTGAGCCTCCGCAGAGCGAATTTCGCGCTCGTGCTGAGTTCCTCAAGCTTCGGCAAGGACGCCAAGACCTTCACTCATATGCACAGCGCGCACGATATCTCGTGTCGTGCATTGTGGATCAGCCGATTGACATGGCAACGCAAGTTGTCACGTTCATGGCCGGCTTGGACGACGGGCCGATCCGGAACCAGTTGTTCCGCGAGTACCCGACGACGTTGGACCAAGCCATCGAGAGAGCGATGCAAGAAGAATTCAGCATCAAGCAAGCCAAGTTTGGTGGACCTATTCCGCGTCAAGTCCGCATGTCGCCGCCAGTAAACGACGGCCCAGAGCCGATGGACTTATCATACGCTTCCACGTCGGGAGACGTACGTCCGCGTGGTAATGGCAAATGCTTCCGCTGTGGGAAGCCAGGCCACATCGCTCGGAACTGCAGGGTGTCTTTGCCGGAACGGCAAGAGACACGGGGGTCACGTTCGAACCAGACCAGCAACCGAAACTTCGGTCACCGGTTCGACCGTTCCCGAGGGTCAAAAAAACGGGAACGACCAGTAGGGGCGGGGCTCCCTACTGAGTCTAACGAGAGGACTGTGGATATTGTGGAGACACAGAACTCTGGCCCCGATGTGCGCGGCGCACATGCATATTCCACTAAGAGTGATGGCAGTGTCAATCAGAGCTCTGCTCTGATCATACTCAAAGTTTACGTGGATGGTATTGCAACGCCTCTACGTGCTTTGGTTGACACTGGCGCGTCGAACAACTTTGTTCGGGCGAAGGTCGTGATTGGGAATGGTATGATTCCACCCGATGCGACGAATGATATGGCTGTTCGGTTGGTTAATGGGTCAACTGTGAGAATGCCAAAGCGAACGATGCGCTTGACAATTGAGTTTGAAGGTTTCCGAGGTGAAGACGAGTTCATTTTACTCGACCTCGATGACAAGTTTGACATCATCCTGGGCATGCCGTTGTAATGGGTCTGGTCATCCCATTACATGAGGTGGTTGTGTGGGACACACCACCTTCTGGGTTCATTGTGGTAACAGTTATCTGTTATGATATCTGTTAAATAACCGATATCCACATGAACTATTTGTAATAGGCCCTCTGGTCTATTATATGGACAATGTGATTACAGATTGGTGTGGCACACACACTGCTGTCATGGAGGTGAAGGTGGCGCAAATATGGGTACATATTTGCTCGCATTCACCTTTGGCGCAATCAGTGATTACGCCAAGTGTTCTCTGCACTTCTTCGTGCATGATGATGGTTCCTCACCTGGGACATTATTTGGTAGCAAGGCCGGCGTGTCACTTGAGTTCTTGTGGTCAATCACAAGACGCCACGCGGCAGGAAGATTCTTCGAAGGAGAATCTTCAAGTTCAACCTGATTCAACCCAAGGTTTTATACTACATGTGTAGGTTAAATTACATTTAATCTCAAGGGCCCCTAGTGGTTTTATTCATAGGATTCAGGAACCATAAGCTCTTTTCAATTCAGTTGCAAACTTTCCCTCAAGTACTCAAGTCGCCTTCCTCCCTCCAAGTCGGGAGTCGCTCCTTGTCCCTCCAAGTCGGGACTTCCCTCCAAGTCGGGAACGCTTCCTCAACCGCGCAAGCGTGCGTGCCGTGTTTTGGGGACTGTTGTAAACAGCGCCCCATCACACCTGGTAGCACTTTGTGGTCCTTCCCGCGACTGGAAGTGACTGTTTGCGCGACTGGAAGTGACTGTTTGCGCGACTGCCAAGAGCAGGTCGACAAACGTTGATTGCCTGGTTGTGATTGCAGCATCACATCGGAACCTCTTTTCTTTGGGTCTGTGGTTTAATGCCGTTGTGCCTGTCCCGCCTTTGAATTTTAGAGTCTAAACGTTCTGATTGCTACGGAAACCACAAGCCAGCAATCCAGTCTCCTTGACTGAGTCATAGAGGCAGCGGACATGGAAGTCTCTCATGGTCCAGCAGTACCGGAAACTGTTGAGTTGACTAATGAGCAATTCCCTCATTTGTCTTCTCATGAGTGGGCAGCCTTGGAGCGAATGCGTGCGATCATTGGTGAAGCAGCTGTGATCAGTTTGCTGAGATCAGCGTCACCGGATGACCAGAGGAACGCGGCCGTGAACTTCATGCATCACGAGATCATGACCTCTTATCGACAGCAAGCAACTCCTGTCTCGACGATGAGAGTGATGCCTCTGAAGCTCAACATTTCTCCGTATCGCGGCGGAGAAAACGAACCTCTGGCAAGATGGTTCGTTGAGTTGGATGCAGCAGTGGCTGCAAGACAGCTCCGAGACCCAGTTCAGCAAGTGTTGTTCGCGATGTCCAACCTTGTGGGTCGAGCGAAGAGTTGGGCATATGGGAAGCGTTTGGCGGAGCCAACCTGCTTCTACAATCTCGACGACTTCAAGCAGGAGCTAAAGCGCGCGTTTGAGCCTCCGCAGAGCGAATTTCGCGCTCGTGCTGAGTTCCTCAAGCTTCGGCAAGGACGCCAAGACCTTCACTCATATGCACAGCGCGCACGATATCTCGTGTCGTGCATTGTGGATCAGCCGATTGACATGGCAACGCAAGTTGTCACGTTCATGGCCGGCTTGGACGACGGGCCGATCCGGAACCAGTTGTTCCGCGAGTACCCGACGACGTTGGACCAAGCCATCGAGAGAGCGATGCAAGAAGAATTCAGCATCAAGCAAGCCAAGTTTGGTGGACCTATTCCGCGTCAAGTCCGCATGTCGCCGCCAGTAAACGACGGCCCAGAGCCGATGGACTTATCATACGCTTCCACGTCGGGAGACGTACGTCCGCGTGGTAATGGCAAATGCTTCCGCTGTGGGAAGCCAGGCCACATCGCTCGGAACTGCAGGGTGTCTTTGCCGGAACGGCAAGAGACACGGGGGTCACGTTCGAACCAGACCAGCAACCGAAACTTCGGTCACCGGTTCGACCGTTCCCGAGGGTCAAAAAAACGGGAACGACCAGTAGGGGCGGGGCTCCCTACTGAGTCTAACGAGAGGACTGTGGATATTGTGGAGACACAGAACTCTGGCCCCGATGTGCGCGGCGCACATGCATATTCCACTAAGAGTGATGGCAGTGTCAATCAGAGCTCTGCTCTGATCATACTCAAAGTTTACGTGGATGGTATTGCAACGCCTCTACGTGCTTTGGTTGACACTGGCGCGTCGAACAACTTTGTTCGGGCGAAGGTCGTGATTGGGAATGGTATGATTCCACCCGATGCGACGAATGATATGGCTGTTCGGTTGGTTAATGGGTCAACTGTGAGAATGCCAAAGCGAACGATGCGCTTGACAATTGAGTTTGAAGGTTTCCGAGGTGAAGACGAGTTCATTTTACTCGACCTCGATGACAAGTTTGACATCATCCTGGGCATGCCGTTGTAATGGGTCTGGTCATCCCATTACATGAGGTGGTTGTGTGGGACACACCACCTTCTGGGTTCATTGTGGTAACAGTTATCTGTTATGATATCTGTTAAATAACCGATATCCACATGAACTATTTGTAATAGGCCCTCTGGTCTATTATATGGACAATGTGATTACAGATTGGTGTGGCACACACACTGCTGTCATGGAGGTGAAGGTGGCGCAAATATGGGTACATATTTGCTCGCATTCACCTTTGGCGCAATCAGTGATTACGCCAAGTGTTCTCTGCACTTCTTCGTGCATGATGATGGTTCCTCACCTGGGACATTATTTGGTAGCAAGGCCGGCGTGTCACTTGAGTTCTTGTGGTCAATCACAAGACGCCACGCGGCAGGAAGATTCTTCGAAGGAGAATCTTCAAGTTCAACCTGATTCAACCCAAGGTTTTATACTACATGTGTAGGTTAAATTACATTTAATCTCAAGGGCCCCTAGTGGTTTTATTCATAGGATTCAGGAACCATAAGCTCTTTTCAATTCAGTTGCAAACTTTCCCTCAAGTACTCAAGTCGCCTTCCTCCCTCCAAGTCGGGAGTCGCTCCTTGTCCCTCCAAGTCGGGACTTCCCTCCAAGTCGGGAACGCTTCCTCAACCGCGCAAGCGTGCGTGCCGTGTTTTGGGGACTGTTGTAAACAGCGCCCCATCACACCTGGTAGCACTTTGTGGTCCTTCCCGCGACTGGAAGTGACTGTTTGCGCGACTGGAAGTGACTGTTTGCGCGACTGCCAAGAGCAGGTCGACAAACGTTGATTGCCTGGTTGTGATTGCAGCATCACATCGGAACCTCTTTTCTTTGGGTCTGTGGTTTAATGCCGTTGTGCCTGTCCCGCCTTTGAATTTTAGAGTCTAAACGTTCTGATTGCTACGGAAACCACAAGCCAGCAATCCAGTCTCCTTGACTGAGTCATAGAGGCAGCGGACATGGAAGTCTCTCATGGTCCAGCAGTACCGGAAACTGTTGAGTTGACTAATGAGCAATTCCCTCATTTGTCTTCTCATGAGTGGGCAGCCTTGGAGCGAATGCGTGCGATCATTGGTGAAGCAGCTGTGATCAGTTTGCTGAGATCAGCGTCACCGGATGACCAGAGGAACGCGGCCGTGAACTTCATGCATCACGAGATCATGACCTCTTATCGACAGCAAGCAACTCCTGTCTCGACGATGAGAGTGATGCCTCTGAAGCTCAACATTTCTCCGTATCGCGGCGGAGAAAACGAACCTCTGGCAAGATGGTTCGTTGAGTTGGATGCAGCAGTGGCTGCAAGACAGCTCCGAGACCCAGTTCAGCAAGTGTTGTTCGCGATGTCCAACCTTGTGGGTCGAGCGAAGAGTTGGGCATATGGGAAGCGTTTGGCGGAGCCAACCTGCTTCTACAATCTCGACGACTTCAAGCAGGAGCTAAAGCGCGCGTTTGAGCCTCCGCAGAGCGAATTTCGCGCTCGTGCTGAGTTCCTCAAGCTTCGGCAAGGACGCCAAGACCTTCACTCATATGCACAGCGCGCACGATATCTCGTGTCGTGCATTGTGGATCAGCCGATTGACATGGCAACGCAAGTTGTCACGTTCATGGCCGGCTTGGACGACGGGCCGATCCGGAACCAGTTGTTCCGCGAGTACCCGACGACGTTGGACCAAGCCATCGAGAGAGCGATGCAAGAAGAATTCAGCATCAAGCAAGCCAAGTTTGGTGGACCTATTCCGCGTCAAGTCCGCATGTCGCCGCCAGTAAACGACGGCCCAGAGCCGATGGACTTATCATACGCTTCCACGTCGGGAGACGTACGTCCGCGTGGTAATGGCAAATGCTTCCGCTGTGGGAAGCCAGGCCACATCGCTCGGAACTGCAGGGTGTCTTTGCCGGAACGGCAAGAGACACGGGGGTCACGTTCGAACCAGACCAGCAACCGAAACTTCGGTCACCGGTTCGACCGTTCCCGAGGGTCAAAAAAACGGGAACGACCAGTAGGGGCGGGGCTCCCTACTGAGTCTAACGAGAGGACTGTGGATATTGTGGAGACACAGAACTCTGGCCCCGATGTGCGCGGCGCACATGCATATTCCACTAAGAGTGATGGCAGTGTCAATCAGAGCTCTGCTCTGATCATACTCAAAGTTTACGTGGATGGTATTGCAACGCCTCTACGTGCTTTGGTTGACACTGGCGCGTCGAACAACTTTGTTCGGGCGAAGGTCGTGATTGGGAATGGTATGATTCCACCCGATGCGACGAATGATATGGCTGTTCGGTTGGTTAATGGGTCAACTGTGAGAATGCCAAAGCGAACGATGCGCTTGACAATTGAGTTTGAAGGTTTCCGAGGTGAAGACGAGTTCATTTTACTCGACCTCGATGACAAGTTTGACATCATCCTGGGCATGCCGTTGTAATGGGTCTGGTCATCCCATTACATGAGGTGGTTGTGTGGGACACACCACCTTCTGGGTTCATTGTGGTAACAGTTATCTGTTATGATATCTGTTAAATAACCGATATCCACATGAACTATTTGTAATAGGCCCTCTGGTCTATTATATGGACAATGTGATTACAGATTGGTGTGGCACACACACTGCTGTCATGGAGGTGAAGGTGGCGCAAATATGGGTACATATTTGCTCGCATTCACCTTTGGCGCAATCAGTGATTACGCCAAGTGTTCTCTGCACTTCTTCGTGCATGATGATGGTTCCTCACCTGGGACATTATTTGGTAGCAAGGCCGGCGTGTCACTTGAGTTCTTGTGGTCAATCACAAGACGCCACGCGGCAGGAAGATTCTTCGAAGGAGAATCTTCAAGTTCAACCTGATTCAACCCAAGGTTTTATACTACATGTGTAGGTTAAATTACATTTAATCTCAAGGGCCCCTAGTGGTTTTATTCATAGGATTCAGGAACCATAAGCTCTTTTCAATTCAGTTGCAAACTTTCCCTCAAGTACTCAAGTCGCCTTCCTCCCTCCAAGTCGGGAGTCGCTCCTTGTCCCTCCAAGTCGGGACTTCCCTCCAAGTCGGGAACGCTTCCTCAACCGCGCAAGCGTGCGTGCCGTGTTTTGGGGACTGTTGTAAACAGCGCCCCATCACACCTGGTAGCACTTTGTGGTCCTTCCCGCGACTGGAAGTGACTGTTTGCGCGACTGGAAGTGACTGTTTGCGCGACTGCCAAGAGCAGGTCGACAAACGTTGATTGCCTGGTTGTGATTGTAGCATCACATCGGAACCTCTTTTCTTTGGGTCTGTGGTTTAATGCCGTTGTGCCTGTCCCGCCTTTGAATTTTAGAGTCTAAACGTTCTGATTGCTACGGAAACCACAAGCCAGCAATCCAGTCTCCTTGACTGAGTCATAGAGGCAGCGGACATGGAAGTCTCTCATGGTCCAGCAGTACCGGAAACTGTTGAGTTGACTAATGAGCAATTCCCTCATTTGTCTTCTCATGAGTGGGCAGCCTTGGAGCGAATGCGTGCGATCATTGGTGAAGCAGCTGTGATCAGTTTGCTGAGATCAGCGTCACCGGATGACCAGAGGAACGCGGCCGTGAACTTCATGCATCACGAGATCATGACCTCTTATCGACAGCAAGCAACTCCTGTCTCGACGATGAGAGTGATGCCTCTGAAGCTCAACATTTCTCCGTATCGCGGCGGAGAAAACGAACCTCTGGCAAGATGGTTCGTTGAGTTGGATGCAGCAGTGGCTGCAAGACAGCTCCGAGACCCAGTTCAGCAAGTGTTGTTCGCGATGTCCAACCTTGTGGGTCGAGCGAAGAGTTGGGCATATGGGAAGCGTTTGGCGGAGCCAACCTGCTTCTACAATCTCGACGACTTCAAGCAGGAGCTAAAGCGCGCGTTTGAGCCTCCGCAGAGCGAATTTCGCGCTCGTGCTGAGTTCCTCAAGCTTCGGCAAGGACGCCAAGACCTTCACTCATATGCACAGCGCGCACGATATCTCGTGTCGTGCATTGTGGATCAGCCGATTGACATGGCAACGCAAGTTGTCACGTTCATGGCCGGCTTGGACGACGGGCCGATCCGGAACCAGTTGTTCCGCGAGTACCCGACGACGTTGGACCAAGCCATCGAGAGAGCGATGCAAGAAGAATTCAGCATCAAGCAAGCCAAGTTTGGTGGACCTATTCCGCGTCAAGTCCGCATGTCGCCGCCAGTAAACGACGGCCCAGAGCCGATGGACTTATCATACGCTTCCACGTCGGGAGACGTACGTCCGCGTGGTAATGGCAAATGCTTCCGCTGTGGGAAGCCAGGCCACATCGCTCGGAACTGCAGGGTGTCTTTGCCGGAACGGCAAGAGACACGGGGGTCACGTTCGAACCAGACCAGCAACCGAAACTTCGGTCACCGGTTCGACCGTTCCCGAGGGTCAAAAAAACGGGAACGACCAGTAGGGGCGGGGCTCCCTACTGAGTCTAACGAGAGGACTGTGGATATTGTGGAGACACAGAACTCTGGCCCCGATGTGCGCGGCGCACATGCATATTCCACTAAGAGTGATGGCAGTGTCAATCAGAGCTCTGCTCTGATCATACTCAAAGTTTACGTGGATGGTATTGCAACGCCTCTACGTGCTTTGGTTGACACTGGCGCGTCGAACAACTTTGTTCGGGCGAAGGTCGTGATTGGGAATGGTATGATTCCACCCGATGCGACGAATGATATGGCTGTTCGGTTGGTTAATGGGTCAACTGTGAGAATGCCAAAGCGAACGATGCGCTTGACAATTGAGTTTGAAGGTTTCCGAGGTGAAGACGAGTTCATTTTACTCGACCTCGATGACAAGTTTGACATCATCCTGGGCATGCCGTTGTAATGGGTCTGGTCATCCCATTACATGAGGTGGTTGTGTGGGACACACCACCTTCTGGGTTCATTGTGGTAACAGTTATCTGTTATGATATCTGTTAAATAACCGATATCCACATGAACTATTTGTAATAGGCCCTCTGGTCTATTATATGGACAATGTGATTACAGATTGGTGTGGCACACACACTGCTGTCATGGAGGTGAAGGTGGCGCAAATATGGGTACATATTTGCTCGCATTCACCTTTGGCGCAATCAGTGATTACGCCAAGTGTTCTCTGCACTTCTTCGTGCATGATGATGGTTCCTCACCTGGGACATTATTTGGTAGCAAGGCCGGCGTGTCACTTGAGTTCTTGTGGTCAATCACAAGACGCCACGCGGCAGGAAGATTCTTCGAAGGAGAATCTTCAAGTTCAACCTGATTCAACCCAAGGTTTTATACTACATGTGTAGGTTAAATTACATTTAATCTCAAGGGCCCCTAGTGGTTTTATTCATAGGATTCAGGAACCATAAGCTCTTTTCAATTCAGTTGCAAACTTTCCCTCAAGTACTCAAGTCGCCTTCCTCCCTCCAAGTCGGGAGTCGCTCCTTGTCCCTCCAAGTCGGGACTTCCCTCCAAGTCGGGAACGCTTCCTCAACCGCGCAAGCGTGCGTGCCGTGTTTTGGGGACTGTTGTAAACAGCGCCCCATCACACCTGGTAGCACTTTGTGGTCCTTCCCGCGACTGGAAGTGACTGTTTGCGCGACTGGAAGTGACTGTTTGCGCGACTGCCAAGAGCAGGTCGACAAACGTTGATTGCCTGGTTGTGATTGTAGCATCACATCGGAACCTCTTTTCTTTGGGTCTGTGGTTTAATGCCGTTGTGCCTGTCCCGCCTTTGAATTTTAGAGTCTAAACGTTCTGATTGCTACGGAAACCACAAGCCAGCAATCCAGTCTCCTTGACTGAGTCATAGAGGCAGCGGACATGGAAGTCTCTCATGGTCCAGCAGTACCGGAAACTGTTGAGTTGACTAATGAGCAATTCCCTCATTTGTCTTCTCATGAGTGGGCAGCCTTGGAGCGAATGCGTGCGATCATTGGTGAAGCAGCTGTGATCAGTTTGCTGAGATCAGCGTCACCGGATGACCAGAGGAACGCGGCCGTGAACTTCATGCATCACGAGATCATGACCTCTTATCGACAGCAAGCAACTCCTGTCTCGACGATGAGAGTGATGCCTCTGAAGCTCAACATTTCTCCGTATCGCGGCGGAGAAAACGAACCTCTGGCAAGATGGTTCGTTGAGTTGGATGCAGCAGTGGCTGCAAGACAGCTCCGAGACCCAGTTCAGCAAGTGTTGTTCGCGATGTCCAACCTTGTGGGTCGAGCGAAGAGTTGGGCATATGGGAAGCGTTTGGCGGAGCCAACCTGCTTCTACAATCTCGACGACTTCAAGCAGGAGCTAAAGCGCGCGTTTGAGCCTCCGCAGAGCGAATTTCGCGCTCGTGCTGAGTTCCTCAAGCTTCGGCAAGGACGCCAAGACCTTCACTCATATGCACAGCGCGCACGATATCTCGTGTCGTGCATTGTGGATCAGCCGATTGACATGGCAACGCAAGTTGTCACGTTCATGGCCGGCTTGGACGACGGGCCGATCCGGAACCAGTTGTTCCGCGAGTACCCGACGACGTTGGACCAAGCCATCGAGAGAGCGATGCAAGAAGAATTCAGCATCAAGCAAGCCAAGTTTGGTGGACCTATTCCGCGTCAAGTCCGCATGTCGCCGCCAGTAAACGACGGCCCAGAGCCGATGGACTTATCATACGCTTCCACGTCGGGAGACGTACGTCCGCGTGGTAATGGCAAATGCTTCCGCTGTGGGAAGCCAGGCCACATCGCTCGGAACTGCAGGGTGTCTTTGCCGGAACGGCAAGAGACACGGGGGTCACGTTCGAACCAGACCAGCAACCGAAACTTCGGTCACCGGTTCGACCGTTCCCGAGGGTCAAAAAAACGGGAACGACCAGTAGGGGCGGGGCTCCCTACTGAGTCTAACGAGAGGACTGTGGATATTGTGGAGACACAGAACTCTGGCCCCGATGTGCGCGGCGCACATGCATATTCCACTAAGAGTGATGGCAGTGTCAATCAGAGCTCTGCTCTGATCATACTCAAAGTTTACGTGGATGGTATTGCAACGCCTCTACGTGCTTTGGTTGACACTGGCGCGTCGAACAACTTTGTTCGGGCGAAGGTCGTGATTGGGAATGGTATGATTCCACCCGATGCGACGAATGATATGGCTGTTCGGTTGGTTAATGGGTCAACTGTGAGAATGCCAAAGCGAACGATGCGCTTGACAATTGAGTTTGAAGGTTTCCGAGGTGAAGACGAGTTCATTTTACTCGACCTCGATGACAAGTTTGACATCATCCTGGGCATGCCGTTGTAATGGGTCTGGTCATCCCATTACATGAGGTGGTTGTGTGGGACACACCACCTTCTGGGTTCATTGTGGTAACAGTTATCTGTTATGATATCTGTTAAATAACCGATATCCACATGAACTATTTGTAATAGGCCCTCTGGTCTATTATATGGACAATGTGATTACAGATTGGTGTGGCACACACACTGCTGTCATGGAGGTGAAGGTGGCGCAAATATGGGTACATATTTGCTCGCATTCACCTTTGGCGCAATCAGTGATTACGCCAAGTGTTCTCTGCACTTCTTCGTGCATGATGATGGTTCCTCACCTGGGACATTATTTGGTAGCAAGGCCGGCGTGTCACTTGAGTTCTTGTGGCCAATCACAAGACGCCACGCGGCAGGAAGATTCTTCGAAGGAGAATCTTCAAGTTCAACCTGATTCAACCCAAGGTTTTATACTACATGTGTAGGTTAAATTACATTTAATCTCAAGGGCCCCTAGTGGTTTTATTCATAGGATTCAGGAACCATAAGCTCATTTCAATTCAGTTGCAATTTCACCTACAACTGCCCAAGTCGCCTTCTCAAGACCCGAGCATCGGCTCACTACTTAGTGAGTCCGCTTGCTCTTCAAGACCCGAGACCAGCCCAAGCATCCGGCTCGCCTCCGTGCGAGTTCCGTTCGCTCCGGGCTCCAGCACCGGCTCGCACTCCTGCGAGATCGTGCTGCGAACAGCTTCCTCTGTTCGGGTGTTCGGGATCAGGTCAACCAGCTCTTCGCTTTGCGTGAGCAGGTTTGGACTGAGTCCCGTTACAGCCGTGGTTGAAGCGTTACCAACCTCGCATTGACTGGATGAAGAAGAAGATCTCCGTTGACAAGTCGTGCATTGCAGCCGCGTTGAGCTGCATGACAACGGATGAAGTGATATGGGCATATACATCTGTGGAAGGTGTGTCAAACGAGACCCAGGAGTGCGATGGCCCCTCGATCTCGGGAGACAAGCCCGTGAAGACCGCTGGAGGTGGAGCAGTCAGACGCCATGAAAAGACTACTCCTGTTGCCAAGAACGATGAAGGACCGCGTTCTGGCGTGAAGAATGAAGACCAAGAGAAGATCGACGACGAAGGATTTCCGTCATCAAGCATCTCTGATCAAGATGCAAAGGAAGGTGATGAAGGTGGTGACCCACAGAGAGGCACTACAAGCAGCTGTGCGAACGTCGTGGTCTACAATGATGAGGGTGACAGCACAATAATGCGTCATGTCCAAGTGGAAAATCCTCCCAGCACGGTCGAAGAGTTGACTTCCTTGCCATCGATGAGCAAGAAGACGCTGAAGCGTAGCCTGGCGAAAGGCGAAATTTCGCAGCTTTGCGCGATTGTCAAAGCAATCGACAAAGACTTCGTCAACACTGCATCAAATGTGAATGTAGATGTGTTGAACGGAAAGACACGGAAAGAGAGGTTTGAGGAGCAGTCATGGGACGCTCTCAAGACGAACCCCGTGCATGCGCTTGCCAGGGAATTCGAAGATATCTTCCCGGACAAGGTGCCAGACGAGTTGCCATTTGACAGAGGCATTCGTCACGAGATTGATGTACTTCCTGGCACGAAGTACTGCATCACAAGACAGTGGCCGTTGCCGAAGGAACAAGTCGATGCGATCGACGAGTTTTTCGCACCACGTGCTAAGGCTGGTCATGTGCGAGAGAGCAAGTCTCCGCATTGCAGCCTCACTTTCTGTGTGAAGAAGGCGACTGGCGGGTGGCGCATTGTTCATGCGTTCAACAAGTTGAACGATGCAACCATACCTGCTCAGACTCCGGTTCCGCGCAAGGACATGATCCTTGATGGAATGGTTGGCAGTACCGTTTTCAGTGCGATCGACCTGAAAGATGGATTCTATCAGATTCGGATGCGCGAAAGCGATGTATCACTAACTGCAGTAAGTACCCCGAGTGGTATGCTGTGGGAGTGGTTAGTGATGCCACAAGGACTGAAGAATGCGCCTGCGACTTTCAATCGCATGGTCACAAACATCCTTCGTCCTTTGCGAACGTTCACACCAAGTTACTTTGACGATATATTCGTTCATAGTAAGGCCGTCAATGGAAAGTCTGGTGTTGATGTTCATCTCGATCATCTACGTCAAGTATTCCAGGTCATGCGAGAGAACAAACTCTACGCAAACTTGAAAAAGTGCCTATTCTTTGCCCCCGAGATTCCTGTTCTTGGTTGCGTTGTAGGCAAGAACGGTATTCGCATCGATCCGGAGAAGGTCAGAGCTATTGACGATTGGCCTGTGCCTCAGAATGTCAAGCAGTTGCGGCAGTGGTTGGGTCTGGCGAATTACTTGCACAAGTACACGCGCAATTATGCAGCGTTAGTGCAGCCTCTGACACAACTGCTGAAGAAAGACGTTGAGTGGAAGTGGTCAAGAGATCACCAAGCGGCGTTCGAAGAGGTCAAACGGAGTCTGCGTGAAGCTCCTGTGCTGGCTCTTCCGGACCACGACAAGCCGTTCCACGTCGTCTGTGATGCGAGCGATTATGCCATTGGTTGCGCGTTGATGCAACACGACGGTGAGGGTCGAGAGCGAGTTATATCGTATCAGTCACGACAACTCCGACCCGCAGAACGGAACTACCCAGTTCATGATAAGGAACTTCTTGCGATGAAGTTTGCCTTAGTCAAGTTCCGTGTTTACTTGCTTGGAGAGGAGCGCTTCGCGATCTATACTGATCATGCGTCGCTGCGGACAGCGGTGAAGACTCCTCACTTGTCGCAGAGAATGGCGAGGTGGCTCTCCTTCTTTGCGGAGTACAACTTTATTGTTCGCTATAAGCCAGGCAAGATGAACATCTTAGCCGACGCTTTGTCAAGACGTCCGGATTACGATCCCAAATCCAAGAACGAGGATCCGGTCGAAGCGTGTCGACTCTGTGAAGATGTTCAAGCGATCGCTGTTCAAGTATCGACTACAGTGCGTGAAGATATTATCGGGGGTTACAAGTCCGACGAGATCTGTCAGGACTTATTCAAGTACTTCAAGGATCCCTCCGCTAAAGCACTGCAAGGTCTACCAGCTCGAACAAGATCACGCGCTCACCACTTCCAAGTACGCAATGGGTTGCTGTACTACGCGGTTGACGACGGGGATACAGAAAGGATCGTTATCCCCAACGACGAAGGCGTGCGTCATCGACTCTTGTATGAGTATCATGACAGCCCTTCGGGTGGTCATCTCGGACGTGAGAAGACGTTTCTCAGTCTTTCCCGAGATTATTGTTGGCCACACATGTACAAGTGGGTGCGCAAGTATGTGAGGAGTTGCGAGATATGTCAGCGAGTGAAGCCCTCAGGCTCCACCCAAGCCCCACTTCGTTCTTTGCCTGTCCCCCAGGACAGTTGGAGGTCCGTGAGTATGGATTTCGTATTCGGACTTCCGCGAGACAAACACGGACGCAACGGCATCCTTGTGTTTGTGGACCGATTCAGCAAGATGGTTCATCTTGCACCTGTTTCGGACAAGATCTCGGCAGAGAAGACTGCCAAGGTATTTGTAGACGTCGTGTTCCGTCTGCATGGCCTTCCAGTTGAGATCGTGTCAGACCGTGACACCCGTTTCACTGCAAAGTTCTGGCGTGCACTGTTTGGACTCTTGGACACCAAGTTGTCTATGTCAACAGCGGCACATCCCGAAACGGACGGTCAAACAGAGCGAGTGAATCGTGTCCTTGAGGACGTATTGCGTAGTTACGCTACGTCATTCAAAGAGTGGAGCGAGTTTCTCCCTCTTTGCGAGTTTGCGTTGAACAACTCCACGCATGTCTCGACGGGTCACTCCCCATTCTATGTGAACTACGGTCTCCATCCGAGAGTGCCGGCATCGCTAGTGGGAGAGGTCTCTACCTTAAGTGGGGGAGGGACTACGGCGACTGAGAATTCGCCATAGTCAAAGCATGACCTGAATGCTGCTTCCGAGCTCAAAGCGAATTTTGACTCGATGGAACCTTTGAACGACATGAAGAGTCGTGATAAGCAGCAAGTCGATGACTTTATTGTGAGGAGACAAGCCGTTGTGAGGTTTGTTCGAGACGCAATAGCAAAGGCTTAAGGTCTGCAAAAAGAACAAGCAGATAAGAGTGGACGGAAGAACAAGCAAACTTACAAGGTCAATGATCTTGCATTGCTTAGTACGGTAAACCTGCCTGAACATGCAGTGTCCAACTTGGGAAGTTCAAAACTTCTGCCAAGATTTATTGGACCGTTGTAATGGGCCCCTCTGGCCTATTACATTGGTTATGCGATCACAGATTGGTGTGGTTCACACACTGCTGTCATGGAGGTAAAGGTGGCGTAAACATGGTCAAATGTTTGCTCACATCCACCCATGGCACAATCAGTGAATACGCCAAGTGTTCTCTGCACTTCTTCGTGCATGATGATGGTTCCTCACCTGGGACATTATTTGGTAGCAAGGCCGGCGTGTCACTTGAGTTCTTGTGGCCAATCACAAGACGCCACGCGGCAGGAAGATTCTTCGAAGGAGAATCTTCAAGTTCAACCTGATTCAACCCAAGGTTTTATACTACATGTGTAGGTTAAATTACATTTAATCTCAAGGGCCCCTAGTGGTTTTATTCATAGGATTCAGGAACCATAAGCTCTTTTCAATTCAGTTGCAAACTTTCCCTCAAGTACTCAAGTCGCCTTCCTCCCTCCAAGTCGGGAGTCGCTCCTTGTCCCTCCAAGTCGGGACTTCCCTCCAAGTCGGGAACGCTTCCTCAACCGCGCAAGCGTGCGTGCCGTGTTTTGGGGACTGTTGTAAACAGCGCCCCATTACAGCACTAGCCTTCTTAGACGGCACGCAAAATTCTCATGCGTATGTGTACACGCTATCAGAGTTCATGCTGCCAGCAGCACACCGCCGCTTTGGCACTGACTACACCTTCCAGCATGATAATGCAAGTATTCACTCCTCCAAAGAGACAAAAGCGTTTCTAGAAGAGCATATGGAGAAGGTCATGGAGCGGCCAGCCCTGTCGCCGGACCTCAATCCCATCGAGAACATTTGGGGTTACCTAGCGTGCAAGGTCTACGAAGGAGGGAGGCAGTACTTGACGATGGAGGGCCTGATTCGAGAGATTAAGCGCGAGTGGGAGCGGATGCCGGTTGACTACCTTGAGAAGCTTGTTTTGTCGATGAAGAAGAGATGTATTGAGGTGATTAAAGCCGAGGGGAAGACAATCAACCGCTGATGTTAGTAAGTGCAAAACTAACTTCAACTTGTCCAATACTAAAATCAAGTCATTTTAGTGGCCTTATCCTTTTGTCCAACGTCCAAAACAGACCCTTGTATTGAAAGTCTCTCGATTTTGCTCCGATCAGGCTCGAATTTCATTGGTGGAATCAGCGTGAAACGGCCGATTATTGGTCCCAGTTTGAGGCGCGAACTCGCCCGATTGGCGGAGTTATGATGACATTCATGGGTGGCCTTATCCTTTTGGCCAGGTCTGTAATAGTACATGAGTTCTGAGTATCAATAAAGTTCATCTTGCCTCCTTGTGTTAACCACCGGGCTCAATTATTTGTGTACTAAGCCTACGTTTGTATTCGACCCCTCAAGATCACCATGACCATGCGTGAATCCGCTCCGTCCGGCACAGATCCAGCAACAGCATTTGCTCCTTTCTGCGCTGTTGGTGGCACTACTGGCGTTGAAGTTCCCCCAGTCATAGGTACCGTGCGCCAAAGTGATCCTCCCTTCAGAGTGCATTGCACTCGAACTTGCACCCACTGCACCACTTCCAGATCTGGCCGACGTTGTATTGGTTGCGCAGAGCTGGCAGAAGGTAATGTCGGTGTGGGCGGATCGTACGTAACTTGGATAGCGAGTTGCTGTCCGGCAGCGATAGCTCCTCGCGCCGGTTCCAACGTAAAAAACTTGGCATGGGGAGATGCTGCGTCCAAAACGAGGTCAAAAGTACCAGCAGAACCAGCAGCATTAGCTGGAGCGGTCGTATTGATTTCGTCAAGTCCGCCATAAACCCCGCTGCTCGGTGTAGTACTGCCGATAAACAGGGTTTTCGTGATTTTTGTGCCTTCAATTACGTCTTCGTTTCCAGCGAAGGTGAGGGTAAAAGAGGCGGCAGGTTTTCGAAGCCCAGCAGCAGGCAAATCATTCACTCCCATGCTGGGTGGTAGCTGACTCAGCGAAACACTAGGAGGTAAATCAAACAGGTCTTCGACTGGTTTGGGTGTCAGAAGTGATAATTTCCTGGTTTCGACAGTCCCGCTTCCAGTTGTTTGAATTGGAGACGATGATGCATCTGCTGTCGGAGCAAACACGTAGAGTTGATTTTCCCAACAGCGTCCAGAGACACTGATAATGTGCTGCTCGCTTTCATTCGGCACTTTGATGCGGTATCGTCCGGAATAGTGACCCGGACGCTGGTGATCAGGCTGAAAAACCACTTGAACAATGATAGAACCATTCTCAGGGATGATCGCTTCGATAGGAGAAAAGGTGAACGTCGGCAACCCTGTCGAAGTTGTGTTTGAACCGCCTTCTTTCACCCCTGGATCAACATTTGCTTGCTTGCTGCTATCTAATGCAACGATCGAGTAGGCCAGTGGGAACGCACTACCGTTCGATAGCGTAAGCTCTCGTACATTCCTTGTGCGTGCTAATACGTCTTTGAAATCCAGTTTCCCGTCTGCAGGATTGAGACTCAAACTGGGGTTAATCCCTTCTCCACGAAGCTGGACACGAATGTTCACCCCCAAGGCTGACATCTCCAACTCGTCTTCGTACATCAAAGGAATTCGAGGCTCAAATTCGACACGAATTGCACGCTTTTTCCTGTTGTCGGAGCTAGGTGGTATCTCGCGTAAAGCCCCTATCAGACGAAAAGCTCCCAAAATGTGGAGCGGTTGAGCTTGCAACAACACACTGTTCGTGGTATATGGCACAGTCTCGAGTGTGAGATCACGAACAAGCGATTGACCGATTGCTACCTGACCGAAATCCAACGTTGTGGTAGATGGGATCAAAAAGGGTTCCACCACTGTCGTCCGTACTTCCAAAGCTTGCAATGGTGCTCTTGTTTGTGTTTCCAAAGAATGTTTATCGCCAGCGCTCCCTTCTTGCTGATGAAAACACAGGATAGCCCACGCATGGTGACAACTGCGAGGTTCAGCATCTGACTTCGGTGTCACTGACGTTGGTTCGGAATCTTCTGCTGGTCTGTTACTGAGGGGTTCTTCTGTAGATCGTTCAGCACTCATGTCAGCGTGCACACTTCTTGCTGACAACATAGGTTCGTCGCTGACCGGTGAACTGTGGTCGGGTGTTTTCGCTTCAAAGTAGCAGTTTTTGGCTAACTTGAAAATGTCATCCGTAGGCTTAAAGTCAATCTCCAGGCGAATGGTTTCTCGTGGCCCTAGTCGTGCTACAAGCGGAGTGACTCCTAGGAACGGTTCAGCTTCAGGTGGAAGCCGTAACTCTACAACGTGTGTATGACGATCAGACTGGTTGATCAAATTCACGTTGCATGTTTGCATTTGCCCCAGTGATGTTGCACCAATTCGGACGGCAGAGTGAGAGAATGCTACATCGCTGGCCACTCCACTACCCGAACACAGCACGGTATACTCTTTTTTAAAAGTCGATGACCACAGCGCCAACATTGGTTTTGCACGTCCCATCACGCCACCAGCTTTAAGAACACCCGGGAAACTCGGTGTATACACAACCCGCAGCGTTCGTGCTTCTCCAGATAATAATATAAAGCCCCCTCCTTCCGAGACATCGGATATTGTCACGTCTTTCGGTAAGGAGGTCACACCAACTCTCTGGGGCACGCGGGCAGAATTCGTGATCGTAAGCTCGTGACTAACACTGTTTCCAACGGAGCATGCGCCGAAATGCATTCCTCCATCAGAACTTGCTGTCTGGATATTCAGCTGAATGTTCAGTTGCAACACTGTAGGCGTCAGTCTCGCTGTGAGCAAGAAGAAAACAGGTACGACTTGGTCGGGCACAACCACTTGAACGGGAACGGCCAGCATGCCTAGCTCACGTGAGCCAAATCTGGCACGTTCAATGCGTTTCCACATGCTCTCCTCCGGTCGAAATTTGACCTGAACAGGATACATTCCCTCCTGAGCAGCGATGGCTGCCTGCACAAAACCAAAAGCAGGGTTGAATTCGACATAGCCAGCAAGAGGTTTCGGTACCTGAACCTGGATCTTCAGAGCTACTTTGCCTCGGTTACACACAACGAGCTGCTGGCGATACAATTTTCCATAAGCACAACATCGGAAGTCCAGCCGTGGCCAGGCAACAAAAATCGGAACCTGCAAAGCTACGCCCGATACAAATACAGGAATTGAAGCGAGTCGTCGAAGGTCCGGGGAAGAAATTCCCGGCGATGATGCCTTGGGGAATCCCAGGATGAACTGTTGATTCTCCAACGTCATAGCAGCAGCAGGTGCAAACGTGAAAGATATTGCGCTGCTTGAGTACGGCGCAACAACACCTCGTTTCGTAAATCGGATTGGTTCATCAGCACCCTCCGGTTTAAACAGCGTGATTTCATGAACTCGGTCAACCAATTCCTGCTCATCTGGATCCAGTGGATCTTGGTTATCGTCACCTTTGTCTTCAACAGCGACAGCTTCAGGTAGGCCATTTTGACTTGCCGATGTCTTTGTCGACGTTGCACTAGGTGCACGAGATACAGTGGGCATCGATGGGTCGAAATGATCGATACTATCGACGGTTTCTTCTACAGGTTGCTCGCCATTGTCTTCTTGAGGGTTCTCACGGCTATTCACATCATGATTTACGTCAACATTATCTCCACTGATAGTGTCGACACCAATAGTGTTGTCATGTTCAGGTTCTGCAGCTTCGTTCTCGTCAGCATTTTCCTGTCCAGCTGACATATCCACATCCGGTGAGGGCTCCGGCTGTACGGGTTCTGTTGGCGAGGGTGGTCGAAGATGTAAACGATATTCCAGAGGCAGCGCACCTTCATTAGCAAGTGTCAAAGCCACTGTTGTCCGTTCTCCAGCGACGATTTCAGGGAAATGGACCTCGCGCTGAGTCAATATTGGTACTGCTTTCTTGCATGTGCAGCGGACAGGTATCTGGCATACACCTGTGGGTGATGCTACGAATAGCGCTGTCTCCAAATCACGTCCTTCGATCCCCATGAAGGTCATCTTCAAGGAACAACTCATTCCTGCGGACATGCGACCAGGTCGTTCGTACACGATATCAAATAGTTCGACCACTTCTTCATCCATGGGCAACAGACGGAATTGGTTAAACGTGTTGGAAACGTTTGTAAGCGTAAAGCCACAAGTAAGAGGGCGACCCACATCGAAATCTTTAAACCACAACATCTGTGGATTTGCCAGGAATGCATTTCCAGAAAACGTCTTGCCCCACACAACTTGAGACTGAGTAAACATGGAATCTTTTTGCCGTTGACGAGCCTTTGCCAACTGTCTCTCCTCCAGAACGCTTCGACCTCGCGATTTCTTTAGTTTCGTAGACATTAAAGTCTCCTCTATGGCCTGGTTCTCGTCATCTTCTTCGCGTGGGTCCTGAGAGCGACGAGAGTTTGTTCTTGAAAGCGGCGGCAGCTTCACATCACTGTTTGGTAGGAGAGCATGATTTACTTTACGAAGACCTTGACCAGGTTTCATCCCTGGAAGTGGTGGCATAATCAACCTCTCGACGTTTTTCAGCTCTGCAGCTTCTTTCTGGTCTCCTTCAGATCTCTCGGAGCTGATAATAGTGCTTTCATTCTCTTCAGACTCTTGTTGGGAATGCCGTTTTCGCCGTCGAGGCAGTAGCATCGAACTCAACTCCGTCTTAGTGTGAGTAGGTTTGGATAGAACCTTTATAACAACTCGTCTCCGATGTTCTGGAGTCAATATCGCACTATGTCCGAGCCCAAAGGTGTGATCTTTCATCGTGGTTTCTTGTGACGGATAAACTCGATCGAGTTTTCCAGTAGGATCTAGAGTTTCCTTTCCCGTTCGAGACAATAAATACGAGTTCGTTCTCTCCTCTTGCGCTGCGCGACCCATTTCGCGCTGGTACTTCTTTTCGTAAGCGCAATTCTCCGCCTCCACTTTTTCCCGTCGTCTTTGAACCACCTTCTCAGCTTCCAATTGTGCTAGAAGTTTTGCCTCGCGCTCTTGAATGTTTCGCTCAAGTTTTGAACGCTCCTTTCTTGCTTCTCGCTCTACCATTTTCCGTCGTGCCACCTCGCACGGATTCTTGCCCTGATCCCGAAGACTTTGATGCATCCGAGCTTGTTGAGCCTTTTCTGCTTGATCTCGCGCTTGAATGGCAGAACTCTGTGCCCCAATTTTCGCCGATGACGCATCCAAGTCCTGCTTGAGCTCCAAGACAGCTTCCATCCGCGCCGAACGCTCATTCTGAGCTCCTCCCACCATCTGTGAAAGATATCTTCGGTCCGTTCGATATCCGTCATGCAGTCTCTGTTGCACTGGAGATCGTGGGCTCCCATTATGACCAGCACTACCATTATCTCGCGCTGCCATGGGCGACCACAGGAAAGTCCAATCGTCCAGTGTCGAAGGGTGGCGACTAGTGACGGTCGCTCCGAAATAGTACTGGCAACCTACAGAAAGAGACATCAAATGAGCGCAAGCACACACACAATTTAGTTTTGCCTTTCATGTTTGAACACGATACACATGAGCGATATTCCTATACAACGCGATACGACATCGTCAGCTATTCCACAACGCCCGCTGCCGTTCGCTGCATCCAAAGAATTACACTATGCAATACAGCACTAGAGCCCATCGACAACCATGGCACCGACAGCTCGTGATTGTCCGGGATACCACCTAATGATAAAACGAAAAACAAGTTACCTGCTCTTGCACATCCAGTCGGTCATTGAGACCGTTGAGGGACGTTCTTGTGGCGGACGTCATGGATCGTGCAAGTGAAGCCAAGGAGATCTCTATCCCCAATCAAAGCAGCGTTGGTGGCATTTCAGTGTCACCAATTAACGCATAATCGCCATCAGCCCCGGTATTAGCATCACCCTCGAAGCCATTGGTAGCTTTCCACTCCAGTGTGTCATCATCCTGCAGCAATTCGTCAAGAACCTCTGACGTCGGCTGGGGGTTTCCCATAGTCGCAACGCCAGCGTCACTCGGCAGCCAAAACATTTCCTGGATATTGTTTTTATCCTCCACTTTGGCACTGGAGCCACCAAACCATTGTTGAAAGTTCGCGTTTCGCTGAAGTTGATGAGCCACCAAATCGTTGCTGTTAGATAATTGGTGGCTAACTTGATTGTTAGCCACCAAATCGCTGTCGTTGGTTAGCTCATGGCTAACTTGGTTGCCAGTCATGTCAGCCATATCAGTTTGGAATGGGAAGGATTCCAGGGGCATCGACGAAAAGTGACTCAGTTCAGGATGCATCGGAGCAGCAACCTGAACAGGATCGGAAGCAGAACGTAGTCTACCAACAATTCTGTCACTGGTCGGAACTGCGCCAAACGCTGATTGCAAACTGTGAGGCGGTGAATCTGCCTGCTCCATCGACATTTTCTCCAAATGGTTCGACAAATGCAAGGCATTTACCCAGTCATCGCCAAGCGTAGCAAAGGCGTTTAACCCCAGCTCAGCCTCAGGTTCATTCATCACAAAACTGCGACTATTTTCTGTCGGTAGAGTTGCGTGTTCAGCAATTTTGAAGCACTCCATTCCAACAGGCAACGTTTCGGTATTATCACTCTCCCCGAAACTCGTATTCGACTGGAACGAGCTGGTAGATGGTGGGCCCGCTCCAAAATCCAATAATGTTGGGCTTCCAATATCTTCAGTATCACAGGTTGCTAGCACAGACAAGATATCACTGTCAATAGCCTGATCATCACTCGACAAGTCGTGTCCAGATGCTGAAGCTGAAAACGAAGACGGAGGCCACTCAAAGGACCCTCGACCACCGGAACTGATGTTGGTAATTGGCAAAATCGCCGCGTGCGCACTCGTCGTGCTGTCACTACGTTGATTAGCTGGCATTTTGAGTTCATCGAGTGGCTGAAATGGAGTTATCTCGGGTAGTGACTCGGACTTGGAGCGAAGCTTCGTGCGTCGGGCGACACTTGCTATCTTTTTAGGATGTGGAGTAGAAGCTCGACGTGGTTTGCGAGGGGTTTTAGTCTTCGTCGGATTCGACAGTGGGGTAGGAATTGGAACTGCAGGCGGCGCCACTTCTTCATTCAAAGCGACAGGCTCTGAGTTGGATCGCGAGCGCAAATTGCGACGGGCCGCTTTGGCCGACGGAGGGATGATGTCCGATGGCGACGCAGTCTCAGTGAAATCGTTGGTACTTTGGTTGTTCGCCAGAAGGCTCGGATTGGACGTAAACGTCAACAGCGGCGTCGCCGGGCGGATCGTCACGTTTCGGTGCAGAGGCAACAAGAACGCCCCCACCTACCAATGTCATCAAACATGTTAAAAGAAATTAGCACCTAGCGGTGAAAAACAAAAAAATCTTTTCACGAACCTGAGTCTCCTTCTCTTTAGCAACTTCCGCCTTGGGCTCCGGATGTTTCAACTTCTGGTGGTGGGTCAACGAACCTTCCGACCCATAAGCCTATATAAAAAAAAATGAAACAATGTGTTAGATCATGCCCTAAACAACAAAAACAAAATATACTTTCAACCTTCGTACAATCCGGAAAGGGACACACAAATTTGCGGTCGATTTCTGCTGCCGAGCGTCGACGTCGTTTCTTGCTCGTACTCGACGGTGGTGCCTGCTTTTCAGCATCTGGTTCCCCAAGATCTTGCGTTTCAATCTTCAGCTGTAGTTTTTAAAAAAAACATACAAAATAAAGATATTAGTCCCCCCTTTAATATTGTTATTGCATCATTCAAATTTTACTCAAACAAATCTCCCTACATGTTGCTGCTCTTTGAATTTGGTGGCTCTGGCGACGCTTTCTCTGGTTTTGGGAGCTTTGGGGGAGCTCTTTTTGGCTCGTTTGGGTCTAGGAATGGGCTTTGGTTTGGTCTGTGCGACGTCCGTCATCTCCACGTCAGCGACGTCGACTCGAGGCTTGCGCTGCTTTTTGGGCTTGGTCATGGATGGAATTGGGGCGCTTTGGGGCTTGCAATCTTCTTCCGGAATGCGGAGCCGGAGGGACGTGAGGATCACGATCAGTTCGTTCTTCTTTGGCACTGTATATGCGCCGTTTCAAGTGTCGATTCTAATGTTTCAGGTGACAGGCGCATGTCTTAAATAAGTTGACGGATTCATGTGAAAAAAAACGCAGAGAGCGAAGCGTGGAGCCAACTTCGAGACCACGACCTAATCTTTGGCGTTGAACTCATCCGTGGCTTGTTCCAGACCGCGGTTGACATTGAGCAAAACCTCCTCCAGGGGCAACTCGCCCAGTACCGGTGGAGTGCTGCATGCATACTTTTGCGAGTGGTACGCTCGTATAAGTGTGCATGCAGCTTCAACGTAAAATCGGTTTCAACAGGGTTTGTGTACGACACCGAGAAGGACGGTGATGTCCATCAAGGATGGCTTGGTTGACAGGGTGTGGCATCAATGCCCACGATAACAAAACCATTTCCAGCGGTGGATACATGAATGTAGATATTTTGAAGCATGCAGTATCGTCTGGTATATTTAAAAAAATGAATACCGAAGGTAGATAATGCCCACTCGTAGTTCCCCCAATATCACTTCAAGAACCATCTTGAAGTGGTATTGCTACGAGCACCATGTGGGTCGTTATTCAGCTGCGCACCACTAACCTCAGCAACCCACATTTGGTGCTTTCGTTAGAATGATTCATCCCTACAAGCTGGTGACAAAACGTGTCAAGATGTCTGCCAACGAGAATCAATTAATGAGACAGCTGTCAGTCCAGCCATCGGCTCCAAGTTGAAGTCTACCCCTAGCACTGACATATGCGGCAAATGCCGCGGGCGATGGCATCTAAGTAAGCATTATAGCGTAGTGTGTATTCACTATTTTTGGTGGTTCATAGTTGCCTGGAAATAGGCGAATGCTAGAGACTGACGTTTGAGACTACGTACGTTGATGGAGATCGTGGTGGTGGATCGATGGCTGCTGCAACTCGCATCGGTTGATGAAGACGAGAGTGAAGCAGTTGCCGCCAGCTGCGTAGAGTTTTTGCTCTCCGAGACGAACGCGTACTATCAACAGTACTGTCTCGCTCGCGAAGCTGTTCGATCAGTGAGTTCACAACTGCGAGATAACGTCCTGGATACGGTCTTTGCAGCGTCACTCGGTGCTGAACAACCTTTGGATAATGACCGATTTCTACCGGAGAGCAGACCCGAAGCAGAAACTAAAGATCGTCATGCAGTGCGAAGCGTACCGTCAAAAAGTCCTGAAAAACCCACATCAACTATCAATTTCTTGCCGGCGAAAGCATCGTCTTCCCCAGCTTCTCATGCAGGCAGTATTCCTGATAAGTTACGCTCGCCAGTGAGGAGAAAGAAGCAAATCGGGAAAGGTAGGATGCAACATTTCAGTATTGAATTACTACTTCGGGCTTGACAAATTTACTGTTGTGCGATTGGCATAGACACATCGACTGCCACCATACCCCCTGTACAAATTATCGAGAGAGGAGAAGAGGACGACGAGAAACCGGTAGGTGGGGTTGGTGCATGTCATGGCGGCCGAATACTAACATTCACGAGTAATTGACAGGAGATCAAGGCGTGGCGTGAAAAATGTCTGAAAAGCCTTGCGGCATCAACTAAAAAGCCCGGGTTTTCAAAGTTGGTAGCCCTTGCACGAGCATTTTTGGTCCCAGAGCCTCGAGTCACGATGGAGGTTGGTGTAATTTCTACGCCACCTGAAAACGTCGTTGATGCAATTGCTGCAACTCCAATTGAGACGAAAACCAACGTCGACGCTTTTTCTTCCATCTGCGATCCAGCAGATGGATCGGAAGAGAGGTCAAGTGTGAATTATAACGGAGAAGTTGCAATGACTTCGAGACGATTCAGTCCCAGCGGCGTATTGGAATCTACCGGTCGAAATATGCAGCTAATACCAACCAGCATCGCGGAAAACCCACGACAGCCGAAGAGAAAATCGAAGTCTGCCAGTGGTGATGTTTCTCTCCAGCAACGACAACAACGAAAAACTACGTTACTGACCGACTCACTTTCACGACGAAAATCGACGAGAAGACCTTCAACTTCAGAGTCGTTAGTTGGTGCAATTGTCAACAACGGATGGGGCAATAGCAGCAATTTGTGGCAGGAGGCTGGCAGTACCACGAGCCGGACGTTCGTCGCGGAAGGTGCTGAGTTCAACGCCACAGCGTTTGCGGATACGATGAATGTGGTACCGGGTGTGATTTTGTCACAAGGCGAAGCTGTGGTAGAAGGCCCGGACTGGGTCGAGAATGCCACTACAATGTCCCGCAAGCGCTTTGATGTACGACGATTGGCCATGTGTACCAACCGATTTTTGTTTGTTTCTAACGCAAATTCTCTTACTGCAGCTCCATCAACGTTTAGCTACCGACGCGGCCCTAAATTCTCCGTCAGAACGCGATCTCTTCTCACCTCAATCTTTAAATCTTGGATCACCACTTCAGTTCGGGCATTATCCTGTCTCCCCATTATCAGAGCTCCACTTTCGCGACTACGAGGAAGTTCCGGCAGAACCGATCGTAATACCTCCACTATCGTCGATCTCCACATCTACACTCGGTATTCCTCGGACAGTACGTTTTTGCTGTTCTACTTGGTAATTGGGCATACTTACCTCGTGAGTGTTTGTTTTCCTTGTAGCATCTCACGATGTCGCTTTCCACGCCGTCACTTCGAGTCCGTCCACTAGCCGCGAGTGGCAAAGCTGGTGGTACACTGAATCACAGTACCACAGATGAAGGTAGCAATCGTAGTATTTGTACAAATAGTAGCATCAACAGCCTGGAAAAGCTCAAGATCCGTCCTAGTACGGCATTACGAGGCATCTCGGACCGCCCTCGACTCGTTGAAGGTCGTGCAAGAGCATCTTCCGCAACACCAGGCAACGCTAGATTACCTCAGGCACGTTCATCGCAGAAAAGTAAGGGGCCAGCATCGGCAAAGTATTTGCGTGAGTTCCCCCGGCCTCGATCAGGAGTAGTTCGCGTGATGAATGACCAAGCCGTAAGTTTGTTAGGTACTGGAGATGACCGGCAGCGGACCGCTTGGATGTCCTAGCATGTAAAACAATCTTTACACGAATGGGAAAAGCAATGGGCTGGGCCATCTATTTCATCGGTCACACAATCGGAGAATGACCGCTAGTGCTGTGCGATTACTGCAGAGAGCGGATCACTACAGACGTGGTCGGGGGAACCGCTATCTTCTTGTGTTTGGCCTCCATTTGTTTGGCTCGACCAAGATAAAAGGCCACCAAAGCCTGCAAAAACCAAGGTATTGTACACATGATCAGTGTTTTCTGTGCTATCAGAAGCGCAGATAATATAACGCGTACCTCTTTCGACCTCGTCGCCTGTGACACCGCTACAGGTGCAGGCGGGGTCGCTTTTGCCTTGTTCTGCAGTTGTCCCTCGATATCTGCCTGTTTGGAGTCAGGTTCTGCTACGGGCTCCGAGGTCCCTACAGGGTCAGACAACACATCCACTTGGACCTTCGAGGTTACCTGGGCTGAAAAGGGGTTGCGCTTCTCGTCATCGTCCTTCAGCACGACACCTTGAGACTTAGGGGCTTGGCACGGAGGCCCCAAATCGATCCATTCGTCGCCGTCCACATCAACGCTGTGGCCGAAAGTGTACACAGCATCCATTGCCTCTGCGCAAGTAGCGTGTTCCTCGTCTCTCGACGACTGTGACGGCGCAAGAGGTGATTCGTTTGCCTTCTGCCCATGCCGCCAGCAGGCTCCTATTCAGTTGGGCGGTACGCGAGTGACAGCTCCTCGTCCTCCAGCAGATATTTTACTATAGTTAGCTGATCACGAATATTCCGATCTATAAAAACTAAAAGAATAATGTGGCTCACACCATGTACTAAACTTCATGCAGTCATCGGCTCGAGATGTTCATTTGACAGTAACGTACGTGGATACCAGCCATTCATACCCAATGCATGAGTGAAGCATGAGTGAAGAACGCCCCACAGTTAACGAGCAGCGTTACAAGTCGCAACATGGCAAGAGAAGATTGCAAATGGGCCGGCGCGCATCCGACGCTTCAACGAAGACTTGATTCTAGGCATAGAGATCTATATGGCAACTGCACCATGGGTAATGCGGGTTTATGCGGGTTCATGTAGCACAACCCACCTGAACCCACTCATTGTCTAACAGGTACCCATTTAACAGTGGGCCCACTGTTTGGTTGTTCTTGAGAATGCTCAGTGTGCAAGTCGCGCTCTTCGAGCACAATGGAGAGCCTCACCGGCATTGGTGGGCTGCTACCAGCACGCTACGTTGCGTGGTGACGAAGCCGATGAACAAGCTCGCGTCTACGTGGGCGAATTCCGGACGAGCCGTCTGTGCTCGGACTGCTTTACTCCAATGGTTGATAGGCCATTTGCAGTTCCCGACGCAGACAAGGTCGAGCCGTCGAGAAATGTCCGCCTGTGCAGAAACATACTATGCGACGCCACGTGCTGGGAGCGAGATGTCAACGCCGCCAAGAATATGTGGCAGCTTGGACTGCTGCAGGTCACGGGCTGGTCTCGCACTTGGCAGTTCGTGCGCGGCAGGCGTCTCTAGCAGCTGAAGAGTAGTAAGAATCGTGGGAACGGAGGGTCCGCCCCAAACGAAAGCCCACTCGGTAAACGGTCAAGAAGCAGCCCTAGCAGTAGCTTAGAGCTGTAGACCAGTCCGAACATTTATTTATTTCTTAGGGAATAATATCACTTGCACACCATAAATCCACAGATCTGGAGCGCAGGTTGACTGCTCACTTGCAACTAGTTTGAAAGCCATTCTGTTAATTGGCGCTCCATATTACTTCCCTCGGGACGCCTCATCGAGCAAGAAATCGGACCACATATCCGCAAAACTTTTGCCTTCAATCGCTGATGGGTCGACGGTAGCGTTCCCGCCCTCATTTGGGGCTACGAGACCGATAATAGACGAAAAAAGTCCGCCACCGCCATTGCCTTCGATCTGGTAGCCCAAGCCAACACGACGCTTCTGATCCTCTGTAAAACCCTGGTAGAACGGTAAACGATGGTGTAATTAGGGAAGCGTGTCGCTGCTAAAAAATCGGCAGTATACACACCATCATTCGCGCCATCAATTGCAGTACTTCACCCTTCTTGGTGCTGTCCACGTAGGCTACCTGCATTTCAAGTTGAGAATATCCACAAAATTTAGACAGTGTATGTTATTCGGGAAGTAATGATAGAGGATCGTACCACTAACTGAGCAGCAAGTCTCTTGTCCAGCACGTCTCGCTCCGAGTTGTATTGTGTTACTGTGCTCTCAAGTGCCTGCCCGAACGTACCAGGATACAACAATTAGTTACCGTCAACTTAACAAACCGCAAGTTCCACCTCAAGATGCCAAACAACCCGTACCTCACGGAGCTGCTCACACTCGTGTGTCTTCTTCGTCAACGTTTCCATCACCCGCTCCAAGTCATTATCTCCTTCGGCCGGCTCCGGAAGAGGCTGTCGTGTCTGTAACTCTTTCTTCGCTTGTTCGAGCTCCGCTTCCATCGTACCAACTCGCTCTTTCTGCGCTTTGCTGTCAACCTGAAACTGATGAAGAACACCTTCAAGAGCATCCAGATCGCGCTGCAGCCTCTCTGCGTCTTGCTGTGCGACTGCTTTATCTGCTTCTGACGTAGTTAGTCGAGCCTCCAAATCGTATAACCGCTGGCTGTCAATTGAGTTCGCATGCTCCTCGCTTTTAGCCATCAGTGCCGCTTTTTCCTCTTCGTTGGCAGTCTTCATCTTCTCAATCTCCGCCAGTAAATCCATGTACCCCTGCTCATACTCAGCAGCTCTAGAACGTGCCTCCCGCTCGTCATCTTGGAGCGTCTCGTTCCCTGCCTGCAATTCTTCGACACGGTCACGCAAAAAAATCAACTCCTTTTCATGTGCTTGACACTGCGTCGCAAGGGCATCAGCCTGATCCAAATCACACAAAAAACAAGGTGAATATTCTTCCATTTTCTCACCGACTTCAACATTATCTTCACCTCAGCTTGAGATTGCTGCAACTCCTGCACGAGGCGATCCCGATCCGATCCCGGTGTTTCTCCCTCATCAGCTTGTAACGCCACAGCATCATTCCTTGCAGTCTGGAGCCTCTCAATAGTAGCCTTTTGCTGTGCAATCTCCAACTCCTACACCATAAAATAATAACTTGTCAGTACTAATTTCCTAACATATAAAAATCTTCACTTACCTGTTCTTTCAATTGTCTTTTTAGTTGCCGATCGTCTCCCGCTCGATTCTCCAATTCACGAACCTATCTCATACACGAATATAATAAAAGTATTAGTCATCTTATCTTATTTATATAAGAAAAAGACAACAATTGTTTTACTTTATTTTCTAAAATTTCGTTTTGCTTTTTCCGTTGTAGTAAAGCGCGCTCCAGTTCACAAATATACTGTTCCTGCTCGTCGTCCTCATTGGCAGCAGGTACAGACGGCGTCGAGCTGCTGGGGGACGCGGGAGGAGGCGCCACGACGGCGGCGAAGCGATTCCAGAGCTGGTCGTCATCCTGTCGCTCCTGCTCGTCACCCTCCTCAGGCGCCACGATGTCGGCCAGCCCCTCCGTAAGTCGAGACCACATTATTATCAAGTTGAATTATTATTTTGTTGTTTTGTTGAAATTATGGGATCGCATAATGTGGTGTTCGACACATAATAATTGGCTGTCTGCCCTTTCTTGTTTTTCTTGAGAAAACGTAAGATGAATTCTCAGACATCTAGGAAACTACATCTCATTGGTTGAAAACATGTAAAAACTGTTGTAGGGTGCTCAGTCCAGGACCCTCGGTGGTCAAGCTTCCGTGTAACCTGCAAGATACTGGTGAGTCTGCGCAGAAGCGCTGCTTTGATGCTGACAAGAAGCTCAACGGCATTGCCATCTGTCAGTCCCGACGTTTTGAATTGTTCTACACGACGTCACGTACGTTTGCATCTGCTATATAAGCTATGAACTAAAACCAAATAAACAACTTGTTTTCCGACTTTAAATGGTTTGTAGCTACTTTGCTGGAACTCAAGGCTCGATGCTGTCTGTTGTTCTGCAGTCGTTGCCGCTGTTCTGTTTTTGGCGCTTTCTAAGCTTATTGGTGCTTGCTCCAAACTCTTGATCGCTTTGGCGGATGAGTCTTAAGATGGTGGTGAGTTTCAGCTGATCACATCTCCGCTTCCGTTTGCAAAGTTTTAATCGTAGTGTCTTGTATCCTATGTGAAGCAGTTTGATTGCTTCGGGATCTTCGGTGATATTAGGCATTGGTGCGTCAAGTTTTTCTTCTATCCCGTTGATAATATGCCGCATTAAAATCGACCATTCTGACAAAGTTGATTTCTTTTGCACTATATCCAGGTCATCTGCCGCAATTCCTTTGTAAGGAGGATAATTGCGCGCACGATCACCGAACCACCACAGCATCCAAGCACCCAGAGGGTCAATACTGGGGAAGCAAAAATCTCGGGGAAGCAAAAATCTCGGGGAAGCAAAAATCTCGGGGAAGCACGTGGAATATTCCACCCCACATATAGTATAGACTTGCTGGTGCTACAGAAGCAGATGTAGTGACACTTGATGCATGGGTGCGAAGGCCGACGTCGTCCAGCAATGCTTTAAGTTCTTCACGAAGAACATCACGTGTAACATTTTCTACTGCAGCACCTTTCTTCTCTAAAACATGCTCCAATCTCTCTTCCAACTTCCCTGGTAGAGCGTTTATGGCTTGTCGCTGCTTGTCAAGCTTTTTATATAGTTCAGTATATGGTGGAATACCTGACGGATGCATCAATGTCGGTTCGTCAATCTCCGGTTGCTCTCGTAGTTCCTCCATAATAGTCGGATCTGTAAATGAATAAGTTGAAAACAACGGGTGATTATTCGGGAATTGCTGGGAGAGATATTGAGCATGATACACGAGGGAAGATAGATACTACTCCAATATATCACCCAGATTAGAATCGCCAAAAAGAACAGGGAACATTGTTTGCACAGCAGATTTCACGTTGCACTGTGAAGTTGCGCGAAAATGGGGAGGTAAAACAGCAAACTTAGAATCGTTGACTGGTAATCCAGCTACAACTCGACCTAGGAATTGGTCGCCAGCAGCCTCGTAACGGAAATATCGATCCTGAACCCCACCAATGCTCCTTCCACAACGAAGACAAACGCTTACAACTGATGGCCCGCCGGTGCTACCTCCACAAGCAAATGTTGCGACACCTTTTCGCACGGAGTGCTTTCCATAGTTTTTGCTGAAATATCTTGTTTCAATAGACTTGTCAATGCTTTACCAAACCGTAGTTTTTGGTTAGAACGCGGGAATAATGGACCTGGCTGTAGCCGCGGATGACAAGCAAGATAGACTGCCAAAGCGGTTATCCAGCAAGTTGATGGACTCAGTGGATTTGCATACAAATGTCGTGGGTCCCGAGGGCCTGATCCTTCTTCGTTCGTCTTTGTCTTCACAAAAATGACACCAACACTATCGTCTTTGACCAGGAGGTGCTGAGTCTGAATGGTTTCAACAAATTTTGACCTACACATCAAATTCCATTGCGGAGTCAAAAAGAGGTGCGAAAATCCACCGTCGTTAGCTCCAAGAATTGACGAACAGAGTTGCTGATAAAGCTAATAAGTTAATGGCTGCTTTCCCGATGTTTGTGGCGAAGTGGTTTGATCACGATCTGCCTCAATCCTCTTCATACCGGAGAAGAGTTGTTTCATGCCATCTCCGTATTGCGGAGGCAACGCAATGCGGTTCACACGATATAAAATCTTGACAGCGCTTCTGTATCCACTTAAAGTACCCGTCTTCACCAACTTGCTCTTGTAGACCAGAAACTCCTCGAAACACTGGGGCGTAAACTCGGCTAGATTGATATCACCATTAGCATCGAAAAATCTGTCTGTATTGTCGTCTGCTTAAGCTAGTTCATGTTTGATCCACATCGTGATTCCCATCAGGCTGCTCCTGTACTTCTGCCGCGTTTGTGTTGATACACAGGCGTCGCGAATTGACTCCACATCAGTTGGTCTGCACGTTGCTGCAGACATTTCGTTCTCTTCGCTTTGGCAGTCTTTTGCTTGTTTTTAGCCAATGAGTAAGTGCCGTTATCGTCAGCTGAATTCTCGTACGAATTCTCGGAAGGACTGGATGGCAAACTTCCGATAGTGAGTCTCAGTCAAAAGATGTGTGGAACAAAGAATTCCGAGAAAATATAAGCGGAATTTGCCGACGCTTTAACGTAAAGCCTCATATACTTCTTACGAAGGTGCAGGAATGTCAAATCCGGCCAATGCCGAATTTGCTCGGTTTAGATAGCTGGATCAAACTGTTCTTTACAAATTTCAAGTTGTTTGGCAATCGCCAAATCCAAGCCACATGGCAGAATAAGACTTCATTTAAGTACGGGTTCGTACTTTATAGGATCCTATAGTGAATCGAAGTGAGTTTGATGTTTCGGTCGATTTGCAAGGCGATTTGGCTCTGTCAATCCAACCAATCGACCGTGGAAACTTCGAGTAGAACTCACAATACAGCGAAGTAGCTAAAGTGACACCCCGTCTTACGACAAACATCCGACCCGGACAGATATTAACTCCTCCTTCGCAAGCGGGTGCCAGTATTGCGAATACACCCTCAGCACTGCACTAAAAAGCAGCACGTATAAATACTTACCACTTCTCAGCGCCATCTGATGGATTCAATACTATCTACACGCTCAATTACTTGGTGTTGAACTTCCTACGCGCTGTCATCTGAAAAATGGATGGCGCGGTATTTGTACGGTGCTAATCCTCCACGTGCACAAACGATAAAAAGTTACGAGAGTTTTTACACGACTTTTTACGAGTATACCGTACGTGATTTACGGTAACATTATAAAATGTAGAACAAATAATATTTGTTCTCATACTATTATTAGATGCCCTCCATTTCCACTGCGCATTGTTCAATATTGCTCAGGAAGAACAGCACCGCTACACACATTGATAAGGAAGATGACCGCGACCACTTCCAAATTAGACGGCGACTGCTCAAGACTCCCGCAGGATCAAGGACAGGAGCTGAAGACACGACAGCAAACCGGGGGGAGGTTCTTGGAAGGCCGCTGAAACCCCCCGGCAATGCGATCTTCAAGTCAAACTGAAAGGTCGTGACTGAAAAGATGAAGGAGGAGCATGCAGGTCAAGAGCCCGCCGCGAAGGATGGGGGACCAGCACGCTCGGAGGTGCCAAGCAGAGGAAGGTCTGAAGGCACGGAGGGCTGGCACGCAGTCGGAAGATAAGGGAAACGAGGCAGTGCTCAAGGTAGCGTAGGGCAAGAGAAGACGACTCGCGCTTCGAATCCCAGGCAAAACAAGCAAAGTGAGAGGAAGCAATCTCCGCAGAAGCGGAAGCAAGATCATAAAAATGACGAAGCGAAAAAGAAGGCTGGTAGGAAAACCGATGAAGCAGATCTAGGAGATGGAAAGGTGGTCTTCTCGCAATCAACGAGATATCTCATGAATGAGGCGCCGCAGGAATATGTTATCCAACTGGTGATGAGGTTAAATAGTTTGGCGAAAGAACGACGTTTTCGCGCATTTTGGACCAAGTTGGCCAAGGGTACGGCGGGCTCTGTGGACGAAGAGACAGCGCACGAGGCATGGCAGGACTCACCTTCACTGGAACAGCAAGAGAAATACCAAGGGCTGGTGAGTTATTGGGATATGAAGAATGTGGAGCATCGGAGTCGGTTGCACAGTCTCATCAAAGAGTGGATAGCGGTGGATCATCTCACCCAAAGAGAGGTCGAGCTACGGTTGCAATTCCTACATTTCGAGGACAAATGCATTGGATCAGGAGAAGGGGAACGGGGCAGTGCTCATCATGCTGCAGGGCCATATCTAGGCGCAGCCAAAAGGGCTTACGTCAAGAAGGGATGGAGCAAGTGGCAGAGGAGCAAAAGAGGCTAAGGCGGCTGTGTCTACAACCGATGATGGAATTGATGCAGCTCCGACAACGGACGGAAGACGAAGACAAAGCACTACTCATGATACTAAATCACGAGATCGAGGTGCCATACCGTCCTCTTTTCCTCATGCAATCAATGGATGCACGAGAAATAGCGTGCTTTACGGATGCGTTTCTGGCAACTGAATACCCCCTGTATGCGCATTTAGCGCCAGGCCAACGGTTCGGCGATAATATGTCGCGCCAGGCACTTTTAACGCAGATACATGCAGGTGTCGAGGCAGCATCAGCGCAGAAGCAGGAGGTAGTGGATTTCAAAGCATCACTGTCCAGAATAGCACTGGACATGGAAACGAGGATAATAACGGTCACCTTCAAAGGCAGGCAATCGGCAAGACGGTGGATCAACTGGAAGCTTCCACTAGCATCGAAACTGCTGGCGTTGGTGGATTATGAGGCCCAGAGAGAAAGAGTGCGCACAACGCACGAGGTGGTACAGATGGACTACTACACGTTCACAGCAGCAGTGAGACGTGGGTCCTCACATGAAGGGATATGTACTGGATACTTGTAGAAGTTCTAGGCCTTCAAGTGCAGTCAATGACACATCCGGCGACTGGAGAAGCAAGTATTAATGACAAGCAATGGAGCGTCAAAATCAAAGGGGCTGCTTGCCCGATGTCGCTGAGGAAAACCGCATTCCTCTATATTGATGACGTGGAAGTGGTGATTCATCATCATGAAGCCAATATCAATTGGCCATGTAAGACGTGTTTCTCGCCGGATCACCCTACTAAATACTGCAGGGTGCACCAACGGGACATCGGGAATTGCAGGCAGGAACACTCACAGAGATTGGAAGGGGGGTTGCCGTCCAGAAGAGGTCAAGGTAGCAGAATTTATCAGCGAGGGAGCCACCCAATAACACTAGAGCAGCTTCGCACCCTATTGAGTAGGGAAGTAGCTGACAAAACGAAGTCAAATCAGCAGGTAACCAAACCATTGAGGCAACAGGCAAAGTCTCCATCTAAACCAGGCTCCAAGATGAAGCCAGAACTGCCTTCATTGCCAAAAGAATGGGATCTACCGCGTAAGCCAATTCGAGATCAGCAAGACCAGGTGCCCCGGGAAGTTCAAGAGCCACAAAGGGTGGGCATGGTGGATCATGGTGGAAATGTGAGTCCAGGTCATGTAGAGGGTACTGAGATGCACATAGCAGACAGCGTACCAACAGTCTCCACGACGAGTGGAGGAATGGAGGACTCTCAAACAGTACTGCAAGGTGCTGTTGATGTAGACACGACTAAGGCCGATAATGATGGACAACGTAGTGGAGAGGATGAGGTTAAGAAGAATGGTGGGAGTATCTTTCCAGTCTCCTCACCACGAGGACGTTCCCCCACAAGGAGGATTGTGGGCCGGGTAGGCAGACGAAATAAGGAGGGGGCTGCAGGTGTTACGAATCGAAGCAAGAAGACTGATCACGAAACAGCGAAGGAGCCCATGGGGTTGCAATATGAAGATGCAGCACCTGCCAACGCGAGGATAAAGAAAAGGGAGACGAGAGCAGCTTCAACATCCCCAAGCGGAGGGCACCAGCAAAGTGGGCAACGGATCATTCAGAAGACTCACGGAGCAATGTAAGTGGAGGACACAAAAGCCAAAAACGAGATGGAATATCACGATCGCTATCGCCCATGAAGGTGGCCTGGACAAAGGACAAATCATCAACTCAAAGTTACATGCATCAGTATCTGAAATGGGCGGTGGGAACTATCAGTTCACAACGCAATGCTTGCAAGCACGAGGAACAGATGGTTATCACAGTTAAGGCAGGCCCAGAACCAGAGATTGAGGCTGTACGGGGCTTTCCAAATCTACGTCAGGACACTAGCGAAACAACAGCAGAACCGGACGATTGTAAAATTGTGGGTACCAGTCCACCAACCGACGATGGCTTTCCGCTCGAGACTTGGTTGGCTATACTAGGTGGCACTGTGATCGACGTGGCGGCTACGGGGCAGTGCGGATGGCTGGCATTCTATGCTGCACTGTTTAATGTGAATGAAGGGTTGACGCACCTGACCGACACAGTTGTAGACGCGGCTAATACACTAAAAAAACAGGTTATCAATGGAATGCTGGCCAATATGGTTGATGAAGCGCGGATGCATCCGACAGAGCTCATCGCGGAACTAGAGGTAAGTGGCATCAGTGCAACCGAAGATTTAGAGCAGGAGAAGCAACTTTGCGCACTAGCTAATCATTATGTGGCGCAACGCCAAAAGTCCGTGAAGGCATTGGTGCCCTTGCATTTTTGGGTCCGACCGGTACATCTTAAAACGATGGCGATACACGCGCGGGAACCACTCTTCGTGCTGGACGTGTACGAGCAAGGCCCAGTGCGAGTACAAGCATATGCGTATCGCGGTCATCAAATGGAGAACGAAGAAGACATGGAATCTGGGATGGTGTAACCACTGACGACAGACGTTGCCATGACGCTTTTCCAAGAGCTTGTAGGAGCTAGCATCTTACCATTGGTGCTGGTGCTCAAGTGGAAAGACGCAGGCAATCACTTTCAGGCGGTAACTTACGACACAGAGAGATACGCTGCTTACACGGAACAACTGGATGAACTAACAACCAAACGAGCCGCCATCTTAAAGAAGAGCGGATGGGTAACAATGGATACCCAACCTTACGACCAATTGAAGACAGCAAAGGCAGCTGCCAAGGAATTGAAAACCATCAGACGAGCTGCCAAAACGCGTAGGGCAGCGAGGGGCGAAGCGGAATTCGTAACGAGTACTACCAGGGAGCCAAGCGATGATGACGAAGACGTGAAAACCGACATCGCTTCTCCTGTAATTCGCCTACCGCAGCACGGAACCACATCACCAGGTTGCGGAGATGAAAAGAAGATGCAGGCGAAAAAACAGGCGGAGGAGATTGTGACTGACAGCCCTGATGAGAAACCCATGTAATTCGCGCAAAGCGGAAGACGGCATGATGTCGTCGATGACAAAAAGGACAACACTAAACGATTATTACAAGAGGCTTAATTAGAAGGAGAAGACAAGAAACATACGAGTTGCTTTCAAGCAGTATGGCAAGGAACTGCAGAAAACGAGGGGAAGACGAGAGTATGCGGGGTACTCACACAAGTTAGAGCAGCACACACTGGATAGGACAATTGGTTTAACCACAGCCAATGTCAGAGGCTTGACGACTCACATCAGTCATCTGGGAGAGAGGCTACAGGGGGTGAAAGAGCAGCACGAACGTGGAAAGAGGGATGTGGTTTCATACAGGAGACACATCTCAATGTGGAGGAACATGAAGCAGCAAAAGGACAATACGCAGCAATGTGGGGCTACAAGTATAAGGCGGCACAAGCGCTATCCTATTGGTCGTCTGGAGAAGGAAGGAGGGCAGGGGTGGCGATACTGCTCAACCCATACGGAGCAGTGAGTCAACCGCAGCCGTGGGGGATAGAACATTGGAGCGAACATCTCATCATGATCACGGGTACAATTGCAGACAGGGATTTCCTGTTTATATATGTGTATGCTCCTTCTAATGGAGCGGTACGGGCGCAATTCTTCAGGAAGCTGCAAGAGCTTCAACTTCCAGAAAATGTGGAGATCATTTGCGGTGGAGACTTCAATTGTGTACTGACCACGGTTGACAGAATAAGCGGATCACAGCGGAACGAAATTGGAGCAAAAGAGTTGGACTTCTTCATTTGCAGCAGGGGGTTAATTGACGCAGGATACTACAATCAACCATACAGAAGAGGACTCAAAGAACGGAGGATATATGCAAACGAACACCACACCCACCGTCACACTGTGGCAGATGGAAGTGTGGGCACGTCCAGACTGGACAGATGGTATGTAAGCGCATCGACAAAAAAGCTAATAACGAGTGTGTTAGTTGAGGAACCACCGTGTCGATCCGATCAGAGGGCTGTGCTTCTAGAGTTACATTCACCGAGCGGGGCAATTAGACTTCGGAAGCGCTGTAAGCTCTACCCACCACCAGCTTATGTGCACACAGCAACACACAGTTTAATCGGCAGGCGAGTGGATGAATTTGAGGCAACACTGACGAATATAGCGCCACAAGACTCGCCCCAAGCGTGGGATAGTTTCAAGAAGAAAATCAAAGAGGAGATGACTGTCCTAGAAAAACATGCACGTCGGCGGACAAGCAATTGCTATCAACAAAAACTAAAGAGATTGAAAAAACGACTGGAAACATGCGGCTACGCGACGCGGGATGAGGGCAGAGAACGAACCCCTATCGTGGAGCAGATCCACAAAATTCAAGATTAACGCAGAGCGGGTAGGAAAAGAGTGTTAGTGGCCAAGAGTGCATGGAGCTCAAAGTCATCAACGCGGCATTTTTTTCAGCGGATTTGTACCAAGTTTGGTGATAACATAATACCCACGTTAAAGCAGAATGAAGGTAGGCCAACAAGGGCGGTGCACAATAAGGCTGACATTTTGGCTGGCAGTTGGGAGTCAATATTAAATGGAGCTGCGGAGGAGAAAGAATCAATCTCGCAGTACGTGGAGAAATTACGAACCTCGTTGGGGGCGGCCAGCTTTGGAGACATTGACAACGAGATCACGGAGGAGGAGGTACACGCAGCGATCAGGCGGTGCAAGACAGGGAAAGCGTGCGGCCCGGATGACTTAGGTAATGAATGGTATCGGGATCATGCAGAGCAATTGGTTCCGGTGTTGGCAAGGATATACAACGATTGTTTGAACACGGGGATCACACCTTCAAGTTTTGAGGAAGCGTTCATTTTCAGTATCAGTAAGGGTGAGGACAGAAGCAACCCGCTTAACTACAGGCCGATCGCGCTGCTAAACACAGACTACAAAGTGTTCACGAGGATTCTGGCCTGGAGAGTGCGCCGCCACATCATGGAATTGGTGCACAGGACGCAATTCGGTTTTGCACCGGGACGGACAATACACGAAGCGATCGATCTATTCGAGGCTGCGAAGGCGGTGTGTCAAGGCAAGAAGGAGCTAAGTGGGGCGCAAGTGTTGCTGTTGGATTTCGCCAAAGCCTATGATTCCCTGGATCGCGACTTTTTGATGGCAGTCCTGCAGGCAAAGGGTTTGCCACCAAAATTTTGTCGAGTGGTAGGTGCTGTTCACGAAAACACAACAGTGAAATTCATGGCGAATGGTGGTTTGTCAAGAGCGGTACGGGTTACAAGTGGCATCCGACAGGGATGTCCGTTAGCTCCGTTGCTGTTCATAATCACAGTAGGTTTATTTTACAATGAGGTAGAGGGAGATCGCACATTACGAGGCATACCTCTCGACAATGGGCAGCAGAGCAGACAACTACAAGTGGCGGAATATGCAGATGACTCGGCGATCTACATCGCTGACAAGGAGATGCAGCAGGATGCACTGAGAGCAGTAGGACGCTTCTCGGCAGTGTCAGGCCTGCGGCTCAATGTTCAGAAGTCGACGGCCATTGGACTGGGAACACCAGGTAGGGGAGAGGCCGTCACACAAATGGAGGAAGACACAGGAGATCAAGGCGTCGTGGTAACATCAAGTACCAGGTATCTCGGGCATATTGCGGGGTCTGATGACACAACAGAGGAAGCGTGGCAAAAAGCTTTCAGTGCACTCCGGGTTCGGTTGGCACTAGCTGAAGTAAAGATCAACACGGCGCAACAACGAGCGGCCATCGCAGCCGCGATCATTGTCCTCAAACTGTTTTATGCAGCTAGACATGCATGGCCAACACCAGCAATTAAGAGGCGGGCGGATTTAAGCATCCGCAATTTTGTGTGGAACTCGATTTTCACGGCGCCTGGAACAATACCAAAAGGGTGGATAAAGGTAGTGATTGCAGAACAATCACCGAAGGCAGGTGGCTTAGGGATCCCAAACATCACGACGGAGCTCATTGCCATGAGCGCGACAACGGTGGGTGGGTGGGCTCTAGCACACTCTGGGTATGTACAGCAAGTTGGGGACATACTACAGCTGAGAGACACGGGCGGAGCAGAGCATGTAGTGCCTGCTGATCTAGTACCAGCGCCGGTAATGAGCAGCAGTATGTGGGCAACAGGTCGTTCATGGGAATCGTACTACATGTCCAATCCCATGGAGGACTTTACAGAAGAAGAAGCGGATACAAGGGACTTAAGAAGAGAGATGAAGCATTGCAATGGGCTGCACACAAGTTGGTCACAAAGAGGGCTAGTGGTCAAGTGCACAGGTCGGTTGCAACAGCGTATGAGAGAGGTGAGGAAAACCAGACGGAGCAAGAGAGGTGATTTCAGCCATGAAGCGCTCCAGAAGCTGCCATTAATGGCACTGCACCTCAGGGATACTAAGGGAGAGCGAAAAACAATGGGTCTCATTTCGTGAACTAGTGAAAAATATCGGGACAAAATGTATGGGCGATCTACTCTCGATGCAGATTACAGATAACGGGGAGGCAGTTTTTCATCCAGTAGAGCATGAGATGCCGATGCGGAGTGGCGTCGCACACCTCTTTCGTGAGGTGTGTTTAAGTGTACTAGCGGCTTATCCAGAGTTAATGGGAGCACGCAAAGAACCGGAGATGGTGAGAGTCCATCACTGTCTAGATGACAAGCATCATATTTTCAACGCGGATTGCAAGGATGCCGGTAAGATCACTCATATCTGGGGATCGCAGACATCCACACTGGAGTGGAATAAGCTGGGTAGTTCAGTGGAGGAGGCGGTGGCGAGAACGCTAGGAGTAGAGAGATCTACAGTATCGTTACGCCGCACCCTTATCTTACACGAATGAGGCCGCTTAGGGCAGGGAAAAGACGGTGGACGCAGAAGAGGAAGCAGTACAAGGTGCTCATCAACAGGAAGCGCGACCGAGAAGCAAGGAATTCACAAAATCTCATCCAGCAAAGATGGCTCGATCAACACAAGGATATAGCTACGGCGCTGGATAAATTGACGTGGAAAAGGATCAACACACTCGAGGGAGTTACAGCATATCAAGTGCAAAAATTACTGAAACTCAAGTCTAACCGGCTACGCCTATGGGCGGGGCAGGAATTAGGGTTTCGGTGTGCGGCAACGGAGTGCCAACACTGCCCTTCACGAGGTGTGGAGCATCTTGTGTGGCTCTGCCCGATGGCGGAGGAACTATGGGAAAGTTTGCTTGAGATTTGGGGGATGCAGACAGTTGGAAGGCATGAAGACATTGACCGGTGCAAGGAGGTCATACGTGACATTTTCGAGCTCCAACTACGGCAGGTACCTCGATGGTTACAAGTATGGGGGAAAGACCAACGGATGGAGTTATGGAATTGCCTTTACGAAGTGGTAAATGATATGTGGGCGATAGGTTGTGCAGTCGTGATAACTGCGATTTGGAGATGTAATGTGGACTTGGTGCACATGAATGGTAAGAAGGAGAAAACACTACAAGATACTGTATCGGAGACCAAATTAACGATACGCGAGGCTTATCGTCGGTATAGGATGGGGTTATACCCGCTTACGCACAGCTCGCATGACAAGATTGCTGTGGCTGATTGCATATTGAGGAGATGGCAAACGGAGACTGAACTAGGGTCGGGTACCACCACCAGAGAGGAACTGAGAGTGGGCTTCTTTGATGGTGGATCGAGAGGTAATCCCGGGCTGGGGGGCAGCGGAAGCGTCATAATCGCTTTCGACACTAAAGACAAGAAAGCAACACCCATCTGGGCGGCAGCGACGCCCTTGGGACAGAAAGCTATGACCAATAATGTTGCAGAGTTTATTGGGCTGCACCGACTTCTGGCGAGGGCGGTGGAGCAGAATTGGACGGGATTGCACGTCGTGGGTGACAGTGCGATAGTACTGAGGATGGTCGAGACGCGGAAGGAACCGAAGTCGCGACGGGTCAAACACTGGCACAGAATATCCAGAAAACTCGCGGACTTGTGTGAAGTGAAGAGCTGGAATCATCACCATTGGAATCACAACAAAATGGCGGATTGGCTGGCCAACTTTGCCATGGACAATGGACGGAGTGTCATGGCAGCGATGGATGCAGAAGGTTGTCCATCTGAAGTCAGAGCTGGGGTAGAAGCACACCTGGAGGGGGATTTTTTTTCACTGGGCATCAAAGGTGGAGCTGGATTAAGCCACTGAGATGACCCTTCGAAGATGAATGAAAGTGGGAGACAGAAAGATGGAAGAGAGAAAGCAGACACGGACCAGTGTCTGGCGGAACCAACGAGGATATAATCGCCTAGTTGAAGTGGTTATTAGAGTTCAATTCAAGTCAGGATAAGTAACATAATATACCTCACCTTATTATTAACGTCGATCAAGTTGATGTTAACAATAACGTCAGCGACCGTCAAATCGATGACGATCTCCTCATCGATTTGATGGAAGAGATTGGAGATAGTGAAACGGGGGATGAAGCTACAGAGCATAATTGCCTAATCTGCCTCGACTACGTGCATCGTGCACTACGTCAACCGTGTCCAACTGGAACACAAAATTGCACTTCCATCTACTGCAGAGCTTGCATGAGGCGGGCTGTGCACGGTGATCCCAGGTGCCCTATGTGCCGCCAGGCTATCACTGGTGCGAGGGCACATAGGGGCACAGCAGATCCGCTTTGCCAAGTGTGCCACGAGCCTGTCCGCTTCGGTGGTCGGATCTCTGGTACAAACTGTGAACAGACCTACCACTTGCAGTGTATCTACGCTCGCTGTGTCGAGAAGCACCAACAACATTTCGCCGTGCTTGAAATGGATCATGTGTTGTGCCCAGAGTGTATGAGCCCCGGATTCGTGTTGGACATCAACACGATGATTTTCTCCGAGTTCCTGCTGCTGCGCGACCAGGGTTCAGTGTATGCTATATTTAATTTGAATATGATAACTTTGAAAAAAAATTGGGTTCTATACTGAAAACAACACTAACGGTCTTATCGCGCTAAACTTACTGCAAAGTACTTTTTGTGTGCTGTAAGATAGTTTACGAGAGCTGCCAGAAACATTACTTGCACGGCTGGGTAGTTTGCAGGTGCTATTAGATATTTTACCGGTGCTGTGAGATAGTTTAGAAGTACTGTCAGATAATTTACGACCTGTCAGATAGTTTACGGGTGCTGTCAGATAGTTTACGCGTATTAATATATTTTACGAGAACTGTTGAATACTTTACATAAATTGCTAGATATGTATGACTCTGTGTACACGAGAAAAGATGAAATTATAAGAACTGCTGGATACATTACACGTACTGCCATTTGTATTAAGAACGCTATCCGATATTTTACGAGAACTGCTTGGAACAGACGCAAACTGTGGCAGAAGTAGTGGCCTCGTTTTGAGGCAGATACACGTTTGTGGCGGTCACTTTTGATAGTGTCGGTTGTTGGACGTTGCGGAGGACAAGTATATTTGGCGGTTATATGATTGCGGTGGTCTTGTAATAATCTGGATCTGGCGCGAAGTCATAGCCCAATTGAGGGCGACAATCCAATATAAAGAGTTGAAGTCGTTCACAACCGACCAAGTCAACCGACCGGTTCTGGGAGCATTCTACCGAACCTTGAAGAATGGCGAAGGTAAGACAGTTGCCTTCATTTGTCCGCCACAAAGCTTTTGCGGCGGACGGCGGAGGACTTGTCCGCCAAGAATCAAAAATTTTGTCAATTCTCCGGCAGCATTTCGCAATCTACCCAGTCACACACACAGGGTTTCACAGCAATGGCAAAACGCAGAAACCGACCGCCGAACACTACCTCAGACTTGACGAGCACGAAGCCACGACCTCGCAAGAAGCAGAAACAAATCGACATCGATCCAACGACAGAGAAGGAGCACCGGAAGATAATCAAGAAGCAGCTACTGCTGGTGCGCGCCAGAGTCAATATCGACTTCAACGAGATTGGGAGGCACTGCATACCGCGCCGCGACGGTCGGACCATCAAGAAGATCCTTGACCGGTATCTGGGCGGATCACTCTGGGGGCGTTGGGGCAATACCGCGAACCCTGACCACGAGCCCATCCGTGTCAATCGACGTGTCCAGGACTTGCGGGCTGCGAACCGGGTATCAGCGATGGGGAGTGTGGCCGCGCGCTCAATATCGTGCCGAGCACGTTTTTCGACATTATGAAGAAGGTTCGTGACATCCCTCCATCACTGCTGGTGTTCTCGCAAGACAACCCGGATTTCGGACCGATGTTTCTGAAACACGTGGGTTTAGCTACGAAGACTCTGTGCGCCACGTTCTTCTCGCTAACACGCATGGGTGTGGTCGGCTTGCTGATCGCGCTGAAAAAAGCAAACGTCAATGTCCTCGTACTACTGGATCGACGTCAGGCATTATGCCCATTCGAGCTGCCGCGTATCCGCGAGCTGCTGGATGCTGACATCGATGCCTACATCCAGGAGGTCAAGAGCAGGGTGCAACATCAGAAGGTACGATTGTCGAGTGTACATGCTATCCAACGAGATACTAACCAATTGTGGTTTCTTTGCTAGATGGTGATTGTCGATGCCGCCATGTGCTCGACGGGTTCGGCCAATCCGTCCATGAAGGGTCTGGAGGATTCGTTCGAGAATTTGACCTACCACTTCATGGCTGATGGAGGTGCGTATCCTGTTATGTTTTTTCGTTTTGCTCAGTCCAACATGTACAATGTGTGCTTAGTGGACAAAGCCAAAACCAGTTTTCTGCATCAGATGAAGCACGACTGCGTTAAAGTAACGAAGGAATGGTTGGATGAACAAGAACAGTTGCTGACGAAGAAGCGAATGGTGACCCTCGCGAATGCCAGTGAGGGTATGACGCAAGTGGAAACCGTCTCTCTCAGCTACCTTTTAGAAGGTAGCCGGATTGTGGAATCAGAGCGACGACAACGCCAGATGCACAGCAAACGTGAATCTGCCTCAAGACAGGGCGCGAAACGCAAGGAAGCACGACTCTGTATTGCGTGTGGGACAGCTTTGGAGCCTACAGACGGGATATATTGCAGAACCTGCAGTAAGAAACGCAGTTTCGGTCGCCTCCTGAGAAGGCAGGAGAATCCTCCTAAGACACCTGTGGGCAAATGCAGTGTCTGCCGCAAGCAAGATGTCGGAGCGAGGCCAGATGAAGGAATGTACGAGCTCTGTTCCGGATGTTGTGCACGCGCTCGCGAGGATTCACTCATAAGGAAGCTGAGGTACAGCGCGCCAGGCACGTGTCGTGAGTGTTTTCGCCAGCCTTGCGAGGAGAAGGTTGATGGAGGGTTCTACAAGAGCTGCAATTGTGGTGTTAGGTTTTGGCCACCGTATGACGGTTTTTTCGCCAGGGGCAACCGCCTCAAACCTTTTCGTGAAAGGCTCGGTTCTGATTGGTGGAACACATTTACCGCAGCAGAGTGACAGAGAGGAATTAGTGACACCCTCGGTCGTACTAATATAACCCGACCGAGGTATTGAATTAGGTCAGGATAGGGTTATGTGCCACACATCGCCGTGTTGTCGAAATCTCGGTCGTACCTATGTGAGACTCTAGAGTCTCCCACCGAGATCTGTTCACACTTGATATTTGTATAGGAATATAGGAGCAGGTATAGGGAGATCTACAGAGGCTCTCGGAGCCACAAATAAGCAGAAATAAATAAGCAGTCTTCCCCCCAAGCCAACAAGGGTCAAGTCCGTCTCCGGTAAGTGTAGTTAGCTTATTGTAGTGCAGGACACGCTCAGGCAGGGCGGATGCCTGTAGACTGAGCTAAGGTACATCACCGAGGGTTCGTCTATAATTAGGCCAAGAATGAAGCGTGGCCGAGTGTGTGTGGGAGCGACTTTAGAGTGTCGCTCTGTGCGTATTCGTGAGGACCGAGGGTTCTTGCGTGTTCTAGACTTCCTGCCGAGGTTATACCTCGGCACCCCTGTATAAGGCCTAACACGCCGGTACCCTTCCTTCTGAGGGACTGCAGGGTTTACTGCTTCCAAGCCTAAGCTCGTGGCTAGAGGAGTTGAATAAAGGGTTAACCTATACGATCGCAGTGCACAGAAGCGCTTGCAACCGACCCGGCGTAGGGGATCGTTCCTGGTCTTCAGGTTTGATCCAACAGTCGCTGACCTTTGCGGGTTAGCGTGTGTTGCTGGTGGGAACTCACCCGACACGTGTGAATTTTATCGTGAATCCTGCACGACAGTCCAATCTGCCGTCCAAGTCGCACTCGGGCGACTCGTCCGTCACGTCCAAAGTTCGGCTTGCTCCCAAGCCGTCGCCGTCGGGGCACTTGCGTCCTCGTCGTCGTTTTTTGAGTGAGATCATTCCCTTCAGCCGCAAGCTCGCGGTCTGTACCTACAAGGTATTTGGCTGATTCACGATGTGAGACTCCGACGAGTTCAACGTCCCACACTTCATGGCCGCCTGTCCCTCTAGCCACTTCGCCGTCAGCAACAGCGCCATCCAGCCTTCTACACCCCGCTGTCAAGGTTGACGGTTCGGTTAGCAAGGGCCTTAGCTGGTTTGAATTCGGCGAGACGTGGGATGGGTGTGATGGTTCCTCGTTTGGCCATCAAGTCTACGCTCGCTCTACGCAGTTCAAGGACGCGTGGGCAATCTTGTATGCGTGATATTTCCCGTTTGGGCGCGAAGGCATCCCTCCAGGTATCAGCCTTGCCCACCGCCACAACTGGGAGCACGTTATCGTCTGGATCGATGACCCAAATGTTGACAACCCAACGCTCAAGGGCGTTTCTTTTCCAGGATACATCGGCTACAAGGAAGAAATCCCCGTCAAAGCGAAGCACCTGAACGGTAATAGTGTCAAATTCGAGCACTTCTATGGTGGTGTCCTCGGCACGACGAAGCTAGGGTTTACGGGAAACGACGGCGTGTTCCAACGCCTCATCAATTGGGAGCAGCTTCCTGATGTGGCTCGAGATGGTCTGACGAACGCCGATTGGATGTTTCCGTTGGCGGATAAATACTTCACCAAGAAGCTCGAGAAAGCCTGGACATTATAATATGATGATGCAACTTCAAGGGCAATGCCCTTCGTGCTCATGAACATTTGCGCTGTATCACAGAAAAAGGCGTAAAAATTGGGTGGCTTTGAAAATCAACATTTTTTTACTATCCTTTTGGATGGTTCAATGGTCTTCTATTTAGTTAATCTACCTACCTACCTAATACCTACGGTACTTTATAGAAGCCTGGCGTGCAGTGATACGAGCTATAATAGAGTTCGTCTTTCGGATTTTGGTTGAGGTTTTCCCTCTGTCAATGTTTTCCACACTGTTGGAAAGGTGTCTCTTGACTACTTGGTCCGCAAATCCTCTCCTTCGAAAATCAACACTATCGCAACCACCAATCCGAGTTGTGTGTAGCACACTATTATCCTTAAAATAACAATGTGGCTCACACCATGTACTAAACTTCAACTGTGGTAATCTTGGCGATAGGATGCAGGCATTGGCTGGTGATGAACAACTTCAGTTTTCACGTCTGCTCATGTCTTGTGCATTTGAGCACCAACACCATTGCCAACGTGTCGGAAGATCCTTGCGTCTCGGGTTGCGTTTCAATCAGTTTAGTCGAACGTCGGGCTGTAAGTGCATTCCGAAGAGAAGAAGGAATGCTGTCACTGATCCGCAGAACGAGATTAAGACCTCGCCACTATCGATCCCTCAGCGCTGTGAGGATGCAGACTATCGGAGACCAAACGTTCGTGAACCCTCGGGACACTCGTCTCGCATACGCCGACATTATCGTAAGTCGTTCGGCTGCTGCGACCATGAGAAAATTCTAACCTGTTTGGATTGTTGTTTGTTGCAGGGAGAAGAGAGTCTCAGCGGCAAGTTGATCAGTGCTGGTCCCATCTTGGAACGCCTCGACATCTTTGGGGCTGCTGTCGCTGAAAAGTACGCAGGAGTTTAGTGCCAAAGCGTATAATTTGGTCTTGAAAGCTGACTGTATTGTGCTGTAGTGTGGCGTGCAAGGGCATCGCGACGATTTCAGTCGATCGGGTGGATTTCAAGAGTCAGATCGCTCATGGTGACCTCGTCCGACTGGAAGGCGAGGTGATCTTTACAGGACGTTCATCGTTGGCCGTCCAGATCACCGGATACCGCCACGATATCGAAGCGGGCAAGTTCATCCATACGCTGAGTGCCATCATGACGTGTGTGGCGCTGGACGAGAACATGCGTCCGAGTCCGGGGTTGCCGAAGTTGATGGACCCTACTGATCCGGAGTACGTGAGGAAACACGAGGAGATTGCGGCGCAACGCAAGTTCCTTGCTGCTAGATGGCGCGCTGTGCAGGAGGAAGTGGATCAATTGCCGCACGTGTCGGTTGATATGCTCAAAACTTATGGCTATGGTCGATCCTTAGAAGTACCGATCCCCGACACATTGATCGAGGTGCAAAACTCGTTCTTGCCCAAACATCTCAACCGCAATAACACCATATTCGGTGGAGAAGTGCTCACGTGGATGGACAAGGTGGCGCTGTATTGCGCCCGCAACTTCACCAAGAACCAGAACATGGTGACCGTCTCGATGAACCGAATTTTCTTTAAGCTGCCGATCACTATGGACGACATTGTGACAATGCACGCTCGTGTTAGCAGCGCCCGGTACGTTTTGCGCGCCTTATTGCTTTCTACAACAGTGGTTTTACCGGCATTTCTGTTGCGTGTAGTCGCCACCACTTGGAAGTCGAAGTCGAGGTTTTTGTTGGCCGCATCGGCTCCAAGGAGCGCCGAAAGTCTCACACAGGGTGCGTATTGAAGCTGTAAGCTGATCACTGGCCAACACTGACGCAATTTGTGTTGTCTGGGTAGATACTTCACTGTAGCGAATCTGGATCGCTCCTACCGCATGAAGCAGATCTCCGCAGGGCTGAAGGTGGACGAAGCCGACCAAGAGAGTATGCGCACATTGCTCAAGGCTCAGCACCGATGGTTATTCGACGACGAAGAGCGCAAGTTGCTGACGTTAGAGCCGCTGTCGCTCTCCACGTCAAACCCTTCGAACACGCCGTGAAGCTCATTGCATACGTCGACAACTGCAACATGCACATGTCCAGACAGAAAACATCCATAGTGCTTTAGTGATGTGAAAACGCAATGTGGTCGACCCCCTTCATGTCGGCCGAAGACCCATTTTTGAAGCCTCTGATCCCCGAGGCAGACCTTGTCATTCCTGAATTTGTCAAACGTGGAATGCTTCGTGTTGTCTCGAAACCTTTGCACCCCGTTGGAGTGCAACGCTCCAGTATGACGACTGTGACGGTGCAACAAACACGTTTGGCTAATGCTGACACCTTCGTACGTGCAGAATGGAGGTTGTCGCTCAATACCTAGAAGACACTGAAGACGTTTTCGTGCAGGGAGATGCACATTTGCGTGGAAAACGACTCGGCCTTGGACCATTGTTGCATCGTCTCGACGGCTTCGGTGGCTCTGTGGCTGAAAAGTTCGTGCATACTAGTAGAATTATGGAGGTAATGCCTGACATCGATGAACTAACGGTTGGTGAACTTTTGTGGGGACAGTGCAATTTCCAAGAAGGTGGCGATGGCAGCACTGGAGCAGTTGGAAATGGTCAGCCCCGTTACGCATGGAGACGTCGTGCGTTTCGAGGGTGAGCTGATCAACATCGGTCGGTCATCGTTGACACTTCAGGTGAATATGAAGGTCAAAGGGGAATTGGATGTTGTCTGACGTGAAGGGGATTGCGTGCGTGCAGGTCACAGGCTACCGACACGATATCAAGACGAGGAAGTTCGTCCGTGCAATTGATGCAGTGATGACAGCCGTGGCGTTGGACGAGAATAATCGACCGTCTCGAGAACTGCCGCAGCTTGTTAACCACAAGAGCTCAAGCCATTTGGATCGGCTACAGGTAGTTGCGCAGCAACGCAAGGACTTGTCGATGCGTTTGAAGAGAATGGAAGAATCAGTGGACCAAATGCAAAAGTTCTCACGAGAAATGCTAGACAACACCACGCGTGGCGAGTGGTCTGAAGAAGTTCAAGTGCAGGACACAGTCGTTGCGCTGTCAGCCTCCTTCCTGCCGCGCCATTTGAACCGGAGCGGAACTGTCTTTGGTGGTGAAATCCTTGCGTGGATGGTATTGCACACTTCCAACAAATGTTGGATTGAAACATAGCTGGCCAACCTGTTTTTATCGCTATGAACTGATGCAGGACAAAACGGCGTTGTACTGTGGTCGAGTTTTCACAGGCAACAGCAACATGGTGACCGTCTCTGCTAGTCGGATAGGATTCGAGCTGCCAGTGACGACTGATGACATTGCTACCGTAGAGGCTCGAGTTTGTGGTATACGGTAAATCGGTGCAAACTTAATTTGGTGATGTAGCGACGTTGGACTGAACACCGCCGTGTATTTCTTGCAGGGATCACCTTGTTAATGTGGAAGTGGAGGTTTTCCTCAAGAAATTTGGGTCGGAGGAGCGGCGAAAGTCGCACACAGGGTACGAAGTGTTTGAATTGGTATTTCTTTCGTCGTTGCTAATTTCTTGTGTCTATGCGTGTAGGTATTTCTCCGTTGCGAATTTGGATGCTTCAGATCGTGTTGACCGTGTTACTCGAGGACTGGTTGCGACCGAAGAAGCTCAGGATGACTTGCGCACGTTGCTAAAAGCTCAGCACCGACTCCATATCCGCGAAGAAGAGCAAAAACTGCTTCAACTCCAACCGCTCGCGCTTTCTTCAATTGCTGGCAGTCATCTCTGAAAACTAGAAATGACTTGAGTCATAGGCGTCCAAACAGGGTGGGTGGAGACTTTGGTTTCGGTAACTTCTTGGTGAGGAATAGCCGATCTGACGAGAGCAACTTCTTCTCTGCTTGGTCGAAAGCGTAGCGATGTTGTGCTTTCAGCAACATTCGCATGCTCACCTGATCCTTCTCATCTACCATAAGTCCCCTCAAGATGCGAGTTTTACGATACAGTGGATCGAGGTTCGCGATCGTGAAGTACCTGGGAAATGTAACAAGCGATAATTTGAGTTAACCCAACAAACGTGAACGAGGAGTATGCAACGTACCCAGTATGCGACTTGCGGTGGTCTTTTGTACGGACACGGGAGATAAACGCCTCGACCACGACCTCCAAATTATATTGACTGAAAACAACAAGAAGCAAGCTCAGTTTTACTGCACTACATCAAATGATGATAATTGTGATGCTCGCCGGACACTGCAAACTCGTGCTTTCAATGTGGCAATATCGTCAATGTGGATCGGCAGCCTGAACGAAATCCGGTTCATGGACACTGACATCATATTCCGGTTCCTTGTAAAACCTTTGGCGCATTGCAACGCCACTTTATCCTGCACACCGAAGGCAATAGCAATCGTCAGATTTTCAATCAGCAAGTTACAAACACAAAATACAGCATGTAGTATCCATGATACCATGAATGCGAGCATGTCACCACCGTAGATGGTGTTGTTACGATTCAAATTCTTGGGCAGGAAGGTCGTTTGAATCTCTAGCAGTGTATCCTGCACAGGAACGAGCTCCGAAAAGTTGTGTCGTGCTTCCTCTATCATGTCCGTTGAGATATGTGGCAATCCGTCCACTTTCTGCTGCATCTTGCGCCAACGCGCAGCAAGCTCCTTGCGTTGCTTGGCAACTGCTTCGTGTTTCGGGACATAGCTCGGATCAGTGGGGTGCATCAACCTGGGCAATCCAGGTCGCGGCCGCAGAGTTTCGTAGTCAACAGCCACAAAGGTCGCAAGCGCACTGAGTACCTCGACGAACTTGGCTTGGTCCAGATCGTAGCGGTAGCCGCTCATCTGTCAACATCAACGGTTTAGTGCTTGAATTCAGTAGTAGATAACAGCAGAGGCTAACCTGGATAACTAGAGAAGATCGACCAGTGCTGATCACCTCGCCTTCCATTTGAAGCAAGTCTCCATGAGCAATGGGGCTCTTGATGTCGACCCGCTCGATGGACACCGTGACGATCCCCTGGTCGACAGTCACACTAGCAATGAGTGAGTACATTATCGTAGACAATAATGTGCGCAAAAGCAAACAGTACTTTTCAGCCAGAGCCCCGGCGAGACGATCAACCAGGTCCAAAATCGGTCCTGCATTCATCAAGCGTCCATTTAAACTCTCGTCACCTACGATGCCACCGTAGGCCAGTCGAGCGTCGCCCACAAGCACGATTTTCTGGCCATTGACAGTCTGCACAACGCTTTTGGACGGAGTGTCCACGGCCCGAGGAAATGCAGCAGCAGCATTGGTGCTCGACACGGCGGAGGGAGTAATAAGTGAGACCGCTGTGATTGGCGGTCCCTGACGTCACTTTGCGCACGAAGGGATACGCAATGAATGACATGCATGAACTGCTACAGTTAATCTGAACTACAGATTGCTGCCCTATACAAATTGTTTGTTTAAGCTGTAATGAGCTGTTCTCAGGATAAGGTTTGAAGAGGTTTCTGAAGTTTGCTTTTCGCCGATATCTCCGTCGGAGTCACCGGCGAGCAGCTCGAAAGCAGCAACATGCTTGCACACTGCCCGCCGTTCGCGTGCAACTACATGTATGCGATAGTGTTAACAAGCAGCTAACCCACGAATCGTGGTACGATTGTCGCCGTGGCAGTGCGGGTCGGCTGCACTGGTCACGTTCGCGTTGGTGCTTGGGTTGCAGCTGGACTTTCGAGACTGTCCACACCACACCTGTGCGCATCGCCACTGTTTAACTCCTTTAACTCCTCTCCGCCGCTGCATTCCGAGTGCCACTCGCCTCGAGTGTCGGCGCTTTGAGCTGCAATCCTTGCGCATCTTATCTGATCGGTGCAGCCCAACTTCAACGCCGCAGCTTGGATTGCTTGCCTCGCGCGACCCAGCCAAGCGATACAAACGCACAACCGGGCAACACCGGCACTGCGTCCTTGTCAAGCGAGCTTGAAGTTCCCCATCCACGGCCGCCGTCCCTCCCATTGGTTGAAAAGCCGCGCCAAGCTTTTCTCGACACATCTGGGGGGCGGGGCCATAATTCAGCACACCGCGCTGGTAGCAACCGCCTTCCTCGCCGTCTTGCTGCTACTCGTTCGCTGAGGACAAGGAGCGCGTCGCCACCAGCAGCTCATACACTACACAATGGGTATGTCTCCCATCTCCGCAGCCGCATTCGACACCTCGTTTCTAACGCGAATGAACCTTTATTTCTATATGTTGCAGCGGAAGCAGGAGTGTAGGTCAAGGCAACGTGGTGTCCGCATTCTCGCTGGTTCTTATTTCATTTGATGTTTGTATGCAGCAAACGCGAGCGCGAGCTGGCGGCGGATGACGCGCTGCAGTCATTCCACGAGGTGCCGCGCGAGGCGCAGAAGCCCCGCGCCGAGGAGGAGAAGGGCAAGCGCTGGACGCCCGAGCAGGACGACGCGCTGCGCAAAGCCGTGGAGGAGTTCGGGCAGCGCAACTGGAAGGCCATCGCGTCCCGAGTGGACGGCCGCAACCACGCGCAGTGTCTGCAGCGCTGGAACAAGGTACTCAAGCCGGGGCTGGTGAAAGGCCATTGGTCCTTCGAGGAGGACAGCACGCTCGAGCAGATGGTGCTGCAGGGCTGCCACTCGTGGGGGGAAGTGGCGGCTCACATCCCCGGACGAACGTGCGTTGTAGCGGCTTTATTGGGCTGCAGATAATTTGCTGATATGTTGTTATTGCAGAGCGAAGCAGTGTCGCGAGCGGTGGAGGAACCACTTGGACCCAAGCATCAACAAATCGTACGTTGGTGCAGTATGGAACTTGTTGATGCCAGCATTTACTAATAATGTGTTTGGTTATTCTTTGCTGGCTGGTGACGCAGACCTTTCACGCCGGAAGAAGACGGCATTATCCAGGATGGGTTTGAGAAGATGGGCAACCGATGGACGCAGATTGCAGAGTTGCTCCCAGGACGCACGGAAGACGCGGTCAAGCTGAGATGGAAGGCACTGAATCCGAACCAAAAGGTGAAAGCCAAGCCTGGACGTCCGAAATTGATGCCTGGAATGACGGTGAATAAACAGCGCTCGACAGCTCCTCCGACGCCTGATGATGTTGCTGCCACGTTGATGAATGGACCGATCACGATGCCGGAAATGCCGACTTACGTCAATGGGTATCCTGCTCCGATGCCGTATCCAGACAGTAACGCACCAATTACACCGATGCCGATGCCGCCTCTGCATCCGCCGCACATAGGAATGCCTCACGTAGACGAGCCCCTGCCAACTACACAAGTACCAATGATGAACCAGTATCCAGAACCTATCGTAGAACCGCTGAGTGATGAAGTGAAGGCGGAGGACGAGATGAATGACGCAGCGATGCTTAAGGAGCTGCTTCGCAGCCACTCGAACAGCTTATTGAGCTTTGGTAGCGCTCGTGGCTTGAGCTCATTTACGGATATGTCACCAGAAGATCTGCTTGCCAGTGGTGAGCTGGACGAGATGTTTCGAGCCACAGTTTCAATATCCAAGGACAAAGGCGAGAGAGGTCGGCTTTCCAGCACAAGCAGCATGATGGACAGTTTGACCAGTTCCTTCAAGAACCCAGAATCACTACAGAAAGCAGTGCAGAGCTTGGACCACGACGACAAGCATTTGTTCCAGGGGCTTATCGACAGTTGGCGCGCACAAAAGTCGACTGGTGGCGACGCAATAGTTCAAGAAGACGACCACATCGCCAACTTGCCAGTGGATCCGAACGCGTACTCGCAGCACAACTTTGAAACGAGCAGCGGCCGCAATTTGACCCATTCGCTGGACTATGAAGACGCCCGTCCGCTGCCTCGACGAAATTCGAACGGAATCTCATACGAGCTCGGCAACATCTCAAACGACATCGACGATCTGCTTGACTCGGATCTCATGCGCCCCATCCGGAAGGGCAAGATGTATTAGTATGGTGGCAGTGGGTTGAGAGCAGATCTACGTGTGTGGCCCTCGCGCATGAAGTGGGGACCATTGGCCTCGTCGTTATTTTTTCATTTTATAAATTGGCATGGAGACGACTCAAGACACAAGCAGATCGACGCAAGACAACAGTAGATTCGTGATGGTGCGAGAAATAAATCCCAGGACGTTCAGAAAAGTATCTTCAATAGGCAACACGAAAGAATCCCGTCCGAAGCAAAGAAATACTTGTAAGCAATGTAGTTGTACTGCTGTGCCTTGCGTAAAATCACGTCTCGGCTGCTTTTCCTACAAATATTTCTCTGCGATTTCTCGGTGGGAGAGCTGTCGAGTAGTAATTGCGATGGAGTGTCTTGCCAAGTCGCCATGTGTTGCCTTTCAGGGACACCTTTCATCCATATGATGTAGCCATGTCTAATTTCATCCAATCGATCATTTGCAATATCGACCAATGCGGAGAGAACTCAGGTTTTGCGTTTTTTGCGCCAATCAGACGTGGGTTCAGTCTTTCCGCAGAACTGCCCCCAACAGCGCTCACTCTTCAGTCCAACGTCCCGCACGCGTCGAGAAGCGCGAGAACAGCAGCAAAGGCGGAAGGCGACGCAGGACCCACTCCCCAGTCCAGTGCAGAGCAGCAGCAGAGCAGAATGGGTGCGTCCATCTTCCCCCCCGCGTCAATAACTCTCTCTATAATTAATTATTATTTTCTTCATCTTTTCTTTGTCCCATAGTGGCCGAGGCAGCAGTGTGCGTGCAGTGTGATGATGTATAACCGTATCCAGAGGGATGGTCGCTAATGCTGATACATACACAGGAAGCGCGGACGTGACGCTGCGGCCGCAGAACCAGACTCGAACCAGACAGGAGAAGCCCAGAAGAAGAAGAGCGGAGGAGGCGTCGTGAGTAAACGCTGGACGCCCGAACAGGACGAGGCGCTGAAGAAGGCGGTGGCGGAGCTGGGACACCGCAATTGGATGGTAGGTAGCCGCTCTCTCTCTCTCTCTCGAGCTTAATCAATCTTGCATTGATTGATTGGGTGACGGAATGATTGCTGTCGCTGCTGCAGGCTGTGGCGGAACGAGTTCCTGGACGTGACAATGCTCAGTGCCTCCAACGTTGGAACAAGGTGCTGAAGCCAGGGCTGGTGAAGGGTCCGTGGTCTGTGGAGGAGGACGCGCAGCTCATGGAGATGATGCTCAAGGGCTACGACAATTGGCGTCAGGTGTCGAATAACATCCCAGGACGAACGTATGTGACTACTTATGGATGTTGTGGGGAGCATGGAGACTAATGGAGGTTGTGTTTGGTGGTGGGTTATTTTGCAGGGCGAAGCAGTGTCGTGAACGCTGGCGGAACCGACTGGACCCGAGCATTAACAAATCGTAGGTGATCTGTGGTGGAGATGACGGTGAGAGGAGGATCACTGACTCAGATGACTATTCATGTGTTGACAGACCGTTTACGGAGGAAGAGGACGAAGCAATTCAACAAGCGTACGAGAAGTATGGAAATCGCTGGACGCAGATCGCGGAGCTGCTGCCGGTACGTTGTTGGATACGAGGATGGGGAAGTATTACGTGTGGCGCTGATGGTTTGCATTGATTGCATTGCAGGGACGCACGGAAGACGCTGTCAAACTCAGATGGAAGGCGTTGAACCCGAACCAAAAGACGTACACGAAGCTTGGCCGTCCGCGACTCCTGAACACAGATGATCCACCGGTTTCTACCTCTCCAGTCAGACCGAAGATGCCCTACACTTCACCTGTGCAAGGCGTGAAAATGGACTTGCCGCTTCAACAGGTCCCAGTAAGCAACAACGTCATTAGTACGACTCAAGTAAATTTGGAGCCAATTTTGACTCCTCTCGAAGACGAGACAGACGAGCGAATGAGCGAGGAGGACGTCATGATCCTGAACGAGTTCTTGCGCGGCCATTCGAACAACTCTCTAGGGAACGGCAGCTTTAAGAGCATGCTCTCTGCGACGAGCCTTCGCAACTTGGGTGATGACATTGACGCGGCAATACTGAGAATGGAGTCCCAGTCAGCAGCGCATCCTCTGACGGAATCTGCAGTAGCGGACTTGACTGCGTCGACAGCATCGAAGCCTACGTCGAACTCGCACGGACGCCCTCCTCACAAAGCGCTGAACAAAATGCTGAGCCTGGGAGACACAAAGAGCGCAAGTCTACGTTCGATTACGGCTGATGTGGAACCTGACGACTCGTGGATTAACGGAGGTCTTACGCGTCGCCTTAGCAGCTTGTCAGTGAATGGGGAGGGTATTTTCGAGCAGCAGCTTGTTGACGGCAACCAGAAGCTGAGCCTCATGGACTCGTTTGGGCAGCAGCTTGAATCGCTCAACGATGCCGGCTCGTTGATGAGTCTTCCTCTGGACTTGGGTGACGAAAGCAAGACAGATAGTGCCGTGGCGGCTGCAGCGTACGATGCTGTGAATGGTGCAGGGCAAGCAAGGGCTGCTCCAGCACATGATTCGTTTCAGCAGTTGATTTTGGAAGACGAGATTCCAGTCCACGGTCTTTCAAACCAGACAGCTACGACTACCGACACAAAAACGATGACGGCACAAGACTTTTACAGCACTTCAATCCCGCACGACGAACTATCGAACGCCCACCGCTTCGAGATTTAGATGAGCAAATACTTTGTTGTGTGAGACGTCACGTTCGTGCGAGTGCTGCGTTGCTTGTGCGGTGGTGGGAAGCTTGGTAACTGTTTCGCTGCGCCATATCTATTCGAACAAGATCTTGCAGCCCATTGGCCTTGTCCGCTAGTCCACCTGCTCGCTTCCAACCAACACCAATACAACAGCTAACACAGTGCGGCCGCCGGAATGGAAAAGGAGTATCAAGTGCGTCGTTGTCACGTGGTTAGCAAGAGCATCGCCTCCCTACATGTATGTCCTCGCTAGTTTGCTACGTCATGAGCTACACATTACGTGCGAGCGATGAATGAACCATGGCAGTACCTCTAGGCTCATAAATACTAAGACCACCCTGAATCAGCTTACTGAAAACGGGAGCTGCAACTCGAGTCCAGGCCGCCTTTTTGTCGGCAAATACTACCGTCAGAACACCTCGTAAGAACGCACGAATTAGTGCGCCAGCCACAATCTCCAGGGTTAGATAAAAATTCGACACAAAACAAACCCGCTCCGTTCTATCGATGTAGCCCAGTACTTTCGACAGAGCAACAGGGTCGTCCCTCCCATTCCAACTTTCACCATGATCCAACTGTCGCGCAATTTCTCGTTGTATCATGAGTTATGTAGAGCGACTTTGACCCGCCAAGATGGCGGCTTTGCGCATCTTTTTCTTACGACACAATGGAATTTGATGTGTCGATCTGAGTCGGTGCAGACACTATGCACGGAGCACCTTAGCAGCCACGATGACAGCATTGGGTGCGTGATGTACAAGTCCAAGACGAATCAAGAAGCCAAAGGACCGAAAGATCCTCGACACATGTATGCTAACCCGCTAAGTCCAAAAACCTGTTGGCTCACAGCGCTAGCTCTTCACCTGGCATGTCGACCTACTCAGCCACCTGGACCAATTTTCCCTGGATCTGAGCAGAAATCACGGTTCGGAAGCATTCTTCGACAATTGATAAGTGACCTCAAGCACCAAACACATTACGGCACACATTCGATTCGCAAAGGTGTCGCTACGTTTGCATGCAGCGGATCTACCGGTGGTCGATCGATTGCTAGCGTGTGTCTTAGAGTGGGGTGGTCACTTGGCGGTGTCCAAGACCGCTACATTCGGTATGAATCAGCCGGAGACCAGTATCTCGGCCGGGTCGTGGCCGGCCTACCGTTGAACCGTCCAGAATTTTCGATGCTGCCTCCACATTTTGCAGACAACCAGCATCCGGTGCTTTGTGCCTGTGTCCGCCAAATGTATCCATCATTGCACACAATAAGCAGTCTTGGGGACATTCTGAAGCTATGTGTTGCTACGTTGGTCGAGCATTCAGTTTACTTACGGGACACCTTGCCTGCGTCACATCCATTGCTATCTACCTCCCTGTTCCGCAATGCAGCAATGATGAGCGACCTTCAAGCTGCCTTGGTAACGGGGGATTCACCGTGGATGAAGTCCACCGGGATTCCTCCGCATGTCGAGCTTTACAAGCAGCTTCAAGGAGTTCAGAAATCTATCGACAATTTGCCGCCGGTTCTTTTGGATGGGATGAGCTCTCTGATTGAGGAAAAAGGAGTTGCCGCTGGCAACATCACCAAAGATCTATTGAAAACTACTATTGAGTCTCTACTAGAGCGGGCTGGATTAGGTAGTGGCTGTACTGCGAGAGTTGTTGCAGCATCGCCTACACCGGACCAAGGGTGGATTGGCACAGCTCACTACTACGACGGAAAGTTTCATATGCTGTCGGAAACTCTTCTCTCATGTCAGTGGACGCCTTCCAATATTGACATACCACCCCGACATCCAGATAGTTAAGAAAACTATATCCTGCCTTCATGGATTCGTTCGCTATCGACCACGGCATCGTCGAGCCCCTGCCAGAACTCGCGGTCGCGTGGAGACCGCCTGATCAAGTCGACATCGAACAACGCGCCGCCGCGAACCATCGTCGCACCCTTCTTCAAGGAGCCAACAGCGTCCTAAAGTTCTCCACGGTGACATACCCACTGAGGCACATTTGTCCGAATCCTGACATCCGGGACGCGCTCGAACAACGTGCAGTGGCTCTGCAGCAGATTCACGTGGAGGCAATGATGGTCATGAACTTCCACTGCTGCCGCCTGTTCGAGCACCATCGGCGCAGCTACCCGAACTACCCAGTAGTACCGGCAAGATCTCGCACGATGGAGACAGCCCTGCAGCTGGACCAAGCTACGTTCTACCGGTGCTGCACTGCTGTCTTTGGTGACGAACAGATGCGCGCGCCAAAACCCTCGGCTAACGCTGCACTAGAGGAGTCCATCGACAAGTACAAGGCTTCGCGATCGAGGGTCATGTCGTATATACCACCTACGCTCTTCTATTCAAGCTCCGCTAGCAAAGAACTGGCGAATGACATGCTCGTTGCGTCGCAGCAACACGTTCGAACGAACTTCGAGGCGCGGCTTGTCAACTTCATTAGCCTGCAGCTTGCGTATCCGCGGGGAGCAGCTGAGGCCATGGTCGCTCGACTAAAGTCAAGTCCTGAAGACCTCACGGACGTCGAGAAGCAATGGCTTGAGTGGCTAGAACTGCCTCCTACAGATGCGAACATCGCTAGCCACGAAGTGCTATTTCTCGGCAAGCTGTACGACATGCTGAAGGTAATGGAAGAAATGCACGACCAAGACGAGATCCCGAAATGGTGCCGATTGTTTACGTTGCTGCCGCAGCCCACCTCCTGTGTGCCATCGTTCTTCCCGGTCACGACAGAGGTGCTCTACCAAGTCGCAAGGCAAATTTTGGCAACTACGGGTAAGGATGTCTTCGGACTCTACTACAAGTCCACAAACTCTCGTGGACAACGGACGCATGCTACGACTGCGGAGTTCCAAGAAGTGCGCGAGAGGATGTGGACCACGGTGTTCAACCTCGGAGACTGCGTCAGCCATACAGCGGATCCCCGAATTGGCGTTCCAAGGCGCAACTTCGAGTATCAGATCTCCACCAATGGCTACAGTGCTGCTGTGCTGACGTCAATTCCTGCTCCTCTTGAACGACCTGCTCTTTCTCCGAAGTATATACCACATACGCTGATCGGGATTGACCCAGGTCTACGGATGCTGTTGACGGCATACAGCCGTCCTATGCTGGGCTTTGTCTGCAACCCACCGGAAGAGCCATGCTCCATGCCCGGTTGGTGCAGTACCTGTCCAGGCCACGTTGGCGGCAGACACCATGGCAAGAAGCGCAGCAGGAACCGCCGTCGCCGCCACCGACGCAAGAGACGCAGCAGAGCAAAGTGCGATGTGGAGGGGTGGTGCGAGATCTGCCAATGGCACCACCCAAAGCACCGTCCGCGGAAACACGGCGTCAGGCGCCGGTCTCACTTCCTGCGTGACAATTCTCATGTCCTACAAGTCACGTCCCGAGAGTACCGACACATGAGTCGTGTCGAGCACCATGCATTCTGGTTCGAAGACCTGAAGAAGAGGTATCTGCTCTATGGTGCGTTTTTGAAGGACATGCCTTCGTTCAAGACTTCGTCGTCGGTGTCCCTGCTCTCTCGCTACGAGCACATCTGGAAGAATATCAGCGCCATGTTGGGGTTCTGCGCTCTCAAAGGGTTTCGAAAGTGGAGATTCACGGTGTCGCGATTCAAACGCAAGGCCGTGGCAAAACTCGCCAAGCGTGCCGTCCCGAACGTAGACCGTGACGTGTGTGTGGCTCTCGGAAAATGGAGCAGCCAGACCCATCTCGCGGGCCATATGCACGTCCCGCTAAAGAGGTTCGCGCTTGAACTCTCTCGCCGCGCAACCCTCGTCATGGTCGACGAGTTTCGTACCAGCTATCTTTGCTCCAAGTGCTCACGCCCGATGGTGGACACGCCATTCAAGATCTACGGCACGACGAAAACCAAAAGGTCGAGGAATGTGCGTGCCTGCAGAAATATAGCTTGTGCAGCAAACTACTGGGAGCGTGACATCAACGCCGCGAAAAACTTGTGGCAGCTTGGGCTCCTCCAAGTCACCCACCGGCCTCGAACTCCGCAGTTTTGCAGAGGACACCGAATCGACTAAATCGACCTAATTCAAATCAGCGTGGGAACGGGACCCTAAAAAGGACCTCAAACGAAAGCCCACTCGGTAAACGGGCTGCTGGGGAGTGAAAGGCTTAGTACCTTCATTCGTAGTTAGCCCAGTCCGAACGTAACGATCTCTCGAGATCATTCTTAGTGAATATACCGGAACTCGACGTCATGATGCTGCCCAAGCGCTTCCCGAGCCTCTTAACCCGTGCCACCCGTCAGAACGCGCGCTGCATTGGTAACTAACCTCTTCTCTATCTATTTCTCTATCTCCCACCTCCACTAACACCCCACTCAGCTCGTCGCCAGCCTCGTTCCCTTCTAGCGTTGACGCAGTCTCTCCCTGCTGCTGCTTGTGCTGCTCCTCGGAGCCTGCACAGAGTTGCATTCCCATCCCTGAACTTCAGCAATGCTGCAGCCTTCAGCACCCAGGCCAATGGACGTGTGGTGGCTGTGGGTGACCGTGTGTCGCTGCACATGGAGGGAACGTTGTCCGGTGGTGAGGCGCTGCCCAAGACGCAGGAAGGAGCTCCACTCAAGTTCATCGTGGGCAGCGGCCAGGTGCTCCCTGGTGTGGAGGACGCCGTGCAGGGTATGGCCAAGGGCGAGTCCAAGACGGTGGAGATCGAACCGGCCCAAGCTTTCGGAACTGACAAGCAGATCCTCACAGTGCCGCTCAAGGAGATGAACCTGCCGGAGAAGGAGCGCGAGATGCTCGCGGTGGGCCAAGTTTTGGAACTGGCGGGCGGTGAACGCGCCGTCATTGTGAAGCTCACGGACGACACCATGGACATTGACCTGGCCCACCCGTACGCGGGTCAGTCGCTGACGGTGACGCTGGATCTGGTGGACCATGAATTGCACTCGGAGCTGCACGAGGACGAGCGTCTGATTCTGCCGGATGTGATTGAAGAGGGTGACAATGTCACGTTCCCTGTCCGTGGAGACACCATGGTCATGCACTACACGGGCAAGCTCGCCAAGGACGGCAAGGTGTTCGACTCGTCGCGCGACCGCGGCCAGCCGTTCCAGTTCCAGATCGGCGTCGGTCAGGTTATCCGTGGCTGGGACGAAGGTGTGATGCGTATGAGTAAGGGCATGAAGGCCACGCTCAACATCCCGGCGGTGAAGGGCTACGGCAAGGCCGGCGCTGGTGGCGTTATCCCCCCTGACGCCGACTTGTTGTTCGAGGTCGAGCTGCTGGACATCGTGCGTCGTTAAACAACGAAGCACAGGGCACATGTTTGGAACCACAGTGACAGTGAACACATTATCATCGAAGAAGGCATGTTAATCACAACATTCTCTTCCTCTCTCTTCTCTTTTACACGTCCGTGTTGGTCGGTTCATCATCCGATTCGTCCAGATACGCCTTCAGATCTCCATACTTGGCCACCTGTCCAATGACAATAATCGCAGGTGAATACTTCTTCCCCTCGGTCTTCATCGCAATATCCTCCAGCGTCCCCAACAACACCACCTGATCCGGATTGGTCCCTGAGTGAATCAACGCCACTGGCGTTTCCTTTGCCCTCCCACTCGCCACCAAACTCTCACAGATACTTGCAATCGTCCGCGTCGCCATCAACAAGACGATCGTCTCTACCTTCGCCAACGTATCAAAGTCCATCTCCGCCGGTTTGTGGCCTGAAATGACGACGAAACTCGTGCTCAGCGTCTTGTGCGTCACTGGAATATTTGCAGTAGCCGGTACCGCCAACGCTGAGGAGATACCCGGCACCACTTGAAAATTGCATTGAGCTCTGACCAGCGCTCGGATCTCTGAGTGGACACGACCGAAGACCATTGGGTCTCCTCCTTTGAGACGGACGACGATGTGCCCACGTTGGCATCTGTCCACTAGCACAGTATCGATGTCCACCTGCTTAGCCGAGTCCTTCTTGCCTCCTCGTTTGCCCACGTATACAATCTCGCAGTCCTTGGGGATCAGCGCGTATACTTGAGGCCCCACAAGATCATCGACGACCACAACGGTGGCACTAGCTAGAAGACGTCGAGCTTTAAGAGTGAGCAGCTCTGGATCACCCGGTCCAGCACCGACGAGGTATACAGTGCCTCTGGAAGCTTGGACACGAAGCTGACGAGTGCGAAGATGAGGGATAACCACTTGGGACACGAGCACGGAGAGAAGAGCCCCAGACACAGCACCCAGCGCCAAGTCGCGCACAGCCATGGCTATCGGTGCTGTGGTGCTTGGCCCTGGTGAAATGTGTGGTCCACGTTGCTTATCGAAGATCAGATGGCTACACTTCCTACATGTCGTTGCAGTGCTTGCCTCCCTGACTCGCGTGCTGCGAGGCAAGCGGGGGTTATAGATAAATAAAAATGGTGGTGGTCTCGACAATTCCTCAGAACGACCGGTGCTCGAAGATGGGACTCATGGGGAGAGCTTCTCGCTTCTTATGATTGGGTCTCCTCCGTCTCTCGCGTCGGCTCTGTTCCTCTGCAGGAGGTTGTTTCTTCGTGCCGATGTCCATCTCCTCCGGTTCCGGTGTTGCGCTGTGCTTTTTGAGACGATGAATACGATTGAGCGTGTGTCTTAACTCGCGTTCGAGCTGCTCCAACTCATGTGGCGCCAGCGTCTCGATGCCGTAGCCGCTGAACAACATGAGCTGCCGCACCTCGTCCTCCGAATCCGCCAGCTCCTGTCGAAGGTCGCGGATCTCGTGCTTCAGCTCCTGCACCGACCTGCCACTGTCCTCATCGCTGCCATCTTCATCTTCATCTTCGACCTCTGCCTCCTGTTCAGACGACGAGTGTCGACTCGACTGCATCTTCAGCATATTCCGTTGTCTAGTCATCTCAAGTCTTCTTCTGAAATACAGCTGCGCCACCACCAGGCACCCCGATCCGATACACACCGCCAATAGCAGCAACAGCGGTTTATTCCCCGCCAAAGACGTCACAATAGCTTCGAATTCATCGTCTCTCGTCGGTGACAATATCACCACGTCACTCCACGGTCCGTCCGTCTCCGTCGACAAGAACGTCTTTGGAAGTAAGAACCCCAACAGCGACTTCTCTACCTGTTTCGCCTTCACCCTCGCTCGAAATCCCATTTCAAGCTCTAACGGAAGATCCATTAGAACGAGGAACGGGTCTCGCGTAATCACCCGTTTATTGGCAGGGTTCCACATCCCGTCAAGTCCCCAGCCTGTGACCCAAATCTGCACCTCGTACGAGAGCGAATCTCCCTCTGAATCTGTTGAATCTTCCTCCTCCTCCCTCTCCTCTTCTTCTTCATCCTCTAGCCGCGCATCTTTCGCTCTAGCACGAGCTGCCAATGGGTGATCCTCCCACGTCACGACAACACTGGAAACTTCAGCTGAGCGAGGTCTGTTGGTCGTAGTGAGGAAGTCCGCCAACGTCTGCATCGTAGGCTGTTTGGCTTCCTTTTCTTCGTCCACGTAGCGGACGCGATGCACTGACAGATTGCGCAGTCGTAAGTCTACGGACGAGAATTCTTTAGCCGCAGAAGGAGAGGAGGAGGGCCAGAGGAACGACGACGGCGTCGGGGATGGGCTGGTGGTTAGCGCTTGCAGAGCGATCGTCGAGAGGCAGATGCACAGAGCGGAGAAGCCGAAGCTGCCGACGGCTCGCAGTGGACGACGCTTCATTGGGCTGATCCAGTGTTGGTGTCCGACTTGGTGCTGGCGGTGTCGAAGGGTAAATGGCGATTCCGGTTTTGCGCAGATTATCCTACTGTATCCATATGATTACGACGCAGAACTGGAATAATGCGTTGAGGCGGGTCATGAGCAAATGATAGTGTATTGGATATTGCAGTTCACTTGCAGACACTATGTAAACTCTATAATAAAATTAACGGAGGAGTATGATAGAAGGAGATGGTATAGAGTGTTCGAACGGCCTTTCGATGACGTCGGCTTTTGCAGAAGTGACGACGGTCGCTGAATGCTTTGCTCGTCGTAGGACCTTGCCGGACCTTTTCGTGTTGGTACTGCTTCTGTAGCGAATTGCTCTATTCTAACGGCGACCAGCACGAAGAAATGGACAACGGGGAAGTCCGCCGAAGCCCCATGGAGACATGAGGTTGGTGCTGTCCAGGCGCAAAAACACGCTTTCCGCCCTCGACTGCAACTTGGCGGTGTACAGAGTGAAAACATGCAAGCTACTGGTCGGAGACGCTCGATCTCTCCGTTCTCGAAAATGTGATGGAGCTACTGTACAGTGGTGTGGTTGAAGTGAGCTTGCTTAACGAAAACCTCTACGATGGGACATCTGGAGGCAACCTCTTCAACTGTGACCCAGATGACCGAAGTGCTCGTCAGCTGGAGTTCATCAACCAACCACCCGCATCGAAACTTTTGCCGCTTGGTAATGGATGTCGTGCCAGTTATTGATTTGAGACCGAGCAGGTGAGCCTCAACTTTGAAGCTGAAACGATCCGCGCGTTATTTGACAACTATGGGATAGACCAGAGAACCGACCAATTCATTCATGAGCTGCAACCCAACTCGTAAAAAATCTCTATGGCGTGGTTCTTCCGGCTGTAGTGCTTTGTTCGCGATTCCAAACGTGTTGCTGCATTGCTACGACTGTTTCCGCTACGGAATGACCTCGACCGAGTTGTTGTACTTTGGGTAATTCAAGTCCTCAAGCTCGATAACCCCCTGGGCAATCGCGTTCTCCACGTCTGGTTGAATTTCGCGCATGCACTGGATCAGGTGCTTCACAGTTTGACAAACCGCGAGGAATCCCTCCTCACCCCACCACATCGTCTTGTTCGCGTACAGACATCGTCCACCGCAGATATCCTTCACAGCACAAGTCAGGCATAAACCTCCGATCCTGACAGAGTCGCGCACCTTCTCGGGAGTGAAGTCGTTGTCCGTGATATGAGCCAAATCGTACCGCAAGTCGCTATCAGGCGCAATAGGACACGCCGAAATGCCGCCACCCGTACGCACATTGAACGCGTCTCGACCCGATCCACATCGTAGCGTCGCTTTTTCGCCTGTGATCAGCGAATGCAGCAGCGGCAGGAACGGCGCAATGCCCAAGAGTTTCTTCTCGTTTAATAAGGTGTCACGGAAGTATGTAGCCAGCTTCGAGATCGACGGGTTATACACTTCATCGCGCCAATTGAGAAACCCACCACGGTCTTCATAGCCGGCGTACATGGGGGTGCTCCATTGGGCATCCAACTGCCAGTGCACGTGATCGAAGATGCCGAGATCGAAGAGGTCCTTGACATCTTGGCAGATGTCCCCACTCACGTGACTCACCGTCATACGAGCGATCAAGTCGCCATTGAATCCGTTCTTGCGGATGAGATATCCGTTGTCGATGGCTTGGCGCCAAGTCCCCGCACCTCGGCTGGCATCGGTGACGTTCTCACCACCGTCCACGGAGATCAAGATAGTGTTCATCTTGTTCACCACCGCGGTGGGTGTGTGGTTGAGTTTGGTGCCGTTAGTCTGCAGCACGAACTTGGTGGGTTTGCCTTGGTGCTGGGCCAACACCTTCTTGATCTGGCGCAGTTGCAGCAATGGCTCACCGCCATAGAAGCAGATTGCGAACGGCTCCTCTTGGTTCTTCAGAGGTGTCGTGAGCTTGTCTAATGCGTCGACCTTGTACTTGCAGTCGAGCGGGTCTACGAGATCCTCGATGTCCAGCTCCTCCGACGACCCACAGTACGTGCATGCCAAATTGCAGCGCTGAGTCAACGTCAAAAAATAGAGCATCGGGGGAGGTTGTTGTCGTCGATATAACAATTGGGAATGGTTTGGCGTGACATGCAGCAAAACCGCAGCGGGCTGCTTGCCAGCCAGTGATAAAGCTTACACTTCTATATGACCACCATGGTAGCATCCATGCTGACGTACACGTTTCCAGGCCTAACGTTAACGTTTTAACGATATGCTATTGACTGTGCAATGTAACTTTCTTTCAAGAGTTGTCGCGCCTTGGACTTTACACTTAACCTGCATTAATGCAGCCTTAGGGTTTATGGCTACAACTCGTGGATTCACAACCAGTTTGGATGCGATTGGAAGCAACACCATACAAGGCGTAAACTTACAGATACAATCACCACCGATCTCAACACATGTACTTCGATTTCCGTGCACTCGTAAATATGCCGCCTTTCCTGCGGTTCGAAGCAGTCAAATCGTATTGCTCTCCACTCTCGTCGTCGTAATTTTGCAGTAAACCCGCAAGTCCAAGCCCCACCAAATTTACACCAAGTCGATCGCCTACCTCCATTGCGATTACATACCAACCCCAAGCACACAAGGCAGCCCAACGACAAGTGTTAGCCACCAACACTGTCAATTTGACGCTGAGTCGATGTTTATCCCGAACCATAATATGAGCATCATCTTAGTAGTCATGATCGGGTGGATCGGGAAATTCTTGTCTTGTCACTATCGTGTGAAGTCATGAGTTAGTCGGAGTAGCCTGGTACCAGTAATACAGAATAACGTATTGTGCGTGAACCCCTGTCATTTTGGGCAAGTGATATTCTTTTTTCGTCGAGAAACCTCGGGTGTTCTCGTTGTTCTCGTCGCGCTGATATTTGTTGGAGTTCCCGTTGCGGTCATTGTCCGTTTTTTTAGGCTAGGATCATCGATACTTAGTATTGGTCAAAAGTTTGGATTGACTGCGGAAGCGCGACGCAAGCTGGGGGTGGCGCGTGAGCCTCTCTGTGCTATCACTCGTGTAGCTGGTCACTTTGGATGCAGCGTAGCAACTTCAACATCAAGTCGTAAGCCGTCAAATGCGAGCCGTAAACTGCTGCACTACTGTAGTGCTCCGAATCTGCCGTTTCGTAGGTGAATGCACTCATGTGCGTGCGCAAATACACATGCCCCAGTCGACCTCGAACCTCACAGGGCCTGACCCCGATTCAATTATACTACTCGGAGAATATGATGCACCGAAGCCGCTTGATAACACCGATCATGGTCATCTATGCTTCACACTGCCAAGGCAACAGTGCAGTGCAAGCTACTGATCTGGGGACGAAAACCGACCACACGATTTCCTCTAAGACGCATCGCAGCCTAAAGGGAAGCGTAAGACTTCAGGGCAAGAATGCCACAACCGAAGAAGATTAAAAATCTCAAGCCTCCGCACGATAAAAGCTGTGTTCCAGAAGAATCCGTCGACCATCAGCACCGTGGGGAAGAATGCAACGCTTATCAAGAAATTGCAGAAGGACCTGCAACTCAGCACAACGTTGGACAAAACTGACGAATTCGTTAAGAGTTTGAAAAAGAGTCCTACGATGAACACGCTCAAGACAACGTTGCCCAATGACCCAAGCAAGTTGGCGAAGAAGAATGTTGAGCAAGTTGGAACATTTGTGGCTAAGAACTCTGGTATGATCCAGGACAAATAACTCCTGAAAACTCGTTGGAAATCTTCTTGTGGTTGACCCTCGTGCTGACATTTATTGGAATGCCCATTCTGGCCCTTTCCAATTTTTTTAGGCTAGGATTACACCGAATATTGGTAAGCGATTCTTGTTTAAACGTCGTTGAACAAAAAACGTAAATCTATAGCAAGCACTCAAACCACTTTACAGGTTTCTGTGAATCTTTAAAGTATCCGTCACCAGTTAGAAATGCGGTGTCTGCGTGGTTCAGTTGTGGTTTGTGGAACTTGTCCTTGTAGCTCGTTCCAAACAGAGATTTATCAAGCTCCATCGCGCAACTCTGGAACTCCACCATACCATCATTTTCAGGCGACTTGTGGTGAACAATTTTGCCTGCTAAAAACATGAATGCTTGGTATATCGAGAAAATTCCGTCGTAGTCGTTGCTGCACATCACAGCGCTCACATTGTCGCGGTAAGCTTTTTTGTGCTGTAATGTACGCCGCGTTCAGTTCATCCGTTGCGTATTTGCCATTCTGGTAAACGAGAGACCGACGAGACTTAGGCATTGGGCATTTGCCAAAGAATTTGAACAAACCCGTCACTATCCCAGTAAATTTGCCCTCACAGACATCTTGGAAATAATCTGCCGCCATACTTCCTTTCATCGGCGCACTGATTGCCACCCACGAAGTGCCATCACCAAAGCTGCATTTGCCTGTAGCTAGAGCCATGGACATGACAAGTCCACCCATGGAGTGTGTCACAACCACCGTGTCCTGGATTATTCCTAAAGCCACGTCGCTCGTTTCGCTTATTTGGAGTGCACGGTCACAAAATTTCTCTTGCAAAGTGTCATTCATCCACATATTGTCGACGGTGTTCAAAACTACGTACTTGACCGTTGTACAGCATGGAGCGTGGTCGTTCATATTCCCCATCCTGCCGTTGGTATTTTCCGGCGTACCCTGCAGTTCTTCCATGTCGTTTGCGTTGCCGTTGCCATGAAAAAAAATACAAGGACGAGGTGTTGACTTGCACGTACACGACGACGCCTCCATCGCCATGCGCTCAGTAGACTTCAGCTTTCTTGAGTTGTTTATCGGGATCATTTTTCCAGTAAGTAGTGCATGAGCAGTCGGCGTCACTGAAGAAGATTTTGCCACGGTATCGCACGATAAGTTTTTGCCTAACATCGGCGGAATCTTTACGGGGCTCTCCAGGTACTTGACATTGATAGTTAAATCGCTGCTATATACCGTGAAGCCAGCACCCCCGGACGCACAGATCGCGAATTGGCCACCAGCAAATGTTGTTTGTAAGAGATTTCCACTGATGCAGTCGATACTTTCGTCGCCGATGGACGCGCTCGAAATCGAAACCGCATCGATCAGTGCTGGCAGGATGGAATCGAACGACAGCATTTCGGATGAAATACACTGAAGGTCTCCATTACTTGTGAACAAGAAACCAATGCCATCCACGTACGAATACGTGAATGTGTTGCCATCTTCAACAAAAGTAGAAGTCGACACCTCGTCCTTGTATTTTTTTTCATGGCAACGGCAACGCAAACGACATGGAAGAACTGCAGGGTACGCCGGAAAATACCAACGGCAGGATGGGGAATATGAACGACCACGCTCCATGCTGTACAACGGTCAAGTACGTAGTTTTGAACACCGTCGACAATATGTGGATGAATGACACTTTGCAAGAGAAATTTTGTGACCGTGCACTCCAAATAAGCGAAACGAGCGACGTGGCTTTAGGAATAATCCAGGACACGGTGGTTGTGACACACTCCATGGGTGGACTTGTCATGTCCATGGCTCTAGCTACAGGCAAATGCAGCTTTGGTGATGGCACTTCGTGGGTGGCAATCAGTGCGCCGATGAAAGGAAGTATGGCGGCAGATTATTTCCAAGATGTCTGTGAGGGCAAATTTACTGGGATAGTGACGGGTTTGTTCAAATTCTTTGGCAAATGCCCAATGCCTAAGTCTCGTCGGTCTCTCGTTTACCAGAATGGCAAATACGCAACGGATGAACTGAACGCGGCGTACATTACAGCACAAAAAAGCTTACCGCGACAATGTGAGCGCTGTGATGTGCAGCAACGACTACGACGGAATTTTCTCGATATACCAAGCATTCATGTTTTTAGCAGGCAAAATTGTTCACCACAAGTCGCCTGAAAATGATGGTATGGTGGAGTTCCAGAGTTGCGCGATGGAGCTTGATAAATCTCTGTTTGGAACGAGCTACAAGGACAAGTTCCACAAACCACAACTGAACCACGCAGACACCGCATTTCTAACTGGTGACGGATACTTTAAAGATTCACAGAAACCTGTAAAGTGGTTTGAGTGCTTGCTATAGATTTACGTTTTTTGTTCAACGACGTTTAAACAAGAATCGCTTACCAATATTCGGTGTAATCCTAGCCTAAAAAAATTGGAAAGGGCCAGAATGGGCATTCCAATAAATGTCAGCACGAGGGTCAACCACAAGAAGATTTCCAACGAGTTTTCAGGAGTTATTTGTCCTGGATCATACCAGAGTTCTTAGCCACAAATGTTCCAACTTGCTCAACATTCTTCTTCGCCAACTTGCTTGGGTCATTGGGCAACGTTGTCTTGAGCGTGTTCATCGTAGGACTCTTTTTCAAACTCTTAACGAATTCGTCAGTTTTGTCCAACGTTGTGCTGAGTTGCAGGTCCTTCTGCAATTTCTTGATAAGCGTTGCATTCTTCCCCACGGTGCTGATGGTCGACGGATTCTTCTGGAACACAGCTTTTATCGTGCGGAGGCTTGAGATTTTTAATCTTCTTCGGTTGTGGCATTCTTGCCCTGAAGTCTTACGCTTCCCTTTAGGCTGCGATGCGTCTTAGAGGAAATCGTGTGGTCGGTTTTCGTCCCCAGATCAGTAGCTTGCACTGCACTGTTGCCTTGGCAGTGTGAAGCATAGATGACCATGATCGGTGTTATCAAGCGGCTTCGGTGCATCATATTCTCCGAGTAGTATAATTGAATCGGGGTCAGGCCCTGTGAGGTTCGAGGTCGACTGGGGCATGTGTATTTGCGCACGCACATGAGTGCATTCACCTACGAAACGGCAGATTCGGAGCACTACAGTAGTGCAGCAGTTTACGGCTCGCATTTGACGGCTTACGACTTGATGTTGAAGTTGCTACGCTGCATCCAAAGTGACCAGCTACACGAGTGATAGCACAGAGAGGCTCACGCGCCACCCCCAGCTTGCGTCGCGCTTCCGCAGTCAATCCAAACTTTTGACCAATACTAAGTATCGATGATCCTAGCCTAAAAAAACGGACAATGACCGCAACGGGAACTCCAACAAATATCAGCGCGACGAGAACAACAAGAACACCCGAGGTTTCTCGACGAAAAAAGAATATCACTTGCCCAAAATGACAGGGGTTCACGCACAATACGTTATTCTGTATTACTGGTACCAGGCTACTCCGACTAACTCGTACCTTCACAAGACAAGTCCTGTCAACAGAGCGATCGTATTCGGTGTCACTGTCGTTGCACCTGCCACCACTTCGCACGCCGAATTGCTGTCGCTCAATTTTGGGGCCGAAATGCTGCGCAGTGGACGATCGAGATACTCCACCGCCATCGTAATATCACCACCATAAGCTATAAACCCTTTCGTTCCCGACGCACACACGACAAAGTCTTCTCCACCGAATGTCGTCTCGAAAAGGGTCCCGCTGGCGCAGTCGATCTCGATGTCGTCGTCAACCGACTCGCTCGAAGCGACTGTGAGGTTGTTGAGCGCTGCTACGATCGAGTCGAACGGGGTGATCGAAGAGAGACACCGCGTAGTTTGTGCGGCTACTGAAGTGGCGTCGTCGCCCAAGCTTTCCACCACGCATCCGGCGCCGTCCGCGACCATGTAAGTAAACCGTGAGTCTCCTTGGATGAATGTGGCGAATCCGTCGTATCGAACGCTGGTGGCCCTGGTGGATACTACGGGTTTGGCGAATACGTCAAAGACAGACTGACCGTGGACGTGCATGTTCTTTCCCTTGAGTAGAATATGGAGGCGTACGGAAGGCGCGTCGGCTAACGATCGGTGTATATCATGGTACGGTGGTGAAGTCGCCAATGGGTGGTCGGGTGTAGTAGCAACTGCTGTTGAGGCCAAGAGACCAATGATAGCAGCTCTCAGCAATAAAGACATATTGGCTTCGGTGGTGCAATGAAGAATGCGGTACCACGCTGCGAGGACGCTTTTCGGAATGGATGGACGAGCCCCTGGCACCTGTGGAGTGCTGTGCAATATGCCGTTGCTCTCCAAATTGTCAGCGCGTTATGACTTTTTACGGCGTATAAAGTCTGCACATACGATATAATGTAGGGAGTTGAAATGTTTACTGCGGTATGATCAACATGGAACTGTATTGATGTAAACCATAATCTCGAAGTCTGCAGCGCTCTTGTTCGCAAAAAGCAACTGTCGATTAATTTTTATCGCGCTATGCGCTCACTGGTACGAAGTGCTGTACGAGCGTGTAGACCCCGTAGCTTTTAATTGTGTGGAAACAAACATGGACTTCGCATTAGTGAGCCTTTTCTTCACGAGTATAATATTCGTTACACTCTGGACAGCAACATGCGTTATAGAGATTGCAATGCATCGATACAGCAGCCTGCTGTTAAAGGATCCTGCTCAGCAGGATCCTTTAACGGGTGAACAGCAATGTGCCATAATGTGACGTAACACAAAACAGCAAGGTGGCTAGAACTGCGCGCGCGTTTCCTCACTCGATACTTTCAGGCAAGAGAGACAGAGGCTGCAACACTAATGCAGACAACATTTTACGTGAAAGAACTCCAACAAGACAGACGCCGCGGTTGCTGACACCGAAGTATTGGATTGGCTGGACGGTGATGACGAAGAATGAGCCTTTGCCGTTCCTGTGATGACCAATAAGCTGGCCAGCAAGTACCCAGTCAGCGGGGCTGATGTAGAGCTCGCCTCGAGCGCAATCGGCGTTCATAAAATAATAAAAAAAAAAACTAAATAAATAAGCTGGCCAGCAAACTGAAATGGACGCTGCCAAAAAGGAATATTATCTAAAGCTCCGGCTCAAGCTACCTTCAAGAAGGTGTGGGTAGAAAGGAAGCGCCGGTAACCTTGGTCGAGTGAAGCTTATCAAGGAGTATGCAGAAAGGTTCACCATGCCAAGGGCTACACATGGTTACAAGCTACCCGTAGCCATGGAAAAAGCATGCTAACAATCAATTTTCTTTGCAAGCAATCGGAATACGCGTAACATAATTCGCGGGTTCCCCCTCAACGTCTCTTCCAAGGTCCTGAAACACAGTCGTCGCAATAGCCATCGAGAATTAATAGTACTTACCCCGCTGAAATTCGCCAACGACACGTTTCAAGAATTTTACGAATGCAATAAGTATGCGTCACCAATCTGTCGTTCTGAAAAATGGTTTTGAATCGAGTTCAGCCTTTGGCATTTACCGAATTTTTACCCTTGCATCAACCAGGGGCGATGATTCCCTTAGAGTACTCTCCATGACTGGAAAAGTTTTTACCAATACGACTACATGATAAACCCTCATGACAGCGACCCAGGCTGTGCATTAACCAGTATCAGCACTCAAGCAGTCGGAGTTGGTTCACCTAGAAGCAGGGCCAGCGTTGTCGGAGTCACCCCCATCGAACCCGCCACCACAGCGCACGGGGAACTGCCGGCGCTCAATTTCGGCGCCGATATGTTGCTCAGTGGGCGATCCAGATATTCTACCGCCATTGTGACGCTGCCGCTGTGAGCGACAAATCCTGTAGCTCCCGACGCACACACGACGAAGTTCTCTCCACCAAATGACGTCCCGAAAAGGGTTCCATTTGAGCAATCGATCTTGTTTTTAAAGCCAACGGACCCGCTCGAAATGGGCTCGAGACCATTGAGCCCAGCCACTATGGAGTCGAACGGGGTGATCGATGAGAGACACCGACCCGTTTGCGTGGCAACAGAGGTGGGGTCGCTAGTCGAGCTCTCCACCACGTATCCGAAGCCGTCTACGACCGTATAGTTGAACCTAGAATTTCCTTGGACGAAAGTAGCGAGTCCGTCGTAGAGCACAGTGGTTCCGTCCGCGGAGACGACTGGCTTGGCGAAAACCTCGAAGTCTGACTGACCGTGAATCTGCAGGTTGCTTCCCTTGAGTTGAATGTGGAGGCGTGCTGAAGGCGCATTGGCTAGTGAGCATTGCGGTGCAGTTGTCGGGGTAGTTGCCGCTTTTGCACAGGTGACTAGCAGGGTGACGAGAGCTACCACAACACGGGATGATGTACGCATTTCGGTTTGGTTTGTGTGCTGCGGAAGAAAATTCGGTAATGGCTGGCGAACTTGCGAACTGTCTATCGAATATGCCGTAATGCCGTATTACGTACCGAACAACTTTTCCGTAAGCGGGTCTCACAATTTGCGAGCCACAGTGCGAAAGATACAATGGTGATTGTGAAATTCACTGCGACACTTGTTCCTTATTCCTTCGCCGCCCACGAAGAAATGAGTTATCGAAGGGTTTATACGAAGTGTGCTGCAACACGAGAGTTTAAGGCTCGTACTGTCCCTCACAAACTACTAATGTTGTACAAAGTAATACATGCATTGTAAAACGCTCGCACAGTGGTGCATCTGTACTGCAGATTCTGCAAAAATGTTTCAAAGCAGTAGGGAGCTGAAGCTGGTTAACTGCGGAAAGGTGCAGGCTGGACAGCGTGTGCTCGTTCGTTCGAAGCCGAGATACATTACAGTCTCTTACACAAAAAAGGACAAGGAGTTTATGTATGAAGCTCTCAGTTGGGACTTAGGCCCACTTGAGCGATAATTGCACATGCTTTCTTTTTTTATAGATGTCGAGCCGCAACATCATGTAGCTACGATTTTTTTTTGCAATTTGCGTAATTCGAGACCACGAGTGTCACTTGCTTTCAAATACCTTCTGTACTGCAAGTGTCCTTAATCGGACCAAACCTCAACCTTGTCACAATTCCAAATCATGCGACGGCCAGTTCCGCGTGTTCCCACAGATTTACAGGAGAAGTTCACTATTTGGATGTGCTGCGTGAGGCAGAGGTCTGAAAACAAATCTTATAGTGATGGTAATGTGCTGCCACAATGATTGATTGTGGCCCTCCCAATCACAGTTGGTATATTGCGAACATGTACCCGTTCTGCGATGCCTTCCTTCAACCAGCATGTCCAAAGTGAGCTTAAAGATCATTCAACGTTTTTCACCACGCCTTTGTGCATTACATCCCAAGCTATACTAGTAGTTGGTATTTGTGAAGTATATCTTCTCCATGGTCATAGTCTGTGCGTAAGGCTATGAGCACGTCTCACTTAAGATTAGTATTTTGTTGTGGTCCGTAGAAGAACACTAACACTTGGTAAAGTCAGATTTTTCGTCTGGTCTGGTTGGCCATGGTAACGTGACAACGGAACCCAATACAGCACATCTCTTCCGGGAAATAGATACACACTATCGGCAGCCATCTCACACTTTCCAAAATTTTACCAACCGCCAAGCTGCTCGTTGAATCATTGTCAGTTTGTCCCTCTACCAACGCGTCGATAGAAATGGTTCCGTCGCGATTCACACTCGGGGTCGTCTTCGTCTTAACTCTCGCAATGGTTGTTCAAGCAGCTTTCGCCTCACCCTCGTTGCAACTCCGCATTATCTTCATGTGCGAGTCGATGCAGATTCACGGACAGTCTGTCGTCAACGTATTCGCGAATCCGGTCTTCGTTGACAACTCCACCGTACGGTACGACGGGTTCACCACTTTTATCCAGGGAGAAAATACGTACACTTACGTGCTCGCTGATGGAATCGGCTACGTCGTGCACTCGATTGGATACGACACCACTTCCATCGACACGCAAACCGTGCATTGTCTCTCGTCTGCCGAGCCATTCAGCTCCATTGTGTCGGCACTCAACAACGCCATATCCAGTTCGACTACCGATACCATCAACAACATTCTAGACTGTACCGACGGTAACTTGCTCGGAACGTCATTCGGTGGGGTGAATTTTACGATTTGTGCTTCGAGTAACTCGGGTGACTCGGGATTCTCGGTGCTCGGTGGTGCTATGTATATGACGGTGGAGTATGTTGATCCGGTCAAGAAGATATCAGCGCCAACGTTGACTGACTTGACTGAAAGGTGCGAGGTCATATCGTTCCCTACGTCGATAACTCCGTCGACATTAAACCTCTTGACTGGTAAACCTTTCACTGCTTCGAGGAAGCTAAACGTGACGCACACTTGACACAAATTTGCAGCACGATAGACTTAACCACGAGAACACGGCGCTTTTGACTCAAGATTGAATATTCGAAGTCTACCAGGTAGCAGACGCCATTCACTTAATTCGACATGAGTTCAAGGACTGATAGTTCGAACGAAAATTTAGGACTGATGCCGGGTTCCAAAATTCGTTTCGGGTTATTCCACAGACATTTACTATCTTCCACATAGCGTTTGCTCTCCTTTCCAGAAATCCTCAAACAATTTCCTGAACAACATTTCTAACCCTTGGCCCTCAAGCGATCCCAAATCATGCGACGGCCAATTCCACGGCTTACCGTACGAACCGTCAGGTTTACACGAGAAGTGCACCACTTTGGCATTCTCCTTGAGCTCTGCTGTCGTATTGAATAGAGTACTTTTCGCTGTTGGTGGTCGACGAAAGTCCGAGTTGAGTACCGTATACACAGCTGGAAGGTACCGCACGGTATTTGCAAAGTATTTGTTGAGAATATCCATGTCGAAGCCGGCGGCAGCTCCTCGTTCGCGAGCCCATTCAAGGATGTCATTGAAAACTGCATCACTGGGCTCGATAACTAGTAGCGAACTCGCAAAAAAAGGTTGCTCTAACCAATACGCTATCGGGGCGTACAACGTAGCAGACGGCAGATCAAAGAGGTGATCGAGGTTAACCATAGGCACAGCGTCGGCGTCAAGGAACACAACGCGGTCGTATCCCCAATCTTGAAATGCCCGAAGTTTAGTGAGAGATAATCGCCAAGTCGGCTCCGTCGCGTCCGCTTTCACAGGATCGACGACTATGGTGCGCGCGTGGTATTGGTCTTGCAATTTTCGGAGAAGATGAACGTCAACGCGATGGGTGTGCAGCACGACGACATCAATACGAGTTGTGTTCATTTGCAGCTCGGTGGTGAGACGGTGGATGAATTGAATCGCTGCACACGCGTAGGTACCGCTGGTCACGTAGAAGAAGTAGGCAAACCGTTTTCGTTCGGGTTGATCTGTCTGGAGAGATGATTGCTTGTCTTGGTTTTCCACTGCATAACGACTATCCTTTGGCAAGGATGCATTCTGGTTGCCAGAGATAAGCGTATCTCGTGTGTCGCCCGTGAAAATTATGTTTGCTCCTGAAGTTGAGATGAAGATCCACCCGCTGATTCCGACCATCACTGTTGCGACTAGTGCCAAAATCAATGAACGGCGAAGGTTGCGTGGTCGTTGGGCCGACGACATTGGCTGGCGAGTTGACGTCGAGGTAGTGCTCGTCCTGAACATTTTGAGCCGCGAATTGCAGGTAGCTCTGGCTGAGGGACAAGTTCGCTAATGTCAATGCCTCGCTCACGTTCATCAGTTTCATTGTGATCACTGGCCCGTTCATCAAGCAGAGGGTCCAAACAGAAAAGAGGTAATCAAAGCGCGTGTTTGTTACAAATAACGGCGCAGAAATCCGACAGACACAAAACCCCGACATTCTACAATCGCACTGTTCTGATCCGATAGTAAGCAAAAACGGTTTTTAGCCAATCACGACGCACTATTTCAACCAATACCTTACGAATTACAATGACTGGGTAGGGAACAAAACGCAGCTAAGGTAGTGTTAATTCTGCAGCTCATTTAGCAGTATGGCGCGCGCCGAGCGCAGCTACAGCATCAAGAAAAAGCGCGAGACGCTCGCGTTGGTGGGCCAGGTCGGGGTGAAGGCTGCCTCCGAGCGGCTGGGTATCGCCCGCGGCACTATCTACGACTGGATGAAGTAGACAGAGGCTATCTACGCCTTCGCAGGCAACGCGGAGTCCAAGACCATGAAGGGCCAAGGGCGCAAGGAAATATTTCCTGGCGTCCTTGAGGTTGTCACGTATATGAAGGACGTGCGACGCCTGGAAGGGGTAAGTTAACTTTTATTTGTATTAATGGATACATTGCAAAACGTATATGTACTGATATTTCTATAGGTTTTGTCTACTGCAGGCATCATCCAGTTCATGTGGCAAGTTCAGCCGATGTGGATGGAAAACTTCCTGAACGGAAAGACTGAAGGCGAAGTTGCACTCGAGCGCATGGTGCAACGCCTCGCTCATCGGTAAAATTTGACGTTTTATTTTGGCAATATGTTTTTACTGTTTAAGGTTTAGTTATTTATTGTACATTTTAGCTATGGTTTTACGTCCCAGAAGCCCCAAGCTGCTAAGAAATCCTACGAGGATCTTGAGGAAACCCGCGCGGAGTTTGCGCTGGACTTCTGGTCCAAGTACGGTGACTTTGAGGGAGGCGGCGTGTTAAATGTTGTTGAGACAGCAATCATGTTTGACATGCCGCCGATCAAGAGTTGGGCGGGCAAGGGAAGGAGGGACTCGGCACGCATACTTGGCGCGAACAAACATGCGGGTCGCATGACGGCAGTATTGACTGTCCGTGACGATGGTAAGCTTTTATTCCTACGTATTGTGCTATTTTATCTAAATGTTTACTTGTTTATGTTAATTTTAGGCTTCAAACTGCCAATTCTCTTCATTATCCGCGGCGTTCCAGGCGCGATCCTCGAGAAAAATGAGCTGAAAGAGTATCCGGACGACCACTTCTACACTACAAGAAAACGCATGGATGGATGCCTCTGTGTGGACGCTGTACGTAGATAAATTGTTAAAATTCGAAATAGATAGACCCACTGTCCTTCTTGTTGACAATTTCGATTGTCACGTCTCCAAAGAAGGACAGCAGGCCGTAGCGGAAGAGGCTAATGCTACGCCGGTCCCATTGCCCCCAAACAGCACGGCTGTGTGCCAGCCGCCAGATGTGGGGGTAATGGGGCCGCTAAAAGCAAAGATCCGTAACCGTACTGGTAGAACCACTGGAGGAACCGCTAAGGAAAAGCGTCTCCGCGCAATTCAATCTACAGTTAGTGCTTGGAACGCGTTAAGCGAAACAACGATAATTCGTTGCTTTCAGAAGGCTATCCCGAAGTACCCGGAGGTAACAATCTAAAATACATACCCTTTTTTGGCCAGTGATCGCCTTTTTCTGATCAATCATATGCTTTTTTGTGCGGTTTTTTAATTTTCATAACGTATTATGACTAATCATATGCAATGCCGGATTTCTGCGTCGTTGTCTGTAAGCACGTACCAAGCAGTTGTACTCCTCAAAATTCTGTCAAGCGCAAAAACTGTTCGTAAATTGATCGCGTGTCACAACAAATGCATCGCGTGATACCAGACGCCACAGCTGCAAGTACATATACCCACTTTGGATGCGATCGACAATTTTATTTTTCTCCACTCACCGCCGCAGTTTCGACTGGTTGCAGTATTCCCAGACATATATATTATCTTATGGCAAGCATTTGAGCCGTTTGGAGGTTTGCGGGTGAAGGAGTGTCGTGTCTTCAGATACGAGACCTAAACCAATCGATCTGATGTCGCTCATTCTGTTGATTGTGCTCTGTTTGTTCAAGTCCTGCAACCGTGAAAGTAGACGCAGCTACGAGGTGAGGATATTCCCCGTTTTAATTTCCTCGATGAAATGGATGGAATAGAGCTTTCACGAAGCAGTGCGAGTAAGTGGCTTATCTGTCACTCCGTCGAGCGACACTTTCGATAGTTTCCACTCGGTGTGAAAGAGGTCATGTATTTTGGTTAGATCATTGCCTAACTATCCACTCCTGAAATCGCTGGGGGTGTCGAAGCCCGATGATCTTGGGGGCTTGAAGCCCCGATATCACTCAAATGGTCGGTAGATCCGACGAGGCGCATTCACCACACATGGTGGAAGAAGATTGAGCACAGGAGGGCCACCACGTCCTCTGTGCTTTGGTGGTTGAACTTAAACGCTCACAGGCTCACCAGACCCGGACCGTTGTGGTGGGAGATCTTGTACACGTGGGGGGTCACCAGGCCCTACGTGGTGTGGTGCTTGAGCTGAGCGCGAGGGTACACCTTGTCCACGTGCCTTGGTAGGAAACTTGCACACGAGAGGGCTTACCAGACCGTCTGTGCCTTGGCGAGGAGGTCTTGAACGCGAAGGGTCCGTCGAGTCCGTCGCGCCTTGGTGTAGATCTTGGACACACGTGAAGGTCGCCAGGCTCCACATGCTGCAGCGTAGTTGATTATCTTGGTGGCGATCGCCAAGCCCGGCGCTGCTTCCGTCCGTGGCGCACAGGAACACTCCATCTCACCTTCTCGGCCCCAGACGGGGGACTTCTTCCGAGAAGAGAGATCCTCGGAAGAGGCGGTGGGAGAGTCCCTTGAGCCACTTAAGCCACACGGCGCGAATTGCAAAGTGATAGTTTCCACTCGGGTATCGTCGCGCTTCACGCTTGCGTATGTTTCGTGAAATCCGGCCTTGTTTGCGTCGTGAACCCATTTCCGATTTTGGCGCCAAGGGCCTTTTCCCCGATTCAAAACCCGCGCCAAAACGGGCGTGGAAACCGACCAATCACACGCCTCTATTCTCGTCCTCCCCCTCCCACCAACGACGTCAGTCAGTCTCCAATCTGCCACCTCGAGCGCAAGTCGAAGCGTCACAATGTACGTCATTAAGCGCGATGGGCGCCGCGAGGACGTCAAGTTCGACAAGATCACCGCGCGCATCACCAAGCTCTGCTACGGACTCAACCCAGACTACGTGGACGCCGTCAAGATCTCCCAGAAGGTCGTCGCAGGCGTGTACCCTGGCGTCACGACCTCCGAGCTCGACGAGCTCGCCGCAGAGACCGCCGCCTACCAGAGCACGCAGCACCCAGACTTCTCCAAGCTGGCAGCGCGCATTGCAGTCTCCAATCTGCACAAGAACACGAACAAAGTGTTCTCGGACAACGTCGAGGTGTTCCACAAGAACGTGCACGAGAAGACGGGCGCGGCGGCGCCTCTGATCGCCGACGACGTGTACAAGATCGTCATGCAGCACAAGGACCAGCTCAACTCGGCCATCATCCATGACCGCGACTTCGAGTACGACTACTTCGGCTTCAAAACATTAGAGAGGGGCTACCTTTTCCGCGTGAACGGCAAAGTGGTGGAGCGGCCGCAGCAGATGATCATGCGCGTGGCGCTAGGCATCCACAAGAGCGACATCAAGGCGGCCTTGGAGACGTACGAGCTCATGTCCCAGAAGTTCTTCACGCACGCCACGCCCACGCTCTTCAACGCTGGCACGCCACGTCCCCAATTGTCCTCGTGCTTCTTGCTGGCTATGCAGGACGACTCGATTGAGGGCATTTACGACACACTGAAGCAGTGTGCCTGCATCTCCAAGTGGGCTGGAGGAATTGGCATTAGTATGCACAACATCCGTGCCACCAACAGCTACATCCGAGGCACCAACGGCTCGTCCAATGGCATCATCCCCATGTTGCGGGTGTTTAACGATACTGCTCGCTACGTGGACCAGGGCGGAGGTAAACGCAAGGGGTCTTTCGCTATTTACCTGGAGCCTTGGCACGCAGATGTGTTTGAGTTCTTGGACTTGCGCAAGAACCACGGTAACGAGTTGCATCGGGCGCGCGACTTGTTCTACGCCCTTTGGGTCCCCGATCTGTTCATGAAGCGTGTGGAAGCCAATGGCAAGTGGAGTTTGTTCTGCCCCAATGAAGCTCCTGGACTCTACGAGTGCTGGGGTGACGAGTTTGAGACGCTCTACGAGAAGTACGAGAAGGAGGGACGTGCTCGCAAGACGATCAATGCACAGCAACTGTGGTTTGCCATCCTTGACGCGCAGATTGAGACGGGTGTTCCATTCATGCTGTACAAGGACGCAGCTAACCGCAAGTCGAACCAGCAAAACTTGGGCACGATCCGCTCCAGCAACTTGTGCTGTGAAGTGATGGAGTACACTTCTCCTGATGAGGTGGCTGTGTGCAATTTGGCGTCGGTGGCACTGCCGATGTTTGTGGAGGACGGTGTGTTCAACTACAAAAGGTTGTATGAAGTAACCAAGGTGGTGACGCGCAACCTGAACAAGGTGATCGACGTCAACTACTACCCGGTCGTAGAGGCGCGCAAGTCGAACATGCGCCACCGTCCCGTGGGTATTGGTGTTCAAGGTCTGGCTGATGCGTTCATCCTTATGAACTACGCGTTTGAGAGCGAGCAGGCACGTGAGTTGAACAAGAACATCTTCGAGACGATCTACTACGCTTCTATGGAGACGTCGATGGAGATTGCCAAGGAGTTGGGCCCCTACGAGACTTTCCAGGGCTCGCCGGCCAGCAAGGGTGTTTTCCAGTTCGACATGTGGGGTGTCACTCCTTCGTCCGGACTTTGGGATTGGGCTGCGCTGAAGGAGAATGTGATCAAGCACGGTCTTCGCAACTCGCTGCTGGTGGCCCCCATGCCGACGGCTTCTACTGCTCAGATCTTGGGCAACAACGAGTCTATCGAGCCCTACACGTCCAACATGTACAACCGTCGTGTGCTTGCTGGCGAGTTCACGATCGTTAACAAGTACCTGATGAAGGAGCTGATCGAGTTGGGCATCTGGACGCCTGAAGTTCGCAATCAGATTCTGAACGACGGTGGTTCCGTGCAGAAGGTGAAGGCCATCCCGGACAACGTCAAGGAGAAGTACAAGACGGTGTGGGAGATCAAGCAGAAGTCAGTGCTGGACCTGTCGGCCGACCGTGGCGCCTACATTTGCCAGAGTCAGTCGCTCAACATCCACATCGCCGACCCGACCATCAGCAAGCTCACGTCCATGCACTTCTACGCCTGGAAGAAGGGACTCAAGACGGGCATGTACTACATGCGCGGACGCCCGAAAGCTGACGCCATCCAGTTCACGGTGGACAAGCAGGGCCTCGACCTGCAACGCGCCAAGGAGGCGGCCAAGGCTGCCGAAGCTGCCCCCGCCCCAGCTGTCGAGACTGTGGCGCGTGCAGGAGACGACGAGAACGAGTGCCTGGTGTGCGGCGCCTAAGCGTGGCGACTAATAAGCTGCTGCGTACACCGCCACAACTCTTTGACGAAGCTAGCGGAGCTATGCATTTCGTAGGAAGTATAAAAGAATCCAAGCCACATTATAATGTGCTTCCATACGTTATGCTGCATGCGTTGATGAAGTACGGGTGCATCCAGCAGTAACAACACAAAGAAAGTAAGGATTTGAATAACGTGCAACGTTGTAGTCTACCAAAGGTGATCACCTCAACTTGACAAGTACGACTAGAAAGCTACCGATCAATAGTGAAATTGGCCAAGCTGTTGCTTATACAAACGGTAATAAAAACACTCATGTACGCACTGCACTTAGCGGCGACGGTGCCGGTTGAAACGGAGCCACAACACGGCAATGACAAGGATCTGCAATACCACGGAGTAACCAGCGAGGATGATCATGTCCTTCATGACGTTGACGTTCTCCATGCCGTAACTCTTGAGCAGGTCCCAGGCCTCTTTTGTGTTCTCCCTGGAGAAATGTTCGTACATGAAAGACTCGAACGAGTACGTGTGGAAGGCGACGTAGTAGCCCCACTTCCAGTACACGGGCATGTCTGCGAACGGCACCATGAAGCCTTCGCAAAGCATGAACATACCGAAGAGACCGGCACCCAAAGCAATGCCCATAATGTAGTGGGGCACAGCAGCACCAAGCAAGTGCATCAGGGACTCAGCGGCAACCAGTGACAGCGTCAAATTGAGCAGGAACGTCCCGAATGAATTGACGTTGGCCAGGAACACCACAATGGCGGACGCGAGCACCGAGATCAGGAGAATACCTGGCAACGAAGCCAGCAGGTTCGACATCGTGTACCCGGTCAACGATAGTGCGTACGACCGCATCTCACGCTCCATGACAGCACGGTGTTCAAGCAGAGCCGGAAGAGCTGCGACGGACATGAACACCAGGAAAGCTTGCACGTAGAATAGCAGCGGCACCATTGACAGGTCCTTGATACCTTCGTTCGAGCTCAGGTACATGGTGCCCACCATCAGTGACAGCAGCACGTACATTAGCACACGCAGCCAGAAGACACCCGGGTGCCTCCAGTTGTTCGTCAAGTTACGCTTAACGAGCACGAAGAACTGGTCCATCGGCCACGGTCTCATGGCCTTGAGCAGCTCCGGGTTGGCCAGATGGTCGCGACGAGATCGATCCCGAACCACATCAGCACGAAGTCGCTGAGGCTCAGCACTTCCCTTCAGTGCACGAGTGAAGGGCTCAAGCTTCAAGCCGTCGTGGAAGTTTGTGTTCACCAAGTGAACAAAGTACTCGGCGGGGTTTGTGTACATCGGACACACGTAGCCCATCGAGAAGAAGTGTGCAATAGCAGCATTGGTAGGTCCGCTGTACACTAGCTCACCGCCACTAAGAATGATCAGGTTCGTGAGCATGCCGTAAATGGAAGATGAAGGCTGGTGAATCGTACACACGACGTTCTTTCCACCTTCTTGACACAACCGCTCGATGTATTGCATGACTCCGCGAGCAGATGATGAATCCAGACCGGAAGTTGGTTCATCTAGCAGAAGTAAAGCGGGGTCTGAAAGCAACTCCAGAGCAATTCCAAGACGCTTCCGCTGACCTGAAGAGATACCTTTGTGAAAAACGTCTCCAACGCGGGCGTTGGAGCATGATCGCAGACCCATAGCGTCGATCACATCTTGAACACGGGCTTCACGCTGCACGGGGGGCATGTGGCCGGGTAGACTCAAACCGGCACCAATCTGAAGTGTCTCCAGAACTGTGAAAGCTCCGAGGAATGCCATGTCTTCCGAGACGTAGTTCATGATGGAATGGAAGGTGCGGAGGTCACGGGGTTGGCCGTTCACCTCCACGAGACCTTCAAGATGCACGCCCGAGCCTCCCGACGGCACTCGGTCCGCAAGCATATCCAGCAATGTTGTCTTACCGGCACCCGACGGCCCTAGAATGGCAGTCAGCTCGCCGGGACCTGATCGACCCCACACGTTGTTGAGAATCTTACGGGGTTGTTGACGTTCGAACTGCGCCTCAAGTCCAGAAGGGCCTGATCCACGTTTGCTGTTGTTACGGAGACGTCCGAGCGCCTTCTCCTTGGGCTGAATGAAGTACGAAATGTGCTGCCAACTGATGGAGCACGTCTGCAACGCCGCACGCTGACGAAACCCCTCCGTCGACAACTCCGAGTTCTGGTCGAACAGAGCGACCGTGGCCTTCACCGGCACGTTGTTGTTGTTGAACGAGTGCGGCGCCGGTCCCTTCAACGTGTCCAAGTTCCCATAAGCTGTGTCAGGTGACATGAGTCCGCTTGGGTCGAGTGTGCGACTGCGTTCGAGGTCGTTGCGGGACATCGGGGCACCGAGCACCGCCGTGGGCTCCGATCCGTCCGAGCTCATGGGTGTGTGGCTCGACGATGAGGCCTGTCGAGGCACGGGTTGTCTACTATTCGAGGGCATGGCTGCAAGTCGAGTCGACAAGAGCTGCCTCCCTAAGACGGTCTTTTCCGTAGTGAGAGACGCCTCACATCATCTCTCCAGGAGCAACCAACCCGAGTGAGTGCCGTGCTGCCGTTTTGTAAAGAAGAGTCAACTTGGACAGTTCGCCACCTGGATGCAGCGTCGTGGCGTTTGCTGCACGTAGACTCGACAAGGCGATCTCTCCAGATTGGCAAAGTCTCACAGAGCACGGACTTCCAGTCAGCGACGTGGAGCACTTGAACCGCCCGTCACTACCAGAGCTCATGCAGATCAAGCGTTGGTGGCGGGAGGGGTAAAGGGGCACACGTTGAACGGTGGACCCCGGTCTGCACAATGCGGTCTCCGCGAATAAGCTGGGGTTATCATGCATGCCACCGATCATGGCAACGACCACGGACACATCTGCGACTCCCGTGGGGTGTCTTCCATGTGATCCATTGCAGGTGGTGAATTCGGCTGGAGCCACCTGCACTGCAACGTCGGACTCCGCCGACATCAGGATGGATGGCAGTGAAATATTCCAGATGAACAGCTTACGTCTTGCCAGACACCAACGCAATGCTAAGCTCGCTGGACACTGAGAACATTGCTGCTGGCGGATGGTCAGGCAGGTGGCGGCGCTGTCTGGTGCTCATAACTGCTCACAACCCAGCGCGCGGAAGCAAAAGGCGCTAAGTTGGACCTGTCACAGCATCAACCGTAGTAACTGCTATCATTCCAGCGTTGCATTCAAAGTGCTTCGTGACAGCGTTCCTTGCTCGACAGAGGTCGGGGGCCTTGGCTAGGTACTGCGGGGCAACTGATCTTATCCTAGCGAGAGCCACGTCTTCTTTAGCGTGGACTATCGCGTTGCCACATTACACATTCAAGATTGGGATAAAGGACATTTCGTGGGAAAGAGATTAGCTTGTGGCCACCGAGATTTTCGAGCCAGAGGTGTGATCGACACCAACGGGCTTGAACCGGCCCGAAGTAATGACATGATAGTGTTGCCAATGCCCTCGGCTCGTTTATTGATGTCAGTTCCTGAGACCCCGTCGTGAGAGGTCCTGAATGGCGGCCAAAAGGCTTAGTGAAGTCTTGCATTCAGCGTCTTGATGGGCCTCGCACGCCCGCCGCACTGTCCAATACGCGTGTCCGTGTCCTTGACGCGTCGGTACAAATTGCTGGCTCGGGTCAGCTTTTCATCGCTGCGTCGCAACACCATCCAATTGCTGTCACCGTGTCTCCACCAAAAGTTGGTCGTTCCCAGCCGTTTGACCTCGTCTCGAGCTGCAGGTATGTACGGAGAGCTTGACTTGTCCAAAATCAGCGAGACGACCGGTCAATCACCGACTCGAGGGCTGTGGAGTCATGGCTTGGAAAAGCCCTTGGTCACATTGATCCAGGTGCGAGTCTGCGATCTTCGTCATGAAATTCATGCCCGTCCAACGTGGCGTCGAAATGGCCCGTATACTGTACCAGTGCCTGCGGCAGTCCACCTCTGCACATCCAGAAGAACTGCTCAACATCAGCGTGGGGCTCACTTTGAATTTCGCCAAACAGATTCCAGCGGTGCCCCAGCGCAAAGCTTGAATCTTGAAGACAAGATGGAGGCACTATCGCTGCGTTGCAAGCCATAGAATGCGACGTGAAGCGGTCCCCAATGAACGTCAAACCCATGGCTCCCTTGATCAATAAGGGTCGAAGGAGTTCCAGACCAATGCAGTAGTTCCTTGTCTTGCACGTTGACTGGAATGTCCGCCTCCTTCCAAACACGGGATCAACTTGATGCCATCAAGTGACGGCGGACCAACCAAAGCCAGACTATTCCCCATCGAGCAAATCTTTACTACTGTATCAAGGCTTGATTGTTTTGGCGTCCCGGTCTCAACAAACTCGGGCAGAAGAAAAATTTCATCGTCACGCCGCGAGCGCTCCTTTCCGACGTCCGTTTGTTTGCAGTAAGCACCACAACGCTAACACGGTTGACGCGTATTGTGGTGGTTCTGTAAGTTAGGTATATGCATCCTTTCAGGAATCATCATTCTTGTGAATCAGTCTAGACAGCACCAGCAACGACAAAGGATTGCAATTAGCCAAGTTATTATCTAAAACGCAGGCCGCCGTACCGATAGTTACGATAGTCGAAGATCGTCTAACCACCCTTGATGCTCTCTAGCGGTCGCGGAAACCGCTGGTGGGTGATGAAAGTTATGGAGTCATGTTGCGCTGATCTTCTTCAATTTCACAGGCGAGGCTCCAGCGTCTTCAATGAGTGGAGGTTCTTGTCCTCTTCGGCAAATTCCAGACGCTTCTGGGCCTTCAGCAACATCCGCATCTCACGCTGGTTGTCCTCATCAATGGTCAGGCCCTTGTCGATCGACTTGAACGCGTCCTTTTCATCCAGGTTCAGCACCGTAAAGTATCTAGCGCAGTAGAAAAACACGCCAAAGGGATACCGTAATGAGGCTGCGAGCTCTAACAACCAGCAGCTACTCTAGCAGAAGAGAGAATGACGTACCCGCTGTGAGACTTGCGCTCGCCACCGCCGACGACAGATTGAACAAACACCTCGACCTCGACCTCCAGGCGATAACGACTGCAATTCCACCACAAACGAAGATAAGCTTTGTCGTTAGACCACTTAGTGTCAAAACTAATGCATGGAGCTACTCACCGAACGTTGACAACGCGAGCGCGCGCCGTGACAATATCCGAGGCCGAAATCGGGAGCTTAAACAGCACGCGGTTCATCGCAATCGTCACCATTTTCTCCGACTTGGTGAAGTTCTGGGCGCAGTACAACGCAGCTCGGTCCTGTAAACAACAAAACGCGTCACATATTAAAAAAAAAGTCTTCCACTCTACCAAAAGCATCCATACCATCCAGGTCAACAGGTCGCCACCGAAGACCGTCTCGTTGATATTGAGATTCCTGGGCAAGAACCAGTTGCGCACTTCGATCTCCGTCTCGCTCACAGAAACGTACTCGTCCTTGGTCTCTCCAGGCAGCAGGTCGTTGTTGTTAATAAAGGGGATTCGATCCACCGCGTCCTGCTCTTTTCTCCATCTCTTGGCCAGTTCCTTGCGTTTATTCGCGACTTCTCTCATCTTGAGGCAATGGTCTGCTCTCTCGGCGTCGAACAACTGCGGGAGTCCCTTCCTGGGGCGTCCAAAGCGGTTGATAGCCACCATCGTGATGATGGCGTCGTGCGTGTGCTGGAATGTGCCACTGGGGATGTCGTGTCGATAGCCACTGACTTGCACCGCCATGGAGGAGTTACTGAGGCCGATGACCTCTCCCTCCGCCCGCACGAGGTCTCCATGGAACACAGGCTTGACCAGGTCCACTCGGTCGAACGAGATGGTGGCGGTGGGGCCCAATGAAACGCGAGACGAGATCGTGCCTGCTAGTACGTCCATCAGCTCCAGTATGGGGCCTGTGCGCAGCCATCGGCCCTTTTGGCTCTCGTCGCCCTGCAAGGTAATGTATCAATTGTGTCAATGTGTCATCGTGCACTGGTTGTCATTCGTACGATGATGTCGGTGAAGGCCATGCGCGTGTCCTTGGCGCGCACTTGCGTGGGCATGCTGCGCATCCGCCAGACGTCCTGCGCCGTGGCCACCAGCTTCTTGAGCAGCACCATCCTGGTCACGTCGTGGCTCTCGATGGAGGGCCCTCGCTAACTGCCTCTGATTGGCCAGCTCCCAAGGGCCAATCCGCGTCGTGAAGCGCCGACTCGAACCACACCCCTAGAAAATCGGCTCTCCGCCAATCAGAGCGCGTTGCGAGATGCATCGTCTAGGACCCCACCCCTATGTGCCCATTGCCCCATTCTAGTTGACTGACCATCACTCTTTCCTGGTCATGGCGCTGCACGTGCTGGACAAGCGCGACGTGCAGCGCATCTGCAGTGGGCAGTCGGTGGTGGACCTGGCGACGGCGGTCAAGGAGCTCGTGGAGAACGCGCTGGACGCGGGCGCCACGCAGATCGAGGTGAAGCTCAAGGAGTTCGGCCGCGATGCCTTCGAGGTGAGCGACAACGGGGCGGGCGTGTCTCCGGAGAACTACGCGTCGCTGGCGCGCAAGCATTTCACCAGCAAGATCAGCCGCTTCGAGGACATCGAGACCGTCGCCTCCTTCGGCTTTCGGTATGTATTATTTAAATATGTGTACTAGTATTGATTTATTTACTTCTGCTATTTTTTTTTGTAGGGGAGAAGCGCTGAGCTCGATCTGTGAGTTGGCGGCGGGGTTTTCGGTGATTACGAGGACGCACAAGGAGGCGGTGGGGGCGCTGCTGGAGTTCGATAAGAGTGGGAAGCTGAAAAAGGAGACGAAGAAGGCGAGACCTGTGGGGACTACTGTTGCAGTGGAAGAATTGTTCAAAGTACTGGAATAGTTTAGAGAAGAGAAGGTGGGGAGGAGCTAATGATTTTTATTATATTTTTTTGTAGCCGCTGGCGGTGCGGTACCGGGATTTCCAGCGCAATATCAAGAAGCATTACGCCAAGCTGTTGAAGGTGCTGCAAGCGTATGCTGTCAGATGCGCGAACGTCAAGATCTGCGTGTTTAATGTCACGGGGAAGAACGCCAGTCGACATGTTGTGCTGGCTACGCAAGCGCACCAGACGATGGGGGAGAATATTGCCAATGTGTTTGGCACCAAGTTTTTCAGGACGTTAGTGCGTGTGGATTTCGAGTTGCGAGGGAGTTTGGAAAAAGAATCACAAGAGAAGGAAGACGGGAGTGATGCTGGCGACTGTGACAGTGAGCAGAAGAGTGCTGCGATGGATGTTGAAGACAACTTGAGCGGACAGAAGCGCAAGGTGGAGGGATTCGTTTCGAAGGTTGGGGCTGGCGTCGGCCGAAGCGACAACGATCGGCAATTCTTCTTCATCAATGGACGACCATTTGACTTGCCAAAGGTATGCAATGTGGCGAAGCGGGTTCTGTTAAAGTGGATTCGGCTAACAAGCGATTTTGGTGCCTATTGCTAGATGGCGAAGACACTGAATGAAGTGTGGCGGCAATACGAAATGAAGCAAAAGCCCGCGTGCGTGCTGAACTTTCATCTACCTCTGGGAGACTATGATGTGAATGTTACTCCGGACAAGCGGGAGACTTTTGTCAAGCATGTGCGTGGCGTTGTTCGCTGTTAACAGCTATGATCGAAGTGTGGCTAACGTTCATACTTGTGTGACGTGTTCTAGGAAGCGGAGATTGTCGATGCGTTTAAAATGGGTCTAAACAAGCTCTACGAACCGAGTCGTGGAACGTTTACAGTCCAGCCATTGATGACAGCGTTTGCTCGAGCTCCGAAGACAGAAGATACCGTGAAAAAATCGTCTTCTACTATACCTCAACGCAATGCTGACGAGCAACTCCAGCTTGTGCCTGCTGTTGACAACCGAGATAGCGGCAACGATGTACCATCGAGGACTGCGTCACCACAAAAAAAGTCTCAAGATGCTTTGGGCAATCCTGAGCTGCAGAAACCCAAGCATGTCATTGTTGAGATTCTCCAACCGAAGTTTCAGAGGAGCGAAAACACAGAGGATACACTTGACAAATCTGAAGGTGATGAAGAGCCAAAACGTGCTGCGTCACCCAATACAAGTTCTGTATCCCCATCACCATCCCCAGAACACGTCGTGCTGGACCTGCAAAAGCCTGCCAAAAAACGAAAGCTGTACCCCTCTATGCCGACACAAGCGACCCCTTTCGCGCCTGAAGAAAATGTGTGGTCTTTTGACGAGATGGTCAAGCAACGACAGCAATATTTCGAGGAAGAAGTGGAATACGAGCGAAAACGAAAGACAAACCGTCTGAAGGTGCCGAAGACATGCTCAACGTCGGTCGATGCCAATGCCTTGGACTCCGATAATGAGGCCGCTGCAGCTGCTTTACAGCGGGTTCTCAAGAAGGAAGACTTTAAGCGCATGGAAATTATTGGCCAGTTCAATCTTGGATTTATCATTGGCAAGCTAGACAACGACCTCTTCATTATCGACCAGCATGCCAGCGACGAGAAGTTCAACTACGAAACACTGCAACAGACCACAATCATGCACCAGCAACCCCTTGTCCGGCCCCTAATGTTGGAACTGACGGCGGGAGAAGAAATGATCATCTTAGACCATCAAGATGTGTTCGCGAAGAATGGATTTACCTTCCTAGTCGACAAGGACGCTCCCTCTACGAAGAAACTGAAGCTGCTATCGCTGCCTTTCACGAAGCACACGCAATTCGGGACTGAAGGTACAGTCGCTTGTTGTTTCATTATTTTGACTGGTCGTTGACATTGAACGTATTTTGTCATAGATATTCGAGAGCTGGCATCGCTGTTAGCCGACGCACCATTGAATCCGTCTACCATCCGATTGCCTAAGGTGATGACAATGTTTGCGTCCCGAGCGTGCAGAAGCTCGATTATGATTGGCACCGCTCTCCACAAAGAGGAGATGCAAAAGGTATGCCAGGATGGTTCGTGGTGGATATTGTGGTTGTTGCTGATACATGATGCTGATTGCTACTGTCACAGATCGTTCGTAATCTGTCAGGCCTGGACCAGCCGTGGAATTGCCCGCATGGGTACGTTAAGGATCCATTCAATCTTGCCAGCATAGAGGCAACGATGTCTAATATGCGTGCTCTGGTACTGTAGGCGTCCAACCCTCCGCCACTTAGTGGACCTCATGCACCTCGAAGACACCAACAGCAACAACAACTAATTTCGTGTAATCAAGCGTATACCTAAGCTAAGGTTCTCCTATTGCGTTGAGTGCGAGCCGCTTGGATGTAAGGCTACGTCAATAATTATTCAGCAGCTCGGTGCCCCATTCGGTAATGTAGGCGTCACGTTGCTGGGGCTCGGGAGTGGCAGTTGTTTGTGATACTTCTCACACAATTTGTTGTACGCTTCGACGATAACCGGATCGTGGGTATCCCCATTGTAGTTAGTGTTGACGAATTCCGTCCACTCGCGGATGTCATTTTCTTCGGGGGAGTGGGTGAAACATCCACCCTCGCACTGGCATTCTCCGCCGTACTCTTTGGGAAGGTTTTCTGGCGCGACGAATTCCAATAATGCTTTGGTAATATCCTTCTGTCCGCGCAGCACGTGAATACGCTCACGAGTTTTGGGGTTGACAAGTGGAGAAACCAATTTCCAGATGAGGTTGAACCAAGCAGGCGGATTAATGATGAAGACCTGGTAGACGCGCTCGGGGTTGTAAGTGGCGATGACTTCACCCCACTTCTTCGTGTAGTTGACCACATCGCTCGACATGTCCGCCATCGAGATGCCCTTGATGTCATAGATCTTCAGCATGTTGCCGTCTGGGAACGGCCGCGGGTCGACCACGTTCCACATAAACTCCATCATCCGCACGTGATGCATGATGGCTTCATCCTCCGTAACACCGCGAGCCGTGAAGTCGTGTAGCGCCTTCCGTTGACCGCCCAGGAATTCGAAGGAAATGGGGTGACCCTGCCTATCCTTCTTATGCATGAAATGAGTGAAGCACTCCTTCATGTCGGTGAACACGTGTGAAGGGCGCAACAAAATCGTATCAACATCGTTCTCCTTGCGCCAATTCAAGGTGGCAGCGTAGCGCTCCTTCGCCTCCTCTGCGTCGCCCTCACACCCGGCCAGGAAACGGTTGTCAAGTTCAAGCTCCTCGCCATGCTCGTCGTCGTTATCTTCCGGTGATCCTTCACTTTTGCCCATGGTAATGCTGACACATTCGACGCGCAATTGTTGCGCTCGTGAAAATCTCTTGGTCGTGAGTAGCAGGCTGATACGCTCGTGGAAGCGTGTGAGGAATAGGACGAGAGCCGACAGCCACGCCAACAACTCAAATGAACCGTTATCCATCGAGTTCATCACCGCTGCTACGGCTGCCAAGAAGGAGGTCAAGCCCCAGAAGCGGCGGTTGGTCTCCTCGGCACCTTCCGAACTACCAAGGGCCTTCTCTGTTTTGACGGCAACGTGCAGCACGTGGTCATCACGTGGGCCATTCCCCAATGGTTCAGCCTCAACAACAACTGGTGGGCGATCCTTCTTGCCGCGAGCTAGCATTTCGCACGAGTAGAGCGCCATGCCATTAGCGGACGGACCATTCACATAGAATCGGAGAATGCTGGAGGGATACATCTCTACTTGGAAAGCTTCACCAACGGCCGGGTTGCTGGCAACGACTGACTCGGGAAGTGAGGATTCATGCTGGACTGTCACACAACTGATTGAGTTGTCCTCAGGTCGTGGGCCGCGCTGCAGTTTGAAGAGCGCGTCTTGGAAGAGCTGCATCGCCTTGCGTAACGTTTGCGCGATTTCCGTGCACTGCTCAGGAGTGCGGGCACGCACACGGAACACTCGACCATCGGACCGGATCACCGTAAGAATGCGTGCGAACTGGTCGTTTACCTCAATGTGCAGGATATCCGACAGATGAACAGACGATCGGACCTCACCAAGCGCCATCGCCGACAATGGGGCCGTATCATCATCAGGGATCGACCCTGTCGCCTTGAAACACAGCATCTCCGCTGTTGTCAACATGAAGATCCTCCACTTCCACAATGCCACATTGGCACTCATCCGGCGACTCGCCAGGGAACGCCCGCCCATCGTAAACGTGCCCAGATACAAAATCTCGTCCATCGTGTTGTCCTGTTCCTCCAACATGCAGCTGTACAAGATACCAGGCATGGCACTGGAGTTGCTGCTCACCAATCCGCCACCCAGCGAATTCAAGCTGAAGCTTCCTCGACTACCAACTTCGGGCATCCCGAGTGCATCAAAATCCTTTCCAGCTGGAGGCGTTAACGGAGCCAATGCCACTGGGATCTTCTCGCCAATCAACGGCGACAGCTCGGGGTCGCTTTCTCGTTCGACGTAAATGGGATTCGGGCTCGAGTTCTGTCTGGATCTTGCGTTCTTGGGACTGCGATATCCCGCTCGACGCTGCACCAAGTGCCTCGTGCACAAATCGCACACTCGCACCTCCTTCATGATCCCCAAATGGGGCAGCGGCACTTGGTTCTTACTGTGGACGCCACACACGGCCATTCCGCAATTCCGACATCGATGCTACACAGTGTCAAATAAGAAAACAGGCTAAGCATAATCACCCAAAACTATTTCGTGAAAAACCCAGCTAAGAAGCCCTAAAACCCACTCACTCGTAGTCGCAGAAGACGGAGAGGAGCATTGCACACGTGACACTTGGAGTCCGCGTCTGTGCTGCTGCTGCTGCTTTGCGGCGCCACCGCGACGTCCAGTGACCTGGTGCTGCTGAAGTCCGCGGCTGTCGCGTCCTCCGAACTGGGGAGTGGGGCGCTGTTGCTCTTGAAATGCGCCAAAAACGCGGCTTTGCGTCTCTGGAGCTCCTCGACCATCGACGGCTCGGCGGCGGACTCGCCTGTGGTGGGCGACGCTGGAGACGGAGACGCGGAGGTGGGCGCCACGTCGGGGGCGCGGTCGCGCAGGAAGCGAGGCATTGCGAGGCGTTCGCCAGCGCCCATACTGGACTGAGGTTCACGACACCGTGAGAGGGTCCTTTAGCGACGTTGGAGAAGTGCGCGCAGCGTCGAGAGCTGGGGCGGAACGAGGATGCGAAAGGATGACGCACGAGAGACTCTTTTTACATTGGTCCTGTGGGACAGCCCTGTATTTCATATGTGGACTGTAAACTACAACCACCAAACTCTACAACGTGATATTCGATGTTTCTGGCCGTTGATAATTTGAAGAATGCACACCGTTCGACATGTCCCACATGAACTTAGGCTGAAATGGAAGGGCCATTGGCAAATGTATCCCTGTCGCTGTCAGTGTACACGCAGTTCGACGCCACCACAGCGCAGTTTTGCTTGCCCTGAAATCCCACGTGCTGGATTATTATTGTACTTAGTAGGGCGTCGCTCTATCGTTCGCGAGGTTGTTCACGTTGTTCACGACCACCTGCGTGGTCCGATGTTTATGACGGATTGAGTCCTCGAAACGAACGTTCGACTAAGCGTCCGTAATTCTTCGTCCCAACAGCCAATCATATCGCGCGAAAGCTTCGGTATCCAGTACGCGCCACTTGAATCAATTTGTGCCTGTTCGAACGCACTGTCCAGTTTGCTTGTACACGAGGACAGAGGCGTCTGCTATTTATACTGGCCAACTAGCTGTGTGCACGGCAAATCTTGCTGGAAGGAGAAACGCTCGATCAAAGCTGATGGAACCCGTGCTGGCGGGAATCATATCTGTCGGTGCGTCCACCAACTATACTCTCACTTCCAAATCTATCTCATTCAAGTCGCACAGAATCTCAACTACTATTTCACAATCCAAACCAACAACCCACATCACTAATTGCTCCTCCATCCGGCGCACTGCGCGATGACGCGGCATCGCAGCTCGGCAGACACTCTGGAAGCAGCGCACGGACTCACTCGAGCTGCCATTGTCTGTACGCTCAGACAGCTGCGCCCGTCAGATGACCTACGTCATGAGATCAAGACTACCTGCGTGGTGATGCGTCAATCGGTGGCGAAGGCATGGAGGCTGGCGAACCTCCATGTCCTCTGCTGCCTGGGATCACGAAGACCACTGCCATCTCTCGATCAAACGTGCTTTGAGTGGTGCCTTCGCGCTGTCCGCCAGATCGGCGTACGTCCACCAGGTCCTGCGCCCCAAGCCCAGACACATAGCCAGCGAAACCGTCCTCGCCAACCCGACGTTATCTTCCTAGCCGTCGTAGAAGCCTACCGAGCGACACGAAGTGCAGTCAGAGGCTATCCTCTTCCTGGGAACCTACCGTACGATGTATATTTTATATCATACCTTGCTGAGAGCATGCGAACTAACAGCAGAAACATGATTGTGCTCAATTTCCGTCGCCGCCTGCAGCCAATGGCCCGAATCCTCTGGGAAACGTTCATGGGTCAGATAGCTACTGCAAAACAAGCAAATAGGCTGGTGAACTCCTGCTTCCGGCAAGACGTCACCGAGTTGAATTTGTAACAGGGTTACACAGGCTGGTGTAACTGGGTACACCAGATATACATTTATAGCCGGACTATACACGGACAAGTATACGGCAAGCCTTCTGTGTGTGCGTCACATACACAGTCAACAATCATTTCGAGCCGCCAATTGCACAAACATTGGCGGGCGCTAAGCGCACTGATATTGGTGGAAAGGGGCACATTTCCACCAATCAAACGCATACATAAGGGCCGGAGCGTGAGAGCCAACCATGGCTTCACCTCCGTAGATACATAAGTCATTTAGATAGGTTTGCTAAGGGCCCGCCACGCGGCGGGCTTCCATTCAATTCAGTTTTCTATTTTCAAGTTAAAGTTTCGGTCTTTTGCTTAGAAATACACGGGGACGTGTATTTCTACTTGCATACAAAGTCTAAGTAACTTACGCTTCCTCAAAAGCGCATACTAGTGTATGCTAAAGAAACAGAGCGCGTCTCGCCCTGTTACAGAATTGGCTCGAACGCGCGTTTAGGGAGTGGGTAGGATTTCAATCGTACAAAGATCAGGTGGAGATCCGAATGCACTACGCTATCAAGAAGCTGCATTGGATTATCTCTCAGATTGAATATTTCCAACTCGAGCACCGTCGCAGAAAGGAGATACGAACCTTCTCGACACTACCATTCAGCTCATCGTATGAACCAATTCATGTGCCAGTAAATATCCACACAATTCACGGGTTCTGCGCTCGGCTGTTCCGGCGCTGTAACGGGGCTAGAGCTACCGCTACTGGCGTACACTATAGATAAGAGGAAGCTCGCAACAATGGGTCCAAGTATGTGTTTGGGTGTAAATTCAACTCTGATTTGGTGTTAGGTCCAGGGCAGGTGGACCTGACCACTCAACTACAAGTCAACTCTGGGTTGGCTGAAACCCTAACTCTTTTCAGCCAATCGGAGAGTGACAATACAGCACGCGCTACCCGCGTGCTTGTACCTACTTTCTGTATCAAATTATGTAACTCTACCTACAAATGTAACTTTGGATGTGGCCCGTCACAGGCACATTGGCGGTAACCCTTTAGGTATCCCAAGGTCAAGGGGAGGTCTAATAGGACAAGCTTAAATGCGTCAACATGGCGGTAGCTATCTACGTCGCGCTTTCACTGTCAACCGCTTTGAGACGAGATCCAAACACTTTGCAAACTATGTCAGTACAAATGGATACAGTGCATCTGTTCTGATGTCACGATCGAAGACGGAACTGGGACGTTTGAATGACGAAATAGCGCATCACAGACAGCGCCACCACAACGACGAGAGCGTCGAAGATGAGAACGACCGCGTCTCACTGCAGCGCAGACTTCTTCCCGATGGCTACCTCCCCATAGTCACTCAAGGGCACGATTTTGGCGACCGCAAGCTCTCTACCTGTGTTGGCTTTGGTATACTTCTCGGCCATATACAAGACGTAGCTATAGCTGAGCGCGCAATCCTGCACAAACTCCACAGAAAGCAACGACAGCGAGGGTGGAGGATTCACAGGAAGGCTATAGGAGAGATACACCTGGCGTCGATACGTCAAATACGACGTCGTGAACGTCACAATGAGGTCGGGGCAGCGAACCAGCTGCCATGTGCAAACAATCAGCGACGGATATGACACTTCGGTGACGTGGTCGAGCAGGCCATCACTACTGCAGAATATCGTCACATGGCAGGCTTCAAGAAAACAGACGACTGGCACTCAAATTTGCGAAAACGCTATCGACATTACGCCCGAGCCATTCGCAGTCAACCTTCTCTGAAAACGGCATGTTTCGATCAGTTCCTGGAGCGCCTGCACAACTTCTGAAAGTATGTTCACTACCTAATCGACTTCGCAGCCCGCCATAACTTTCTCAAGTGGCGCTTTCAAAATTACAGGTTCAAGGAGAAGGCTCTCGATGCAATAGCCAAATGGTTCGTACCTGTGGTAAGTCCGATGGTCCTCTGCGGTGTCGGAGATTGCAGCTGTGTATCTGGCATCCGTGGCAATCCAGTGCCGCCACTAAAAGGTCTACGCAAAGCGCTCATGAAATGAATTCTAGTGATCCCCATCCACGAGTACCTGATCAGCAAGCTATGCTCGAACTGCCACCAAAGGCTCGAGGAAGCACAACCACTAACGACAAACTGGAAAACTGGTGCGACTGTGCTGGCCAAGACAAGGCACATGCTGAGTTGCCCAAACGAAGACTGCCGGGTCAATTTCATCGACAGCGATGTAAACGCGGCTAGGAACATGCACTTCCTGACGTGGTGCGAGGTTTTAGGCCTACCACGGCCAGCTCCGTTTCGCCACCCGCCTCGCCGCAGATAACTCGAGGCTCTTCGTGCTCGAGAAGGGCTGATCGCGGTACAGCTCACATGCACGGACTCCGCGGCTGCTCCCGTTCGATAGCACACGGTTGGAGGTGAGCTGATACGAGTCCAGGCTCGTTGTCGTTTTCTTTTTATTTTATTTTATTTTGAAGAGGTCCTCTATTCATGTTCCAGGCTCGTTGTCGGTAGCCACGATGATATAGTCAGTATGTAGTAGCCTTCGGGCATAGGGCCTAGGCTTAATTAACATGCGCAACAACCCGTCGATTGTCGTCAAGTTCAAAGCGCGGCCTTGTTTTCCTCCGTACATCGTGGCAGGATTCTTGCCGGTCGACTATTGTACTGGCCAAAACAGTTGAAGCAGGGCTTCGGAGCCCATTTACCTGTGGAAGATGATAACTTTCCATATACGATTACACATACCTAGGGCTAACTTCCGTCCTTGGATTCCGATTCTGCTGTCAGATTTGCCGATTTCGAACTCCTTATACTCGATAAACCTCCCAGAAAAACTGCACTCGAAACGTCAAAAGTTTGGGAAAGGGCTCCATTAGGGCTAGACTGCCACCAGTCAAAATACCACTCCACGATTGGACCATTGGTCAAACATAAGGAAAAACATATGGGGGGTTGGTGACTCGTCCGCTTTTTGCTCTCGTCGGACCGGAAGTTAAGAAAATGATTATTGTAACACGTAAAATCTTCGTCGATGAATCATACAATTTTATAGAGGTGGGTTACCTACTGGCATACTAGCTACTTCCATCGCTGTCCGCACCACTGTCGCTTCCTACATCAGCTACTCCATTAGCACACTCAACCACATCGTTCTCCAACGCCCTGAGGTATGCGTCTTCGACCTTCTGCACGAGTTTGTACGCATTCTTCCAATTCTTTTGCTCAATCTGATCTTGGTTTTTGTCCACCTTTTCTTCTAACTCACCAATTGTCTTGGCTGGGTTTCTGCCAATCCAACCCTTCATCTGACCCCAGATGAGCTCGATGGGTTGGAGCTCAGGGTAGTAGGGTGGGGTATACGTGACGCGGTGACCGTACATCATGGCGATGGCTACAGCCATGTAGAATGGAGGGGGCTTGTGCTCACAAACCAATTCAAGCAGTTGAGGTTTGAAGTCGTTTTTGTTGTGCGGTATACCTACATTTATACAGCAATTGTTAGTTGTAAGATCCATAAAAGCATTCATTAACAATAAATACCATTTGCCTCCAGCCACTGCAATATTTCTTTTCGTTTTGTTCGTGTCGTTGGGGCTGGTAGGACGTTGCGCTTGTGGTAAGCAGCTCCATCCATGTAAATGTTACATGGTCCATGCAGGACATTGACTTGCTGGCACAAGTCGGTAAACCAGCGCTCGAATTGCTCCGAGTTGAAGTTGCCGTGATAGTCACCCGCACTTCCCTTTGTACGAGCTACCCAGTTTTGGAAGGACTCCTCTACGAATCTACCGCAAAGAATGTTGCCCTGTCGATAAATAATGCCGGCAGCTACAATACATATTCTTAAAGTAAACGAAGAGTTAGAATTTTGTGCCATCACAAAAAAATAAAAAACCCGCTCCCTTGGCCACTTGCTGCGTAACGCTTGCGGTCAGCCCCGAGCCAAGTTGCCCCACGTACGTGATTCACGTTCACGTACGACTCGCTCAGGTACACTTCTGGACGAACCGGAAGATTGTTCCGGTCTCTGTTGGCAACTTTTGTTTGTAGATAGGTCGCTCGGTAAGCGACATTATGTATTGAGTCCGCCATGTAGTGACTGCTCTCCCCCTTGATGTACCTAAAACCGAGCCGTCGAAGCAGTCGACTCATTGACCGGCGAGAAATCACATCCTAAGACCTATTAATGGCTGAGCTACAGACAACGACAATGAAAGACGCCATACCACAAAAACCCGCCCAGTTTAGGTTGAAGTTTAAAAAACCAAGTATAACATTTTATCCAATAGCATCGTCTTATTTTTTGACTGGACGCTAGACGTTAAGCAATTTTTACTGACTGCCTGTATTTATCGGTATTCTTTTTTCTAATACAATTGTGCCCGGACAACGCTCGCACACCATGCGAACCAAGCGCAAAGCTATCGAGACTGCCGAAGTGATGGGGTCAAGAGGCGCTGCGGAGCTGCTAAAAATCCCGCGTCGCACGCTGCGGGATTGGATCGAGGCCGAGGCAAGCATCGAGGTGTTCGACGGCCCTCAAACCAGAAATACTCTGAAAGGGCAAGGCGCAAAGAGCAAATTGCCCTTTGCCCATGAGCTCGTGACATTCATGAAGGACGTGCGTCGGGAAGAAGAGGTAAAACAAACTTTTACTCTGCATAATTACAGGATGCTAATTTTTTGTATTAGTACTTGTGTACAGGTCTCATGACACAGTACATGAAGGAGCACCAGCGTCGCTGGCTAAAAAGTTACCTAGCTGAAAAGGCAACTCCGGAGAAAGGGCTGAATGCGTTGACGAGGCTCTGTCAGCGGCTTGCAGCGCGGTAAGTATGATGTTTTATTTTTTATTTTCTATGCTGTTTTTTTAACGCAAATAAAGTATGTTAAGTTATAATTTAACTGCCCAGAAGCCACAGCACACGAAAAAGAAAGCGGAAGACTTGTACGACACGCACTGGCAGTTCGCCTTGCGATTTTGGAGTGACTACAAGTCGTTCCCACTGAGTGCTCTCTACAACGTCGACGAGACGGCTATCTATTTTGATATGCCCCCATTCAAAATTTGGGCTGAAAAAGGAAAGAAGGGCTCTGCGACAGGCAAACGCGTGCAGAAGCATTCTGGTCGTATGACTGCTGTTGTCACAGCTCGAGCCGACGGTAAAACTTTTTTCTTTTTCTTTTTTCTTTTTACTAATTATTTTTTAGGAAAAAACTTCCAATTCCTTTTATTATCCGTGCCACGCCAGGCGGTCCGATTGAGAAGGACGAGCTAAGAACATATCCCCCGGGGCATGTCTATGCTGTGCAGGAGCACGGCTGGATTGACGCCCGTGTTTGGGCGATATACGTGCGTGAACTGTTGCAATTTGAAATTGATGCACCATCAGTTTTATTGCTAGATAATTTTGACTCACATGTATCTAACGAAGGCATTGATGTCGTTTCTGAAACGACATCAGCTTTAGTCTGTCAGCTGCCAGCTAATAGTACGTCTGTCTGTCAGTCATTAGACGTCGGGGTAATGGGTCCCCTAAAAAAAAATTACAGCAAAGTGAATCTGGGAGATCACATTGCCTGAGGATCAAGAAGAAGAAGAAAGAAAGGAAGAAGACGAAGAGAAGGAGGAAGAAGGAGAGGAGGAAGTTTTTGCGTGCGACAAGGAGATTTGCGTGCTTTTGAAGGAGTGCATCTGCGTCCCAGGCTGCACCTGCGACGAGGCGGACGGCGACGACAGGTGCATGCAATGCGCCAAGGACGTGGACGACGCAACCGGTGCGGACGAGGCGGCGAACGAAGGCACAGAAACCTCCGGTGTGAAGCGGCAGTCTACAGAGGAGAAGCGGCGTGCAACGATTGAGCGGACGATCAGGGCCTGGGACGAGATGTCAAGCACCACGATCATTAAAAGTTTCGAGATAGCGCTTCCTAAAAATCCCATAGTTGAATTGTAAAAAAAAACTGCATCTGTATTATTTTTGTGCATATCATCGGATTTGTTTCCAATTTTTCTACCAATCATATAGCTGGGCGGATTTCCATGTCGGGACTTGCTGGCTGGATTTTATATAGAAGATGTTTTTCAGTGACGGGCGTCTTTCATCGTCGTTGTCTGTATAGTGGATTTCCTGTGCGTGTTACAATTCCTGGCTTCACTATTTTGGCCAGTACAATACATGCAGCAGCAGAAAGGAGCTTGATTGAAGCTTGAAAGCTTGAAAGCGGCGGCACCGCATGTCTGCAAGGAGGCAGAGATCGTTCCGTGCCTTTCAGTAGCCGAGCACGCAGACCTTGCGTTGCTGAAACAGCCAGCGTTGTTGATTGCAACCAACGCGAATCGGTTGCCACCTTCTCAGCGCGTTGACACCATCTCATGGTCGGGAGCTCAAAACCCCGCTTAACAGCTCTATACGCACGTCTGCTTGGCGTGCTAGGTCAGGCACGATAACGACCGGTTAGCCATGAAGCGAACAGGCTCCGTCGTTAGTCATCGAGGCTCTTCTTCACTGGTGGGGACAGATATTGTCTGGCATGGGCTGGTTTTCCGCGTAACGCTCGACGAGTCACTCATCGCTCGCCCCAGTGCAGCATTTCCGCGGAAAAAGTCTCGTCCCGACGCCAGTCTCCGTTCAGCGCTGCGCGTGTGTTCGTAGTGCTCCGAGTTCATACAATTCGCGCTGCCCCCAGTGCCACAAGAGAAACGGGCGGAGGGGAGATCTCGAGTTCGCTAGTTTTGCGCCTTTCGGGGAGGTGACCCTTTCAGCATTTCGGAAAAGGGTGTGTGAGTGCCGGGCTACTAGTCTGGACCCCACCACCGATACCCGACACTATGCGCGGGAGAATCCCCAGTTCGATGGTCGATACCTGCATCTCAAATACCCCGCTAACACCGACACCGTTCGAGCCGTCCGGCGAAAGGAATTCCCATTCCCCCGGTCCGTCAGGCGTCGCCGACAACGCTAACCGCGAGGCCGTCCATGTCTGCAGTTTGACAACGCCGACAAGCGAGTTGAGGTCTCCTTCGGACACTATGGAGGCTCATTACGGGTGTTTGGGAATACTCGCTGCGGATTGTCGGGGTGGCAGCGGAGATTGCAAGTCCAAACCGAAATCCTTCGACTTCACGACCGAGTTAGAGTGCGCCCAGCGTCGCCAGCATCGGTTCTTGCAGCAGTGCGCCATCAGTTGGCAGCACGTTTCGTATATTATTCACCCCAAGAAACGCTGGCTGTCCCATTCGTTCGGGCGCAACAAACGCGGTTCCGATCATCAGAGACTCGAGCCGCAAGAACCCCGTAAGATTCTGAACAATGTTTGGGGACGATCGGGCCCCGGAGACCTCACAGCTATCATCGGGCCGTCTGGAGCTGGTAAAACAACACTTCTCGATATTTTAGCTGATCGTGTGACGAATGGAGGCCCTGGTGTGCGTATCGAAGGGATTATCGATGTGAACGGGCAACCTCGAGATCCACGCACTTTTCACTCCATCATGAACTACGTTTCCCAAGACATGGCATTTCTCGGGTCATTTTCAGTTCTGGAAACTCTTCAAATTGCTGCAGGACTCGGTCTACCGGGTCACGTTCCGCCGTTAACTCGCGAATCGCGTGTCCAAGACGTGATCGATGCCATGGGGCTGCGTGCTTGCATGTACGCTAATGTCGGAGATGTTTTCCACAAAGGAATCTCTTCGGGACAACGTAAACGACTGGGGATCGCCGTTGAACTGCTCTCAGATCCAGCATTACTTCTGCTCGACGAACCAACCTCAGGACTTGACGCTTCCTCTGCTCGCAGCGTCATGCAGCACATCGAGCGTCTCTGTCATGAAGAAGGCAAGAACGTCATCTGCACGATTCACCAGCCATCGTCTTCCGTCTTCGAAATGCTCACAAATTTAATCATCTTGAGCGACGGCAAGCTCGTGTACTTTGGTGCGGCAGGCTCAGCACTCGCGCACTTCGTCAACATGGGCTACGTTTGTCCCATGTACTCAAATCCAGCCGAATACTTCGTGCACTTGGTGAATGTGGACTTTCATCCCAATATGCGACTGGAGCCTTTTGTTCGAGCACTCGAAGAAGGATCGGAACCACAGCGATTGAAAGTCGATATAGCTCGAGATCGGGCGATGAAAGACACGAACCTCGTCAACTACGCTCTGCTGCGAGCTATGCAGCCATCTAGAGTCGACCAGTTTTGTGTACTGCTGCACCGGAACTTGTCCAACAATTGGCGTCACCCGGGCGTGTTCTGGCTACGTGTACTCATGTACATTTTGCTATCGTTCATGGTTGGTACGATGTATTTGAGTTCCAACCAAGGCATCACGAGCTCCGCGATGGTCCCGCTGTTGTTCTACGTCCAGGCTTTCTTGGTTTTCATGTCGGTCGCAGCATTACCGGCATTGCTGGAACAACGAGCTGTGCTGGAGCGAGAAGTGCGTTCGCATTCGTTGCATTTAGCGAGTTACACAACCGCTAACCTGCTTGGCGCGCTACCTGGTATCATGTTCATCTCATCGCTGGCGTCTTGTATCGTCGTCTACTTCGCGCATGTGCACTCGTTTGGTACATTTTTCCTGAACTTGACGCTGTCGCTCATCACGTCCGAGTCGATGATGCATTTGCTTGGTGCTGCAGTGCCGCATTACATCATGGGGATCGCGTTGGGGGCTGGTCTCTTCGGTATGTTCATGCTGTGTGAAGGTTTCATGGTGCCGTTCGCCGCAATCCCGGTGTACTGGAAATGGGGCTACTACCTGGCCTTCCACACGTACTCGTTCGAGTCCTTCATGTACGAACATTTCTCCAGGGAGAACACAAAAGAGGCCTGGGACATACTCAAAAGCTACGGCATGGAGAAGGTCGACGTATCTCGCAATATGGTCATTCTCGTAGGGTATGCAGCTGTTCTACAAGTCCTAGGCATCGTAGTGCTGTTTGTACGCTTCGGTCGCCACCGACGTCGCTAGAAAAATACTAAGTACCAATCCAAGTTGCAACGAAAGGTTGACCCAAGTTGAAGTCACGTCGGACTTGTTGACGCAAAACTGAACGTGCGTTCATTCCAGTGGACGACACGATGCTACTGAAGGCGTTGATCGGCACTGCCAAGGATTTATGGCGCATGCGCCGAATGCCTGCGCAAGTGAAGCCGAAGGACACGCGTTCGGTCATTACCGATGTCATTGTACGAAAAAAACTGTAGTAGCTGTCATAGCAGGTTTTTAGGTTGTCTTGTTGATGTGGCAGGGCGACGAAGGCCAGAGGGGGAAATTGCTGAACACGGGGCCGATCCTGGCGCTGATGGACGTGGTCGCTGGAGCTATTTCGTATCGGTAACTACTGGATATACAGGTTATCAAGATGTTGGGGGCTAACCGAGTTTTGCTGTGTGGTAGACTTTCAATGGGGGCAGCAGCGACCATTTCATTCGATCGCGTGGACATGGTCAAGCCGGTGTTTCATGGCGACCACGTGCGGTTGGAGGGGGAAGTTATTGGGCTTGGAAGTTCGTCTATGGCGGTGCAAGTGAGTGTCTTCCGACATGATCTATCGACGGATACACTGCAGCACACTCACGACGCGATCATCACCATGGTGGCGATCAACCGCTTCGGACGTCCACGGAAGTGTCTGCCGGAGTTGTTCGACGCGGATCATGCGGAATACTGCCTAAAGATGAGCGAACTTGCCACACAGCGCAAAGATCTTTCCTTCCAGTGGAGAAACGAGCAAGATGCAGTGGATAAACTCCCGTTTATCAAGAAATCGGACGTGTTGCCAGTCGAGACGAAAACGGAGTACGTTTCTGTTGGTGACACAGCAGTTGAAGTGCGAAATTGCTTCTTGCCTCGCAATCTCAATCCTCATGACACAGTGTTCGGCGGTGATCTACTTTCCTGGATGGTATTCCGAGTTACCTTTTACGGAGGACAAAGAGATCGTGATTGGGCTGAATATTTATGTGCTGGTGCAGGATAAAATCGCGTTGCATTGTGCTCAAAAGTTCACAAGATCCGAGAAAATGGTGACTATCGCCATGAACCGTGTATTGTTCAAGCTGCCAATACTGATGCTCGACATGGTCCGGATGCGTGCTCGTGTCGTCAATGTCGAGTACGTTTGTCGCTATGGTTTTGCTTTCAACTCGAGCACGCTAACCCATTTTCTGTTTTACTGTGTCGTAGTCGTTTTCATCTCGAAGTTGAAGTCGAGGTGTTCATCTACTCTGTCATTGACGGCGGTGAGCGCAAGTCTCACAGCGGGTACGTTCGTTGTACAATTATGCTTTCTTACTTTGGACTAACGACAATCCTCACCATGTTTTCGCTAGGTTCTTCACGGTTCTCAATCTCGACGACAACGACAAGTTTAAACTGATCGACAAAGGTCTCAAGGTCGACGAGAACAACCAAGACGAGATGCGGATCCTCCTCAAGGCCGATAAACGACTGAAATTCGAGGAAGAAGATACAAACCTCCTCGCGTTGAAGACGAGAATCCTCGCTGGCGAGTTTGCAGCAGATCCGCACAGATACCATTGATGCGTGGGCGAATCACGGTGTGGATACAACAAGACGAAGTTCCAGAAGACCTCTTCCAGGCCGGGCTAATGCTGCTCCAGAAAGACTCCACCTCTCACATGGATCACCGCCTTCATAACATATTGCTACACTAAATACAACCAACAGCTAAACCTCCTCTTGCCCTCAAGCCGGTGGCGTTGTCTCTGCTTCCTCCGTCATCTCCGTGTCCGTCGGGATCACCGTCGACATTAGTGGTGCAGTAGGTTCCTCTGGATCTTCTTCATCCTCATCCTGCTCGCTCTCCTTCTCATTGCCCTTCGTCACTTTAAGCGGGTCGACAGCCGCCAACTCCACGAACCGATCTCGTTGTGCAGCACTCTGCAGCTTCGTGATGGTCCGTAGCCCCAATACGAACTCCCCCACGATACACAGCAGCAAGATCGTCGACGTGAAGCCAATACTGCCCACGAACACAAGTCCGACGTAGTGCCAGGGCGACACCGGGTCGCAGTGTTCCAGCACCACCGTGACTGGGATGGGGACGTCCTCCTGGTCCGCTTGTTCTTCCCCCGTGGCGTTCGACCAGCGCGAGATCATCAAATTGTACACCGTCGCCTTGGAAAGCCCCTCCTGCAGTTGGTAGCAGCTCAGCACGTTCCGACACTCGGGGGTGTCCCCCAACGTAGCGAGACTTTCCACCTCCTCGATAACTTCCGTCGTCGCGTCTTGCAGCCTCCGAACGCTTGTCGCTGGCTTACTTTTGAGGTCTCTCGAGTCGTAGAACTGCACCTCGAGCGGTTGGGGCGACACGATGTTCATGGTATAGCAACTGTGGCCGAACAACGTCAACAAGAACTTGTCCGACTTGGCGAGCAAAAGTTCGTCCTCGCACGGAACCCGAACTTGGCCGTTCTTGGTGCACGACTGGAGCGCCGCAGCGTTCGACGTCACTAGCAATAGTCCCAACGCCACCACGCACCAAAACATTCTTCCCATTCGTTCTCTCTCGGTCCAGAGCTGCAAAGGGGGAGGAATGGATGATGATTTCTGAAGGGAACCAGCGCCGCACGATTGAATGAAGACGCGGCGGTTCAAGTTAAGGATCTTTGACAACGTTCGTTTAGCTATTGTCGCACCCAGGCGTCCGTCAGGACATCTGCGCTTGTCTGCACATCCATCCCAAGCAGACTCTGCCAAATCCTCGAGGAGCTACTCACTGTACATTGGTCATTGGTTCCAATGGCAGCCATGGCGGAGGACGCTGCGGCAATGGAGACTGTGCGTGTGTTCAAGTATGCGGCGATGCTGGTGTTGCTGGTGATCACGGCGGTGTCGGCGTTGCTGCCGCTGTGGGTATCCAGTCACGGCACGCGGACGGCGCAGAACCTGCTGAGTCGGAAGCTGCCGTTCGCTACGGCTGGCGTGTTCCTGGGTTCCGGACTGCTGCATTTGCTGCCGGATGCAGTGAAATTGTACGACGAGGTGGTGGCGCACATGGAGACGGCGCCGCACTGGATGACGGCGTTCCCAAGCGTCTATTTGCTCTGTGCATTGGGCTGCGCCATCGTCTGGAGCGTTGACCTGTTGAACATGGGCAACTCGGGCAAGTTCATGGCGGTGGCTAGTGCGGCCCGTCCAGATTGTACGTACGTCCTGAATGGATCAAGATAGAATGGAGGAGTATTGACGGTGTGTTTGCAATGGACAGTTGAGACCAGCATGTACAGAGTGCAGATCCCGACCGTGACGTCGTTCGGGTGGAGGAATCGATCGGTGTCCGTGGACGGGAAGGAGCGATTCTACTCGTGTTCGTGTGGTAGTGTGCCGTCGCCCTCGCTCTTCCATCGTGCAGCGAAGATGGAAGAGAACACGTGCCTACTAACGTCTGAAGGCGTCAAGGTGCGGCTGGAAGAGATCTTCGATGGTGTGGTTAAATACTCACAGGAAAATACTGCAGGTTGTGAATGGTGGGGCAGGAGCACGGCACGTGATGGAGTACGAGTCCGCTGTGACTGGATTGCTTGAGGAGGAACCACATAATAATGACGCGGAGGCGTCGGTCAGTGAGCATATTGTATTCTCCGGCGACAGGTAAGCGGTTCTAAACTTCTGTGTTGCAATGTTGCTAGATGCTCTAACGCTGGTGGTTTGCAGCTCCTTCCTCCCTTATTTATTAGCAGTTCTCTTCTCAGTGCATTCGCTTATTGCGGGTTTTGCGCTGGGTGTTAACCACTCCATGGACCGGACTGCCATTGCCACTACCGTCGCCATCTTCAGCCACAAAGTATGACTGCGTTATCATGTTGAAAATGAAACGAAACTAAACTTCAACGTGTTGCACATATTTGCAGTTCATCGAAGCCATGTCAGTCGGCGCCAATTTCGCCAAAGCCAAGGACAGCATCGCACAGCAGCGATCTATCGCTGTATTGACGCTCTACAGCTTCATGACACCGCTGGGTATTTTCCTAGGTATGGTACTAACCAACTCGCTCCGCGGCAGCGGCGCACTGGCGATGGAGGCAGTAGCGTTGAGTATTGCGTCCGGAAGCTTCATCTACTTGGCCTTCCACGAACTCTCAGAGGAGACCGCTAGCCAGGAGACCAACGCCGTGGAGAAGCTCGGACTTTTCGGGTTGGGCATCGTCAGCATGGCCATGCTGGCCGCCTGGGCGTAAATAACAGCAGGAACGTCGAGCTCAAGACTGCAAGACATTCGGACGATCGCCACTCGGTACGGAGAAAGCCTTTGCCACAGCCCCACGTGGTGCTTGTCATTAGTAACAGAGCGCACGTCCAGCATGAAGGAAGGAATCGCCATAAATACGAAGTCGATGTGTTGTATTTGGTTGGCTTTGCACTTTGGTGCCATTTTGGACAGGCAGAGTCAATGTAGGGGACTCAGCCATCCAGCCATCCGTTGATCCACAGATCGAGCCCGCGGTGCGCAGTGACATGACAAGCTCGAGGCTTCCCCATCGTGGCGCTCAAAGTGTTCGGACCGGACAAGAGCTCGGGCTCACCAAGCCGGGACCGCCAGCAGGAGGCAAATGTGACAATAGGCAGCGCGAAATACCAATTCTGCATTTGTTTGGTGGATTTTGCGATGGCAGGCACCACATTGAGAGCGCCCAGATGTGGTCTCGGTGCTTTGGAATAGACTGGCGTCAGTGTGTCCACTAGAGTCGAGAGCGTTGGCACCGGGATTCTCACGCACGCAGCTCCATGGTGCAGCTGGGAGGCGCTGGCCGCTCAAAATACTGGCCGAATTGCCAAACTTTTGCTATGGAAGGTCGTGGCTAGAGCCACAGCGAGTGCCGCGTGGCCGGTGCCGGTGCAACGAGCGATGGCAGCTCCGTGCTCCTCCGTCTTTGAAGTTGCGGGGCTCGATGGACGACGACGACGACGACGACGACGAACGCACGAGCCATGTCAAGCGGTGAACAGATAAGGGGCCATTTGTAGCAGACCCCATCGCCGCTCGACCATCTTTGAACAGCCAGAGGCTGGAAGGAAACAGCGAAACGTGCTGCTGCAGACCCTTTCCAGGCGATTGACCTCAACCGCTGTTTGGGAAAACGTTGCGTTGCAGCTCGCCTATCGATCGGCTTGATGGCCTCGACCCGAGGCTAATGCTTCGTTCGGCGACGGAGTAGTGCTATTGCAGATGCATCCCTTGCCAATGCTGCAGCTCCAGCAGAGTTTGCTGCTCGAGCGCGCATCAAGCTTTTGCTGGTAAGTAACTCGACTCGAGTGAGCAATGCTGCCAACCAGTGCTCCTAACTTGAGTCCTGCCAATACCGATGCGTTTTTGGGGATTGGTTGGGCTGGGATATAAAGAGTAAACGGATCAGTTCAGCAGTGATTCTACCCGATCCCGCCGAAGATGATCAGCACAGCTCATCAATTGTTGCGCAGGGTATCCGCTGTCCGAGGTCTCCGATGCCGGCGGCTGCTGGACCGAACTCGCGTTTGATGACGGAGAAGGCGAGTTTACCCTGCTGTTGGAGCGACACACGCGGTGCATAGACCACCGAGAGAAGCTTGCGCCAGCCTCGCCAGGGTGCACCGTATCAGCATGGCGTGCCTTCGATGGGCCTGCCGGTGCATGGCGTCCCCCTCACACATGCTTCGCTCTCTGCTGGCGCTCAGCGGCATGGTGTCGATCGACGCCATGCTGGTTGGTCCGCCTCCGCGATGGCAAACAGGCGCGAAGGCTAATAGCTCTTGCCCCTGTCGGCGCCTGTTTGTCGGAGGAGAGCACCGTGCGCTTTGCTCGACGGCGTCGGACTTTGAGTCGCGCCGATGCCGCTCGACAATGGGGATGTTGAACTTGACCTGCAACATCGAGTGTTTCTATGGACTTCCATGCGCGGGCTGCTATTCACGACCCGCATCAGACGCAGAGGCTGGAAAGCGTTCCGCCGTTACCTATTGCCGAACAGCTCGACCGCAAGAGTCAAGCAGATAGGGGAGCTCGAGCCTCGGTTGCGCAGCATTCGGCCCGTATGACTCGAGCGCTGCCACCAGCCGAGCAAACGCAAAGCGAGCAAACGCGCACGAAGACCGTTCTTCGCAACAAAACGGGCGCCCAGCCGCTGCAACTGCAAGCGCGAATTTCCGGCTTGAAGCGGCACATTAGCCAATGTTTGCCAAAAGTTCCAAGAAGAAGCCACATTCTCGCTCACAAACGCCAAGTCAAGCGAGGAAAGTCGCCAGCCAGCCGCTCGAAAATCCATTTCAGGCGCTTTCAACCATCGAACGTGACGACGACTGTGCTGCCCTCTTCCTCGATCGTCCGTCGGTCACGAATGGGCCCATCAGGATTAGCTCGTCGTCTGTCTGTCGTTGGCGCCGATGAGCTAGGCGACTTGGCTGCCATTGCACATTTCGATCACTTCCAGCAAACGAGCAGCAGCTACAGTCTCCACTACCACTACCACTACCACTACCACTACAGCCCCATAGTCAAAATGCCGTACGAAAGCTTCGCGCCGCAGCAACAGGTGGAGATCACCGAAGTCGTGCAGGACGCCGCCACCAATGCGTGGATGTACGTGCTGCACGTCCAGCGCGGCAACACCAACACGTACTCGTCTCCGCGCGGACCCGTGGAGGAGGGGTTCAGCCACGAGTACGTCATCAGTCGGCGCTTCAGCGAGTTCAAGCAGCTCCACGCGGCGCTGGTGCCTGTCATGGGGGACGCGCTCACGCCGCTGCCGTCCGACGGCCTCATGACGCTCATCCTGGCCGACAACCAGGCGCTGCTGGACGAGCGGCGCCAGGTGCTGGCCCAGATCGTCATGGACATTCTCAACCACAATGTGGCGCGCGACCTGCCGGACGTGCTCGAGTTCCTGGGCCACGAGTCCATCAGCGCCAAGGTCATGGCGCCGCTCTCGGGCCAGTGCACGGGCTCCATCCGCAAGACGTCGTGTCCCGCGTGGACGGCGCTCAACGGCGCGTGCCGGGCCTCCGTCATGTCTTCTTGAATTGGGCATCGCACCGCAACGAAGATTTTTTGCAAGGCGAGTGCAAGACACACACGTACGCGCCGCCACCGCAGTATTTAACCACACAATTGTAGATTAGGAAATGTGCTCGTAGCTAGTACTCAAGCATCAATGAAGGCAACCAAATTCGCTTTAAGAAAGTATGCACTCCACGAGTCTTGCTGGAGCGTCCAGGCACGTCCAGGCACCAAGCAAGCGTCATGGAAAGCCGTGGTGGTGCTGTCAGATCATAGCAACCCTTTCACGGACAACCCTGAAGGGGTTGACTGCCATGCTTTTCAAAGAGAGCATCCCTATGTTTCCCATTATTGTGGCTGCTTGAAAATCCGTGGCCAAGCAGCTTGGTGATAGGCACCTTGCAGAAGAAGCCAAGGCACGCTCGTACCCCGATTTCACCCACCAAGCGTTCTCGAAGACAAGCGGCACCATCCAAAGAAATACCAATGGTACAATGCCCCAGCGACTTGGCTTTGTGTGCTACAGGTAAGACAGCGTGGTGCAAGCTTAAAGTTGACCAGCGCGTCGCCGCTGGCGGTGGCAAGCTCCGAGATAGTATTATAGTATCTCGGAGCTTGCCATATCGGAGATAGCCTAGCGAGGTGTTGCCTGAGCTACCGTCGTGAGCGAATTCACTTCGCGCGTAGGAGGTTTCAAGCACGCCGAAGAACTTTCCATTTAGCCGGAGGCTTCACGCGCTGCTGCTTCGGATCACGTGGCTACACCACCACATCGTTTGGAATCCACACCGCGCCAGCACACATCGCTCGCCTCGCAAGGCAAGGTTCAGGCATTGATTCCAATGCAGCATCGCCAAAAAAACAAAGTTTGTCTGCAAACCAATGCACTTAAGTTTCAAAGCACGCCTGAATTTCAAAGCATGCTGGTGGGCGTCACTGCTAAAATAGCAGCGCCGCTAAATAACACGAGTGCGGCGTAGGGCCGAAGATCGCAAGGATGTTGATGCAGATATTGCCAAAAAGCTGGAGGACTTGAAACTGGCTTTGATTGCAAAAGTGCCGGGGGTCAACGTCAAGCATGGAATTTATGCTGCAGGGAGCACGGCGACGTTGGTATACTGAAAAACACCGTGAAGGAGGTTGTGGAGACTTACAAGGCTAGTGAACGCATTCGAGCCCGGGGAAGACACAGGCAGGAGGTTGCAGGCAATAGCAAGGAAGGATCCGAAGGAGGCTTACCGTTTGCTCAAGTTGCAAGATTCGACTAGAGACAGATCGAAGATATCATCCTCATGCGTGTCGATGTCAAGGCGAATGCTCTGAGAGCGGAGGTGGAATCTCTCAAAGTCGCAGTGGATGCCCGACGAGATGAGATTGCACGCTCGATCAAGAGCAAACACGTGCTGATTGCGGCTGCCTGAAAAACTGTGACCAAGGAATTCACGGCGAAGGAAATGGCGGCCACCTCGTTCGGTAAAACCTAAAGGTGTGCTAGGCGTTGGCTAGGAAACAGCGTGCCCTTAACTTTGATGAGAGAACTGCTGATTGAAGTGAATTCATGTTGACCCCGAAAGATACCATTTCACTGTACCAGTGTGTGGTACACGTTGAAGTCCACGGGCGTATCTACTTTTTAGCTGCTACCTTGCCCATTTTCGGGCACTAGCAAAACCTTGCGTGGCACAAGACGGCAGCAACGCGAGCTCGGGTTGACCAGTGCACCGCTGGCAGCATCGAGCTTTGGGACCTCCGCTTCGCACCGGAGGAAAGTGCTCACCAAGCGACGCGCGAGCGTTCACTTCGCGCGCAGGAAGTTTCGAGCACGCCGAGGAACGTTCCGTTTTGCCGGAAGCTTCAACAAGCAGGCGCCGCTGATTCGGATCCCAAGCATGTACACGCTCACGTGGCCTTGCTGCTGCAGTGTAGCTTTCACTTCGCTGCGCAGCACCAACACACCCAGATCTACTTACGTCGACCAAGCCTGATAGGACTTTGAAGAAAGTCTTTGCTAAAAATTTGTTCTCGGATTTGGTTTTTGTCGTGCAGGCATGGTACTTTGCTCGAATGCACACACAGGCGAAGCGCGTTGGCGCGTTGGCGCCGTCACGTTCGAGTACAGCAGAGGAAGACAAGGAAGCATGGTATAACTACGGTGCGGCTATGGATCGGTGAGCAGCGCCGCCGCGAAGAGGCACGATCCAAGCAGAAATTCGCGCGTCATGTGACCATCACAATTTGCGGAACAATGAGCGCCGTGCAAAGTGGACTCGGTCTCAGCGATCGCCTCGGAGCCTGCACTGCGAGCTGAAGAATGGAACGTGGAAACTCGAGGATACCGAAGCAGCGCACGAAATCGAAGGGGTGGCCGTGATCGGCCGCTCAGGTGAGCTCCGCGGTGTCGTGCGCGTTCCAGATCGGCTCCTGATTTGCGCGGGAAATCAGCTCCGGCGCCGGTGCTCCGTCGGCGCTGGTCGGTGCCGCGCACGCAAGCAACGGCGCCTCCTGCGTGAGGCTATGTGAGCCGTTACAGCAGTCACTTCAACCTGGGGTGAGGTCCAAAACGGCACGGCATGATTCCGCGGCTTCACCCCGAAAAGCATCCAGCGACGACGAGATCGTGGCAAGCAAGCAAGCAAGCAAATGCGTCGGCGCGCGAAGCCAGCTACTAGCGCTAGCGCGTGTAGCTAGAGCTCACACGCGTGTGAGCGGCGCCTGTCGTCGCTGAAACTGCGGCGCATAACGCTGTGTAGCACGCAGCTCGAAGTTCGAATGAAATCTCGGTCGAGCAAACGGGTCGGAGGAGTGGGAGTTCGACGCACGCTCCCGGATCCGGCGTCGCCTCATCGGCCTTCGTGCGACAAGCTGCAGTACATGTACACGAGAGACTCACCAAGAGACTCGGTCATTCTCGCATTTGCTCGACCGGACCCAAGCGCGCCTCGCTCAACGCTCAACGCCAAGATGCCGTACGAGAGCTTCAACAGTTCGCAGCATGTGTCCATCCGCGGCCTCGTGCAGGATCGCAAGACGGGCACCTGGCGGTATCTGCTGCAAGTCACGCGTCGCATGCAAGACGACGCGTTCGCCCCGAACGCCAACCACCACAAGACCAACAAGAGCGACAACGCTAAGCTGACCCCGTGCACGACGCAGTCGTACGCCATCCGCCGCAGCTTCGAGGACTTCAAGCGGCTGCACGAGGCCGTGGCGCCGCTCATGGCCAAAGGCGGCAAATCGCAACTGCCCAAGCTGCCGAACGACAGTCTGCTCACTTTCTTCGTGGGGGAGACGCAGACGGCGCTGCAGAAGAAGCGTCTCGCACTCGAGCGCGTCCTTGCGGCCATTGAGGCGCACCCGGCGGCCAGTGACGCCCCCGAGTACCTCGAGTTCCTGGCCAACCTCAACTCGTACGACGAGGTGTCCAAAGCCCCGCTGTCGCCCAGCATCAGCTCCCGCAGCAGCTTCAGCTTCAGTGAGGACGGCACCATCACGCCGCTGGACTTCGCGAGTCCCAATGTGCTCACCACGTCGAGATCCGCCAATGCACTGCGACGAGCCTATTTCCAACAGGACGCAGCACGAGAGCGCGAGAACCACGTGCCATTCTCGCACTTCAGCATGACCTGAAGACGCTGCGACACAAGAGAAGGAGATGAAGAATTTTTAAGAGTGAGTGAGTGAGTGAGTGTACAGAAGGAAGAAGTTTTAGACGGAGCAGCTACGAGAGTATCAGGTGAAGAAGAAACATGTAATTTATGCCATCAGTCGCTCCGTCTTGACGCGTTCGAGGCCTTGGTGCAGTTTGCGCACCATTCGCACGACGTGGGGGACGGACCGGTAGCCGAGTCCGCAGTTGACGTTGGTGGCTTTGGCCATGCAACTCTGCGGCGTCATACGCTTCCAGAAGTTGGAGATCAGCAAACGTGCGTACTCGAGCGAGGCGAACATGTAGTGACGCTCGAAAGCTTCGAACGGGTAGAGCTTTTGCAAGTCCGACACGACGTTGAGGGCTTGCAGTCGCTCATTGAGGCAGTCGTAGTAGAAGTGCAGCAGCTCGAGTTCCTTCTCGTCGGTAGCGAGTAGCGAGATACTGACAGACGTGTTGAGTAGGTTGGCGACGTCCATGGCGCCGAGACCCACGCCACTCCACTGCCAGTCGAACGCAATGACCTGGCGCGACTGCGTCTCGAAGAACAGGTTGGCGCTCTTGAAGTCACCGTGCACGAGTGTGTTCAACGAGGCATTGGTGTCTGCCGAGAGGCAAGTGCTGATGTATGCAGCTTCTTCGATCATGCGTTCACCAAGCGACTCGAGCTCTTCTGTCGACGGCAAGGATGATTCGGCCGCAAAAACCTTCTCCCAATGCCCTAGCATTTGCGGCCAGATCTCGGAAGCTTGAGCCAACTCCTTCTCGCCTCGCTTCGGGAATGCCCACCAACACGCCGCCGACCAGAGCTCGGATCCTGCCTTTTCAATCAATTCTTCTTGACCCCAGGCCGATGCGTGCAAGTTCGCGAGGTACCTCAAAGCTTGGTGAGTGTCTACGAGTTCCAGACTATCCGCAGCCTCGTAGTTGACAAGCGACGATTCCGTTGGTGCAGACGCCACGGGAGACGCTGATCCCAAACACTCGAGCAGCATCATGAAGTTTTCAGGATCCGAGCAGGTTGTTGCTTCACTAGCAGCAACCATATTCGCCGTGCAGTGCCCTGCAGCATCGCTCTGGAACACTGCAAGCGGTCGGATGAGAGAGACACCACGCGCGTGCAATGACGACGCGAAATGCGCGTAAAATGTCGCCTCTGTGCGATAGGAAGCGATGTCGCGTTTCCAGTGTGCCGCCGATCTCGACGGCAGCTCGTTCCTCGCCGATTTCTTCACAAACACGGTGTTCTGGCGGCTACCATCGCTGCCGTCGAAATGCACCTCGAGCTTCGCGACAGCGGAGTGTTTGCCTTGATGAATGGAACCGGGAACCACATGCACCGCCGACACTTGTCGCCCGGGGAAAACGCACTCTTGAAACCACTGCGGCGTCATCTCTCGGCCGTCCAGTGCACTGCACATCGAACAGCACAAGACGCCGCCGCCCGTGAGTACACACTAATGTATTTGGTTGATAGCGCTAAAGCGGCTAGCCCAGCAGACAGATAAACATCTACCTCGTGAGGTTGACCTTGGCCATGGCGTTCACAACCGTCTGGTGAGCTTCAGGCTCTACGCACGCCACCAGGCCGCGCTCGTTGTCGAAGTCGGGCGCGTTGCAAATGTGGTCGTAAACGTACACGTTGCCCTGCGTGTCGGTGAGCTTGCCGCCAAGCCCCTCAATCAGCGGCTCGACAGCGCAGATATCCCACTTGCGAGTGGCCGCCTTGAAGCGGAAGAAGGCGTCGCTGTGGCCGGTGATGACACCAAGCACCATGGTGCCCGTCGCGCCGCCCGTCAGGACAGAAGAAGGCTCCAGCAGCCGCAAAGCAGCATTCACCTGGTCACAATTTGTAGACGACACGGTGCAGATCAATGGCCGCGTGGGGAACATGGGCGACTGCTTGGGGAACTTGGCATGTGTCGTCTGGACTTCGCTCTCCTCGTGCTCGCTACGGTAAACACCAACACCCGGACCACCTGCATCAATGCAAAAACAAAAAAAACATTAGCAACCGCACCACCGTGCAATTATCCACACGAAGCTTCTCTGCATACCCCAAAAGGTGACGCCGTGTTTGCCGTGGAATGGCAGATGCACCACGCCAGCAATGGGACGTTGTTTGTACGTGATGCCGACGAGCACCGACACCTCGTCGTACATTTTGGCTGCGAAGCGCTTGGTGCCGTCCAGTGGGTCGACCCACAGCACGAGATCTTTCCAGTCTAGTTCGCGGTTCTGGGCGTCGTCGCCGCCGTCGAAGGCCACGTCGTTTAGTGCGTTGAGGTCGCACTGCACAACGTCTTCGGGGGCGGGAGGAGCGAGTTCTCCTTCCTCGCCTACGATGGTCAACTGGGGAAAAGCCTCGCGCAGAGCGTGGATGATCCGCTGCTGCGAGCGACGGTCGGCCACCGTCTGCGGGTCGTACGCGCCTTCCTGTTTGTTGACCATGTCGAGCGCCACGTGCTGCTGCACCACTTCGCGGATGACGCGGCCGCCCGCCACACTGGCGGAGAAGCAGGCGGCCAGCAGCGGACGTAGCAAAGGACCTGGCGTTGCGGCGGTCATACTCATGCAATTGGAGAAGGAGGCGGGGGATCGGTGGAGCGCAACAGGGAATGGCTGGCACTTGGGCTGGTAGCAGGCGTCGTGCTGACGTACTTGGCCTGTCATGTCTATTTTTAGAGGATTTGGGGCGCGGGGATTGGGTCGATTGCTCATTTTTGGACCAGGATGGGATGTCTTCAGGCAGGCCCAGAACCGCGGTGTGGCTCCAATTCTTGCCGCGGACGCTCACGTTGAAGTGGTCGGCATGCGCTTCACGCTATGACAAGGAAGTATTGCGCTTCCTCGACGACCGCTGGTCTGCAAAGCAACCCCACGTTGCTGTTCTGGGTCCAAAGGGTTCCACCGATCGACAACCACGACTTTCCATGACGCTTGCTTGGTGCCTGGACGTGCCTGGACGCTCCAGCAAGACTCGTGGAGTGCATACTTTCTTAAAGCGAATTTGGTTGCCTTCATTGATGCTTGAGTACTAGCTACGAGCACATTTCCTAATCTACAATTGTGTGGTTAAATACTGCGGTGGCGGCGCGTACGTGTGTGTCTTGCACTCGCCTTGCAAAAAATCTTCGTTGCGGTGCGATGCCCAATTCAAGAAGACATGACGGAGGCCCGGCACGCGCCGTTGAGCGCCGTCCACGCGGGACACGACGTCTTGCGGATGGAGCCCGTGCACTGGCCCGAGAGCGGCGCCATGACCTTGGCGCTGATGGACTCGTGGCCCAGGAACTCGAGCACGTCCGGCAGGTCGCGCGCCACATTGTGGTTGAGAATGTCCATGACGATCTGGGCCAGCACCTGGCGCCGCTCGTCCAGCAGCGCCTGGTTGTCGGCCAGGATGAGCGTCATGAGGCCGTCGGACGGCAGCGGCGTGAGCGCGTCCCCCATGACAGGCACCAGCGCCGCGTGGAGCTGCTTGAACTCGCTGAAGCGCCGACTGATGACGTACTCGTGGCTGAACCCCTCCTCCACGGGTCCGCGCGGAGACGAGTACGTGTTGGTGTTGCCGCGCTGGACGTGCAGCACGTACATCCACGCATTGGTGGCGGCGTCCTGCACGACTTCGGTGATCTCCACCTGTTGCTGCGGCGCGAAGCTTTCGTACGGCATTTTGACTATGGGGCTGTAGTGGTAGTGGTAGTGGTAGTGGTAGTGGAGACTGTAGCTGCTGCTCGTTTGCTGGAAGTGATCGAAATGTGCAATGGCAGCCAAGTCGCCTAGCTCATCGGCGCCAACGACAGACAGACGACGAGCTAATCCTGATGGGCCCATTCGTGACCGACGGACGATCGAGGAAGAGGGCAGCACAGTCGTCGTCACGTTCGATGGTTGAAAGCGCCTGAAATGGATTTTCGAGCGGCTGGCTGGCGACTTTCCTCGCTTGACTTGGCGTTTGTGAGCGAGAATGTGGCTTCTTCTTGGAACTTTTGGCAAACATTGGCTAATGTGCCGCTTCAAGCCGGAAATTCGCGCTTGCAGTTGCAGCGGCTGGGCGCCCGTTTTGTTGCGAAGAACGGTCTTCGTGCGCGTTTGCTCGCTTTGCGTTTGCTCGGCTGGTGGCAGCGCTCGAGTCATACGGGCCGAATGCTGCGCAACCGAGGCTCGAGCTCCCCTATCTGCTTGACTCTTGCGGTCGAGCTGTTCGGCAATAGGTAACGGCGGAACGCTTTCCAGCCTCTGCGTCTGATGCGGGTCGTGAATAGCAGCCCGCGCATGGAAGTCCATAGAAACACTCGATGTTGCAGGTCAAGTTCAACATCCCCATTGTCGAGCGGCATCGGCGCGACTCAAAGTCCGACGCCGTCGAGCAAAGCGCACGGTGCTCTCCTCCGACAAACAGGCGCCGACAGGGGCAAGAGCTATTAGCCTTCGCGCCTGTTTGCCATCGCGGAGGCGGACCAACCAGCATGGCGTCGATCGACACCATGCCGCTGAGCGCCAGCAGAGAGCGAAGCATGTGTGAGGGGGACGCCATGCACCGGCAGGCCCATCGAAGGCACGCCATGCTGATACGGTGCACCCTGGCGAGGCTGGCGCAAGCTTCTCTCGGTGGTCTATGCACCGCGTGTGTCGCTCCAACAGCAGGGTAAACTCGCCTTCTCCGTCATCAAACGCGAGTTCGGTCCAGCAGCCGCCGGCATCGGAGACCTCGGACAGCGGATACCCTGCGCAACAATTGATGAGCTGTGCTGATCATCTTCGGCGGGATCGGGTAGAATCACTGCTGAACTGATCCGTTTACTCTTTATATCCCAGCCCAACCAATCCCCAAAAACGCATCGGTATTGGCAGGACTCAAGTTAGGAGCACTGGTTGGCAGCATTGCTCACTCGAGTCGAGTTACTTACCAGCAAAAGCTTGATGCGCGCTCGAGCAGCAAACTCTGCTGGAGCTGCAGCATTGGCAAGGGATGCATCTGCAATAGCACTACTCCGTCGCCGAACGAAGCATTAGCCTCGGGTCGAGGCCATCAAGCCGATCGATAGGCGAGCTGCAACGCAACGTTTTCCCAAACAGCGGTTGAGGTCAATCGCCTGGAAAGGGTCTGCAGCAGCACGTTTCGCTGTTTCCTTCCAGCCTCTGGCTGTTCAAAGATGGTCGAGCGGCGATGGGGTCTGCTACAAATGGCCCCTTATCTGTTCACCGCTTGACATGGCTCGTGCGTTCGTCGTCGTCGTCGTCGTCGTCGTCCATCGAGCCCCGCAACTTCAAAGACGGAGGAGCACGGAGCTGCCATCGCTCGTTGCACCGGCACCGGCCACGCGGCACTCGCTGTGGCTCTAGCCACGACCTTCCATAGCAAAAGTTTGGCAATTCGGCCAGTATTTTGAGCGGCCAGCGCCTCCCAGCTGCACCATGGAGCTGCGTGCGTGAGAATCCCGGTGCCAACGCTCTCGACTCTAGTGGACACACTGACGCCAGTCTATTCCAAAGCACCGAGACCACATCTGGGCGCTCTCAATGTGGTGCCTGCCATCGCAAAATCCACCAAACAAATGCAGAATTGGTATTTCGCGCTGCCTATTGTCACATTTGCCTCCTGCTGGCGGTCCCGGCTTGGTGAGCCCGAGCTCTTGTCCGGTCCGAACACTTTGAGCGCCACGATGGGGAAGCCTCGAGCTTGTCATGTCACTGCGCACCGCGGGCTCGATCTGTGGATCAACGGATGGCTGGATGGCTGAGTCCCCTACATTGACTCTGCCTGTCCAAAATGGCACCAAAGTGCAAAGCCAACCAAATACAACACATCGACTTCGTATTTATGGCGATTCCTTCCTTCATGCTGGACGTGCGCTCTGTTACTAATGACAAGCACCACGTGGGGCTGTGGCAAAGGCTTTCTCCGTACCGAGTGGCGATCGTCCGAATGTCTTGCAGTCTTGAGCTCGACGTTCCTGCTGTTATTTACGCCCAGGCGGCCAGCATGGCCATGCTGACGATGCCCAACCCGAAAAGTCCGAGCTTCTCCATGGCATTCGTCTCTCCACCCTGCACACTCCAGCTCAACTCCGTAGCTCCAGTGAATCGTACTTAGTAAAGATGCGCACGAAGGGACACAAGTTGAAGTTGACTGGTACCAACTTGGTACAGCACCTGTCAACTTGGCATCTTTGCCTTCCATGGCCACACTACAGCCTCGAGATGAGGTTTTGCAAGCGAGGATGGAGCTTCTCCGCCGCGAGAAAGAGCGTCTCGTGGCCAGTCAACTCTCCGATAACCTCATGGAGCGCGTACGTGCATTTGTCGAGAACTTTGGATGAAGCGACGGCTCGATCTTTTTAGTGTTTTGGAGATTGGTTAACGCTGGAGATCATCATTTCTTGCGTGCGTTAATGGTAGATACACGGAGCTACACGTCACTGCCAAGGCAATATGAAGAATCTATTGGCGCCTCCTACGGAATTGTTTTGCCAGGTAGATAGATACGTTGGCTGGGAAATGATAAGGTTGGACGGAAATGAAAAAGTCTCATGTGTTTTAATGTGGACGAACAGGATACCCGAGGCCTGATGATGAAGAGAGAAATTGACTTGCTCAACTTCTCGAGCGTTTCCAACGACTGGCTAATTGCCATTACCTCGCATCCATCAGCTAGCGGTAAATTACGATCTCTTTCGTAGCTGGAATATTCTGTCTAAACCTCTCTCAAATGGGCGATAGGTAATGGGAACTGTAGGGCACTCGTGCTTGGAGGAGCTTCCATAACTGACAGCGGCGTTGTGCATCTACACAAACTCAAATATTTAACAAGTTTGGATGTGTCACGGTAGGAAATTTGCTCTCTGACCCCCGCACGGCGATCTTAACATTGTAATCAGGTGTCATGCGCTGACAGACGAAGGCTTGACGAGCATCCGACGACATTTGAGTTTGCTGCAGGAACTGCAGATTGACGAATGTCACCATTTCTCCAGTGATGTGCTTTGTAAAGTCTGGAAAGACTGCAAACGTCTTCACTCACTATCTGTTCGAGGTTGTCCGGGAGTCACAGACGCATGCCTGCAATGTTTAGCAACCACCAAACGGTCATCAGCCTGCACACTGCGCTCGCTAGATGTTCGACAGTGCAAAAATCTTACATCGTCCGGGATCTCGTACCTCGCCAGCTCAAACATCAAAGATATGACGATGAATCACCTGGCTGTCGACAATTGCCTTAGCGTGGATAATATGGCCTTCTTCAACTTTGAAACGAGCCTTTGTCTTCGCTCGCTGACGTCCTTGAGCCTCAGCGGGCTTGGAATCGACGAGACCGCCATCAGCTGGATTATCAAAGGCTGTGGTGCCTCCTTACAGCGGCTCAATCTCGCACGATGCAAGGTGCTATCGGATTTTGCTCTGCTACTTATGGCACCTCTCATCTCGTCGTCGGTGTTTGTTAAGCTAGATATGCAAGACTGCCCTCTTATCACGGATGCAGGCATCAAAAACCTCTTCTCACTCGAAGAAGAGAAATTCAGGGACTCAGCACAAGGCGACAGTGACGATGACGATGCTCCACGAACGCAGTTAGCGTCTTTGAATTTGAAAAACTGCATGAATATCGGGGACGACGCCATGGTTGTATTGGGGAAGTACGGTGGGGGCTTGATCAAACTCAATTTAAAGGGTCTTAGGAAAGTGTCGGACCACGGAGTGATGGAGATCGCTAAGGGGTGTCCTTCGCTCGCGGACATTTCGCTTTCCGGCAGGAATATCACCATTCAGACGTTCAAGCTTCTCGGGAAAATGTGTCGGAGTCTACGGATGCTGGACATCTCGGAGCGACAAGACTTAGAAACACCCGCGTGTTTTATGAACCTTGTCTCGACAAGTGCAAGCGGATTCCATCCGCCACGTTCACTGAAACGAATCGACTTGAGCGCGACCAATGTTTGTGATACTGGGGTAAGCGTGATATCTTCCGCATGTCGACGACTCGAGTGGATAAACCTGTCCAAGGTGAGGTTCACGTGTTGATATAGAGTTACTTAGCGATGATACTGACTTATCCGTTTTGTGTAGTGTGCACATATCACGGACTTCGCGACTGAAGCGCTCGCTTCACGATGTTTCCAGCTAAAAGTCCTTTTGCTTGCCAACACACGCGGAATCACTGACAGAACATTAACAGCGCTTGCGTTCACGAAAATCCCTCTGGAAGTTCTCGACTTGAGTGGAAACACACGCGTGACCGACGAAGGTCTTCTCGCGCTGTGCACTAGCTGCCAGCAGATCCAGGAACTGCGTCTAAAGGGCTGCGATCGGCTATCTCAGAAAACTGTCAAGCGCTGCAACGACACCCTTTTACCATTTACCAAACCGTTCATGACGACTTCATTGATCAAGACAATTGCTGCGGGAGGTGGAAATTCGGCCATGGTGCTTGAACCATTGCCAAAGGTGCACATTGAGCTATTACGTCTGATGCAGAAGCGCTTCGAAGCTGCTGCTGTTTTGCAAAATCGATTCCGCAAGTGGAGGAACAAACGGTTCACGATTTCGTTCCTAGCAAACCGTCGACTTCTTCGCGAAAACCGAGCAGCGAAAAAAATTCAGAAGTGTATTCGCGAATTCTTGGCGTGGCGTCGCTTTTTGCATCTATTGTCGCTGAAGGAGAGTGTGGATAAAGTCGTATTCGTTCAAGCGCATGCTCGTGGCAATCGAGTTCGCCGCGGAGTACGGACGTGGCATTTTACTGCAAATTTGGCGGTTCGTCGAATCCAACGCTGTTATCGACCACACTATGTTGCCAGGATGAAGAATCGCAACTTTAATGGCCGTGAAATTCAACGTGTGTATCGTGGATACCTAGGCCGAAAAAGATATCAACAGCTCATTTACGAACGCAAACTCGAATGCGGCGGGAAGATCTGGCGATGGTATCGAAAGTGCCTCAGCCAACGCGAATTTAGAGTTCGCTCGCGGTGGCTTGTCCAGAAAATCTACAACATTCAGGGTCAATGGCGGAAGTACCAGCGACGAAAGAGCTTTACAAAGTATTTGGCGTACTACCGCAATGCAGCAATTAAGATCCAGAGTGTGTGGCGACGGAAGTTGGCGATGTGGCACGTGTCTGTTATGCGAATCGAGATGAACGCTGCAGCGCTCACGATTCAACGAGTTTATCGTGGGCATGTGGCTCGCAAACGCGTTGCATTTTATCGGACATTGGCGACGAATACTGCGATCGTGATCCAAACGCAGTGGAGACGCTATAGTGCACGAAAGTTGTATTTGTATCGACGAGGACTGATAGTTCACACCCAGCAGAAGATTCGATACGCTCGAATCGTGACACAAATTCGAGGAATTGTTCGTCAAGCTGTGGCGAAACACCACAACGAAGCTGCATTGAATATCCAACGCTGTTATCGTGGACTGCTGGGGCGAAAGCGAGCTATACTATTTCGTAAAATCCGCAGCGCCAAGTATGCACGCAAGGGTCAAAATGCAACGCAAGCTCTGCTTCGACGACATTTTATCCACAAGGGCGCTGTACTTTGCATTCAGCATTTGGTTCGGAGTGTACAAGCACGTCGAAAAGTGTTGAAAATCAGGAAATGGCGACGATTTCTTGCGGTGCAGTGCATCCAGAGGTACATGAAGGAGTGGATAAAAAAGCTAAAACTGAGTCATAAGCGAGAAGCGAAAGCTCATGCGGTCGTGGATATCCAACGTGTGTTGCGTGGCCACCAAGGACGAGCACATTTCAAGATCGAGCGACACCAACAACGCTGTCTTCACGCTGCGCAGCTTATCCAACAAATTTATCGAGGTCATCTAGGACGAAAGTACTTCGCACGGATGTTCGAGGGGAAGACCAGTGCTGCTTTGTTGATGCAACGCATGTATCGCACACGTCAAGCTCGGAAGTTGTTTGAGATCAGTAAAGCAGTCGCAGCTCTCAAAGCGAAAGAACAGCACGATCGATCACTTCTTGGCAGACTGGAGGCCAGACGCAACCCGATGGACGAACTTTATCGTCGTGCAAAGCTACCCCGAGAGAAGGAAATTCTCACGAAATTGAAGGACACGTGGGAATCGCATCGTGCGCTGGAAGAACGAGCTGTGAGGAAACTCAAACGGGAATGCTCCACAGTTTGGGCTACTGCAGATGAAATCATTGGCAACCAGTACGGACTTCATCGCAAGCTTTACGGAGTCACCGAGAACGTGTACTCAACTCACCGTGAGCTTGAGCAGCGCAAAAAGCTTCACATCTCACTTGAAGTAGAGCTGGCAGACCTCAAGAGTCATGTACGGGATTTTAAACGAGCTATGCGTGAGGCTGTGGAAGCTCGACGCATGCTCGAAGGGCCAGAGGTCTTCGATCTTCTGAAGGAGCAAGGACTTTATCTCGAGCCCGAGCCTCCGAACAACCAGCGCGACTAACAAATAGACCAAGCTACAACAAATCGTCAGAACCGAGTTCGTTAATTCGATTTTCTGCAGTGTATACACAGTGATCGGTGCACAATTGTAATGTGACCTTGGTACCATGAATGCCAGTCACCTTGCTGGTCGCTGTGCTCCACTAATTCTTGCGCAGCAAATTTCCAAGGACGATGCCCACAGCCACACCCGCAGCAGCAATACTCGAGTAGAGCGTCAAGTGGTCGAGTGTGGCGTATTTCTCCTGCACACGCTGCGTGGCAATGGTGTTACCCAGCAAACTGTTGTTGTACGTCTCCAGCAATTGATACGCGTAGTAGTGCGCTCCACGCTCGCCCAGATCCTCCGTCAGCACCAGATAGATCGGAATGGCCTTCACCGCCGGACTCACACGACCCTTGTTGAAGCACGCCTTCAGGAAGATGTCCTTCTGCGTGAAATAGTCCAGATTCTTCGGCGCCAAACCGCCCGTGATGTAAAATCCACCACGAGGAAGGTACTTCAGCATGGCACACCCAGCTTCGCGGCCGTAAGCACTGTTCATCAAGTAAAAAAAAGGTTAGCACACCCACCAGAAATCTCGCTCAGTCAGCGACGTACTCGACGAAGATCTCCATGGCCTGGTTGCACAGTTCGTCCGTCTTGGCATTGTCGCCCACGATTTTCCCTTGCAGCGACTTGGCACGCAGGAACGCATCGTGCACCTTCTTGTCCACTTTCTTGGGGAACTTGTTGGCCAAGAATTTGTAGATCGTGGCCAGTCCAGGGCCGCTGACAATGCGTTCCACCGAGAAACGGCGGTCGCAGCCCAGTTCCTCCTTGATGGAATTGTACAGTTCGATCTCGATCTCGTCGGCCGGAGCGAAATCCGTGTGGCCGCCTTCACAGGCGAAGCACGAATATTGGCCGTCCTTGTCGGCCGTCAAGAAGCACTCTCCCAGCCCCGTCCCAGCGCCAATAGTGGCAATTGGCATCCCTTCCTCTCTTTTGGTGTCGTTCAGGGTAATGTACTCGTGAGGCTTCAACGTCAACAATCCATAGCCCATAGCGGCGAAATCGTTGATGAGCTTCACAGTGGTGATCCCCAGCTCCTTCTCCAGACTAGGACCGTCGATCTTCCAGCCATATTTGATATTCGTGAATCTTTAAAAAAAAAAGTTATATCTTAAAGATCCCAAAAACTAAACGTTTAGGATAGGACGAACGTACTCGACGGTGTTGTTTAGGACCGGCCCGGCGCAGGCCAGGACGCAGGCCACAGGCAGTCGGTCCACGAGCTTGGCCTCCTTCATGAACAGGTGGCAGACCTCCGAGAAGCAGCTGTAGTCCTCGTTGTGGTACTTTTTCGCAAAGGTGATCTCCCCCGGGGCCACGGAGCCTTTGAAGGCCACGGAGCCTTTGGGGATGAGCCACAGCGAGAGGCGCGTGTTGGTGCCGCCGCAGTCTCCGGAGATGATGAGGTCGCCACTGGGCAATGATGAAGGTTAGGTTGGTGAGGGATAGAAGGCTAGCCTAGAAGGAGCAGGACGTACGACAGCATGAGGTTTAGGACGGAGATTTTCGAATGGGCACACCCAAAGTGAAGTGAAGGGGGACAATCTGATAATTAGAGTCTTTATTCGACATTTTCGAAAAAGCCTCTTAATTGCCACAGACCGCTACACAGTCGTCCCCGACCATCCGCTATCGCCACACAAAATATGTCTGACACTCACAGTGAGTGGACGTTGAGGAGGAAGCGTCTTCGTCTCGGCAGCACCGAACATGGACGTGTCTTCAAGCAGAAAGGAAGCCCCGTTGGACGGATCGAGACTCCGTTCGCTTGGGACTCGCAGTGCTCATGGTCCTCAACGTGATAATGTGTCTGTGGGTGGCGGCGACGTGGTGGACATGACAATGGAAGGGGACCACGACCACGAAGAAGAAGAGGAAGACGAGGTCGTGGAGGGCGCAATGGACGCGGAGACAGACGACGGTGAACGCGAAGAAAAGCAGGAAGATGTCGTTGAGATCCACAGCGACGATCAGCAAGAAGAAGAAGAACAAGACGTTCAGTTTATGGGCAGCGTGGAGCGAATCAATGGGCATCAGGAGGCGAAACAGGAAGAAGAAGAAGTAATTGTGATTGTGGAGGGTCAAAAGCACCCAAGACAAGAGCGATCGAGAGCCAATACCAACGCTCTGCTGGCTGCCAATGGATTCGTGACGCCTGCGACGCTGGAGGCGGAGCTTCAATGTATTATTTGCCAGTACGCCATGTTCAAGTTATTGATTTAATGTTGATGGGAGAAGAAGAGGGTGATACTCAGTAAATATTGTGTTTGTTGTTGTCCTTGCAGCCAGTGACAGCGCTGTGCGGCCACTCGTTTTGGTACGTTCCAGTGTACAGGCTACTGTGCAAGGGTATCTTTTCTAATGCTGATTGTTTTGATGTTGCTAGCCGCGTGTGTCTTATGGACTCGTTCCTGACGCGTCCTATTGAGGAAGTGCAGTGTCCAATATGTCGGGTAGAAATCTTGCAGCATATCTCTGCAAAGACATCACTCGTGTCGATTTTTTCGATCAACGTGACGCTGTGGAATCTGGTCCAAGTAAGTGCTATCTGAATTTTCAATGAAGATGTAGACGGATATGGCTAATACCGCGCACTGACTGTGGTTTTGTGTCCTAGCTTCTCATCCCATCAGTTACTGAGCGGATTTCTTCGTACCAACAGGAGGAAGAACAGGAATTCACACAGAAACTGGACCAATTATATACCAAGTGGAAGGTATTTACCCTCAATGAACGAGCAGCAAGGTATCACGGGGACCACGACGAAGAAGATGTAGAACGGTCAGGTCGCTGGGAGGAAGATCATGAAGGTCATGACGAGTACCCCGTGGTGAAAGTCGAAGATACCCACGATGGCAATTTGCACGTTTCGCGGAATGTTGTGCTGGACACGAACGATGAAAACGAGGATGGGTATGTGAACATGCGGGTCGGGATAGCTATTGTGGAGTTCCCCAGTATCTTTGAACTGTACAACGAACATCAAGAATGCTCGGTGAATGTAATCAAGATGGAGGAGGACGAGGAGATGGCAGATGGGATGCCATTTTTCATGAACGAAGATGGTGATGACGATGGGTTTGTTTGCAGCGCATACTACAACGAAATCAGTCTCCGCGTGTGCGATGAAGCGGTGCGTGAAGTGGCATTCGATGCACCTGTGAGCTGAGGTACTCATATTCACTGTGCTTGGTAACAAAAATGTAGGGCAACTGCGTGATGGAACGAACCCGTGGTGCTCAAAGTGGCGTGGTAACTTTTCCTGGCTTGCGACTCGACGTTCCGGGTGGTACGAAAATTCGTACATTTTCTTTCACCATAAGGAGCTCCAAGTCTTTGCTAACATCGTGTTTGTTCGATTTTCATTTTGCTGTGTTTTGACTAGGTTTGTACACTTTTCGTTTTTCGGATGATCTCTATGGACTAAAGCTCAGTATTACTACGCGACTGCGTGAACCGCATGAGATCTCGGATACCCCCGTCGCCGATTATGTCAGCCTCATCCACGATGAGGCAAGAGATTCCAGTCGCCGAAATCGTAGGAGACAGCATGATAGCGATGACGAAGACCGCTATGACGAAGGAGGAAACGAGTCAGACGACTCCTTCATTGTGGACGATCTAACTGGCCGCAACGAGCAGCCAGTTGGTCGCTTCTCCGATGATGAAGGTGAAGATCACTGGGACTACCGTAGTGACGATGAAGCGGCTGACGAGGAGAGGGAGCAGCGGCGCGTAAGGCGGCGGCAGCAGTCAGGCCGACGATCAGAACGCGACGTCCAATTCGTTGATGAACAGGAAGACTTATCTGACCAAGAGGAAGAACACGAAAGCTCTGATATACAAGAGATGCGGACGACCAAGAGGAGAACGACGAAGAAGAGGAGGACGTGTGGCCAGGACGTCGCAATGTTCGAGTAGTAGACGCTGCATTTTCTTCGGACGGAGAGGCAGACTACGAGGAACATGATACTATTGATGCTGCTGAAGGAGAAGGTAAAGGGGAGGAGGACATGCATGACACCCACGAAGTTGCTCGGCCGCGTCGACGAAATGCGAATCAAATTGTTGATAGCGAAGACGAAGATGAAGGTTCGCCAGACGGGAATGATGAAGAGCAGAAGGATGACATTCAACACTCCGACGATTGCTCCATCTTAGCTGCTACTGTGGAGGGCCATGATAGCGAGGACGACGACACAATACCTCGACCTGCAACCAGGAAAGTGAAGCGCGAACAGTGGTTTCAGAGCAAGGAGTCCGACAATGACGACACAGAAGCCCATCCAGACGCAGTATTCTCTCCTGATGAAGACGAAGAAGTTCCCGATAGAAGACCACGGAAGCGATCTCGAGCACGAGGCCGGCAGGTTCTAGTTGTCGAGAGCGAGGAGGAGCAGGAGGAAGTGGAGCGTTCAATTGCAGCAGCCAATTCCGAGCATGCACTCGACGATGAAGACGCAGACGATGACGAAGGGGATGAACCCCAATTCCGGCGAGTGCACGTCTACGATGAAGAAGTTGACGACGAGCATGATGAAGCACAACTAGATGAAGACGACGCTCCAGACTACCCCGACGAGGAGGAAAACGATTATCAAGGAGAGCAAGGTGAATATTACTAAAGGGTAAAGTTTTGCAGCGCAATATAGGGACCCTGGAAAACTTCTCGTGCTGCAAACCAGTGAACAGCTCCATATTCTGGGTCTCCTTTGAGTTTCAGGTGCGAGAACATGCTGGAATACTTTTTCACGAGCACACGACCAGCTTTCAGGCGCATCGGAAGCGTGTTGCTGGACGATATCAAGGTAGTGAAAGTGTTGCTAGGGTTAACCACGGATGTCAGCCCATCGTCGTATTCGCTTTCTTGTAGCGCCATCGTCGTCGACGACTCGGACGACGAACCTGAGGATACGATCGCTGGATCACTGTGTTGGTGACTAACAGGCTCAATGCCCAAGCCGGAGTGGGAATTTCGACGATTCAACAAACGCTGCCGTCGTCTCCTGTCGTTGAACATTGGAGAGCGCGAGTTGCCCATACCCGCTCCAGTTGGAGTGAGTGCTCGTCGGACGCCTTGCACGAACCCGCCACTTTCTGCGATGATCAATTGTTGCGGGCGAGAAAGACTCTCGTTCGCCTTGGAGAAAAACTTGTGTCGTAGCTCCTTCTGCTGCTTCTCGCGGAGATCAGCCACTCGAGCGTTGAGCTTGTCCAGCTGGCCTCTGAGCATTTGTTCGCGGATGACACCATGCATGAAGCCGTGGTTGAACTCGAACTTAACCTTCACGTGGCTGCTGGGCGGCGCTGTTTGGCTCATTGTCAGAACCGCTCCATTGGTCATGGACAATGGTTTGGACACCGGAACACATCCAATAAAATTGTCGATTCGACGGATCATTGCCAATTGCTCCAGATCTTCGAGGTCCTGCGCAAACCGGGAAAGGTATGCCTCGATAGGGCAAGTGCCGCGGAGTGTCTCTTTATCGAAGACGGGTCCAATAACACTGGCTGTCTTCATAAGCATGCGTTGCAAGACTGTGAGTTGATCCAGCATAGTGGTGAGCACGCTCTTGACGGTCCGAGGTGGGCGGAGAGCGATTCGGTTTGTGAGCGTCTGACCACCGGAGACAGGAGACGATTTCGACGATTCTGATGCCAACAGCGATTGATCAGCTCCACCTCCAGGCTGGAAAATCGATCGCAACCGGCCTTTCGGACGAATGCGCTTGTCATTGATGGTTCCAACAGCCTCTCCAATGCCATGAGCCGAACCGCTAGATCGACGAGATGAAGCGAGGTTGTAGCATTCGCGACAGTGGCGAACAGGCTCGTTGGATTTTCCTGGAAGTTTTGCTTGACACGCTTTTGGAGTGCATTCTGCGCAAAAAGTATAGCCGCAACACTTGCACCGGTGCTTGGTTTTTCTTGCTGTTTCATCCAAACCCTGGTTCATATCCTCTTTGATCTTCTCCTTGTCCTTCTTAGGATTCGAGAAGCTGCCATGGCAAGCAAAACAGAATTGTGCCTTGGACTTATCACCCCAAGCTTCTTGAACGTGTAGCTCACATTTGCGGACACCCTTTTTCCCATCCACCTGAATCACCTGTTGTTCCTGCATCTCTGCGATGATCTCGTGTAAGAAGAGAGGATTGCCCTGAGACCGCGAAACGAGAATTGCCAATAGGTTGTCAGGGATGTTGGGTACTCTCAGAATCTGTCGCGAAAGCACCTTGATCTCATCACTGCTGAACATGTCCAGAGATGTGGAAGTCGAAGATTTCATGCGTTTCAACAGACGCAATTGCTTACGGAACGAGGAGCTCTCAGTGTTCTCACCCAGAGCCAAGCTTGGAGGTCGCGTGCCTACGACAACCAAACAGTTTGTGAAATACTTCGCAATAATTGCGACTAGAGTCCACGATTTTTCGTCCATGTACATGGCGCTATCCAGGCAGAACACTGTTGCACGCTCGCGCGACATGGCATACAGTGCACAGAGCAAAAGAATGCCGCTGATATCCAAGTCGATCGGGCGCCATTCACAGTCTTGCTCGTCTTCTTCGCAGTTGATTTCCACGTCACTAGCTTTTCTCTTTGTATCCGCATAAGCTGGATCACCCAGTGAAGCTCGAGCCTCCTCTTTTTGAGCCAAATCCATTTCTAGCAGACCGAGAAACCACGATGCGATCTCCTCCTCCTTCACGTTTAAGGTTCTGTCAGGGCTCTCAGCAAACGCATACCCGCACGCGCGCATTTCTTCTTCGTTCTGTCGCTGATTTTCCTCGGCTCCTTCTTCATCTTCGATCTGGTTCGTAGCTGAGACCTCATCCACCTGAATGCTGTTGCCATTACTACTTGGTAAACTGTCCTTCACCGTCTCCATTTTCTCGTCGTTCGTATCGGAGACATCGGGGTAAGCATCGAAGTCCGTGTCCAAGATCGCGTTGAGCAAAGGCGCGTATCGAACCAGCGTAGTGTTAGGGGCAGCACCCTCGCGAATTTTCTGCCTGAAAAATTGTGCTACACACTTCCGACGTTCAGTTTCAGCCACTCGACTTGGTGCCTGCACGCCAGGGATTGAATTTGCGGCAGCTGCAAATTCTGGAGAGAGGGGTGGCGCAGGCTCACCGTTAACGTTGCCACCACTGATCCCCGACACATCCCGCACGCTTCTGGTAATAAGCTCGGACCAAATCGCATACGGCTTTTTCGTAGCAAACGGACTCGCTGTACCAACCATCACCTGGTATTCTCCAGCTTCGGGGCTTGCAAGAGTCGATCGAAGTAGTACAGTTTTGCCCACGCCAATGTCACCTTCGAGTACGAATGCTCCGCCAGGAGCAAACGGATTGAGATGTGAGCACTTGTCTAAAAGTGCCGTTCGAACCTCGACAAAGCTCTCATTCTCGACAAGTTCTTCAGCTGGCAGACGCTGACGGTCAGCACGTAGCGACAATCTCCGCTGGGCGTCACGAACCTGTACACGGTACATATTTCCCATCAAATTTTGCAATCGGGGCGGCTCGACTTACAACGGATGAGGCATTGGCACGTCCTGCTCGCCCCGTAATACCTTCCCCGGGCCGCGCGGAATTGAAATTGGCATTCCGAGAATTCTGCTGAATGGCAGACGATAAGTGATAGTCGAGCAGGGTCGACATGCGTGGGTACGGTCGGTGAATCTTGATGCTTTCATTCTTGCCCTTGACCATAATCTCGGGACGTTTCTCGAAATGCAGTACGTCTTGCGTGTAGATTTTTGTGGGAGCATCCGTGATCACACCTCCTCCTTCAGATTTAGCGCGCTGCGTGAGGCGTGCTGAAAGTTTTACGATGTCACCTAGAACTGTGTACTCTCGTCGATTTCCTTGGTGGCCCACGACTCCACATAATGCTGTCCCTGTTGTGATTCCCACTGACGCCTTGAGCCCATTGTTTCCAAGTGCCGCACAGATCGCAAGAGAGGCCAGAATGCCGCGAATGGGGTCGTTTTCGTGAGTGGCTGGCGGCAATCCAAACGCAGCAATGACAGTGCTGCCTTTGTCGTCCACGAGAAACTTATTGATTGTGCCTTCATAGTCGAATACGCACTTTTGCACATTGGCAAATGCATCCTGCAGCCGCTGTAGCTCTTTTGCCCCAAGCATTCGGGCCAAGTCCTGCTCACTGTTTACAGGTAGAACAACCAGCGTCAGTCAGACTCGTTCAAACTTGCAATTACATCCATCTAGTGTACCTGAAGCCGAGGTTGATAAATAATACGGTGACGTCCCGGAGCTCGGAGCCCCAAAACTCATCGTGCGCATCCAAATAGGGCCACACAGCCCGGGATACATACTGTTTCATACGCGTATGCAAGAGTGCGTCGTGGCGCGTGAATGACGGTCGACGCGAGTAGATCTTGACTGGTTTATTGACACCTGTAACCTTGTGGAAGCAGCCGCCGTGTTCATTCTCACTGTCATGGCCTCGAACGGGCGCGCCATCGAAAAACTCACTCACACGTGTCCAGCATTCACTGGAACAAATCACATCTCCTGCTTCAGCTTGGTGCTCAGCACTGAAAGCCTGTTCCAAGGCCGGTCCGACAGCAACGTACTCGATACGAGCAGTAGCTCCGTCGCTCTCTCCTCCAAGGTGTGCGATCGTAGCTTCTCCAATCCCCACGCCCACTTTCACACTCAACACCACACCACGAGCCAGCTCCGCTTCGTGCAAATGTGACTGGATACGTAGTGCACACTGCAACGCACGCCGCAACAAACTGTCCATGGTGTCTTCCTTGCTCTCGGGCCAGAAGATGAGCATGGCGTCTCCTGCGAACTTGAACACGTCTCCTCCAGCACTAGACACGAGTCTCAGCAGCTGCTCGAAGTACGAGTTTAAGTGCTTGGCCAGATCTTCGGCACCCACAGGGCCACATGCAGCCAGCGACTCCGTAAAGCCGGAAACATCGGCAAACATGCTGACGGCCGTCGTGCAGTGGGTCGTGGGCATGGCCACTGGCTTGTGCAAGTCCTGTCTCTCCAAATGGCGACGCACCACAGTCGGCAAATAGGCCGTGAGCCGCATGTCCAGCTCCTTGCGCAGCATCCCGGAGCTTAAGCGGTCGCGTGCAGGCTTGATGGCCTCGGATCCCTCAACGGTGGGCACAGCCACTGCGGTCTGCTCCACCATCTTGAGCTGCTTGTTGTTACATATAGGGAAGAATGAGGACTGGTCTTTTCTTCTAAGCCTCGCGTAGCTCTTGTTCTTCTTGGGGCTTGCACACTTGAGCTCTAAGTAGGAAATGACGTTACGAGGCACAACGCAAGGATGGGGTTCTGTTGAAGTGACGGCCCTTATTTGGCGCGGCGCGACGCTGGGCAACTAATGGCCGGTTTGGTTTCCATGGAAGCGGGCTGTCGTGGAGCCATTAGTAGTGGGAATGGCGAGGCTCTTTGGGCTGATAATGCTGCTTCGCGCTTGACAACCCCACGCTCCATTTCGACGTGCGTAGGAAGAATTTGGAACAGAAAAGATCTGACCACCGCTTTTGGGTCTTTTTTGTGGGCCTTTGTGTGTGGGACACACCAATTCGCATGATGGTCTGCAGGCTTATGCGGTAATGGAATTCCATAGAAACCGCAGGCTCTCGATACCACTCTTGATAGAAGCATGCAACGGCCCAGAAAGCATCGAGAACCCAAGGATTCTGCCGACAAGTCCAGCACCCGAACTTCAGCTGGACGAGTGCAACGCGGCATTTACTAGTTTAGTAGCTCAAATCAGCACTGTAAATACAGGTTCCGGGCGCTGTGTCGATTGCACGGCGGAACGGCGATATTACCCGCCAGACAGCCTCGAACTTTGAGCCGGAGCCACAACTTGCTGCGGTTTGGTTGGGCTGCTGACACTTTGTTATCGAAGCAAACGCCTCGTTGTTCGATATAAAGTTGGCTGCTGCTACATGTGCAGTGGTGTCGTAGTGTGGAGACCAGGAATGCTCTGGTTGATCGCCTGTATCACTTTCATGGAAATCAGCCACTTGCCACTCGCTACGTGACGGAGCAGCTCTGCCCACATAAAGACCACCACCGCTGCAGGTGACTATATCAAGCTACAATTCGCTGACTAGAGAGCGACACGACACGGGTGCAAGAGCTTCGAAGATTTCCGGGGGGATTGATACGCTTTCTTTAAAGTTATGCGGCGCTTTGGCGCCACGCTGCAATCTCGTCCTTGGTCTGCTGCGAGGTTCCGACGTGTTCGTGTTCGTAACCGAAGCGTAGACGACATCCGTCCACGCCGCAGTCAAACCCCGTCTCCTCATCTGCAGCTGTGACTTTGGTTCTGTTCGACTTGCTCTGACACGCCCGAGGCACTTGACGTTCACTGGTCAGCACGCCGCATTTGGTCAGCCACGGCAATAATCTCGCCTCCCAAAGCACCTCCAGCTCCGTGACCAACTTCTTTGCGTCCAGCGCAATGGAGTCCACGCGCTCGCCTCGGCGGAACGCCGCCAACGAGGGCACCGACGGCAGCTGCAATTGTCGCAACGCGTCGTCCTCGCGCATGGCCATCGTTACGTAAAACTTGGTGCCTAGGAACCGCTGCGCCACGGCCGTCATCTCTTCGCGCATGGCGTGCAAGAACGTTGGACTCTCGGCTGCGCAGCTGCTGTCCATTACGAGCACCACCCTCGGCACTTCCCGTTCGCTTTGCATCTCCTGTACAAGCTGCGGTAGTGGCGCATCCAGCACCAGTCCGTACCCATCGGCAGCGTCCTGTGTCGCTTTATGGAGCTGCTGCTCGAATTGCTTACGTCGCACCGCCAGCATGGCCTCCATGCCGAACTCGTCGTCGCTGTCATCGAAGTCGTCGGAGTCCGACTCCGAGTCGGAAATATGCGGCGGAGGAACTTGAGGCGCGACCACCGAAGACTGCGGAGGCATTGCAGAGCCATGACCGACAGGGGCTGGCGGCTGGAACAGCTGCTGACGCATCCGCACCGCCCCAGACGAGGGATCGTGCGCCGTCAGCACCGCTTTGAGCTGCATGGCCTTCTTGTACTCGTGCTCGTCGCGCTCGCAGCACGAGGCCAGCGTCGGATCGAACGCCAGATCTAAATCGTCCAGATCGTCCTCGTGGTTGTGCGCGTGGTCGTGCACGTGCTCGCCGTCATGACCGCATGAGGAAGTGCCGTGCTTCGGCGGTGCTGTAGCCATCGGTCAATTTGTCTAATGGCTTACTTCAGTTGCAGAATGAGTAGAAATACATCATGTGCAACTCAGGGAGGTCTGAGTTTTCCTAATGCAATTTTTGCATTAGGAGATTGCTTGAAATTACATTGATTTTTGAGAGGCCTAAATACCTCTCACTTTCTTGCGTCGCGGCCCACCTTGGGACCCTCAGCGTCTCGCTTTGGCCGCGCCATGGTGAGCCGTGGTGACAACGACAGCATGTTAAGTGTTGGAAGACAACATGCTTCGGCGGGTTTCTTACAGCGGCAGTCAGCAACATCCATAGTGAAGCGTCTCCACTACTACTGGCACGAAGGATGCACGGACTTGGCGATGGGTCAAGCTGCTGCTGACGGACGCCTGGAGGTGGTGAAGTTCTTCCACTCGAATCGCACTGAAAGCTGCACCAAGTTTGCCCTGAGTGTCGTTGCTAGCAACGATCTTCAAATGGTCGAGTGGCTGCTCGTTCACAGCCCCCGTAGGAGTTATCTCGGACGTGGTTCAACCTTCTCCTAGAAATGGGCACCTTGATGTTGTAAAGTATTGCCGCAGTTCTTTCTCGGAAAAGTGCTCTCCCCGCGTTATTGATGGCTGTACAACAACTGTGGCAAACAGTGTTTATCCGCAATGATGGCAGGTACAGCCAAACGCTACCACATAGGACTCATGATGTGGTGACACGATCACTGCGCCCCTCGCCCTTATGTGGTTGCGAAAAGCTTTGCGGCAAAGAATCGTCAACTGGAAGCCACGACGTGGCTGACTGAAAACTACTCGGGATCTTCGGCGGTGTGAAGCTTGGACCGGGCGGTCTCATCAGAGCCTACGGAGCTGCAGCGCAGGAGGTGATTGAGCAGGCGGAGATCATTGAGAAAGTGCCGACCCAATTGCTGAATGTCCGGACGACCTTCTCGTACGTTGATGTGGTTAAACGAGCGTGTGATCTGTTTGCGGCGGAGCTGGTAGCGCAGGAATACGTCGAGGACGCAACGTTCACGGTTAGCGTCCCTGTTCACAAGATGGACGAATTTGTGGGTTTTGTGAGGACGAAATCGTCTGGAAAAGTGGAAGTGAAAGAGCTGTAGACGCTAGTTTAGATATGAAAGAGAACATCATTGTCACGTACGAAGTGTCCATCTCAGAAGGAAGCAGCCGCGTCTTGAACTCTCGTTGTGAGCTGGAACTAGCTGAACAAGACCAGCATCCGATTCAGTAGCTAGTCCCATCACTTGGTCGTGCTATCGTACGTGACCACCACACAAACATCCACCAGTTGAGCTCGCTGCAATGAGGCCAAAATGGGTTCCATGCGGCTCTCCATCGTCCGAGTAATAACTCGCGTCCGTCCATGGTCGTGTACGCGTGACAGTGGTGGTTGGCAGCTGGGAACTTGTTGCGCTGGGACTCGATGTACTGTTTCACCTGGTCGGAAGCTGCATTGCCACCTCCTGAGAGCGGCCACGCGGCTGAGATGAAGCGAGAGCCTTTGCGCTTGGCGATCTCGTGAAGCGCATACAAACCACTTGCCAAGAAAACCCGTCCCGTATATCAAACAACAGCAAGGAATAATACGAAAGAAGGTTTTCTTACAAATTGGTAGTTGCGTGATAGCAACTCTGAACACTAACTCGCACTGTCAACTAATGCGTGAAAGGTAGATACATACATACACGCGTATATCCTGCTTCCACGACGTCAGTCATGTCTACAACAAGAGCTTTTTAGGCGCCCGTGTGCAGAAGCTGGTAGGCGTAGAAGTGAGCACCACGCTCACCAAGCTCCTCCGTCAGAACGAGGTAGATCGGACACGCCTTCAGCGCAGGACTCATACGACCCTTGTCGAACAGAGAGTTCAGGAAAATGTCCTTCTTCGTGAAGTAGTCCAGGTTCTTGGGGGCGAGACCGCCCGTGATGTAGAAGCCACCGCGAGGAAGGTACTTGAGCATCGCGTTACCAGCCTCACGGCCGTACGCACCCACGAAGATCTCCAGCGTCTGGTTGCACAGCTCGTTCGTCTTGGCGTTCTCGCCGATCACACGACCCTGCTGTGTGTTGGCAGCCAGGAACTCCTCGTGCACCTTCGGGTCCACCTTCTCGGGGAACTTCTTGGCCAGGAACTCGTAGATAGTGGCCAGACCGGGGCCAGACACGATACGCTCCACGGAGAAACGCTTGCCGCATCCGAGCTTCGCCTTGATTTCGTTGTACAGCTCAATCTCGATCTCGTCAGCAGGGGCGAAGTCCGTGTGGCCACCCTCGCAAGCGAAGCACGAGTACTGGCCATCGTTGCCAGGGGTCAGAAAGCACTCACCCAGTCCAGTGCCGGCGCCAATGGTAGCCATCGGAGCAGTCTCGTCCTTGGGCACGTCGTTCAGCACAATGTACTCGTGCGGGCGCAGCGTCAGCAGACCGTAGCCCATGGCGGCGAAGTCGTTGATGAGCTTGACCTGCTTGATGCCGAGCTCCTTCTCGAGACTGGCACCGTCGATCTTCCAGCCGAACTCGACGTTGGTGAAGTCCACGGTGTTCTTGAGGATGGGGCCGGCACAGGCCAGCACGCAGGCCTCGGGCACGTGGTCGGTGAGGCGAGCCTCGTTCATGAAGAGGTGGCACACCTCGTTGAAGCTCGAGTGCTCCTCGTTCAGGTACTTCTTGGCGAACACGGCGTCACCGGGAGCGATGTTGCCCTTGAGCTGCGTGGCGCCCTTGGGGATCTTCCACAGCGACAGACGCGTGTTAGTGCCGCCGCAGTCGCCCGAGATGATGAGGTTGTAGTCACTGCTCAATGTAGCACAAAAGTAGCCATTGTTATAAGGACATGTAGCCATGATGAGAAGTGCCACGTGCCACGTACGCCATGATGCTAAGAGGAGGAGAGGTCGCTTGTTCTGGAGAGAGGAGATTCCGGAATGAGCTCGAGGACGTCGAGGCGAGGACGTCGAGGCGAGGATCTTTGCCGACGTGGCAGCAACACGGCTCTGAGCTTGAACTTGTTGCAGCCGGGCGGTTTTACGCCATTCGATTGTGAAAGTTCAGAACCTCGCGTGCCTGTGCAGCCAAGATGGCTACAAAATCAGAGCTAACGCCAATAAAACACCGCAGCAGACTTCTTAAATCGGACATACAAAAGCCGAGTTCGGCAAAAAAAGTTTGCCGGGGCTCGTCTGACGTTAGCTGAATAAGATCAAGAAAGTAACCGATAATAAAATAGCAACAGTACCGCCATGAATGCCACGCACCTCGTCCTAGGCGAGGTCATTCGAATGCTGCTGGTTGAAAGTGTGCCGGTGGGTGATCGCAGTATTGACGGGATGGAGTGTGGTTACTCCCGGCCATGTGCATCAGACGCTCCCTTGATTCCGCTTGCTTCAACCCGTGCAAAGACAATTCGGCTGCTTGGAGTGTGCAAGTCCAAGCAGCAATTGAGTTGACAAGCTTCCCCATCCCCATCCGCACCGCAGCAACCTCAACGAGGTTCGGAAGCCACTTGATACAATTGTGCATGGACTCGACCGCACATCATTCGCGCCCTTGCTTGGCGTCGACTTCAACATGGAGCAAGCGGGCAGGACGCAACTCAGAGAGGGGGAGGAGGTTTATTATCAATCACATTCGGGCCGCGGTTCCTATGGCGCTGCCCACCTCAACATGGCAGGAGCTACAGCTTACGCCTCCTTCAGCAACTGGTAGGCGTAGTAGTGAGCACCGCGTTCGCCCAGGTCCTCGTTCAGAACGAGGTAGATCGGACACGCCTTCAGCGCAGGACTCACACGACCCTTGTCGAACAGAGAGTTCAGGAAAATGTCCTTCTTCGTGAAGTAGTCCAGGTTCTTGGGGGCGAGACCGCCCGTGATGTAGAAGCCACCGCGAGGAAGGTACTTGAGCATCGCGTTACCAGCCTCACGGCCGTACGCACCCACGAAGATCTCCAGCGTCTGGTTGCACAGCTCGTTCGTCTTGGCGTTCTCGCCGATCACACGACCCTGCTGTGTGTTGGCAGCCAGGAACTCCTCGTGCACCTTCGGGTCCACCTTCTCGGGGAACTTCTTGGCCAGGAACTCGTAGATAGTGGCCAGACCGGGGCCAGACACGATACGCTCCACGGAGAAACGCTTGCCGCATCCGAGCTTCGCCTTGATTTCGTTGTACAGCTCAATCTCGATCTCGTCAGCAGGGGCGAAGTCCGTGTGGCCACCCTCGCAAGCGAAGCACGAGTACTGGCCATCGTTGCCAGGGGTCAGAAAGCACTCACCCAGTCCAGTGCCGGCGCCAATGGTAGCCATCGGAGCAGTCTCGTCCTTGGGCACGTCGTTCAGCACAATGTACTCGTGCGGGCGCAGCGTCAGCAGACCGTAGCCCATGGCGGCAAAGTCGTTAATCAGACGAACCTTCTTGATGCCGAGCTCCTTTTCCAGACCCGGACCATCGATCTTCCAGCCGAACTCGACGTTGGTGAAGTCCACGGTGTTCTTGAGGATCGGACCAGCGCAAGCGAGCACACAGGCTTCGGGGACCTGGTCCACAAGCTTGGCCTCGTTCAGGAACAAGTGGCACACCTCGGCGAAACTTCCGTGCTCCTCATTCAGGTATTTCTTGGAGAACAGCACCTCGCCAGGAGCAATGTCGCCCTTGATGTGCTTGGCCTCCTTGGGGATGTTCCACAGCGACAGACGTGTGTTGGTGCCGCCGCAATCGCCAGACATGATGAGATCCATCGTGGAGTGTGTGTGTGTGTGTGGGGGGGGGGGGGGGGGGGGGGGGGTTGGTCGACTTGAGCCCTAGAAGGTAGATTTGGGAATGAGGACTACGTCGGCAGGCCTGAATCGATTCAATTGCGTCAGAGGACCATGCCCGACGGTGCGTGTCGATGTCTGGTCAGCTTTGGCGCGTGTGTGCTTCAAAATTGAAGTTGGGTCGATCAGCATGCATGCTGACAGGAGCTTGCTGGAAAAGACCACGACAACTTCAATCTGATAATGCTGCTATTGTAGCACGCTGAGAGGAGGATTTTCATGTTGTGCGGCGCGCGTCTAGCATGGTAGTTCTCTTGTTTCTCCATTACACTATCACACTCTCCTCGGCGTGAAAGTGGCAATTTTATTTCTAGCAACACCATTTCTATCCGTACAATCGAAATTTTACGAAACATTTTTTTTTCGCGAATACGAAATTTCAGATATACAGAATTGTATCCTGAATATTCTACTAATTCTAAGAATATTCAGGAAATGACACGATTTTTAGAAATAGTAGAAGCAATGCGCTTTTATCGTATATTTCTAAGGCTCAAGATACCCGTAGATACGCGTTGAGCACTTCTGTTTGCCGGAAGACGTCAATGCCTTCGACGAGCCACACGTTGAAAAGCAATTGAGAAACTATTCGCAACACGCTACATTAACTACTTTCATTTAATTGCCCGAGGAGTTGGAACGCGAAGAAGTGAGCACCACGCTCACCAAGCTCCTCCGTCAGAACGAGGTAGATCGGACACGCCTTCAGCGCAGGACTCACACGACCCTTGTCGAACAGAGAGTTCAGGAAAATGTCCTTCTTCGTGAAGTAGTCCAGGTTCTTGGGGGCGAGACCGCCCGTGATGTAGAAGCCACCGCGAGGAAGGTACTTGAGCATCGCGTTACCAGCCTCACGGCCGTACGCACCCACGAAGATCTCCAGCGTCTGGTTGCACAGCTCGTTCGTCTTGGCGTTCTCGCCGATCACACGACCCTGCTGTGTGTTGGCAGCCAGGAACTCCTCGTGCACCTTCGGGTCCACCTTCTCGGGGAACTTCTTGGCCAGGAACTCGTAGATAGTGGCCAGACCGGGGCCAGACACGATACGCTCCACGGAGAAACGCTTGCCGCATCCGAGCTTCGCCTTGATTTCGTTGTACAGCTCAATCTCGATCTCGTCAGCAGGGGCGAAGTCCGTGTGGCCACCCTCGCAAGCGAAGCACGAGTACTGGCCATCGTTGCCAGGGGTCAGAAAGCACTCACCCAGTCCAGTGCCGGCGCCAATGGTAGCCATCGGAGCAGTCTCGTCCTTGGGCACGTCGTTCAGCACAATGTACTCGTGCGGGCGCAGCGTCAGCAGACCGTAGCCCATGGCGGCGAAGTCGTTGATGAGCTTGACCTGCTTGATGCCGAGCTCCTTCTCGAGACTGGCACCGTCGATCTTCCAGCCGAACTCGACGTTGGTGAAGTCCACGGTGTTCTTGAGGATCGGACCAGCGCAAGCGAGCACACAGGCTTCGGGGACCTGGTCCACAAGCTTGGCCTCGTTCAGGAACAAGTGGCACACCTCATTGAAGCTTCCGTGTTCTTCATTCAGGTACTTTTTAGAGAACAACATCTCACCAGGAGCGATGTCGCCCTTGGTGTGCTTGGACTCCTTGGGGATGTTCCACAGCGACAGACGTGTGTTGGTGCCGCCGCAGTCGCCGGACATGACGAGATCGTGGTCGATTTCAGCAGTGGGGGCTGGGGTAGTGATGACGATGGCCGTCGATTCATCGGAGCAGCACCCAAGCCATCTGGACATTCATGATGATAAAAAGTGGTGAGAGGCCTGCAGTGGAGTTGTGGACAATATGCAATAGCCGTACGGAGCCATTTTTTTGCTGGATGGGGAGATTGAAGTAGAAGTCACTTGCGCTCTTGAACGCCGATTTCGAAATGAGCTTCAAGTGCTCTCCCCATCGGAGCAGTAGTACGCGCAGAGTTTCAGGACAACTTCAACTGTCGCAGGTTAGAAATCATTTAGAAATGTAAGAGACTTGCTTTCATAAACACGAAAACAACAGCACTTGCTCCATTATCAGCACTGATGCACGACACGATAGCGGGGCTGTAGGCTACAGCTTGTAGCAGCCCCGAGTGGGCACAACAACATGAATTAATGGCTTGTGAGTTTGGTGCAGCCATTTCTATTGACAAGTCGCAAAAGAAGGCGCCAACTTCAGTTTTTGCTGACGACGCGTACGTATGTGCCCCATGCTCAACGGCGGTAAAATGCCAACGCAAGGGTCCAAACTTTTTTCCAAGCTGCAACTTCGTATTACATGTATACAGCTTGGCAAGGAATCGAGCTGAATCCGTGGCTTCTTTGCAAAACCTATCAAGACACCGCCTTCCATGTTGACAGCTCGACAACTCGCTTCATCCAGTCGAATTCAATGACAAAACGCAATGGAGGTTTATTATCAAAATCACATTCGGACTGCCGTCCACCTCGCCACGCTACAGCCTGTACCTGGATGCACCAATAGTCTACAGATGCAACCACACTCGTAACGACAACATTCGTCACTGTTTACTGAGACTCCGTCAGCAACTGGTAGGCGTAGTAGTGAGCACCGCGTTCGCCCAGGTCCTCGTTCAGAACGAGGTAGATCGGACACGCCTTCAGCGCAGGACTCACACGACCCTTGTCGAACAGAGAGTTCAGGAAAATGTCCTTCTTCGTGAAGTAGTCCAGGTTCTTGGGGGCGAGACCGCCCGTGATGTAGAAGCCACCGCGAGGAAGGTACTTGAGCATCGCGTTACCAGCCTCACGGCCGTACGCACCCACGAAGATCTCCAGCGTCTGGTTGCACAGCTCGTTCGTCTTGGCGTTCTCGCCGATCACACGACCCTGCTGTGTGTTGGCAGCCAGGAACTCCTCGTGCACCTTCGGGTCCACCTTCTCGGGGAACTTCTTGGCCAGGAACTCGTAGATAGTGGCCAGACCGGGGCCAGACACGATACGCTCCACGGAGAAACGCTTGCCGCATCCGAGCTTCGCCTTGATTTCGTTGTACAGCTCAATCTCGATCTCGTCAGCAGGGGCGAAGTCCGTGTGGCCACCCTCGCAAGCGAAGCACGAGTACTGGCCATCGTTGCCAGGGGTCAGAAAGCACTCACCCAGTCCAGTGCCGGCGCCAATGGTAGCCATCGGAGCAGTCTCGTCCTTGGGCACGTCGTTCAGCACAATGTACTCGTGCGGGCGCAGCGTCAGCAGACCGTAGCCCATGGCGGCGAAGTCGTTGATGAGCTTGACCTGCTTGATGCCGAGCTCCTTCTCGAGACTGGCACCGTCGATCTTCCAGCCGAACTCGACGTTGGTGAAGTCCACGGTGTTCTTGAGGATCGGACCAGCGCAAGCGAGCACACAGGCTTCGGGGACCTGGTCCACAAGCTTGGCCTCGTTCAGGAACAAGTGGCACACCTCATTGAAGCTTCCGTGTTCTTCATTCAGGTACTTTTTAGAGAACAACATCTCACCAGGAGCGATGTCGCCCTTGGTGTGCTTGGACTCCTTGGGGATGTTCCACAGCGACAGACGTGTGTTGGTGCCGCCGCAGTCGCCGGACATGACGAGATCGTGGTCGATTTCAGCAGTGGGGGCTGGGGTAGTGATGACGATGGCCGTCGATTCATCGGAGCAGCACCCAAGCCATCTGGACATTCATGATGATAAAAAGTGGTGAGAGGCCTGCAGTGGAGTTGTGGACAATATGCAATAGCCGTACGGAGCCATTTTTTTGCTGGATGGGGAGATTGAAGTAGAAGTCACTTGCGCTCTTGAACGCCGATTTCGAAATGAGCTTCAAGTGCTCTCCCCATCGGAGCAGTAGTACGCGCAGAGTTTCAGGACAACTTCAACTGTCGCAGGTTAGAAATCATTTAGAAATGTAAGAGACTTGCTTTCATAAACACGAAAACAACAGCACTTGCTCCATTATCAGCACTGATGCACGACACGATAGCGGGGCTGTAGGCTACAGCTTGTAGCAGCCCCGAGTGGGCACAACAACATGAATTAATGGCTTGTGAGTTTGGTGCAGCCATTTCTATTGACAAGTCGCAAAAGAAGGCGCCAACTTCAGTTTTTGCTGACGACGCGTACGTATGTGCCCCATGCTCAACGGCGGTAAAATGCCAACGCAAGGGTCCAAACTTTTTTCCAAGCTGCAACTTCGTATTACATGTATACAGCTTGGCAAGGAATCGAGCTGAATCCGTGGCTTCTTTGCAAAACCTATCAAGACACCGCCTTCCATGTTGACAGCTCGACAACTCGCTTCATCCAGTCGAATTCAATGACAAAACGCAATGGAGGTTTATTATCAAAATCACATTCGGACTGCCGTCCACCTCGCCACGCTACAGCCTGTACCTGGATGCACCAATAGTCTACAGATGCAACCACACTCGTAACGACAACATTCGTCACTGTTTACTGAGACTCCGTCAGCAACTGGTAGGCGTAGTAGTGAGCACCGCGTTCGCCCAGGTCCTCGTTCAGAACGAGGTAGATCGGACACGCCTTCAGCGCAGGACTCACACGACCCTTGTCGAACAGAGAGTTCAGGAAAATGTCCTTCTTCGTGAAGTAGTCCAGGTTCTTGGGGGCGAGACCGCCCGTGATGTAGAAGCCACCGCGAGGAAGGTACTTGAGCATCGCGTTACCAGCCTCACGGCCGTACGCACCCACGAAGATCTCCAGCGTCTGGTTGCACAGCTCGTTCGTCTTGGCGTTCTCGCCGATCACACGACCCTGCTGTGTGTTGGCAGCCAGGAACTCCTCGTGCACCTTCGGGTCCACCTTCTCGGGGAACTTCTTGGCCAGGAACTCGTAGATAGTGGCCAGACCGGGGCCAGACACGATACGCTCCACGGAGAAACGCTTGCCGCATCCGAGCTTCGCCTTGATTTCGTTGTACAGCTCAATCTCGATCTCGTCAGCAGGGGCGAAGTCCGTGTGGCCACCCTCGCAAGCGAAGCACGAGTACTGGCCATCGTTGCCAGGGGTCAGAAAGCACTCACCCAGTCCAGTGCCGGCGCCAATGGTAGCCATCGGAGCAGTCTCGTCCTTGGGCACGTCGTTCAGCACAATGTACTCGTGCGGGCGCAGCGTCAGCAGACCGTAGCCCATGGCGGCGAAGTCGTTGATGAGCTTGACCTGCTTGATGCCGAGCTCCTTCTCGAGACTGGCACCGTCGATCTTCCAGCCGAACTCGACGTTGGTGAAGTCCACGGTGTTCTTGAGGATCGGACCAGCGCAAGCGAGCACACAGGCTTCGGGGACCTGGTCCACAAGCTTGGCCTCGTTCAGGAACAAGTGGCACACCTCATTGAAGCTTCCGTGTTCTTCATTCAGGTACTTTTTAGAGAACAACATCTCACCAGGAGCGATGTCGCCCTTGGTGTGCTTGGACTCCTTGGGGATGTTCCACAGCGACAGACGTGTGTTGGTGCCGCCGCAGTCGCCGGACATGACGAGATCGTGGTCGATTTCAGCAGTGGGGGCTGGGGTAGTGATGACGATGGCCGTCGATTCATCGGAGCAGCACCCAAGCCATCTGGACATTCATGATGATAAAAAGTGGTGAGAGGCCTGCAGTGGAGTTGTGGACAATATGCAATAGCCGTACGGAGCCATTTTTTTGCTGGATGGGGAGATTGAAGTAGAAGTCACTTGCGCTCTTGAACGCCGATTTCGAAATGAGCTTCAAGTGCTCTCCCCATCGGAGCAGTAGTACGCGCAGAGTTTCAGGACAACTTCAACTGTCGCAGGTTAGAAATCATTTAGAAATGTAAGAGACTTGCTTTCATAAACACGAAAACAACAGCACTTGCTCCATTATCAGCACTGATGCACGACACGATAGCGGGGCTGTAGGCTACAGCTTGTAGCAGCCCCGAGTGGGCACAACAACATGAATTAATGGCTTGTGAGTTTGGTGCAGCCATTTCTATTGACAAGTCGCAAAAGAAGGCGCCAACTTCAGTTTTTGCTGACGACGCGTACGTATGTGCCCCATGCTCAACGGCGGTAAAATGCCAACGCAAGGGTCCAAACTTTTTTCCAAGCTGCAACTTCGTATTACATGTATACAGCTTGGCAAGGAATCGAGCTGAATCCGTGGCTTCTTTGCAAAACCTATCAAGACACCGCCTTCCATGTTGACAGCTCGACAACTCGCTTCATCCAGTCGAATTCAATGACAAAACGCAATGGAGGTTTATTATCAAAATCACATTCGGACTGCCGTCCACCTCGCCACGCTACAGCCTGTACCTGGATGCACCAATAGTCTACAGATGCAACCACACTCGTAACGACAACATTCGTCACTGTTTACTGAGACTCCGTCAGCAACTGGTAGGCGTAGTAGTGAGCACCGCGTTCGCCCAGGTCCTCGTTCAGAACGAGGTAGATCGGACACGCCTTCAGCGCAGGACTCACACGACCCTTGTCGAACAGAGAGTTCAGGAAAATGTCCTTCTTCGTGAAGTAGTCCAGGTTCTTGGGGGCGAGACCGCCCGTGATGTAGAAGCCACCGCGAGGAAGGTACTTGAGCATCGCGTTACCAGCCTCACGGCCGTACGCACCCACGAAGATCTCCAGCGTCTGGTTGCACAGCTCGTTCGTCTTGGCGTTCTCGCCGATCACACGACCCTGCTGTGTGTTGGCAGCCAGGAACTCCTCGTGCACCTTCGGGTCCACCTTCTCGGGGAACTTCTTGGCCAGGAACTCGTAGATAGTGGCCAGACCGGGGCCAGACACGATACGCTCCACGGAGAAACGCTTGCCGCATCCGAGCTTCGCCTTGATTTCGTTGTACAGCTCAATCTCGATCTCGTCAGCAGGGGCGAAGTCCGTGTGGCCACCCTCGCAAGCGAAGCACGAGTACTGGCCATCGTTGCCAGGGGTCAGAAAGCACTCACCCAGTCCAGTGCCGGCGCCAATGGTAGCCATCGGAGCAGTCTCGTCCTTGGGCACGTCGTTCAGCACAATGTACTCGTGCGGGCGCAGCGTCAGCAGACCGTAGCCCATGGCGGCGAAGTCGTTGATGAGCTTGACCTGCTTGATGCCGAGCTCCTTCTCGAGACTGGCACCGTCGATCTTCCAGCCGAACTCGACGTTGGTGAAGTCCACGGTGTTCTTGAGGATCGGACCAGCGCAAGCGAGCACACAGGCTTCGGGGACCTGGTCCACAAGCTTGGCCTCGTTCAGGAACAAGTGGCACACCTCATTGAAGCTTCCGTGTTCTTCATTCAGGTACTTTTTAGAGAACAACATCTCACCAGGAGCGATGTCGCCCTTGGTGTGCTTGGACTCCTTGGGGATGTTCCACAGCGACAGACGTGTGTTGGTGCCGCCGCAGTCGCCGGACATGACGAGATCGTGGTCGATTTCAGCAGTGGGGGCTGGGGTAGTGATGACGATGGCCGTCGATTCATCGGAGCAGCACCCAAGCCATCTGGACATTCATGATGATAAAAAGTGGTGAGAGGCCTGCAGTGGAGTTGTGGACAATATGCAATAGCCGTACGGAGCCATTTTTTTGCTGGATGGGGAGATTGAAGTAGAAGTCACTTGCGCTCTTGAACGCCGATTTCGAAATGAGCTTCAAGTGCTCTCCCCATCGGAGCAGTAGTACGCGCAGAGTTTCAGGACAACTTCAACTGTCGCAGGTTAGAAATCATTTAGAAATGTAAGAGACTTGCTTTCATAAACACGAAAACAACAGCACTTGCTCCATTATCAGCACTGATGCACGACACGATAGCGGGGCTGTAGGCTACAGCTTGTAGCAGCCCCGAGTGGGCACAACAACATGAATTAATGGCTTGTGAGTTTGGTGCAGCCATTTCTATTGACAAGTCGCAAAAGAAGGCGCCAACTTCAGTTTTTGCTGACGACGCGTACGTATGTGCCCCATGCTCAACGGCGGTAAAATGCCAACGCAAGGGTCCAAACTTTTTTCCAAGCTGCAACTTCGTATTACATGTATACAGCTTGGCAAGGAATCGAGCTGAATCCGTGGCTTCTTTGCAAAACCTATCAAGACACCGCCTTCCATGTTGACAGCTCGACAACTCGCTTCATCCAGTCGAATTCAATGACAAAACGCAATGGAGGTTTATTATCAAAATCACATTCGGACTGCCGTCCACCTCGCCACGCTACAGCCTGTACCTGGATGCACCAATAGTCTACAGATGCAACCACACTCGTAACGACAACATTCGTCACTGTTTACTGAGACTCCGTCAGCAACTGGTAGGCGTAGTAGTGAGCACCGCGTTCGCCCAGGTCCTCGTTCAGAACGAGGTAGATCGGACACGCCTTCAGCGCAGGACTCACACGACCCTTGTCGAACAGAGAGTTCAGGAAAATGTCCTTCTTCGTGAAGTAGTCCAGGTTCTTGGGGGCGAGACCGCCCGTGATGTAGAAGCCACCGCGAGGAAGGTACTTGAGCATCGCGTTACCAGCCTCACGGCCGTACGCACCCACGAAGATCTCCAGCGTCTGGTTGCACAGCTCGTTCGTCTTGGCGTTCTCGCCGATCACACGACCCTGCTGTGTGTTGGCAGCCAGGAACTCCTCGTGCACCTTCGGGTCCACCTTCTCGGGGAACTTCTTGGCCAGGAACTCGTAGATAGTGGCCAGACCGGGGCCAGACACGATACGCTCCACGGAGAAACGCTTGCCGCATCCGAGCTTCGCCTTGATTTCGTTGTACAGCTCAATCTCGATCTCGTCAGCAGGGGCGAAGTCCGTGTGGCCACCCTCGCAAGCGAAGCACGAGTACTGGCCATCGTTGCCAGGGGTCAGAAAGCACTCACCCAGTCCAGTGCCGGCGCCAATGGTAGCCATCGGAGCAGTCTCGTCCTTGGGCACGTCGTTCAGCACAATGTACTCGTGCGGGCGCAGCGTCAGCAGACCGTAGCCCATGGCGGCGAAGTCGTTGATGAGCTTGACCTGCTTGATGCCGAGCTCCTTCTCGAGACTGGCACCGTCGATCTTCCAGCCGAACTCGACGTTGGTGAAGTCCACGGTGTTCTTGAGGATCGGACCAGCGCAAGCGAGCACACAGGCTTCGGGGACCTGGTCCACAAGCTTGGCCTCGTTCAGGAACAAGTGGCACACCTCATTGAAGCTTCCGTGTTCTTCATTCAGGTACTTTTTAGAGAACAACATCTCACCAGGAGCGATGTCGCCCTTGGTGTGCTTGGACTCCTTGGGGATGTTCCACAGCGACAGACGTGTGTTGGTGCCGCCGCAGTCGCCGGACATGATAAGATCGGTGGCAGTCATGGTGGTTGAGTGATGGAGCAATGAAGTAGCTGTCGACTTGAGCTCTTGGACGTCGATTTAGGAATGAGGATCTACGACGATCTTTCAAATCGCGGCAGACTCGTGCAAGCCATCGCCATGTTGTCGACGCGCGCATTGGCTGGCATAGGCACGGTTGATGCTTCGCCGTCTTACCCAGAAAGGTAGGTTTCACAAGCTCAAGTTGGCGTGCTTCATATCTGCGATACATTGGCCAGGACAGCGTCAAGCAGCGTCATTACGCGGCGCTTACGCCGCGGGAACCCTCGATTGCTGATTACGGGGAACCTCAACTTCAGTTTTAGCGTTCTATGCAGCGCGCAAGAATTTTTATTGACGAGACCATCGAGCAGCACGCTGGCAAAGCCATTCTCTACTGTAGACTGGTTAGTGTGAAGAGCGCATCGGTCGATTGCCAGGATGGATGACCTTCGGCGTTAATTAACGCGTTGGTATTAGGTGGCGACACAATGTCGAGCTCTCTGTGGAAGTAAAGACATGCTGGGCCCATGTTGCAGCACGGTGGTCGAAGTGATAACAGTTGCAGCACGGTGGTCGAAGTGATAACAGTTGCCCTCTGCTTCGCTTGCTGCTTCGAAGTTCGGAAGGGGTTCGTTGCGAGATCAAGTTCTAGAGTTGTCCCGATGCAAGATTCACAAGGTCACACTGTCGCTGCTTCGATCGCCTCCGACGGTAAGTGGATTCCTGCAGCTGCAGGGCGGCCCGAGCACCGGCATAGACATGGAGGTTAATTGCGGTCGAACGCGCCTTCGAATACTCATGCGAAATAGCCTTGGAAGGTCTATGCGCTACTTGCTGTTGAAAACGCCGCTCGTTTCTCGCCGACATGGACGTCAGTCGCCACGTCGTTCGCTTCCAACCCGTGACCTCTTCAACACCGGCACCAACACCCTTCCTCCAACCAAAACCCCTAAAGTTTCCGACTCCAGTCCTTACACAAGATTATTAGTGAAGGTGACGTCCAATGGAGTTGGCAAAAACAATGAGCTAGCTAGCTAGTTCGGCAAACACGGTGATTGGAAACCACCACGGAAAACGCTCGATGATGACTTTCGGGTGTCATCGGCCACCGATCCGCGGTGATCGGGGGATACTCCGGGATTAACTGAGGTTCCTCCTCCGATTGGAATCACTTTCGTGTTATGCTCATTTGCACGCACATTGAGCTCGGTCGCCTTAGCTTGGCCGACGACGATCTTCCGCGGTCCTCCTTGACCCGGATCCCGCTTGCTGACCTTGCTGAGGTTGGACACCATTGACGTGATGTTGCGCACACTCGAAGCTACGCTCCAAGTCATGACCCAGTAGCAGAAAAGCAGAGAGCCATGGGAAGACAGAATGGCAGCCTGGGACCCTTTAAAGACAACTCCACCACTCCCCATCCCGTCCTCAGCAAAAGTATAGCTGGCAGCTCCCATTCCGGAGTAATGAGTTCCGCAAACCGCGATACCCATGATAAGTGCACTACCTAGTCGAAGTAGTTCACTATCTTGGAAAAATGTAAGCTGAACATGGCATCAAAGCACAAACGTTAGATACCTATGCATATTTCTTGGTACATCAACTAAGTTACCGCTCGAAAGAGAATCCAGAACGCAGCCGTGGCCGTGAAGAATGCAATCAGAACAGAGACCACCACAATCCCAGCGGTCAACGTCATGACAGCTTGCGTTCGCTGAGCCATCATGCCCAAATAGTGCATAACGAGGACCCCAAGAGCAGCAAATAAACCACCACCGGCGATTCGAGGTAGACGCGAGAACAGAGCAATATACTTGATGCGTTTGGCGACTTTTTGTTTGTTCACAACATCCGCCATAGCTGTAGACGCCAGATCCTTTACCTGCAGCAGAAACAAATCGACATCAGCGCGTAATAACTAGCGTTCATGCCAACGCTTGCGCTTTACGGACCAAGATCTTTTTGCGCTTCTCCTGCTCCAGCTCGAGGAAAAACGGGTCGGCAGATGCGATTTTAAGCCCAACGAAGACCCCTCCGACGGCGCAGATGAACGATAGAATTGTCAGGCCAGCCTCAAAATTCACCGCGAGAACCGAACCGTCCTCTCGAGTCAACTGGAGAGCGTTCATCCCAGTGAAGTGCATGCACCAAATACCACAACCACCCAACGCAACGGACGAAAGCAGCATGAGTATGAGTTTATCCCTGGCATAAACCGCACTGCGCCATTTCTCCATCAACTGGATCGCTGACAAGTTCACAGAATAAACAAATGAGTTCGAGCTCGAGGTGATTCACGAGTGTATTTACATACTGCAAAAGCTCCCAGTGACAGCGATCAGGTACGAAAGGAAAATCTTGGACACGAGCCAATGCTGCGTGATCGCCTCGTCGTCACTGGTCATCATTCAATTCGTACTCGGCTCCTTGCTGGCTGTTAGGGAGGAAGTCGGGGAGTGTTGAGCACTTCACGATGGCTTGGTTGTACCGAGGCCATCGTATTTTTAAACGAATGACGCTAGGAAAACGTTTTATGCTGTTGCTGTTGATTTTTCAAGGCGCAGAGGAAGTTCCTCGTCACAATAATACGTGAACAACGCGGAATTCGAGCACGATCACTCGGCTGCATGTATTTTTTGGCCGCTGCTCTTTCGACTCTTGGACCTATCAACCCTCGAGACTCCTTCTCGCATGATAGTGGTGGTGGCTGTCATTTCAGCTATACGTACACTGCGCACCACGCTGAAACTAGCCAACCAGTAACATGTCAACAGAGCTCCGTGCGAGGCCGCGATGGCAGCTTCGGACCGGTTGAGGATGAATCGAGTGGTGTCTGCGTAGTTTTCCACACTGGGTTCGTACGATGCAGCCCCCATGCCACAGTAGTGAGTAGCGCATACTGCAACGCCCATGATAAGCGCACTACCCAGCCGAAGCATTTCACTGTCGGGCATAAACGTCAACTGCAGGTGATGTCAGTGGAATCGATAGCCTTATAAATCCAAGAAACGCGTCACCTACTGCTCGGAAGAGGATCCAAAAAGCCGCGTTGGCGGTGAAGAAGGCGATAAGGACCGAAAGTACCACAATTCCCACGTTCAGGCTCATGGTTGCATTCGTACGCTGCGCCATCATACCGATATAGTGCATCCCGAGAACACCAAGTGCTGCAAATGCCCCTCCAAGCATAATAAGCCACAGGCGAGAGAAGAGCGCGATGATCTGGCAAAAGCCAAAGGTAGTGTTAGTAAATAACCTGCAGCATACCAAACAACGAAGCCTTGCTTACCTTGATGCGGCGAGTGACCGCACTTTTATTCACGACAGTTGACATTTTCACATTTTTCAGGTTGGCCGCCTGAAGGACGCAACTACGAGTAAGGATGGATAGCTGAACTTGAACAAAAGAGAGAGATTTGGCGTACCAGCATCTCCTTCCGCCTGGCCGCTTCCATTTCAAGGAAATACGGATCCATGGACGCGATTTTCAGCCCTACCAGCACACCGCCCACCGCGAAGATGAAGGACAGAATGGTAAGACCCAACTCAAAGTCCATCTCGAGAGCTGTGCCGTCCGCGAGTGTAAGTTCCAGCGCCGTCATGCCCGTGAAGTGCGTGCACCAAATGCCACATCCGCCGAGTGCAAGCGATGAGAGCGCCAACATGGCGCGTTTGTGCTGGACATCTTCCACCCGTCGCCAATTCTCCATCAATTGAATTGCTACAACGTGGACGAAGGTAAACAGGTGAGAAGATAGAAGTCTCTAGTGCACGTCGTGCAATCAGTAGTAGAACGCACTGCAATAGCTTCCGGTGGTCGAGATCAAGTAGGAGAGCAGAATTGTAGACCACGACCAATGCTGGTGGATGTCGTTCGTCGGCATTTTCCACGATGCTACCTACTTCTTCACGAAGACTGTGCCGAGCAATCTGCACTAAGAATAAAATCGCTCATGATCACAACGCTCGACCTAATTTTGAATGGCCCTTGCTGCACGCACTCATGGAGGCCTGTATACAGGCCGTACATGGGAAACGCGTCGACACAGGACTCACTCTCCTGAATCCTCCAGCACCTTCACACTATGTCATACTTGCATATCTAGGCTTGGTTGAAGTGCACCGGACCAATGAAAGGGATTTCCATTTCAGCCAATCACCCCCCGTTCTGTCTCATTTCTCTACTTTGCCATCTGATTCGTCCAAACTACTTTCAAAATTTAACCAATGCAACAGCGGCACCACTTTTCCTTCTATGCTCTTCGAGAACACCATACAAAAGCCCAGTTCCCAAGGTCGCCACTAAGAAACGCTAATCGGTCTGGAGCGGTCTCTCTTCCTTCTCCCTTCACACACCCACAACAGACACACAGCCATGGCAGCAGGACTCCCGGACGACATCGTGCTCGAGTACGACATGCTGCAGCTCGTGGACGGCGACGACAGCATCAGCACGAGCTTCCTGGACGCGCCTGCGTCCCCCACGGCCTCTGCGCACGTCGAGGACCTCTTGGCCAACTGCGCAGTGGGCGTGAGCATCTCCACGACCGCCGGCGCCTCTGGTGGTGAAGCGTCCTGCGCGTCTTCGGCTTGTGCGGCGGGAGGCGCCGGCTGCTCCTCCGCCACGGCCACCAAGTCGCCCGAAGCGGAGACCAACACTCAGGACGAGCTTGCCGAATTCCTATTGGACGGCGAGCAGTTTTTACGCGACATGGAGAAGGTGGTAAAATTAGACTTGGGCGCCGAGACTCAGAGACAGAATCAGAATCAGACGGCGCTGGAGCAGAGTGATGGTGCCATCGACCTGGACGCCTTCACGGACTTGGACATGTTGTCCTCCCCGTGTCCAAGTGTCCCCAGCACCTGTCCAAGTACGATGGACGGCTCTCCGTGCAAAAACGAGACGGATGTGGACGAATTCGACGTGGAGTGCCCACTTCTGGCCGAGGAGGAGAAGAAGAGAGTCGCAGAACAGGCCAAAAAGTATCATGCAGCTATGACGGGCCATTCGCTGCCGCCCATGTCTCCACCCAGACTTCCTCACACAGATTCGACGCTCTCGACGTCGTCTGAAGTGTCGGACGTGTCGTCACTAGGTCATACAGATGGCAGTGTGTCTGCTGCCTCGCCACTTCCTTCCATGCCTGAAGATGCTGCTAAGGAGCCGGAGGTTTATGAGGAGGAGGATGAGGAGATGGAAGAGGAAGCCATGGAAGTACGTGACTGATAGAGTGGGGAGTAGTTGTGAAAAAAATGTGGCTAATTGTTTTTTTTGTTTTATTGCAGGACGAGATGGATTTGTTGGAGAAGGAAGCCAAGTATCTGGACGCTCAGAAGGATTTCCTCCAGTCTCGAGCCAAGTCGAGTCGTCCTCAGAGAAAGAGCATTAAGCAGCGTCGTCCGCGGGATACGGAGCAGCCGAAGCTACTGGCGAAGAGTCAGGAGAACAACCAGCTCCTGAATGATCTTGTTAGTCAGCAGAAGGTGTACCAGGACAACTTCAAGGCCATGCTCGCCTTCGCTCCTGTGAATGATGTGGTACGTGAACGTTTCTATCATGCTTGGTGAATTGTTGCAGGCTCTGACTGGTGTTTTTATTATGGTGCACAGCGCATGGCTCTGATGACCCCCATGGAGTCGTACATACGACTGGGCAAGGATTTCAATGAGCGCCGAAAAACGATTCTGTCACTGCGCGAGGAAAAGCTGGATATGACATACAAGTTCATTGAGCAGAAGGCTGCAGGCCTGGACTTTAACCAGCCGTACCAGTACTCGGACATGTTTGAAAAGTTCGGCAAACACTACTGCGTTAACTTCGCCATCTCGAAGTACGACGGTGTGAGCGTATTTCAGGTTGGACGCGCCATTTACGAGCAGATTGCAGGGAAGGACGAGGCATTGAACAATGCGATGGGAAGCACGACGATCCGCGAGGTACGCCCCGATTGCCGCAGATGTTCTTCTATGTGTCGGCGATACTGACTATTTGTTGCTGTGTCTGTGCGCAGTCTTTCGATACGATCAAGTGTAACTTCATGCACCAGCGCATTGTCTCAAGCATGAACTGGGAGGGCGAGGATGCCGAACAGATGCCGGACATGGAGTCAAACGCCATCTTCTATTGCCGCTTTGGTGACAACTCGGCAGTACTAGCGACAGATTACATCGACCAGGACGACCTGCATCCGTACGACACATCAAACCGCATCCGCAAGGATGTATCTAGCGGCGTGGTGCTGTCCGGCCACACCGATGCCAACGGCAAGAAGTACGTGGTGATGAAGCGCTACTTGATGGCCAAGTACCACATGTATCCGCACAAGGTGTCCCAGGAGCAGCAGGACCGATTTTTTGCCAGCATGCCCAAGTGCCATGACACAATGAAGACGCTCATCGTCGATCGCCTACAGCGCAACGAGACGGGTTGTCCGTGCGCAGGCGAGGACTGAGTGGCCGTGAGGTCAGACATTTCAAGTTAGCAGAATCCCGAGGCCCGTGGCGAGGATCGAATGCTTTGGCTTCGATCAGCCGATCTCGGCTTTCATTTTTTTCTCTCAAGTGGTCAGTTTCCTGTTCCCAGTCGCGTCGTGACCTCCCGTTGAAGCCGAGCCAAGGACGAGCACAACTAGGAACGTACATTTGTCATGGAGCGAGTGACTACCGGTAATTATGTGGTAGCTGCTGTAAAGCGCTCCATGCTCACCATGACGAGTGGTTGTTGGTGGGGTTCATCCACATGTGTAGCGCTTCCAGCGCTCGCCAGCTAAGTAGATGAATCAACACGTCTATTGCACTCACCTTTTGTTGTCACGATGTTGGTTTCGCAGAGCTTGAACTTGTTCCTCTAAGGCGCGGGCTTCTTCTTTGCGGATCAAATACGTATGCTTCCTCTTCTTGGGTGGTTTGGTATTCTTGTCAGAATTCACCATGGTCGGCTTGCAACTTCCGATTCGTAAGTTATTGGAGACGGCAAAATGAGTTCTAAGGATGGGAATGGAGACTGAATCACCATCTCGTAGCATCAACAGCGTTGAAGTCTTCGTTCAACAGCTTGAAACATGCAATTTTTTCAGCGCGGCTAAGCAACAAAGCACGCAACGAGCGTAATTCCTACGATCAAACGGAATCGAGGGCTCTGTGGCCACAGCGGATCAGGACCAGACATTCGGCCACTTACCACGGAATCTCGGGGAAGGGGCCAAATGTCTTGTCAGCGTTGTAGAACTTGCCCGTGTCCTTCATGGTCACGTTGGCCACGGTGTCAGCCAAAGATTTGGCCACATCCGAGGGTTTGAGAACGCCTTGGTGGTCGTTCATGTCCGTGTCGACGTAGCCTGGATTAAGCGTGACGAACACGATGTTATTGCCTTTCAGTCCGACTGCCAGCGAGCGCGTCACCATATTGAGCCCGGCCTTGGACGGAGCGTACGCGTAATAGCGACTGAAGAAGCTTTCCATCTCGCTCGTGTTGCTGCCCAGGCTGCCCAGCATCGACGACACTTGGGCCACGGTGGCGCTGCCGTTGTTCTTGGCTGCGAGCTCCAGGTTGGGCAACAGCGCACGTGTCACGAGGAACGGACCCACAGCGTTCACTTCGTAATGGCGCATGAAGGATTCCTTGGTGGCCGACATGAGGTCGTCCGGCTCGCTGATGCCCGCGTTGTTGATAAGCAGGTCGATGGGGACACCCTCCAATTGACGGGCCGCCTCGAGCACGGAGGCCTCGTCACTCGCGTCCAACGTGACGGTCTTGAAGGGCGACAGTGCCGTCAGCTATTGCCATTTGGAGAGAAATCGAGTTAGTACGGTCAACGACCCAAATACATGGTAGCGAAGACTTGCATACCTTGTCCGTGTTGCTGTTGGCTCGCGTCGTGCCGATGACGTTCCAGCCTTGCTTGGTGTAGTACTCGGCCAAGGCGAGGCCGATGCTGCGGGTACTGCCCGTGATGAGAACCGTTTTCTTGGTTGCGGCCATGGTTGTGCAGGTGTCGGAAGAGGAGGCTGGGGCTGCTGCGTGAGTGGCTTGAGGTGCTTTTAAAAGTGAGCGAACTACCGTCCTCTTTCACTCTCATTCGAAAATGAGGAGAGGCTTGGCGGCGGCGTGCGTCCTCCGTGTTGGCATCGCTGTTTAAGTTGCACCGTCAGTCACTGACGCTGTGATAGTCAGGAGGAACATTGGTTCGTGTGGCAGCCTAGACGAAGGAGAAGAAGAGTTATATAGCCAGCACTGCATGGCCAACACAATGCACGTGACAACCTCCTCGCACCCACCATTGACTGTCTTCACTTCACTGGCGCATGGGTGCCTTCTATTTCTTCAAGTTCAAGCTCTGGGTAAGGTCTTAGTGGGTACAGACGCTAGCGCATGCATGAGTAGGCTGGCAGGCGGCAGATACCAGATAACAATCAATCTTAGTTCCTAATTTGCATCGTAGGACTCACGTCGCTTGGCACATTGAAAATTTTCAATCGAAACCGACCTGGTCCACCCGTCGGCCAACTACAGCATGATGAGCCGCTCCAAGGACGACGGCAAGGAGCGCTACCTAACCTACTCGACCGTTGTGCGGCAGGCAGACGAGGAAAAGGGCGTTAAAGAAGAAGTAGTGGCAAAGAAGATGGCGAAGTTCATCGACGGTGGCCCGAAGGAGTTTCTGGAGTAGACGTACCACTTTTTCCAGCTCTCCAAACTGAAGGAATGGGGCCCTGAAGATAAATTTCTCAACACGAAAATCCTGCTGGAAGATGACCTGCTGGACGCCTTCAACCACTACGAAGCCGCTGCTAACTACGGTGATGTGCGTATGGGCGACGATGATTTCACTAAAGCGCTGTACCAGGCTTCAATCGTGGTGATGCCGATTGACTATGGCGAGAAGATACAATAAGACCTTTGGAAGATCCGTAAAGTTCGCAGCGAGACGCTTGCAGAATCTAGCAAAAGATTTTGTACTTTAGTTCGAATGGATCAAGCGATGGCAATGTCAACTGGGCAGACATCCATGCCGGAGGATGCGCTCTGTCGCCTTTACAAACGAGGTCTTCTTTTCGACTGGCAGTCAAAATACGACACAAGCGGCCAAGTGTACACGACGGTCGCATCGCTCATCCCGTACTTTGAGCGCATCGAGCAAGGCGAGCAACTCCAGCAGCATGGACGAAGCCGCGGGCAAGAGAAAAATAAGAATTTCCGTCCAGACAACAACCGTGGGCACGGGCGACGCGGTGGCCGCGGCAACAACGGCAACAACAACAATCGGTGGCAGCAACAGCGCCGTGATGGTAACCGCGGACGCGACAGCAGCAGCAGCAACGGCAATCAGAACAAGTGGTGCTCGTTTCATCGTACTACAACACACTCAACGCAGGAGTGTCGCACGCTACAAAATCAACAACAGCAAGAAGAGCGTCACCAGGCTGACGCCCAACGCGGTTTGAAAAGCTCCCGTGGCCGTGGTCGTAATGGAGGAGGACGTCGCAATGAATTCACTCATGTCGAGCAGCGCAACCAGCATAACGCTGAATTAAGTGATGAGGAATATCTCTTTGTGGGTCTCAACAAGGTGGACGAAAAATCGGCCCCACCAATGCGAGCAATGATCAAACTGGAGAACGGACGAGAAAAATATTTGGCTCTTTTGGACAGTGGCTGTTCTCGAAGTCTCATCAGCGACAGCTTCTTGCAAGTCGCGCTGCAACAAAATACTTCTGTGGAGAGCTCTACTGTATCCTTTGACTCAGTAAAAGGACGAGCTGCGAGTGATGGTTCGCTGGAGGTTCGTTTCCGCATCCCTAAACTCAAGCGTGAGTCGGTGATCATCCACCGCTTCGAAGTGCTTCCGTCCATGCGGGGCGACATGGTGATAGGACGTGATCTGATGGCTGCACTGGGGATTGTTCTGGACTTTAAGAATGGTCGTGTGCTTTGGGATGGCAGTGAGATGGAAATCGAAACCGGAGGTTGAAACAGGGCGAGCAGCGCTCTGTTCCAGGCATACACCGTACGCGCTTAGAAATGAGGAAGCGTAGAAGTACTTCGAGTTTGTATGCAATGAATAGAAATACGCGGCGTCGCGTATTTCTAAAGCAATACAAAAGACTCGTGAACTTTAACTGAAAATAGAAAACTGAATTGATTGGCAGCCCTGCTGCCTTAGCAAACCCTACTGTAGAATATCTATAGCGTAGTGAGGGCCGACGGGTGGCCCTCACGCGTCCGCGTGACGTGCAAGCACGTGGTTGGTCAGAAAGCTGCGTCTTTCTAGCCAATTATCGTGCGCTAAGCGCCCGCCAAAGTCTGCTCGCTTTGGCGGCTCGAAATGATTATAAACCTTGTGTGTATGCCACACACAGGGGGTTTGCACCCATTGTGTGTATAGTCGTATCCGACTATACGTATAGTGGTGTGTGCCACACTAATTTGTGTGACCCTGTTACAGAATTGGACTTGTGGAGATGCCCGAGCCGGATCAAACGCTCGAGGACAACGATGAAATGCTTGGTGGAGAAGCAGCAGCACTGAAACCAGTGGACCTGATGCCGGAACATGTCGACAAGGCGATGCGACACTGCTACATCAAGCTTCTCGAAGAATATTACGATGTCTACAGCAGATGTCTTGGCAGAATTTGCCTCCCGGACTACGTTTTGCCCCTGAGTGCAGATTATCAGCCATTCCACACAAAGCCGTATGCAATTCCACGTAGACAAGAGCAAGCAGCGCGTGACGAAATCCAGCGTTTGCTTCAACTGGACGTGGTTGAGCAGATATACGACTCGGAGTCAGCTGCTCCAGCGTTTTTCCTCATGAAAACCGACGGATCTCTGCGTGTACTTGTTGATTTCCGCAGATTGAATCGATATCTTCGTCGCTCCCTATATTTCGCCCCCAAAATCAGGGAGATCCTTCTACGTCTAGATAAAGTGAAGTGAATGACCACCTTAGACGCGAACATGGGCTATTTTGCACGTCGCCTAGCGCGACAGAGCCACCCAGCGACTGCGTTCTGCTTGCCTTTCGGGAAGTTTCAATTCAAGCGGCCCCCGATGGGAATTTCTACCGCGCCTGATGAATACCGCGCCTGTATGGAGCAAATTGTCGGAGATGTGCCATTCGTTATCGTTTACCTGGACGACGTTCTTGTGTTCTCAGAAAACGAAGCTGATCATGCTGAACATCTCCGGATTGTGTTCGAGCGGTTCCGCAAGTTTGATATCATGCTGAACGCGAAGAAGTGCAACATACTGCGCGATAAGGTTGATTACATAGGAATTGCGTTGACGCCGGAAGGAATTCAGCCTCAAAGCAAGAATATCGAGGCAATCTAACACATTGCAGAACCACGGACGAAGAAAGAGCTCCGTCTCTTCTTAGGCATGATTTCCTACTATCGCGAAATGGTGCCAAATAAGTCGGCCCTGACTGCACAGCTCAACTAACTCACGTCGAAGAAAGTGCCGTTCACTTGGACGCCAGAGCATGCGGCTGCGTTCAAAGAGATCAAGAATGCTCTCACCCGAAATGTGTGGCTCGCTTTTCCAGATTACACGAGAACTTTTCACGTGTATGCCGATGCTAGTGGCAAACAGATTGGCGGGGTCATCATACAAGGCAAAAGGGTTCTCGCTTGCTTTTCGCGATCCATGACGGAGACACAGAGAAAATATTCCACGATGGAATGGGAGCTCTTGTCGGTTGTCGAATTGTTGAAGGAGTATCGCACGATGCTGCTGGGCTTCCCTATTGTCATCCACACCGACCACAAGAATCTCCTCTTTCCTCAAGAAAATTCTCTCCGAGTCAAGCGCTGGAAACTCCTGCTTGAAGAGTATCGCCTCACTGTCAAATACGTGCCTGGTGCACAAAATTTGGGTGCAGATGCTTTTTCTCGGCTCAACTACGACTACGTGAAACAAACTACAGAGGAAGAGCTTCTCCGCATTGAAGAAGAAGAAATCGCAATCGATGGCGCAGTGACCAAGCGTCATCAGTCAGAAGACCCGATCATGAAGGAGATCGTAAGTCGATTGGAGAGACGAGAAGCTGATCCTGCTTATTCGCTACGCCCTGCCTTGGGTAACGTGTTGCTCCATTACAAAAAGCGTGTCGTCATTCCGCCATCTCTACGCCGCAGCCTCGTCGAGTTGTATCATGACTACTTGCTTCATCCCGGTGCAGAAAAACAATTTCGCAGCATGGCTACATTTTGGTGGCCCGAGATGGAAAAGGAAGTGCTTGACTACGTCAAGGCTTGTGTGGATTGCAAACGAGCTAAATTGCATGGAGGTAAACAGAAATACGGACGCCTTCCGACGACGCCAACATCTAACAACGACAAGCCGTTTGATGTCATGCATGTTGACCTTCTTGGACTATTTGAAGGTGAATTTTATTGTGTGACGGTCATCGAGAGGCAATTTCGCTGGTTGGAGCTGCTCATGCAGAAGGGGAAAACGTCAAAGATCATTGCAATTAGTTTCGAGAGAGCGTGGTTGTGCCGCTATCCACGCCCAAGATACGTGATTCACGACCTCGGCCCTGAATTTACTGGAGATGAATTTCAGTTATTGCTGAGTACCATGGCTGTCAAGGACAAGCCGATCACTTTAAAAAATCCCCAAGCCAACGCGACATGTGATAGTGTTCATCTTGAAATTATGAACATCCTGCGAGTTCGTCCAGATTTGTACGACCAGCTAGAAGTGGCACTAGACTACGCAGCATATGCAGTTCGGGCCAGCTACCATTCAATTCTTCGAGCTTCACCGGCCCAACTGCTATTTGGCGAGGACATGATCACGAGGCAATTGCATTTTGCCAATTGGAGCTTTTTGTCAAAGCAGCGTTTCGCAGCCATCCTGCAGGACAACGAGCGCGAAAACAAAAAGTGCATCCAGCATTTCTACAGCGTTGGGGATCACGTAATGCTACGTATTCCAGCACGTGAGCGTAAGATAACAGACCCAGTTACGAAAAGACCATTCATCGTGAATGAGGTGTACAACAACGGTACTGTCCTCCTCGACACCGGAACGACAGAGTATCGTGCCAAGATCCGTCGCATTTTCCCGTGCTGATTGCCGTCCTGGCATGGGGGAGAATGGCAACCTCCTCGCACCCACCATTGACTGTCTTCACTTCACTGGCGCATGGGTGCCTTCTATTTCTTCAAGTTCAAGCTCTGGGTAAGGTCTTAGTGGGTACAGACGCTAGCGCATGCATGAGTAGGCTGGCAGGCGGCAGATACCAGATAACAATCAATCTTAGTTCCTAATTTGCATCGTAGGACTCACGTAGCTTGGCACACGGGGTCGCTACCAAGCCTTCGCTAACAGACACAGCAGCGAGTACAACAGCATCTTGCGCATGTGATGAGGTGAGTTCAACGTGGTTACTCTTGACGTGAGCACCAGTGAGAGCCTTCGTGTCGCGATTGCATCTTGAACGAAGGCCGTCTTTGTCTCGAATCCACAAAACTTGTTTCTCATCAGAGGATGAGAAAGTTGTCTAAAGCTGATCTTAGCCGATTTTGATTGGGTAAAATACTACAGTTCACAGGAGATGAAGATAAATCAAGCTAGTACAACAGGACTTCCAGGCAGTTTCTTTGGTTGTCGTGCAGACAGGACCATTCCCAAGGCTCACCTTCCAGAGCCTTGGGAATTGTCTATCAGCATAAGCACTTGTTTTCCAGAGCTCATTTACGAATTTACTCTACAACGCCATCTACCTGCTTCCTTCTACCAACTAGCCCTCTCTGTAATGGTAGAGGTGATCGACATGACATCGGCTGCCGAATATTTCAACCGCCACTCCACGCTACCATCTGCGCTAGCGACATCTGGCAACGCCGCGGCCGATGCGCGCGAAGAACAGCCATAGGATGGCTACAACTCCTCTGGCGGTTCTATCGCCATAGAGGAATTTCGGCCAATCACCGAACCCTCTCATCCAAGCTCTACCACTACAGTCAGCTACGGGGAAGTTGGGCGACACGAGCGTGCTTCCATTCAACACGCAGAGGATGTTGCTGCAGCTCTTCAGTTGGCCGATGAGGTACAAGCTCGTCGGGCAGCTATAGTGAACGGGGTGGAAAATCCTGCCGCTACCCAAGAAATCAGCAGAGACCACGGCTCCACCCCCGACGGAACAACCACCAGTTCCGTCGGGCACCGTCCCTTCTGTTTCTGAACCACCGGAAACTACGCCTGCTGGAGAGGCTTAGGACGATGGTGAGGAAGAGCCAAACGCGCGCTTTGCCTGTTTGGCTAATGCGGCTATCGCTCACATCGAGGTTGTACAGGGCCACACTACCGACAAGAACCTTATGCCTGCGTGACGATGCGTGTATCCGTTCTTACTTCAAGAACCTGCACGTGTAGTGATGCGAAGCCTGGGCGCTCCCAATCCCGATGGCTATCCGACCTATGCCCGCGCAGCAAAGATCGGCATCTCATACACATCGGCTGGAGAAAATATTAATACCACAATCAAATCCGTGAAAAACACCCACGTAGATCTAAAGTGCACATGCACATAGGACAGGTACCTTTAAACGGGGACATGTACTGGGTCGTCCCATCACTTCGATTACGGGTAGCAAGGTTTTATCTAAAAACCTAGCCGTCCGGGTCGACGATTGGGATCGATGATACAATCCGATTTGTGTAGGAAGGCAAAAGGCACCATGGCTGGCCTTGACCCTAAAAAACGAGTGGGACTTCTATCTGCGTTCCAAAACGAGGGCTACATCCAGATTGACAATGTGCTAACTGATAGCGATATCAAACTAGTTTTGCGTGATGTCTCCATATTCAAGTTTAAACGGATTTTTCTTACTCTTCACCCGGAAATAATGGATGATAAACGTGAGTAGGCAAAAATTGGTTTATGTCGTGTAGGATTCACGATAAAATTTTCACGTGTCGGGTGAGTTCCCACCAACAACACACGCTAACCCGCAAAGGTCAGCGACTGTTGGATCAAACCTGAAGACCAGGAACGATCCCTTACACCGGGTCGGTTGCAAGCGCTTCTGTGCACTGCGATCGTATAGGTTAACCCTTTATTTAACTCCTCTAGCCACGAGCTTAGGCTAGGAAGCAGTAGACCCCTGCAGTCCCTCAGAAGGAAGGGTACCGGCGTGTTAGGCCTCGTACAGGGGCGCCGAGGTATAACCTCGGCAGGAAGTCTAGAACACGCAAGAACCCTCGGTCCTCACGAATACACACAGAGCGACACTCTAAAGTCGCTCCCACACACACTACGCCACTCTTCACTCTTGGCCTAATTATAGACGAACTCTCGGCGATGCACCTTAGCTCAATCTACAGGCATCCACCCTACCTGAGCGTGTCCTGCACTACAATAAGCTAACTACACTTACCGGAGACGGACTTGACCCTTGTTGGCTTGGGGGGAAGACTGCTTATTTATTTCTGCTTATTTGTGGCTCCGAGAGCCACTGTAGGTCTCCCTATACCTACTCCTATATTCCTATACAAATATCAAGTGTGAACAGATCTCGGTGGGAGACTCTAGAATCCCACATAGGTACGACCGAGACCACGACAACACGGTGGTGTGTGGCACATAACCCTATCCTAACCTAATTCAATACCTCGGTCGGGTTATATTAGTACGACCGAGGGTGTCACTAATTCCTCTCTGTCACTCTGCTGCGGTAAATGTGTTCCGCCAATCACAGCCGCGCCTTTCACTGAAAGCGTCCACGACGGTTGCCCCTGCAACGGAGGCCGTGATCCGGGTCAAAAACCCAACACCACATTTAGAAGAGTTAGATGCAGTCAAGGTGGTCAATGACATTGTTGTGGAGCTAGTATCCGATCTGCATCCAAAATGGAGTGTTGCGGAAAAGTCGTGGGTTTTTGTGCGGTCGTTGAAAGGAGGCGAAGCGCAGCAACTGCATCGGGATTTTCCCGTCTAGGAGACGACGGAAGCGATCATCCACCACGACTGGATTCAAGCTTGAGCGTTCATCGCTCTAGAAGACGGCACGAAGCTACTTGCTGTTCCTTCTTGCTTCGGTGGTTACGCTGTCAAGGGCAAGGCTCAGATCATTGACGTCAAGAAAGGTCAGCTGCTGATCTTCCGTGGAGATCTACCCCATGCGGGCGCGGCCTACGACGAAGACAATACGCGCTTGCACTGCTTCATCCGTGTGGACGGGATCAGTTGATTTCGACAGTTGTCGAACTTGGATGGACAAGTGGCACATGCAGTGGTGCGCTCGGTCTAGCGCGATCAAGACGTTTTTGATGTCACTAGGACAATTGTCCAGCTGAGCATCCTTGAAGTGCGCACGCAAGAAGCTTCTCGGCGAAGCCTCAAGAGCATATGCAAGACGCAGCCACAGCTAGGACTCGATTCGCAGGTAGTCGTAATCCTCATTTTGCAATTTGCATCCTCATTGACAAGCAACTTCTCTCCTCGTCCAACTGGATCGAACAGGAGGAAAATGCGACCGAAGCTGTCACCTGGGAGAGCTACCGCTGCACTCACTGTTTCAAGCGCTGTTTCCTAGCGTGATCTGGCGAACCACAAGCGTGCATGCGATGATAACCCAGAGAAGGAAGACATCGCGAAGAAGAGAAAGGTGAACAACGACAAAGGGGGCACCTGTGGCAAGTGCGGGCACTTCTTCCCCAAGAAGAACACGCTTGTGGCGCACAGGCTTTCTGGCTGTGAAGCGGATTAGGAGATGTCGAAATAACTCGAGCTCCTGCTAATACAACATCGGATCGTTTAAAATGTTTGTTTAATACTTTATCATCGATCCGGTTGATAATATCATCGATCCAATTGGCAGATCATCGATCCGAATGGTAAAACAACGATGTGAATGATAAATGCATCAATCTCGTTTGCGAAACTGATGTGCGTGCTATTAATGATCTCTCCGCGTCAATGATGGATCAAACGCGCTATCTACAGCTATCGGTATTTGGTATATTGGTGCCTAGTGGCTTACAGAGGGTATGGATATATACGAACGCTCCTTGTTCCTGATGCAATACGTGCTCAGCACCTGAGCATCTACTCGCGCAATAACGCGTGTCCAGGACGACGAGGTCGCCCTACGTTCGTGGGGGCAGTACCAGCGGTAGCTCTTTTGCGCTTAGTCACGCGACGATTGACGAGAACGTCGTCACCACTGCCGTTGATACGGTCCCGTTGTTGAAGAGCGAAGAGACGGTGAACACAGTTGCTGTGCTTGAAGTGATAGGCACACAGACAAGTGTGGCGAGGTCGGTGAACCTTTCCCGCCGCAAGTGTATAGTGCGGTAGCCCAGGGGATCCAGAGAGCTACTAAACTCTCCGGAACTGGGGTCAGAAACCCTGAAACGTGAACGTTCCAGAGTTGGCGTGTGACCCTTGTGTATCCTCTTTGGTTCGGTCTTGGTGGCAACCTGACAACCTGCCGAGTTGGTAGTTAATGTAGGCCTTGAGCGTGTCGGGCGTGTCGTTTACTGTCTGAAACGCACCCTTTTAGACCAGGAACAAAGCCCCAGAACACACACCCTTGTAAGATAGCCAAAATACAGAGTAATATATGCAAATATACAGCCGCTACTTATTCTTTAAGACCCTTGAGCGGTGGGTCTATCGCCAGTCCACTGAGTATACGCTCCAGACACTGGTCAGTCTGAAACGCACTCTTCTTCTCACGCGCACCACCCTCTAAGAGGGATACAGTACTCTCGAATCTCTGAAACGCAGTCTACTAATACACTTAAAGGGGACTACTAAACCCTCCAAGCAGAATCGTTAACATGAAATGGGAACCCCACTCTTACCTTCACTCAGTGGGCCCAACTAGGATATGGAATGCCGTGGATCAACTCTGAGACGCCGTCGCGTGCGATCCCCACAGGCAACTTGGACTTGAAGCTTGGGAGGAAGTACACGGCGTCTTTATATCCGCACCCTTGTCCTAGCAGGTCACCGAACGAATCCAACTTGTGCTCAACTTGGTAAAACTAACTCTGTTTGTTACTCTCTACTTCGGCTATCTTCTTTCTGGATTCTCAATATCTTCTGGGTAATTATCTTGTGTTCTGTATACCTTTGGGGGAGTTCACTTGGTCTTTGTATAGGGCGCACACACTTCACTTGTCTTCGACAGGACCTCCACGTGCTTGGTCCGTCTCTTCTGCTCTGAAACTGGACTCTTGGCCGCACAGTTCTTGGTCGTACACGCTGTGCACAGTCGTAGGATGTCTTGGCTTGCTGTTCTTGAGTCTCGGTAGCTTGGTAGTGTCCACAGCAGTCGCTAATCCTTGAAACGAGGCCATATATCTCTGGAACGGGGCCGGTTTCAGACTTTTAGGGGTCAGTTTCAGACTTCTAGGAGTCTTGACCGTCGGTTTCAGGCTTCATTTGTCTTCAACATCATCACGACACATTGCTGGGTGTTCTTGAACACCTGGGAGTCCATACACGTTCATGTCTTGTGTCTTAGTGGGTCTCGTGGGTCTTGCCCTTCATACTTTCTTGCTCGTGGGTGTACTCGAGTGATTCTTGGGTCTGGAACGGTGGTATTCTGTGCCTTGAGCCAAGGCGACACGGGTTGTCTGACACGATACGTTCGTGCAAACAATTTATGTTTCTACTTGGTGACCCATGTTCAGGACGGGGGCGGTTCCGGACTGAGCGCATGTGCGTTTTAGAGTGTACATCTCTGGAACGCGCGCTTCCGGAACCTAAGGGCCCATCCTTGGCTCTCCACACGCTCACCACTCAAACCAAACACTCTCTCCACAAAAGGTCGCAACCGATCCACTCCACATCCACCAATCAAAACTTCGAAACTCCACTGTCGCAACTGAAAATCGGCTGTCCCAAAATGTGGGAAACTGCCTCGTGTCTCAGCACCATCGTCTTCGCTGTAGAGATATACAATTTTTTCGAAATTGAAGTCGGCCGCTTTCAGGCTTGCATTCACAGACCCCACGCTCACAGCAACGTCATCGACGATTATCACCTTCTGGTGCTGCTCACGACTGACTTGCTTCTGGTAGTAAACCGGGATGCCTGCTTTCATCAGCTCTTCGATGCGTGGCCGAGAGTACTTGGAGAGAAGCATCTTCTGGTCCGCCAGCACGATCACCTTTCTGCCCTTCCTAAACATATCAATTAGAGCGCCTGAAACACTAGGATGTGTAAGACTAGACATGGTGACTAGTACACTATGCAGAGCTAGACGAATGTGGCGCAGCAGCTTCTTGAGGAAGTTAGGATCGCGAGAAAACGTGATGCCACTTGAGCATAGGGCAGCGATCTTCTTGAGGATTCGAGAGAAGGTCCCCCATTTGATGTCTAGGAGCTTTGCACACGATCTGTTGCTGAGAGTCCCAACACCTCCCTTGGCACGTTGTTCTACTGCATAGTGCGCCTTGAGCTCCTCGATCCGACGGGCCACCAAGCGAGGGTCACGCTTGGGGTCGGTCGGCCGCCCGACATCTCCCCGCGGGAGCCCCTGCACAAAGTGATTGTAGATGCTGCGTATCGTTTGCTTATGTAATCCGGTCTCGCTTGCGATCTCCGCAAAGTGCGGCGCGGCAGCAGCGCGTGCCGAGCGCAAAAGCTTGCGGATGATGTTCTTCTGCTGTTTGCTCGACACCGGGTGCCAGGTGCCTCCCTTCTTCTTCTTCTTGACCGTCGTCGTTGGACCTTCCGCCGCCGCCGCCGCCGAGGAGGAAGAACGTTGTCTCGCCGCCATGTCGTTTCTTTCCTCTTTCTTTTCTTTTTTTTCTTTGACGACCTTTTCCCAGAAGGTCCCCAACCAATAGAACAGAATAAGAAGATCTGGACCAGAATAAGTAGGTCGGTTTATGCCGGATGGCAATGTCCATACAAACCGAGGTGGTTCATGGCGAATGGGCCGTTGCATACAAACATCAAGTCGAGCGGTCTAAAATTCAAAGGTGCCAAATATTATTATTTAAAAAAATATTACCGTTAACATTTGTGCAAAGCAATTCTAATGTTATTTTTCATTCTTTAATTCTCAACATGGGCGTGGAACTTCCTGCCGACTTGGTGCGCGACTACGACATGCTGCAGCTGCTGGACGAGGACGACAGCGGTGCCAGCGGCCCCATGTCCATGCCAACATCCATTGATAGTCCACTGGTCACTGACCTCGCCATAAGCGACGACGACACGAGCTCTAATTCTTCTCTTTCATCCGTTCAATCCCCTAAAATGGGAGAATTTCTACTACAAGACGAGCTGTTTCTAAACGACATGGAGCTGGGTGGTGATGCAATCAACTTGGACGCTCTAATTCCTCCGGACTTGGACATGGAGTTGCCCTTAAGCCCAAACACCAATTCGTGGCTAAACGCACTACAAGACTCGCCCCAAACGGACGCAGAAGACTTATTAGGGGAGTTGCCACCAGTGTCTCCATTGAAACTGGTGCAATGTGATTCGTCATCATCAGACCATACTGATTTCGATATGGTGGAATCTCCAATATTTCATGAAACTCCAGAAGAAGGAAATGACGATGATGAGATGGAATTATTGAAGAGAGAAGTTAAGTATTTAGCTGCTCAAAAAGAATTTCTGGAGTTTAAGGAAGAGACGAAACGACCACAACGCCAAAGTATCAAGAAGACTAAAAGACGAGGACGAGATATTGCTGCCGAGCTGAAATTGCTGCTCAAAAGTCAGGAGAACAATCAACTGCTGAACGGACTTGCCATGCAGCAGAAAATGTACGCAGACAATTTCAAAGCTATGCTGGCATTTGCACCGGTGAACGACGTGGTAAGGAGAAGTGCCTACTTTTAAGCAGACTTTTTATGGCTGATGAGTTTTGTTATTATTATTATTGCAGCGGATGTCGTTAATGACGCCTTTGGAGTCGTATATCCGGCTTGGGACAGATCTGGATGAACGCAGGAAGACAGTACTCTTGCTGCGTAAGGAAAAACTAGATATGACGTACAAGTTTATTGAGCAGAAGTCGCAAGGGATGGACTGCGACAAACCCCACGAGTTCTCGGATATGTTCGACAAGTTTGGCAAGCATTACTGCGTCAACTTTACTATTTCCAGATACGACGGTGTGAGCATCTACCAGGTCGCGAGAGGAATCTACAATCAACTCACCGAGAAAGATGAAACGCTGAATGAGGCGATTGGAATTACGGCGAGTCGGGAGGTATGTCATTTATCACTGCTACCGAATTTTGCTTAATGGTGCTAACTGTTCGTGGTTAGTCGACTGGCACGCTCAAGTGCAACTTTATGCACCAACGAATTCTCTCGAGACCGAAACAAGCAAGCGCCAAGTCGCCAAAAATGCCAGACATGGAGTCAAATGGCATTTTCTACTGCCGTTTCGGGGACAAGTCAGCTGTACTGGCTACAGACTACGTTGACCAGGACGAACTGTACCCGTACGACGAGACTAACCGTATTCGAAAGGATATCTCAAGTGGTGTGGTGCTATCTGCTCATGAAGATGCAGACGGCAAGAAGTACGTGGTGATGAAGCGATACATGATGGCCAAGCTGCACATGTATCCGCACAAGGTCGCTCAAAAGCAGCAAGACCGTTTTTTCCTGAACATGTTCCATTCCCACGACAACATGAAGAGACTTGTTGTGGACCGCGTACTACAACACAGTGATACGGGCTGCTCGTGTACGGGTGACATGAGTTGCTGCTGCGCAAGTGACGAGGCTAGCATTCCGTGCAGAGGCCACGCGCTATCTATTTAATTTAATCCGTGGCTTGCAAGAATACGTGAAGTAGCTACAACACAGGCGGCGAAGATGCTGTTGGACGCGTGAACAGTAGTCATACTTTGCTTGAAAAAAATGCAAGCAACTTGGATTGTCATACAAATAATGAGCAGCACTTCGGGAAGTGCTTTTATTTTTCAAATATTGAAGTGGGTTTTACTGTTGTGTAGTAGGAGCGACAGACTGGGAGTCGTCTGTGCAGACACATTCACCTGCAACGGGAGTGTTGGGAGCGTCGCCAAGTGCTGTTGAGTCTCAAAAGTGACATGATCGCTCGAGGTTCTCAGTACGTCATGGCTCGGAGTCAGCACTTGGACCTGACGAAACCTCAGCTCATGGACGAATCGCTTTGTAGCTTGACGACCAGACCGAGGTGGCGATTGAAGTAAGGACAGCAGCGTTTTGTATCCGCCAAACAGGTAAAAGTTTAGCGACGTGGTGATTAGCGAAGTGATCGAGCGGTCAAAACTTCCTTCGTATTCGACTTTTGTTTTACTGGTTTACGATGACGATGACATTTCTTTTACGGACACAACATAGCTTTTCAAGGCACCACAGTGCTGTTGTGCAAGATGCGTTCGCAAGCAAGCGCGTTCACGCCCAACACACAAAAAGAAGCCCACTAGGCCCAGTGGACGAACAAGTACAACTCTCGAAAGCGACAACTGCGGGAATAGCTCTTCAAAGCTCCAACTGCAGCGGGAGACCGTCGCAGCCAGCGGCCCAACAGAAACCACTACCTGTAAAGTTGTCGCGGAATATTTCCGCCTATTTCGTCACGCATTAAAAGGAGTGCCCACGAGACCCACAGCACCAATCTCCGCGCGAGTCCCGCGTGCAGCCAGTTTTTTTAATACAGTACAGCGATGGCACCAGATGTAGTAGGGGGCACTGGCATGAAAACGTTACTGGCAAACTTTCGGCAACTTGCCGTCTACCTGCCACACTTTGCCATGCAGATCGTTAATCTCGAAACCATTGGCGACTCGGTTATCGCCATGGCAAGTATCGAAAAATCACTTGATACAACCAAAAGCATCACCCGATTGCAAACCGAGGTGGATCTACTGTCTCCAATATTGCTTCTGTTTGGGGTTTAGAGGCCGTGTCGAAGGTGTTCGACTGGCAATAACTGGTCGGGATAAGCACATTAGATTACCGTCATTCTGACACTTTGGGGACAGCGATAGAGTCACTTGTCAACATGCCGCCAGCCAAAAAGCGCAAGTCGACAAACCAAGTGCGGAGGGAGGAGGCAGAGGCGCTCAGGAAGGAACTTGCACAGCTGCAAAGTCAGGTCCGAGAGCTCCAAGCCCGAGCTGCAGAAGCTGCCATGACCCCAAATGACCATTTGCAGCGGCTCGGACACTCTTTGCGGACTAAAAGTGTGCTCGACGAACTGCTTTGGGACCAAAAATTGGTCATCGCTGGAGTTGAATCGGAACTCCTAAATTTTCAGGTAACCTTTTTCATTTTTTTTATTCTTCTCATGTGAAGTTGACGGTGAATATCATTATGAATTTATTTGTGTTAGGAGAAGCAGGTTCGAAACCCGCTGTACACTTATATTCACCTACCAAAATGTTGGAAAAAGCGGAGGCAAATTTTAGTGGGCCTCAAGGACGAAAAGCTCGCGGGTGCTGTCCAGTATACGCGTGCTCGGTCTCAACACTTGAATCTATTAGCGAGGCACAGCTCGGAAAAACGATATGAAGATGCTGATGGGGTCTTTTGCTGCGACCGATTTGAGGTGAACCAGTTGACTGGAGTACGATCGTTGAAGGAAGTGTACGAAGCGGCCAAATTTTTCTTGACTAACGTGGAGATTAGTACAACGGAAGCGCTAGGACATATCACTGTGCGAGAGGATTACGACACGATTGGCGATGACGAGTCGATTGGGAGCTTCCGATTGATTTCAGCGCGTCCGAGTGGAATTGTTACCGAGTCTAACAAGGTGCTGTATGACAAGTATTATGACCACCACGGATTGTTTGGCGGCCAACCGTGCGCTGCTATGGTGACGGATAGCGTGGATAGAGATGAATTGCATCCATACGACCCGAAATCTAGAGTTCGGTTGGATGTGAGTGCGACGCTGGTCATGACGGTGGTGAGGCGACCGAAGGTTACAAATGGAAACGAAATGCTAGGCAATGAGTACGACAATATTGTGAATAAGGGGGTTTCTCAAGACAGCGAAGACGACGAGAGAACTACTGCTGAAGGTGACGTTGAAGGTGAAGAAGACCTGACAGTGGTTATCCAGTCTGCAACCTTCCTGAAGGCGCTGAGTCCAGAACTTGATACCCCCGCGCACGCACTTCATGCTATCGGAGACGGATCAGCGAGCTGGAGCAAGGTCATGCGGCAATCAATACGAGAATTTATTGATGCGCTGTAAGAACTTGCCAGCATTGCAATAACGAACATGCATGGGTCGCTTTCAGAATTTTTTTTGCATAGTTTTAGTGCGAAACCACCTGCAAAAACAAGTCGGACACGTCTTCGTACTGATCTCGAGATAAATAATCTTTGGTCATGTCCAAGGGAGCTGCCAAGTAGGCAAGGCATTGTCTGAATTTGGCATCTTTCATGTTGGCCAGGGTCTCGCCCACCTCTTGTGGTGAGAGGCTGTATGTTTAAGGGATTGTCCGGTTGACTCGAGAGGTCGTAAATAGTTTCAGGAGAACTTTGATTTTAGGCTGCGCTCAGTTGATGTTGTCTGTGTTTGGGAGTTAACCCCGTAGAGCTTCAACTTGTTCATTACGGCTCTTCACGAACCAAATCCGTCGACTTTCTCTTCGTACGAGTTCTATGCAGATCGCATTGGTAAAGTCAACATGGTCTGACAGGTAAAGTCGAAGTCAGTGAAAAAAAGTCAGCATTTCAAAGATATAGTTGAAGTTATCATGAAAACTTCAACTATATCCTTGAATTCTTTTGGGAAACGCTCCTCAAAAGGTATCAGTAGTTGGAGTAATCCAAAAGGAGCAAATGACGGAGATCCGAATGGCAGAAGAATTGATAGCAGGGGCGATAGCTAAACTTAAGACCACTACGCTTCTCTCAACGGTGAAGCTCGACCTGTTTGGAACTCAACAGAATATCCAAGCCAGCCGGGTAAATCCCAAAACTCGACAGGGGTTCAAGGAAATTGCGACATGGACACCAATAGCGAAAGAGTTGAAAAAAGCAGTCGAAGATATGATCAAGTCACAGCCACATGTACACGACGGTCTTGACAGAGGTCGAGTCACGATCTTAAACAACGTTCAAGCTCAAATTTCCCAGAACAGAAGCCAAAGTCCAGCAACACAGAATCAATTTTCGATAAGGCAAAGCCTCCAGCGATACCAGGACTCTATAGTTTAACAAAACATGAATAGTGGACCTCTTCAAAACGGCAACTATATCCTTGAAAAAACTGAAAAGTTTTGTTGCTAACCAAGTTCATTTGTTCATCTGCTACAAACAATGCAACGAGCACGATTCCTACACTTAGGAACTACAGTGAAGCAAGGCACTTAGTTGCCTCGCATTTCGCCCAATCGCTTACCATGGGAGCTCGAACTCGCCGACTGTCTTGTCAGCGTTGTAGAACTTGCCCGTGTCCTTCATGGCCACGTTGGCCACGGTGTCAGCCAAAGATTTGGCCACATCCGAGGGTCTGAGAACGCCTTGGTGGTCGTTCATGTCCGTGTCGACGTAGCCTGGATTAAGCGTGACGAACACGATGTTATTGCCTTTCAGTCCGACAGCCAGCGAACGCGTCACCATGTTGAGTGCTGCCTTCGACATGGAGTACCCGTAGCAGCTGCTGAAAAATTGCTCCATCTCACTCGTGTTGCTGGTCAGACTACCCAACGTCGACGACACTTGGGCCACGGTGGCGGTGCCGTGGCTCTGTCGCCGGATTGTGCGATCAAGCTCTCGCTGTCGTGGAACTTCAACCCTTTGGAGGCGAGTACGTGCCACACACAAGCAGTGGGTCGAGGCACGCAGCAGAAGCATGTCGTGGATCGAGGCACGCAGCGCGAACTGGTAGTGGTTTGAGGCACGCGCTTGCAGTTGCCTGAACGTCAATAGACAGGGTCAGACCAGGAGAAGCCCCAGGAATGGTAGGCAGTCTACACTCTTGCTCTCTCCGCTCTATCGCTTTGCTTTTTATCATTAATAAATTTTCCTTTTCGGAAACACCCCGGGTTTCGCGACAAAGCTAGCTTTGCGCTCTTCGAAGCGTGAGTTTATTGATCCCGGACTACGAGGGTCCGGACCTTCGTCTCTTTGGTGCGCGCCGCGACCGAGGACTTCTACCGTGGCTACTTCGATTAAGTGCGAATTGCTTCGGCTAAGTGCGATTTGGATCAGTTCGCGGTAAAGTTCGGTGGGCGCGTTAAGTTCGGTTGAAGTGTTAAGTTCGGGCAACTTCAACATGTCGGGAACACGCTACACCGTGGACCCAGATGGAGATGTGGAGATGTCTCTCCCCCAACCAATCTTTGAGGTTATCAAGGCTCCAGAGCTGACTAGCTGGGAGCATGCTGCCCTGATCGAGTGGCATCGCGAGTGGGAGCGTTACGAGGAAAAGATGCGCCACAGCTGCACCGTGACTGGTGAGACGTACCAAAATGTTGTAGCCACCGTAAAAGGTTCGGTGAGGCGTCAGACGCTCAAGAACCTGGCTAAGTACGTGTTGAAGAAATCGGTAGCATCTGTCACCGACGCGGACATCATGGGCGCTGTAGTGTCGAGATGCCACACGCTCAAAAATGAGTTCGTACCAGATGTCTCGTCTTTGTTCCATGCGAACCTAAGGATGGACTTATCGATTGAGGACTGTGACGCGCGAATTTTTCGCTACTACGAGAAGTTCAATGGGATTGTGGAGGACAATGGTCTCCAAGGTTTGATTGGTGCTGACAACGAGGAGAATCCTGACTACAAGAGTAGAATGAAGGCTCGCTGTCGCCTATTGGTCGAAAACTTGCAGCCTCCTGTGCTCAAGGCGCAAATTAGTCGTCTTATCGAGTTAGAGAGGCGTGACTGCAAAAGTGATGATGTTGCCCTCTTTGATCTGATATTAGAACACGTAAAAATACAGCAGCGATTCCATCGCATATCGCTAGACTACGCTGGCAAGACTGACGCAAAGGCGCCGAAGACGGACCGGAAGCAGCAGCGCACCGCAGCCCCCAAGCCAGCTCCCCACAGAGCAGCAACTCCGACACCGAGTTCGACCGCGCCGGCTGCACCTGCTCCGCAACCTTCGCGCGCCCCGCCCAAGGACGGCTGCTTGGTGTGCAAGGGGCCACACTGGCTCAAGGACTGCCCCACTGCCACGGAGGCACAGCAAGCTGAGGCTCGGCAGAAGTACCGGGAGGCTAAAGAACAGCGCTCCGGCACGCTCCGTTCAAAAACTGCACGGTACGCCACCCCTCCTGGAACTGTGCGCATCAATGGGCTTCTCGAAGTCCCGTACATCCCCGACACAGGTGCTGATAGGAGCATTATCCCGCAAGGCATCGTTGATTCTCTCCGTGCAGTCCAGCCTTTACTTGCCCCCGCCACGCTAAGTACGAACGTCGACGTGGAAATGGCTGATGGGTGACGTGTGGCATGCAGGCAAGAGATTGCGGTGGACCTGGAGCTGTCCACAGCTGCTGGGCCAGTTGCAATGCGGTCGGTGTCGTGTATGATTTTGATGGGGGAAGGTGGCGAGCTTCTGCTTGGCCGTGATGCTCTGAAGGAGCTAGGCATAGATGTCGAGGGTCAACTTGCCGAACTCGCCAGACCGCCCCTTCTAGATGATGACACCGATGAATTCCCTGTTGGTGACGGGCTTCCGGATGAGCATGAGGAGTCCGCCCCCATTGCTAGTCTTGATGACCTCATTGATCGCGCGATTTCCAATGGGCTACCTACTGAGCACGCGCCTACAGTGCGTGATATGCTGTCACAGTTCCGTGATATTTGGCGCGAGACTGTCAGTCGTGACCCGCCTGCACGCGTCGAACCTCTCCGAGTGACCATTCAAAATGGTGCTGCTCCCTACCGTAGTCCGGTGCGCAAATATGCGCCGCTGCAAGCGCAGTTCATCAGAGAATATGTGAAATCGCTAGTTGACAACGACCTTGTGGAGAAGAACAACTCATCAAGATGGGCGTGCGCTGTTATTCCAGTCCGCAAGGCAGGAACCCGCGACCAGTTCCGCCTGACTATTGACTACCGACCGGTCAACCGCGTGACGGTGCCAATCGCTGGCTCGATGCCCACGAATGCTACCACTACAGATGACTTCAATGGCAAGAAAGTCTTTGGTTCATTTGACTTCACCCAGGGATTTTGGCAACTGCCCCTTCATGAAGACAGCAGAGAGATATTTTCATTCATCACCGAAGATGGCGTATTTACGCCGAAGCGTGTCCCGCAAGGTGCCACAGACTCAGCCCTCCACTTCCAGGGGACGATGCAACGAGTACTGTCACCTATGATTCCCCACTCGGCTCTGGTGTGGGTCGACGACGTCATTTTGTTCGCAGCAACTGTTGACGAGTTCGTCGGGGCATTGCGCCAATTTTTCTCCTTGGTAGCCGGCGCACACTTGAAGTTGAACATGGCTAAATGCTCGCTATTCGAGCTTGAGGTACTCTGGTGTGGACGGCTAATTTCGGGTGCAGGCATCCGCCATGATCCGACCCGCGTCGAGGCCTTATCGGCGCTTCCATTGCCGGCAACAATCGCTGATCTACAGTATTTCATCTGTGCCACTAATTGGCTCCAAGACTCGCTGCCTGACTACGACCGTACGATTGCACCGCTCCAAGAGAAATTGCTTGTGGAGAAAAAGCGTGTTGGTGGACGCAATCGCAACTCACTTCATGCAGCCACTGTGTGGACAGCACCGGAACAAGCTGCCTACGCCGCCATGGTGTCGCTTGTCCGCGATTCGGCAATGATGGCTACACCAAACCCAGACGCAGAGCTGTTGCTGTTTACTGATGCAAGTATTTCAGGCTATTCTATCGTGCTGACCCAAGTTGTTAACTGGGATCCCGCGCTACCTGTCACTAAACAGCAGCACGAGATGGTCATCTGCAAAGGAGGAACGTTCAAACACAACGAACTCAACTGGACCATCATTGAAAAAGAGGCTTACCCCATCGTCAAGGCGTGCCATGACTTAGAATATCTGCTGTTGCGACCTCGAGGCTTTCGCCTCTACTGTGATCACGCAAATTTGGTATATATCTTTGCACCTCACGATGAGCTCAAAAAGCACGTTCGAGATCGCCTTCAGCGTTGGGCGATGCGCCTATGCGGGCTCCATTACGTTATTGAGCACATCTCTGGGGACGACAACGTGTGGGCCGACATTGTTTCACGTCGGCACGCGCGCGAGGTGGTCAAGGTACATGCAGCCCAGACACGAAGCCGCCGCACTCCATCTCTTGCGGAAGTCTCGCAGTTACGGCCGCTCTCTGACGATAATTTTATTTTCCCTACTCTCGCGGAAATTTCAGAAGCTCAGCAGGCTGTCCGGCTCGAGCGCTCGCGGCTGCGAGTAGCTCTGGAAGAGGTGGATGGTGTGGGGATGGTCGAGGGACGACCTTGGATCCCAAGCAGGGCAAAAGATCTACTTGCACGCGTGTTCGTGGTGGCCCATGCTGGATCGCATGGTCATCGCGGCCAAGACCCCATGATCACTATTCTTCAACAGCGTTTTTGGGTCGCTCGTCTGGCTGGGAAGGTGGAGCAATTTATTCGTGAATGTCTACTGTGTAAGCATGCGAAAGGGCCTCATATTATTCCCCGGCCGTACGGACCTACACTCACTGCAACCAAGCGGAATGAAGCTCTCCACTACGACTTCCTCTATCTCGGGAATGGCTACGGTGATACGTCTTATCTTCTGGTCACTAAGGACGAGCTGACTCACTACTGCGAGTTATTCCCATGCACTACGCCAACAGCGTTCATAGCAGCTGAAGCTCTCTCGCTGTGGTGCGCGCTACGGTGCACCGGAGATGCTCCTCTCCGACCAAGGTAGTCACTTTCGGACTGAAACGATTAAGCACTTGTGCATGAGGATGAAGATCGAACAAGACTTTTCGCCTGTGTACTCTCCGTGGCTGAATGGCACAGTCGAGCGATTGAACAAGGACGTGCTTCAAGTAATAAGAACGCTGCTGATGGAGTTCAATCTCGACACGCATGAATGGCCTTATTTACTTCCAGTGCTGCAGGCGAATTTGAATCAGACCCCGGTGCGCTCGCTCGCAGGACATTCACCGGTCGAACTCTTCACAGGCCTTCCCGCGACATCACCACTGGACGCTGTCGTCAGGCGTCGAGACGGAGCTGATCAGCTGGTGACCATCGACCAACACAATGCTAGCGAACAACTCGAGCTGCTGCGCCGGTCACTTCATGAGATGCACAAGGACGTCGTAGACGTCAAGGAACGCAGACGTCTGCGAGACATTGCCGCACACAAGGGCACTCCAGCCAACTTTGACGTAGGCGATTTCGTCCTGTGGTCTCGGGTCGATAAGCGATTGCCAACCAACAAACTCCTGGGTCAGTGGGTTGGCCCCTTCAGGGTGGTCGAAGCGAAGCCGCACTCTTTCCTGATCAAACACCTGGTCACAGGTCGAGAATATGACGTTCACGCGTCGAGACTACAATTTTATGCGGACTCAGAGCTCAACACAACAGCTGAGCTGCTCGAATTTGTCTCTAGCCAAGGTATAATGCTGGGCGTTGAAGCAATTCGCGGTCATCGCTTCAATTCTGCTCTTGATCGCTGGGAATTGCTGATATCCTGGGTCGGTCTGCAAGCAATTGAGGATTCCTGGGAACCGCTCGAAATCCTGGTTCAGGATGTTCCGACCAAAGTCAGTGACTATATCGCTGCAAGTGACGATGATGACCTCCGTAATCTACGCGATTAGTATCCACGGCATCTGCGAGCTTTGAGGGCAGTGTCGCCGGATTGTGCGATCAAGCTCTCGCTGTCGTGGAACTTCAACCCTTTGGAGGCGAGTACGTGCCACACACAAGCAGTGGGTCGAGGCACGCAACAGAAGCATGTCGTGGATCGAGGCACGCAGCGCGAACTGGTAGTGGTTTGAGGCACGCGCTTGCAGTTGCCTGAACGTCAATAGACAGGGTCAGACCAGGAGAAGCCCCAGGAATGGTAGGCAGTCTACACTCTTGCTCTCTCCGCTCTATCGCTTTGCTTTTTATCATTAATAAATTTTCCTTTTCGGAAACACCCCGGGTTTCGCGACAGGCTCTTGGCTGCGAGCTCCAAGTTAGGCAGTAATGCACGGGTCACGAGGAACGGACCCGCAGCGTTCGCTTCGTACTGACACATAAAGGATTCCTTGGTAGACGATTTGAGGTCACCGACATCGTAGATGCCCGCGTTGTTGATAAGCAGGTCGATGGGGACACCCTCCAATTGACGGGCCGCCTCGAGCACGGAGGCCTCGTCACTCGCGTCCAACGTGACGGTCTTGAAGGGCGACAGTGCCGTCAGCTATTGCCATTTGGAGAGAAATCGAGTTAGTACGGTCAACGACCCAAATACATGGTAGCGAAGACTTGCATACCTTGTCCGTGTTGCTGTTGGCTCGCGTCGTGCCGATGACGTTCCAGCCTTGCTTGGTGTAGTACTCGGCCAAGGCGAGGCCGATGCTGCGGGTACTGCCCGTGATGAGAACCGTTTTCTTGGTTGCGGCCATGGTTGTGCAGGTGTCGGAAGAGGAGGCTGGGGCTGCTGCGTGAGTGGCTTGAGGTGTTTTTAAAAGTGAGCGAATGGTTTGCAGCGTAGTGGTGGGCCGTCCCAATAGCTCCTAGTCGCTGTGCCTCATCCCGCAGTACATTGACTTTGGAAACAAGAGAAACTTTAGCTGTTCACGTAATATAGCCACGCAGCGCTGCCGAGTCAGCCAGCGTTGTTTAGCGCTGATATGATATGTGTCGCCAGCCGTTCCCACCATGTAGCAACAAAACCGCGACCATGAGCTTTGCGATGTCAAGCAAAGTAAACGAAGCGGTATAGCTGCTTACTTAAAGTCCTACAGTAGTCTTCTAGTCATGGCAATGGATCCGTGCTCAAGTAGATCAATCCGAGTATTGCGTCTTATAGTCAGCGCCGTTTATCTGCTATTACTTCATCCCCTCGTTTGCTGATTGTTTACGACTGCCGAATCCCTCCATTCGTTTAATCCCTTCATTATCGTTCGTTTACTACTCCGAATCGGTAGTAAACGAACGATAATGAAGGGGTTGACCGTCGTAAGCGAATGGCACCAGATGGTACGTGAAGAAGCTTTTGGAAAGCTTTCGATAATTCGTCTCCTACTCGCCAGACTTTAGATCGTCCGTCTCGAAGCCATTGACGACTCGGCCGCCACCACGACAAAAGTCCAAATCACCACCATCACTACGAAATTACGACTCGCAGCTCCTCATTTGGTGTACGGTGATAAGATGTCGCCATTAGCAGGTTAAAAACCTACTGCACACTTATATCCACCTGCAACGGAGTGAAGGACGAAAAACTCAGCCCAGTATGGTCGTGCTCGGTCTCACCATTTGAATTTATTGTCGAGGTACAGCTCGGCACGAACACCAATGTGAAAATGCTGATGGGACTTTCTGCTGCTACCGGTTTGAGGTAAGCAGTTGGCAGGAGTACAAGTTTTAAAGATACCAAGATTTCTTGGCCAATGTGGAGACTTGCACAACGGAAGCGCTAGGGCATACCATTCATATTATCAGAACCGCGAAATCATGTAGAAGTACAGAACGAATCAAGCAAAATTTGCTCAGCAAATGGTTCAAAAGTACAATTCTCACTACGCCTGAGCATCCAGAACTTCACGAATGGTCTGCACCATCACCTTAGGCCACTGGGTAATGCGCTCATTCATATCAATCAGCGCACTCTCTGGTACTTCGAAGCTCGGATTGTAGATCTTCATGAACGCGGCGCGACGCATGACCACCACAAGTTCCTCTTCATCATTTTCACTGTCGCCTTCAGTGTCAAGTGCACAACTCCCATCGGAACGCGTTGCCTGCTTGTGGTTTCTTCGGTGTTCTTCGGTCAGTACAACTGCCGCAGTGACGTCACGTCGGACGAATTCGAGTGCGTTGCACGGGTGCAAGTCGTCTTCATCAATACTATCCGTCGCCAATATCGCACATGACGCACACTCAAATTGATTTTCACCTTCGAAATACTGGGCAAACGTCACCGTGTTCACCTCCGACGTCACACTGTCATGCTTTGACACCAGCCGCTGGTTCGAGATATATGCGCCATCATCGACACTGCCGTAGTCATCTCGGACTGTGATGTCCCCCAACGTCTCGGAGATAGTAATCTCAATGTTGAACATGAAGAACACCAGCGCGTCGTAGACTTGCTTGAGAGACTTAGCCCCGCGGAAGTGAATGACATCGAAGCGGTTGCACATGGAGTTCCCGTCCTCGTCTTCGTACTGGTCTTCCGCGAAATGATTTTTCGTCATTCCCAAGTTGCGGCTCCGAGCTGTCAAGTAGGCATGGCACTGTTTGAATTTGTCAGCTTTCATGGTTGTGAGGGTTTCCCGTCTTGAACTCCACTGCTTTGGTAAGTGGATGTATGTTTTCAGCGGATTTTCCGGTTGGCTTGTGAGGTGCTTGAAAAGCATCGCGTGGGCGACAGCTAGAGAGAGTTGCTGGTTGTGGAGAATTTCTCGTAAATGTTGGTTCTTCGCTGCAGCCAGTCTGATACTGGCACTGTCCTTGCTATCCTGGAGTGCTGCGAGTTGGTTTCGCAGAGCTTGAACTTGTTCCTCTAAGGCGTGGGCTTCTTCTTTGCGGATCAAATACGTATACTTCCTCTTCTTGGGTGGTTTGGTATTCTTGTCAGAATTCACCATGGTCGGCTTGCAACTTCCGATTCGTAAGTTATTGGAGACGGCAAAATGCGTTCTAAGGATGGGAATGGAGACTGAATCACCATCTCGTAGCATCAACAGTGTTGAAGTCCTCGTTGATTACTCTGTAAAAAAAACGATAAAGTTCAACAGCTTGAAACATGCAATTTTTTCAGCGCGGCTAAGCAACAAAGCACGCAACGAGCGTAATTCCTACGATCAAACGGAATCGAGGGCTCTGTGGCCACAGCGAATCAGGACCAGACATTCGGCCACTTACCACGGGAGCTCGAACTCGCCGAAGGACTTGTCAGCGTTGTAGAACTTGCCTGTGTCCGTCATGGTGAGATTGGCCACGATGTTCGCCATCGACTCGGCCGACTCGGAGGGCTTGAGATAGCCTTGGTGGTTGTTCATGTCCGTGTCGACGTAGCCTGGATTAAGCGTGATGAACACAATGTTATTGCCTTTCAGTCCTACTGCCAACGTGCGCGTCACCATGTTGAGCGCGGCCTTGGACATACAGTACCCATACGAGTGGCCGAAGAACTCTTCCGTCTCACTCGTGTTTAAACCCAAACTGACCAGGAACGACGACACTTGGGCCACGGTGGCGGTGCCGTGGCTCTTGGCTGCGAGCTCCAAGTTAGGCAGTAATGCACGGGTCACGAGGAACGGACCCACAGCGTTCACTTCGTACTGACACATGAAGGATTCCTTGGTAGACGATTTGAGGTCACCGACATCGTAGATGCCCGCGTTGTTGATAAGCAGGTCGATGGGGACACCCTCCAATTGACGGGCCGCCTCGAGCACGGAGGCCTCGTCACTCGCGTCCAACGTGACGGTCTTGAAGGGCGACAGTGCCGTCAGCTATTGCCATTTGGAGAGAAATCGAGTTAGTACGGTCAACGACCCAAATACATGGTAGCGAAGACTTGCATACCTTGTCCGTGTTGCTGTTGGCTCGCGTCGTGCCGATGACGTTCCAGCCTTGCTTGGTGTAGTACTCGGCCAAGGCGAGGCCGATGCTGCGGGTACTGCCCGTGATGAGAACCGTTTTCTTGGTTGCGGCCATGGTTGTGCAGGTGTCGGAAGAGGAGGCTGGGGCTGCTGCGTGAGTGGCTTGAGGTGTTTTTAAAAGTGAGCGAATGGTTTGCAGCGTAGTGGTGGGCCGTCCCAGCTTGCTCATGAACTCTTGAGTCGCCGTGACCACTGTTCCATCTTCCCGCAGTGCATCTTCGAGTTATATCACACGTGATACCACCGCTGAGTCGCTTGCTAAGTGTCGGTCTGTTGTTTCAGAACCTCGTTCTGGAGCGCACTATACGCAAATTTAAAGCTCTTTTCCACCGTGTCTTGTTTGGAGCGCTCAGCGCTGGTGCCTACCCCCGATAAGGGCCATATTCTCATATTCTAGCAGCAAGGAAGCACCGACTAAGAGCTATTTTAATGGTAAAATTAACGAAGCGAGTGACTACGGAGCGAGTGTTCTCATCCTCCCTGCAAGCATTCTTGAAGTCTACAAGGCACCAATGAAACAAGCCGCCTCAGGGGACGTGGGCTCATATCCGGGCTAATAATGTGTGACGCCCGTGTACAAGTAGATCCAAGTCTTGCATGTCAGTGCCTCTTATCCTGGTTGTACACTGTGCAACCAGGATAAGAGGTACAATGCACACGCTTAATACGACCGCCGATATGGGAAAGTTCCCCCAAGGCACTTCATTGCCGATCGATCAATGAATCCCCCATATATGATCCGCCAGCCAGCGTGCCGCAACCACGCGTGTAGAGAGGATGAGTTCATTCTGCCAATCTTCGAACGGCAACGGATGGGTGGTACTCGAGATGAGATGATAAAAAACAGCATAATGAACACGGCCTTCAAAATATGCAAACGGACTGAAAAAGTGAGAGGTCTTCTGTCATCGGTGGCGAAGCACGTTAAAGCCCATGCTAGCTGCCAGCTGCAAGACGAAACTGCGTAAATGTGCACCGAAGTTCATGCTCGATAAACGGAGCAAAACAACATAGAAGGCAATTTATCACCACCGCTGGGTGTTCATGTAGTTTTTGCTGCGGTAGTAATACTAGACACCTCGAAAGAAGGACAACCCTCAACTTACAACACGTGCTTGTGCGAATCGATCTGAAGAAACGAGCACAGCTCGTAGCAGAAAATAAAAAAACAAGCTCGCACTATCGGATTGCTTTGAAACTGCTCAATGTATACCTTGGCGACGTTTTCAAGGCAAACTTCGTAATCCGAAACAACTACTTGACATCTCCAAATCACCGCTCTGCTGCAATCTCGAGTGAAATCGAGAACCGCCAGCGATGGTAGTACGCTCCTGACCGCAGATTGTTGAGAGACCGACCATGTAGACTTTCTTTTCGCTTCAGAATTGCACCTTAATACTGGGATAGCAGTTTTGCCTGAAAGGCTGCTGCTGGACAGCCGATTGATTCGTGGCGGTAAACTGAAACCTGTGACGGAACCGGTAAATCGCGATTTTGCGGCACCTATCATGCAAATTTTGGACCAAAATCCTAAAAGTGAGACTTTGAGACCCTAAGATCCATCAATCCGCCATCCGACGAAGACTGGGCCTCAAGTCAACATTAATCAATCAATCAATCCCCGAGAATTCCGAATACCCCTCCACGAAGATGAACATCGAGGTCGTCGATGGACGGAAAGTAATATTGAACTTTTCGCTACGTTGGAGTCAATAATTCCCGTACGTACAGTCGATAGATACATTTTGCAAACACTTCTCGCTTACGACAACTCACAGACTTCAAAATTGCACGATGTTCAATAAATCAATAGCGAAAGTCTACGTAGATGCTGCGGCTGCTTCGCAGCCGCAGGTGATACGCAAACGGGTAAAACACCTACGAGAGTTTGTTGTAAGCTATTGCGGGTTTTGTATTTGTGTTCGAATCTGCCTACAGATAAGAAGGATAACGACGAAGAATGTGAATTATCGGGTTACATTTTCCTTTTAATAGTAATAAGGTGACGTATATTGCATCCCGAATGAAGTGAACTCGGATTACATTTCCTTGCTGAAAAATACACACGACTTGAATTTCGGTTGTCGTTAGTCTTCTTCTCTACACACTCCCAGAGAAGTATCAAAAGTTACCCCATTGGTTGGATAATTGACACTGCCACGCGTATTGCTATCCCAGCCTACACAGAGCCCTAGTTCCAAATTCAGTTTAGCACACACACACACCCAAAAAAAAAAAACTTTGATACTTCTCTGGGAGTGTGTAGAGAAGAAGACTAACGACAACCGAAATTCAAGTCGTGTGTATTTTTCAGCAAGGAAATGTAATCCGAGTTCACTTCATTCGGGATGCAATATACGTCACCTTATTACTATTAAAAGGAAAATGTAACCCGATAATTCACATTCTTCGTCGTTATCCTTCTTATCTGTAGGCAGATTCGAACACAAATACAAAACCCGCAATAGCTTACAACAAACTCTCGTAGGTGTTTTACCCGTTTGCGTATCACCTGCGGCTGCGAAGCAGCCGCAGCATCTACGTAGACTTTCGCTATTGATTTATTGAACATCGTGCAATTTTGAAGTCTGTGAGTTGTCGTAAGCGAGAAGTGTTTGCAAAATGTATCTATCGACTGTACGTACGGGAATTATTGACTCCAACGTAGCGAAAAGTTCAATATTACTTTCCGTCCATCGACGACCTCGATGTTCATCTTCGTGGAGGGGTATTCGGAATTCTCGGGGATTGATTGATTGATTAATGTTGACTTGAGGCCCAGTCTTCGTCGGATGGCGGATTGATGGATCTTAGGGTCTCAAAGTCTCACTTTTAGGATTTTGGTCCAAAATTTGCATGATAGGTGCCGCAAAATCGCGATTTACCGGTTCCGTCACAGGTTTCAGTTTACCGCCACGAATCAATCGGCTGTCCAGCAGCAGCCTTTCAGGCAAAACTGCTATCCCAGTATTAAGGTGCAATTCTGAAGCGAAAAGAAAGTCTACATGGTCGGTCTCTCAACAATCTGCGGTCAGGAGCGTACTACCATCGCTGGCGGTTCTCGATTTCACTCGAGATTGCAGCAGAGCGGTGATTTGGAGATGTCAAGTAGTTGTTTCGGATTACGAAGTTTGCCTTGAAAACGTCGCCAAGGTATACATTGAGCAGTTTCAAAGCAATCCGATAGTGCGAGCTTGTTTTTTTATTTTCTGCTACGAGCTGTGCTCGTTTCTTCAGATCGATTCGCACAAGCACGTGTTGTAAGTTGAGGGTTGTCCTTCTTTCGAGGTGTCTAGTATTACTACCGCAGCAAAAACTACATGAACACCCAGCGGTGGTGATAAATTGCCTTCTATGTTGTTTTGCTCCGTTTATCGAGCATGAACTTCGGTGCACATTTACGCAGTTTCGTCTTGCAGCTGGCAGCTAGCATGGGCTTTAACGTGCTTCGCCACCGATGACAGAAGACCTCTCACTTTTTCAGTCCGTTTGCATATTTTGAAGGCCGTGTTCATTATGCTGTTTTTTATCATCTCATCTCGAGTACCACCCATCCGTTGCCGTTCGAAGATTGGCAGAATGAACTCATCCTCTCTACACGCGTGGTTGCGGCACGCTGGCTGGCGGATCATATATGGGGGATTCATTGATCGATCGGCAATGAAGTGCCTTGGGGGAACTTTCCCATATCGGCGGTCGTATTAAGCGTGTGCATTGTACCTCTTATCCTGGTTGCACAGTGTACAACCAGGATAAGAGGCACTGACATGCAAGACTTGGATCTACTTGTACACGGGCGTCACACATTATTAGCCCGGATATGAGCCCACGTCCCCTGAGGCGGCTTGTTTCATTGGTGCCTTGTAGACTTCAAGAATGCTTGCAGGGAGGATGAGAACACTCGCTCCGTAGTCACTCGCTTCGTTAATTTTACCATTAAAATAGCTCTTAGTCGGTGCTTCCTTGCTGCTAGAATATGAGAATATGGCCCTTATCGGGGGTAGGCACCAGCGCTGAGCGCTCCAAACAAGACACGGTGGAAAAGAGCTTTAAATTTGCGTATAGTGCGCTCCAGAACGAGGTTCTGAAACAACAGACCGACACTTAGCAAGCGACTCAGCGGTGGTATCACGTGTGATATAACTCGAAGATGCACTGCGGGAAGATGGAACAGTGGTCACGGCGACTCAAGAGTTCATGAGCAAGCTGGGACGGCCCACCACTACGCTGCAAACCATTCGCTCACTTTTAAAAACACCTCAAGCCACTCACGCAGCAGCCCCAGCCTCCTCTTCCGACACCTGCACAACCATGGCCGCAACCAAGAAAACGGTTCTCATCACGGGCAGTACCCGCAGCATCGGCCTCGCCTTGGCCGAGTACTACACCAAGCAAGGCTGGAACGTCATCGGCACGACGCGAGCCAACAGCAACACGGACAAGGTATGCAAGTCTTCGCTACCATGTATTTGGGTCGTTGACCGTACTAACTCGATTTCTCTCCAAATGGCAATAGCTGACGGCACTGTCGCCCTTCAAGACCGTCACGTTGGACGCGAGTGACGAGGCCTCCGTGCTCGAGGCGGCCCGTCAATTGGAGGGTGTCCCCATCGACCTGCTTATCAACAACGCGGGCATCTACGATGTCGGTGACCTCAAATCGTCTACCAAGGAATCCTTCATGTGTCAGTACGAAGTGAACGCTGTGGGTCCGTTCCTCGTGACCCGTGCATTACTGCCTAACTTGGAGCTCGCAGCCAAGAGCCACGGCACCGCCACCGTGGCCCAAGTGTCGTCGTTCCTGGTCAGTTTGGGTTTAAACACGAGTGAGACGGAAGAGTTCTTCGGCCACTCGTATGGGTACTGTATGTCCAAGGCCGCGCTCAACATGGTGACGCGCACGTTGGCAGTAGGACTGAAAGGCAATAACATTGTGTTCATCACGCTTAATCCAGGCTACGTCGACACGGACATGAACAACCACCAAGGCTATCTCAAGCCCTCCGAGTCGGCCGAGTCGATGGCGAACATCGTGGCCAATCTCACCATGACGGACACAGGCAAGTTCTACAACGCTGACAAGTCCTTCGGCGAGTTCGAGCTCCCGTGGTAAGTGGCCGAATGTCTGGTCCTGATTCGCTGTGGCCACAGAGCCCTCGATTCCGTTTGATCGTAGGAATTACGCTCGTTGCGTGCTTTGTTGCTTAGCCGCGCTGAAAAAATTGCATGTTTCAAGCTGTTGAACTTTATCGTTTTTTTTACAGAGTAATCAACGAGGACTTCAACACTGTTGATGCTACGAGATGGTGATTCAGTCTCCATTCCCATCCTTAGAACGCATTTTGCCGTCTCCAATAACTTACGAATCGGAAGTTGCAAGCCGACCATGGTGAATTCTGACAAGAATACCAAACCACCCAAGAAGAGGAAGTATACGTATTTGATCCGCAAAGAAGAAGCCCACGCCTTAGAGGAACAAGTTCAAGCTCTGCGAAACCAACTCGCAGCACTCCAGGATAGCAAGGACAGTGCCAGTATCAGACTGGCTGCAGCGAAGAACCAACATTTACGAGAAATTCTCCACAACCAGCAACTCTCTCTAGCTGTCGCCCACGCGATGCTTTTCAAGCACCTCACAAGCCAACCGGAAAATCCGCTGAAAACATACATCCACTTACCAAAGCAGTGGAGTTCAAGACGGGAAACCCTCACAACCATGAAAGCTGACAAATTCAAACAGTGCCATGCCTACTTGACAGCTCGGAGCCGCAACTTGGGAATGACGAAAAATCATTTCGCGGAAGACCAGTACGAAGACGAGGACGGGAACTCCATGTGCAACCGCTTCGATGTCATTCACTTCCGCGGGGCTAAGTCTCTCAAGCAAGTCTACGACGCGCTGGTGTTCTTCATGTTCAACATTGAGATTACTATCTCCGAGACGTTGGGGGACATCACAGTCCGAGATGACTACGGCAGTGTCGATGATGGCGCATATATCTCGAACCAGCGGCTGGTGTCAAAGCATGACAGTGTGACGTCGGAGGTGAACACGGTGACGTTTGCCCAGTATTTCGAAGGTGAAAATCAATTTGAGTGTGCGTCATGTGCGATATTGGCGACGGATAGTATTGATGAAGACGACTTGCACCCGTGCAACGCACTCGAATTCGTCCGACGTGACGTCACTGCGGCAGTTGTACTGACCGAAGAACACCGAAGAAACCACAAGCAGGCAACGCGTTCCGATGGGAGTTGTGCACTTGACACTGAAGGCGACAGTGAAAATGATGAAGAGGAACTTGTGGTGGTCATGCGTCGCGCCGCGTTCATGAAGATCTACAATCCGAGCTTCGAAGTACCAGAGAGTGCGCTGATTGATATGAATGAGCGCATTACCCAGTGGCCTAAGGTGATGGTGCAGACCATTCGTGAAGTTCTGGATGCTCAGGCGTAGTGAGAATTGTACTTTTGAACCATTTGCTGAGCAAATTTTGCTTGATTCGTTCTGTACTTCTACATGATTTCGCGGTTCTGATAATATGAATGGTATGCCCTAGCGCTTCCGTTGTGCAAATCTCCACATTGGCCAAGAAATCTTGGTATCTTTAAAACTTGTACTCCTGCCAACTGCTTACCTCAAACCGGTAGCAGCAGAAAGTCCCATCAGCATTTTCACATTGGTGTTCGTGCCGAGCTGTACCTCGACAATAAATTCAAATGGTGAGACCGAGCACGACCATACTGGGCTGAGTTTTTCGTCCTTCACTCCGTTGCAGGTGGATATAAGTGTGCAGTAGGTTTTTAACCTGCTAATGGCGACATCTTATCACCGTACACCAAATGAGGAGCTGCGAGTCGTAATTTCGTAGTGATGGTGGTGATTTGGACTTTTGTCGTGGTGGCGGCCGAGTCGTCAATGGCTTCGAGACGGACGATCTAAAGTCTGGCGAGTAGGAGACGAATTATCGAAAGCTTTCCAAAAGCTTCTTCACGTACCATCTGGTGCCATTCGCTTACGACGGTCAACCCCTTCATTATCGTTCGTTTACTACCGATTCGGAGTAGTAAACGAACGATAATGAAGGGATTAAACGAATGGAGGGATTCGGCAGTCGTAAACAATCAGCAAACGAGGGGATGAAGTAATAGCAGATAAACGGCGCTGACTATAAGACGCAATACTCGGATTGATCTACTTGAGCACGGATCCATTGCCATGACTAGAAGACTACTGTAGGACTTTAAGTAAGCAGCTATACCGCTTCGTTTACTTTGCTTGACATCGCAAAGCTCATGGTCGCGGTTTTGTTGCTACATGGTGGGAACGGCTGGCGACACATATCATATCAGCGCTAAACAACGCTGGCTGACTCGGCAGCGCTGCGTGGCTATATTACGTGAACAGCTAAAGTTTCTCTTGTTTCCAAAGTCAATGTACTGCGGGATGAGGCACAGCGACTAGGAGCTATTGGGACGGCCCACCACTACGCTGCAAACCATTCGCTCACTTTTAAAAACACCTCAAGCCACTCACGCAGCAGCCCCAGCCTCCTCTTCCGACACCTACACAACCATGGCCGCAACCAAGAAAACGGTTCTCATCACAGTGGGTCCACTGGATCTCGCCACCAACGTACACGATCGCCATTCTGGTCTCTCTCGTCTTTGGGGATTGCCCCGAGGGAAGAACGGATGGAATCAGCTGCCAGGTACGAACAAAACACGCCACCCAAGGTCGGCCACACAACGCTCAAGGGGTACGTCGGGAGCAAGTTCGACATGCATCACAACGATATCTGGAGGAACGACATCATCATGATAGTGTTGATCGTGTGCTTTCGCATCTTGGCGTTAACCGCACTCCGCTACATCAACCACCTCAACTGTTAGGATGCAGACCCAAACCAAGGTTCGTACTGTTCGAAGACGTACCGAGAGTTGTGAAATCGAACAATTTTTGCCACTTTCGTTTTTTTTCAATTTGCCCATGTTCGAAGTGCAACGATGCCCCAAACACTGAGATTACTTGGTCTGTGAAGCCAGTTCTTCCAAATTGCCGGTGCTGCGTGTACCGGTGTTGGTAGCATCCAGCCCATTGTACTCACGCATTCACAGCTCCACGAATCGATTGAACCTCCACTTCCCCCCAACTCGCAATACCTTCCTTCAACGACCGCATCGCACTTCTTGAGATCACAAAGTCAGGTTTATGCATCTTCATGAAGGCCGCACGCTGCATCACAACCACAAGTTCGTTCTCCTCTTCTTCCTCTCCACCGTTCCGTATTGTAGTTTCTGCTTGAGAGGTTCCTCCTCCGTCTCCACCCCGTTGCCTTTCACTTTCAGTTGACAAAGACCGATTGCGCTTCTTAACCCTCATTTCAGTTAGTACAGTGGTGGCACTAATATCTCTCCGCACCCTCTCTCGAGGGTCGTACGGATACAAATCATCAACATCAACGCTATCCGTGACCACCACAGCACACGGTATGCCTCCCATCTGCACCGACTCGTCAAAGTACTCGGCCAGCACCACTTTGTTCACCTCCGACGTGATGCCATGACTGTCTGTTGACAGCAACCGATAGTTCCAGATGGACGTTCCGTCGTCTACTGTGTCGTAGTCCTCACGAACTGTCGTGTGCCCCAACGCTTCCGAGATAGTGATCTCCATATTCAGCATAAAGTACTTGATGGCCTCGAACACTTGCTTGATGGACTGGACGCCCGTGAAGTGGAAGAACTCGAATCTCTCGCAGCAGAAGTTGCCCTGGGCGTCTTCGTACCGATGATCCAGGAGCTGAGGTTTCATCAGGTCCAAGTGCTGACTCCGAGCTACGACGTACTGACAGCCTCGAGTGATCATGTCACTTTTGAGACTCAGCAGCACTTGGCGACGCTCCCACCACTCCCGAGGCAGGTGGATGTGTCTGCACAGAGGACTCCCAGTTTGTCGCTCCTACACAAGAATACAGCCCAGATCAATAATTGAAAAGCCCACCTTTTCTTTTACTAAAAAAATATTGCGAAATAAAATAAAAGTACCTGCATCCCTGCCAGCATGGAGCGAGCCCCAGCGACCGCCAGCTGTTGGCCATGTATAATATCTCGGAGGGAATTATTGCCTCCCATGACGTCGCGAATCTGAGCCTTGGCGCTCCGTGGACGAGCCTGGAGACGCGCCAACTGCCTCTGAAGCGTCTGCAGCTGTGTTTTGAGCTTCTTCGCCTCGTCCTGCTGCACCAAGTATGAAGGTCGGCGGCGCTTGGGGCCGCCATGTTGACGCTCCTGCCGCTCCATCATAAGAAATACGTGAATGGCCAATCACGTATTTCTGAGATAGTTCTCTCATTCATACTGAGACCCGAAAAGTAGTAGTGGGTCTTCCAAAATGCTACGTTCCATGCTCGCATCCGGTTCTTCATTAGTTGCACGCCAAATCAAGTTGCTTGCAGTGAGCATTTTTCCCAAGCAAATTATCCTTACTATCTCCCTACTGTTTCACGCATCCGGCAGCATCTTCCCCATCAGTAATGCGTCTGCGCCACTCTACTTCACGTATCCTTGAGTAGAATCAAGCCACAGATTGAATTAAACAGCGCGTGATCTCCGCACGGAATGCTGGCCTCGTCATGTCACCGGCGAGCAGCCCGTTCAGTGTGTTGTAGTACGCGGTCCACAATGAGTCTCTTCACATTGTCGTGGGAATGGAACATGTTCAGGAAAAAGCGGTCTTGCTGACGAGAAACATGATAACTTACCATCACTAATTGCAACTTTGTCCAGATGATAAAGCGCTTGGTACAACGGTGTTGCGTACATCTTACTTGCAGTGCACGCGGATTTCCTCAGGTCGGCTAGTCATTCCGGAACCTGACGCTTTGAATCAACACCATCACCATGGTCAACAGCACGCTCCATCCGCCAAGTTATGAACGGCTTAGTGACAGCGTGATCAGCCCAGTCAGTGAGCGCACTACGGCACCTTATCATACCCGATCGGCTTGCGAAGGAGACAACGGAAGAGAAGACAGCATCGGGACACGTTCGTTAAGATCTCAATCATTGGAAGGCGAGGCTTACATGAAGCGCCACCGAGAGCTTCGCGAAAAAGTATGCAGCGATACCGCAAAAAACGTAAAAATCACGCGGTTACTCTGGAGAGCGACGTCAAACAGGTTCGGCAAGAGACTGGAAATCTAAAACAACAGCCCCAGACGATCCCACTCGGTGTTCCGATAGAAACGACTGCCTGGAATGTTGTGGCGGAGTATTTCCGCCTGTTTCGCTATAGCTTGAGAACTAGTGCGCCAGGTAAAGCCACAAATGATCTGCTTCCACAAGTCTCTCAAGCGCAACGAGATTTTTTGCAAGCAACGATGGTGCCAGATGTGGTTGGCGACTCTGGATTTGGCATGGAGAGCCTACTGGAGGATCACCGTCTATGTGCTGGCTTCCTTCCAGACGTAGAGGTTCACCCCGTACAACTTCGAAGTGTTGATGGTGACTTACACGTTGCCACTACCAGAGTGGAGATTATCATCAGTGCCGAAACGTTACACTTGGCGTTCCCTCACCTAGTCGGCGCTGACATGTAAGAAAAGTGGTCACCATTAGCTGCCAAGTTGCTAGGACGACGGTTTGCGCTGCGTGGCTCAACAATCTTCAAGTGGGACAGTACGACCAGCCGAGTAGTCGTGTTGCAGTCCAAGGCAGACCTCTTGACGGCGATGTTGCAGTAGCTTGGCGCCTTGGAGACTGTGTCATGTGTCTTCGACAACGCCTTCATTACCCCCGAATGCAAAGTGGCCGAACAGCAGCACCAGCCCGCTCAATCCTCCAGGTAAAAAGAGCTTTTACAACTCATTACAGTGCACTATTGCAAAGTTCATAACCATAGTGCTGTCACTGGTACCTTCATAAAATTCCATTTCATAGAATTCCACACACAATTGGAAATTGTTTGTTGTGAGTACTTATCTCGTTATCACCCAATTGGAGTTAAACTTTCCACCATTGTACGGTGCATGGTTTCCCCCCACCGATCCATATTGTCCCGCATCTCTTCCCAACTACCAGTCGACACTGAGAACGAGGGCCGATGCAATTGGGAAAATACCCAGCGCGTAAGTACCACAACGCTCTCTTCTCTTGACTCTAGTTCCTCCCCCAAAGTACCCGGGAGTACGCCGATACCTGTCACCTTGCGAGTGTACGAAGTTAACTCTAAAATGGCGTTAATATCTCGTCGCACACGCTCATGGGGTCGGTAGGGATGCCTGTCATCTTCGTCCACAAAATCCGCAACGATAAGTCCCCTGCCCCTTTCGTGACCAAGTTCCGTATCCGGCTCGAAAAAGTGCGAGAAGAGCACCGTATTCGACTCCATCAACAATCCATTAATGGTTGTCGAAACTAACCGGTTCTGCGTTACGCCTTCGTCTCCATTGTCATCATCTTCACGAATCGTAATATGGCCCAGCTTCTCGGAAATACTGATTTCAATGTTGCAAAAGTACTGCACCAACATGTCGAACACCTGCTTCACGCTCCCGACACCATGGAACTGGATTGTCGTAAACCGCGTGGAGCAAAAATCTCCATTCGACAGTTCATAGCGATGATCTTCACACATGGGCTTGCATGGGTCCACATTCGGTCGTCGTTGTCTTAAAAATCGATCTGCATCATCCAACTTCAAAGGCTTCAGCGCCGACAACATCTCCTGTCGAGACGATCCATCTCTCACCAAATGAATAAATCTCTGCAACGGACTCCCGGCTTCAATAGTCTGCACAAATAAACAGAATGCCACCACCACCACAACAACAAAAACTCAGCATCCACCACCCCTCAAAACCACCTAAACATCATCTAAAACGTACACATAGTGCATACTCCGACATGATCCCTTGAATGTTGGCAAACTCAAGTTGTTGACTCTGCACAGCATCACGTAAAACTTTACTGGCAATGACTCTGTCCTTGTCGTTTTGTCCCGGTTTACCAAAAGAATTCAATGCCTGTTTTTGCAGTTCCTCCATTCTAGCGTGAAGTCCGTCCAATTCATTCTGCAGTCGCTCCTTCTCTTCCTTCCGAAGGGTGTGAGTGGCTTTGCGATATTTGCGTTTGGTTTTTCGTTTTTCTTTATCTTGTAGTTCTTCTGTGTCGTCGGGCTCCACTGAGTTTTCACGTTTGCGTCTTTTAATGATTGCGTCATTTTGGGTGATAGAAGAAATTGGGTTTTTCATGGAAGTTTTTAGCGCTAGTAGAGTGTGCGCCGAGCCATCGTCGACGCTGCTTGGAGGGCTGGTGCGGGCGGAAGAGGAGGTTGGAGACGTAACGACAGATACGCGAGGGCCCAATAGCAGCGACCGGTAGTAGCTGTCATCACGAATCTCCTCTCTGGAGGTGTCGAACACCATGTCGCGAATGGTTGAAATGAAGTGGTGTTCGAAAATAACCCAGCAATTCTGAAGAGGATTTTAGAAACAAACTAGTATAACCCATGGGTTAACCAAAAAATTAAAAGCCTACCGCAGCAAGTTGGGTTTAATTAAATCCGCCATGTAGATGAGTTGTGTGGGGACGGACTCAAGCTTTCCATGATGGTCTCGTGCATGCTCTGACTCCAGCGATCCATGTTTTCACGCAGTTCGTACCACCCATCTTTTCGGACTGGGAAGTTCGGGTGTCGTAGTCGAGAATGCGACCATTTTGTGAGCACCACCACTTTTTCATCCTGGGAGACTCCTTTTTTGTGAAGATGTCGAGAGTACGACCGCACCTCCATCACGGTGTTGACGTCTTTTCGAATACGCTCTGTCGGTCTGTACGGATGTCTTTCGTCTTCATCCACAAAATCAGCAACGATAAGCCCATACCCATCATGATCTTCAGGTCCAGTCGCACCGAAATACTCTGAAAAGACGACGGTGTTGGATTCCATGCGGAGACCCTTACCTGTTAAAGAATTTAACCGGTTTTGAGTGATACCTTCTTCGCCGTTGTCGTCGTCTTCGCGAACTGTGAGGTGACCAATCTTCTCCGAAACGCTGATCTCGATGTTGCACAAGTAGTACACCACCAGATCGAACACTTGTTTGACGCTGCTGGAGGGCTCAAATTGCGAGGTTGCGAAGCGCACTGCCCAATAATCTCCTTCGTCGTTCTCGAATCGATAGTCCTCTGACATTGACTTCAGCGGGTTTATATGTGAGAGTCTTCGATTGAAAAAGTCGCGAGCGTCTTGCAGCTTCAGAGCTTTCATCGAGTGCAACGTGTCTCTTCTTGACTGTTCATCGTTTCCTAAGATGATTGTTCTCTGGATTGGGCTTCCAGCTTGGATATTCTGTTGCCAGCATTCCAAAAACGATCACAGTAAAAAAGTTAGCATTACTGGTCAAAAGATCTCGGAAGCGTGCAAAACGTACACAAGATGCGTAACCGGTCATTGCCGACTGGATCTCCACAAACACTTGTTGGTGCTGCCTTACAGCGTTGTGCAGCACATTCGTGTACAGTCTTCGCTCCTTCTCATTCTCTTCATCACGATTCGGAGCAAAAGCACGCCGCTGCAACTCAGCCATCTGAGCCTGTAACTCAGCTAACTCAACACGAAGGTGGTCGATCTCTTCCTACATCGGATGGGCATGTAAGACCCACGAGTCTTAGTCGATATCCTCGGCCTCCTCACCGGATTATTTGTTTAACTTTCCGTACCTTTCTGATGGTGTGCGTGGCCTTGCGGTATCCACGCTTCTTCTTCCGTTTAACCACCGGCGCCACTTCGTCTTCTGTCGTCGACTGGTCCTCCTGGTGGTCGCTGTTTTCCACCGGGGATTGCGCAGTGCTCTTCCTCTTCTTCCTTCGACGCGGCGCACCAGAAGACTCCACAACCTCTGGCGAACTGCCCCATTGATCAGAATTCCAGCTGGTCATTGGCGCCATTGCCACGTTCTCAGCATCAGTATTGCATGCATTAGCAGCTCGCAGCAGCGGCAGGAACCCTCGCGAGCTGTGGGCGGCTACAGACGTCGAGTGCCACTCGTCACGACGCAGAGACTTGGTGTGCGTGGGCGCTAAGGGAGAGACGTCCGCCGACGACTGCTCCACATCGGTACGCGGCGACATGGTGGACGAGAGTGCCGTGTACGGAGTGGCCATGACAGAGCTGCGGCAAGAGAGAAGTGACGCGAGTGGCAAGTTAACGAATGACGCATACAGGTGATTACGCGGACGTATCACCTGTGGTTTTAAATAATTTCTCGCATATGATGGTTCTGTTGAGCTATTACCGGCTATTCCCGGTTTGGAAAGATTGTATGACATCAGAACCTTCAGGAAACAATAAACTGAGCCGGGAGTTAAATCGCTTTGTTGTTGTTGGATGAGGTTCGCCATCGAACGAAGAGTGTTACATGTACTCATGCCGAACGAAATGCAATGTCCATACGATGTATAGTAAGTCAGAAAATCGATACTCAACAATTTCTTCTCTGCTTGAGTCGTCGCAGATCATAGTCAGCCTTGGTGTGGAATTGCGGATTCGAGTGGTTAGTCATCGCCAGCCGAAGCCAATTCGAGTCCGACTCTCGCGATGTGCAAATCTTCGGCCAAACTGAGCTGCATCAATTTGCCATACAGATCCACTCGGTCGCGGAGGTCGCACCAGTCCTTGAGATCTACTGGGAATTTCGGTCGACGCAGCTTGTTCTGCACCCACCTTGTGAGCACCACCGTCACTTTATCAGCGGTATTAGATAACTGAGGCTTCCATTCGCGTACTTCCATCACGGCTACGACATCTTTGCGAATACGGTCTGGCTGATAAGGATACTTCTCGTCGTCGTCAACATAGTCCATCACGATCATCCCGTAGTCGCCCTCTCCATGGCCGTTGCTCTTTTCTTCACTGCGCTCGTAAAAGTGGGCAAACGTGATCGTGTTCGACTCCACTTTAATATCCCGGATTGTGGTCGACACGAGACGGTTCTGCGTGATGCTTTTGCTGCCGGTGTCGTCATCTTCACGGATCGTAATGTGGCCGATTTTCTCCGAGATGCTGATTTCCAGGTTGCAATAGTAAAACAACAGTAGATCGTAGATTTGTTTCACACTGCGGGCATCCTTGAATTGGGTTACCGTCAAGCGCTCTGAGTAGAAATCGCCATTGTCCATTTCGAAGCGACGACCCTCCTCACAGATCTTTTGTAGATTGGTATTGGGCCGGCGAAGCTCCAAAAAGTGCTCAGCCTTTGGCATTTTGCTAGCCTTCAGCGCTCGCAACATTTTCCTTCGTGACTCTCGATCTTGCTTCAGCAGCATGCAATCATGCAGCGGAGACCCGGCCTGAGCATTCTAAATAACGGAATTGCACAAGCAAATGAGGTCAATGCCATTAGGACAAGCAGGACAAGGCGCAAAAAGCCAACGTACACATAACGAGAATTCCGTTATGATGGACGCGAGTTCACCGAACTTGTGCTGGTTTTCTTGAACATCAGCACGTAGCTCGCGCTTAACCTGAATACTTCTAGCCGTCTCTGGGTCCGCGTTACCCATCGATGCGAGGGCACGCTGTTTCAAGCTGGTTATTTGTTCATTCAACTTCTCCATCTCCTTCAGTAGTCGCTCCTTCTCCTCCTGCATCACAAGAAAAAACACCACCAGATTAATAGCCTGAACATACGCACAATTCAGCGCGAAGGAGGGGCTACCTTCCGAACAGCGTGCGTTGACTTGCGGTGCTTTCGAATACGCTTGGGTGTAGTCGTAGCCTCTTGTGGAGAGTCAGTATCGTCACCCTCCCACGTGATGCGTGCTCCACGTAGCTCCAATGCATCTTCAGCTGGGCTTGGTCTCTTCCGCGAACCTAGCGGAGTCGATGTATACTCGTCGTTTGATCCATTAGTGAACGTATCCACTGTCAAACGCTCCTCCTGCGTGGCTGGAACGCCCCATCGACGCATCGCTCCTGATTCTTCTGTTCCAGGCACCAATTCACTCGATGAAGAACCGTGAACAGTGTCACGTCACGTGCTCACAAGATCAGTGCGAGCAATCTTGAACCTTGTGATTGCGCGCAAATCCGACTAGCTAAGTACGACTAGCAAACAGGCAAGTTTTGAGTTGCAGTTGCACGACCAACAAGCCAGCTCCATTGATCATGTTTCTGGGTGAAGACTCTCGAGCAACGTACAATGAAGAAGAAACCCCCAGCTGTCCATCGAGTGTCGGAGTTCTCGCCATCCTTCGACCGTCATAGGGAATTGAGGACGCTGCAACGTGTTTTGCACCCACCGGGTCAACACAACGATAGTCTCTTCCTCTCCTGATGCATCCTCCTTTGGGCGGTTGTATGCTCGCACTTCGATCACCCCATTGACGTCCTTGCGAACACGTTCTGCTGGGCGATACGGATACCTTTCGTCGAAGTCCACAAATTCGGAAACAACAATTCCGTAACCTTGATCGGAGCACGGGATGTCATCACGCTCACAGAACTCCGAGAACATGATAGTGTTCGACTCCATTTTCATGCCCATACCGGTCGTAGTCGACATTAAGCAGTTCTGCGTAATGCCCTCGATGGTGCTATCGTCGTCATTCTCTCGGACCGTAACTAGCGTTTCGAGCTTCTCCGAGACGCTAATCTCCATGTTGCTGAAGTAGTAGATCACCAAATCAAAGACCTGCTTCACACTCTTTACGTCCTCGAACTGCATAATGGAGAACCGCGCTGAGCTGAATCCCCCGCCTTCTGTTTCATAGCGGTAATCCTCGGTAAGAGACTTGAATGGATCCAAATTCGACCTGCGAATCCTCAAAAACTCTTCGCCTCGCTTGAGCTTTCTGGATTTCATCGCTTGTAGAGTTTCGTGACGAGAGTCAGCGTCTTTCTTCAAGATAATTTGTTCCTGCAGAGGTGTTCCAACCTGGATGTTCTACACAAAATAATATACCCGGCGTCATCGCCTCAAAATCTCCAAAATACCGACACCCCAGAAACACTACGTACGCAACGCGTGTAGTCCGACATGATGGACAACGCTTTGCAAAAAGTCTTAATATGTCCCTGGACGCCTTCTTGGAGAACTTGGCGGCGTGACTTTCGCACCACTTGATCGACCGAGAACGTTGGGTCAAGTGCCCGTTTCTTGAGCGCCACCATCTCCTTTTGCAAAATCTCCATCTCCTTCAACAGCCTCTCCTTCTCCTCCTAATCCGACACCAACACGAAAGCACCATTAGTCCTGGAGATTTTAGGCTTCCGAGACTGTTGCTACCTTTCTGATAGTGTGCGTTCCCTTGCGGTGCTTCCTCTTCGAATGTTTGGTCTTCAGCCGGGTTGGCTGTAATGACACCGTGCTAGTTTTTCCTATACCCTCGGCGTTTTCTTCCTCTTCGTCTGGCTCTGGTGCTGCTTCCGGCGGCTTATTGGTCGTTGCTGTCCCATCCTGCTTTTCATGCTGTGGCGGTGTTCCATCCGCGATTTCGTGAGACTCGTCAGATCTCGGCGCTATAATAGAAGCCCACGAGCGCGACGGTGCTGTTGAATCGCTGGATGGAGATGAGGTCGTGGACGACGTGGAGGACGACGGGGGGAATACACCGCCACGCTGCCGCATCGACGGCAAGCGCTGCATCTGCGCTTCTCGTATAAACAGACCTGTCTTTGCTAACTAATCGCGGGTGTTTTCAGCGTTTTCAGTCAGTAGCTTGTAGACAGAGCGGCAGCATCCGTGCAGTTTGTTCCTTGACGTGCAATGTGTTTACAGCCTGACCTGTAAATTACAGGTCAAGTCGGCTATGATAAAGCTAATGCTGAAGAACTGAAGACTATGGCTCATGTGTAGATTGCAGAAAGGTGGTAGTTGACATCGTAAACTATGGCCGACCCCGCAGATTTTCTGCTATTGTACGATGTAAGGCACGCCCCCATAGATCCATGTTATCGCGCAGCTCGTACCATCCATCGGTGCAAACGGGGAACTTTGGGTAGTGCATTCGATTTTGCACCCATCGGCTGAGGACAACAACCGACTTTCGAGACGCAGCACCGCCTGCCACGCTCTTAGGGCGTTGGGGGACGAACTCACGGATTTCCAACACGGCGTTTACATCTCGTCGAACTCGTTGACTTGGAATGTATGGATGTCTATCGTCCTCGTCCACGAAATCAGCAACGATGATTCCGTAGCTACTGTCTGCTGGCCCCTTGCGGTTGTCAGTGCTGTGATCGTAGAACTGCGAGAACATGACCGTATTTGACTCCATCTTGACGTCCTTGTGAGTGACAGACACTAGACGGTTCTGCACGATTCCCGTGTCATCGCTACCGTCGTCTTCCCGGATCGTGATGTGGCCAATTTTCTCGGAGATGCTGATCTCGATGTTGCAGAAGTAAAAGAGCAACAGGTCGAAGACTTGTTTTACGCTCTTTGCATCTTCGAACTGAGTCACGGTGAAGCGCGTTGAGCAGAAATCTCCATTCTCTGCTTCGTAACGACGCTCTTCGGCCATAGTGTTGCACGGGTCGAGTTTGGGCCGCCGCATCTTCATGAAGCGCTGCGCCTTCTCCATCTTCTTCACTTTGATCGTTGTAAGTGTATCGTGTCGAGACTGCTCGTCCTTGTCCAAGTGGATAAAATCTTGTAGTGGGCTGCCAGATTGAATAGTCTGGAGAAGAACAGTGCAAATAATGCAGGGTTAGTAGCTCACACGTCTGCTTACCATCCAGTGGTAGGTGTCGATGTTCCTTACGCAGAGAGTGTACTCCGACATGATAGAAGAGAGCTGACTGAACATTTGCTGGCGCTGTTGCACTCCTTCTCGTAGAACGCGTCCAGCCTCGAACTTTCTCTTCATGATCTCTTCCTCCTCATCAAACGGCACTTTTGTCTGACTGCGTAAGTGAGCAATCTGGGATTTGAGCTGCTCCACTTCTACCAATAATTTCTCCTTCTCCTCCTACACATCACAATCAATAATCAATACACACCAGCCCACCAACGCGGCAAACTGAAGCTGCATCCACCTTTCGGATCGTATGTGTCGCTTTCCGGTACTTGCGCTTGCGCTTTCCCGTCTTCAGCCCGCAGTGCTTTCCTTCGTCGCCACTCGTACTCTGCGATCTCAGTTGTTCCTCAAAGCTTCTCTTCTTTATTGTGTGCTGCACGTCCTCGCCTCGACTGAGTCGGTTATACTGCTCCAGGCTCGTCGTTCGTGGCATTTCAGTCGTTATTGTGCGTTCATTCTCCGGTTGCGACGCCATGTAGCTCACCGCCCCTCTCCTCTCCATCAACAGCAACCAGGGCTGTGCGGGGTCTACAGCATCTGCGCCCGTCGACGAAGACGATGAATGTGGAGACGACGACGTGCTGGGGTTATAGACCATCGAAGAACGGAGCAATGCCGGATTGGGCATCGCGTTCAGTGTCTGCGCCTGTGGAAAGCTCGGTGCTAAGCTGCTGGCCGCGACTGCTGGATGACGATCGTCTCTGAGACGGGCCGTTCCTCGCTGCTGCCCCGTGGCGTCACCATCCAGTCTATTAGCGAGGAAGCCATTCATTGTCGACGCAAAGTCCGTCGTCTTGTCAACGTCTCCGATACAAAAGTGGCTCGCAAACGTGCGACCAGTGATGACGGGCCCGCTTGAATTTCAGCCAATCGTCTTCGTTCACTGAAAACGCGACTAGCGAATTGAAATGTAGCCATCTAGAACGACCGGCTCAGCACTGTGACGTTTGCTCTATTGTTTGCTGCCTTTTATCTCCGACAGCAGACTACAGGGGACAAGCGCTCCATCATGGTGTGGTGCAGCGTTTGGATCCATCGCTCGGTGTTGTCTCGCATCTCGTGCCAACCGGACTGCGGGATCGCGTACTCAGGGTGATACACCTTGCTATGCACCCAGCGAGTGAGCACCACAACTCGACCCTCGTTCGTGTTCTTGGACCTTGTACGCACACCATGGCTGATCGGGTACGACGTGAGCTCCAGCACAGCGGTGAAATCGCGCCGGATACGCTCATGCGGGTGGTAAGGGTTTAAATCGTCGTCGTCCACGTAATCAGCCACGAAGATGCCATACCCGTTCTGGTGGCCTGCGTTCTCGTCGCCGCGCTCGTAGCGTGAGAAATACACCGTGTTCGACTCCATCCGCAGACCTCCAATTGTAGTCGACACCATCCGGTTCTGCATGATACCTGGCCCCAAATTGTCGTCGTCCTCGCGAACCGTGATGTTGCCTAGCTTCTCCGACACGCTTATCTCGATGCTGCTGAAATACCCCTGCAAAATGTCGTACACCTGTTTCACCGTGTTCTCGAACTGCATCGTGCAGATGTACGTAGCAAAGAAATCTCCGTTCGAGGCTTCGTACCCGTGGTCCTCTCGCATGGGTTTCAGGGGATCCACCCGAGGGCGCCGATCGGCCAGAAATTTAGCTCCATCTTCCAACACCTTGCTTTTCAACGCCATCAGTGCAGCTCGTCGTGCATGCGTGTCCTTCTGTAAGTGGATCGGATGATGAATAGGACTACCCACCCGAATGTTCTGCCAAAATATAAAGCATCAAGTCAGCAGCTTCACCCCAAAAGGCACCTCTAATAACAACAGACAGAACTCACAAATAAAGAGTACTCGGACATGAGTGCGTGGATCTTCGTGCACTCGAGTTGCTGGGACTGAATGGCTCGTCTCAGCACCCGATTCGCGCTCTGCATCTCACTGGGCGTCCTTGCTTCGACGCCCACGCATGTGGCGAACGCTCGTGCTTTCAGTTCCTCCATCTTGGTATGCAACTCTGCCAGCTCTTCCAGCAAATGTGCCTTCTCCTCCTGTAAGTGGCAATAAACCCCAATTCGTCCGTCAATAAAACCCAGCAACATTTGGTCACCCGCCCAAACTTTCCAGCTACCTTGCGGACATTGATCGTGGACTTGCGGTACTTCCGCTTGGGTCTTTTCTTCTCTGCTGCTTCCTGTTGTAGCCCACGTTTCTTGCACACTGGACTGGAGTCTGCACTGGGTGAAATGACGCTGCCTTGCGGACTGACGACCGCCGGACTCTGCTGGTGGGTTTTATTGTCCGTCACTTCGTCGTCCTTCGCCTCGTCCATCGACGCCAGCCACTGCGTCGCCACGTCCGTCACGAGTCTCGTAGGCGACTCCAGCGCATCGGCCGCTAATTCCACGTTGCCCCTCATGGTTCCAAGCACGCAGGCAGGCAGACAGACAGAGACACAGTGCGAAGCGAGGCCGAGTGGGTGCTTGGAAACGAAACGACAATTTCGAGGTTTTGATGGATAATTTTCGAATGCAAATCGCCAGAAGATCAATCGGAAATAAGCGAACTTCAGTTCTTTGACTTCAAGATCACCACTAATGCACCAAAGACTGCTCTGTATTGTGACTGCCACACAACACCTCTCAGATCGAGCAACTTGGAGCAAGAGGGAAGTCGGTGTAGTGATTCGCTCAGATCATTTGAAATTATTGCTGAAGGCGACGAAAATGGTTGACCGCCACGACTTCATACATATCACGGATCTGCCGAATGCGTCGATGGCCACCCAAACAATCAACCACACAGCTGCTCTTGAACAACCTTTTCCAATCCTGGAGTCTGTCCCTGCTTGGAGTGCTCTTAGATTAATTCGAATACGTATAGCAGCCCCCATTCTTGGCAATTGCTCGACGATGAGCTATGTCATTCTTAGCCTTCCTCGAACCCCACGCAAATCGATATTGAGAAAATCTTCAGCGCCAATAGTATCCCGTGGAACCTGCACCTCATCTGCCTCTACAAGTGGGGGCTTATCATCTTCATCGTCTTCTGCAGCTTCATCAGGATGAATATTTTCATCATCGTCATCATCCTCTATTTCATCGTCCTCAAAACCACGCGTACGGTACTTGTCACGAACCCGTTCAAAGAGTTTAATACCTCCGGTATGCGTTGCATTCAGTAGCACTGTCGTCACCCATCGAGGAGCTCCTTGACACGAGGCAGTTTCCCACATTTTGGGACAGCCGATTTTCAGTTGCGACAGTGGAGTTTCGGAGTTTTGATTGGTGGATGTGGAGTGGATCTACTGCGCTATTTTGTGGAAAGAGTGCGTGGTTTGAATGGTGAGCGTGTGGAGAGCCAAGGATGGGCCCTTAGGTTCCGGAAGTGCGCGTTTCAGAGATGTACACTCTGAAACGCACATGCGCTCAGTCCGGAACCGCCCACGTCCTGAACACGGGTCGCCAGGAAGACGCATAAATTGTCTGCACGAACGTATCGTGTCAGACAACCCGTGTCGCCTTGGCTCAAGGCACTGAATACCACCGTTCCAGACCCAAGAGTCACTCACGTACACCCGCAAGCAAGAAAACATGAAGAACAAGACCCACGAGACCCACCAAGGCTCAAGATATGAACGTGTATTGACTCCCAGGTGTTCAAGAACATCTAGCAACGTGTCGTGATGATGTGGAAGACGAATGAAGCCTGAAACCGACGGCCCAGACTCCTAGAAGTCTGGAACTGACCCCCAAAAGTCTGAAACCGGCCCCGTTCCAGAGATACATGGCCTCGTTTCAGAGATACCAAGTCTCGGTTGAGTGTAATGGGCCGCTCTGGCCTATTACATCGGTTATGCGGTCACAGATTGGTGTGGTTCACACACTGCTGTCATGGAGGTAAAGGTGGCGTAAACATGGTCAAATGTTTGCTCACATCCACCCATGGCACAATCAGTGATTATGTCAAGTGTTCTCTGCACTTCTTTGTGCATGATGATGGTTCCTCACCTGGGACATTATTTGGTAACAAGGCCGGCGTGTCACTTGAGTTCTTGTGGCCAATCACAAGACGCCACGCGGCAGGAAGATTCTTCGAAGGAGAATCTTCAAGTTCAACCTGATTCAACCCAAGGTTTTATACTACATGTGTAGGTTAAATTACATTTAACCTCAAGGGCCCCTAGTGGTTTTATTCATAGGATTCAGGAACCATAAGCTCTTTTCAATTCAGTTGCAAACTTTCCCTCAAGTACTCAAGTCGCCTTCCTCCCTCCAAGTCGGGAACGCTTCCTCAACCGCACAGGCGTGCGTGCCGTGTTTTGGGGACTGTTGTAAACAGCGCCCCATCACAGAAAGACGCTCAACGACCCAGCGCACAAAAAGCGCATAATGTTGAAGGCAGCGTTTTCGTCCCTGTTTGCCGCGAAGCCACAGTGCGGGCACACGAACGTATCTTGGTTGCGGAGAGAGAGGTGCAGTCGGTTGCAGTGACCACAAGTGCGACTCGTATACATCTCCGAGCACAGCACCAGGGTCTTACCGAGGATAGCGCACTTGGCCAGTAGTCGCTGGCGGAACTGGAAGTGGGAGAGCGTCTGGATGTGAGAGTTGAACTTGTGCGTCCACGGGGCACTCACCAGCAGCATCGACTTGGAGTCGAACTTCGGCAGCAGGATCACGTCCGAGTTCTTGCACAGGTATGCCGCAGCTTGGAAGTGCAGGTCCTTGATGTAGTTCTCAAGCTTGGTGGACGCACAGAAAAACTCCCGACGTGCTGCTACGTAGCGTTTCCAGTCCCCGCCATTGTGCCTCCGTACCTTCTTCACGTTGGCAAAGACGCTCATACCACGCTGTGGTGCGCTCTGGCGCTGCTTTAGTTGATCCAGTTTAGCCCAGTTGGCCCGCCCGATGTGTGAAATGTTGCCGTGTAGGTTCATGCATGTCAGGAATGCCTTGAGGCCTGGGTCACATGCCGTGTAGCGATCTTTGTCCTTTGACAACTGGGGCTCGATCACGTAGGGAATCTGCGCGTACCAATAGCCGTGCTTGTACAGGATAACCACTTCGCCCTCGACCGTCGTGCCCTCCTCCGCAATGATAGGGATGTTGGGCACGGACGTGATAGTTAGGAACTGCGTCAGCTTCCTCGGTTTTCTGCCGTCATCCGGGTACGGCACCGGACCAAGGTGGTGCGTCTTGGGTCGGTGAATTTGTGTATTCAGATAGGTAGTCTGGGCTTTGGAGCTAAATGTGAAGTAGTTGTGCTGCTTCCGCCCTTTGAACTGCATGTTGAAGTGGGTGATGTTGCTGTGAGAGAGATTCGTGTGGGCCGCCGACACTGCCGACACGAACCTATGAACCACGACTTGCCGCATACTGGCAGGTGTGCTGACTACCCACTCCGGTGACGGCCTCTGTAATGATCTGCATGTGCAAGAGCAGAAGCAATATCACATCTTCAGTTGAGTCCGCGCACAGAGAGCCTGGGTCGCCGCCCGCATATTTACCAGGTTGCGCAAGCGTTTGCTCCAGTAAGCCACAGCCAACCAATGCATGTTCCAGACTGCGCGCCACGAAGGCGCCCTCGGGTAGATGGATAGCACAGAGCAAAACGATAAACACATCAATTCAGTTTCCAAATTACCTTCAAAACGACAAGCGCAACCGACAACCTTACACTTGGTAGCACTTTCGAAGCCGACGCACGCTTCCGTTCCAGTTCCAGTTCCAGTCCTGCCACGCGTCACCGGTGTGCCCGCTCGATCAGCCTCGTCCGTTCCGCGTTGCCGTTGCGCACATAGTGTTTCTCGCATCAGTCCTTCAGGTGCGCCGAGCGCGTACTTCACTCCGTTAAGCTTCTCAGGGTACGGCGCGTGCGTGACCACTTCCGCCGTCCTGTTCCACTCGTCGCTGACGAGACCGTCATTTTCGCCGCGTTCTCTCCTTTTCTTTTCTGGGGGAGGAGTGGAGACACCCATTGTCTCACGTCACTTCGTGTCAATATCCCATTGGATCATTCTGCCCAATCACTACCGCGTGTCCATTCACGGCACCCACCTCGACCCACCGCTTCTCGCCTCGGCTATCACTTGCAAAAGTAGTAGTGCACAGCCGAGTGTAACATCTGCGTCAGTGGCCGTTACGGGTCTAGTAGTAGGAGTCTCTAGTGCTCCGAGGCGGGCTCGAACTAGCGCCGACCGGAATTGCATCAGTTGCTTCCTTCGGGACACTGGCTACTGCAAGTGGTTGGCAGTAATTGACGGAAACAGAGCTCCGGGTCGAGCCTCTGTGACTTCGTTGGGACTTATTGATATTGTCGGAAGCGGCACTCCAGGGAGTGCCTGCGACTTCAAACTTTTGATTGATTTGACTGAGGAGCTTGCGCGCCCCAGCCATCTATTGACGACGTGTCTAGCGTAGGCGCAAACATGGATGAAGCCGCGATACAACACGCGGATAGCGTGCAGCAGATGTTCGCCTCGCTCGCGGCGATGATGCACGAGCAGCAGCAGTTCATGGCGCAGACAGCCGAGCTGCAGCGGCAGATGGCGGCGACACTGCAACAGCAACGACAATCAGCGCCGCAGCAACCGTCGTCGCCGGACCCTTCCTCGCAAGACACGCGTGAGTACAGGGCCGAGGGCATCACCATGCCAAAGTTCTCCGGTACCAAGGACGACGACGTCGCGGACTACCTGTTCAGCACGAAGTTGTACTTCGAGTCGAAGAACATCAAGTACGGCACAGACTCGCCGCAGCAGCGCCCCTTGTCGCTCTTGGTGGCAAACTTGAAGGGACCATCAGCGGCTTGGTACCGTGAGTATGTCCCCCATGACGGGAACTTCTTGCATTCGGTCACGCAGTTCGAAGAGCTGCTGACCAGCGAGTTCACAACCCCCGATCGGCAAGAGCACCTGCGTGACCAGCTCCTACGCCTGCGCCAGAACAACTTCACATGTCTTGAGGACTACGTGTCGGCCTTCCGGTATATCATCTGCAAGGTAGAAGACATGTCATACATTGACAAGGTCATGCACTTCCAGAAGGGCTTGGTCGTAGAGATCAGACAAGAGGTGAAGCTGCGCCAGTTCCGAAACACGACGGACGCGATTTCGTTTGCACTCATGTACGACCGCACGCACGCGGTAGGTTCGCGTCGGACACACGCGAACCGCGGAGGCCAAGGTCCCCAACGCGTTCATCAATCGTCACATCACGTCGAGGACCCGACGCCAATGGAGATTGGAAGCTCGCGCTTTGTTTCTCGCGATGAGTGTCTGCGAAGTAATCTCTGCTTCTATTGCAAAGAAGCCGGACATCGCCTGGCGACGTGTCCTAAGCGGCCAGCGCGCAACAACTCCCGAGGTCCATCTCGTCCTCCACAAGGGCGCGGGTCATTCCGCGCTAACTAGGGCTCCTTTCGTCGCATCGTCGAAGACGACGACGTATCCGAGGATGATGACGATGACTACACAGACAACCGTGACGACCACGTCGAGGTCATCGACAGTTTGCAACTGAACATGGTGTCTGTCAACGTTGAGTCGCCGTCCAACCGTGAGCTATTGCAATTCGGGGGTACGATGAACGGGCAGGAAGTGCGAGTCTTGATCGACAGCGGCGCGGAGCGCAACATTGTGCGCCCTGGCCTCGCTCAACACTACGTTGAGGCCACCAAGGTCACGGCCGAGCGCTTTGATGGCACGACAACGCCGGCTCGTACGGCACAGCGACGTTTGGAGACTGTCACCTTTGCTGGCAGAGACTTCAACGGTGTTTCTCTCATTGAGTGGGAGGTGTCGACAAATCAAGACGTGATCCTCGGACTTCCATGGCTGGTGCAGTTCAACCCGATCATCAACTGGCAAACCGGAGTGATGCGGTTCCACAACCAGCGTGTAGTACACGACTTCAATTCGGTGAACGACAGTCTCGGAGTGTCGGGGCCGATAGTGGCTTCAGTGGAAGTCAAACCGGAGTATCTTCAGCACGCGCCGCACCCGAACTTGCGGTAGCAGCTCAACGATCATGTCAAGGCAGGATACATCAGTATGCCCTTGGGGCCGAGTTCGATAACAACACTGGAATGGCAGCCATTGCCGCGAATCTCCGACAGCGACAGCAACGATGACGCGGACGCGTCGTTGTGTGTCCTTTCGACAACAGAGTTTGAGACGAAGGTGAAGGCAGAAGAGTACGCCGAACTGTACCATGTCACGGTGAATACTTCGCCCAAAATTAAGACCGTTCCTTTGCAGCTTCAAGCGGTACTCGAAGAATTTGCAGATGTCTTCCCAGCAGAGCTGCCACCTGCATTACCACCCAGCCGCTCAATCGAGCACGAAGTGGTCTTGAAACCAGGTGCGACACCCAGCAACCGAGCTCCCTTCCGCCTCTCGAAGGTGGAGCAGGAAGCATTGGACATCTTTATGGCAGAGCTGCTGAAGAAGAATTGGATCGAAGTGTCGGATTCACCATGGGTATCAAACATCTTCGGCGTGCCCAAAAAGGATCCCTCTACTGGCAAATTCCCATCACGCTTGGAGTGGCTGCATTCGAACAACCCGCACATGCCAATTCGATGGGTCATCGACTACCGCTTGGTGAATGCCGCCTCGGATGTTGCCAAGATACCGCTACCGCACATCGAGCAACTCTTTGATCGCATGGAAGGAGCAGTGGTATTCTCGATTCTCGACCTCACCAGTGGATACCATCAGATGCGCATGTCTCCTACGTCAAAACAATACACTGCATTCAGGACGAATCACGAGATATATCATTGGAACGTGGCGCCTATGGGTCTGGCCGGCATGCCGGGCACGTGGACGCGCCTGATGCGCAAGCTGCTGAGCCATCTACTATTCGTGGTCGTTTATCTTGACGACATTTGCATCTTCTCGCGATCGATGACCGACCACGTCGAGCACTTACGCTAAGTCTGCGAAGTCCTTCGCGCTAACAAACTTTATGCCCGTCCTGACAAGTGCGACTTCGGCCAATCTTCGGTTGACTTCCTCGGCCACACGATCTCTGCTGATCGATTGCACGTAGACGCTCGCAAGACCCGAGCCATCGCGGAGTGGACAGAACCTAGCAACATCAAGGACCTCCAGCGCTTCTTGGGCCTCGCCGGATATTATCGTCGCTTCATTCATCAGTTTGCGACATTGGTACTGCCGCTTAGCTCTGTGGCGAGGTTGGTGAACCTTTTTCGCCGCAAGTGTATAGTGCGGTAGCCCAGGGGATCCAGAGAGTTAATAAACTCTCCGGAACTGGGGTCAGAAACCCTGAAACGTGAACGTTCCAGAGTTGGCGTGTGGCCCTTGTGTATCCTCTTTGGTTCGATCTTGGTGGCAACCTGACAACCTGCCGAGTTGGTAGTTAATGTAGGCCTTGAGCGTGTCGGGCGTGTCGTTTACTGTCTGAAACGCACCCTTTTAGACCAGGAACAAAGCCCCAGAACACACACCCTTGTAAGATAGCCAAAATACAGAGTAATATATGCAAATATACAGCCGCTACTTATTCTTTAAGACCCATGAGCGGTGGGTCTATCGCCAGTCCACTGAGTATACGCTCCAGACACTGGTCAGTCTGAAACGCACTCTTCTTGAAACAGGGCGAGACGCGCTCTGTTTCTTTAGCATACACTAGTATGCGCTTTTGAGGAAGCGTAAGTTACTTAGACTTTGTATGCAAGTAGAAATACACGTCCCCGTGTATTTCTAAGCAAAAGACCGAAACTTTAACTTGAAAGTAGAAAACTGAATTGAATGGAAGCCCGCCGCGTGGCGGGCCCTTAGCAAACCTATCTAAATGACTTATGTATCTACGGAGGTGAAGCCATGGTTGGCTCTCACGCTCCGGCCCTTATGTATGCGTTTGGTTGGTGGAAATGTGCCCCTTTCCACCAATAGCAGTGCGCTTAGCGCCCGCCAATGTTTGTGCCATTGGCGGCTCGAAATGATTGTTGACTGTGTATGTGACGCGCACACACAGAAGGCTTGCCGTATACTTGTCCGTGTATAGTTCGGCTATACACGTATATCTGGTGTACCCAATTACACCAGCCTGTGTAACCCTGTTACACTTCTTCTCACGCGCACCACCCTCTAAGAGGGATACAGTACTCTCGAATCTCTGAAACGCAGTCTACTAATACACTTAAAGGGGACTACTAAACCCTCCAAGCAGAATCGTTAACATGAAATGGGAACCCCACTCTTACCTTCACTCAGTGGGCCCAACTAGGATATGGAATGCCGTGGATCAAATCTGAGACGCCGTCGCGTACGATCCCCACAGGCAACTTGGACTTGAAGCTTGGGAGGAAGTACGCGGCGTCCTTATATCCGCGCCCTTGTCCTAGCAGGCCGCCGAACGAATTCGACTTGTGCTCAACTCAGTAAAACTAACTCTGTTTGTTACTCTCTACTTCGGCTATCTTCTTTCTGAATCTCTCAATATCTTCTGGGTAATTATCTTGTGTTCTGTATACCTTTGGGGGAGTTCACTTGGTCTTTGTATAGGGCGCACACACTTCACTTGTCTTCGACAGGACCTCCACGTGCTTGGTCCGTCTCTTCTGCTCTGAAACTGGACTCTTGGCCGCACAGTTCTTGGTCGTACACGCTGTGCACAGTCGTAGGATGTCTTGGCTTGCTGTTCTTGAGTCTCGGTAGCTTGGTAATGTCCACAGCAGTCGCTAATCTCTCAACCGAGACTTGGTATCTCTGAAACGAGGCCATGTATCTCTGGAACGGGGCCGGTTTCAGACTTTTGGGGGTCAGTTCCAGACTTCTAGGAGTCTGGGCCGTCGGTTTCAGGCTTCATTCGTCTTCCACATCATCACGACACGTTGCTAGATGTTCTTGAACACCTGGGAGTCAATACACGTTCATATCTTGAGCCTTGGTGGGTCTCGTGGGTCTTGTTCTTCATGTTTTCTTGCTTGCGGGTGTACGTGAGTGACTCTTGGGTCTGGAACGGTGGTATTCAGTGCCTTGAGCCAAGGCGACACGGGTTGTCTGACACGATACGTTCGTGCAGACAATTTATGCGTCTTCCTGGCGACCCGTGTTCAGGACGTGGGCGGTTCCGGACTGAGCGCATGTGCGTTTCAGAGTGTACATCTCTGAAACGCGCACTTCCGGAACCTAAGGGCCCATCCTTGGCTCTCCACACGCTCACCATTCAAACCACGCACTCTTTCCACAAAATAGCGCAGTAGATCCACTCCACATCCACCAATCAAAACTCCGAAACTCCACTGTCGCAACTGAAAATCGGCTGTCCCAAAATGTGGGAAACTGCCTCGTGTCAGCTCTCTGGTCAAGAAGGACGTAGCTTGGATATGGAATGAACGGCAGCGCCAGGCATTCAATGCCATCAAGCTCGCGCTCCAGCACGCGCCGGTGCTTCGGCTACCGGACTTTGACAAGCCGTTTATCGTGACAACGGATGCCAGCCATGCGTGCATTGGTGGAGTGCTCTCTCAGTTGCATGGTGGCAACGATCTCCCTGTGGCTTTCTTCAGCAAGAAGCTCGGACCTCATGAACTCAACTGGCCTGTTCACGAGAAGGAACTCTTTGCGATCAAGCAGGCGCTCACACGTTGGCGCCATTACCTCCATGGAGTATCGTTTGAAGTCTATACGGACAACTCGGCGTGCAAGTGGTTCTTGCAGCATCCACGCCTATCCGGTCGCCTGGCTCGCTGGCTGGACTTCTTTGCGTCCTTCCAGTTCACGCTGCATCATCGTCCAGGAGCTCTGAACGTCGTTGCCGACGCATTATCGCGCCCCCCTGAGGCTCCGTCAAGTCTGGGGGAGGTGGCAGATGATGGTGATCCCAAGGCAGTGCCGGTTTCAGTGTGTACGGCGTGTTTGACGTCTCCGACATGCACGAACATTCGTCACGCGGTCTCGCGACGAACAAAGGCTACTGACAAGCTCCAAAGCATATCGACCCGTGATCAAGTTGTGATGCTTGCCGTCAAACAGCCAGCCTCTAAGGCGCTTGGTGTTGGCACGGCTCAGTCGCGTATGAGATTGAACGCAGCATCGATGGAGGACAACACGGTGATAAGTTCACTTCACCTGGATTCCCAAACGAAGCGGGCGTTTCAGAAGGCATACGGCAAAGATCCAGTCTTCAAGCAATTGTGGAAGTCGGGCCGCGCGTCGAAAGAGTACGAAATCATCCGCGGGCTGATCTATTTGAAGAGTGGCGATAGCCTACGTCGCCTCTTCGTACCAAACAACCGGAAACTTCGGCTCGATGTCATTCACAACGCGCATGATGCGGCCATCATGACACACCCAGGAATCCGTCGCACGCAGCTTGCTGCAGCGCAATGGTACTTCTGGCCGAGCATGGACCTCGACATCAAAGCCTACGTTCAGAGTTGTGAGGCTTGTATGAGGTACAAGTCGAGCACAGGACGAAAAACCGGGAAGCTTCAGCCGATTCCATTGCCGGCAGCTTGTTGGGATGTTGTCTCGACCGACTTCATCACACATTTGCCCGTGTCCGACGGCTTTGATGCGATCATGGTTGTGGTAGACAAGTTGTCGAAGCGTTCAGTCTACATTCCGACGCACACCACGGCGACCGTGGAAGATACTGCCAAGCTTTTCTTCAGCAATGTCATCCGGTACTATGGAATCCCATCGACCATAATCTCTGACAGGGACCCAAAGTTCACGTCGAAGTTCTGGAAAGCACTTGTGAGCCTGATGAAGATCAAGACAGCGATGACAACTGCCCACCGAGCTCAAGCCGATGGCCAAACCGAGCGTCAGAATCGGACTCTCGAAGACTCGCTACGATGCTCCATCTCGTACCACGGCAACGACTGGAATGAACATCTGCCCATGATAGATTATGCGCATGCAACACTAGTGTCTAGCTCTTCTAAACTGTCGCCGTTCTTCGTCGACACCGGCCGTCACCCTAAGAATCCATTGGGTAGCGCTGAAGGTGATCAGCCAGTGGCGAAGTCTCGCGTGGAGTACGCGTCTCGGTTTGTTCAGCATCGTCAAGAGGTGATCGAACGCGCTCGAAAGAATCTGTTGGATGCACAAGAGGCTCAAAAGAAGTTCTACGACCGGCGCCACGCGGCGAACCCATTCAAGGTCGGCGATCTAGCCTTGCTGTCGACAAGACCTAAGCATCTCGCACGCCACGGCGGAAACGACACTTCGTTCACGGAAGTTCATCCCGCACTTCATCGGTCCGTATCCTATCCTGGAGCTTCATGGCAACGTCGCGTTGCTGGATCTACCGGCCAATCTGAAGCATATCAGCCCACGCTTCAACATTGACAAGCTCAAGGTATACAACAGTAATCCTGATCGCTTCGTTGGCCGTGTGACTCCGAAGTCAACTCCAGTGATTTTCGATGATGACGGTGAGCCGCTACATGTTGTCGAAGCTCTGATGAAGAAGCGCATCTTCAACCGCCAACCTGAGTTCTTGGTCAAGTGGCACGGACTCCCTCACCATGAGAACACGTGGGAACGCGAGCGCGACATCAAGCACGTCAGCCACTGGCAAGCGCTGATCAAGGATCTATGCCAGCGCACTCAGATGGCACGGGCCTAGTGAAACTCTCTTGAGTAGAGGCTACACTGTACTGTTCCTTACATCGAGGGACTACGGTACAACCAACTTCAACTTCGTCGACTTCAACTTTCAAGGTGCCAGGACTCGCTAAAGTCGGGGGGAGTGTAATGATCTGCACGTGCAAGAGCAGAAGCAATATCACATCTTCAGTTGAGTCCGCGCACAGAGAGCCTGGGTCGCCGCCCGCATATTTACCAGGTTGCGCAAGCGTTTGCTCCAGTAAGCCACAGCCAACCAATGCATGTTCCAGACTGCGCGCCACGAAGGCGCCCTTGGGTAGATGGATAGCACAGAGCAAAACGATAAACACATCAATTCAGTTTCCAAATTACCTTCAAAACGACAAGTGCAACAGACAACCTTACAGCCCCATGCCTTCAGGATACGCCAGATCGCTGCCCTCCTCTTGATGTGTGACGAACAGTTTCCCCAGGACTCTCTTGTTTGCTGTGCCCACTTTGCGGTGATACTCGACGCACTTGTTGTACGTGCACCGACACGCGTGCATGATCTTTTTGAGTTGGGCAACTTGTTCTGGGGATGGCTTCAACCGGTAGCGTCGGGTACGGCGCATCAAAAGGGCGTCCTCGGACTCCAGCATTCTCTTTTCGTTTGAGAGTCGGGTCAGCTCTCGTTGGAGTGAGCTCTTTCGGGCGCGCGTCAGCCTCTGCTGCTTCAGTTCCGTTGCCACACAATTGATCTCGAGTCTGAGCTCGCGTTCTCGTGCTGCACGTTGATGCCGTGAGCGGAAAGCATCGATCTTAACCTGTTGGGCTTGTTGATCGACTCCCCAGCTATCACCCCCAAAACGCTGGCGGACGTCGGCCAAGTCATTGTCGATCGGTAGCGAGTTTGTCCGCTCTTCGATTGAGAACCACGATTGATTCGGCTGCGCACGCTGAAGCGCCGCCTCATCAATGGGCCTCTGCTGCATCCGCTGTAGAACGTCTAGGTATCTGTTGTCGAAAGCCATGCCGAGCGTCTGCTGCTGCTGGAGTAGTAGTCGTTGTAATAGAGGCTGCATCGCATCGAAAGAGTGCAGTGTAGCATGCAGCAGTAGGTTCGACATGATCTCGGTGAACTCAACCCAATCGAAAGCCGGCTCGCGCTCCTCTAGCAGCCCTCGCACTTGCCATCCAGTAGGTTCGTCCTGAGCATGTTGCCCCTCGGTCTTGACGCTCGAAACGCTGCAGAGCTCGAACGGCTAGAAACTGTTCTCCTTCGTCGTTGACGAAAGCGCGGAGTGATCCAATACAGTGTTGTAGAGTTGGAATGGTTGCTATGGCGTCGGGCACACTGAGGCAACGAAACACACGGACGATGACTCGCTCGCGGACACGACCCAGCCACCCTCGGACTCGCAGACAGGCACGATCATCTTCGAGCACAATGAAAACCAGGGAACGCACTTCCCCCAGAGCGCTGAGAACGCGCCACTTGAGTGCGGAGAGTCTCATGGCCACGAGCTCCGCGAGACGTTCTCCCAGAACGGGACCATACCATTTGGATTCTGCGATTGTAGTTGAATAGTAGGACTCAGTAACGTTAGAAAACATAGTCGCGAACCCACAACCAAGTCACCAAAGTACAGCACAGCATCACATCATGAACCACAGGTAGAAGAAACCCACGTAGCGATAGGAAGTTTGCCAATGTTTGATGAATACATTGATGTATCAATTCTGGTACGTTTTGGAGGAATATTGGGACAGCAGGTATGGAAAGCGTCAAGGCGCGTAAAGTGGCATGAACGATTCTGCTACGGTCCACGTACTAACCTAAGGTTACGAGTAAAAAGCAACAGTAACTGGATGGCAAAGCTGAAGTTCAATGGAAAAGTACTTCTCATTGAGATGTAGGTATCTTTTTGAAGAATTTACCTTAAAACCAGCTCAGAGTTCTCAATGATGGACGTCGCTTACGAAAACGACCTCAAGCTCGAGTTGAATGCCCCGTCATACGCATCATCCGTGCCCATATAACTGTTCAGATAGCCAGCAGGCGTCTTTAGGTTGAACGCTGGCATCTCGTCCACGCACGATTTGTCCAAGCGCTCGAGGTTTCCACCATTGCGCACATACGACGCGAGCACCTCCATCCCACACGTTGCGCCCCAAGCATCACCATCGCCAGCCATCTGCGTCCATATTAATATGGCATGTGGGGCGTAGTCAAACGTGATCAGCTCCTTGTTGTCACCATCGAGCACATTCAACAAAGATTTGGCATACTTGTGAGGTGTCTGCGCGTCTAGTCGACCGCTCAGCAACAGAACGCTGGCCTGGCTTGGGATCGTAGCGGTCTTGTTCCAGTACTGATCGTGCTTGTAGATGATACCGTCACCATCGTAGGTGTTGCTTTTCAACTCATCACATGCCGGCGATTTCTCTTTCGAGAAAGCGCAGTACTGCGGACCTTTCGAGTAACCTCCTTCACCAGAGAAGCTCATCTTCGCGCTATCAAGTAGGCCTTTTAACTTGGACATGGATGGAGAGGGCGACTCCCACATCTCAGAGAATATGATGAGGTTGTAGAGTAGCTTGGATTCAAACGCAGTGTCTTGGGACTTAGTGCCAAGTACCTCGAACATCGCAGTGAAAAACTCTGTCAGAACGTCTTCGTCGATTGATGCGCACCGTTTGAGTCGGTACACAACTGGTGGGATGAGAGTCCGGAAGTACGGGTTTCCCAGCGCAGCACCCAAGGCTGCCCGCAGAGTGTACGATGGCGTGTAGTCACCAGGCCACCCCGTACTACTGACTACTTCAGCACAGGTCGTGTTCGGGTTCTTGTCGAACTGCTGAATTAGCCCTTGAAGAGTCTCATTGAGTCTTTCGCCCGCAAAACGAGACTTGCACTCGTCGTCTTCGTCGCATAGCGCAAGGAACGCATCTGCTGCTTCGCCAAAATTGATGTCCCACTCGGACGAGCACAAGAACTCGTCGGGCGGAGCTCCAGAGACCGATGTGATGCTATCCAAAGCATATCCGACTACTTTAGGCGGGGCGAGATGCATGAGGCGTTCCAGTAACATCGTACCATAGCTCACACCATACACAATAGTGCTGGCATCGTTCGTGTACTTTGAGATAAAGGTCGCGAGGTCCGTCGCAGCAGTGGTCACGGAGAATGAAGCCAGGTTCCCATATTTTTTGTGGAGATCTCGTGCACATGCCGGCACCTCCGACGAATCAATCTCCTTACCCCGAGGGGACCCCGTGGTGGTGACTTGCGCTGCAACACAATCTAAACGTGTGCTTCTTCCAGTACCGCGGTGATCCATCATGTAGACGTTCACGGCACCATCTAGTTGCTTATGCAACGTCACCATATCAATCTCCACTGCGATCGACATACAACAATTAAGTTAGTCAACGCATGCAAATATGCAATAAGGAACCAGCGATAGCTTACGCATAGCAGAGGAATCACCAGGGCCTCCCTGAAGCAGCCATACATTGGGGGCAGTCTCAGGATTGGCTGTCGTCGCTGGAAAACGCTTGAAAAAGATGTCGACGTTCGGGTTCACGGCTTCAAGGGTCTCGCAAATGCCAGGATAACAGAGCGGCGCTCTGTACACAGCACATTCCGCGTCTAGTCCGGTAGAGCTCCCTTCATCCGAGAATGTGTATTCCGAACAAGGATACCAACCATTCAGGCCAGCTTTCAGGGACGTGTTGAATGCGGCGGAAACCGAATCCACTGCCAACGCAAATGCGATGAAGTGGTGTAGCCGCATGAATCGTGCAAAGACACCCGGAGTTGGTTGTGCGTTTTGGAAATGAAGACTTCGGCAGTTCCTGTGTTCACGAATAAGGATAAGTAAGCAATAAATGCGTCGTTACGGTCAGAGTTCACGGGATGGCTTACGGGATGGCAACCGAACACCAGTTGTTGGCAGAGTGCTCGTCGCGAATTGCATCTAGTTGCATTTTGTATTCTCTGGGATGCACACGTACACAAATCATCTACCTCTGCAACTAACATGTTGATAGTAGACAATCGGCCCTCATTGTACTAAACTAATCTAAATAATCGTTTGACGAGTGCTATCGGGCAGGCGGCATGAAATCATTTAGCCACAGGTCCGAATTTCCCGACAACCTATCACTTCTCGCTCTGCATATTTCTTGTGGCATGTAGCACCAGTGTGTCATTGCATTCGCGATGGCAGTTTCGTAGATCTCCGCTGTGCCCAATACCACTTCGACAACCGACCTCAGTGGTTGGTACCTCTGCTCCGACCCCGCCTTGTCGGGTGGAGAGAGTGTTTCTGGTGTAACACGGGAAACTTTTATCCTTTGAAGACAAATCGAAAAGTGTATTGTCGTTTGATTTATCGGTCTACGATCGCTTAGTGCTCCTCTATTGCAGTCACTCATTCTATGTAGAGTAATCTTGAGTAATCTTAACCAACAAGCAAACATGACTGGACATCGTTAGCTGCGCGGAGGTCATGATCAGGGAGTAAACCTCCCTGTCCTCGCGTGGCCGCAAACGGAGTCGTTGTCTGTACACCGTCACATCTGGCCTAGAAGCGGCAGTGTGCGCCGCTATATCACCCTGACATCTGCGAGACTTCAGGGTCCGTGAACCCAATAGTCTATATCTTTGTGAAGCGTTTTCCAGCGACGACAGTCGACCACAATACTGCGTCGATTTCGCGCAAGGTAGTCTTGGCGCTTTGTCCACGATCGTACGTTGACTCCTCTGTGTGTGTGGTTAACGTCTTGTGTAACATGTGGCTACTGTTCTTGTGAGCAGTGAAGAGCTTTATGGTGAGCCTGCACCAGCAACTGGGTGGGGCTGTGAACCTATATACGATGTGTCATCGCGGCACTAAGCGAAGCACATTACTGGACTGTGTTGCAGCCCACGGGATTTCCTGTGCCAAAGCAGATCGATCCGTCAGAAGTGCCCGCCTGTGCGCAGGATCTCGGTTGCGGATTAAAATCTATTCTCAGGATCTTATCCACACGTCCGACAAGAACCCCAACTCGACGTGCGCAGCGTTGATAAACCATGTGACGTCTAAGGGACTCGATGGACTACCGTCGTCCTCTCTTCGCTTCGCTTTGGGGACGCTACTCGGGGATTCATACATGCGAACGCTGATCCCACCTCTTGTCTACCGTCTCAACCGCTGCGGCTCCAACGACATCAATGTTCTGAAAAAGTTCGTCACGACATTAAGCTCGAGTCTCGCCGGCTCAAGCGAAGATGAATCTTATGTGTCGGATATTCTCTTCTTCCTCATCGTCTTCTCTGAGATGTGGGAGATTCCTACTCCATCCAAGGCCGAGATGAAAGCGAGATTTACTGAGTAACGAGGTCCCAGCTGCAACCATAACACTTGGTCAATCCTCGAGCATGTTTGTACCAGTGATTGCACGTCCTACATCAAAACCGATTTCGGTAACCATTGCTTATTGAACAGATCCAAAACTTTTTTTTACCGAAGCTTGATAGGATCCAAAATCTGCGATCTGAGACGGAACAAACGGGTCTGTAGTATCTGCAAGGATGGCAACGACTGCTTCGAGCCAACGGCTTGAACAGCACTCTTGAAAATCTGCTTCAGCACTTCAACGCCAACCCAAACTCGACGAGTACAACGCCAGCCTCCAAACTTCAACGTACACTTTCCGTCGTCACTGTAGCGAGGTATGATTGTAATGACTTGCGTGTCAAAACGCGATCTTTCGCCAAGAGGTGTCAACTGTGCTGCTTCCGTCGCCTAATGCTGCGTTATCTACTTCTCTGCGTCATTGCAGCAGCAATCGGCTATTGCAGCCACACTGCCACCGCCTCCATTGCGCCTCGTTCGTATTTCTCCAGCGTCCGCAGGACACAGCCTCCAAACGATCCTGTCATCGCCGACGCAGCCAATGTATGAACACCATTACTACTACAACATTCTACGTTAAACCGTAGCGTCCTAACGCTAGGACATTATGCAATTGTTTTATCTCCGTATGGTCGCAGTTTGCAGTGGACCAACTGCGAGTGTTGTCGGACTCGGGGATCTACACGACGTTGTCGCTCGCCAAGATCCACGCAGCAGCAACGGAGGTGCGCAAACCTACTGGCTGACGTGGTTGATAATAATGTGCTTATGGCTAACGTTGTTGTCGTTGTGCAGCTGGGAGACTTCCACTATGTGATTCATCTGCAGGTGGCGTTGGCGTCGCCGTACTTTCGCAGCAAACAGGAGGTGGAGGACTTCAACATGATGGTACTGGAGAGCAAGCCACGAGTAGAAGAACGTGCGGGGGGAAAGTTTAATGCCACTCGCAGCATTGCTATCGACGAGTTCCCTGAGATGGATGAGGACGCTATTGAGACCTTCTGGGTGCGGATGGTAGAGGACAGACGACGACGACGCGAAGAGCTTTTCGAGCAGTGGGAGCGCGAGGGAGAACTAGACAACGAGGTTGTTGACCAGCAGCACGAAGGAACTAAAGATGCCAGGACGGAGGAACAGCAACCGCAGCCTCCAGTTAAGAAGGTGACGAAGACGCTGACAATCGAAGAGCTACAGGCAATGCCTACGAAACAGCTTCGGCAGCTACTTACCACACCTGAAAGTACGGCTCCACTGCGCGCCGCCATCTCTGCTATCCTGGACGAGCGGCTTACGCTGCTCGAGCAGCGTGAAGAAGCTTTGCACGCGCAGGACCAGCAGCCGCAGTTGAACCTCAACCGCGACGAGCTTTGAGTGAGGCTTGTGTTTTGACACGAAAAGCGTAGCTGGCAGATGTACTGAAGAGCTTTAAACCAAATGAGAGCGACACGAGCGAGGCATCATGGCCAAGCTAGATGAGATCTGCCACGTTCATGGGCATCTCGTCGATCTGCGTGCTATAATACTGTTCGATGTCGCGCAAGATACGAATGTCGTCGTCCTTAACGAAGTTAATAGCAACACCCTTGCGTCCGAAACGACCAGAACGGCCGATGCGATGGATGTACAGCTCACGGTTGTTCGGCAGGTCATAGCAGATAACTAGCGATACCTGCTGCACATCCAGACCACGACCCCAGACGTCTGTGGTGATCAGCACACGAGAGCCGCCAGAGCGGAACTCCTGCATGATGGCATCGCGCTCCTTCTGCGGCATGTCACCGTGCATGGCTGATACAGTAAAGTTGGCTTCACGCATCTTGGACGTGAGCCAGTCCACCTTCCGCTTCGTGTTGCAGAAAATCACAGCCTGTGTGATGGTCAGCGTGTCGTACAGATCGCACAGCGTGTCGAACTTCCACTCCTCTTTTTCGACCGCCACGAAAAACTGCTTGATACCCTCCAACGTCAGTTCATCACGCTTCACCAGCACCTTCACCGGCTCGTTCATGAACTTGCGAGTCAAGTCCAGCACCTCCTGCGGCATGGTAGCCGACACCAGCAGCACCTGGGTCGACGGCGGCAGATATCGGTAGATGTCGTAGATCTGTTCCTTGAAGCCCTTGTTCAGCATCTCATCAGCCTCGTCAATCACCAGCATCTTAATGTTTCGCGTCCGCAAGTTACGACGTCGGATCATGTCGAATATCCGACCGGGAGTACCCGACACCACCTGCACTCCGAAGTCCAGACGCCGAATATCCTCGCCCACACTTTTACCACCAATGCAGGCATGGCACTGCACGTTCATAAAGTCTCCGAGGGCCAGCACCACCTTCTGCGTCTGCTCTGCCAGTTCTCGAGTGGGCGAGATCACGAGCGCCTGGGTCTCGTTGCTCGAGGTGTCCAAAGACTGGAGCACGGAGATGGAAAACACCGCCGTCTTGCCTGTTCCCGACTGCGACTGGGCGATCAAATCTCGACCCTGAATAGCAGGCTTAATAGCACGTTGTTGAATGGCCGAAGGCTTCTCAAAACCTGTTAAAACATGTAACAGCAGCGAATAACAGCGTTAATACACTAGTAACAACACGAGCATTGCTCTAATGGGTCTCCTGAGCGCTATAGAGCGATTTTGAGCCTCAAACTTCTCAGACAGTAGCAGTATACACGTACCGTATGAGTAAATACCTCGCAGAAGGTCCTCCTTGAGTCCCATGGCCTCGAATGTGGGGAAGACGGTGATGTCCTTGGACGTGGTGAACTCCACCGTGTCTCCGTCATCTTCGTCCACTAGTCGCGTACCTAGAGAGAGGGATATGGATGTCAATCGATAACAGAGAGAATCAGCTACACGCTCATGACGGGTAGAGGGGCTGGGGGTTAGCAGGGAAGAAGATAGAGGCGCACGTACGACGCTTGGTATCCTCGCGCGGCATGTTCACCTCACCAACCACTAGTATTGTGTGTTTTGCCCCAACTTGTGTACTCCACACACTCTTATAATTCTTCTAAAACAGAGCTCAAAAGGCTTGCAAAAGATCAGCCTAATCCTTTTTAAATAAAATAGCATGAACGTAGAGGCGAATTATTGATCTGCGTAAACACTAAGGCAACACCATCCATAAGACTCCGGTTTGTTAAAGATGCTGGGGAGCTTCCCGGGACCACGTCTAACCAGCTTGCCCAACTTGCCCACTTCCTGACGCTGTCTTTGGAATGATTTTGACTAATGGACGCCTTCCAAAATGGACATACCACCCCGACAGAAGGCGTCCACTAGATCAATTCGACTTCTGCGGTCAACATTGTTGAAGTTTAAGTCGCAGTTGAAGCCGCTGAGGCAGCAGCGTCAGCACCAGCAGCGGAGTTACGGGAGACGGCGTCTGCGACGTTGTCAGGTGTGACGAAAGTGTACTTGGCTGTGGTGGCCAGCAGCCTCACTATCAGAACAGTCAAGCCTCCTGTCTTCATGGATTTGTTCGCTACCGACCACGGCATCGTCGAGCCCCTGCCAGAACTCGCGGTCACGTGGAGACCACCTGATCAAGTCGACATCGAGCAACGCGCCGCCGCGAACCATCGTCGCACCCTTCTTCAAGGAGCCAACAGCGTCCTAAAGTTCTCCACGGTGACATACCCACTGAGGCACATTTGCCCGAATCCTGACATCCGGGACGCGCTCGAAGAACGTGCTGTGGCTCTGCAGCAGATCCGAGTGGAGGCAATGTTCGTCATGAACTTCCACTGCTGCCGGTTGTTCGAGCACCATCGGCGTAGCTACCCGAACTACCCTGTAGTACCGGCAAGATCTCGCACGATGGAGACAGCCCTGCAGCTAGACCAAGCTACGTTCTACCGGTGCTGCACTGCTGTCTTTGGCGACGAACAGAGGCCCGCGCCAAAACCCTCGGCTAACGCTGCACTAGAGGAGTCCATCAACAAGTACAAGGCTTCGCGATCGAGGGTCATGTCGTATATACCGCCTACGCTCCTCTATTCAAGCTCCGCTATCAAAGAACTGGCGAATGACATGGTCGTTGCGGCGCAGCAACACGTTCGAACGAACTTCGAGGCACGACTCATCAAGTTCATTAGCCTGCAGCTTGCGTATCCGCGGGGAGCAGCTGAGGCCATGATCGCTCGACTAAAGTCAAGTCCTGAAGACCTCACGGACGTCGAGAAGCAATGGCTTGAGTGGCTAGAACTGCCTCCTACAGCTGCGAACATCGCTAGCCACGAAGTGCTATTTCTCGGCAAGCTGTACGACATGCTGAAGGTAATGGAGCAAATGCACGACCAAGACGAGATCCCGAAAGGGTGCCGATTGTTTACGTTGCTGCCGCAGCCCACCTCCTGTGTGCCATCGTTCTTCCCAGTCACTACAGAGGTTCTCTACCAAGTCGCAAAACAAATTTTGGCAACTACGGGCAAGGATGTCTTTGGGCTTTACAAGTCCACGAACTCTCGTGGACAACGGACGTATGCTACGACTACGGAGTTCCAAGAAGTGCGCGAGCGAATGTGGACCTCTGTTTTCAACCTCGGAGACTGCGTTAGCCACACAGCAGATCAACGGATTGGCGTTCCAAGGCGCAACTTTGAGTATCAGATCTCCACCAATGGCTACAGTGCTGCTGTGCTGACGTCAATTCCTGCTCCTCTTGAACGACCTGCTCCTTCTCCGAAGTATATACCAACTACGTTGATCGGGATTGACCCAGGACTACGGATGCTGTTGACGGCATACAGCCGTCCTATGCTGGGCTTTGTCTGCAACCCACCGGAAGAGCCATGCTCCATGCCCGGTTGGTGCAGTACCTGTCCAGGCCACGTTGGCGGCAGACGCCATGGCAAGAAGCGCAGCAGGAACCGCCGTCGTCGCCACCGACGCAAGAGACGCAAGAGACGCAGCAGAGCGCAGTGTGACGTGGAGGGGTGGTGCGAGATCTGTCACGGGCACCACCCAAAGCACCGTCCGCGGAAACACGGTGTCAGGTGCCGATCTCACTTCCTGCGTGACAATTCTCACGTCCAACAAGTCACGTCCCGAGAGTACCGACACATGAGTCGTGTCGAGCACCATGCATTCTGGTTCGAAAACCTGAAGAAGAGGTATCCGCGCTATGGTGCGTTTGTGAAGGACATGCCATCGCTCAAGACTTCGTCGTCGGTGTCCCTGCTCTCTCGCTACGAGCACATGTGGAGGAACGTCAACGCCATGCTGGAGTTTTGTGCTCTCAAAGGGTTTCGCAAGTGGAGATTCACGGTGTCGAGATTCAAACGCAAGGCCGTGGCGAAACTCGCCAAGCGTGTCGTCCCGACCGTGGACCGTGACGTGTGTGTGGCTCTCGGAAAATGGAGCAGCCAGACTCATCTCGCGGGCCATATGCACGTCCCGCTCAAGCGGTTCGCGCTTGAACTCTCTCGCCGTGCAACCCTCGTCATGGTCGACGAGTTTCGTACCAGTTATCTTTGCTCCGAGTGCTCGCGACCGATGGAGGACATGCCGTTCAAGATCTACGGGACGACGAAAACCAAAAGGTCGAGGAACGTGCGTGTCTGCAGAAACGTAGCTTGCAGAGCGAACTACTGGGAGCATGACATCAATGCGGCGAAGAACTTGTGGCAGCTTGGGCTCCTCCAAGTCACCCACCGGCCTCGAACTCCGCAGTTTTGCAGAGGATACCAAATCAACTAAGGCGACTTCTTCAACCAACGTGGGAACGGGACCCTGAGCAGGACCTCAAACGAAAGCCCACTCGGTAAACGGGCTGCTGGGGAGTGAAAGATGTAGTGCCTTCATTCATAGGTAGCCCAGTCCGAACGTAAAGATCTCTCGAGATCATTCTTAGTGAATATACCATGTGATGCTCGAGTAAAAAGAAATGTATTTTGTCGGAATCGGTTCCCATCAGCAGTACTAAGTAGCGCTCCCATACAACCGTCGGACCAAGACTTAGTATCTCGCTGGAATCAATGAGGCTGAATGGAGGAGCGCTGCCGCACTACATAAGTTTACGGGTCTGACGTACGATACGGTTCTGTATTATAGCTAGAACGAATCTGCGGGCTGTGTGCACGTCTGCAGAGATGAGGCAAATTGCGATCGGCACTGTTGAGTCACAGTCCAAACTCTATCGTAAACATTCTGCCAAGTGCTATGACGTTGCCATGGGGCGACGGCTATTGTAGTCCATTCTATCGATGTGAACTTTAGGCTTCATATCCAGATTTCCCGGCAACCGATAACTTCCACCTCCCAAAGCATTCGCTTGAGCCATGCGGCTCCTCTATGCTATCGGATTGACGATGACAGCCGCGACGGCCTCGGCCGAATCTACTTCGGCGCCTGACCTGAATGGCTGGTATCCCTGTTCCGGCTTCACGTTCTCGGATCAAGGGAACTCTACCGGCCAGATCGCAGAGTGTGCGATGTATAGCGCTCCGCTATGCCACCCTGGAATTTGTGAGGCCCCAGCGTCCGCCCACCCCAAAGTCGACATTTTCTTCAAGCGCTTGTCCGCTACGAAGGGAAACCCGGAAACGGCTATCAACGCTTGGCTTCTCCAAGGCGGGCCAGGAGATTCATCTACCGCAAGTACGTCTTGCATTCTATCGTCGATATTCCCTACCTAGTGACTGCATATACTCACACATTCTTCGTCTTTGTGCGTTTTTGTATCGTAGTGGAGATTGATATGCTGAATCTACATCGAACCCTACAAGGCAGTGTGAACGTTTACACGATGGACCATCGTGGCACTGGACGCAGCACAAAACTTGAGTGTGTGGCGTCACAAGTCTCCACTTCGGGGTCGCCGGAGGGAGGCGGTATTGGAAAAGAGGAAGTGCCAGCCTGTGCGAAAGACCTACATTTCAAATATGGCGACCTTGCCTCGTTCTCCGTCACAAGCGCAGCGGCGGATCTCTCAACGTTCATCTCCAAGCACACAAATGACGCCAACACCATCGTCTACGGCGTGAGTTATGGTACAAATTTGGTGGAACGGTTGATCCATTTGGCCCCACCAAAAGTGACTGGATACGTTCTGGACAGCCCCTTCACCGCATCGGGAGCTGCGGGCAATGAATTCATGTTCGCCTCCAACTGGGAAAATAACTTCGGCGAGGTTGCTGACACTTTTTTGGCGTTATGTGACGATGATGAAGTTTGCAAAGCGCGGTTCGAGCCTAAAGGCCTGAATGGAACGGTTCAAAATCTGCTCCAGAAGTACGATAATTACGCCACCACCTGCAGTTCACTAATCTGGGACGTACATCTGGGCCGAGGTGAAGATTCGCGGTCGTTTGTTCTGCGGCAAGTACTTGCCGCCCTATTGAAGGACCCGTACCTACGCACGCTAATCCCTCCGCTTGTGTACCGACTCGATCGTTGTGGTTCTGAGGATGTTGACGTGGTGGGTAGATTTGTCAAGCGCCTGAACGAGCGCTTAGACCGCACAAAGGAAGATGACGCTTTGGCCTCGCTACTGTTGTACTATGTCATCATGTTCTCCGAGATGTGGGAGATCCCGACGCCATCCAAAGCCGAACTGGAGGGGCACTTTACGAATCAGAGGATGGCAGACCTGGTATATCCGATGATTTCGGAGTACTGCTTGTACTCGAACGATAATTCGACAGCGTGCGCCGACACTGGCAGCGGGTATGAAGCGCATGGCTTTACCTACAAGCGCGACCAGTACTGGAACGAGAGCGCCACAATTCCACCTCAAGCTAGCGTGCTTCTGATAACTGGGAAATTGGACCCTCAGACGACTCCCAAATATGGTGAGTACCTGTTTACTGCATTGGACGGTGACGAGAAGGAGTTGATCGAATTCGATTACGCAACGCACGCCTCGATAGCGTCAACGCGCATGAATCCTGCAAACCGCTCGAGTGAGACGTGTGGAGCGAAGTTGCTCGCGTCCTACGTGCACAATGAAGGCAATCTGAAACTTCTGGATAAATCATGCGTGGCCGAAATGCCCGCGTTCAACTTGACAGCACCAAGTAACTACCTCAACGCTTACTTCGGTACGGACGAGGCCTACGATGGCTTGCACAACGGGAATTTTAGCTTGAACCCAAATCTCGATAAGTAGTTAGTAACTACAGCATGTCATTAGGGTGCCTCCCTTTCAGTTCTACGCGCTTCACGTTTGTCTCCGTTGTGTGATTCGCAAGAAGCTCTTCAGGACAGCGACTCGTATGGATCTGGGGTACATGTACGAGCATTTTGTATAAACCCTATCGTCTACACAGGAAATTGTCTCAGCATGGGCGCACACTACATTCGCATGAACCACATTCATTTCATTCTGAAGAGGTCCTCTATTCATGTTTGTTAAACTATAGAGTCCTGGTATCGCTGGAGGCTTTGCCTTATCGAAAATCGATTCTGTGTTGCTGGACTTTGGCTTCTGTTCTTGGAAATTTGGGTTTGAACGTTGTTTAAGATCGTGACTCGACCTCGGTCAAGACCGTCGTGTACATGTGGCTGTGACTTGATCATATCTTCGACTGCTTTTTTCAACTCTTTCGCTACTAGTGTCCATGTTGTTAACGCAATTTCCTTGAATCCCTGTCGAGTTCTGGGATTTACTCGGCTGGCTTGGATATTCTTTTGAGTTCCAAACAGGTCGAGCCTCACCGTCGAGAGAAGCGTAGTGGCCTTAAGTTTAGCTATCGCCCCTGCTATCAATTCTTCTGCCATTCGGATCTCCGTCATTTGCTCCTTTTGGATTACTCCAACTAATGACACCTTTTTAGGAACGTTTCCCAAAAGAATCCACGCTCCTTTCCCGCCTTCAGCTCGCTTCTTCGAGTGAAAAATAAGAGTCCAGCTGTGTAATACTAATGGTCGATCGGATGGCTGCATTGCTACAAAAACGGCATAGCACTGAGCCACCATGAAGCCGAGCTGACGTGTTGTTGGTCGAGATACCATGCCTCGTATCACAGACTGTGTTTGAAAATCAGCACATTTCCAGAGCACACGTTTGGCTCTCTGTGCGGATTGTTGCTCCGCTTCGAAGATTTCCTTGTTTCGGATCAACCAGAGCGTACACTGAGTACTCGTTGTCCAAATTGGCCAGATGATCTGCATCGTTTCATTGTGTTCTTCTACCCACTGAGGAATACTTTTCGACGCTTCCTCGATGAAATTCGGAGAAAGTGGTGGGGCTTCTCTGGATGCAAGGTGCTGCATAAAGAGTTGTGTAATTCATCCCTGTGAAGATAATGTCCAAGCCAATGAGGAAACCACTCCATCCACACTTGTTTGGCCCGTGCGCAGCCCCACGCTATGTGCTCTATCGTCTCAACTCTGGTCGAACATTTGCTGTACGAGCAATTTCGGTGCGTTGGCCAACCAGCATGGTACAGATTCAATGTTCTAGTACATATCCGATAAATTGTCCATCTTTGAAAATCCGTTAGAACCCCGTCATTTTTCCAAATAACCTTCGATTGTTGTACTTGCGCCGCACGGGCCCATTCGCTCTCTCGCCCACCGGCGTCCATTTTCTCGAGTACTCGCTGAATGAAAATTTTTGCGCGGTTCCTAAGTCGTTTTGAGCGTGCCTTTCGAATAGATTGACGAATCTGCTTTGTTTGTGATTGCGGAGGAACCCTCCATGGGGTCGGATGCAAATAAGGTGTTGGAGAAAATGCCAATCCAGCTATCTTCTGCTCGAACAAAATTGCTTGTACATCCTTGTCGTAAACTTTACATGGGTCTCGACCAACTAGTTCCCATGTCCACCCTTTAGCTTGAACTGGCAAAAGTGGCCGTGTTCCTTCGACGTGGGGGCGGGTATCCTGACGACCCTTTCCAATTTTTACGGATGACCACCGAAGTGGTTCCTGATATCCTGACGACCCTTTAAACTTGTTCGTAGAGGGTCGCCGTATCCTGCAAATCATGCCACAGAAGAATCTTTACGATCATTATCCAATTGTCCACGATGAGCCAAACGTCCCAGTACTCCGGCCAACAAAAGGCGCAAGAGATTCTCTTCATGCGTTCCGAGGGGTTGGAAGGAAAGAGCGCTCATGTTCGAGGGTGCGTACATATCTTTCAGTGGTCGTTTTAATCTACTGTAACTGTAACTGTTTTCCTACCGTACAGCTACGATTTCAACCAAGGTGTCGACTACGAAGCACTCATGAAGTCGTACGTGACGATGGGGTACCAAGGCACCAACCTTGGCGAAGCCATCGAGGAGATCAAGCGCATGGTATCTTACTTTTCCCTATGTTTAGGATACATTCTTCATTGTCTCTAATTTTTTCGCAAAAATTGTTTTTCGTAGCGTAAATGGCGTCTAAGCGACGACCCGATCTCGCCTGATGAGCAGGAAGAGAAGAAGAAAGATCCGACGTATCGATCCACCGTTAAAACCAGGATCTTTCTTGGCTACACGTCCAACCTCATCTCCAGTGGTCTGCGTGAATCTCTGCGCTTTTTGGCGCAACACAAAATGGTGGACGTCATCGTGTCCTCCGCTGGCGGAATCGAAGAGGATTTCATCAAGTGTCTGGCTCCCACGTACATCGGCGACTTCGCACTCAAAGGCGACAATCTGCGGTCGCGTGGGATTAACCGTATTGGTAACTTGTTGGTACCCAACGACAACTACTGTAAGTTTGAAGAATGGATCAAACCGATTCTGGACAAGATGCTGGAAGAGCAAAAGACCCAGGGGATAATTTGGTCACCGTCCACGATGATTCACCGCTTGGGGAAAGAGATCAACCATCCAGATTCGGTCTATTACTGGGCCTACAAGAACAATATCCCGGTGTTCTGTCCGTCATTGACGGATGGATCAATTGGTGACATGATCTACTTCCATTCGTACCGGAATGAAGGGTTGATTTTGGACATTGCGAGCGATGTCCGTCGTATGGACGACACTGTAGTGAATGCCCCTGGGAAGACGGGGGTGATCATTTTGGGAGGCGGAATGATTAAGCACCACATCTTGAATGCCAATCTCATGCGCAATGGAGCCGATTACGCTGTCTTCGTCAACACAGGACAAGAATTTGACGGCAGCGACGCTGGAGCGCGTCCGGATGAAGCTGTTTCATGGGGGAAAATTCGTGTCGAGTCGAAGCCAGTCAAGCTTTATGCCGATGCGACGGTGGTATTCCCACTCATCATGGCGGAGACCTTCGCCAAGGACTTCCACCCCAAGATCCAAGAGGAACAAAAAGCCGCGAGAAGTTCGTAGAACTCTCAGTCTACACTTGATGAAGCTTTGCTTGACGACACGACACCGGCAACATATTCTCCATTCGTAGTTTACCACCGTTTATATATATTTTGCATTTAATATACCTAGGCTGTTAACATGCCTGTATCCACAAGGATCGATGAGCCCTTTTCAGCTACAGGTTGGCGCGTTGAGTTGCGTCGTACGCGAGCTTCTCCCAATCCAGCCATATCCCGTCAGTAACGCCAAAGTACTCACCGAAAGAGCGTCTTCTATCTCATGGCAAACCAAAGTCCTTCAACACGAGGCCACACTAGAAAGCTAAATACGCAAACACGTTGGTGATAGCAGCAGACATTTGCATTCCCGAACCTCTAAACACTCCTTTGCGGACGGAATTCAGTCAGTCCACAATCCTCAGTGGTGTCCAAGCTGCCATCACCTTGGTTCCAGCTGCTGCTCTAGAAACAACCGAGGGATTGTTCCACTGAAGCTGTAGAGTAACACTGCAAAACCTGATGCCACAACCAACGTAACTCGTAGCGCCATACTGCACGCTTTGACTTCTCGGGCAAAATCTACACCGAGATAATTGCCGACCCGAACATTCGCAGCCATCGACAGCCCGGAAAACACCGCGTAAACCAACAAATCAACGTTCGATTTTACTGCGTACGCTGCGACAGCTACAACATTGTTCAGCAGCAATGCAGACAGAATGGAGATTTCCTAGACTCCTGGTCATCGTGATACCTTTGAATCTGGTGGGGTATGGTAAGCCAATCGGTGGCCAACGGCGATACTAACAGCAGCTCTTTTCGTGTGAAGGGAGGGAATCCCTGGAAGCATCCACTGAGTGAAACATGCCGCCAAACGTGCAAATTCTTCATCTTCACTGAGCATGTTGACCATGTCACAGTAAACACTAGTAGCATACTAACGCTCGGCACCAAAATTCCAGTCTGGGCATATTCGCCGATTTTCTCACAGCGCTTAGATCTGTAATTTTGGGAGCAGAGCGTTTCAAGTGCTGATGAGTCCCAAACTAATTGCGGTCGACGTGAGGGTCAGCAGATCGTTTTTTGTGCTATCCGTGACAGCAACTAATATGGAAAAAGCTGCAGCATTGATATATCGTTCGTACTCCGTTGAATTCATGCTGCCTGCCAGTCCAATCGAAATGAACTTTGGGAGAAACTCGAAGAACGTCGTCACCATCTGCATGAAGCAGCGTTAACACCTTCCACAACGAAATTCAGCGATTTTAAAGTGTAATGACAGAGGAACTTTATTTCGCTGCAATGCGAAATAGCATGATGCATCACACATATCAAGCATGAAAACTTCGCAACCGACAAACACATGCTATCCGCCTGGGATGCACCTGGTTCGCAATAACCAGCAATTCGTACAGTAACATTGCATCATGAACGTCGATATTATCGACACATTTTTCCGTTTGTGATCAGTTCTCTGGATGTGATGTCCTCAGAGTCCTATCCGGGTTTCCAACATGATGTACTAGGTATTCGATATTGTAAGTTGGTAGCGTTAACGTAACTACTCAAATGTTTTCAATTTGTCTCAACATGAGGTAAGCATATCCGCTACAGGTTGGCGCGTTGCGTTGCTTCGTTCGCAAGCTTATCCCAACCCCAGTGAGTTTTCATTAACAACGCCAAAGTACAAACCGCGACGACGTCTCCTATCCCCGTACCAAACCAAAGCCCTTCGACTCCAAGGCCTCCCTGGAAGGCTAACAACGCGCCAACAGGGATACCGACAGCATAGTATGCTACAGCGTTGGTAATTGCCGCGGACTTTTGCTTTCCGGCACCTCGAAACACGCCTTGAGTGACACAATTCAGCCCATCTACCACATTAAATGGCGCCCAAATTGCTAGTACTTGTGAAGCAAGAATCGCCGCGCCGTCGGTTCCACCAAGAAAGAGTCGAGGAATTATTCCACTGCAGTTGTAAAGAAGAACCGCAATCACCGACGATATCACCAACGTAATTCGTAGCGCTACAGTGCGTGTGAGTTTTGCCTTCATGGGTAAACCAGCCCCGAGACAGTTGCCAACCCGAATGTTCGCAGCCACCGCAAGCCCAGAAAATACTGCGTCGACAAGCAAATTAACGTTCACTAATACCGAGTGGGCTGCGACAGCCGCAACACTGTCAGGTAGCAATCCAGAGAGGACACAAAGCGCCTCTAAACCCCACATTTCTAGCATATTCATCAACATACCGGGAAATCCGAGTCGCAGAAAATGGTCGAGGTGGTTGGTGGCAGTTTTAATGCTCCAGGAACAGACCCACCACTGGTTCAAATGTTGCGGTCGCCACATGAAGTACGGCACAAGAAGTAGAGGAAGGATTATATTTCCTGCACTCGTGCCCACCGCAATACCGTTGAATCCGACGGAGGTGTGGTAAGCCAATCCATAGCTAACAGCGAGGTTAACGACATTCCCGATCACACCAATAACAACGAACGGGGTCATAACATTCTGTGCTTGCATCGCTTTCCGTGTCAGTTCGTAAACGTAGAGGAACGGTATGCCAGGAAGCATCCACAGCGTGAAACTTGCGGATAAACGCGCAACCTCCGCGTCTTGACCAAGCGCCTTCAATAAACCTTCTGCTTTCCAAGTAACAGTAAACACCAGCAGTAGGTTGACGCTTAGTACCAAAACTCCAGTCTGGAAATACTCTCCGATTTTTTCACCGCGCTTTGCCCCGTAAGCTTGCGAGCAAAGAGTATCAAGTGCTGATGCGAGCCCCAAACCAATTGCAGTCGATGTGAGCGTCACCAACTAAAATTCACAGAGAAGCACAGGCAGCGCGCACACATCAGCAGGCCTTTATCTACATTAATCTACAACTTTTCGCCATACCATTATGGAGAAGGTAGCAGCATTGACATATCGTTCGGTCTCAGGTGAATTCATGTTGCCGGCCAGCATAATCGAGATGATATCTGGCAGAAACTCGAAGAACGTTGCCATCACCTGCAAGCAGTAGCGTTAATAGCAAATATTTGGCCTATCTTAGGGCCTGGCAAAAGTTTTGTATACGCACCACGGGGCAAGCGAGTTTTACCATCGACGTCAGTTCCTCCGTTAAGTCGGGCTTGGACTCTAGAAAGCCTTCATCGTGTTCATACAACGGTAAAGGAATGTGCACGATTGTTTCGCTACGACGGATTTCAGCGCAATGAAGGTTCATTTTCCTTCGTGTGGATTGCCCGGAAAGATCGACACTGCCGAAAAATAATGATACAAGAGCCCCTCTTTGTTTCCATATTGTCGTTAAGGGCGCATGTGCGTAAGTAACAAGGTATCCCGTTTCCGCCACTGACCATATTTCGTCGTCTTGACCTTTCAACAACGTTGAATGAAGAATGATGCATGAGCGAAATGATTCGGAAAAGTGCCAACTCGTTCCACATGGGCTTGTAGTGGTTTTCGCTGCTGACGACGAGTGCCGTCATGAAACCTTTTGGAAACTGTTGATGGAAACCTTCACGCCAACGTACGGGGAGTTGCAAGTACATAGCATGCAGTCATGGTGTGATTCAATGTGTAGGCGATGAAAGGGACCCGATGAGAAACACGACCAAGTCGTGTTTCTTAGTACAAGGATCTCATATTTGAGATCCTTTCTAGTAAAAGGCGAAGATATTTGTGGTAGTTGCTTGTGACTTCGAATTTCGTTGCTTCAAACTAAACTAGTGGGTAACTCTGAAAAAAACGAAAAGCCTTTTATAACTCCCAAAATACGGATCTGGTTGCCAGTCCTTTAGATCTACATGACAGGCAACCAGAAAATTGATGCCGTTTCAAATTGTTCAGTAGGTGGGCTTACAAGAAAATTGATATCGTTTCAAACAGGACTAGGAACCCTGTCACGCACACCGAGTAGTACAACCAGAAGGGAATTCACTCGTTGAACGTCATGTTGGCGCATTTTGCTGGCCTACAAGTCTGTGAGTTCTTTCGCGTCGTTTGCGAGGCTGTCCCAACTCCAATAACACAACGTCAGCGCTGCCATCGCGACAAAATTCAAGGCACTACCGAATCCCATGCCCAGCCAGAGTCCTTCAACTCCGAGGTTGCACTGGAAAGCCAACAATGCGCCAAAAGGGAGACCAAAGATATAGTACGCCAATCCGTTGGTGATCACAGCAGCCTTCTGCTTCCCTGCACCTCGCAGTATCCCTTGCATAACAGCGTTGAGCCCATCCACAATTGTAAGAGGCGACCAAATGGCAACAATCCTGGCTGCTAGCTTCGCTCCATCGCCATCGCCGAGGAACAAACGAGGGATCTGCTCGCTAAACCCAAAGAGCACTGCTGTAAACATAAGTGAGAGCAATAGGGTCGAGGCGAGCACGACAAAACACGCCAGTCTTGCCGTCTTGGCCATTCCAGCACCTAGACAATTCCCAACTCGGATGTTTGCAGCCACAGAAAGCCCATCGAAAGTTGTATAAACCAGCAAGTTCACGTTGACTAGCACCGAATGAGCGGCGACGGCGACAACGTGGTGCGGGAGTAAACCCGAGAGGATCGTAAGGGTTTCAAAAGCCCACATTTCCATCACAAGCATCAGCATCCCGGGGACGCCGAGTCGCAAAAACACCCCAACGTAACTTGTAGCAACCTTGAAATCCCAGGGATGAACCCACCACTGCCTCAAATGGTGAGGCCGCCACCAGAAATACGGCACAAGCGATAGCGGAAGAACCATGTTGCCGAGACTGCTGCCAATGGCGATGCCGTTAAAACCGATGGTGGTGTGGTAAGCCAATATGTACCCCGCAGCGATGTTGATAGTGTTTCCGATCGTTGCGATGATGACAAGTGGCGTCATGATATTCTGAGCTTGAAGCACTTTCCGTGACAGTTCGTAGACGTACAGGAACGGAATTCCGGGCAGCATGTATCGAGAGAACTGCCCTGCTAACTGTGCAACCTCCGCATCCTGACCCAACCACTTCAGGATATCTTCTGTAAACCAGTTGATGGCGAAAACCGGCAAGAGAAGCAGCCCGAGAACCAACACTCCTGTCTGGAAGTAGACGCCAATTTTGTCCGAGCACTTGGCTCCATAAGCTTGTGAGCAGAGCGTGTCCAGTGCCGAAGCTAGTCCAAGGCCGACTGAAAACGAGGTGAGATTTATCAACTACAAACGCGAAAGCAGTAAAGTCAGCCAGGTGCGACAAAACAGTTTAGCAGAGATTGTCGTACCATACTCGAGAAAGTCGCTGCGTCGATGTAGTGTTGGGAATAAGTCGAATCAAGATTGCCAGCAAGGATGATAGCCATGAAGCCCGGAAAAAATTCAAGCAGAGTTGTGATCATCTACAATTAAGCAAAAAAACAATAAGCACTTCGCGTTGGGTCGGTCGGAATCACACGCTTGTGTTACGTACCACAGGTCCGACGAGGCTGAGCAGGATTCTGACTTCTGTGATTGTTCGGGGATTCGATTCATCGCAGTCTTCGCGCTCGTACGCATTGACCGGCGAGGTGATACTTACGAAGGATTCATCGCTGCTGCGCCTTTTATCTGGACAGCAGAGCTCCTTGGTCATTCTTCCGCTGTTTGGTCGTGACAGAGGAATTTACACAATGACAGTCAAAACACGTCCGTCCCGCACCAACTGGAGAAAACTCAACGTCTTCACGCCCGGACGTAACACAAATACAACATGGCGCCTGTACCGTATTTAGGCAATTTCCGCACGTATGTGTACTGTGTGAAACCATGCTGAGCACATGTTCGCCATATACTGCGCAGCCTCTGGATCTTATGCTCAAGTGCGCATATGTTATCAGTGGTTGTTGACGCAAGGAAATTCGTCTGACATCTTGACGTCGTCAGTGGTTGTAACGAGTTTGAACTGAATCTTCCTACCGCAGTATGTAGGATCGGATTAATTCTTGTGTCTGTTTCGGTTGTCGATTTCCGGTGGCTGTGAGCTTGATACTTGTCGTAAAAGTAGGTTATTCTACAACGGGCAGTCCGAGTGCTTGGCGTACGCAGTTAAACATTAACTCGGCCCACTGCACGTGAGAATTGCGCAGATCATCCCATAGACCGCTAGGAATGACCATGGCAGGACGTCGTACAATACTGAGCGCCCATCGAGTGATCACCACAACAAGCTCCCCTCCATCGCCTCCCTTGATACCATTAATAGTATCTCGATAGGATGTCACCATGGTAACAGTTGTGGAGTCGCGGCGTATTCGCTCATGGGGTTTATACGGATACCGTTCATCTTCGTCGACAAAATCCGATGCCATGATCGCATAACTCCCATCTTCAGCAGCACTCGAATCCTTCGAGTGACACTCCACATAGTCCGAGAACAATGCAAGGTTCGTCTCGAACTGAACCCCATGTGGAGTCTGCAAGACAAAGCGCATGTGTGAAAGATTCTCGTCTCCCAATTCATCATCTTCCCGGATCGTAATATTCCCCGACGATTCTGAAATGATGATCTCAGCATTAAAAACTGCATGTTGCAAAGCTGCAAAGACCTCCTGCACACCTCCCTTGGCTCCTTGAAATGGAGTGACATCGAATCTTACAATACAATAGTCTCCATCCACCGTATCATATCTCTCTTCTTGGAAACATGGGGCGGTGGGGTTCAACCCCCTCGTGTGTTCCATCAAAAATCTTCTGGCTTCTTGCAATTTAGGTCTTCTCAACGCACTCAATGCCCTCATCCTTCCCTGTTTATCTCTTCCCAGACGAATCTTCGTCTCTGTCGGATGCAGTCGATACAAACTCTGTTGGGAATAGCCTGCAAGCATTGCTTGAGCTCTGGCCAGCACCAAATGCTGCTCTTGTACTGCTTCTCGTAAAACCGCACTTCTAGCGTTTCGTCTCCTGTCCGATTGCGAGTGTTCTCCTTTTTCCACCAACGTCTTGAATTTCAGCACTTCCAGCTCTTTTTGCAGCGTTTCGATTTCATATTCCAGCGCCTGTTTCTCCTCTTTGCGGATCGTATGCGTGGCTTTTCGCTTTTTGTAAATGCGTTTCTTCTTAGCAGGTTTCGGCGTTAAATCGTCCTCGGAATGATGGTTTAATGGCTCAAACTTGACTTTTTCGTCGTTTGAACGAACGGCGAGGCCTCGTAAAGCCGCAGCGGCGTGGCGGTCAGCGCCATACGCCTCGCAATCGTCTTCTGTGCTTTCTTGACGCTGGAAGCTGCTCCGGAAGCCGCGTGACGACGAAGTTCGGCAGTGCGCACCAATCGACGCCATGATCGACTCGGAATGATGACGACCCGTCAAAAACTGAAGTTTGTTAAAACAGCTGATTGGCTGAAAGGGTGCTGAAATGGTGCTGAAATAGTTTAGACGAAAGGGTGAGCAAGTTGAAGTGAACAGAACTATTTGGGCAAACCCAGTGACTCCCGGACGCAGGAGAGGATGGTTTCTGCTATCTGACCCGACCTATCGCGCATTTCTCGAAGGTGTTGGATGGGGACGTCGAGGTCGGTGCGACAAATGCGACTGAAAGTCCATCGAGTCATGACCACGACAGCGTCACCAATGTTTTCCTCCTCGGAGGATGTGTGTCCGCTGTAGCTATCGACGTCCGAGTTCTTGGATAAAGAAGTGGTTTTGTGCAACGTGACCAACATAATAAATGTCGTGTCACGTCGAAGACGTTCATTTGGCCGATAGGGAAATCGGTCGTCTTCGTTCACGAAATCTGCTGTAGCCACCGCGTAGCTGTCGCTCTGCTTTTCTGCTTGGACGAACTCGGAGAAATGCACGAGGTTGTTTTCAACGAGGACACCTGATGTGGTTTCAGTCACAAGTCTTGACTGAGAGAAATCGGCGTTGTCATCCAGGTCGTCGTCTTCACGGATCGTAATGTTATCCGAGGCCTCCGACAGAATGATCTCGGCATTGAAGACTGCGCGTTTGAGAGCTTCAAACACGGCGCGAACTCCTCCTTTAACATTTCGAAGCGATGTTCGATCAAAGCGGACATTACAATAGTCTCCTTCTGCTGTCTCGTATCGCTCTTCATTGAGGTAGTTAGACGTAGGGTGGAGACCAAGACTGCGCTGCTCGATGAACTTCTTTGCGCACTGAAGTTTTGGTCCTCGCAACGAACTCAAAACCTCGTGTCGCCTATCTTGATCTGCTTCCAGACGAATGTACATTTCTGTCGGACGAACATGGTGCGAGTGACGCTGCGCGCACCCGGCTAGCAGTGCCTGCGTCGTGGCGATCACCAAGTGTTGTTCCTGCAGAACGCCCCGCAGCTCTGAATTGTGTGAAATCTGGTTGAGCGTAGACGGGTTTTCGTGGCCGTTTAGAATTAGTTGTCGGAGCTTGAGCGCCTCCAACTCCTTTTCCAAGTTTTGGATCTCCATTTCTAGCGTCTGCCGCTCCTCTTTTCGCACGGTGTGAGTCGACTTGCGCTTCTTGTACACGCGCTTCTTCTTCCTTGTTGGCACGTTGAAATCGATCTCATCGGGCTGGCCTTCCTCCTCTTGGTCCAGCTCAGCTTGTGTTGCTGCCGAGACCAGAGTGCGTAAATTACCAGAAACCTTCCATGATGCCATCGATCGGGCTTCGTCGATGTTGCAGCCAGTGTTTGTCAGCGACCAACCCTGGCCCAACAACAGTGAAGAGATTGCCGAACTCGGCGGTGAAGACATGTTCATCTGGAGGCAAAAGAGAAAATGGCGGGCGGGCGTATCGTGAGTGCACGAGGGCGCAATCAAACCACGTTTTACGCTCTCAAGAATACAATCGGATTTGCAGTCACTTAACAAGTCACAATGAGTGGGTCTGCTATCCTCAGACGAAACCGTAGCCACCGTCGTGGAAATATGGTTGTTGCTGCTGGTTGAGACGAGGGATTTTGGACTGAGCGCGTCTGCAGATGATGGACCGGGTGAAGGATCTGGAGGAACACTTTTTTTCTTCCTGAAAAGGAGCACTACTCCATGTGCACTATGTACAGCCGAATCGAACCCAAATCTGCCTAACTTAGTTTCATGCATTATCTTGGGGCACCTGTAGTCTCGCGGACGCAGTTCAAGATCATCTCGGAGACCCGACCAGACAAATTACGCATCTCTCGAAGTACTTGATGCGAGATATGTAGCTCGGTGCGGCAAATTCTTGTGAACGCCCAACGTGTCACCACAACCACAGGCTCTTCCGATGAATTGTGTACGCCGTCAAACTCCTTTTTCATCGTCGAGTCGACATGTGACGTCACTAAAATCGCTGCAGTTGCATCTCTCCGAACTCGCTCATGCGGACGATACGGAAACCGATCATCCACATCCACGAAATCTGCACTGGCCACTGCGTAGCTGCCCTCCGCGTCGTCATGGCAGAAGTCTGTAAAGTGAACGAGGTTGTTCTCCACAAGAAATCCACGATTCGACTGCGTCACCAATCGCAACTGGAAAAAATCTTCTTCAGTCAGGTCGTCGTCTTCGCGGATCGTAATATTGCCCGATGTCTCCGAAATGATGATCTCCGCATTATACATGGCATTATGCAATGCGTTGAGCACTGCACGAATTCCTCCCCTAACACCCCGCAGAGCCACTCGGTCGAATCGCACATTGCAATAGTCTCCTTCTGGAGTTTCGTACCTCTCTTCATGGAGATATTCTGCCGTGGGGTGCATCCCGAGGCTGCGCTGCTGGATAAACCTCCTGGCGTAAAACAGTTTGGGGCCTCGTAGTGTCTTTATAGTCTTGTGTCTCTCCGCTCGGTCTGCAGTCAGATGGATAAACATCTCAGTTGGACACACTTCGTACGAATGACGCAGTGTACAGCCCTGTAGCATTCCCTGGGCATGAGCCAGCACTAAATGTTGCGCCTGAACAACTTCACGTAGTGCAACATTGTGCTCTTGTTTCTTGCTAAGTGCTGTGTCTTCTTCACCGTTTTGCATAATTGTTTGCAGCTTGAGTTGCTCGAGTATCGCTTCGAGCGCGTAAATCTCCGTTTCCAGAGCTTGCTTCTCCTCTTTGCGTACTGTGTGGGTGGCTTTACGTTTCTTGTACACACGTTTCTTTTTCATTGGCGGAGATGCGTCACTTGCATTGGACTGTTGTTGTTGTTGCTGCTGCTGTTGCTCTTCTTGCTGTTTCGCCACAACACCGGAACGTGTCCGAGGCTGTTTGAGTGTGTCAACATCGAACTGCATCGCGTTCATGTGGTCAAAAACGCTGGTGCTGGACCGTGGGGTGGGAAGAGATACATTCATCGTGATATCGCGCTTGTAAATTGCTTGGCCACGCTCAGCACTGACTCAGAGCAGCAAATATGCGGTGCCGCTTGAGCAGGGCGAGGCTAAACTGCGAATGACGACTACGGTGCAGGTACATCTTGGACACCATAAACTCGATTACTTCGCATATATTATGTGAATCTCTTTCTAATTTCAAGCACAGTCTCGATATAAGCGTATATACAAGTATATATTCCTGTATAAATCAATATAGATTAGGGCATGTTTATTGACGGGGCAATTAATACCATACGAATTCGACGTAATCATGAAAATGCTTACTCGACGCCGACTTGGTGTGGTTGACAATTGGCCGAGTATTTCGCAAGACGCAACTGGATGCGAACGCTTCTTGTCTGATACCACTCCGTTCCGTAATGATAGTACGGTACCCATGTTTCCTGCTCGGGATTTGTGAAAATTCACCCAAGCCTGATGTTATTGGTAGAAAATAACGCGCTGTGCAAATTTCATTTTTTCTATGCGTCCAACGCCGATGAACGGCAAGTTTTCGCGCCAAAAAGGAAAAATGAGTGGTTCTGAGAGACGATTCCACCTGCGCTGCGAGAGATGTCGCCCATCCTCTCCACATTGCTTTATTTTTTTCTGCTAAAGCTTAATCATTCCATCATTTACTCCCAGACCCAACCAGCATCAACTCTAAAGAAATGTCTGCTACCCCCAAGCGCACTACCAGCAGCAGAAACGTCACATACAAAGAACAAGAGCAAATGGTGTAATGGGCCCCTCTGGCCTATTACATTGGTTATGCGATCACAGATTGGTGTGGTTCACACACTGTTGTCATGGAGGTAAAGGTGACGTAAACATGGTCAAATGTTTGCTCACATCCACCCATGGCACAATCAGTGATTACGCCAAGTGTTCTCTGCACTTCTTTGTGCATGATGATGGTTCCTCACCTGGGACATTATTTGGTAGCAAGGCCGGCGTGTCACTTGAGTTCTTGTGGCCAATCACAAGACGCCACGCGGCAGGAAGATTCTTCGAAGGAGAATCTTCAAGTTCAACCTGATTCAACCCAAGGTTTTATACTACATGTGTAGGTTAAATTACATTTAACCTCAAGGGTCCCTAGTGGTTTTATTCATAGGATTCAGGAACCATAAGCTTATTTCAATTCAGTTACAACTTTCCCTCAAGTACTCAAGTCGCCTTCCTCCCTCCAAGTCGGGACTTCCCTCCGAGTCGGGAACGCTTCCTCAACCGCGCAATCGTGCGTGCCGTGTTTTAGGGACTGTTGTAAACAACGCCCCATTACACCTGGTAGCACTTTGTGGTCCTTCCCGCGACCGGAAGTGACTGTTTGCGCGACTGCCAAGAGCAGGTTGACAAACGTTGATTGCCTGGTTGTGATTGCAGCATCACATCGGATCCTCTTTTCTTTGGGTCTGTGGTTTAGTGCCGTTGTGCCTGTCCCGCCTTTGAATTTTAGAGTCTAAACGTTCTGATTGCTACGGAAATCACAAGCCAGAAATCCAGTCTCCTCGACTGAGTCATAGAGGCAGCGGACATGGAAGTCTCTCATGGTCCAGCAGTACCGGAAACTGTTGAGTTGACTAATGAGCAATTCCCTCATTTGTCTTCTCCTGGGTGGGCAGCCTTGGAGCGAATGCTATTGAGGGTAACCGGTTATGCCTGTACCAGGTTACGGTGAACCTGTCCAATCCGATCACACGATGTTTACGGTACGTTGATTACGCTACCGATGATTAGACGAGTAGGATGATTGGACGAGTGCAGAGTGATGGTGATTGGATGCACCAAATGATTGGATGCAGTGCTGCGTGTCTATGAGGATAGCTAGGCAATGCAGACAAAGTAAGCTCCGATAAATCAATCACTTTCGAATCTCCCTTCTTCCCCTCAAGTGGTCAAGTGTCCTCGCTCCGGTCAAGCTCCGAGTGGTGACTCTCCCCCTCCCTTCTCTTCGTCCAAGATCCGTGACCTTTATCAGGTTATGAGCCCAAGCACCATGTCCTCTGCCCAAGACGTCTCCACCAAGGTCTCCATCGACAAGTTCAACGGCGACAACTACGCGACGTGGAACCGCTACATGCGTGGCGTGTTCCTGACCAAGTCGGTGTGGCATGTCGTGAACCGTGAAACGACTCCGACCTTCGCGGACCCAAGGGCCAAGGACGAATACGTCAAGGCGAGCAACATCGCGTTCGGCCTGATGCTGCTCCACATGGACGCGGACTACCATCACGTGGTTGACAACTGCGAGGAAGCGTGGGTGGCGTGGTCGCGCCTGAAGACGCTGTACGGAGGATCGCAGAAGGCTGGTCGCATCTACCTGAAGCGACAGCTCTTCAGCATGGAGATGACGGAAGGCGGCAACGTGTTGCATCATTGCAACGAGGTCCTCAACATCAGCGCCAAGCTCAGCAGCATCGGCGCCAAGATGGAGGACGAGGACGTGGCGATCTGCTTGTTGCGCAGTCTCCCCAAGAGCTACGAGAACGTCGTGCTGAACTTGGAGATGAGCACTGCGGAGCTGAAGACGCAAGACGTCGTGAAGGTGCTCACGAACGAGCATATCAAGCGGCAAGGCGAGAAGAAGACCGACTCGGTGAAGACTGAAGACGCGGCGAAGGCGTTCAGTGCCGAGAGAGAGTCTCGCCAGTGCAGTTACTGCGGAAAATTGGGGCACGTCATCGACAAGTGCTGGACCAAGCAGAAGGACGAGAACCGAGGTGGTCGACGCGGCGGCAATGGCCGTGGACGCGGGGCCAACAATGTCCAGTGGCGGAACGACGACTACGAATACGACTACGACCGGGTCGCGTTTGCGGTATCCCTGGAGTGCGGACTTTCGACGGGCAAGGGTATGTCCGGGATGTGGGCGGTCGACAGCGGCGCAACGCACCACATCTGCAACAACAAGGCCAAGTTCGCCACGCTGAATGAGCAAGACGAGGGCGAACTGTCGGTGGCTGACGGCAACAAAGCTGCCATCAAGGGTGTGGGGACCATCATCGAACGAGTGGTTCTGCCCAACGGCGACGAGCGCGACATCGAGATCAAGGACGCGCTGTACGTGCCGAACATGAACAAGAATCTGCTGTCGGTGCCGCAGATCAACAAGAGTGGCAAGTTTCAAGTGGTGTTCGACGGTGCGAGCATGCATGTTGCGCGCAAGAGCTCGAAGCAAGTGGTGGCGACGGCTGACCTCGTGGACGGACTCTACTGGCTGCGCACTCCACTGCGTTCTGCGAATGCGACGACGTCGGCGCGTAACGTGGATCTTCATGCGCGGATGGGTCATGCTCCGATCGACGTGCTGCGCAAGATGGTCAACAACGGCATGATCAAGGACGCCAAGGTACCCTTGAAGTCGAGTGGGCCAAGTGTGTGTCGCGGGTGCCAGCAAGGGAAAATGGTCCAAAAGCCGTTCCCGACTAACCGCGACAAGCGCCGTTACGACACGTTCGAGCTTCTCCACTTCGACATCTGCGGCCCCATGGAGGAAGAATCGTTGGGTGGCAGCAAGTATCTGCTACTCATCACGGACGAAGCCAGCGGATGCATGAAGGGTTTCTGTCTACGCGCCAAGTCGGAGAGCGAAGAGTGCCTCAAGAGCTACATCGCCAAGGTGCAGACGCAGTTCGGCAAGCAGGTCAAGTTCGTGCGTCACGACGGAGCCCGCGAGTTTGCGACCAATTCGCTCAAGGCCTTTTACGAGGACCAAGGCATCGAGCAGCAGCCCACGGTTCGGTACGCGCACCAGACCAACGCCACGGCAGAACGCGCCAACCGAACCATCGTCACGATTGGTCGCAGCATGCTGCACCATGCCAAGTTGGACAAGTGTTTCTGGGGCGAAGCGGCGATGACTGCCATCTACGTCAAGAACCGGCTGCCGTCGCCCAAGATCGAAAACAAGACTCCGTTCGAGATCGTGTACAAGTCCAAGCCAAGCGTGAAGCACATGCGTGTGTTTGGGTGTCGGGCGTACGTCCTGACCCCAAGGGAGAAACGACTCAAGTGGGATCCCAAGGCTCGCGCTGGTCTGTTCATGGGCTACGAGGAAGTGTCGAAGGCGTATCGAGTTTATGACATCGAGGCGGGGAAGGTGGTGATTTCTCGCGATGTCACCTTCGACGAATCGAGTTTTGGTGGTGTCTCGGCGGGAAGTTCAAGCGATGACGACGAAGATGCTAGCCTGGACTTCGACTCCCTCGAGATCAACGATGCCGACAGTGCGGGCCCGATGGAGTTCAAGCAGGCGGGGAAACGCAAGGCCCGCTCAAGTGATGCCGGTGATATGTCAGCGAGCTCACGTTCTGTTCGCCATGGAGCTGGCTTGGAAGAAGCAAGTGCTCCTGACAACTCGTTTGGGCGTCGGGCGAAACGACGATCAAGTGTGCGAATGGAGCCTGATCTGGCTGAAGAAGAGGAGAAGGATGCTCATGACGACGAAGATGACGACTCGACTCCTCCCGCATTTTGGCGAGCAAGCGCCAACGCAGTGGAAGCCGGCGATTTGTCTGAGCCGACGACATTCCAAGATGCGGTGAACGGACCCGACCAAGTGCATTGGCGCAAGGCCGTCCGCGCAGAGCTCAAGTCGATGCGACTTCGTGGGGTGTTTCGAGCTGCCAAGTTGCCGAACGGACAACGCGCCATCGGGACCAAGTGGGTGTTCAAGATCAAGCGCAAAGCGGACGGATCCATCGAGAAGTACAAGGCGCGTCTCGTGGCCAAGGGGTTCAAACAGAAGTACGGCATCGACTACACCGAGACGTTCTCGCCCGTGATCAAGTACGTGACGTTGCGCATGGTGATCGCGTTGGCCAAGTACTTCGACTGGCCGCTGGACCAACTGGACGTGGTGACGGCATTCCTGTACGGCGTGATGAAAGAAGTGGTGTACTGCGCAGTGCCAGAAGGGGTCGAGCTGGACGGTGACTTCGACTGCCTGGAGCTGGTGAAGGCGATCTACGGTCTCAAGCAAGCTTCGCGCGTGTGGAACGAGACCTTCGACGAGTACGTGTGCTCCATCGGCTTCCAAGTCTCGGCCTACGACCCGTGTCTCTACATGAAGATTGTGGACGGTCACTGCGTGCTGTTGCTGGTGTACGTGGACGATGTGTTGGTGACCGGGAGTTCGGCCGATCTGATCGCGCGCACCAAGAGCGACCTCAAGACGCGGTTCGAGATGACTGACAGCGGCAAGTGCGCGTTTGTGCTGGGCATCGAGTTGGTGGACAACGCTGACGGCAGCGTGACGATGTGCCAGCGACGCTACGTGGACGACATTCTCAAGCGTTTCGGCATGGAGGAGTGCAAGGCTGTGGTGAGTCCGGCGGATTTGAGCTCTCGACTGGTTCCAAGCGACGCGCCGACCAAGGTGAACGCCCCGTTCCGCGAAGCTGTGGGTGCGCTCATGCACTTGATGACCGCGACCCGACCGGACATTGCTTTCGCCGTGGGCTATGTGTCGCGCTTCATGGAGAACCCCCAAGTCGAGCACTGGACTGCGGTGAAGCGCATCCTGCGCTATCTGCAGGGAACCAAGTCACATGGGATCTGCTTCCAGCCGGGTGACAAGATCGACTTCCGCGGGTACTCCGACGCAGACTGGGCTGGTGACCACTCCGATCGCAAGTCGACTTCGGGATACGCGTTCATGCTGATGGGCGCGCCGGTGAGCTGGGGAAGCAAGAAGCAGTCAAGTGTGTCGCTGTCTACGAGCGAGGCGGAGTACATTGCACTCAGCCTGGCCATTCAAGAAGGCAAGTGGGTGCACCGCCTGTTGTGCGAGATCATGGAGGCGGCAAGCGAGGCGGGACCCGAGCTCAAGATTCTCGAGGACAACCAGTCGTGCATCAAGATGACCAAGAACCCTGTGAACCATGGCCGCGCCAAGCACATCGACATCAAGTACCATCACATCCGAGATGAGGTCAAGCGTGGTGAAGTGAAGCTCGAGTACTGCGAGACTGCGACAATGCTGGCGGACATCATGACCAAGACGCTCCTGGGACCACGTCACAAGGACCTCACGGCGGCTCTCGGAATCCACGCGTGTTCGCATTGAGGGGGCGTATTGAGGGTAACCGGTTATGCCTGTACCAGGTTACGGTGAACCTGTCCAATCCGATCACACGATGTTTACGGTACGTTGATTACGCTACCGATGATTAGACGAGTAGGATGATTGGACGAGTGCAGAGTGATGGTGATTGGATGCACCAAATGATTGGATGCAGTGCTGCGTGTCTATGAGGATAGCTAGGCAATGCAGACAAAGTAAGCTCCGATAAATCAATCACTTTCGAATCTCCCTTCTTCCCCTCAAGTGGTCAAGTGTCCTCGCTCCGGTCAAGCTCCGAGTGGTGACTCTCCCCCTCCCTTCTCTTCGTCCAAGATCCGTGACCTTTATCAAATGCGTGGGATCATTGGTGAAGCAGCTGTGATCAGTTTGCTGAGATCAGCGTCACCAGATGACCAGAGGAACGCGGCCGTGAACTTCATGCATCACGAGATCATGACCTCTCATCGACAGCAAGCAACTCCTGTCTCGACGATGAGAGTGATGCCTCTGAAGCTCAACATTTCTCCGTATCGCGGCGGAGAAAACGAACCTCTGGCAAGATGGTTCGTTGAGTTGGATGCGGCAGTGGCTGCAAGACAGCTCCAAGACCCAGTTCAGCAAGTGTTGTTCGCGATGTCCAACCTTGTGGGTCGAGCGAAGAGTTGGGCATATGGGAAGCGTTTGGCGGAGCCAACCTGCTTCTACAATCTCGACGACTTCAAGCAGGAGCTGAAGCGCGCGTTTGAGCCTCCGCAGAGCGAATTTCGCGCTCGTGCTGAGTTCCTCAAGCTTCGGCAAGGACGCCAAGACCTCCACTCATATGCACAGCGCGCACGATATCTCGTGTCGTGCATTGTGGATCAGTCGATTGACATGGCAGCGCAAGTTGTCACGTTCATGGCCGGCTTGGATGACGGGCCAATCCGGAACCAGTTGTTCCGCGAGTACCCGACGACGTTGGACCAAGCCATCGAGAGAGCGATGCAAGAAGAATTCAGTACCAAGCAAGCCAAGTTTGGTGGACCTATTCCGCGTCAAGTCCGCATGTCGTCGCCAGTAAACGACGGCCCAGAGCCGATGGACTTATCATACGCTTCCACGTCGGGAGACGTACGTCCGCGTGGTAATGGCAAATGCTTCCGCTGTGGGAAGCCAGGCCACATCGCTCGGAACTGCAGGGTGTCTTTGCCGGAACGGCAAGAGACACGGGGGTCACGTTCGAACCAGACCAGCAACCGAAACTTCGGTCGCCGGTTCGACCGTTCCCGAGGGTAAAAAAACGGGAACGACCAGTAGGGGCGGGGCTCCCTACTGGGTCTAACGAGAGGACTGTGGATATTGTGGAGATACAGAACTCTGGCCCCGATGTGCGCGGCGCACATGAAGATTCCACTAAGAGTGATGGCAGTGTCAATCAGAGTTCTGCTCTGATCATACTCAAAGTTTACGTGGATGGTATCGCATCGCCTCTGCGTGCTTTGGTTGACACTGGCGCGTCGAACAACTTTGTTCGGGCGAAGGTCGTGATTGGGAATGGTATGATTTCACCCGATGCGACGAATGATATGGCTGTTCGGTTGGCTAATGGGTCGACTGCGAGAATGCCAAAGCGAACGGTGCGCTTGGCAATTGAGTTTGAAGGTTTCCGAGGTGAAGACGAGTTCATTTTACTCGACCTCGATGACAAGTTTGACATCATCCTGGGCATGCCGTGGTTGAAGCGTTATCAACCTCGCATTGACTGGATGAAGAAGAAGATCTCCGTTGACAAGTCGTGCATTGCAGCCGCATTGAGCTGCATGACAACGGATGAAGTGATGTGGGCATATACATCTGTGGAAGGTGTGTCAAACGAGACCCAGGAGTGCGATGGCCCCTCGATCTCGGGAGACAAGCCCGTGAAGACCGCTGGAGGTGGAGCAGTCAGGTGCCATGAAAAGATTACTCCTGTTGCCAAGAACGACGAAGGACCGCGTTCTGGCGTGAAGAATGAAGACCAAGAGAAGATCGACGACGAAGGATTTCCGTCATCAAGCATCTCTGATCAAGATGCAAAGGAAGGTGATGAAGGTGGTGACCCACAGAGAGGCACTACAAGCAGCTATGCAAACGTCGTGGTCTACAATGATGAGGGTGACAGCACAATAATGCGTCATGTCCAAGTGGAAAATCCTCCCAGCACGGTCGAAGAGTTGACTTCCTTGCCATCGATGAGCAAGAAGACGCTGAAGCGTAGCCCGGCGAAAGGCGAAATTTCGCAGCTTTGCGCGATCGTCAAAGCGATCGACAAAGACTTCGTCAACACTGCATCAAATGTGAATGTAGATGTGTTGAACGGAAAGAGAGGTTTGAGGAGAAGTCATGGGACGCTCTCAAGACGAACCCCGTGTATGCGCTTGCCAGGGAATTCGAAGATATCTTCCCGAACAAGGTGCCAGACGAGTTGCCATGTGACAGAGGCATTCGTCACGAGATTGATGTACTTCCTGGCACGAAGTACTGCATCACAAGACAGTGGCCGTTGCCGAAGGAACAAGTCGATGCGATCGACGAGTTTTTCGCACAACGTGCTAAGGCTGGTCACGTGCGAGAGCGCAAGTCTCCGCATTGCAGCCCACTTTCTGTGTGAAGAAGGCGACTGGCGGGTGGCGCATTGTTCATGCGTTCAACAAGTTGAACGATGCAACCATACCTGCTCAGACTCCGGTTCCGCGCAAGGACATGCGACACGAGGCAGTTTCCCACATTCTGGGACAGCCGATTTTCAGTTGCGACAGTGGAGTTTCGGAGTTTTGATTGGTGGACGTGGAGTGGATCTACTGCGCTATTTTGTGGAAAGAGTGCGTGGTTTGAATGGTGAGCGTGTGGAGAGCCAAGGATGGGCCCTTAGGTTCCGGAAGCGCGCGTTCCAGAGATGTACACTCTGAAACGCACATGCGCTCAGTCCGGAACCGCCCACGTCCTGAACACGGGTCGCCAGGAAGAAGCACAAATTGTCTGCACGAACGTATCGTGTCAGACAACCCGTATTGCCTCGGCTCAAGGCACTGAATACCACCGTTCCAGGCCCAAGAATCACTCAAGTACACCCGCAAGCAAGAAAGTATGAAGGGCAAGACCCACGAGACCCACTAAGACACAAGACATGAACGTGTATGGACTCCCAGGTGTTCAAGAACATCTAGCAATGTGTCGTGATGATGTTGAAGACAAATGAAGCCTGAAACCGACGGCCCAGACTCCTAGAAGTCTGAAACTGACCCCCAAAAGTCTGAGACCGTCCCCGTTCCAGAGATACATGGCCTCGTTTCAGAGATTCCAAGCCTCGGTTCAGAGATTAGCGACTGCTGTGGACATTACTGTCGTGTAGGATTCACGATAAAATTCTCACGTGTCGGGTGAGTTCCCACCAACAACACACGCTAACCCGCAAAGGTTAGCGACTGTTGGACCAAACCTGAAGATCAGGAACGATCCCTTACACCGGGTCGGTTGCAAGCGCTTCTGTGCACTGCGATCGTATAGGTTAACCTTTTATTTAACTCCTCTAGCCACGAGCTAAGGCTAGGAAGCAGTAAAACCCTGCAGTCCCTCAGAAGGAAGGGTACCGGCGTGTTAGGCCTCGTACAGGGGCGCCGAGGTATAACCTCGGCGGGAAGTCTAGAACACGCAAGAACCCTCGGTCCTCACGAATACACACAGAGCAACACTCTAAGGTCGCTCCCACACACACTCGACCACGCTTCACTCTTGGCCTAATTATAGACGAACCCTCGGCGATGCACCTTAGCTCAATCTACAGGCATCCACCCTACCTGAGCGTGTCCTGCACTACAATAAGCTAACTACACTTACCGGAGACGGACTTGACCCTTGTCGGCTTGGGGGGAAGACTGCTTATTTATTTCTGCTTATTTGTGGCTCAGAGAGCCTCTGTAGGTCTCCCTATACCTACTCCTATATTCCTATACAAATATCAAGTGTGAACAGATCTCGGTGGGAGACTCTAGAATCCCACATAGGTACGACCGAGACCACGACAACACGGTGATGTGTGGCACATAACCCTATCCTAACCTAATTCAATACCTCGGTCGGGTTATATTAGTACGACCGAGGGTGTCACTAATTCCTCTCTGTCACTCTGCTGCGGTAAATGTGTTCCGCCAATCACAGCCGCGCCTTTCACTGAAAGCGTCCACGAAGGTTGCCCTTGCAACGGAGGCCGCGATCCGGGTCAAAAACCCAACACCACAACTGCCCCCGCGACGACGGGAGCCCGCACAACTGGTGACCGCCGTCGTGCCCGGTGACCCCGCCACCATGTCTCGCCGCTCGCGCGCGCTGGCTGAAGCAACGGGTACCGCCGTCCGTGCTCTCAGTGAGTTCCGTCAGGTACGAGTCTTGATCACCTGCCGTAGTGTCGCTGCCCTCAGCCGTTCTGACACCTCTGTGCTCGTTGTCACCGCTTCTTCGCTCGTGTAGGCTCCGGCTGATCCACCAAGCGAGGATCCAGATCCCTCTGAGTCGTCGGCCGAAGGTCCGCCGTCGACTCGTCCCGGCAACTCGCACGGCTCGTCCACTACCGACACCTCGGTTGGGTATCGGTCGGTGTTCGGCCTCTCTTCGGCCCCGAGTTCGCCGCCGACGCCCCCTGATGACGCTGAAGTTCGTCCGCTCCTGGCTCTGGCTCGGTCCGGTGATTCTTCGCTCGGCGAAGCATCGGCCGGCGACTCGAGTGTCCCCTCGGAGTCAGCCGCTGTTGCTGCACTACCCACAGAGCCTTCGGCTCCTGCACTCTCGGAGCAGCAACTCCTGCAGTTGGGTCGGCTTGTCGTTGGTGTCGCTCGTCAACCGCCGTTGCGCGTCGACGCTGTGCTGGACCGGCGCCTAGAGCGCGCTACAAGCCTCGGTGACGTCTTGTCTGCTGCCGTTGCGCCTCCTCGTCTTCCTCTCTCCGAGTACGAGGTGATGGTCTCTCTGAGGCAGGAGATTGATTGTCTCCAGGACGAGCTCAAGGACACCGAGGACAAACTTGACGAGGAGGTCCGGCTCCGCATACAGGCTGAGTTCTTCTGCACTCAAGCTTCGGGGGAATGCAACTCGGCTCTGGACGCCCTGCAGCTCTTCCGGCGCGAGAACACGGACCTCCGCCGGCACCTTGTAGCTGCCAATGCCGAGATCTCGACCCACGCCGAGATTGTGGAGTCTCTGTCCCGCCGCCTCCAAGCCGCCGAGCAGTCGTCTGCCTCCTCCATTCGGCTCATCCAGAAGGAGCGCGAGAGGTTCAAGGCAGGCCTCGTTGCGTACAACGCACAAACCGTCAAGCTTCGGAACTACCTGATCCAGTCCGACCGGGGCTATGCGGCCAACCAAGACCCTTCGCCGCAAGTGAAGGCGCTGCTGGCCGAGAATGCGAGTTTGCAGCGCGCGAATGCTGTCCTCCGGCAAAACTCGGCCGACCACGGATTTGACGTCGACACGTTGATCATCTCGGCTGCTGGTACGTTCTCCTGCTTCTCTTTCCACCTTGTTCATCCACTTATCCGGTGCTAACATGCTCTCAACCTTCGGTCAGGTATCACTTCCCAAGACATTGACTGGGAGTTATTGGGGTTGGCCCCACCGAGGCCTCTGCTCACGCCCCTCCGAAGTTCGAGCTCTAGAGACTCGGCGGATGATGGTGACTCGGCGGATGAGGAAAACTCGGCGGATGCATGTGTCGACCCTGACGATGGAGACGACAGTGATGACGCCCCTTTGATACCGTCAGCCAAGCGTCGGCGGCTTGGTCGCACCGGCAAGGCTTCCGTGGGCCCTCGGCTGACGCCTGGCACGGCTCCCAGGTCCAAGCTCCCGGCCGGCAAAAGGCTCGGTCGACCGTCGGTTGCCCCCAAGAACAAGACGGTCCCCTCGTTCAAAGTGACCCGGCCTCCGGCGTCCTCACTGGCAGCTCCACCAGGACCTCCGCCGACTTCTGTCCCGTCGTCTGTGCCTCCTGCAGTTCCAGGGAGGCTACGGCCACTGCCTGGGCGTTCGCTGCCGACCCTGACCGTGGCCAGGACTCCTCGTTCGGGGCCCCAGCAGCGGCAATCGGCACCGACGCCTCCCGTTACGCCTCCACCGACAACTCCCGCATCTCCAAGCTCAAGTTCGGTGGCGACCGCATCTCTGCCCGGCTCGGCTCCTGTCTCCCCAGCGCCAGATTCTCCTTCGACGGGGCCGGCCGAGGTGACGGACTTGACGTCGGACGAAGCTGAGGATGTCAATGTGGTCGTGGTGTTCCCGTCAACTGGGCCCTTCTCGTCCACGTACGTCCGGGCTCCTCGTCGTGATGGTCGCCCGACCCGCAAAGTCTCGATCACTGGCGAACTGTTGTCGATGGAGGCTGCAGAGAGGGAAGCCGCGGACGACGACTTCATTCTCGGTCTCTCCGACACCTCGGCCAGGGTCCCCGCCCCCTCCGGGTCTGTCCCGCTCGGCTCGGCGGCTGCTGGTGTTTTGCAGGGTTTGGTGGCCGTCAGTACGGCACCCCAAACATCGGTGGTAGCTGTTCCTGCTGCGGCTGGAGGTGCTCAAGTAGTCGCTGCCACGACCGACAGTTCTAGGGCTTCTGCAGTCGTCGGAAATCGACCCCAAGTCCCGGTCGTTTCGACTACAGCTGCCCCTGTCTCTGTGAGCTCGGTCGTCACGGCTGCCGTTAGTTCTGCTTCTGTGAGCTTGGTCACCCCTGCTCCGACCTCTCGGCGCTCTTCGAGGGCTCGTCGGCCCCGTACCGAGGTCACGGCGACCGTATCCAAGACTCCAGGCACGGATTCGGCAATCTTTTACCCCTCAGGTGACCGATGCCTCGGCGGCGCGTGGGTCAAAGAAACTTCCCGACCTCGCCAATGAGTACTTGGAGCCTGGGTTTACGAAGCCTGGAGCACAAAAGGCTTGGTGTCAGATTCAGAACCAGAGCGTTCCTGACTCTTTGGCCAAGGAGCTGAAAACTCCGTGCTCGGTCGAGGTTCTGAAGGTCTTCTTGGCTTGGACGGCGCCCGAGCACCCGTGGCACGCGGTGCGCGTGGACTTGCCGGAACTTCCGTGCATGTTCGAACTCGGGCAGTCTACGCCAGGCACCAAGATCTCTATTCGTGCTACTGGCCCTGCTCTCCAAGTCAAGTTTTGGCGCCAGTTCAAGGGCATTTCTACCGACAAGACTGAGAAAGCAGACCTCGGTCTAGCTACCTGGGAGCGCCGCCATTGGATCCAAGCCTCGGCTGTGGAGCGTTGGCTCAAAGAGGAGGACGCGAAGCGGCCAGGCGACCCAGTCCTGCTGGAAATTCGAGAGCTCTGGGTGCGGCTCAACAAAGAGCGCAATCTTCGGGCCGATCGCCTCCGCCAGCAGATGGTGTATCGGTACTGGGAGATGTGTGTTGAGCGCGATGGAGAGCCTCGGCGCTACCCCGCCGAGAGCCTGCTCGAGCCGACGAATCTCCAATACCCTTTCGAGGTTATGGAGTGGGCTCCACAGACCGAGGATTGGTTGGCCGAGCTTCGGACGCTTGATGGCCAGCAGCCGTGGAGGAACTGTTGGATTGACGTGCCCTCGGCGCATCCGTACAACACCACGTACGCGCCAAGCAATCCCCAAGCTCCCCTGTTCGTTCCTCGGAGCATGACCCGCGCTGAAGTCGGCCGTATGATCATGGTGGATCCGTCTCTGAAGCCAAGCGAAATCTCAGCGCCCTGGGTCGCTGAATTCTCGGACACTGTGGCCGACGTCTCGGCTGGTAGTGACGAAGAGTCCAAGGGTGGTACCTAGCTCGTGCGGCCTCTGCCGGTCATGTCGACCAAGTCTAAACCTCGTCCAAGTTTCTTCCATGTTTTCCGGTCTTCGCTCAAGCTACTCAAGTATCGTCAGAAGTTCGTAGCGTAGTAGTCGTAGCTCTTGAGCCTCCTTAATTCGTCAAATTCCAAATCTCGTTCCGACATCGTTCACATCATATACAAACATGCAAAGTTCGGTACAGTAGCAACTTTCGTCTGACACTGGGCTGTACCGGCCCCACAGGCAGTTCAAACTTCGGTCGACACTGCAACTAGTTCTCGTCAGCGACTTGAACCATCTACAAACGTCGGTCGCTGCGCCGCTCGCGCAAATAGTCGTAGAGCAAGCCTCCTCATGACAAACTCGACGCTGGCTCCCAAGTGGGTTCGTCATAGTTAACTCACTTCACCTGGAACTCCCGGACGGCTCTCTCAGTGCTCGTAGACAACGGCATACGGTCACCGAGGATAGCCTCGACCTCAAATTCTCCAGTGAGCTGGTCTGGTTCCCGACTGTCCTCGGGGAGCAACTCCTCGTCGAAATCCAATCTTGAGTCTTCGGTTACTTCACAGGCTAACCGGACACTCGGTCGGCTCTCAAATTCATCGACTGATTTGAGGCGGGATACATGCACGATAGGGTAAAACTTGTACCCGCTGCGGTCAGGCAGCTCCAGCTCGTACGCAAATTCCTCGACTTTCCTCTTCACTCGGAACGGTCCGTGCCATCGGTGGGCCAATTTCTTGGTCAATCCAGGCTTAACCCGTTCCATATACAACCAGACTCTGTTCCCAGGCTGGAAGAGGGGCCTCGTTGTTACGTCTGAAGCTTGGTTAGCTGCCCCTGACCTCGGAGACATGTCGACCGAGGCCTCTATCTTACGCGAAGTCGGTTTAGCAGCCTGTTCGCGTCCACTTAGTCGCTCGTTGTGCTCTTTTGCCCGCCGAGCCTTCTCAACCGACTGGTATTCTTTTGCCATTTCCCACGCTATCTCTTGTTGTCGGTTGACTTCTCGGCGCCATGCCAGAGCATCGGTCTGTCCTCCAGAACCTCGTTTGAGCGATGAAGCCATGGCTCGGAGGGTGGACCGTGCGTCCCGTCCGTGTACGAAGTAATGCGGCGTCTCCCTTCGCGTGGTATCCATCGAGTTGTTGATAGCGGAGATCAACTTCTCGGCGATTTCATCCCAATCTTGCTGTAGCGGGTCCTCGGCATATACCCGCACCGATTGCATCACGGTTTTCACCGATCGCTCCTGTTGGCCATTAGCCTGCGGCCTATAGCTCAAAGTCGCTCTCGACCTTGACTGCATCATCTCGGTGAAGGCTTGGAAGACCTCGCTCATGAACCGAGGGTCTCGGTCATGGCGAATCAGTGTAGGGGCACCGAACCTTGCGTGCACACACTCTTGGAATGCTTTTGCCACGCTCAGAGCAGCGGTGTCCGCCATAGCTTTGCCCATCACATATCCCGTGAACGCGCACTGAAAGAGTAGAAGAGCTGTGTTCCCTTGACGAGACTTCGGTAGAGGTATAACAAAGTCCATCGAGACGATTTGGAACGGCCGCTCGGCGAGAATGTTTCCAGGAGAGTAGCCGCGGAACTGCGGTCGGCTCTTGCTCGAGCTACAGTCGGGGCATGACCTTACGTGCTGTTCGACATCTGCATATAGGCCGATCCAATAGTAGTCCAACTTAACCCTGTGATAGATCCGGACAATACCTTGGTGGCCACCTTCCAAAGAGTCGTGACAGCTCTGTAACACTTCTTGAACCATCGTTGGGGGTACCACTAGCCGCAGCTTCATCTCCTCTTGTTGCTCTTCACCCCTCCGAGGGTTCCCACCGAGATAGTAGAGCACATTGTCCTGGCTAAGTACAAACCTGTCGGACATTTTCCACGCATCTCTTGCTGCTCTGTAGCCGATCGTAGACTCTTCTCCGCGCAGCACCGTCTTGAGGTTTGACCACCGTAGTTCTTCGTCTTGAGCAGTGGCGATCCGCCGCCTCCGCTCTCGTTGGATAACGAGAGGGTCTATATCCTCGGCGTCAGGCATTGCGGGAGGGTGCTCTTGCGCACTCGATTGCTCGGCTCCCATATCATTCTGTACCTCAGTGGGCACGCTATTCGCTTCGTCTCGACATTCTGCACCTTCTGGACCAGCGGCCGACACTTCGTCTGCAAATCTGACATGTTTCTCCTTCGCCTTCGCTTGTCCTCTTGTCATGACCGTTAGGCATCTCGGCTCGCATTCTTCACCACTTACGAAGTCGAAAAAATTCTTGCGAGTGGGTACGCCCCAGATGTCGTAGGCTAGGCCCACATTGACCGAGGGTTTGTCCACAACTGTGTCCTCAGTAGGCGACTCGTAGATGACGTCTTGGATGCGGTTCAACTCGGACAGTTCGGACTTCCTGGCCTCGGCCAACTCCTCGTTGGATACCTTGGACTCCAGTGTCTCGCTCGCTAAAGAATCTGCAGCTGCGTTGAACTCTCGAACGACGTGTAGGTACTTCACCGTCCGAAGCTTTGCCGTGAGTTCTCGGTGGCGGTTCAGCTGCGTCATGAGCGATTACTTCCGACATGCTATCACCCCTAGGGACTGCTGGATTGCGAGTCTCGAGTCTCCCACGATGACTAAATCCTTGGCCCCGTGTTCCAGCGCAGCCAAGACCCCATTGTTCATTCCCGCATACTCAGCGAGGTTCACTGTGGTCGTCTCGAGATAAGCACTCGCGGCAGTCACTATAGTCCATTCTGGTAATTTCCACAAAATCCACGAGCAGCTGCCATACCCGCCGTGCTTCTCGGTCTTCGCCGAGCCATCGAACGACATCGCCAACCCATTCTAAGACTTCGGTAGCCGTGCGTACAACAAGTGCGGGTCCATCCGGACACCCGGTGACCCCTTCGTTGGTGGTGCTACCGAGGCCAGCGAATCTTCCAGGTCCACAAAGATCGTTAGGCCCGCTTGGAGCAGCTGGGCAAAGACGCAATCCTTTTCCTTGATTCGTTGCACTACCAAGTGCCACGGGGACAGCACGACCGCGAACTGTACTGCACGACCGAATAGGGACTTCGACTTGTGCACCCAGTCGAGCGTCGAAAACCGCGTATAGACGTGGATGGTCCGACCTGCTAAGGTAGTGTAGCACGTCTTCAGCAGCAATAGAAGGGCTAATACCTCCTTCTCGGCTGGATGATAATTCATCTCGGCGTCCTTGAGAACTCGCCCACAGAACCGGACAGGGTGCATCTTGCCGTCATGCTCTTGCATAAGCGTCGGGCTAAGTGCCCACTCATTCGCAAACAGCATCACGTGCACATTCTTGGCTCGGTCGAAATGCCGAAGTATTGGTGCGTCTGCCACCTTCGCTTGCAGCGTAACGAAACTTCGTTTGGCCGCCGAGAGGTCACCCCCTGGTGCAAAGTCATCGTCCTTCAGCTGGTATAGCGCAGCACCGTACACCGCAAAGTCCTGGATGAACCGACTGTAGTAGTCGAGCGCACCAAGGAAAGCCTGCATTCCCCTTTTTGTCGTCGGGAACGGCAGCTCGGTCGCAGCCTTCATCTTCTTAGGGTCGGCCCGGATACCCTCGGCCGATACCACATGTGATAGAAACTCCACTCGTGACTGGACAAAGCTGCTTTTAGGGAAGCTCACGCTAATCCTGCACTCGGTGAACCGCTGCAACAGTCTATCCGGCGTCGCCAAACAATTATCGAAAATCTCGGCGCCGAAGCAGATGTCATCCACGAATGACCGCCTACCAAAAACCGGTACGAGTGAGGACTCGTCCAGCTCGCCATTGGCAAACATGTCTGCAACAGGGCTGTTCACCAGCTGCGAAATGGCGTCCATAGTGGATGCAGACTCTCGGTCGGCATCGAACTTAGTCCGTGGTGCTCCCGAGAGTCGCTCCGAAACCTCGGTCACCCCAGGTCTGGCGAGCTTAGCATCTTCTTCAGCTGCCTGCATGAGCTCCGAGTAGTGCTTCCATCCGCCCTTCGGTTGAACGAAGCCCCAAAGCGCATTGTCGATCATTCGCTGATAAATCATCGGCGCGTTCTTGAGGCCGAACGGCATACGCAGCCATTCGAAGTGCCCCAGTGCACACACAGACGCCGAGATCTTGCGAGCTCGGTGGGTCATCATAATGGCCCAGAATCCGCTTGCAGCGTCCAGGGAGCAAAACCAGAGGTAAGCCTCCATGTCAGTCAGAAGATCGTCGACCAACGGCATGGCATACTCAATGATTGCGGTGACCGCATTCACCCTCTTGTAATCAATGCATAGGCGGATATCCACGCCGTTCTTTTTGTATACAATCACAATCAGTGACGACCACGGGCTGTCTGAGAAGGCGATCAGCCCGGCTCGGAGTAAACCCTTCAGAAGCTCGTACAGCTTGCTGAGGAAACGTAACGGTGTCCTCCGAGCCTTCTGCTTGATCGGTGCATGCCCCTGCACGTCGATATCGCACACTACACCGTATGCCGGTGGTGGTAGGGCATTCCCACTGGAGATCATGATCTTCTCATGGCTCTTCAGCACGGCAACGAGGTCTCGTTGCTGACCGCTATCCAACTCAGGATTCTGAACGTTCGGCGCGGTGTAATCCAAAGTAGTCTCGATTTCTTCGGTGACCTCAGGCAACACCGCCAACTCATGCGCAAAGTCGGTGAGCTCTATCTCATTCGGCAAATGCTCGGCTGCGCTGTCGTTCCCATCGTCTCCTCCAGCAACGACACCGGCCGCAATACCGTGCATTGCCGACACGTATGCGGCATCCAATTTCACCATAGAGCCTCTGGTCATCACAGGTTCGTCCGCGCCGGTCATGCCCGGAACGACTTTACGTTCTCGCACATCATCTGGGTCCTCGGTCGCCTCGGATACCACATCCTCGTCACCCCAGGTGTCACACGTGACCTCGACTGATACTTCAGCATCGATCCTGTCGGACCTAGGATTGACCAAGCGTTGGCCCGGGCCCTCGGTGCAGTCCAACCGAGAGTCTTCTTTTGCATCCGAGGCCTCGGTGCCCCTTGTGAGAATCTTCCGAGGCGTCGGGTAGTGTCGGCGCTCGACGGCCGGTGGCTGATCCGCTAGCCAACATTCATAGAGCTCTCGTTCGCGCTTGTACAAGGTTTCGTCTCGGCTCTCGGCGTAGGCGATAACCTGCCACTCCTTGTATTTCGCCGACTCTAAGCGCACATATCCGGGCGCCCTCGGAAGCTCGCCTATCGGTACCCATAGCACAAAAGACTCATGCTTAGAGCACTGAGTACCTGCTTCTGTCACATTTGTGAGTCGGATCCACAATGGTCGGCCACGCCGAAACCTCGTTATAGTCGGAACTAGCCTCTCCGTCCTCTTGATCCACACTTCATGAGTCGACCGGGGCGGTTGCCTCCGAGGCAACCGGAATTCACGCCACTCTCGACCTGGGACATGCAAATCCTCGGTCGGCCCTCCAGACACCTGAGTACCATAAGGCTCCTCGTCCGAAGCATTTTGTGACTTGATTAGCGGCACCATGACCTCATCGGGGGGCCTTGCTGCACCGTGGAACAGATCCAGCCGGATCCCGGCTGGTATCATGAAGTCTGTCCCAAGCACCACGTCCACTCCCGCGCTGTGGTTCATGATCCACATCTCAAACTCGTACACTCGCTCCCACCCCAAGGTGATCTTAACGAGTGCTCGCCTGCGAGTCTCCAACACTCCAGGGTTGATGCCCTGTACTTCCAAACGTCGGCCGTGCCCCGGAATTTCACGAAAGCGTAACTTCTTGGCGTAACCCGCCGAGATCACGCTGACATTCGCTCCAGTATCCAACAGAATCCTTGTCCGCACGTCATTCACTGCACCTTTGACCAATGCTCTCATCCTCTTCCGTTTGTCGTATCGTTGGGACGGCCACCACCGCATTCTCTCGCCAGGTAGCAATCTCACCGCCCGACCAAGGTCTCGGTGAGGTTTCTCGACTCGCCCCAAACTAGCAATTGACGCCTTGGTCTTGTGCTCGTCGCTTTCGCCTGCATCCACTTCACTCACTCCATTCCCACCGAGGCTCGCGCCTCTCTCCTTTTCACTTTCCGTCGGTTTCGCATATTTATCTTCTCGGTCATCGGGCCATTCAACTTTGCCTGCGAATGCGAACATATAGTCCGCATCGACCGCAGGCTCAGTCAACTGCGGCAGCCCGATTGGAACCAACCCAGTTTCAGTTGGCGGGCTGCCTAGTTTAAATGACTTCCGAATACCAGGCTTTGCAGCTCTGGTGCGAGGTCCTTCTTGTCGACCTTCGACCGTAGGAGTTTAGTGAGCTCATTGAACGCCTCACACTTGCCGGCATCGTGCACTTGCTCGCACATCTTGCACCGTCTGTGACAGTAGTGCACGGAGTGGGACATACTACCACAAGCGGCACATGGACCGTACTGGCGCGGTCTGCCATCTCGGCCGTCTCGCCCATCTCGACCGTAACGTCGGTCGTCTCGTTCACGGTTGAATCGACTTCCGTCACCCCCTTCGCGTCGGTTGTCAGACCGAGCGAACGTCCCTTCGGCAGCGGCGCGACGCTCATTGTCGTTGGCTGCGGCGACGTGTCCGTGATCCTCGTCGGACCCATAAGCGTCATCGGAGCCGTCGTCAGAGCGTCGGTCATCTTCGTGATCGCGATCATCGCCGCTGTAGCCATCCGAGTCGTAGCCTGTCTGTGTCCTGACCGAGTCGTTCACATTCAGAGCTGCGACAACGTCTGCCAGAGCATCGGCCAAAGTGATCCTCGGCCGATACTGCGACTCGTCGCGGCGTCGGTCCCGGTCACGTCGGTCCTGGCGATAGCCGTCCCTGGAATCCTCGGTGCGCCTACCCTCACGTCGGCGACCCTCGTCTTGACCCCTGGAGCGGCGTACCGAGGCATCTTTTGCAGACTTTCGCTCCCGGCGACGGAGAATGTCATTGACCATATCTTCGAGGTCGTGGATATCCTTGACTCGGACATGGCACAGACGCTCTTCCAAGCCTCGGTCGTCACACGTATCCAAGAAGTGCTCCACATGGTCCTTCGCTTCGCGTCCACCGCTCTCGAACTGCACGCCGGCGTTGCGGGCGTAGCCGTTGAGCCGGTTGAGATAGTCACACACATGCTCTTTGTCCTCTCGCCTTGCAGAGTAGTACCGAGCCTTTGCAGACTGGTCGAACCTTGAACAGTAGTATCTGATGAACGCATCCATCAACAACTTCCACGTGCGACGAGTCTTGCGCGGAAGCTGTCGGTACCAATGCAATGCTCCTTCTCGGAGACTGAGCTCGAACGCCATACACCACTCGTTCGGTGGCGTGTGCGTTCCCTTCATCTCGTAGACAAAGGTTCGGAGCCACTGCATCGACTTCTCGCTTTTGTTCCTGAACCCGTGGTATGCCTTGGCGTTACCGAGTGGAAGGTGCGTCGCAACCTCCAACCTCGGTGTCGAGCTCTTGCTCTCCATTTCACTTAACTCGCGGATAGAGCGTGCCCACTCCTCGGTCAGGTCACCTTCTTGGTAGTCGTAGTCGAATAAATCATCATCACTGTCAGACGAGTCCTCATAGTGATCGGCCCGTCCGTGAGAGCGCTGACCGGTCTCCCTCGCCAGTCGCCCAGTGCGACTTGCAGACCTCGGTGTCACCATGTGCGAGTCTTGCATGTACGGTGAAGCCTCACCTTTGGTTGAAAACACCCCAGCCCTCGACGCCTCCGTGCCCAGCTTGTTGGGCGTCAGAGGTAGCGGGACCTTGGATGGGTCAACCGCTTCCGCCGCTTGACGGGCCACCGGTTGGCGACCAGCGACAGCCTCGGACACACCGAAAGCAGTACGCAGCTTCTTCTTCCACTTCCTCAACGCCGTCCCGGCATCGGACGGTGTCCAGTCTCGTAGCGCAGCATCAGATGGGTGCATCTGAGGCTCGCACCCCATAGCACGTAAGAGTAGCACAGTGTCCTGCGCCACCTGCCGAGTGCTCGTTGAGTCGATGGGTACAGCCAGCTCGCCTCCGAGATCCATCCAGATTGCCTGGCGAACCACCTTCGGCCCGAATTGCTGCATCCAATTGCTCTTCGTCTTCATCAGTTCCAGGCATCTGCCTAGAACCTTGTTGGCAGCTGGGGTATCTCCATTGACTGGAGGTCGGCTGCCTGTCGACCGAGAAGTTGCCTTCCCGGTCATCGCCGATGGTTTTGAACCATCGGTCCCACCATAGTCCTCTTCAGTAGCTGGCTCTGGGCCCACATCTTCGTCGAACTCATCGATGAGGTTCCGCGCTAGCGGCCTCACCCCTCCGCTGCGTCCTACCGAGACCACAGCGTCTTCCGAAAGCTCGGGCATTGCCGCCTTCCCTTCCAGGTAGTCATCTTCATCTTCTTCCTTGGCGTCTGAGTAGTCCACCGAGCCGCCCGGGCTGACCGGACGTTCGTTGATCGGCACCCTGCGAGTCGTCGCTGGAGTCGGAAACGAAGCCTCGGAGCGTACTGGAACCTCGGTACGCGTTTCCCCTGACTTCATCGGTGTTGCTGGTACCGCTGACTTGCCTCCTTTCGCCATCTTCTTCCTCTTTCTCTCTTCTTCTCTCTCTCGAATGCTCGTTGGGGTAAGAACCTATACAACCACAACACAACAGAAGGTCACACCAATCCCGGGTCGCGGCACCAGTTGTCGTGTAGGATTCACGATAAAATTCTCACGTGTCGGGTGAGTTCCCACCAACAACACACGCTAACCCGCAAAGGTTAGCGACTGTTGGACCAAACCTGAAGATCAGGAACGATCCCTTACACCGGGTCGGTTGCAAGCGCTTCTGTGCACTGCGATCGTATAGGTTAACCCTTTATTTAACTCCTCTAGCCACGAGCCTAGGCTAGGAAGCAGTAAAACCCTGCAGTCCCTCAGAAGGAAGGGTACCGGCGTGTTAGGCCTCGTACAGGGGCGCCGAGGTATAACCTCGGCGGGAAGTCTAGAACACGCAAGAACCCTCGGTCCTCACGAATACACACAGAGCAACACTCTAAGGTCGCTCCCACACACACTCGACCACGCTTCACTCTTGGCCTAATTATAGACGAACCCTCGGTGATACACCTTAGCTCAATCTACAGGCACCCACCCTATCTGAGCGTGTCCTGCACTACAATAAACTAACTACACTTACCGGAGACGGACTTGACCCTTGTTGGCTTGGGGGGAAGACTGCTTATTTATTTCTGCTTATTTGTGGCTCAGAGAGCCTCTGTAGGTCTCCCTATACCTACTCCTATATTCCTATACAAATATCAAGTGTGAACAGATCTCGGTGGGAGACTCTAGAGTCTCACATAGGTACGACCGAGATTTCGACAACACGGCGATGTGTGGCACATAACCCTATCCTGACCTAATTCAATACCTCGGTCGGGTTATATTAGTACGACCGAGGGTGTCACTAATTCCTCTCTGTCACTCTGCTGCGGTAAATGTGTTCCGCCAATCACAGCCGCGCCTTTCACTGAAAGCGTCCACGAAGGTTGCCCTTGCAACGGAGGCCGCGATCCGGGTCAAAAACCCAACACCACATTACCAAGCTACCGAGACTCAAGAGCAGCAAGCCAAGACATCTTACGACTGTGCACAGCGTGTACGACCAAGAACTGTGCGGCCAAGAGTCCAGTTTCAGAGCAGAAGAGACGGACCAAGCACGTGGAGGTCCTGTCGAAGACAAGTGAAGTGTGTGCGCCCTATACAAAGACCAAGTGAACTCCCCCAAAGGTATACAGAACACAAGATAATTACCCAGAAGATATTGAGAGATTCAGAAAGAAGATAGCCGAAGTAGAGAGTAACAAACAGAGTTAGTTTTACCAAGTTGAGCACAAGTCGAATTCGTTCGGTGGCCTGCTAGGACAAGGGCGCGGATATAAGGACGCCGCGTACTTCCTCCCAAGCTTCAAGTCCAAGTTGCCTGTGGGGATCGTACGCGACGGCGTCTCAGAGTTGATCCACGGCATTCCATATCCTAGTTGGGCCCACTGAGTGAAGGTAAGAGTGGGGTTCCCATTTCATGTTAACGATTCTGCTTGGAGGGTTTAGTAGTCCCCTTTAAGTGTATTAGTAGACTGCGTTTCAGAGATTCGAGAGTACTGTATCCCTCTTAGAGGGTGGTGCGCGTGAGAAGAAGAGTGCGTTTCAGACTGACCAGTGTCTGGAGCGTATACTCAGTGGACTGGTGATAGACCCACCGCTCAAGGGTCTTAAAGAATAAGTAGCGGCTGTATATTTGCATATATTACTCTGTATTTTGGCTATCTTACAAGGGTGTGTGTTCTGGGGCTTTGTTCCTGGTCTAAAAGGGTGCGTTTCAGACAGTAAACGACACGCCCGACACGCTCAAGGCCTACATTAACTACCAACTCGGCAGGTTGTCAGGTTGCCACCAAGATCGAACCAAAGAGGATACACAAGGGCCACACGCCAACTCTGGAACGTTCACGTTTCAGGGTTTCTGACCCCAGTTCCGGAGAGTTTATTAACTCTCGGGATCCCCTGGGCTACCGCACTATACGCTTGCGGCGAAAAAGGTTCACCGACCTCGCCACACATGATCCTTGATGGAATGGTTGGCAGTACCGTTTTCAGTGCGATCGACCTGAAAGATGGATTCTATCAGATTCGGATGCGCGAAAGCGATGTACCACTAACTGCAGTAAGTACCCCGAGTGGTATGCTGTGGGAGTGGTTAGTGATGCCACAAGGACTGAAGAATGCGCCTGCGACTTTCAATCGCATGGTCACAAACATCCTTCGTCCTTTGCGAACGTTCACACCAAGTTACTTTGACGATATATTCGTTCATAGTAAGGCCGTCAATGGAAAGTCTGGTGTTGATGTTCATCTCGATCATCTACGTCAAGTATTCCAGGTCATGCGAGAGAACAAACTCTACGCAAACTTGAAAAGTGCCTATTCTTTGCCCCCGAGATTCCTGTTCTTGGTTGCTTTGTGGGCAAGAACGGTGTTCGCGTCGATCCGGAGAAGGTCAGAGCTATTGACGATTGGCCTGTGCCTCAGAATGTCAAGCAGTTGCGGCAGTGGTTGGGTCTGGCGAATTACTTGCACAAGTACACGCGCAATTATGCAGCGTTAGTGCAGCCTCTGACACAACTGCTGAAGAAAGACGTTGAGTGGAAGTGGTCAAGAGATCACCAAGCGGCGTTCGAAGAGGTCAAACGGAGTCTGCGTGAAGCTTCTGTGCTGGCTCTTCCGGACCACGACAAGCCGTTCCACGTCGTCTGTGATGCGAGCGATTATGCCATTGGTTGCGCGTTGATGCAACACGACGGTGAGGGTCGAGAGCGAGTTATATCGTATCAGTCACGACAACTCCGACCCGCAGAACGGAACTACCCAGTTCATGATAAGGAACTTCTTGCGATGAAGTTTGCCTTAGTCAAGTTCCGTGTTTACTTGCTTGGAGAGGAGCGCTTCGCGATCTATACTGATCATGCGTCGCTGCGGACAGCGGTGAAGACTCCTCACTTGTCGCAGAGAATGGCGAGGTGGCTCTCCTTCTTTGCGGAGTACAACTTTGTTGTTCACTATAAGCCAGGCAAGATGAACATCTTAGCCGACGCTTTGTCAAGACGTCCGGATTACGATCCCAAATCCAAGAACGAGGATCCGGTCGAAGCGTGTCGACTCTGTGAAGATGTTCAAGCGATCGCTGTTCAAGTATCGACTACAGTGCGTGAAGATATTATCGGGGGTTACAAGTCCGACGAGATCTGTCAGGACTTATTCAAGTACTTCAAGGATCCCTCCGCTAAAGCACTGCAAGGTCTGCCAGCTCGAACAAGATCACGCGTTCACCGCTTCCAAGTACGCAATGGGTTGCTGTACTACGCGGTTGACGAGGGGGATACAGAAAGGATCGTTATCCCCAACGACGAAGGCGTGCGTCATCGACTCTTGTATGAGTGTCATGACAGCCCTTCGGGTGGTCATCTCGGACGTGAGAAGACGTTTCTCAGTCTTTCCCGAGATTATTATTGGCCACACATGTACAAGTGGGTGCGCAAGTATGTGAGGACTTGCGAGATATGTCAGCGAGTGAAGCCCTCAGGCTCCACCCAAGCCCCACTTCGTTCTTTGCCTGTCCCCCAGGACAGTTGGAGGTCCGTGAGTATGGATTTCGTATTCGGACTTCCGCGAGACAAACACGGACGCAACGGCATCCTTGTTTGTGGACCGATTCAGCGAGATGGTTCACCTTGCACCTGTTTCGGACAAGATCTCGGCAGAGAAGACTGCCAAGGTATTTGTAGACGTCGTGTTCCGTCTGCATGGCCTTCCAGTTGAGATCGTGTCAGACCGTGACACCCGTTTCACTGCAAAGTTCTGGCGTGCACTGTTTGGACTCTTGGACACCAAGTTGTCTATGTCAACAGCGGCACATCCCGAAACGGACGGTCAAACAGAGCGAGTGAATCGTGTCCTTGAGGACGTATTGCGTAGTTACGCTACGTCATTCAAAGAGTGGAGCGAGTTTCTCCCTCTTTGCGAGTTTGCGTTGAACAACTCCACGCATGTCTCGACGGGTCACTCCCCATTCTATGTGAACTACGGTCTCCATCCGAGAGTGCCGGCGTCGCTAGTGGGAGAGGTCTCTACCTTAAGTGGGGGAGGGACTACGGCGACTGAGAATTCGCCACAGTCAAAGCATGACCTGAATGCTGCTTCCGAGCTCAAAGCGAATTTTGACTCGATGGAACCTTTGAACGACATGAAGAGTCGTGATAAGCAGCAAGTCGATGACTTTATTGTGAGGAGACAAGCCGTTGTGAGGTTTGTTCGAGACGCAATAGCAAAGGCTCAAGATCTGCAAAAAGAACAAGCAGATAAGAGTGGACGGAAGAACAAGCAAACTTACAAGGTCAATGATCTTGTATTGCTTAGTACGGCAAACCTGCCTGAACATGCAGTGTCCAACTTGGGAAGTTCAAAACTTCTACCAAGATTTATTGAACCGTTCAAGGTAATGAAATGCAATGGTGATGCCTACACACTAGACATTCCTACAAGCATGCGTCTACACCCGACGTTTTACGTGGGTAGACTAAAGCCTTACCTTCCGAGTGGGTCTGCTGACCCTAACGATCCTTTGGATGACGATCCAAACGATCATGAAGTCGCTCCACTTGATCACGAAGAGTCTTCAACTCATCGTCATGGAGCTTCTTCTCGGCATAGAGGCGCTGAAGCACATCGAAGGACTCGTCCTTCACAGCCTCCAACACGAGAAGTCGAGACTGGTACTCCTTCCGTAGTATCTCGAGCGCAGTTCCTGCATCCTCCACGGAGTGCAGAAGACGCTCGTGAAAAGTCTCGCGAGACTTCTGAGCCTTCTGGAGTCTCTCAAGTTCAGCCTGAACTTGCTCGAACCGTTGTTCGAAACGGGACTCCAATGCCGAACGCTGGTCTGGACCATCAGACAGCGAGTCAATCGTTGACTCCCTCTCCCTCAGTTGGTCTTCGAGGCTGTCGCACCGGTCAGCGAGAACCGCGTTGCGAACTTCCAGTACCTCGATCTGCGCACGATGAGCGCTCTTCCACTTCCAGATCCGCTCGATCGTTCTTGCGTTCAGCCCCACCTCCGCTGATTGATCATCAGGGAGAGCATCGGTGGATCGTAGAGTCGATTGTTGGTCACGAAGACCGACAGACTCGTGGGAAGAAGCGGTTGACTCGTCAACGCATCTATCAAGTTCGGTGGCGCGGCTATCCACCGAGCTCGGACACGTGGGAACCGAAACAGACCCTTGAGTCTGATGTCCCCGACGTGGTTCGCAGCTACGAGGCAAGCTTGTAGTGTCGCTGGAGACACTACCGCGACGAAGGCCATGGGCTGCCTTGTCGTGACTTGGAGTCTTGCTGAGTAAGCGCTCCATCTTGCCCTCGTTCTCAAGACGAACAAAGGTTCGCCATGAGTCCTTCTTAGCTGCGATGGGTTGGTTCGGATCATCGCGATTGTTGATCCGACGCCAACGGAAGAACCGATCCTTATAGAACTCGGTGTCTCCCATCCGACGGTGGATGCAGGACACATCGAAGAGTTCTGGAGCGCGACGCTGTTGCTTGCGCACAGCGGGTTCTTCAAGAGACGCTTGGACACTTGATCGCTTCATGGCGAATTTTAAAGTGAGCCAATCATCCCCAAAAGACATTGAGTGATTGCTACTTTAAGGGGGGATGATGTAATGGGCCCCTCTGGCCTATTACATCGGTTATGCGATCACAGATTGGTGTGGTTCACACACTGTTGTCATGGAGGTAAAGGTGACGTAAACATGGTCAAATGTTTGCTCACATCTACCCATGGCACAATCAGTGATTACGCCAAGTGTTCTCTGCACTTCTTTGTGCATGATGATGGTTTCTCACCTGGGACATTATTTGGTAACAAGGCCGGCGTGTCACTTGAGTTCTTGTGGCCAATCACAAGACGCCACGCGGTAGGAAGATTCATCGAAGAAGAATCTTCAAGTTCAACCTGATTCAACCCAAGGTTTTATACTACATGTGTAGGTTAAATTACATTTAATCTCAAGGGCTCCTAGTGGTTTTATTCATAGGATTCAGGAACCATAAGCTCATTTCAATTCAGTTACAACTTTCCCTCAAGTACTCAAGTCGCCTTCCTCCCTCCAAGTCGGGAACGCTTCCTCAACCGCGCAAGCGTGCGTGTCGTGTTTTGGGGACTGTTGTAAACAGCGCCCCATTACAGACGCCCACTGGGGGCTCGATCCTGGACGTTGTAACCTCTTCGTTGCTACCAACCAAAATGGCGATACTGTATCATGCACTGCAGCAGAGTTCTACGAGAATGCGCGCTACACTAAGAGCTACCAGAAAATAAGACGATGGACGAAAGATCGGGACGACATTCGGGCTGCGCAGCAAGCGATTCCGACAAAGAAGACAGCCTCGGTGGACGGGTTTCGGCGCTACATCGACATCAAGACTGCACACATGGACCTCCTAATGACTTTTCAGCGCCGAAAGCCGTTTCGACGCCTTCGCCTACGTCGATACATCTACAAGAAGAGAAAACTGCAAAAGATGTGTCGAACGTTGGTGCTGCCTGGGCAGCGAGTTGCCGTAGGATTTGGTGATTACTCAAACTACGACCCTACCTGTATCATCAAAGGACACCCGAACGTTCCTGTGAAGGAGTTTGACCGCGACCTGGCGAAAACTAGGGGCTGCACAGTCATCTCAATTGATGAATACCGGATGTCTCAAATTCACTACGAGTGTTCTAGACGGCTGTCGAAACAGTACCCGTATTGCCGTCGACACAATGCCCCCGTTGGCGTCTCCACGTTCCCTGTATACAGTGTGCTCCATTGCCGAAACAATGGTTGCTCTGGCATTACTGTACACAGGGACGTGAATGCCTCCAAAAACATGCTTCGACTTCTCAACTGCGAACTTGATAGTCAGCCTCGCCCCGCTGCATACGCGCGATAACTTGGAGGGGATGTGTCGAGATCCATACTCAAGTGCCTCTATGTGCCTCGATCGAAAGTAAAAGGTAGCATGGAGGTAGCTCGTAAACTCGAGCATTGACCAGGACTATGGGACCTTACTGTAGTTCAGCTTTAGGCGAGCTAAGGTCAATGCTTACTCTTTTCGTTGCTCTTGCACTCATGGTTAAGTTCTTGTTGCTGAAAGGCCAAGTGACTCTCGCACACAGTTCAGGAACATGCCTTGGGAGCGGATCGAGTTCTCTCGTAGATCCAGCCGAGCTTCGCGAGAAATATCCAAGTCCGTCTGGCAGATCTTAGCGCAGGACCAGCGCGTGACCACCACCACCAGTTCGCCCTCTTTCTCCGATTTCCCATCGCTGTCTGTACTTGGTTCCATGAAGGACGTCAGCAACATGGCGGCGGTAGCATCACGTCGTACTCTTTCGAGCGGTCTGTACGGATAAAGATCGTCTTCGTCGACATAATCCGTCGCTGTGATCGCGTAGCATCCAGTGCCATTCTTCTCACTTTCATTTCTCGAGTATTCAGCAAAGTGCACAAGATTGTTCTCGAGAAGGACACCTCGATTAGTCTGGGACACAAGCCGCATCTGAGAGACGCATTCGTCATTAAAGTCGTCGTCTTCCCGCACTGTGATGTTGCCCGACGTCTCGGAGATAATAATCTCCGCATTGAACGCAGCTTGCAACACTGCATCAAACACCGCTCGTACGCCTCCTTTCACGCCGCGCAACGGGGTGATCTCGAACCTGGCTATACAAAAATCCCCATCTGCTGTCTCGTACCTCTCTTCTTGGAAATACGGCGTCTTTAGATTGATTCCGCTGCTTCGTGCACACAAGAACCTCTTGGCTTCACGTAGTTTCACCCCACGAAGGGCATGCAAGACGCGTCGTCTTTCTGCTCGATCTGCACTGAGACAGATCTTAATCTCCATCGGTCGAACTCCACTCATGTGATGCTGCGCGTGTCCAGACAAGAGCGCTCGCACCTGCGCCATCACCAAGTGCTGGTCCTGGATGGATTCTCTTAGCACTGCGTTCTCTACTGCCCTGTCATGGTACGACTTGGACGCGTCTCCCTGCTGCACTAAAGCCTGGAATTTAATATTCTCGAGTCTAGCCTGCAATTGTTCAATCTCCATCTCCAATGCAGCCTTTTGCTCCTTCCGGACGGTGTGCGTCGCTTTGCGTTTCTTGAAAACTCGTTTCTTCTTCTCTGGCTCCTGCTGCTGCATTGGAGACGTCGAGGTCGAAGCAGACGACGCCGGGGACCTCGTGGCTGGCGTTTCCTCCCTTAGTGCAGTTGCTGATGTGAGGTCCATTAATGTGGCAGCGGCGCCGTGGTGTTGCGGATCCTGGAGATGCGGCGGCCAGTTGTTGAGACCGCTCCACACTTGTAGTTGGCGGTTGTCCACGGCCATGAGTGCGTCTTGAGGCTGCTGGTGTTGGGGTTTTGGAGCGATGAAGGACTGGAGCGGATCCATGGGGTTGGGACTTCGATTGGTGGCGTTGAGCTAGTCGAACGGCATCGAGGTGAGGGGTGAACCAACTCCTCGGTGCAAATGTGATGACGCTGTTGAGTGTGTTTAGTGAAGACCAAACTAAACCTTTCGTTTGTGATAGGTGAATCATAAAGAAGAGGGTGAATTTTGGTGTTTCGCCACACCAATCTTACTGAATGCCGCTTTTGATATATATTTACCTATGATTAGAAATAGAATATCTTCGATATTACACAACCGAGGTGGACGGTCTCAGTTTTTCTGATGATCGAGCGTCGAAAAGGCTTGCAACGAGCCTCAGTGCCGAATGCAGACTCCAAGTCTCACTACGAGAGATGGCGACGCGGTCCGGATTCGGCTGGTCCAGTGGTGACATGACTGGGCTTGGCAGGGCCTGGGGTAGCAAACTGGGACACTTTTGATCACGACGCAGTGGTCTTCAGGCAAAGGCTGGCTGGTTGTCAAGAAGCACTCAAGCGCCTCCTCATCGATTCAACTTCCCGTAGTGCCTGCAATTTTCTTAAGTCTAGGACTGATGTATCTTCACAGCACAACGATGAAGAAGGCAAAGTCGAGCCCGACCAAGTTCTCCAGTTCTCCGTCCCTTCCATGCATTTCGCCCAAGCTCTTTGCATCGTCCAGCGCGTCACTCCACTAAGTGCGACGCATTCCGCGTGAAATGCATTCGCCATTTTACGATACCAGGATGGATCGCGACGGCCGCAGCTCCCCCAGCAGCCCACGACCCGCCACGGGGGGGTTACCGCGTCGACGACCGCTCCCGAGCAGCAATTTCCAAGCCAATGCGATCAATTCCATGCCCTGGCCTGACCTGCACACCAGAATTCCCTCTCCAATCTCAACATCAGCCTATCCAGCACTTCCAAGCTCCGTTACGCCCTTCACAGCTCATAATACACAACTGCACAGCACTACAAGTACCAGTAACGATGAAAGCAGCGCCGACGATGCCAAAACTTCACCAAAACGACAGAAAACCTGCAAGATCCGATCAGAGGCCAAGAACCAAATCAAACCACCACGAAAAGAACGCAAACCCACACATACACTACGTAAAGAGCAGAAGATGGAGCTACTGAGTCAAATCGAGCAGTTGCAGGATCAATTGGAGAGTCTCAAGTCGCAGGCGATCGTATCCAATGCGTTGCACGTCAAGAAACACACCCAGGCGCCGGTGATGAATGTCATATTGAGAGATGCAGTGCAGTCGAGACAGTCGACGTTGGCGGATGTGCAGGGGTTAATTTCTGGGTATGTGCAGCAGCAACATGATATCAGTCCCATCAATACCTGTATAGAGTTGGGGTTGGATCGAGTGCAGCGACATCGAGAGTTGGTGGCGATGAAGAGTTCGAAATTGCAGACGACGCACGAGTTTCTGCTGCGTCGCAGTCGAGGACTGGAACCTGGGAGACAATATTGTGAGGAAGAACGCTTTGAGACGTCGAGAGGAGATTACTGTGCTGTGAGGTTCGCTGTTGCACATTTTCGAGGTGCTTCAAGTGTTCGAGCGGTGTTTGACGCAGCTCTTTTCCAGATTGCGAACGTTGAGATGAGCATGTCGGAGGTTCTAAACAATATCACGATTCGGGAGGATGACGACAATGGAGATGACAATATCACGCAGTTGAGACTGGTGACTTCCACTGGATCGGCACCGCAGGCTCCACCTATAGAGACCAACTCGCTGCAATTCAACGGATTTCATGAAGCAACGACATCAGGAGGCCCGAATGGCACTGCAACGATTGAGTTCGGTATCATTATGGCGGATTTCGTGGACGAGGATGAGTTGTATCCGTATAAGCCTCAATTGAGACTACGGAAAGACGTAACGGCCGCGTTGCTGCTTACGCGGCTCCCGAAAGAGGAGCACCGCCACGTCCATCGAGAGGGAGATGCACGGATGGACGATTGTGAGCTGGTGGTCAAGGTCACGCTCTGGTCGCTGATCAAGTTGCACCACTCGGAGCTGGACGTGTCCTACGACTGTCTGGAGGAGACTCGGCACGAAATCGGTCGCTGGGGAGAGGAGCTCGTGCGAGCGATGCAGCGGACACTGGCACTGAGACGGACGCACTAATATCGTCCAGTGGATTGTGGATGCAGCCACATGCGCTGTCTGCGTATCGTCAACACCATGTGTGTGCAGAGGATGTTCAGGTATCCACTTGCGGTGAACAATACCGTAGAAGCTAGTAACCTGACATGGTTCATGGCGGTGGTGTTGGTGTTGGTGTTGGTGTTGGGGCTACTCATACCATATTACCAGAACGCCCCATAGTGACCAATGCGCAGTGTACACTGTAGACGAAGCTCAAGCACAATGTAATAGAGCCGGTCAGAACAGCACAGGAGCAATCGACAGGCCAAATTTGTTGATGCCGACAGCAGTATAACACACATTTTTGTTATATCAGACCCGTCCTAACCCAGTTTTAATCCATTTCACCATGTGAATTTCAGTTATAACACCTCATATTCGGTTCTAATTTAAGGTTACGTGAGCCACATCCCTTTTCGAGAGAGCACATCACCAACGCTGCTCAGTCGCAATCAAGCAGCCTCGAGCGCAATCCCCGCCCATGGGCCTTTACGAGCGACGCAGTGGCTCCCCAACGACCTCCATGGACTTGTACAACGGCTCGAGAGACGTAGGAGACTCTCGGGACTTCAGCAGCGGCGTTCCCCGCTCACGGCGGCCTCTGGGGGCCTCAGGACGACCCTCCTTCCCATGCCCTGCATTCCCTCAGGACGAAAGCGGCGTCCGGCGGTCCCAGACGACGCAGGACACTGCAACAGCCGCCGACAACCTTCTGTCTCTTATCCAGTCCGTTCGACCACGGCAACAGCCCAAGCACCGTGAAGAAGCCAATTTGACACGCTTACTACGTCATCAAAGTCGACGGGAGGAATACGGCAGCACTTCGGAAGAACAGACGCCCCCTGGAGCGAGGGAGGGTCCTGTGGAAATTGCAGGACGCGGCAGAAAAAGACAAAATAGTCCTAAGAAAAAGATGAGAGTGGGTCGTCCTGCAAAAATTGCAGTAAACGACGAAGAGATAGAGCACCCCAAGCGTAAACGACGTGACAAGAAACCCACGTACATTGTACGCAGAGAGAAGAAGGCCATGCTGGAGGCGGAGCTGGTGGAGCTGAAGCAGCAGGTTATTTACTTGAGAAGAGCGAGTGGGATCCCAGACTCGTTCTTTGCTGAAAAGGAACAATTGCAGGCCAGGATGCAGGACAATGCACGACTCAGAGCTGAGTCCAGGAAGCAGGATATGCTGCTGAGAAATGCGCACGCTATTATGGCGGCTGAGTACTTGATGAAGTGCTCGGAGAGTCCCATTGAGACTTTTATTCACTTGACGACGGATTTGAAGCAGAGAAGAGCTGAGTTGGTGAATATGAAGGAGATGAAGTTGGCACAAGCAGACTCTTTTATAACGGAAAGATCCAAGTTCATGCCACGCATCACGCCCTGGTGTCAGGAGGGAAAATTCGAGACCGAGGAAGGACATTTCTGCGCTGAAAAAATGGACAACACGCCATTTCATGGGGTGAGATCGGTGCGCCAGGTGTTCGAGGCGCTGCAGTTCTTCTTCCGGAACATGGAAATTTCTATATCGGAGATGCTGGGAGATATCACCGTGCGGGAAGATGATGACAGCACGACTAGCAATTCGTTCTCGAACCATCGGTTGGTGAGCACAATGTCCCATGGTGTCAAGGTGGAGAAGAATATTGTGAAGTTTTTCAAACTTGTCGAGCCAGATGTGGATGATGATAGAGAAGGAAACGCGGCCTATGCACTGGTGGCAACAGACTCGGTGGACCTTGACGACATGTATCCTTACGTTCCAGAAGATCGAATCAGGATGGATATCAACGCGGCGATGAAGTTCACAGAGCATTTCTGCAAAAAGCCCCCGAACCGGAAGAAGAAGACGCGAACTCGTCACCCCCTGTACGGAGATGGTGGGTTTCCGTACCCGCGAGACCCTGAAGAACGTGACGATGACAATGAGTACGAGCGAGTGGTGGTGCTTACGCGCTTTTTCCGTGTCAAACTGCACCACACCGAAATGGATGTTCCGCCGCATGTGTTGCAGGAAGTTCGCCAGGGCTTGGCCTGTTTTTCAGACACCATGGTCCAGAGTATGCACCGGGTCATCTACGAGTCGCGATAAGGTATAATTGTGGTATTACCGAGTGGGCTTGCGTTTGGGGCGGACCCTCCGTTCCCACGATTCTTACTGCTCTTCAGCAGCTAGAGACGTCTGCCGCGCAGGAACTGCCAGGTGCGAGGCCGGCCCGTTACCTGCAGCAGTCCAAGCTGCCACATATTCTTGGCGGCGTTGACATCTCGCTCCCAGCACGTGGCGTCGCATAGTATGTTTCTGCACAGGCGGGCACTTCTCGACGGCTCGACCTTGTCTGCGTCGGGAACTGCAAATGGCATACCAACCATTGGAGTAAAGCACTCCGAGCACAGACGGCTCGTCCGGAATTCGTCCACGTAGACGCGAGCTTGTTCATCGGCTTCGTCGCCACGCAATGTAGCGTGCTGGTAGCAGCCCACCAATGCCGGTGAGGCTCTCCATTGTGCTCGAAGAGCGCAACTTGCACACTGAGCATTCTCAACAACCCTTTTCATGAACAAAAGTGATAGAGAACTAATGCAGATATTTAGAACACTTAACGACGCGAACATGCATGCAGTGTTGACATTTGGTCAGTTTCATGGAGCTCCAAACAACGACTGGTTCATGCTGTGGACCATGTGATCTGTGAAGAACGCGACGTTGCGCTGAACATCCTGCAGTACGTGCGGTGGGAACTTCAGTTCCGAATGGTGCAGCTTGACACGGAACCATCGAGTCAAGACCACAACAAGCTCGTCTTGCTCTGCTTCACCTTCAACCTGAGACTGTTTCCTTCGCATAAATGCTGACAACTTCATCGCTGCTGAGATATCTTTTCGTAGACGCTCTGCTGGGGAGTACGGGTAGAGATCGTCTTCGTCAACTGGAGCAGCAGCCATGATGCCGTACGGACCTTCACCGTCTTCGTCCTCCTCGTAATACTGGAAGAACTTGATCGCGTTCTTCTCCACATGCGGACCATTCGACATCATCGTTACAAGACGGTGGTGCAGCATGGGAATCTTGTTACTGGAGTCAAGGTCGTTCGAATCCTCCCTCACCGTCAAATCTCCTCCTAGCTCCGTTGTAGTAATCTCCAAGTTCAAAAAGTAAAATTCCAAAGCATCAAACACTTGCTTCACGCTCTGCACACCCACAAACTGATGCACGTCCAGCTTCGTAGCAATGTAGTGGCCCTCTTCCGTCAAGTGTCCAGATTCCTCGTGGAAAGGACGATGAGGATCCGTTGCAAGCTCCATCCGCTGCTTCAAAAACTGATTCGCTCGATGCAAGTGCTCATTTTTCAGTGCACAAACCTCCGACCGCCGTACAGCTACATCCTTACTTAAGTGGATGAAGCTTTCCAGCGGGTTATGACCTCGCAGAGTCTACCAGCAAACGAAAGATCAACTCAACTGTTAGCAACCATCTTCAAAACTAAAAATTCACTAAAAATTCACCGAAAATTCGGCAAACGCTGACTGAGCTACAGCCATCGAATTCTTTTGCACTTGAATCGCATCTTTCAATTGCCGATTCATTGCAACTTTCTGCTCTGTAGCTGCAACTTCTTTAGGGTCCGGAATCCCAGCTTCTTGGCGTAACAACGCGGCCCGAGATTCCAAAAACGCCAGTTCCTTGAGTAAGTATTGCTTCTCCTCCTATTAACCAACAAAATGACACCAACATAAGTCTAAAAGAGTTTATAAACGTGTAATAGTACTTACTAACCCTCTTTGCTACATGGCTTGGCGTTCTGCCTTTGGCTTCCTTGCGCTTTTTCGCGTTGCCATGAATCGCTTCATCCGACGTCGACCCACTGTCTTCACTCGTCAATGCACGCTTAGCGCGCTCTTCATTAGAGGGCAACGGATAGAACGTTTGCGCCAAAGAGAAGACTATCTCTTCAGATAGAGCAGTCTCCGCCATTTTCTTCTTCTGTTTCCACGTACTTAGCGCGAATTTACCGGTATTACCGGTACAGTTGTGGTGATGACAAAGGTGGGCGCTGAAAGCTTGTAAATGTCCCGTAAGCATCACGGAAAGTCAACCATGATCCAACTCCAGATTCCCTCAAGGAAGGAAGGAAGGAAATTGAGTTGATTAGCTGGGTATTCCTGGTTGCTACTCACTGGCTTGGCTATTGAATTCTGATGGCTTTTGATTTGATTCTGATTTGTTTGAGTGGGATATTGGGTTTTGGAATGCATCGAACGCATGCCAAGTGCGTAGCTTTGTGGTCCGTAGACCACTGGACCACCAAGGGGCCCTCCAGATTCCCTCAAGGCACGCGCGTCAAGACTTTCTGTATCCTAGATCGAAGTTCTGTCAAGAAGTCAAGAAGAAGATACATGTATGAAAATCATCGATCTCAGCATTCATACTGCACTCAATTTGCCGCGACACTAACCATACGGAGCTGGGATTCGCCATCTCGAAGATAAAGCAAATCGACCATCTGCCTCGCTGGCATTTCATGGGCTTTGCTGTTGGGCAGAGGCGGAGAGGAGAAGGTCGCCCCTGGTGATTTTGTGATCACTCCCCAATTCGCCTCCTTTGAGCTACGGTAGTCCAGCTTCGTCAACGGTGACCATGCGCTTCTTCCTCGTCGCTGCGGTGGCTGTTCTCGCCTTCGTCTCTAGCTGTGATGCTGCTGTTGCTACCGAGACCAAATCGGTTGGCGTTCTGGAACCCAACAACGTCAACAACATCGCCCGATCCCTTCGGACGACCGCCTCTAAGAACCAACTCGACTCGGAAGACTTGGAGGATCGCTCGATTGAGGAGGCCATCGACGCTGAGGACCGCGTGACTGCGACTGTGAGGTACCAACGTTGGTACAACGCCGATCTCACGCCCCATCAAGTCAAGTTGGTGTTGGGTTTCTCCCAGGCGGAGATGACCAAAACTGCCCGGGAGCTCTCGCAACTCTACCGCGGTTACCTGTCGTTCTACACTGCTCGACACCGTAACGATGCATCGGAGTAAGAACTGCGAACAAGTTGTCATAGTATCGAAAAGATTGAAAAACAGCAACTTCGCACACTATGTAATCGAAACGAGTATCATTACCAGTCAAAAGAATACGTTTTGTTCTGTACTACATGAAGTACGTGTGAACCTTACACTGTGAAGCAGGACTTTTCTTGATCAAACAGTTTAATCAAGTCGAGTGTGCGGCTATTTGTCCCGTAGAGCAAGTTGAAGTCGCTGGTGGGGTGTTTTCAGATCATCTTTTTTTACGGTGCAGTACTATTCAACAGCAATCGCGGAATCCAAATGGTATGGTCCCGTTCTGGGAAACGTCTCGCGGAGCTCGTGGTCATGAGACTCTCCGCACTCAAGTGGCGCGTTCTCAGCGCTCTGGGGGAAGTGCGTTCCCTGGTTTTCATTGTGCTCGAAGATGATCGTGCCTGTCTGCGAGTCCGAGGGTGGCTGGGTCGTGTCCGCGAGCGAGTCATCGTCCGTGTGCTCTGTTGCCTCAGCGTGCCCGACGCCATAGCAACCATTCCAACTCTACAACACTGTATTGGATCACTCCGCGCTTTCGTCAACGACGAAGAAGAGCAGTTTCTAGCCGTTCGAGCTCTGCGACTTCTGGAGAGACAAGACCGAGGGCAACATGCTCAGGACGAACCTACTAGATGGCAAGTGCGAGGGCTGCTAGAGGAGCGCGAGCCGGCTTTCGATTGGGTTGAGTTCACCGAGATCATGTCGAACCTACCGCTGCATGCTACACTGCACTCTTTCGATGCGATGCAGCCTCTATTACAACGACTACTACTCCAGCAGCAGCAGACGCTCGGCATGGCTTTCGACAACAGATACCTAGACGTTCTACAGCGGATGCAGCAGAGGCCCATTGATGAGGCGGCGCTTCAGCGTGCGCAGCCGAATCAATCGTGGTTCTCAATCGAAGAGCGGACAAACTCGCTACCGATCGACAATGACTTGGCCGACGTCCGCCAGCGTTTTGGGGGTGATAGCTGGGGAGTCGATCAACAAGCCCAACAGGTTAAGATCGATGCTTTCCGCTCACGGCATCAACGTGCAGCACGAGAACGCGAGCTCAGACTCGAGATCAATTGTGTGGCAACGGAACTGAAGCAGCAGAGGCTGACGCGCGCCCGAAAGAGCTCACTCCAACGAGAGCTGACCCGACTCTCAAACGAAAAGAGAATGCTGGAGTCCGAGGACGCCCTTTTGATGCGCCGTACCCGACGCTACCGGTTGAAGCCATCCCCAGAACAAGTTGCCCAACTCAAAAAGATCATGCACGCGTGTCGGTGCACGTACAACAAGTGCGTCGAGTATCACCGCAAAGTGGGCACGGCAAACAGGAACGTCCTGGAGAAACTGTTCGTCACACGGCAAGACGAGGGTAATAATCTGGCGTATCCAGAAGGCATGGGGCCGTCACCGGAGTGGGTGGTCAGCACACCTGCAAGTATGCGGCAGAACGTGGTTCATAGGTTCGTATCGGCAGTGTCGGCGGCCCACACGAATCTCTCTCACGGCAACATCACCCACTTCAACATGACGTTCAAAGGGCGCAAACAGCACAACTACTTTACATTCAGCTCCAAAGCCCAGGATACCTATCTGAATGCACAAATTCACCGACCCAAGACGCACCACCTTGGGCCGGCGCCGTACCCGGATGACGGGAGAAAACCGAGGAAGCTGACGCAGTTCCTAACTATCACGTCCGTGCCCAACATCCCTATCATTGCGGAGGAGGGCACGACGGTCGAGGGCGAAGTTGTGATACTGTACAAGCACGGCTATTGGTACGCGCAGATTCCCTACGTGATCGAGCCCCAGTTGTCAAAGGACAAAGATCGCTGTAATGCATGTGACCTAGGCCTCAAGGCATTCCTGACGTGCATGGACCTACACGGCAACATTTCACACATCGGGCGGGCCAACTGGGGTATACTGGACCAACTGAAGCAGCGCCAGAGCGCAGCGCAACGCGGTATGAGCGCGTTTGCCAACGTGAAGAAGGTGCGAAGGCACACTGGTGAGGACTGGAAACGATACGTAGCAGCACGTCGAGAGTTTTTCTGTGCGTCCGCCAAGCTTGACAACTATATCAAGGACCTGCACTTCCAAGCTGCGGCATACCTGTGCAAGAACTCGGACGTGATCCTGCTGCCGAAGTTCGACTCCAAGTCGATGCTGCTACGGAGCGCGCCATGGACGCACAAGTTCAACTCCCACATGCAGACGCTCGCCCACTTCCAGTTCCGCCAGCGACTACTGGCCAAGTGCGCTGTCCACGGTAAGACCCTGGTGCTGTGCTCGGAGATGTATACGAGCCGCCCTTGTGGTCGCTGCAACCGACTGCACCTCTCTCTCCGCAACCAGGACGTGTTCGTGTGCCCGCACTGTGGCTTCGTGGCAAACAGGGACGAAAACGCGGCCTTCAACATCATGCGCTTTGTATGCGCTGGGTCGTTGAGCGTCTTTCAGGTCAACGGCGAGCAGCAGCGGTAGTGTAGTCTAGTTAGCATCTCGGGTTACAGCGAGAACAGGCCCCGTCGACGAGAAGCGACAGGCTTGGCGGGGTGAAGACTGTAACACTCAAATTGCACTATTGTACGCCCCAAATAGTGTTTTCTTTCTTACCATTCTTTGAAGTATGCATGCACTTTGGTTGAGGTTCGATTGTCTGTTGTTGAAATTCAGCATAGGAGAGCTATTCGCACAGCGTGTTGCTTGGTTTGAGTTGATCAGCAGCCTCCTAGTAGCAGTATTTGTTCTAGAATCGATAGACGTTCGGTAAGTTTGTTCACTTGTTGAAACTTAGTTTTTCAGCGGTAGTAAACTCGCCCAAAGCAATCTATTAGTCAAAAAGGCGAATGTGCCACCATGCAAACGACGTGTACATGTACAGACATGCTGCCACTCAGGACTCTACATGTAGTGTGCGACGTTGACATTGCTACTTAAAGGCAAAGGACTTGTGTTTTCTGCGGTAAATAACAGCGAGATGATTGTTAGGAAGTGGATCCAGCAACCTGCTCTCCTTCGGATGTGCTATTCCATGCTATCTTCCTTTCAATCCTTGGTGCAATTCACGAACTCAAACTGCTTCGTTACTGGTGTTCACATTGTACAGTAGGTCCAACACCTGCTTGAAACGGAGAAGCAGCGTTAACTGCAGGCAGCTACGTTCGATGTGCAAGTAGACCCCGGCTCATTCATGCCCTGAACTATCGAAACCCATTGGTGACTAAGCTCACTTTGCAATTTGCTTTCAAGTACTCCAACATCCCAACTGAAGAATGCGTCTCGGCTACTTACTCCTCATGACAATTGGTGGCCTTGTGGCTTGTAGTGACTCTGTCATTGCAGTATCGGACTCCAAGATGTCGAAGATAATTTCGCCCGACCAAACCATCGAAGATGAACTTTCTGGCGGCTTTCACGTTAACCGCGACGACAAGAGAGCTCTCCGCGCTCGTGATGATGATGATGCTGCGTCTGGCAAAGGAGTTGACGACGAAGAAGAGAGAGATATGATCATTTCAACGGTGGAACGCCCCAAGTATCGCCGTTGGTTCCATGCGGGAATGACCCCGTACGACGTTAAGACAGTGCTGGGTCTGACTGGGGTGAGGCGTTTATGGAAACCCATCAAAAGACGTGAATACGATGGCTACGTCGTGTACTACGAGGAGCACTGCCGCAAGCCTAAATACAAGGCTTTCTGCCGGGCGCACGCTGACAAGTAAAGTGTGGCGAGAAGAATGCGGCAATCGAGTGAACCGATGTGAATTCGGAGGTCGGAAAGAATCACAAGTGTGATGTCTACGTCAATACAATTGCTTTGCCTTTGCAGCCACTTCTTTAGCTATCGAAAAGTCGAAAAGATGGCATTTTTGCGTTTGCTCTGCTTTGAAACGGTCTGTGTCTTCGAAGTGTATAACTTTGCAGATTTTGTTTAGCAAGTGAAAAATTAAAACTTGACATCTTGCAGTGAGTCGAGTGGATCTCCATGCATGAATTTCATTTTTCATTCCTATCATTTCATGTTCGTGTTGGATTGGGATTTGAGCAGTACCTGCGTTCTGGATGTAAGATGCGTCTGATCTTGCAGAACCCAACTGCTGTCCTATTGTATGTTTGGGTGTTCGAACAGCGTACAAGTTTTCACTGTCCGAGAATTCGGAGCGTGCATCAGCATCAACAGTCATGTTGCAGGAGCCCCGGCTCAGCCAGTAGCGACTCCTTCCTCGACCTGGCAGTCATTGCACAATTTGCCACCGACTACCCAGTACGACTAACAACCTTTTCAAGCTCAAGAATGCGTTTTGCTTACTTCCTAATCGCGGCGATGGCTGGTTTCCTCATCTGTGACGACGTTACTGCGAGTGTGTCCGATTTGGTGGAGCAATCGAAGACGACCATCTCAGCCAACCAAGCCCTCCACGCAATCGGCTACAATCGATTCCTGCGATCTCAGCCAACGAACGATGATGAAACCGACGACAAGCCCACGAACGACGGGGAGACGTCCAAGAACGTTGGCTCTGATACCAAGAAGTCGAAGGATGTGGTTGACGACTCCAGCTCTCAGAAGCATGAAGAGAGGGGGATTATTGTTGATGGAATCTACCAAGAAAAATACCAGGACTGGTTCGACGAAGGTAAGACGCCGGTCGATGTAGCAGCAGACTTGGGACTGGATGACTTTGCGCTGTTCGAGAACCCTGTCAAGCGTCGTATCTACAAGGGCTACGAGCGTTTCTACTACAATGCTTGCGATGAACCTCGCAATCGACGTTTCTGCCGCGAAAACGCTGATGAATACTAGTAAGGCACTTCAGGACAAAAAGGTAGACTCCTTGCATCCTAAGGAAACTTAGATCGCTAGAGTTTCTGCAATGCAAGATTTGAATTCTCTTACGCTTTGGAGTCTCCATTCGCTTCGTGCGATTCGCGGTGAAAGCTTTTCATGCCTAATGATGTTGGTGATCTTCGCAGTCAACATCGCGTTAGCACAACGGGGGGGTCAATGGCCTAATATTAGTATTATGTTTACCTACCTACTTTATAGAAGCCTGATATGCAGTGAGACGTGCTATAATAGAGTTCGTCTTTAGGATTTTGGTTGAGGTTTCCCCTCTTTCGATGCCTCCCGCACTGTTGAAAAGGCACGTTTTGACTGGGTCAACAAATCCTCCTCGTGTGAAGTGTAGTAAGTTCATCAGGTAACGTAGCCAAGATATCCTTGGCTGCAGTATCATCGCTGTCAGTATTACTTGTTGTCGCGATGGTTTTGGTAGTGTGGAAGGGTGTAAAACTGGTTAGGAATGGTAGGCTTACCAATCCAAACGAAACCACAGTATTTAACCGGCGTTTAATAATGCATGACTAGGAGTTAAAACATCGATGCATGTGGGAATACTTCTCGTCCTGGCAGGTCTCTTCGTTCTCGTACATCAAATCAACCCGAATGTTCTCCTGAAAAACGAAAGCGCTCAGCGCGTGACGATGAGTTCGCCTACATTAGTATCTAGCCCCTTCATTTGATCATTTATCTCAGAGGGAGTTGGCAACTCCAACCAAGAATTATATTATACCGAGTCTGTTAGCCGAAAACAGCGACATGCAAGGATGCTGAGCATCCTTGCATGAGTGACAGTAGTAGTGTACCAATCTTAATTAAAGGGTTAAATTGGATAAAATTCAGCGTGCGATCCGTATATTATATACGGATCGCACGCTAAGGAAATCATGGATGAATTAGTTATTCAACCATAGCAAAAGATTTCGTGCAGTCTAGGTAACAGCCGAAGCTCTCGTGCTGTTCGCTCTCCTGCTCCCTAGGTAACGGACGTCGATCGTAGCAATTCATTCAATTCATCAGTCTTCAATTTCCTCTTTCAACAAGTCCTCTCTTCTCTCTCCAAGACTCCGTTCGTCTACAGATCACGTGACAAGTAATCGACGGTAACTTCATCGCTTCGCAAAAACACCGTTGCTAAACCACACGCGCAGACAGTATAGAGACCATCCTCGTATACTTCGCGCCCCTGCAGTTTGACAAGAGCATGTGGAAGCAGCACTGACCCCTACGACCACCTCGCCCGGCGTCGCGTCCTTAGCAGCAGAGCCAACCTGATCTACCAATCGTTTTGAACATATAATCTCCTCGGAAACTATGTTGTTATGCAGGTGCAGTACCTTGCTTTCAACCCGCTGAATCAACCCGCTGCCTGCGCGAATTCGGGCGGATGAGATCCGCTGGGATAAAGCCGAATTTCTACTGCGCTATGGATCAATGCAGTACATGAACTGTGGTAACTACAACTGACTGAGGAATAAACTACTCCAGAGTACATTGTAGTTTATCTGGAAATTCCTCAGTCCGCCTGATTACGCGTAACCAGCGCCCCGATCTGGCTTGAAGCAATGCCTTCCTGTTATCTTCCTGGAGATTTGACATTTTCCCGGTCAGCTGACCTCTTCAACCTTAAGCTGCCTGTAGCTTTACAGGCTGTAAGTTTCGACTTGGTTCGAGCTTCACTGTTCGAGTCGTACTTTGAGTTGTAGGCAGACTCCGCAGAGCGGGTTTGGCCGCCACACTTTGGCATCCACTTCAAAGCTGAAGAATCCTTCTTGGGAATCCCAAGTCGGGATTGGCACAAGACAGAACTCCATCCAGTCGCCAACTCAGAAATTCTAACAACGAATCAACTGGCAGGGAGAAGTCGAGAACTGCTCCAAACTTGGGCAGTCAGTTTGCAATTTACCTGCCAGGACCACCTCCGACTTCCCTAGCAACGTTCAAGTTCGAAGATGCGTCTTACCTACTTGCTGGTTGTGGCTGTGACTGGACTTTTGGCCTGCTGCGATGCTGCTGCACCTTCCGACTCCGAAAAGACCGTCGTGAACTCTCGCGACCAAGTTCTCGCGAACCGCGAGCTGATTGACGGTGGAGTCAGCGACAATGTGAAGCGTTCGCTGAGGGTTAACGCGGAAGACGATTCCGAGAACCCCAAGACGGATGCGAAGTCGAACGAGGAGAGGTTCTCTCTCATCCAGTCGTCCAACACGCCCCGGTACTACTACTGGTTCGATGAAGAAATGACCCCGCGCGATGTCAAGGTGGAGCTGGGATTGACAAAGGTGAACTATGTGGTGAACCCCGTCACGGTTTCGATCTACAAGGGCTACGTCAAGTACTACAAGAAGAAGTGCCAACGCTTCAAATACCGCGACGCGGACTTTTGCCAGCCTGGCGCACAATAAGTGGACGCAAAAGAGAAGGAGAGAGAAAGCGTTCTGCACATTTTACACTTGTCAATGGAAGATCTTATTGTACATACTACAACATTGTTGGTTTTCTCTTCTGAAAACGCTATCTGTAGGTCGATCGGGTCGAACGAAAATGCCACCCTACCGCCCAATGGAAATGCAATGAAACTCTGGCGACAACAAGTTCACTCATTGACCAATACGAGCATCTGAACACTGTGGCAAGCTCTGTCAGTGGCTACAGTAGCACACTCAAGTCGCCGATACAAGTTGTAAATAAACAAGCACAATCATTGAGATCGGATACCGTATCCGTGTTCTGCGTGTCGTTTAATATTTCAAGTGACTTAACGCTGCCGGCGCTGTCACTAGTTTCCATGTTGTGACTAGATGATGCTGATGATGACGACGGCGATGGCACTGAATTCGCCACGGGAGTAGTAGTGCTTGGGGCATTCGAGTATTGGGACAGCAGTTCGGACAAGAAATTCAGGTCGACATCATCCATTTGGCCACTTGATTCCCGCCGCGTTCCGTCGACGGGGGCGATCCCACCCAGGAACCCGAGGGCGTTGGAGTCTAGAGAAGGCGACGATGATCTATTAGTCTTCGTATCAGTCAATCTTCTAAAAGGGTGCGGCACCGCCGTTCATCGAGGCCTTCACGAAGCTACCTTTTTTTCTTGTCATGAACTACCGATGACAGCAGAAATATATTTAAATATTTAAAAGTAAACGTATTTGTGGGTTTGATAACGGATATTACCATGTTTTTGATTTTTGTCTACCAACAATCCCCTCGCAGCATAACTTCGTATGGACCATTCTGCAAGAAAGAGCTCGCAAACAGTTTGCTGGGGGGTAATGCAGAAGCTACCAGGTAGGAGGCAGTTGGGTACTTCACCGATATACGATTTGTCGCACAGTTTGCAGCATGACGTCTCCCCATTTTCCGACACTTTCACGTAACTCGTGCGCTGTTTCAAACGGTAGCGAAATTTCTCCATGGCAGCGAAGCTTGATCAGACATGATCGAGTAAGTACCACCACTTGCTCTTCCTCAAGCTCACCGACATTGTTCAACTTTTTACGCCGATGTGCCTTCACAGTCAACACCGCTGTAACATCGTAGCGTACACGCTCATTGGGGCTATACGGAAACAATTCATCCTTGTCCACGAAATCCGCCGTGAACAGTCCATAAGCTCCGCCATCGCCAAACTCATCATTATGTTCTCTAAACTCCGTGTACATGACGTTGTTCATCTCCATCTCCACTCCATTCATCAATGACGACACCAGTCGATTCTGCGAGATTCCTTTACCCGCACTATCGTCGTCCTCTCTGATAGTCACATCTCCCAAAATGTCCGTCACCCAGATCTCCATGTGGCGCAGATAATGGTGAACCGCATCGTACACTTTCCTCACGCTCGAGATACCCTCGTACGGCGTAATATCAAACCGCAATGCACAATAATCTCCGTTGTGTGCCACAAACCTGGAATGCTCTGCGAATGGACTGGCCGGATCAAGAAACCTCGTGCGTTCCACAACATAAAGTTGTGCAGCTCTCAACTTCCTCTCTTTCAAAGCCGCTAATGTCTGTCGTCGTTCCTCCATAGCCGTTCCCAGAAAAATCCACATCTCGAATGGAACATGTTGCTGGACACTCTACAAAAACCACCATAAAATCATCAAAAAAGATCAGAAGAAAAAGACTCGAAACACTTGGAAATTAGCTGCAACTGTGCTGGGAGTCCGTACCACGTAGCCTGAAAGTGCCGACTGGATGTTAACCAGTGACAATTGTTGGTGGTGGGAAGCTCCAGCTAGAAATTCTCTTGATAGCTCCTTTTGTACACTGGTGCGTTCTTGTTCAGCTTTTGCAGCGTTGAGTGCTGCTTGTCGTTTGAGTTGCTTCAATTGAGCTTGAAGCACATCTAGTTCTTGTAGTAAAAACGCCTTTTCCTCTTTTCGTACCATGTGTGTTGTCTTTTTGACTCTACGGGGCTTTGTGGGTCTTTTGTCGGATGAATCGGACTGGGTTTTAGGTATATCTGGGTCGTTCATGACAACATCGTGGTCTTCCACTTGGTTGGGAGAGGCGGAAGGCTCCGGGTCGCTGGTGCCGTCGCGATGAAGAAGAGGAGGTAGTGCCTTGCTCATTAGGCTCTTAGGTGTCGCCACAATAGTTCTTGTAAGAAAACAAGAACAGAGTGATGGTCGTACATCCTGTGATAGGCAGGTGATGAACAGGAACTGATGAGTTGTTGTGCATTATTAGCACGAACGGATGCGACGTTCGAACACACTTGGACACCTGTGCCCACAACGCTAACGTCACCGTAATGGATCAGCACATTTATTTGTCTTTATCGTGCTCCAGACAACGAACAAATTGAGCTTGAACACGTGACCTCTTCGTTATTTGATGCCGGATCGATAAACCATTTCTCGTACGGCGTCGAGCTTGGCGTCACCCCAGTGGGAGCTCTTCTCTCTAACCTCATGCACAATTTCAGGAGATAGTGGAAACTTGGGCTTATGGATCCTGCAGTGGGCCCACCGCTGCATCACCACAATGGCCTGTTCTTCCTCCAAGCCTTTCGCGTTCCTGACCTTCTTGACGTGAGACCGCACCTGCGTCACAACAGTCGCGTCCTGACGAACGCGTTTTTCAGGAAGGTAAGGGTACAGGTCGTCTTGGTCGACGAAATCCTCTGTAAAAATCCCGACTGCACCGCCGTCCCCGAATTCGTCGTCAGCTTCCCTAAACTCGGAGCAAATGATGCTGTTCATTTCGAGCAACGGACCGCTGTGCAAGTACGAGACGAATCGACACTGCGAGATTCCTGACTCGGAGCTACCGTCATCTTCTCGGATCGTAATATCCCCAATTTTTTCTGTGACGCGAATTTCCATAAGGTCGAAGTAGTGATGAAGTGCATCGTACACCAACTTGACGGAGCTGATGCCGTCGAATGGCACGACGTCGTATATCTGGCCGCAGTAACAGCCATCCTGCTCCACGAACCTCGTAGCATACGAGAACGCATTCGTATCGTCCACAAAACGTCCTCTTTCTTTCAGATAAAACTGCGCAGCTCGTAGCTTCAAAGGTTTCATCTGCATCAACGTCGACCAGCGCTCTTTCATGTCCGTTCCGAGGCGAATACTCGTCGCGTGAGGAGCTCCAGGCTGCGTCATCTATAACAATTTAAAAACATGTTATAGCAATGGTGACAACATAATAAAAAGCACGAGTTATTGCTTTGCACTCACCGTCAACCTGGACAGTGCCGACTGCACGTTCACAAGGGACGCTTGTTGTTGCAGCACTGCTTCTCGAATAAAACCCGTTTCCAACATCTCCTGCTCCAACTCTGAGCGTCTAGCAGAAGTTTCTGCGTCTTCATTCTTCTGCAATGCAGCAATTTGAGTCTGCAATGCCTTCACTTGCTCTTCCAACAATTCAATCTCCTCCTGTTGGCACGAACACATCAGTTAGTCTCCTCATACACAACTCCTATCTTACTTGACTAGGCATACCTTCCGTCGAGTTCCCGTGGCTTTCCGCTTACGTCTTGTCTTCAATTGTTGTTCTGCCTTATTAGCGGCTATGCAGGACACGGCGCCACCACCAGTCTCCTCCTCCATCATCACCATTAGTTCAGGTTTTAACTCGCGCGTTGTGTCTAAGAATGTTTGTATCATCTTTCGCAATTACAGTTGCAGAAAACTTACGCGTACCATCAACATCGATCATTGCAGTCATCGATAGGAAATGGCACAGGCGACCAAGAAGCGCAAGGCGACGTACCTTAAGCGGAAGGAGGAACGTGAGGAACTACAAGACCAAGTCAAGACATTAGAGCGGCAGTTGGCACAGTTAAGAGCAAAAGGTGATGGTGGAGCCAGCATCCAACTCCAAGAGCTCCACGCTGCTGTGGGTCTGAACGTGGCCATGAGAAACACAGTAGAACAGCATCAACTTGGCGTGGCAACAGCTCAAAGTCTCGTGGGTCAATGACTGCAGAACCATTCGGAAAATCCCATGAACATTTTCATCCATTTGAGTCGAGAGTGGACGCAGAGACGGGAGACCTTACTGAATACGAAGGACGAGCGACTTGCAAGAGGGTTCCGATACGTCACAGCACGGTGTCAGCATTTAGACGCACTAAAACCGCATTTTTCAGAAGAGAGATTCGAAGATGCCAACGGGGACTTTTGCTGTGTCCGAAATGAGGTTATTCCGTTTCCAGGAGTGCAATCCGTGAGGAAGTTCACGTTGAATACGCTGGAGATTAGTATCTCCGAGCAGTTGGGGCATATTACGGTTAGAGACGACTATGACGTTGTGGAAGCGGGTAGCTTTGTCTGCAACTACAGATTGGCGTCGGGGATTGACAGTGGGGTGACGACCGAGCTCAATGCTGTGGCTTTTGGTCAATATGTGAAGGATCCGAGAGGAGGTGGTGAGCCGTATGCTGTGTTGGCTATTGACAGTGTGGACGAGGACGAGTTGCATCCGTATCACCCGAAGGAATGCGTTCGGAAGGTACTGAATGGGGCGATTGTGTTGGTCCCAGTGGCGCGCCGGACAAGGAAGAATTATGCCGAAGAGAAATATGAAGACACGGAGGTGGAAATTGTTATGATGAGGTCATTCTTCGTCAAGACGTGCCGTCCAGAATTTGAGGTTTTCGAGGTTGTCACGCAGGAGTTGAGAGACACTATCACGCGTTGGGGTGACGTTGTTCTTCAAGCGGTCCGGAGAATCATCTACGCGTGGTATTTTGTTGCTGGTTCGAAGTTCAATAATAATAATAAGGTGAGGTATATGGTGTTGCTGATCCCTGTCGGTATCGAACTCTAGGTTCGAAGTTCTACCTTCCCAGCGCTAAAGTGTAGCGAGTTGCGAGTTGAGTCCCACTCAACCTGGAGTAAGCGACGGAGATAATTATTGGACAATTGATTCGATGTCGGTGACAATGATTCAGTCGTGTCTGCTGAAGCTTCAAGAATCAGAGCTCCACACAATTGTCTAAGCTCGACACTTATGGTGGAGTCATATAGACTCATTTGGACGACGGTATGTAGTACAGGCAGCGAAAAGTGCCAGCAACGAGAAGTCATCGTTTCAGAATGCCCAACTTCTTCAACAACATTTCCGTCTGTTTGTCCTGAACACGTGGCTATAGCCACCCCACAATCCTACCGACAACGTAATCCGAAGCAGACATTAACCAGTGGTCCGACTCTATTCGACGATTGAGTGAGAATGACGCATCCGACTAAGAAACGCAAGGCGACGTATTTGCGTCGCAAGGAAGAGAACGACGTATTGCAAGCTCAAGTGCTGAAGCTGCAGGAGCAGATTGCCATTCTGCAACACAAGCGCAACAGCAAAACAAATCAGAAACAAGAACTCTACAAGGCGGTGGGGCTCAATATGACACTGAATTATACTTTAGAGCAACAGCAACTCAATGTGGCATCGGCACAGAGTATGATGAGTGAGTGGCTCCGATCTCAGTCATCAAACCCCATGGGCATGCGGATTCATCTTGGGCGCGACTGGACTAAAAGGCGCAAAACCCTATTGAAGATGAAGGACGAGCGACTCGCACGCGGATTCCAATACGTTACAACGCGCTCTCACCACTTGGACTCTCTGAAGCCACACTTCGCGGAAGAGAGGTTCGAAGATGATAACGGAGATTTCTGCTGTACACGCAACGAAGTGATCCCATTTCCAGGAGTTCAGTCGATGCGCAGTGTGTTTGAAGCGCTCAAGTTCACGATGGACACGCTAGAGATTAGTATCTCCGAGCAGTTGGGTCACATAACAGTTCGAGACGACTACGACACTGTCGATGATTCAACTTTCATCTCCAATTATCGACTAACCTCCGGAATTGACAGTGGTGTTTCCACGGACCTGAATGCTGTAGCATTCGGTCAGTATATCGAGAATGGCAACAAGTTTGGTGGCCAGCCGTACGCTGTGATTGCGATTGACAGTGTGGACCAAGACGACTTGCATCCGTTCAACCCACAGAAATGTGTCCGAAAAACAATCCACGGGACGATTGTATTGGTCCCGGTAAAGCGAAAGATTGCAGCATCGAAGCAGAGCTCGACTGCGGACGAGGTGGTGATCGTGATGCTGCGCTCATTCTTCGTAAAAACTTGTCGTCCGCAATTTGATGCACCTGAAGTCGTCTTGGAAGAGCTTCGGGATAATGTCACTCGGTGGGGCGACGTCGTGGTCAAAGCGGTTCGCGGGATGATCTATGCGCAGAACTGATTGTTGTAAACCCTTCAGCGACATCATACAAGTTGGTGCTGTACCTCAAATATTCTAGACACGTTGACGCTTCTTCAATGGTGTATTCAAGGGTTTGCTTTGCACGGGATTAGGAAGGCCTACTGGTACTTTAGCCGCAGACACGGATACTATAATTCGAGACCAGATCAGTGGGCACAACCAAATATGCTGTACAAATGCTGAAGCAGCCGCGAGTCAGGAAGCGCAAGAAGCACGTACTTACGCCGCAAGGAGTAGCCTGACGAGTTGACGGATGAGATCTCCTCACTCAAAGTTCGAATGAGTCCATGAGCCTGAAAATATGTGTTGTTCTTTGGAATCGCCATAAATCTGCACTTATAGATGGAGCAGAACTCGCTTCGAGTCGCGACAACGCAGAGCTTGACGTCCGAGTGAACGCAGAATCTGTCTGGAACCCTATAGGCGTGCACATCTACCTTACTCGCGAGTGGACTGAACGATTATAAAAGTGAAGGGCGAACGTCTCGCACGTGGCTTTCGTTACTTCACCGCACATTTCCACTGAAGCACCGCAAGTCCGACGAGCACTTTGAAGATGCGAATGGAGATTTTTGTTGCACGTTGACTGAGGTGAACGCGTTCCCTGGAATCCAGTCGATGCGTAAAGCCTTCGACGCGATCAAGTTCGGAGTCAATTCTCTGGAGATCAACATTTGCCGAGGGGCATTACAGTTTGAAAACACTACGATATGGTAGATGCAGACGCGTTCGTTCCAACTACAATCTGGCGTCCAAAAACGACGGGGTAACCACAGAGCTCGACATTGTGGCATTCGGTCAGTACATTGAGAACTTCAAAGAGTTCGATGGACGGCCTACGCTGTTTTTGCATTCGACACAGTGTGAATGAAGACGATCGCATCCGTATCACTCGCAAAACCAGTCGCAAAAATGCGTCAGGAAAGACGTCAATGGCACGATAGTAGCTATCCCGGCTACGCGCAAGAAAAGCAAGAACGTGGGGATGAGGACGCAACGGAAGACGAAAAAGACGATGAATATGAGGCCGTGATCGTAGTTCTGCGTTCGTTTCTCTTCCGAACCCATCGGCCCCAATTCGGACGAGGTTTTGCTGGACCTTCGAAGAAATGTTACGCGTTGGGGAGAAACCTACATCGAAGGCTGCGTAGCATGCTTGTACTCGTAGAACTAAAAGCCGCATCACAATGAATCTGCCAAAATCCCGTCATAGCGGCAACTACTACGTGTTTGTAGAACTATCAGCAAAGCGATTGATCACAGCGCGTAGCGTTATCTGATATTGGCGTTACAAACCAGCAAACCAATTCTGAGTGAGATTACGCTAACCTCCCAGGACGTATTGCCACTACGAGATACTCAGTCGTGACTATGAAAAGAAGGCACGCCGCCGTGAAAAGCAAAGCGATCGACGGAATTCTTCATCGTCTCTCAGGCCTTACTCACCGCATGACGTTACCAACATTCCCGTTCCGTATTTCGGCTAAATACCTCTTTTTACCTTAAACCTTATCTTTTTAAACTAAAACGCTGGTCTTATCATCAAAGTCGCTCTTCCTCCTCGACAGTTGGCAGTTTTCTCATTCCGACGCACAAGAGCTGTAGCACCATTGCGATCGACCATGTTCATGGAGACCGGCGACCAGCACTTCCAGGGGCTTTCGCCGCTGTCCGCCACGTCCCCAAACGATCTGCACTCGACTCCACCAAGTTTCCCCGCCGCCCCGGCGCCAATTGACGCGCCCAAGCCCAAGAAGAAGCGAAAGGCAACTTACGTGTTGCGCAAAGAAGAGCAATCCGCTCTGCGGCAAGAAATTGAGCGCCTGGAGAGCCAAGTTGCCGTACTAAAAACGCGCTCTCTCCCTCCCGAAGAAGCCGCTAAGGCGGACCCAGTATTGCAGCGCAGAGAGGCGGAGAATGCGGCGCTGACGAGCGTGTTGCGTCATCAGCAACTGCACGTGGCCAACGCCCAGTCGCTCCTATCGAGATGCCTCGGAGACCAACACACCCACCCCTTGTATACTCGTATACGCCTCACAAAAGACTGGCCTGAACGACGGGCAACACTACGAGCTATACGCGCCGAGAAGCTAAAGAATGCTTTCGAATACATCATGGCGCGCAGTAGCCACTCGCAACCTGATAAGATGCAGCTGTCCGACGAGAGATTTGAGTCGGCACAAGGTGATCTGTGCTGCGTTCGGTTCGAGACGGTGCACTTTAAAAGTGTTGAGTCATTGGAGCAGGTATACAACGCGCTGATTTTCTACTTGACCAACATGGAGATTTCAATTTCGGAAAGACTGGGGCATATCACAGTAAGGGACGACTACGACTCGATCGAGGGGACAGCGTATAATTCGCGGATTGCGTCTACCGAAGATTGCGGAGTTACGACCGAAATGAATTCCGTGTCGTTTCCGCAGCTTTTTGGGAAAGATGAATTGGGGGTTGGAGTGGGTCCTTGTGCCATTATGGCGAGTGACTGTGTGGATGAGGACGAATTGTATCCGTACAACGCAGCTGAGAAAGTGAGGAAGGATGTTTCAGGGGCAGTGGTGTTGACGACGAGTAGGAGGAAAATCAAGCATAAAGGAGACAAGAGGATTGGTACGGGTACTATAGCGGGCGAAGAGGAGACAGAATTGGTGGTGACGATGAGAAGAGCGGCATTTGTGAAACTTCATCGACCACAGTTTCCAGTGTCGCCGTTTGCATTGCAGGAGCTGCATGAAGGCATTGCGAGGTGGGGCGACGTCATGCTCAAGACCATCCGCAGTGTCGTGTATACGACGCCATAGCAAGAAAATTGACAACCGCGTAACATTGGATTATTAGTGCATGATTGCAGTTTCGTTTGATGGAAAAGTGGATAAACTTTTTCGAGCATATTTGCAACGCAAGACTGCCAACGAGGGCTTATCGCACGTCTTTTTTGCCGTTCAATTTGATTACCGCAAACTCTTGTTATTTTTTTTATATCTCGCGTCGGCGATAAGTGTTGGGGTCCCCAACTTAGGGAACGACGACACATAGCACATTTGACTCAAGTTGTCGAAATTTGATACCAGTATTGACGGACTTCAGGGATTTTTCCAATCCACATGCAGTGATGCTTTAGCTTCGTGTGATTTTGCAGGGCTGAGAGAACGGAGCAGATCGTGTGCAGTACTCATTGATAGATTGGACACCGCTATTGCACGACGAACGATGTGGACTCGCGACCTGATGACTCATCAGACCATGCATCCCCGTTTCTCTGCAATGTACTGTGCAGAGAAACCCAGTGATGAGAGATAAGTATTTTGTACTTGCATTGATAACATCAGCGTATATTAGTTTTTCCGGCCGGATCAAGATCAATGGTTGGGTCAAAATCTTTTTGCAGTACCGCATATTGTATCCACGCCCATTTTCAAAAGCCCAAGGAATACCCAGCGATAACTCAAGAAAGTCATTTCAATATCATAACCCAGACACAACCATATCGTATTGACTTCACAATGAGTTTTTGATGTAGACGTACGGCAACATTTCTTCGACAGACCTCCTGCTAATCAGGAGCTAGTTGAAAGCGCACTTTGCAAAGCAGCAAGCGTGACATCATGCCACGCGGTAATTCCCTTTAGAAGCCCTCGCTGAGTACTGTCAGGCAAAGGAAACGTCGGACGATGAATCTTCATGAAGGCACAACGTCGCATGACCACTGTAAGTTCTTCTTCTTCGTTGTCAGAAGTTTTTGTGTCAGCATTTCTCTTCGTCCTGATCGGCGTCAAAAGAATCACACCGATTTGATCGCTGCGAACGCATTCGCCTGGGCTGTATGGATGCATTTCGTCCACATCCACACTGTCCCTCACCAAAACTCCAAACAGGTCGCCGCTTTCGGATTCCATGAGTTGAGCAAAAGAAGCAGTATTTACTTCAGTCTTTACGCCATCTTCAATTGAGGACAGACGGCAATTAATGAAGTTGTCCCCCCCGACGTCAAAGTCATCTCGCACAGTGATGTTTCCCAGTCGCTCCGAAATCGAGATCTCCTCGTTCATGTAGTGGAACATTGCGGCGTTAAATACTTGTCGGACCGACTTAACCCCTGTGAACTGATTCACATCAAACAACGAGCAACAGAAATTTCCCTGAGCGTCAACATACTGCTCACTCGATGTGTACGGCTGAAGGAGATCGAGATGGCGACTTCGAGCCTCCGCATAGTCCACTCCGTTTTGGATCTTGAAGTCGCGAATCGCAGACAAAGTTCGTCGACGAGAATTGAGATCCACCCCAAGGTGGATGTAAGTATGGAGGGGACTGGGGGCTGGTCCTCGCTGCACACATTTAACAACTCTATAATCAGTACTAACCAGCATAATAACTAAGACAAATGTAAAGACTAGAAACTAACAGTGCAAGTGGCCAGCCCCGCTTGGGCATTGGCAACTAATAGTTGCTGCTGGCGGAGTACACTACTCAGCACCACATTGCTGGTCGCCACTTTCTCGAAACTTTGGTCTCCGGTAAGTCCCACCCGCTCTTTCAATGCTGCCAATTGGTCTTCAAGTTCCCGCACCTCCTTGTTCAGTCTCTCCTTCTCTTCCTGCAGACGTGCGCCGCACACCACAATTAGTACGTTCATACGTGTTGCTACTCTAATAGTTAACTGGTCTACCTTGTTGACCAGGTACGTGGCTTTGCGCTTTTTCACGGGGCGAGTATTACTACTATTCCCTGAATCACTCCCTTCCGAGCTCGCAACAGTAGACGAAATCTGTAGGTTCTGGTTTCCTTTCTTGGCACGTGTCATCCTGTTGTGTTCTGCTGGCCAAAACGAAGAACAAGCTCACAAAGATTCTGCCGCTGGAAAGTTGTACCCAGTGATGCTGACCGGCATTCTGAGGACTTTAACGTGACAAGGAAGTACAACTGCCACAGCTTTGAAGTTTTGAAGGCCTGCAGGTCGATCTTCCTCGTAGTCAGTACGCCAACTCCCGCGATATCCTTGTCCTCGTACGGGAACCGCTCGACAGTCAAGCACAGGTTTATACGAACGCTATAATTGCTCTACCGAAGTTATTCACGCTTTCAACTTGAGTACGAGTCCAACAGGATTAATGTAACAGGTGAGCTTGGTGATCGACCGAGCAGATGCACAAGCTAAGGATCCCACTGCGTCGAAAGTACTGGCGAACTCGAACGACTTACTTATTCTTCTCGGTCGCTTCATGGCATTCAATGCGTTGATCATATCGGCGTAGGTGATACGTTCAAACTGAAGTAAAACAAAGACTGTTGTAGTGCTCACTATGCTTGGCACGTGATAGAACTCACCCACCTCAAAGTTTGTTACGGAAACAAGAGCGCTCTATTGCAGTCATCTCCGTTAAGGCACAGAATACAGCATGCTGCGAATCGCTCGAGTCGTGACATCGCCCCATCGAGCAACATCTTGCTGCAGTTCCAGCCAAATCGCCTCAGACATGTCGAATTCTGGGTAGTGGAGCTTCACGAACGCAGCACGTCTTAGTGTCGCCACCAATTGACCCCCCTCCTCATGCGCAGTTAGCATAAATGCTGCAGATACATCTTTGCGGACTCGTTCACTCGGGACGTACGGATACAGCTCGTCCTCGTCCACTGAGTCAATTACAAGCATCCCACACGGTTCTCCGTCAAAACTGTCCGCCACATTGAAATACCTGGAGAACATGATGCCGCTCACTTCCGTCGTGACACCCAAGTCGTTCGTCGAGACCATCCTCGCGTTGTAGATACTGCTATCTGCGCAATCGTAGTCGTCTCGTGTGGTGATGTGGCCGAGCCTCTCACAAATGCTGATCTCCACGTTGTTCATGCTGAAAAGCACCGCGTCGTAGACTTGTTTGAGCGACTTCACGCCAGGAAAGTGAACAATCTGAAAGATGGAGCAGCACACGTCGCCATTCGCAGTCTCGAACCTTTCATCGCTTGAATACGAGGACGAATATTCACTTCGAGTCTTGATGTACTCGTACGCATCTCGGAATTTTTGTTCACGAAGACTCAGAAGTGCTGCACTTCGCTCCTGCCAACTTTTCTTCAGGCAGATTCGAGTACACAGCGAATGAAGTTCCTTGTTCGGCAAACACCATTAGCTCCACTTATGTAATATAGTACGCGATACGGGTAACGTACCAGTGGAGGTGGGAGTGTGGAATGCATTCGGGCGACGTCAAACTGGTGCTGATGGATAGCAGATTCCAGTGTATTGTTTTCTGAGACCACTTGGTCCAATGGAGGATTGGCCGGTACTTGCAACCCCTTCAACTCTGACTGAAGCTCCAATTCGGAGCGTAACTTGCGGATCTCCTCTTTGAGATCGCTAATCTCCTCCTACACAGTCAGTAGTCGAGCAAAACACAAGAGCCGTCAGTTCAAGTAGCTCATAAAGTCAGCAGGCGCATTCTTACTTTGCGCTTCGTAGTCGTGGCTTTGCGTCGTTTGTCCGCCATCATCTCGACAGGGTGGTCAGGGAGAAGAAGCTCTTGTTGGTCTCCGTTACCACGCACAGAATGATATTTCGCGTCGAGCTGTAGCGACAGCCTTAGATGTGCCTTCCCGATGGCGTGATAACCAACACCCAATAAACATGCACGATTTGCCAGCATGGGAGAAAGTCTTATGGCATGGAGTACAGCTCGCTGCGAATCGTTCTGAGCATGACGTCGCCCCACCTCGAAGCTTCTTGTTGGGATTTCTGCCACGCAACATCCGAAATGTCGAACTGTGGACGATGGAACTTCACGAAGGCAGCACGTCGCAGTGTCGCCACCAACTCGTCGTCTTTAGACTGTGGTGGATCTGCAGTCACGAGCACAGCCGAAGAAACGTCTTTGCGGAGACATTCGTTGGGTTTGTGCGGATAAAGTTCGTCCTCATCAACCGACTCAAGAGCGATGATCCCACATGGTTCATCACCGAAACTTTCATCGTCACCATTGAAGAATTGTGCGAGCATGACACAGTTGAGCTCCGTGGAGACGCCAATGCCGTTCGTCGATACAATTCGGACGTTGTGGGTGTTGCCGTAGCCACATTCGTAGTCGTCTCGTGTTGTGATGTGACCCAACCGCTCGGAGATGCTGATTTCAGCGTTGTGGACACTGAAGAGAACTGCGTCGCACACTTGTTTGAGCGATTTCATGCCAGGGAATTCGACAGTCTGGAAGAGAACAGCACAGACATCACCAACTGTAGTCTCAAAGCGGTCGTTGCTTGAAGACGAAGATGAGGATGAAAGTCGACTTCGAGCCATGATATACTCGTACGCATCACGGGACTTCTGCTCTCGAATGCGGAGGAGGGTCATTTTGCGGTCGTGCCAGTTCTTGTTTAAGCGAATGTGCATGTGCAGTGGGTGGTTCTCCTGCTCGAATCCTAACATCTTCGTTAGATAGCCGTGTCGAACACAACAACGAGGTGTTCTGGAAGTTACCGATGAGGGGTGGAAGTGTAGCATGAGCGCGAACGATATCGAGTTGTTGCTCGTGGATTGCGGATGCTAAGACCTTGTTTTCTCGGATCACTTGCTCTAATGGCGGCAAACCTCGTTTCCTGGTCAGAGGCTGCAGACCTTTAAGCTCGGACTGAAGTTTTAACTCTAACTGCAGTTTGCGGATCTCTGCCTTAAAACCGTCGATCTCCTCCTACACTCGACACCGACGCACTGTCAATCTGAAGTCTTCATGGGCACACTACTTCGCGTCTTCGTTACCTTCCGCTTCGTGTTGGTAGGCTTGCGTCTCTTCTCCGATGTGGATAGCATGGATAAAAGAATCAAGAGCGATCGAACTGCGAGTGCTGCCTTCGTTTCGAGTTTAGAACGTGCACAACGGATGGTGTAGTCTCCGGGAACCAACAGGATTTGTCGTGGTATGGGCTCGTTGGCCACCACAACATACGTTCTCGCCTGATGAAGCTGTCGGTGTTGAAGAGTTGGTACCAAACTTCTCTTATCTGTTAATGAATTTTTACGAACTATGGCACGGAATACAAAACACTGCGGATTGACCTAAGCAAGACTTCGCCCCATCGCGAAGCCTCTTGTTGTGATTCTTGCCACGCAGCCTCTGACATTTGAAACTCAGGGCGATAGAGCTTCACAAACACAGCACGTCTGAGCGTGACAGTCAACTCATTCGTCTCAGAGTGCGGATGGTCATCAGTCACGACGATGGCTGCAGAAACATCTTTCCGAAGTCGTTCACGTGGTGCGTACGGGTTCAGTTCGTCTTCGTCCACCGAGTCGATTACTACCATTCCACAGGAAGAACTCCCAGGGCTCCTATCGCCACCGTCGAAAAACTGCGAGAACATGATGGAGTTGAGCTCCGTGGCCACTCCGATATCGTTCGTCGATATGATCCGAGCGTTGAAGGTATCACCGTCGACGCAGTCGTAGTCGTCTCGAGTTGTGATGTGGCCCAATCGCTCGGAAATGCTGATCTCGGCATTGTTGAAGCTGTAGACAACTGCGTCGTGGACTTGTTTGAGGGACTTCACACCAGGAAACTGGACAGTCTGGAACAGTACACAGCACACGTCGCCGTTGGCTGTTTCGAACCGCTCATCGCTGAGGTGTTGGTGATCCCATGGGGTGAGCTGACTGCGTGTAGTGATGTATTCGTATGCAGCTCGGAATTTATGTTCCCGGGTGGATGACAGCGTCTTGCTGCGGTCGTCCCAGCTTGCATTTAGGCGAATGTGGGAGTACAGAGGGTACATTTCCTGTACTGAATTGTGAGTGCAAATGGATTGAGCACTTGCAATTCCACCTTGACGCTGGCGAACGATGGAAAGCAAGACCGTATTTTCTGTCGCGACTTGCTCTAAACTCTGGTTGGGGTGCAGTTGTTCTAGTTCGGATTGCAGTCTGCGAACTTCCTCTTGTAAATCGGTCTTCTCCTTCTGCTCAAAGCACAATACAACAATGTAATGGACTACGTTAGGGAGTTTCATTTAACTTTCAAACTTTTTAACTTCAGAAAGTGTTTTTACCTTGCGCCTTGAGGTCGAGGGCTTGTATCTCTTTTCAGCCATGATGATCTGTCTTAAAGTAGTGTTGGACTTGATTCTGCTGTGGAGGAACTCGAACTGGGCGCGTGTAGAACGAAGCAGTGTCCAATGGGCAACGGAATGACGGTAGATCTTCCACCACAAATCGACTGAATATTTCTGCAAGTGCTCCTCGGTGCGCAAAGGACAGGCAATAGCAAAAATCCGACTTGTGCAGGCATGACTTGATTTGAAGAGGAAGTGTAAGAAGTCAATCCAAAGCGCAGATTTTCCTTTTGTCAACAAATGTTGCTATTGCTTTCGTAGTAGTTGACCCACACCTCCTACTTAGTTGACCTGCACCTCAGTCGCTCTGAGGGGTTCTACACATAATTGCAAGGGTACATCACGGAACTGGATGGTCTAGAAGCACACACACTTCATGAATCCTTCCCGCAGTGTCTGGCCACCAAATCTTCAATTGAAAAGAGGTGCTCTATCATTACGGCTTTTGCGGTACGACTGACGAAGTACTACGAGCGGTTGAAACCCCGACACGGCACACTGAGCTGGCGTCTCGGTCTTGGATGAGGTGGCAGAGTGCACACCTCCTTGACACCGAGCTTCTCGTCGAGGCACCCGCATCCCGAGCACGTATTATCGGACGTGCAAACCCTTCGCGTACTTCCACCATTCGGTTGCACGCTCGCTCCATTTGCAGGAGCATCTTGAACTTGCGACGGCGTCAGCACGACTCGAAGAGAAACGCAGACTTCGGGTGCGGTAGTGTTGAGCCTTGACGAGAGGCGTGCTGTCATGCGTACTGCTCCTTAAACGACTTAACCTATGTGATTCCCGCTCAATAAGCAGTAAAACGCGCCTCAGCCTCTATGGATGTGAATACACGTAGTTACGAATAGTTTTCATCAAGACGTCTCCCCACCGACCAATTCCTGCATGCAGCTCTTGTCGTGTGGCTTCCGAGATCGGAAACTGCGGGTTGTAAAGTTTCAAGAACGCATCCCGTCGTAGCGTCACAACTAGTTCGCCTTCACCGTCAGAATCCTCGGGAGCTCGTCTACTCGTCGTTAGGATTATCGCCCCAGAAGTGTCGAATCGAACTCGTTCCTTTGGGTAATACGGATACAACTCGTCCTCGTCAACAGAATCTAGAGCCAAAATGCCGCACGCGCGTCCGCCAAAACCTTCGTCTTCTTCGGTAAAAAAATGTGAAAAGGTCACAATGCTACTCTCTAATGGAGTGCAATTGTCCGACTTGGACAAGACCCGAATACTGTGCACACTCCCCTCGATCGCATCATAGTCGTCCCTCACGGTCGTGTGGCCCAATCTCTCCGAGATGCCGATCTCAATAGTGTTATAATGGAACAGCAAAGCCTCCCAAACCTGCTCCAGTGATTCAACTCCTGGAAAATGCATGGCTTCCAAGTGTACAGAGCACAAATGTCCCTCCGAAGTCTCATATCGGTAGTCCGAGGTGTGCGGTTTGTCCGGATCCACGAATCTCCCCGGAGCCATCAGAAAATCGTACGCATTTCTCCATTTCTGGCTGCGTACAGCCATTAAAGTCTTCTGACGCTCGCTCCAATCGGTGGTGAGGCAGATCTTGGTGTACAGCGGGTGCGATTCTTGGCCCCCCTGAACAGTTAGAATAAAGGATAAATATACCTCTCCTATGTAATAATTGCATCCCTCATGTAGTTTGTACGTACGAGGCATCCTGTTAGCATGGACTGCGCGCTGGCGACGTTGAGCTGCTGGTTCTTGGCCAGCGACGTCATGAGATCCCTCTCTGCCAGAGCGTGTTGCACCGCCGGGTCCAGAAGCGCCGCGTCTTCGGGAGACAGCGAGCGGATCTGAAGCTCCTTCAGCTCCGACGACAGTCGCTGCGCCTCGAGACGGAGCTGCTGCGCTTCCTCCTGCGGGAGGGGAAGAATAAAAACGGGTGTGAGTAGATTGGAGGGGGGCGATGGTATCACGCAACGAACGTACTCGACGTGCTGTGTACGTGCACTTCTTCTGCTTCTTCATGATCTCTTGCACTTGTGTCAGTGAATAACACAATAAACGGATGGGCGACATCAATCGATTTGTCGACTCTATGAGAACACCCGCCCAGTCCAGACTGTGCGCCCAGGATGCTAATCATGCCACTGGTGCTCGTTCCCGGCTCGCGGGCTTTGTATGCTGCTCGAGACTGCGCGCGCGACTTGGCCAGACAGGCGTTGCAGCAGGTACGGTCGTTGCGCTCCCTGGTTTTGCCGCATTGGTAGCACTTGTGTTCTTGTACATTCATCATCGCCTTCACGCTTCTTTTCCTCCTGCACGACTTGCAGCAAACCATTGCCTCCGATGGGTCCAACGCCTTCCAGCACTTGACGCAGACGTGCTCACTCTTGTGCTTAATGCATGCCTTTGCGGACTTCTTGACTCCTCTAGCCCTCTTCTTTTCGACGTGATCCGTTGCGTAGAATTCAGTGCCTTCCTCGCTCATAAACGAATTGAGAGCAGCACGCTCCACTTCAGTAATGCCCTCGCTTGCACTCGCGAGTGCTACCTTTTTTGAGGCTGTTAGTTTGCGCTCTTGCTCATCCAGCTACACGAGCGTGACCCGTTCACAGTCGTTCTCCATTTGCTTGAGAAAGTTTACCGTAGCCTTATCAACTGCACCAAAAGATGTGTTAGAACGAAGTGGCTAACTGTATTCACATTGGTTTACTTACTTTCGTCCGCCATGAAATGGTACGTGATGTTCTCGTACGAATCATGTAAGCCCTCCAACGACGGGTTGGCCGATCCTGTCGAGTACATGATGTCGTCGGCAATGACCATCTAACAGAGCACCACATTTTTTGTTAGCGTTGCATGCATGATCTTCAATTTGTGCATAGTACCTTTTGATGCTGCGTCTTCGTGGACTTTTGAACGAAGACATCGATATCCGCCTCTAACAGCTCGCTAACTCGAGGGAGCTCAAATGGAGACATCACATGCTGTCGGTCCAACAACACGGTGACTTTAACATTCGCCTTAGCAAGCTCCACCAGCGATCCCGTCACTCCCATGTGCGTGGGGGAGAAGAAAGTTGCTCGGAGCGTATCTGTAGGAAGTTTCAACTGCATCAGAAACATCGGAGCGAAGTTGGGGTTCCCCGAAGAGAACACAAGCTGAGAAGCAGGAATGTCACGGATCTTCTTTGCAATGTCGGCGAATGTGCTCTCAGCAATGCTGAGCGCGCGCGCAACCGCGGCCGCTGATCTTTGGATCCGCTACACGCAGGTCTTGGACGTGTACTCCTCGTGCACCTCGACCATCGGCCGCGCGCTCGCTCCATTTGCAGGAGCATCTTGAACTTGCGACGGCGTCAGCACGACTCGAAGAGTAGCGCAGCCTCCTGCCCGCGGGCGATAATCACTCCGGGTGCAGGATTCTTGGCCGCAGATTTCGGGTGCGGTAGTGTTGAGCCTTGACGAGGGGCGTATTGCCCTCGGTTCCGGCGGCACCGACTGCTGGTGGCTTGGTCCAAGTCGCTTGAGTAGAAGACGGCAAGTTATGGAATGAGAGCGAACCAAGAGTGCGCAGCTCGAGCTCGGCGAAGAGCCTCGTAGAGCAACTGATGCTCACCGTTGGCACGCACTCTCGAAATGTGTTTATTCTTCTGGAAAGAAGCCCGTGGCAAGGCTTGTTGAGTCTAAATACTTGGGAGTCACCACCATATTAACTTAGGTGGAAGGTGTACTGCCCCAGAGTGTACGTATCGATTCAAAACTCCGCCGCCGAATACGTTCGTTCGAGGTAGGAACAAGCAATTGTACGCCCGCCGCTCAGAAGCTCAAATAACTTTGAAGAGAAAAATAATGCATCAAGACAACAAAGGCTCCCGTATTTCGATTTACTGAACAGAGTACAGGATACTGCGAACAGCTTTCAGCATGACATCACCCCAACGAGCAATCCCGTCGTGTAGTCCCTGTAGAGCAGATTCCGAAATGGCGAACTGAGGATGGTGGAGTCGCAAAAAGGCTGCACGCCTCAACGTCACGGCTAGCTCCCTTGAAGCAGCGCTAGAGTTCTTGTTGGGCTTGTTTGCAATCAACACAATTGCTCCCGATCCGTCGCGTCGAACTCGTTCCGAAGGAACGTACGGGTAAAGCTCGTCCTCATCGATGCAATCGATGACAATAATACCGCACGCATTTCCGCCAAACATCGAGTTACCTTCGTCAAGCATCTGCGAAAACATGAGCGTGCTCGCTTCTGTCGTGATCCCTTGGTCGTTTGTGGAAATCACACGCGAGTTGGAGATGCCTCCATCGACGCAATCGTAGTCGCGAACAGTGATATGGCCCAACCGCTCGGAAATGCTGATTTCCGCATTGGCGAAGTAAAACATGACAGCATCGAAAACTTGTTGAGCTGACTTCACACCTGGGAAATCCATAGCCTCATAATGAATATAGCAGATATCTCCTTCGTCGGTCTCGAACCGTTCGTCCGATAAGTTGGCCCCATCCAGTCGACTAGGCGCCATGATACAGTCATAAGCTTCGCGCAATTTGGTCTCTCGCACGGCAGTGAGCGTCGCTTGGCGCTTATTCTAGTCCTTGCAAAGGCGAATGTAAGTGTAAAGCGGGTACGACTGCTGCAAACCCTACTTAGTCGCACGAATCACAGTGTAAGAGCGACGCAAGTCAAACCACGATCTTTCTTACCAAGCAGCGAGACTTAATAGACTGCGCTTCAGCGACTTCGTATTGCATCTTCCGGCCAATAGCAACTAAAGATGCGTTATCTTCTTGTGCATTTTGCAGAATTGACCCTGTGCCCGCCGCTCCGCCAGCAGAACACGATCGGTTTTGAAGAACTTCGAGGTCGGATTCAAGGCGACGAACCTCATCATGAAGCGCTTTCGCCTTCTCCTGCAGAGACAGACCCACAGTACACAGTTGATGGCAAGGTCTTCATAAGGGAGGCTCAAAAGCATCCCAAGCGTACCCTCCGTATCGAGTACGTGCATTTTCGCTTCTTCGCCGCCATCGGGACTTCGTATTCGTGGCAACCGCTTGTTGACCAATTATTTCACACCATTAAAACTGTGCAAGAAACTCTTCAACAACGAGATCGCACACACAAGTCCTGAGATGCATTCGGGCATGTCAAGTTACGTGACGGCAATGTACCTCACTGAGAAAACGAAAACGCATTCGGGCAAATGGGTAATTGTAGATCACTTGCTGCGGCAGCGCCCTGCAGGGATGTACTTTGACTGACAACAATTTCGGATGCGCTACGGCACTGAGTATAGCAGGCTACGCATAGACTTGAACACGACGTCGGCCCACTGCATTCCATCTTCCCGTGACTCCTGCCACTGAGCCTCAGACAAGTCGAACTGAGGGTGGTTAATCTTGACAAACGCAGCTCGTCGTAGTGTCACGCTCAGCTCTTCCTCGTCGCTCGAACTTGAAAAATTCGTGCCAGAAGCATCCGTCGAAGCAGTCGAGTTCCGCTGTGTCTTAGGGCTATCGACAGTGAGAACGAATGCGCCTGACATGTCTTTCCGCACCCGCTCACTTGATACATACGGATAACAATCGTCCTCGTCGACGGATTCCAGTACCACAATCGCGCACGGAGTTCCGTCGAAACCTCCGTCTTCAGCACCGAAGAACTTGGTGAACATGACGCAGTTGAGCTCAATCGCGACACCAACATCGTTCGTCGACATTATGCGAGCGTTGACAATGCTGCCGTCGACGCAGTCGTAGTCATCTCGAACCGTGATGTGGCCCAATCTCTCCGAGATGTTGATCTCGACGTTGTTTAAACTGAAGAGAAGTGCACCGTAGACCTGTTTGAGTGACTGCACACCAGAGAATTGGAGAGTTTGTGAGACGACGGTGCACATATCACCGGCGGGTGTTTCAAATCTCGCTTTGTTCGACTGGGGCTTGCCCGGGCGAGTCAGAGGGTTATCCTTCACGATGAACTCGAACGCAGCTCGGAATTTTTCCTCACGGATGGCCAACAATGCCGCGTTACGATCTTCCTTACTTTTTTTCAGGCAGATACGCGAATAGAGTGGGTACGATGCCTGTGGATGCATGAAGATATCAGCAGGTTAAACAGAAGTGTGGGAAAATAATTTCCCGCGCTTATTTTACCGGTCGAGGCAGAAAGAGAGCGCTCGCTTTAGCAACAGTTAGCTGTTGCTGTCGGATGATCGAAGACATGGCCGAGTTCTCCTCAACGACTTGGTCGAGAGTTCGAGCAGGTCGGAGTTCTGCTAACTGGTCATGAAGCTTGCGAATCTCATTTTTCAGGCCTTGTTTTTCCTCCTGCATTTGAACACGGCGCGTAAATACCTGATGCACCCTGCTAGAACAATAGAACCAACTCACCTTGCGCAACTCGTATGCCGTCTTGCATCGCTTTTCAATCATTGGGAGCACAGAAATTCCTCTTACGTTCGTGCTGATGCGTTCTCGAATGGTGGAGCTCGAGCGGGAAGAACACTGCAACAGCTGGTCAGGACGTCGTTGCTGGTAAATACCCTGACTCACCGTGACGTATGTTTAGCACACATTGATCGCGTGAAATCCGATCTCGAAGTTGATCATCGCGATTCAATGAAGCCTTACCCTACAATAAAGTGCGCTCGCTGACGTGAAATGAATTGATGTTATCTCCTATTGGTATATTCACTATGAATGATCTCGAGGAATCTTTACGTTCGGACTAGGCTGACTATGACTGAAGGTACTAAGCCTTTGCTCGCTAGAAGCCCGTTACCGAGTGGGCTTTCGTTTGAGGTCCTTCTCAGGGTCCCGTTCCCACGTTGGTTGAATGAAGTCGCCTTAGTCGATTCGGTGTCCTCTGCAGAACTGTGGAGTTCGAGGCTGGCTGGTGACTTGGAGGAGCCCAAGCTGCCATAAGTTTTTCGCCGCATTGATATCGCGCTCCCAGTAGTTCGCTCTGCACACTACGTTTCCGCAGACCCGCACGTTCCTCGACCTTTTGGTTTTCGTCGTACCGTAGATCTTGAACGGCGTGTCCACCATCGGTCCCGAGCACTCGGAGCAAAGATAGCTGGTACGGAATTCGTCGACCATGACGAGGGTTGCGCGGCGAGAGAGTTCAAGTGCGAACCGCTTGAGCGGGACGTGCATGTGGCCCGCGAGATGAGTCTGGCTGCTCCATTTTCCGAGAGCCACACACACGTCACGGTCCACGGTCGGGACGACACGCTTGGCGAGTTTCGCCACGGCCTTGCGTTTGAATCGCGACACCGTGAATCTCCACTTTCGAAACCCTTTCAGAGCGCAGAACTCCAACATGGCGTTGATGTTCTTCCAGATGTGCTCGTAACGAGAGCAGGGACGCCGACGACGAAGTCTTGAACGATGGCATGTCCTTCAAAAACGCACCGTAGCGCGGATGCCTCTTCTTCAGGTTTTCGAACCAGAATGCATGGTGCTCGACACGACTCATGTGTCGGTACTCTCGGGACGTGACTTGTAGGACGTGAGCATTGTCGCGCAGGAAGTGAGTCCGGCGCCTGACTCCATGTTTCCGCGGACGGTGCTTTGGGTGGTGCCTTTGACAGATCTCGCACCACCCCTCCACATCGCAGTGTGCTCTGCTGCGTCTCTTGCGTCGGTGGCGGCGACGGCGGTTCCTGCTGCGCTTCTTGCCATGGCGTCTACCGCCAACGTGGCCTGGACAGGTACTGCACCAACCGGGCATGGAGCATGGCTCTTCCGGTGGGTTGCAGACAAAGCCCAGCATAGGACGGCTGTATGCCGTCAGCATCATCCGTAGACCTGGGTCAATCCCGATCAACGTAGTTGGTATATACTTCGGAGAAGGAGCAGGTCGTTCAAGAGGAGCAGGAATTGACGTTAGCACAGCAGCACTGTAGCCATTCGTGGAGATCTGATACTCGAAGTTGCGCCTTGGAACGCCAATCCGTTGATCCGCAGTATGGCTGACGCAGTCTCCGAGGTTAAAAACAGAGGTCCACATCCTCTCGCGCACTTCTTGGAACTCCGTAGACGTGGCATACGTCCGATGGCCACGAGAGTTCGTGGACTTGTAGAGACCAAAGACATCCTTGCCCGTAGTTGCCAAAATTTGTTTTGCGACTTGGTAGAGAACCTCTGTAGTGACTGGGAAGAACGATGGCGCACAGGAGGTGGGCTGCGGCAGCAACGTAAACAATCGGCACCCTTTCGGGATCTCGTCTTGGTCGTGCATTTGCTCCATTACCTTCAGCATGTCGTACAGCTTGCCGAGAAATAGCACTTCGTGGCTAGCGATGTTCGCATCTGTAGGAGGCAGTTCTAGCCACGCAAGCCATTGCTTCTCGACGTCCGTGAGGTCTTCAGGACTTGACTTTAGTCGAGCGACCATGGCCTCAGCTGCTCCCCGCGGGTACGCAAGCTGCAGGCTAATGAACTTGATGAGTCGTGCCTCGAAGTTCGTTCGAACGTGTTGCTGCGCCGCAACGACCATGTCATTCGCCAGTTCTTTGATAGCGGAGCTTGAATAGAGGAGCGTAGGCGGTATATACGACATGACCCTCGATCGCGAAGCCTTGTACTTGTTGATGGACTCCTCTAGTGCAGCGTTAGCCGAGGGTTTTGGCGCGGGCCTCTGTTCGTCGCCAAAGACAGCAGTGCAGCACCGGTAGAACGTAGCTTGGTCTAGCTGCAGGGCTGTCTCCATCGTGCGAGATCTTGCCGGTACTACTGGGTAGTTCGGGTAGCTACACCGATGGTGCTCGAACAACCGGCAGCAGTGGAAGTTCATGACGAACATTGCCTCCACTCGAATCTGCTGCAGAACCACAGCACGTTGTTCGAGCGCGTCCCGGATGTCATGATTCGGACAAATGTGCCTCAGTGGGTACGTCACGGTTGAGAACGATAGGACGCTGTTGGCTCCTCGAAGAAGGGTGCGACGATGGTTCGCGGCGGCGCGTTGCTCGATGTCGACTTGATCAGGCGGTCTCCACGCGATCGCGAGTTCTGGCAGGAGCTCGACGATGCCGGGGTGATATGTCAATTTTGGAAGGCGTTCAATGACATGAGAGAAAAGTTTTCGGCAGCATATGAAACTTTCCGTCGTAGTAGTGAGCTGTGCCAATCCACCCTTGGTCCGGTGTAGGCGATGCTGCAGCAACTCTCGCAGTACAACCACTACCTAATCCAGCCCGCTCCAGTAAAGACTCAATAGTAGTTTCCAATAGGTCTTTGGTGATGATGCCAGTGGCAACTCCTTTTTCCTCAATCAGAGAGCTCATCCCATCCAAAAGAACCGGTGGCAAATTGTCGATAGATATCTGAACTCCTTGAAGTTGCTTGTAAAGCTCGACATGCGGAGGAATCCCGGTGGACTTCATCCACGGTGAATCCCCCGTTACCAAGGCAGCTTGAAGGTCGCTCATCATTGCTGCATTGCGGAACAGGGAGGTAGATAGCAATGGATGTGACGCAGGCAAGGTGTCCCGTAAGTACACTGAATGCTCGACCAACGTAGCAACACATAGCTTCAGAATGTCCCCAAGACTGCTTATTGTGTGCAATGATGGATACATTTGGCGGACACAGGCACAAAGCACCGGCTGCTGGTTGCCTGCAAACTGTGGAGGCAGCATCGAAAATTCTGGACGGTTCAACGGTAGGCCAGCCACGACCCGGCCGAGATACTGGTCTCCGGCTGATTCATACCGAATGTAGCGGTCTTGGACACCGCCAAGTGACCACCCCACTCTAAGACACACGCTAGCAATCGATGGACCACCGGTAGATCCGCTGCATGCAAACGTAGCGACACCTTTGCGAATCGAATGTGTGCCGTAATGTGTTTGGTGCTTGAGGTCACTTATCAATTGTCGAAGAATGCTTCCGAACCGTGATTTCTGCTCAGATCCAGGGAAAATTGGTCCAGGTGGCTGAGTAGGTCGACATGCCAGGTGAAGAGCTAGCGCTGTGAGCCAACAGGTTTTTGGACTTAGCGGGTTAGCATACATGTGTCGAGGATCTTTCGGTCCTTTGGCTTCTTGATTCGTCTTGGACTTGTACATCACGCACCAATGCTGTCATCGTGGCTGCTAAGGTGCTCCGTGCATAGTGTCTGCACCGACTCAGATCGACACATCAAATTCCATTGTGTCGTAAGAAAAAGATGCGCAAAGCCGCCATCTTGGCGGGTCAAAGTCGCTCTACATAACTCATGATACAACGAGAATGGCAGTGGATCTTTGCCAGATTCCCTGGGCGAGCCTGACTGGAACTTGCATGCTTCCATGCGCTTCAAGCCCGAAAAGAAAGTGCCCAACCGTTTTTCGTAAGCTGTAGGCAATGGTATCTCGTTCCTGCGATATAAATCTCTCGTTGCGCTTCGATATCCACTTGAGGTACCAACACTGACAGACTTCCGCTTCTCCAGCAAAAACTCTTCAAAATCGACGGCCGTGAACTTATCCAGGTTAATTTTCCCTTTAGCATCAAAGTACTCTGCAGCATCTTCCTGCTTTTGCACCTCAGTCCATCGTGATATCACTCGCAAGCTACTACGATACGCACGCTGGGTTTTGGGCGATACGCATGCATCCCTAACATCTTGCGCGGTGACCTCTCGATTACTGTCGGCTTGTGCAGGTTGCGGTGCCTCCACTGGAGCCACGACCGAGATATCAGCCAGCTTCTGAAGGTTTAAAATTGCGCGTCGTGGTCGAATCCGATGGCGGCAAACTGCTGCGCTTCTTGGTGGGCGTGGCGGGGGATGAACTCTTGATGCGGCTGCGCACGCTGAAGCACCGCCTCGTTGATGGGCCTCTGCTGCGTCCGCTGTAGAAAGTCTAGGTATCTGTTGTCGAAAGCCATGCCGAGCGTCTGCTGCTGCTGGAGTGGTAGGCGTTGTAATAGCGGCTGCATCGCATCGAAAGAGTGCAGTACAACATGCAGCAGTAAGTTCGACATGATGTCGGTGAACTCAACCCAATCGAAAGTCGGCTCGCGCTCCCCTAGCAGCCCTCGCACTTGCCATCCAGTAGGTTCGTCCTGAGCATGTTGCCCCTCGGTCTTGACGCTCAAAACGCTGCAGAGCTCGAACGGCTAGAAACTGTTCTCCTTCGTCGTTGACGAAAGCGCGGAGTGATCCAATACAGTGTTGTAGAGTTGGAATGGTTGCTATGGCGTCGGGCACACTGGGCCTACTGCTGCCGGTGGTCTGGGCAAATGTGTGGTGGTACAAGCAGCATATGGTTGGTGTCTGGGACCGTGTGCGTCGAGTTGGGGCGAGCTGAAAGGCGTCAAGACAGCGCGACAGAGAGACGGAGACGGCACGGTGTGGCGACTCGCGTGAAGCGAGGTGAGCTGGGATCGACCGTTGGAGTGTCCAGGCGGGTAGCCAGCAGAGTGGTGGATGCGTGTGGAGCGCGTTTGTCGGCGTCGGAGGCGTTGTAGCGTGCGTTTGCTGGCGTAAAATTTTGGAGAGTAGGGCGAGGAGTTGTCTGTGACGCCTCGATAGCTCAGTTGGGAGAGCGTCAGACTGAAGATCTGAAGGTCCCTGGTTCGATCCCGGGTCGCGGCACTTTTGCCCTTTTTGTTGCCTCCTCTCGCCCTTCTTTTTCTGTCTTTGAAGCTGCTCTGTTGCTGTCTGCGTCTGCATACTGCGTGTGACTGCCACAGGCACGTCAGACCACGCCGTCGAACCCGCCAATCGCCTGTGTGGCGTTCGTTTTGTCGACCGCAGTCAGGGTGGGTGTCCCTGGGTTCGAGCTTGGTCGGGCACACTGGGCCTACTGCTGCCGGTGGTCTGGGCAAATGTGTGGTGGTACAAGCAGCATATGGTTGGTGTCTGGGACCGTGTGCGTCGAGTTGGGGCGAGCTGAAAGGCGTCAAGACAGCGCGACAGAGAGACGGAGACGGCACGGTGTGGCGACTCGCGTGAAGCGAGGTGAGCTGGGATCGACCGTTGGAGTGTCCAGGCGGGTAGCCAGCAGAGTGGTGGATGCGTGTGGAGCGCGTTTGTCGGCGTCGGAGGCGTTGTAGCGTGCGTTTGCTGGCGTAAAATTTTGGAGAGTAGGGCGAGGAGTTGTCTGTGACGCCTCGATAGCTCAGTTGGGAGAGCGTCAGACTGAAGATCTGAAGGTCCCTGGTTCGATCCCGGGTCGCGGCACTTTTGCCCTTTTTGTTGCCTCCTCTCGCCCTTCTTTTTCTGTCTTTGAAGCTGCTCTGTTGCTGTCTGCGTCTGCATACTGCGTGTGACTGCCACAGGCACGTCAGACCACGCCGTCGAACCCGCCAATCGCCTGTGTGGCGTTCGTTTTGTCGACCGCAGTCAGGGTGGGTGTCCCTGGGTTCGAGCTTGGTCGGGCACACTGGGCCTACTGCTGCCGGTGGTCTGGGCAAATGTGTGGTGGTACAAGCAGCATATGGTTGGTGTCTGGGACCGTGTGCGTCGAGTTGGGGCGAGCTGAAAGGCGTCAAGACAGCGCGACAGAGAGACGGAGACGGCACGGTGTGGCGACTCGCGTGAAGCGAGGTGAGCTGGGATCGACCGTTGGAGTGTCCAGGCGGGTAGCCAGCAGAGTGGTGGATGCGTGTGGAGCGCGTTTGTCGGCGTCGGAGGCGTTGTAGCGTGCGTTTGCTGGCGTAAAATTTTGGAGAGTAGGGCGAGGAGTTGTCTGTGACGCCTCGATAGCTCAGTTGGGAGAGCGTCAGACTGAAGATCTGAAGGTCCCTGGTTCGATCCCGGGTCGCGGCACTTTTGCCCTTTTTGTTGCCTCCTCTCGCCCTTCTTTTTCTGTCTTTGAAGCTGCTCTGTTGCTGTCTGCGTCTGCATACTGCGTGTGACTGCCACAGGCACGTCAGACCACGCCGTCGAACCCGCCAATCGCCTGTGTGGCGTTCGTTTTGTCGACCGCAGTCAGGGTGGGTGTCCCTGGGTTCGAGCTTGGTCGGGCACACTGGGCCTACTGCTGCCGGTGGTCTGGGCAAATGTGTGGTGGTACAAGCAGCATATGGTTGGTGTCTGGGACCGTGTGCGTCGAGTTGGGGCGAGCTGAAAGGCGTCAAGACAGCGCGACAGAGAGACGGAGACGGCACGGTGTGGCGACTCGCGTGAAGCGAGGTGAGCTGGGATCGACCGTTGGAGTGTCCAGGCGGGTAGCCAGCAGAGTGGTGGATGCGTGTGGAGCGCGTTTGTCGGCGTCGGAGGCGTTGTAGCGTGCGTTTGCTGGCGTAAAATTTTGGAGAGTAGGGCGAGGAGTTGTCTGTGACGCCTCGATAGCTCAGTTGGGAGAGCGTCAGACTGAAGATCTGAAGGTCCCTGGTTCGATCCCGGGTCGCGGCACTTTTGCCCTTTTTGTTGCCTCCTCTCGCCCTTCTTTTTCTGTCTTTGAAGCTGCTCTGTTGCTGTCTGCGTCTGCATACTGCGTGTGACTGCCACAGGCACGTCAGACCACGCCGTCGAACCCGCCAATCGCCTGTGTGGCGTTCGTTTTGTCGACCGCAGTCAGGGTGGGTGTCCCTGGGTTCGAGCTTGGTCGGGCACACTGGGCCTACTGCTGCCGGTGGTCTGGGCAAATGTGTGGTGGTACAAGCAGCATATGGTTGGTGTCTGGGACCGTGTGCGTCGAGTTGGGGCGAGCTGAAAGGCGTCAAGACAGCGCGACAGAGAGACGGAGACGGCACGGTGTGGCGACTCGCGTGAAGCGAGGTGAGCTGGGATCGACCGTTGGAGTGTCCAGGCGGGTAGCCAGCAGAGTGGTGGATGCGTGTGGAGCGCGTTTGTCGGCGTCGGAGGCGTTGTAGCGTGCGTTTGCTGGCGTAAAATTTTGGAGAGTAGGGCGAGGAGTTGTCTGTGACGCCTCGATAGCTCAGTTGAGAAGTTTGTCTATTACAACAGACTGAGTGGCTTCTCAATCTACCGGGTAATGACTAACCTTACTGATATAAATACTAGTGTACAGTTTTCCTCGGTTTGTACCTTGGTTGTTTCTTGAATGTAGCTTGAAAATCGCTTGAATGTTGCTTGAATCTGGTGTGCCGTGTTGCTTGAAGCCGTGTCAGTGCCCACCGTGTCATGTTGGAGTCGGTCCACCTTCGTGTCAACGTACTTCGTTCGCTCAAATGGGAGAGCAACCGTTTCCCAAACGGTAGGTCGTGGGTTCAATCCCCGCGAGACGCAGGTTCCTGATCAGTCCTCCATAACGTAGAATGGCCGATATGGGTTGTATAACCCTAGCCGAACAAACTTGGAAAGGATGAGAAAGATCCACCGCGAGTATGCTTAGTCCGAATTGGCGGAGTCCCTTCTGTCTTGTCTCGCGGGTACAATGTACCCCATGAGACGCTGGCACAACGGCTCCAGGTGTACAGAGGTAGGATCACTCATCACAGTTAAGCTTTTTGCTTCACTTCCACCCTGCGGATGAACTTGATCATGCGCAGCCACGTCTGGTCGCCGATACCAGTGTCCACGCCTTCTTCGCGCACGATGATGTCCTCGTCCTTGGTTACTTGCATCGCGAAGCAGTGCGCCCTCATGTTGCGCTTGTACGCGCCGACGATGTACACACCGGGCTTGAGCACGCGAACACCGTTCTCGTTGGGAAGAACGCGCTTGGCGATCGCCAAGGGACCGGAGCCCTTTCCGTCGAAGAGGTTGACTCGGAGGGTCTTGATGCTGATCTCAACACCGCACTCTGGCACGCCTTGCATGCAGTAGCGAACGATCTCACTGGTCTTGTGGAACCCTTCGTTGAGCGGAACCTTGGCCTTGACCGCGTCTTCCAGATACTTCGTCCAGATGTCTGGAAGCCGATCGCTCTCTTGCTGATACCCCAGCAGCTCGAGTGCCATTTGGATGGCGTGGGGCAGGCACGAGTTGTCGATGTTGTCCGTGAGCGCCATGAAGGCTCGCGCGTTCCTGCTGACGTATGCTTGGTAGCTGATTTCTCGGTTCGGGTGCTGAAGGTAGTACGCGTCGAGCGTCTCGATCAAGTTGAGATTGCCGTCTTCGATGAGACGGTCTTTCGGCAGCCACAGAGGGTCGGAGCCGTCGATCCACGTTACGCGGTACTCAAGTCCTGTGGCGGTCGTTCTCCGATTGTCGATGGTGTCGATCTCGCCTACATCGTCCCTCGTGCGAGACTTCCGAATTCGCTTGACTGGACGCAGAGCCTCGAGCTGTTCAGCAGTTCGCTTTCGAAGACGGTACCCGGTCGCAGTTGGCAGGGTCTCCGTCTCTACCGTCGATGGTGGCTGGGCCGTGGTCGGTGGAGGAGGGGTCACACTCGCCAGGTCAGAGTCCTCGTCGTTGCTCTCTCCACGTTTGCTCTCCTCCTCGTGCTCTGTACGGTCGACACCGTCGTTGGCGTCGTCTTCGCTGGCGCTGGAGTCGTCGTCCTCGCTGGCGCTGGAGTCGTCGCTCTCGCTGTCGTCCGAACTGGCACTTGAAAGGTCGCTGGTGCTTGCGCGGTCGTTGGCATCAGGCTCAGCGTTGGCATTCACCCCCTCCGGCAGGAGATCGGAGAGATTGGTCACTGCGAGGTCGTCACCCTCGCCTGTCCTCGGGTGGGCGTGGTCCTCCACCGCAGCACCAGTATCGTCCTCTTCGTCGCCTGGGCCGTCGGCCAGACCCCCCTCAGGGCTCATGCCCCCCGTCTCCTTTTCAGGTGCAGCCGGAGACATTACAGTCCGCAGAGGGGAGTCCGACTTCGAGCTGGCGACGAGAGAGTCAGATTGCTTTGGTGCGGGGACCTGCTGCGGGGTCATCTTAAGTTGCTTGAGTCGCTTGAGTTGCTTGAGCTGGAGCTGGAAAGTTTGAAAATGAACTGCTCGGCACGAAGGCTGGGGGTCGCAAACTGTCAAACTGCATATCGACAGTGTTGACCGGTACACCACCGGTATTCGGTTAGGCAGTTGTACGAACACTGATAATACCAGGATGGCGGTCAACAAAATCACCAAAACCGGACCGCGTGTCCAGCCGCTCGAGCGCGTCACGTAGCAGGTTCTGCTGGTCTGGTGAGTACAGGCGCCGCTGGAAGTACCGGATGTGCGCAGCAAACGTCGTCAGGATCACTTGGAGCGCAGCGAGCGTCGGTGTCGGCTGTCTTCCGTCGAACAAACACCGATTTCGATCCGACCACACGAAATGAAGCGTCACCGAGCGGAGAACATGCCACACATCGGCTATGATCGCCTCGTGGTCCGTCCACTCATCGCGCACACGTAGCTCCCGCGCCAGCGCGATGTCGAGCCACGTCGGCGTGTGTTTGAAGAGCGTCCTTGCGATGCCGAGCACATGTCGCCACAAACCCGACGCGAGCGTGCAGTCGAAGAACAGATGCTGCTCAGACTCGATCGCGTTACAGCCATCGCGCACGCACTTGCGGATGCCGGGGTTCGCGTGTTCCAGGAACCAGAAGCGCGACCGGACCGGTAGCAGACGGAACGCCAGTCGGAACTGAAGGTCTTCAAAGATCGGGAGCAGCACCTTGCGCAGACGCTTGCAGAGCTTCACGTGCGCCTTGATATGGTTGTCGTCGATGCGATCCCAGTGGATCTTCATCGGATGCGGCTTCGTCGGTGGCTTCGGCGTCCACACGATGCGCAGGACCGCAGAGCGTGGGATTGCAGGGAACAAGCACAGCTTCTCGTTGCTCAAGACGCCGACGTACGGTACCAACCTCGGGCTACCTCCGTCAAGCGTCGAAAGAACAACACCATGTGCTTCAAGCCGATCCACGATCTGCGTCGCCTCGCCGTACAGCGCGCGCAACCACTTGGCTTGCTGTCCTGGCGTGATGTCTACCAGCGTGAAGTCGATGTGCCGATCCACGAAGTCAACTTGCGTTGGCCATGCGCTCCCAACGCGCATGAAGTCAGCAAGCGACCGAAGACCGAAGATGCGCGAGACGTGCAGACGGAAACTTCGTTGCGGCTCTGGCACCATGCCTATGCAGCGCCGATGCGCAGAAGTTGTGCCACCACGCATTCGCTGCTCGTAATGAAGATCGGTGTTCGAGTGAAACCAGATCGGCTGGCGAAGCGCATACTCGACGCGCTCATCAGAGGGCAAGTCGCGCCACGTCTTCTCCCAGCTTGTCCGGTGCCACCACGTCCAGGTCGTCTTCCACCACGTCGACGTGTGTCTCCACTTGATCATCTCGCCGTGACGCTGCGGGGATATTGTGAGCAAGTCGAGCGCTTGGCATTCGCTATACCGAGGAAGGATCGACCGCAGTAACTCTGTGCTCGTAGTCGTCCAACAGCGTCCGGCAGTCGCGCGAGCCTGTGCTACAAACTGCATCAGGAGCACGAGACGCTGCCGCTTGAGCTGTGCGTCGAGACTCGGAACACCAAGGCCACCGTCTGCGCGTCGAAGATATAGGAATTCGCTCGGGATCAGCTGGATGTGTGTCGCGTCGCGGTCGTGCTTGCGACTCAGCACGAATCGGTTCAGCATCGACTGCCATCTCCTGACGACAGCCGACGGAACCGAGACGTGTTGCGTGTAGTGCCACAAGCGCGACAGCACCATGGTCTGCGCGACCAAGAGGCGTCCACGAAGCGTCCGAGCGCGACGATACCACGCCTTGAAGCCGTCGTAGAAGCGCTGGTCGAGCGACTCGAGGATTCGATCGTCAACGGGCGACTGGCTGAACGGAATGCCGAGATACTTGACCGACTCCGAGCATCCGAGAACTTGGACACCGGGCATCTGTGGACACTCTTGACTCCGGTTCAACGCCAGCAGCACTGACTTCGACAGGTTTAGCTGCGCGCCTGAGCCTTGGCAGTACTCCTCCACAGTCCCAAGCTGCGCCTGCAGGTTCGTGATAGAGCTGCCGAGTAGTGTCGAGTCGTCCGCAAAGAAGATGCACGTCGCAGTGTGGTCGTCGTTTAGACACACACCGTGCTCCTCGTGCGACCGCAGCATGTTCCCAAGTGGCTCGATCGTCAGGATGAAGAGCAGCGCGGACAGCGGATCGCCTTGCTTCACTCCGCGGGTTGGATGCAACGCCGGCTGGATGACACCGTTGATCAGCAGGTGCGCCTGCGGATCCGTGTACTGCAGCTTGACCCAGCGCGTGAAGCCTTCGCCGATCCCCATACGCTCAAGCAGCCGGAACATGTAGTCCCAGTTGACTCGATCGAACGCCTTCTGGAAGTCCAAGAACAGCGCGTACGCCTCTTCGGCTCGATTTGTGACGAGGTCCTGGAGATCGGCCAGGAAGCGCACGTGGTGGTGGATCGAGCGGCCGCGGACAAAGCCTTTCTGGTCTGGGTGGATCAGCTTCGGGATGACAGACTGCAGCCGATACGTCAGGGCCTTCGACAGTATCTTCACATCGACTGGGATGAGCGCGATCGGCCGGTAGTTGCCTGGATCTGCACGTGAACCCTTTTTGTGCAGTAGCACCACCGCCGACTTGCGCTGCGACGCGAGCAGTTTGCCGCGTTTCAGTCGATCGTTGAAGACCAGCTCGAGGCACTGTCCGAACACGTCCGGAGCGACTTGGTAGAATCCCGCTGTTAAGCCATCCATGCCTGGAGATGACGTCGCCTTCATGTGCTTGATGGCTTCCGTCAAGTCGAGGGCAGTCACGTCCGCGTTGAGGGCCTGTCTGTCGAGCTCTGACAGGACGCGGACGACGGAGTCGAGAAGCTTGCACTGCACCGTGTTGTCCGGCGGGGGAGCTGCTCCAGTTGGGCTGTCAGGGTCTCCCATCTCAGACCCCCAGTGCTCGAGGAAGCGAAGGCTGATCTCGTGCGGGTTCGTCGAGACACTTCCATCCGGTGTCAAGACTCCCTCGATCGAGACCCGCCGCAAGCTTGTGTCCAGCGGTCGGAAGAAGTGCTTCGTCGACTTCTCGGAGTTCGCGGCTTGAAAATCGAACGCAGTGTCTTGATGATACTGGCTCGACCGGGTCACCGTCTCCTTGTAGTCTCGCACGGCTTCCTCATACACCGAACGGTTGGCGTCGTCAGCAGCAACTCGGTGCAGCGCGGCAGCATGATCCAGCGCGACACGAGCGTCTTCGACAGCTTGGGCGTCTTGCGCGCGGAGCTTCTTCTGCAGATCCTGCAGCTGCGTCTTGATGTCCGACTTCCACCGTTCCCACGTCTTCCCTGGATTCGACTCGGTGTGGAGCTTCGACAGGATGTCGTCGGCCTCACGCCGGATCGCCGATACCACTTGCGGGTACTCGAGCAGGTAGCGCGGGAACTTCCAGTACCCTCGACCGTGCAGCTGGGACCCCGACTTGAACGTCACGCTGTGGGCCAGGTGGTCTCCAGCATGTGGCGGCAGGAAGTACTTTGCGTCGCCGTAAAAGCTGTTGCAGAACGCGTCCGAGATGAGGATGTAGTCGAGGCGGTTCTTGCGAGGCATCGGTCCCGTGAACACGCGTGCTTCATCGTGGTGGATCCGCCAGGCGTCGACGACTCCAAGGCGGGCTAACCATTCGAGGCAGCACGAACGACTTGGGTCGTAGCGCAGATCCGTCGTCGAACAGTCCAGACTCGGGTCCAGTGGAGTGTTGAGGTCGCCAAGCACCAAGTGCGTCGCGTCATCTTCGAACTCCTCCGTTGCTAAGCTGGAAAAGAACGCTTGTTTTTCTTGTTTGTCCACTGGCGCGTACACGTTGTGGATGTAGACGGGAGCAAGCTCGACCATCACACGCACGACGAGGTACCGGCCAGGGACGGTCATGCGGGTGAGCTCCACTGCCGAGTCGAAGCCGGGGAAGTCGGAGCGGAGTACTGTCAGCACACCGTTGCTCCGACCGCGCGTCGGGCGATCCAGGAGCGCGTTCACGTCGCTCAGGAACAGCTTGTGCTCGAAGGCGGACTCGAGGTGAAACTTGAAGCTTGCGAGATGCGAGCGGTCCGCGAATTTGGTTTCTTGGACGCACGACAGCTCGTACTTCGATAGCAGGTTATCGATCAGGAGGTGTCCGTTCTTCTTGACGCCGTTCGTGTTCAAGGTCAACACGCTGGCGTTGTTCCAAGTTGATTGCGACGCCGGGGCCGCTTTAGCACCGAGTGGCTACACCGCCCGCCACTGGCGTCACTGAGCCGTCTTCCGCGACTTGGAGCTGAAGAACCGACTCGTCCGCTGGGTAGTGACCTTCAAGTTGCCGTAGTTCTTCGAGCTCGTCGAGCAGGTGACCCTGCCATTGGATCTCACGCCAATGCGCCATGCACAGCTCGCCAAGCTCTGACCTCAGGAGGCTCAGCAGCGTGTTCGGGTGCAGCAGGCGAGCGTGGTGTGCGGGGATCCACTCGACCGGACGACCCGTGATGTACTGGATCCAGTGGTCGTTCGCGAATAGCGTTGGCGCGATCGACATGAGCGATAGCTCAAATGCGCTCAGCGCCTTAGTGAAACGCGTTAGCTCAAAGATCTTCGGCGTTTCCTGCCACCATTTGCTGCACGCGACGAAGATGTCTTGGCGCTTAGACGGAACCGATGTCCCCGTGAGCTTCTTCCACTTCGCCAAGAACGTCGTGTCTTCGTCCGGCTTATTCGCGCTCAGCACTCGGTTGATCATGTGCAGCTGCACAAGTTCTTCGATTTCATTGCCGCTGGATGCCATCTTGAGCGACAGCGCACTGTTGAATGCGAGCGGAGACTCGACTGCCTTCTTCAGAATATGGTCCGGGTTCGTCGCGTTCCTGAGAATTTTGGAGATGCCCTCAACCTTTCTGTCCGCATCTTCGAGACGGTCATCTAGTGTGTTCAGTAGCGCCGTATTCTCATCGCTGATCATCGACTCTGTCACCTCGACGACAGGCGACGGCTTCGACGCCTTGCGGATCTTCATGTGGTGCTTCTCGACGAAGAAAGCAGACTCAGTGGACGACTTGAGCGCCTCGGGACGCTTCACGTCGACCGGACGCACGTGGTGGCGGATGCCGTACTTCTTATCCACGGTCGCGTCTATCGACTCAAGCTTGACTTCCATCGTCTGGAGCGCCTGGAAGTAGTTCGCGGTTGCGACTCCATCCAGCGGTTTCGGCATCTGCTTCGTCAGCATGTTACTGAAGTCGATACCTCCACGCGAGCGCTTCTTCTTGTTCGCGACAGTGGTGAAGCCGTCCGAACCATTCTTCAGCATCAGCACAGGCTTAGGTGGAGCCTTTGGACTCGCTGGTGGCGAGAGACGACCGCCGGATCCAGTGAGCGTCGAGATCGAGAGCGCGTCGTCGATGTCGATGACTCGCTTTGCGAGTTGAGTGGCCGCAGGTTGCTGGCCATGCTGAGCTCCGAGTTGGAGCTGGCCATCCTCTTTCGTCTTGTCGTCCTCGAGCATGTTGCCGAGCGAGGAGAAGACTGGTCCGGCTTTGGCAGCCTGTGCGTACGTCTTCGGTGGAGCAGAAGGTGCCTTCGTCTGGGTCTTCGATGGCTTCGACTTGGCGACAGGCTTCGCAGTCTGTCTTGGGGCTGATCGAGCAAACCCAGCATTCGACGAGTCAGGCGACTTCAAGTCGATGCTGTGGTGCGAGCGGAAGCCGAACGGGAGACGCTCCGACGCGAACGGCGCGTCCTTGCCGTGTGCCGGGTACAACTTGTTGTTGAACACGAGCTGGTCGCACACCGAGCCGTTCACCACCAGCGGGGGTGGACACTCGCTCAACCGGAAGTACACGCGCCACGTCGCCGAGGTGAGACCCGTCGCCAGGTTCACGTCCCGGAATGTGTCGTACAGTGGTTCGCACCCAAGCAGGTACAGACGACGCAACATGAGGTCTGTGTCCGTGTCTGAATCGACGTTCGAGACGTCCAGGAAGAACTTGCTCGCGAGGACATCGAATGGCTTGAACGGGTACACACCACCAAGGATGCTGACGGTCGTGCGCTCGAGTTTCATACACGCCTCGCGGTCCTTGAGCTTAAGACGCAGGTTACCACCTGGCATCTTCGACACCTGACCGACTCTCTTCTGCTCGTAGAGTCGGTCAAGCGCGCGGTTGCGGTAACTCGTCCCCACAAGCGCAGCCATGATCTTGGTCAGCGGCGTCTTGGCGAACGTCTTGCCTGTCTCGATCACCATGTCGTACTTGGCGCGGGGTAGCTCGTACGGGCGAGACTGGTGGATATAAGGAGCGATGTCCGACCAGTCGCCGCCTACAGCGTACTGGCGTTCGATCGCTTCGATGTCGACAGCGAGCGGCTTGGGAGTCTCCACGCGGCGACGGGCAGCATCGACTTCGGCGTTGTCGCGACGGATAGCTTCTTGCTGGCGGAGCAGCATCGCCATCGTCGGACGCGGATCTTCAGCATCAACACCGTTGTCCGCAATGTCATCAGCGTTAATGGCAGACGGCATCACCTCGTCAGCTTCAGGCTCAACACTGGCAAGAGGCGGAGGGGGCATTTCGTCGTCTTCATCACTGGAGCCATCAGGAGACGAGGGAATCGGAGCGGTCGGGTCGCGTTGCTTGCCTGCGCTGGTTCCCGTCAGGTCCACCAACGGCACGATGGCAGAAGGCGGGACAGGAAGAGCAGATGACGGTGGCGGAGGCGGCATGAGCGGAGACGACGGAGAAGTCACCACGGCAGGAAGCGCGGGGTTTCCAGCGTCGTCGGAGAGAGCAGAACGGGAACCGTCGACAGGAGCGTCGGCAGGATCCGTGCGAGGGGAGGCGGTCACTTGGCCCGATGAGCGGTCAGGAGCGATCGCAGAACCTGAAGCCGGAGCGACAGGGGTGGTCGAGGCGGCTGGGCAAGAAGACGGGGCCTTTACTGGATTCACCATGACAGAGAAGGGACGGAGGCCAGTGCAGGGAGCTGGAGCGGGGATGGGTTCTTCTGAAGAGTCGACTTGTGTGTTAGCCGGCAGATTGAGAAGTGCCTCGATAGCTCAGTTGGGAGAGCGTCAGACTGAAGATCTGAAGGTCCCTGGTTCGATCCCGGGTCGCGGCACTTTTGCCCTTTTTGTTGCCTCCTCTCGCCCTTCTTTTTCTGTCTTTGAAGCTGCTCTGTTGCTGTCTGCGTCTGCATACTGCGTGTGACTGCCACAGGCACGTCAGACCACGCCGTCGAACCCGCCAATCGCCTGTGTGGCGTTCGTTTTGTCGACCGCAGTCAGGGTGGGTGTCCCTGGGTTCGAGCTTGGTCGGGCACACTGGGCCTACTGCTGCCGGTGGTCTGGGCAAATGTGTGGTGGTACAAGCAGCATATGGTTGGTGTCTGGGACCGTGTGCGTCGAGTTGGGGCGAGCTGAAAGGCGTCAAGACAGCGCGACAGAGAGACGGAGACGGCACGGTGTGGCGACTCGCGTGAAGCGAGGTGAGCTGGGATCGACCGTTGGAGTGTCCAGGCGGGTAGCCAGCAGAGTGGTGGATGCGTGTGGAGCGCGTTTGTCGGCGTCGGAGGCGTTGTAGCGTGCGTTTGCTGGCGTAAAATTTTGGAGAGTAGGGCGAGGAGTTGTCTGTGACGCCTCGATAGCTCAGTTGGGAGAGCGTCAGACTGAAGATCTGAAGGTCCCTGGTTCGATCCCGGGTCGCGGCACTTTTGCCCTTTTTGTTGCCTCCTCTCGCCCTTCTTTTTCTGTCTTTGAAGCTGCTCTGTTGCTGTCTGCGTCTGCATACTGCGTGTGACTGCCACAGGCACGTCAGACCACGCCGTCGAACCCGCCAATCGCCTGTGTGGCGTTCGTTTTGTCGACCGCAGTCAGGGTGGGTGTCCCTGGGTTCGAGCTTGGTCGGGCACACTGGGCCTACTGCTGCCGGTGGTCTGGGCAAATGTGTGGTGGTACAAGCAGCATATGGTTGGTGTCTGGGACCGTGTGCGTCGAGTTGGGGCGAGCTGAAAGGCGTCAAGACAGCGCGACAGAGAGACGGAGACGGCACGGTGTGGCGACTCGCGTGAAGCGAGGTGAGCTGGGATCGACCGTTGGAGTGTCCAGGCGGGTAGCCAGCAGAGTGGTGGATGCGTGTGGAGCGCGTTTGTCGGCGTCGGAGGCGTTGTAGCGTGCGTTTGCTGGCGTAAAATTTTGGAGAGTAGGGCGAGGAGTTGTCTGTGACGCCTCGATAGCTCAGTTGGGAGAGCGTCAGACTGAAGATCTGAAGGTCCCTGGTTCGATCCCGGGTCGCGGCACTTTTGCCCTTTTTGTTGCCTCCTCTCGCCCTTCTTTTTCTGTCTTTGAAGCTGCTCTGTTGCTGTCTGCGTCTGCATACTGCGTGTGACTGCCACAGGCACGTCAGACCACGCCGTCGAACCCGCCAATCGCCTGTGTGGCGTTCGTTTTGTCGACCGCAGTCAGGGTGGGTGTCCCTGGGTTCGAGCTTGGTCGGGCACACTGGGCCTACTGCTGCCGGTGGTCTGGGCAAATGTGTGGTGGTACAAGCAGCATATGGTTGGTGTCTGGGACCGTGTGCGTCGAGTTGGGGCGAGCTGAAAGGCGTCAAGACAGCGCGACAGAGAGACGGAGACGGCACGGTGTGGCGACTCGCGTGAAGCGAGGTGAGCTGGGATCGACCGTTGGAGTGTCCAGGCGGGTAGCCAGCAGAGTGGTGGATGCGTGTGGAGCGCGTTTGTCGGCGTCGGAGGCGTTGTAGCGTGCGTTTGCTGGCGTAAAATTTTGGAGAGTAGGGCGAGGAGTTGTCTGTGACGCCTCGATAGCTCAGTTGGGAGAGCGTCAGACTGAAGATCTGAAGGTCCCTGGTTCGATCCCGGGTCGCGGCACTTTTGCCCTTTTTGTTGCCTCCTCTCGCCCTTCTTTTTCTGTCTTTGAAGCTGCTCTGTTGCTGTCTGCGTCTGCATACTGCGTGTGACTGCCACAGGCACGTCAGACCACGCCGTCGAACCCGCCAATCGCCTGTGTGGCGTTCGTTTTGTCGACCGCAGTCAGGGTGGGTGTCCCTGGGTTCGAGCTTGGTCGGGCACACTGGGCCTACTGCTGCCGGTGGTCTGGGCAAATGTGTGGTGGTACAAGCAGCATATGGTTGGTGTCTGGGACCGTGTGCGTCGAGTTGGGGCGAGCTGAAAGGCGTCAAGACAGCGCGACAGAGAGACGGAGACGGCACGGTGTGGCGACTCGCGTGAAGCGAGGTGAGCTGGGATCGACCGTTGGAGTGTCCAGGCGGGTAGCCAGCAGAGTGGTGGATGCGTGTGGAGCGCGTTTGTCGGCGTCGGAGGCGTTGTAGCGTGCGTTTGCTGGCGTAAAATTTTGGAGAGTAGGGCGAGGAGTTGTCTGTGACGCCTCGATAGCTCAGTTGGGAGAGCGTCAGACTGAAGATCTGAAGGTCCCTGGTTCGATCCCGGGTCGCGGCACTTTTGCCCTTTTTGTTGCCTCCTCTCGCCCTTCTTTTTCTGTCTTTGAAGCTGCTCTGTTGCTGTCTGCGTCTGCATACTGCGTGTGACTGCCACAGGCACGTCAGACCACGCCGTCGAACCCGCCAATCGCCTGTGTGGCGTTCGTTTTGTCGACCGCAGTCAGGGTGGGTGTCCCTGGGTTCGAGCTTGGTCGGGCACACTGGGCCTACTGCTGCCGGTGGTCTGGGCAAATGTGTGGTGGTACAAGCAGCATATGGTTGGTGTCTGGGACCGTGTGCGTCGAGTTGGGGCGAGCTGAAAGGCGTCAAGACAGCGCGACAGAGAGACGGAGACGGCACGGTGTGGCGACTCGCGTGAAGCGAGGTGAGCTGGGATCGACCGTTGGAGTGTCCAGGCGGGTAGCCAGCAGAGTGGTGGATGCGTGTGGAGCGCGTTTGTCGGCGTCGGAGGCGTTGTAGCGTGCGTTTGCTGGCGTAAAATTTTGGAGAGTAGGGCGAGGAGTTGTCTGTGACGCCTCGATAGCTCAGTTGGGAGAGCGTCAGACTGAAGATCTGAAGGTCCCTGGTTCGATCCCGGGTCGCGGCACTTTTGCCCTTTTTGTTGCCTCCTCTCGCCCTTCTTTTTCTGTCTTTGAAGCTGCTCTGTTGCTGTCTGCGTCTGCATACTGCGTGTGACTGCCACAGGCACGTCAGACCACGCCGTCGAACCCGCCAATCGCCTGTGTGGCGTTCGTTTTGTCGACCGCAGTCAGGGTGGGTGTCCCTGGGTTCGAGCTTGGTCGGGCACACTGGGCCTACTGCTGCCGGTGGTCTGGGCAAATGTGTGGTGGTACAAGCAGCATATGGTTGGTGTCTGGGACCGTGTGCGTCGAGTTGGGGCGAGCTGAAAGGCGTCAAGACAGCGCGACAGAGAGACGGAGACGGCACGGTGTGGCGACTCGCGTGAAGCGAGGTGAGCTGGGATCGACCGTTGGAGTGTCCAGGCGGGTAGCCAGCAGAGTGGTGGATGCGTGTGGAGCGCGTTTGTCGGCGTCGGAGGCGTTGTAGCGTGCGTTTGCTGGCGTAAAATTTTGGAGAGTAGGGCGAGGAGTTGTCTGTGACGCCTCGATAGCTCAGTTGGGAGAGCGTCAGACTGAAGATCTGAAGGTCCCTGGTTCGATCCCGGGTCGCGGCACTTTTGCCCTTTTTGTTGCCTCCTCTCGCCCTTCTTTTTCTGTCTTTGAAGCTGCTCTGTTGCTGTCTGCGTCTGCATACTGCGTGTGACTGCCACAGGCACGTCAGACCACGCCGTCGAACCCGCCAATCGCCTGTGTGGCGTTCGTTTTGTCGACCGCAGTCAGGGTGGGTGTCCCTGGGTTCGAGCTTGGTCGGGCACACTGGGCCTACTGCTGCCGGTGGTCTGGGCAAATGTGTGGTGGTACAAGCAGCATATGGTTGGTGTCTGGGACCGTGTGCGTCGAGTTGGGGCGAGCTGAAAGGCGTCAAGACAGCGCGACAGAGAGACGGAGACGGCACGGTGTGGCGACTCGCGTGAAGCGAGGTGTGCTGGGATCGACCGTTGGAGTGTCCAGGCGGGTAGCCAGCAGAGTGGTGGATGCGTGTGGAGCGCGTTTGTCGGCGTCGGAGGCGTTGTAGCGTGCGTTTGCTGGCGTAAAATTTTGGAGAGTAGGGCGAGGAGTTGTCTGTGACGCCTCGATAGCTCAGTTGGGAGAGCGTCAGACTGAAGATCTGAAGGTCCCTGGTTCGATCCCGGGTCGCGGCACTTTTGCCCTTTTTGTTGCCTCCTCTCGCCCTTCTTTTTCTGTCTTTGAAGCTGCTCTGTTGCTGTCTGCGTCTGCATACTGCGTGTGACTGCCACAGGCACGTCAGACCACGCCGTCGAACCCGCCAATCGCCTGTGTGGCGTTCGTTTTGTCGACCGCAGTCAGGGTGGGTGTCCCTGGGTTCGAGCTTGGTCGGGCACACTGGGCCTACTGCTGCCGGTGGTCTGGGCAAATGTGTGGTGGTACAAGCAGCATATGGTTGGTGTCTGGGACCGTGTGCGTCGAGTTGGGGCGAGCTGAAAGGCGTCAAGACAGCGCGACAGAGAGACGGAGACGGCACGGTGTGGCGACTCGCGTGAAGCGAGGTGAGCTGGGATCGACCGTTGGAGTGTCCAGGCGGGTAGCCAGCAGAGTGGTGGATGCGTGTGGAGCGCGTTTGTCGGCGTCGGAGGCGTTGTAGCGTGCGTTTGCTGGCGTAAAATTTTGGAGAGTAGGGCGAGGAGTTGTCTGTGACGCCTCGATAGCTCAGTTGGGAGAGCGTCAGACTGAAGATCTGAAGGTCCCTGGTTCGATCCCGGGTCGCGGCACTTTTGCCCTTTTTGTTGCCTCCTCTCGCCCTTCTTTTTCTGTCTTTGAAGCTGCTCTGTTGCTGTCTGCGTCTGCATACTGCGTGTGACTGCCACAGGCACGTCAGACCACGCCGTCGAACCCGCCAATCGCCTGTGTGGCGTTCGTTTTGTCGACCGCAGTCAGGGTGGGTGTCCCTGGGTTCGAGCTTGGTCGGGCACACTGGGCCTACTGCTGCCGGTGGTCTGGGCAAATGTGTGGTGGTACAAGCAGCATATGGTTGGTGTCTGGGACCGTGTGCGTCGAGTTGGGGCGAGCTGAAAGGCGTCAAGACAGCGCGACAGAGAGACGGAGACGGCACGGTGTGGCGACTCGCGTGAAGCGAGGTGAGCTGGGATCGACCGTTGGAGTGTCCAGGCGGGTAGCCAGCAGAGTGGTGGATGCGTGTGGAGCGCGTTTGTCGGCGTCGGAGGCGTTGTAGCGTGCGTTTGCTGGCGTAAAATTTTGGAGAGTAGGGCGAGGAGTTGTCTGTGACGCCTCGATAGCTCAGTTGGGAGAGCGTCAGACTGAAGATCTGAAGGTCCCTGGTTCGATCCCGGGTCGCGGCACTTTTGCCCTTTTTGTTGCCTCCTCTCGCCCTTCTTTTTCTGTCTTTGAAGCTGCTCTGTTGCTGTCTGCGTCTGCATACTGCGTGTGACTGCCACAGGCACGTCAGACCACGCCGTCGAACCCGCCAATCGCCTGTGTGGCGTTCGTTTTGTCGACCGCAGTCAGGGTGGGTGTCCCTGGGTTCGAGCTTGGTCGGGCACACTGGGCCTACTGCTGCCGGTGGTCTGGGCAAATGTGTGGTGGTACAAGCAGCATATGGTTGGTGTCTGGGACCGTGTGCGTCGAGTTGGGGCGAGCTGAAAGGCGTCAAGACAGCGCGACAGAGAGACGGAGACGGCACGGTGTGGCGACTCGCGTGAAGCGAGGTGAGCTGGGATCGACCGTTGGAGTGTCCAGGCGGGTAGCCAGCAGAGTGGTGGATGCGTGTGGAGCGCGTTTGTCGGCGTCGGAGGCGTTGTAGCGTGCGTTTGCTGGCGTAAAATTTTGGAGAGTAGGGCGAGGAGTTGTCTGTGACGCCTCGATAGCTCAGTTGGGAGAGCGTCAGACTGAAGATCTGAAGGTCCCTGGTTCGATCCCGGGTCGCGGCACTTTTGCCCTTTTTGTTGCCTCCTCTCGCCCTTCTTTTTCTGTCTTTGAAGCTGCTCTGTTGCTGTCTGCGTCTGCATACTGCGTGTGACTGCCACAGGCACGTCAGACCACGCCGTCGAACCCGCCAATCGCCTGTGTGGCGTTCGTTTTGTCGACCGCAGTCAGGGTGGGTGTCCCTGGGTTCGAGCTTGGTCGGGCACACTGGGCCTACTGCTGCCGGTGGTCTGGGCAAATGTGTGGTGGTACAAGCAGCATATGGTTGGTGTCTGGGACCGTGTGCGTCGAGTTGGGGCGAGCTGAAAGGCGTCAAGACAGCGCGACAGAGAGACGGAGACGGCACGGTGTGGCGACTCGCGTGAAGCGAGGTGTGCTGGGATCGACCGTTGGAGTGTCCAGGCGGGTAGCCAGCAGAGTGGTGGATGCGTGTGGAGCGCGTTTGTCGGCGTCGGAGGCGTTGTAGCGTGCGTTTGCTGGCGTAAAATTTTGGAGAGTAGGGCGAGGAGTTGTCTGTGACGCCTCGATAGCTCAGTTGGGAGAGCGTCAGACTGAAGATCTGAAGGTCCCTGGTTCGATCCCGGGTCGCGGCACTTTTGCCCTTTTTGTTGCCTCCTCTCGCCCTTCTTTTTCTGTCTTTGAAGCTGCTCTGTTGCTGTCTGCGTCTGCATACTGCGTGTGACTGCCACAGGCACGTCAGACCACGCCGTCGAACCCGCCAATCGCCTGTGTGGCGTTCGTTTTGTCGACCGCAGTCAGGGTGGGTGTCCCTGGGTTCGAGCTTGGTCGGGCACACTGGGCCTACTGCTGCCGGTGGTCTGGGCAAATGTGTGGTGGTACAAGCAGCATATGGTTGGTGTCTGGGACCGTGTGCGTCGAGTTGGGGCGAGCTGAAAGGCGTCAAGACAGCGCGACAGAGAGACGGAGACGGCACGGTGTGGCGACTCGCGTGAAGCGAGGTGAGCTGGGATCGACCGTTGGAGTGTCCAGGCGGGTAGCCAGCAGAGTGGTGGATGCGTGTGGAGCGCGTTTGTCGGCGTCGGAGGCGTTGTAGCGTGCGTTTGCTGGCGTAAAATTTTGGAGAGTAGGGCGAGGAGTTGTCTGTGACGCCTCGATAGCTCAGTTGGGAGAGCGTCAGACTGAAGATCTGAAGGTCCCTGGTTCGATCCCGGGTCGCGGCACTTTTGCCCTTTTTGTTGCCTCCTCTCGCCCTTCTTTTTCTGTCTTTGAAGCTGCTCTGTTGCTGTCTGCGTCTGCATACTGCGTGTGACTGCCACAGGCACGTCAGACCACGCCGTCGAACCCGCCAATCGCCTGTGTGGCGTTCGTTTTGTCGACCGCAGTCAGGGTGGGTGTCCCTGGGTTCGAGCTTGGTCGGGCACACTGGGCCTACTGCTGCCGGTGGTCTGGGCAAATGTGTGGTGGTACAAGCAGCATATGGTTGGTGTCTGGGACCGTGTGCGTCGAGTTGGGGCGAGCTGAAAGGCGTCAAGACAGCGCGACAGAGAGACGGAGACGGCACGGTGTGGCGACTCGCGTGAAGCGAGGTGAGCTGGGATCGACCGTTGGAGTGTCCAGGCGGGTAGCCAGCAGAGTGGTGGATGCGTGTGGAGCGCGTTTGTCGGCGTCGGAGGCGTTGTAGCGTGCGTTTGCTGGCGTAAAATTTTGGAGAGTAGGGCGAGGAGTTGTCTGTGACGCCTCGATAGCTCAGTTGGGAGAGCGTCAGACTGAAGATCTGAAGGTCCCTGGTTCGATCCCGGGTCGCGGCACTTTTGCCCTTTTTGTTGCCTCCTCTCGCCCTTCTTTTTCTGTCTTTGAAGCTGCTCTGTTGCTGTCTGCGTCTGCATACTGCGTGTGACTGCCACAGGCACGTCAGACCACGCCGTCGAACCCGCCAATCGCCTGTGTGGCGTTCGTTTTGTCGACCGCAGTCAGGGTGGGTGTCCCTGGGTTCGAGCTTGGTCGGGCACACTGGGCCTACTGCTGCCGGTGGTCTGGGCAAATGTGTGGTGGTACAAGCAGCATATGGTTGGTGTCTGGGACCGTGTGCGTCGAGTTGGGGCGAGCTGAAAGGCGTCAAGACAGCGCGACAGAGAGACGGAGACGGCACGGTGTGGCGACTCGCGTGAAGCGAGGTGAGCTGGGATCGACCGTTGGAGTGTCCAGGCGGGTAGCCAGCAGAGTGGTGGATGCGTGTGGAGCGCGTTTGTCGGCGTCGGAGGCGTTGTAGCGTGCGTTTGCTGGCGTAAAATTTTGGAGAGTAGGGCGAGGAGTTGTCTGTGACGCCTCGATAGCTCAGTTGGGAGAGCGTCAGACTGAAGATCTGAAGGTCCCTGGTTCGATCCCGGGTCGCGGCACTTTTGCCCTTTTTGTTGCCTCCTCTCGCCCTTCTTTTTCTGTCTTTGAAGCTGCTCTGTTGCTGTCTGCGTCTGCATACTGCGTGTGACTGCCACAGGCACGTCAGACCACGCCGTCGAACCCGCCAATCGCCTGTGTGGCGTTCGTTTTGTCGACCGCAGTCAGGGTGGGTGTCCCTGGGTTCGAGCTTGGTCGGGCACACTGGGCCTACTGCTGCCGGTGGTCTGGGCAAATGTGTGGTGGTACAAGCAGCATATGGTTGGTGTCTGGGACCGTGTGCGTCGAGTTGGGGCGAGCTGAAAGGCGTCAAGACAGCGCGACAGAGAGACGGAGACGGCACGGTGTGGCGACTCGCGTGAAGCGAGGTGAGCTGGGATCGACCGTTGGAGTGTCCAGGCGGGTAGCCAGCAGAGTGGTGGATGCGTGTGGAGCGCGTTTGTCGGCGTCGGAGGCGTTGTAGCGTGCGTTTGCTGGCGTAAAATTTTGGAGAGTAGGGCGAGGAGTTGTCTGTGACGCCTCGATAGCTCAGTTGGGAGAGCGTCAGACTGAAGATCTGAAGGTCCCTGGTTCGATCCCGGGTCGCGGCACTTTTGCCCTTTTTGTTGCCTCCTCTCGCCCTTCTTTTTCTGTCTTTGAAGCTGCTCTGTTGCTGTCTGCGTCTGCATACTGCGTGTGACTGCCACAGGCACGTCAGACCACGCCGTCGAACCCGCCAATCGCCTGTGTGGCGTTCGTTTTGTCGACCGCAGTCAGGGTGGGTGTCCCTGGGTTCGAGCTTGGTCGGGCACACTGGGCCTACTGCTGCCGGTGGTCTGGGCAAATGTGTGGTGGTACAAGCAGCATATGGTTGGTGTCTGGGACCGTGTGCGTCGAGTTGGGGCGAGCTGAAAGGCGTCAAGACAGCGCGACAGAGAGACGGAGACGGCACGGTGTGGCGACTCGCGTGAAGCGAGGTGTGCTGGGATCGACCGTTGGAGTGTCCAGGCGGGTAGCCAGCAGAGTGGTGGATGCGTGTGGAGCGCGTTTGTCGGCGTCGGAGGCGTTGTAGCGTGCGTTTGCTGGCGTAAAATTTTGGAGAGTAGGGCGAGGAGTTGTCTGTGACGCCTCGATAGCTCAGTTGGGAGAGCGTCAGACTGAAGATCTGAAGGTCCCTGGTTCGATCCCGGGTCGCGGCACTTTTGCCCTTTTTGTTGCCTCCTCTCGCCCTTCTTTTTCTGTCTTTGAAGCTGCTCTGTTGCTGTCTGCGTCTGCATACTGCGTGTGACTGCCACAGGCACGTCAGACCACGCCGTCGAACCCGCCAATCGCCTGTGTGGCGTTCGTTTTGTCGACCGCAGTCAGGGTGGGTGTCCCTGGGTTCGAGCTTGGTCGGGCACACTGGGCCTACTGCTGCCGGTGGTCTGGGCAAATGTGTGGTGGTACAAGCAGCATATGGTTGGTGTCTGGGACCGTGTGCGTCGAGTTGGGGCGAGCTGAAAGGCGTCAAGACAGCGCGACAGAGAGACGGAGACGGCACGGTGTGGCGACTCGCGTGAAGCGAGGTGTGCTGGGATCGACCGTTGGAGTGTCCAGGCGGGTAGCCAGCAGAGTGGTGGATGCGTGTGGAGCGCGTTTGTCGGCGTCGGAGGCGTTGTAGCGTGCGTTTGCTGGCGTAAAATTTTGGAGAGTAGGGCGAGGAGTTGTCTGTGACGCCTCGATAGCTCAGTTGGGAGAGCGTCAGACTGAAGATCTGAAGGTCCCTGGTTCGATCCCGGGTCGCGGCACTTTTGCCCTTTTTGTTGCCTCCTCTCGCCCTTCTTTTTCTGTCTTTGAAGCTGCTCTGTTGCTGTCTGCGTCTGCATACTGCGTGTGACTGCCACAGGCACGTCAGACCACGCCGTCGAACCCGCCAATCGCCTGTGTGGCGTTCGTTTTGTCGACCGCAGTCAGGGTGGGTGTCCCTGGGTTCGAGCTTGGTCGGGCACACTGGGCCTACTGCTGCCGGTGGTCTGGGCAAATGTGTGGTGGTACAAGCAGCATATGGTTGGTGTCTGGGACCGTGTGCGTCGAGTTGGGGCGAGCTGAAAGGCGTCAAGACAGCGCGACAGAGAGACGGAGACGGCACGGTGTGGCGACTCGCGTGAAGCGAGGTGTGCTGGGATCGACCGTTGGAGTGTCCAGGCGGGTAGCCAGCAGAGTGGTGGATGCGTGTGGAGCGCGTTTGTCGGCGTCGGAGGCGTTGTAGCGTGCGTTTGCTGGCGTAAAATTTTGGAGAGTAGGGCGAGGAGTTGTCTGTGACGCCTCGATAGCTCAGTTGGGAGAGCGTCAGACTGAAGATCTGAAGGTCCCTGGTTCGATCCCGGGTCGCGGCACTTTTGCCCTTTTTGTTGCCTCCTCTCGCCCTTCTTTTTCTGTCTTTGAAGCTGCTCTGTTGCTGTCTGCGTCTGCATACTGCGTGTGACTGCCACAGGCACGTCAGACCACGCCGTCGAACCCGCCAATCGCCTGTGTGGCGTTCGTTTTGTCGACCGCAGTCAGGGTGGGTGTCCCTGGGTTCGAGCTTGGTCGGGCACACTGGGCCTACTGCTGCCGGTGGTCTGGGCAAATGTGTGGTGGTACAAGCAGCATATGGTTGGTGTCTGGGACCGTGTGCGTCGAGTTGGGGCGAGCTGAAAGGCGTCAAGACAGCGCGACAGAGAGACGGAGACGGCACGGTGTGGCGACTCGCGTGAAGCGAGGTGTGCTGGGATCGACCGTTGGAGTGTCCAGGCGGGTAGCCAGCAGAGTGGTGGATGCGTGTGGAGCGCGTTTGTCGGCGTCGGAGGCGTTGTAGCGTGCGTTTGCTGGCGTAAAATTTTGGAGAGTAGGGCGAGGAGTTGTCTGTGACGCCTCGATAGCTCAGTTGGGAGAGCGTCAGACTGAAGATCTGAAGGTCCCTGGTTCGATCCCGGGTCGCGGCACTTTTGCCCTTTTTGTTGCCTCCTCTCGCCCTTCTTTTTCTGTCTTTGAAGCTGCTCTGTTGCTGTCTGCGTCTGCATACTGCGTGTGACTGCCACAGGCACGTCAGACCACGCCGTCGAACCCGCCAATCGCCTGTGTGGCGTTCGTTTTGTCGACCGCAGTCAGGGTGGGTGTCCCTGGGTTCGAGCTTGGTCGGGCACACTGGGCCTACTGCTGCCGGTGGTCTGGGCAAATGTGTGGTGGTACAAGCAGCATATGGTTGGTGTCTGGGACCGTGTGCGTCGAGTTGGGGCGAGCTGAAAGGCGTCAAGACAGCGCGACAGAGAGACGGAGACGGCACGGTGTGGCGACTCGCGTGAAGCGAGGTGTGCTGGGATCGACCGTTGGAGTGTCCAGGCGGGTAGCCAGCAGAGTGGTGGATGCGTGTGGAGCGCGTTTGTCGGCGTCGGAGGCGTTGTAGCGTGCGTTTGCTGGCGTAAAATTTTGGAGAGTAGGGCGAGGAGTTGTCTGTGACGCCTCGATAGCTCAGTTGGGAGAGCGTCAGACTGAAGATCTGAAGGTCCCTGGTTCGATCCCGGGTCGCGGCACTTTTGCCCTTTTTGTTGCCTCCTCTCGCCCTTCTTTTTCTGTCTTTGAAGCTGCTCTGTTGCTGTCTGCGTCTGCATACTGCGTGTGACTGCCACAGGCACGTCAGACCACGCCGTCGAACCCGCCAATCGCCTGTGTGGCGTTCGTTTTGTCGACCGCAGTCAGGGTGGGTGTCCCTGGGTTCGAGCTTGGTCGGGCACACTGGGCCTACTGCTGCCGGTGGTCTGGGCAAATGTGTGGTGGTACAAGCAGCATATGGTTGGTGTCTGGGACCGTGTGCGTCGAGTTGGGGCGAGCTGAAAGGCGTCAAGACAGCGCGACAGAGAGACGGAGACGGCACGGTGTGGCGACTCGCGTGAAGCGAGGTGTGCTGGGATCGACCGTTGGAGTGTCCAGGCGGGTAGCCAGCAGAGTGGTGGATGCGTGTGGAGCGCGTTTGTCGGCGTCGGAGGCGTTGTAGCGTGCGTTTGCTGGCGTAAAATTTTGGAGAGTAGGGCGAGGAGTTGTCTGTGACGCCTCGATAGCTCAGTTGGGAGAGCGTCAGACTGAAGATCTGAAGGTCCCTGGTTCGATCCCGGGTCGCGGCACTTTTGCCCTTTTTGTTGCCTCCTCTCGCCCTTCTTTTTCTGTCTTTGAAGCTGCTCTGTTGCTGTCTGCGTCTGCATACTGCGTGTGACTGCCACAGGCACGTCAGACCACGCCGTCGAACCCGCCAATCGCCTGTGTGGCGTTCGTTTTGTCGACCGCAGTCAGGGTGGGTGTCCCTGGGTTCGAGCTTGGTCGGGCACACTGGGCCTACTGCTGCCGGTGGTCTGGGCAAATGTGTGGTGGTACAAGCAGCATATGGTTGGTGTCTGGGACCGTGTGCGTCGAGTTGGGGCGAGCTGAAAGGCGTCAAGACAGCGCGACAGAGAGACGGAGACGGCACGGTGTGGCGACTCGCGTGAAGCGAGGTGTGCTGGGATCGACCGTTGGAGTGTCCAGGCGGGTAGCCAGCAGAGTGGTGGATGCGTGTGGAGCGCGTTTGTCGGCGTCGGAGGCGTTGTAGCGTGCGTTTGCTGGCGTAAAATTTTGGAGAGTAGGGCGAGGAGTTGTCTGTGACGCCTCGATAGCTCAGTTGGGAGAGCGTCAGACTGAAGATCTGAAGGTCCCTGGTTCGATCCCGGGTCGCGGCACTTTTGCCCTTTTTGTTGCCTCCTCTCGCCCTTCTTTTTCTGTCTTTGAAGCTGCTCTGTTGCTGTCTGCGTCTGCATACTGCGTGTGACTGCCACAGGCACGTCAGACCACGCCGTCGAACCCGCCAATCGCCTGTGTGGCGTTCGTTTTGTCGACCGCAGTCAGGGTGGGTGTCCCTGGGTTCGAGCTTGGTCGGGCACACTGGGCCTACTGCTGCCGGTGGTCTGGGCAAATGTGTGGTGGTACAAGCAGCATATGGTTGGTGTCTGGGACCGTGTGCGTCGAGTTGGGGCGAGCTGAAAGGCGTCAAGACAGCGCGACAGAGAGACGGAGACGGCACGGTGTGGCGACTCGCGTGAAGCGAGGTGTGCTGGGATCGACCGTTGGAGTGTCCAGGCGGGTAGCCAGCAGAGTGGTGGATGCGTGTGGAGCGCGTTTGTCGGCGTCGGAGGCGTTGTAGCGTGCGTTTGCTGGCGTAAAATTTTGGAGAGTAGGGCGAGGAGTTGTCTGTGACGCCTCGATAGCTCAGTTGGGAGAGCGTCAGACTGAAGATCTGAAGGTCCCTGGTTCGATCCCGGGTCGCGGCACTTTTGCCCTTTTTGTTGCCTCCTCTCGCCCTTCTTTTTCTGTCTTTGAAGCTGCTCTGTTGCTGTCTGCGTCTGCATACTGCGTGTGACTGCCACAGGCACGTCAGACCACGCCGTCGAACCCGCCAATCGCCTGTGTGGCGTTCGTTTTGTCGACCGCAGTCAGGGTGGGTGTCCCTGGGTTCGAGCTTGGTCGGGCACACTGGGCCTACTGCTGCCGGTGGTCTGGGCAAATGTGTGGTGGTACAAGCAGCATATGGTTGGTGTCTGGGACCGTGTGCGTCGAGTTGGGGCGAGCTGAAAGGCGTCAAGACAGCGCGACAGAGAGACGGAGACGGCACGGTGTGGCGACTCGCGTGAAGCGAGGTGTGCTGGGATCGACCGTTGGAGTGTCCAGGCGGGTAGCCAGCAGAGTGGTGGATGCGTGTGGAGCGCGTTTGTCGGCGTCGGAGGCGTTGTAGCGTGCGTTTGCTGGCGTAAAATTTTGGAGAGTAGGGCGAGGAGTTGTCTGTGACGCCTCGATAGCTCAGTTGGGAGAGCGTCAGACTGAAGATCTGAAGGTCCCTGGTTCGATCCCGGGTCGCGGCACTTTTGCCCTTTTTGTTGCCTCCTCTCGCCCTTCTTTTTCTGTCTTTGAAGCTGCTCTGTTGCTGTCTGCGTCTGCATACTGCGTGTGACTGCCACAGGCACGTCAGACCACGCCGTCGAACCCGCCAATCGCCTGTGTGGCGTTCGTTTTGTCGACCGCAGTCAGGGTGGGTGTCCCTGGGTTCGAGCTTGGTCGGGCACACTGGGCCTACTGCTGCCGGTGGTCTGGGCAAATGTGTGGTGGTACAAGCAGCATATGGTTGGTGTCTGGGACCGTGTGCGTCGAGTTGGGGCGAGCTGAAAGGCGTCAAGACAGCGCGACAGAGAGACGGAGACGGCACGGTGTGGCGACTCGCGTGAAGCGAGGTGAGCTGGGATCGACCGTTGGAGTGTCCAGGCGGGTAGCCAGCAGAGTGGTGGATGCGTGTGGAGCGCGTTTGTCGGCGTCGGAGGCGTTGTAGCGTGCGTTTGCTGGCGTAAAATTTTGGAGAGTAGGGCGAGGAGTTGTCTGTGACGCCTCGATAGCTCAGTTGGGAGAGCGTCAGACTGAAGATCTGAAGGTCCCTGGTTCGATCCCGGGTCGCGGCACTTTTGCCCTTTTTGTTGCCTCCTCTCGCCCTTCTTTTTCTGTCTTTGAAGCTGCTCTGTTGCTGTCTGCGTCTGCATACTGCGTGTGACTGCCACAGGCACGTCAGACCACGCCGTCGAACCCGCCAATCGCCTGTGTGGCGTTCGTTTTGTCGACCGCAGTCAGGGTGGGTGTCCCTGGGTTCGAGCTTGGTCGGGCACACTGGGCCTACTGCTGCCGGTGGTCTGGGCAAATGTGTGGTGGTACAAGCAGCATATGGTTGGTGTCTGGGACCGTGTGCGTCGAGTTGGGGCGAGCTGAAAGGCGTCAAGACAGCGCGACAGAGAGACGGAGACGGCACGGTGTGGCGACTCGCGTGAAGCGAGGTGAGCTGGGATCGACCGTTGGAGTGTCCAGGCGGGTAGCCAGCAGAGTGGTGGATGCGTGTGGAGCGCGTTTGTCGGCGTCGGAGGCGTTGTAGCGTGCGTTTGCTGGCGTAAAATTTTGGAGAGTAGGGCGAGGAGTTGTCTGTGACGCCTCGATAGCTCAGTTGGGAGAGCGTCAGACTGAAGATCTGAAGGTCCCTGGTTCGATCCCGGGTCGCGGCACTTTTGCCCTTTTTGTTGCCTCCTCTCGCCCTTCTTTTTCTGTCTTTGAAGCTGCTCTGTTGCTGTCTGCGTCTGCATACTGCGTGTGACTGCCACAGGCACGTCAGACCACGCCGTCGAACCCGCCAATCGCCTGTGTGGCGTTCGTTTTGTCGACCGCAGTCAGGGTGGGTGTCCCTGGGTTCGAGCTTGGTCGGGCACACTGGGCCTACTGCTGCCGGTGGTCTGGGCAAATGTGTGGTGGTACAAGCAGCATATGGTTGGTGTCTGGGACCGTGTGCGTCGAGTTGGGGCGAGCTGAAAGGCGTCAAGACAGCGCGACAGAGAGACGGAGACGGCACGGTGTGGCGACTCGCGTGAAGCGAGGTGAGCTGGGATCGACCGTTGGAGTGTCCAGGCGGGTAGCCAGCAGAGTGGTGGATGCGTGTGGAGCGCGTTTGTCGGCGTCGGAGGCGTTGTAGCGTGCGTTTGCTGGCGTAAAATTTTGGAGAGTAGGGCGAGGAGTTGTCTGTGACGCCTCGATAGCTCAGTTGGGAGAGCGTCAGACTGAAGATCTGAAGGTCCCTGGTTCGATCCCGGGTCGCGGCACTTTTGCCCTTTTTGTTGCCTCCTCTCGCCCTTCTTTTTCTGTCTTTGAAGCTGCTCTGTTGCTGTCTGCGTCTGCATACTGCGTGTGACTGCCACAGGCACGTCAGACCACGCCGTCGAACCCGCCAATCGCCTGTGTGGCGTTCGTTTTGTCGACCGCAGTCAGGGTGGGTGTCCCTGGGTTCGAGCTTGGTCGGGCACACTGGGCCTACTGCTGCCGGTGGTCTGGGCAAATGTGTGGTGGTACAAGCAGCATATGGTTGGTGTCTGGGACCGTGTGCGTCGAGTTGGGGCGAGCTGAAAGGCGTCAAGACAGCGCGACAGAGAGACGGAGACGGCACGGTGTGGCGACTCGCGTGAAGCGAGGTGTGCTGGGATCGACCGTTGGAGTGTCCAGGCGGGTAGCCAGCAGAGTGGTGGATGCGTGTGGAGCGCGTTTGTCGGCGTCGGAGGCGTTGTAGCGTGCGTTTGCTGGCGTAAAATTTTGGAGAGTAGGGCGAGGAGTTGTCTGTGACGCCTCGATAGCTCAGTTGGGAGAGCGTCAGACTGAAGATCTGAAGGTCCCTGGTTCGATCCCGGGTCGCGGCACTTTTGCCCTTTTTGTTGCCTCCTCTCGCCCTTCTTTTTCTGTCTTTGAAGCTGCTCTGTTGCTGTCTGCGTCTGCATACTGCGTGTGACTGCCACAGGCACGTCAGACCACGCCGTCGAACCCGCCAATCGCCTGTGTGGCGTTCGTTTTGTCGACCGCAGTCAGGGTGGGTGTCCCTGGGTTCGAGCTTGGTCGGGCACACTGGGCCTACTGCTGCCGGTGGTCTGGGCAAATGTGTGGTGGTACAAGCAGCATATGGTTGGTGTCTGGGACCGTGTGCGTCGAGTTGGGGCGAGCTGAAAGGCGTCAAGACAGCGCGACAGAGAGACGGAGACGGCACGGTGTGGCGACTCGCGTGAAGCGAGGTGAGCTGGGATCGACCGTTGGAGTGTCCAGGCGGGTAGCCAGCAGAGTGGTGGATGCGTGTGGAGCGCGTTTGTCGGCGTCGGAGGCGTTGTAGCGTGCGTTTGCTGGCGTAAAATTTTGGAGAGTAGGGCGAGGAGTTGTCTGTGACGCCTCGATAGCTCAGTTGGGAGAGCGTCAGACTGAAGATCTGAAGGTCCCTGGTTCGATCCCGGGTCGCGGCACTTTTGCCCTTTTTGTTGCCTCCTCTCGCCCTTCTTTTTCTGTCTTTGAAGCTGCTCTGTTGCTGTCTGCGTCTGCATACTGCGTGTGACTGCCACAGGCACGTCAGACCACGCCGTCGAACCCGCCAATCGCCTGTGTGGCGTTCGTTTTGTCGACCGCAGTCAGGGTGGGTGTCCCTGGGTTCGAGCTTGGTCGGGCACACTGGGCCTACTGCTGCCGGTGGTCTGGGCAAATGTGTGGTGGTACAAGCAGCATATGGTTGGTGTCTGGGACCGTGTGCGTCGAGTTGGGGCGAGCTGAAAGGCGTCAAGACAGCGCGACAGAGAGACGGAGACGGCACGGTGTGGCGACTCGCGTGAAGCGAGGTGTGCTGGGATCGACCGTTGGAGTGTCCAGGCGGGTAGCCAGCAGAGTGGTGGATGCGTGTGGAGCGCGTTTGTCGGCGTCGGAGGCGTTGTAGCGTGCGTTTGCTGGCGTAAAATTTTGGAGAGTAGGGCGAGGAGTTGTCTGTGACGCCTCGATAGCTCAGTTGGGAGAGCGTCAGACTGAAGATCTGAAGGTCCCTGGTTCGATCCCGGGTCGCGGCACTTTTGCCCTTTTTGTTGCCTCCTCTCGCCCTTCTTTTTCTGTCTTTGAAGCTGCTCTGTTGCTGTCTGCGTCTGCATACTGCGTGTGACTGCCACAGGCACGTCAGACCACGCCGTCGAACCCGCCAATCGCCTGTGTGGCGTTCGTTTTGTCGACCGCAGTCAGGGTGGGTGTCCCTGGGTTCGAGCTTGGTCGGGCACACTGGGCCTACTGCTGCCGGTGGTCTGGGCAAATGTGTGGTGGTACAAGCAGCATATGGTTGGTGTCTGGGACCGTGTGCGTCGAGTTGGGGCGAGCTGAAAGGCGTCAAGACAGCGCGACAGAGAGACGGAGACGGCACGGTGTGGCGACTCGCGTGAAGCGAGGTGTGCTGGGATCGACCGTTGGAGTGTCCAGGCGGGTAGCCAGCAGAGTGGTGGATGCGTGTGGAGCGCGTTTGTCGGCGTCGGAGGCGTTGTAGCGTGCGTTTGCTGGCGTAAAATTTTGGAGAGTAGGGCGAGGAGTTGTCTGTGACGCCTCGATAGCTCAGTTGGGAGAGCGTCAGACTGAAGATCTGAAGGTCCCTGGTTCGATCCCGGGTCGCGGCACTTTTGCCCTTTTTGTTGCCTCCTCTCGCCCTTCTTTTTCTGTCTTTGAAGCTGCTCTGTTGCTGTCTGCGTCTGCATACTGCGTGTGACTGCCACAGGCACGTCAGACCACGCCGTCGAACCCGCCAATCGCCTGTGTGGCGTTCGTTTTGTCGACCGCAGTCAGGGTGGGTGTCCCTGGGTTCGAGCTTGGTCGGGCACACTGGGCCTACTGCTGCCGGTGGTCTGGGCAAATGTGTGGTGGTACAAGCAGCATATGGTTGGTGTCTGGGACCGTGTGCGTCGAGTTGGGGCGAGCTGAAAGGCGTCAAGACAGCGCGACAGAGAGACGGAGACGGCACGGTGTGGCGACTCGCGTGAAGCGAGGTGTGCTGGGATCGACCGTTGGAGTGTCCAGGCGGGTAGCCAGCAGAGTGGTGGATGCGTGTGGAGCGCGTTTGTCGGCGTCGGAGGCGTTGTAGCGTGCGTTTGCTGGCGTAAAATTTTGGAGAGTAGGGCGAGGAGTTGTCTGTGACGCCTCGATAGCTCAGTTGGGAGAGCGTCAGACTGAAGATCTGAAGGTCCCTGGTTCGATCCCGGGTCGCGGCACTTTTGCCCTTTTTGTTGCCTCCTCTCGCCCTTCTTTTTCTGTCTTTGAAGCTGCTCTGTTGCTGTCTGCGTCTGCATACTGCGTGTGACTGCCACAGGCACGTCAGACCACGCCGTCGAACCCGCCAATCGCCTGTGTGGCGTTCGTTTTGTCGACCGCAGTCAGGGTGGGTGTCCCTGGGTTCGAGCTTGGTCGGGCACACTGGGCCTACTGCTGCCGGTGGTCTGGGCAAATGTGTGGTGGTACAAGCAGCATATGGTTGGTGTCTGGGACCGTGTGCGTCGAGTTGGGGCGAGCTGAAAGGCGTCAAGACAGCGCGACAGAGAGACGGAGACGGCACGGTGTGGCGACTCGCGTGAAGCGAGGTGTGCTGGGATCGACCGTTGGAGTGTCCAGGCGGGTAGCCAGCAGAGTGGTGGATGCGTGTGGAGCGCGTTTGTCGGCGTCGGAGGCGTTGTAGCGTGCGTTTGCTGGCGTAAAATTTTGGAGAGTAGGGCGAGGAGTTGTCTGTGACGCCTCGATAGCTCAGTTGGGAGAGCGTCAGACTGAAGATCTGAAGGTCCCTGGTTCGATCCCGGGTCGCGGCACTTTTGCCCTTTTTGTTGCCTCCTCTCGCCCTTCTTTTTCTGTCTTTGAAGCTGCTCTGTTGCTGTCTGCGTCTGCATACTGCGTGTGACTGCCACAGGCACGTCAGACCACGCCGTCGAACCCGCCAATCGCCTGTGTGGCGTTCGTTTTGTCGACCGCAGTCAGGGTGGGTGTCCCTGGGTTCGAGCTTGGTCGGGCACACTGGGCCTACTGCTGCCGGTGGTCTGGGCAAATGTGTGGTGGTACAAGCAGCATATGGTTGGTGTCTGGGACCGTGTGCGTCGAGTTGGGGCGAGCTGAAAGGCGTCAAGACAGCGCGACAGAGAGACGGAGACGGCACGGTGTGGCGACTCGCGTGAAGCGAGGTGAGCTGGGATCGACCGTTGGAGTGTCCAGGCGGGTAGCCAGCAGAGTGGTGGATGCGTGTGGAGCGCGTTTGTCGGCGTCGGAGGCGTTGTAGCGTGCGTTTGCTGGCGTAAAATTTTGGAGAGTAGGGCGAGGAGTTGTCTGTGACGCCTCGATAGCTCAGTTGGGAGAGCGTCAGACTGAAGATCTGAAGGTCCCTGGTTCGATCCCGGGTCGCGGCACTTTTGCCCTTTTTGTTGCCTCCTCTCGCCCTTCTTTTTCTGTCTTTGAAGCTGCTCTGTTGCTGTCTGCGTCTGCATACTGCGTGTGACTGCCACAGGCACGTCAGACCACGCCGTCGAACCCGCCAATCGCCTGTGTGGCGTTCGTTTTGTCGACCGCAGTCAGGGTGGGTGTCCCTGGGTTCGAGCTTGGTCGGGCACACTGGGCCTACTGCTGCCGGTGGTCTGGGCAAATGTGTGGTGGTACAAGCAGCATATGGTTGGTGTCTGGGACCGTGTGCGTCGAGTTGGGGCGAGCTGAAAGGCGTCAAGACAGCGCGACAGAGAGACGGAGACGGCACGGTGTGGCGACTCGCGTGAAGCGAGGTGAGCTGGGATCGACCGTTGGAGTGTCCAGGCGGGTAGCCAGCAGAGTGGTGGATGCGTGTGGAGCGCGTTTGTCGGCGTCGGAGGCGTTGTAGCGTGCGTTTGCTGGCGTAAAATTTTGGAGAGTAGGGCGAGGAGTTGTCTGTGACGCCTCGATAGCTCAGTTGGGAGAGCGTCAGACTGAAGATCTGAAGGTCCCTGGTTCGATCCCGGGTCGCGGCACTTTTGCCCTTTTTGTTGCCTCCTCTCGCCCTTCTTTTTCTGTCTTTGAAGCTGCTCTGTTGCTGTCTGCGTCTGCATACTGCGTGTGACTGCCACAGGCACGTCAGACCACGCCGTCGAACCCGCCAATCGCCTGTGTGGCGTTCGTTTTGTCGACCGCAGTCAGGGTGGGTGTCCCTGGGTTCGAGCTTGGTCGGGCACACTGGGCCTACTGCTGCCGGTGGTCTGGGCAAATGTGTGGTGGTACAAGCAGCATATGGTTGGTGTCTGGGACCGTGTGCGTCGAGTTGGGGCGAGCTGAAAGGCGTCAAGACAGCGCGACAGAGAGACGGAGACGGCACGGTGTGGCGACTCGCGTGAAGCGAGGTGAGCTGGGATCGACCGTTGGAGTGTCCAGGCGGGTAGCCAGCAGAGTGGTGGATGCGTGTGGAGCGCGTTTGTCGGCGTCGGAGGCGTTGTAGCGTGCGTTTGCTGGCGTAAAATTTTGGAGAGTAGGGCGAGGAGTTGTCTGTGACGCCTCGATAGCTCAGTTGGGAGAGCGTCAGACTGAAGATCTGAAGGTCCCTGGTTCGATCCCGGGTCGCGGCACTTTTGCCCTTTTTGTTGCCTCCTCTCGCCCTTCTTTTTCTGTCTTTGAAGCTGCTCTGTTGCTGTCTGCGTCTGCATACTGCGTGTGACTGCCACAGGCACGTCAGACCACGCCGTCGAACCCGCCAATCGCCTGTGTGGCGTTCGTTTTGTCGACCGCAGTCAGGGTGGGTGTCCCTGGGTTCGAGCTTGGTCGGGCACACTGGGCCTACTGCTGCCGGTGGTCTGGGCAAATGTGTGGTGGTACAAGCAGCATATGGTTGGTGTCTGGGACCGTGTGCGTCGAGTTGGGGCGAGCTGAAAGGCGTCAAGACAGCGCGACAGAGAGACGGAGACGGCACGGTGTGGCGACTCGCGTGAAGCGAGGTGAGCTGGGATCGACCGTTGGAGTGTCCAGGCGGGTAGCCAGCAGAGTGGTGGATGCGTGTGGAGCGCGTTTGTCGGCGTCGGAGGCGTTGTAGCGTGCGTTTGCTGGCGTAAAATTTTGGAGAGTAGGGCGAGGAGTTGTCTGTGACGCCTCGATAGCTCAGTTGGGAGAGCGTCAGACTGAAGATCTGAAGGTCCCTGGTTCGATCCCGGGTCGCGGCACTTTTGCCCTTTTTGTTGCCTCCTCTCGCCCTTCTTTTTCTGTCTTTGAAGCTGCTCTGTTGCTGTCTGCGTCTGCATACTGCGTGTGACTGCCACAGGCACGTCAGACCACGCCGTCGAACCCGCCAATCGCCTGTGTGGCGTTCGTTTTGTCGACCGCAGTCAGGGTGGGTGTCCCTGGGTTCGAGCTTGGTCGGGCACACTGGGCCTACTGCTGCCGGTGGTCTGGGCAAATGTGTGGTGGTACAAGCAGCATATGGTTGGTGTCTGGGACCGTGTGCGTCGAGTTGGGGCGAGCTGAAAGGCGTCAAGACAGCGCGACAGAGAGACGGAGACGGCACGGTGTGGCGACTCGTGTGAAGCGAGGTGAGCTGGGATCGACCGTTGGAGTGTCCAAGAGGGTAAAAATCTTTTATATGGGTTTTGGAAGGCACCATTTGGCACCACAAGATGGCAAATTCAATTAGAAAAATTTCGTGTTCTTTGATGGGGCTACGATCATGCGTTCCAAACACACAACCATCTTTGATTACAATCTCTACGTCAGAGCACATAGTCAACTTGGCGGGAAGAATGGCTGATCAAGGCGACGGCAGCGACGACGGGCAAGAGCGTATTGCCCGTATCCTCGCGCTCGCCGCTGGGTACTACAATGGCTACCACATCTGCAAGTAGCCTTGCAGGACATCAGTGCTCACTGGCGCGGCTTAGGTTGCAGAGCTCGAGGAAGGAAACCCCACGCGCATTTTTAACGGTTTTAGAATGGCCAAAGGTGCATTTCGCCGCCTGTGTGAGACCATCGAGCACGCGGCGCCACTATCTCCGTGGGCACAAACGAGCGCGTGGGCATGTTTCTCTATGCTGTGTCGAGGAAAGCCTCAAGCGACGATATCCAGGAGCGCTTTCAGCGCAGTGGCGAGACAGTTCACAGGTAAGTTGTACAAGGGTCGTATGCACTTAACATCGTTGTCACATGCTTTGTATTTATGCTATAGGCATTTTCATGCTGTTCTAGATGTCATTTGCTCTCTGGCACCACGATTTATCGTGCAGCCATCAACACCGTTACCAGAACTTGCGTCAAACCCCAAATTTACCGAGCAGTTCGCAAATTGCCGGCTAGCATTTGATGGCACGCACATCCCTGCGTTTGTGTGTGATGAAGATGCAAAACGGTATCGAGACCGCACAGGAGGAGTGAGCCAGAATGTGTTTGCCGCATGCACGTTCGACATGTACTTCGCTTTTGTCGAGGCAGGATGGGAAGGTATTTTTCCCTGTTGGTTTGCTACAATATCGATACATTCATAACCTTTGTTTTTAAATGTTCTGTTGTGTAGGATCAGTAGCAGATTCCACAGTCTTGGCGGATGCACGACGGAAGGGGTTTATTACTCCACCAGGATTGTTTGATTTAGGTGACGCTGGCTATGGTTTGTCGATGGAAGTGATGACACCTTATCGTGGTGTTTGCTATCACCTCCGCGAAGGGGGCAAGCAAATGTACGGTGCGTCGTTGGCATTGTGTATAGAATGTTAAAGCTGACCATAAAATATTTTGCAGGCCTGAAAACGACAAAGATCTCTACAACCTGCGTCACGCTCAAGCTCGTAGCATTATCGAGAGGATCTTTGGTGCCTTAAAGCGCCAATTCCCTATTTTACAGCTCGCACCTGAATACAGCGTTGCTACACAAGTGAAGATTGTGCTCGCTTGTTGCGTTCTGCATAACTTTATTCGTCACGAAAACGGTCCCGAGGATGACCCAGAGGGCGAGCTGGAAGGTCATGACATCAGCGAACATGATCCAGAGCCTGCTGGTAACACCAGACACGCAAGTGGCTCTACCTCGGATGGAGAAGCAGCAAAATAATTTTGTGATCGACTCGCTAAATTAATGTGGAATTCCTACTTAGGCTATTTATCACGCTCGGCTTAGTTTCCCACTGATAAATGCTAGCATTGACGTAACATGAATCGTAGCACTTTTAAGCGCCATGGTCGACAAGATATTACTCCGTAAGTTGAAGCTGGGTTTCCAGCCAAATATCACGCACTTCTCTCTCTTCCATGGCGACAAAAAGTTTCGCCTTGCGTTCACCCAGTATTAAAAGGTGTTGGTGCGGGCGGTGAAGTAGTGAAGAAGACTTTGGGCCGAGATTGCAAAACCAAAAGTAATGTGTGATTGAGTAGTTAAGACGCGCGCTCTCTCTCTCTCTAGCCTGCCATACGAACTTGCTGTTGCCTAGCTATCCATAAAAATCCCATCTGCTGTAGACTCTACGGTTTCCATATGCAAAAACAGACTGCTAAAGTTTGTGGCCTGGCGGACTCGAACCCACAATCAGAGGGATCCGATCAGGCACCACTAACCACTAGACCTACTGGGCGCCATCCGATCGACTCTCACCACACACGTACAAATGCAAGGCACAGCGTATGCTGCACCGTAAACACACTCCATGACCCACACCATGAATCCGGGAATGCGACACTCCGGAAATCCAGCGCCGTCGGACATCATCTTCAACAAGTATCACGTCAAACGCGTTTGCCATCTTAACAGATTCAAAGCAATCACCATAAGTGTGGAGAAGCAACTTTTGGAATGAGGAGTGATGGGAATAGAGTCGGAATCAGAAGGTCACTGATTCGGGTGAGTGACTCGGGTCAGATCCTGGATCCCCGAAGTCGGCCGATCTTGGATCCAACATGCGGATCCTAGATGTCAGCAGATCCTGGATCCAACTCGCAGATCCAAGACGACAGTGGACTCTGGATCCAACTTGTGGATCCAAGTTGTCCGTGGATCCTGGATCCAAGAAGGCGGTGGATCCAGAACTCAAATCCAGATGGTGAAGTGGCGTGTAAACAGCGGATCGCAAGGGATTTGGCAGGAAGCAGTTGTGCGAAGGTAAAATGGGCGTGTAGCCAGTCGTTGGTTGATCTATCAGGTGGTTGTGAAGATAGGATCCAGTACGGGATAGGCTCAACAGTAATTCAGAGTCGAATTTGCTTTGTAGAGCTCAAGTCGCCTGGAGTCGCAGTGAGGAAGCATATTGGCCTTCTGCGAGAATCGCACCAGGGAACGGATTTGGCCCTGAACGAGATCCAAGTCTACAAGGAAGCCACTGGGTATCTATCACTCACACCCCTCAAGGACCGTATTTGCTTTGTGGTGCACAAGTGATATGCAATCGTAGCGGGAAGGCGCAAGGAAGCATATTGGACCATGCGATGAACGGACGAGGAATCGGATAATTAGCCTCGGACGAAGAACCGAGCCTACTAAGTACCCAAGACAGATGCGTTATTCGTAATCCCCAAAATAGAGTCGAATTTGCCTTGTAACCCACAAGTGTCCCAACAACGCGAAAAAGAGGGAAGTACATTGGCCCCAAGAAGCGTTAAGAAGACAAGTGTAGTAGAGCTAGTGTTGTTTTTGGTAACTGGGTTAATATATTGGCCGGATCCAACCACCTAGTAAACTACCTCAAGTGCTGGATCCTAGATCCACAAGTGTAGATCCTAGATCCAACGGACTTTATTGCTTGGCCTGGCGATCTCTCGGCTTCTCAACAACCCAAGATCCCGTCATAGGAGACGGTAAGCAACGCAAAGCCCCCCCCCCCCCCCCCGCAGAGGCTACAACACCCGTAAGGCAGCTTACACCCCAGATCCAAGATCGAGCATTCTCTCTGGATCTAGATCCACTACTTGGAGGCAGAGTGAAGATTTCCACGTTGCCCCACCCCACTCCCGCGTCCTGCCAAGACGTTCAAGTTCACGCGTCGAGCTACTTCGAGTTACCAGAAGAGCAAATCCCGCCCACCGACGGGTACACAAGGCGGCAAGTTCAGCAGATCACGGATCATAGGAGTACCCCCTCCTTCAGTCGGTAGTCTGGGCAACCGTTGGTGAGTTGAGATCACGTCACGCGATTTTCGTGAAACCTGCTCCACCACACAACAACTTATAATAGTATTGCGACTAGTGCATCATCAACAACAGATCCAACTACTTCCTCTTGCAAGTGCTACCAAATCGCACTTTAGTCTGAGCTCGTGCTGTGAGCTCAGCTAGAGTTGTGCCAGACTTCCACTTTGCCCATGACCGCGTTCTCTGGGGGGCTGCGGTCATGGGCTACTTCTATATGTTGCGACGGTCAGAGTACCTAAGCGATCATGGCATAGTCAAGGCCTACGTAATTCAACTTCGGGACGTCCAGTTTCACACGCAGCATGACGCCCTGACAACCTCTAAGGCTCTCGCACAGTCTGTTTCAATCCACTTCCTGGGAAGCAAGACAGACCAGGAAGGCCGCGGTGCTACAAGGACCCTCGAGCGCTCAGGTTCTAGTTGGCTCTGCCCGGTACTTGCTGTGTGGGAACTCGCCCAACATGCACGCAGCATCGGTCTAGCAGACCACGAACCCCTTTGCACCGTATCAAAACGCGCGACTATCTCTGCAAGTGAGATGTCTGCAGCGATTCGCTCAGCAGCACGCGACGCCGGTGAAAATCCCAACGAGCGTGGCACGCATTCAATGCGGAGTGGTGGAGCCACGGCACTCTTCGGAGCTGGTGTCGACCGACTAGCGATTAAGCACTTCGGACGATGGCGGTCCGATTGCGATGAACAGTACGCGCGCATCAACAATGTCACGTTACGGGGCATCGCAACAGCCATGACGTCGGGGGCCAAGTATCACTGAAGCAGTCAAGCACGGCTTCGCCACAATGGGGGACACTCCACGCCGCACCCGGCTGGAGTCCCTTGACTGCTAAATGTACTCGACTTGCTGCCCCCGACGCCGAGATTGAAGGTGGAAATCAAGAGAACCTTGCAAAGCGCCCCGGCACAATGCGCCGCACATTGATGACTATCGCATACAGGTGCAGTGTTGATGGAAACTGCTGCATCTACTGCTTTCAGTGATAGCGAAATGGAATTCGTGTTTTCGCTTATCGTGCGAGGCCAGCAACCAGTTATCCGATACTGTTCGTAACTCCTACGCATACATGTAAACGGATGAGAGCGCCGTAGCGTACGTCACCGGCCAATTGGCCCAGTTGACACTGAAGAGTAGAGCCGACTCGCACGAACTACCCAGACCTGCCACCGACAAATAGGCAGGTTCCCAGTAGAAAATACCACCGCCCAAGCTGTTCGGAAGTCCTTCCAGCACCCCCATGATAGCAGCTACCCACTGTCGCTGGCCATTGGCGTTAATCGGGTACGACGCACTCAGCGCGACCTTCGTGCACTCCGTTGGCCAGTCCGTCTCTGCGATGTAGATCGGCTTCTTGTACGTGTTGGCGATTTGGGTCAATGACGTTGTAAGCGCCGAGATGGTAGCGCCCGTACCGTAGAACGGATAGTACGAGAAGCCGAAGACATCCACGTCACTGGTGGTCACCGTTCCAGTCGCAAAGAGCGCTTTGAAGAAGCTCGCGACATTACTGGCCTTCCACCCGTTGTCGATGTGGATCATCACTTTCGGCTGCTTCGTACCAGCAGCAACGGCAGCAGTGACGCCCTGTCGAGACGCTTTCCACAGCGTAGCAAAGTTGCTGTAGTCGCCATTGGAGATCTTGCCCGTCGGCCAGAGGAACCCGTACGTGACCTCGTTGCCCAACGACAAGATGTCGATGGTCACACCGGCACTTGTAAAAGATTTCAACGTCGACGTCACGTACGCTTTAACCGCAGCGGACAGTGTGGTGATCGACGTGCTGTCCTAAGCTTTCGGAGTGCCTTGTTTCGTCGGGTCGGCCCACGTATCCGAAAAGTGAATGTCTAGGTAGATCTTGTAGCCCGCGTTGGAGAACCGTTTGGCCATCGCCAACGTGTATGTCAAGTTGTAGTCGCCCGATGTCCACAGACTGCCACAGTAGAGAATTAGAGTGTTGCCATTGAGCGATACAGAGGCGATCAAGAGACGTACCGAAGTCGTACAGCTTCCATGCCACCACCACCGAGAATGGACTCGATGGTTGTCGTCTTGCCCGAGGTGGAGATCCACTTGGCGCCTTGAGAAGCCTCCATGATGCCGACAGAGGACAAATCATGGCCCTTGGTTAGTGCTGCACTGGCAGTGAAAGCACTTGCGATGCAGGTTACGACGAGGAGTAGCGCGGTTCGCATCAACATGGTGCTTGTGATTCCGAGACTTGAAAATGAACAATGAACAACTTGCAGCGATGCTTCAAACAGAACGCGAGTACAGGAGTTGACCGACGTCCGTCAGGCTCACGGAATAGCATCGCAGCAAAAATGCAGCGACCGCCAAATGCTGGGGCACGCGGGCAGTGACCACGAGAGTTGTTTACCTCGGTCTGATCTTGTTGAAGCTCGTTCCTCAATACACATCCAGCGATTGCTTGCAAATCTGAGTTTTAGTGCACAGGTTGAAGTCGTCTGCATTGTAGAGTGCACAGAACGATTTCATACACTCCAGTCTGCAGTACCTCCCAGCAAACATGTTCACAAACATGCACAACCTTCGATTCGTTCGAACAGGAGGAGCTGCCGGCTTGACCGAATATCCATCACTGAAAGGACTTCACAGCTTATCGACACTAGTGTTGGCCATCGTTCGAGGGCTAAAGGAGCTCCCCAACCTGGACGATCTCTCCGGACTTTCCACACTCTACGTCGCCGACGCCATCCACGTTCATAGATTGCCGTCACTCACTCATCTCACTAGTCTCAAGAACTTTGCCGTGTTTCGTTGCAACGAAATCTGCTGTAACGGGTGGGCTACGGGCTACTGCGACCTGACTAACTTCCAGTGCCTGCCTCTCGTGAACGGACCGACGGTGACCTGTGCGATCGATCGGATCTCGGCTGAAGATCTGGCGGTGGTGAAACGTACTGATGGATTTCTGTGTGGGAAGGACATCACGCAGGACTTGGACGCGTCCGAACCTAGTATCGAGTCGACCGATGGCGTGTGTCAAGGGGTTCTGTATCGAGAATGCTATATGAATGGAACTCGAGGTATCTGCTACAATGGTCGGATGTCTTCCTATTCGACTTCGAGCACTTTCTTGATAGTCTTGAAGACGTCTTCACGTCCTGAATCCAGTTCACTTAGGCAAGAGTGCTTTAGCCATCGTTGAGGCCTCGTACATGTACTTCCTGAACAACAATTAACTGTCGCTGGTCCTACGATCTTTGCGCCTACTGACCAAGAGCGTGGCACGCTCGCTGGTGTCTGAACAAGCCGGGATTCCGAGCTGTTTTGTAGGTGCAACCATCTACTCCGCACACAAACCGTTTGATGCCCCTACACAAATGACAAACATACAAGTAGCAAAACGTTTAGTTTCAGATGCCAAGCGTACTACAGGTCACTTACTCATGCAAACGTTCATGGCCTCGTCGGCCTGACGAGTGAGCAAAACGTTTACCGCAGCCGCCATATTCGCACTTGTAGGGCTTCTCACCCGTGTGAACACGAGTGTGTGTTTTCCAGTCGGCTTTACGCAAAAAGCCTTTGCCGCACGTCTCGCAGCACCACTTCTTGTCACCGCCATGAATTAAAGAATACCGATTGAGATTCCCTTTCCGCGCGAACCTCTTACCGCAGTCTGGAAAGAAGCACATGTACACCTTCGGTGAGTTCTGTCGTGGCGGCTTCTGGCTCGCTGTCCCGGGCGATAGTGGCATCACTGCAGTTGGCGACATCACACTATTGGAGTGCTGCAACTCGGTGAAGGTGGCATCCCCGCTTAGGAATAGCTCCAAGTCCGCATCGGGCTTCGAAACACGGGGAGATGTTGAGTCAGCGTGCGTTGTAGGACATCTCACAATCTGTCTGTCGTCCGTGCTCGTTGAGAAACCCTTCGTAACAGACTCTACCTTCGTAACTAATTTGCCAGCCTTGCAAGCAGCTTCAAATGCGTCGATGTCCTTGACGGCTTGTGCACGGTCGGTGGTAATTGTGCAGCTCTCGGTGTTCTTGGGCTTTAGAAAGGCTTTCCTTATCCCCTCTTCACCCAACGCCGCCACTGTGATGTTGAATGAGCCATCGACGATAATACGGCCATCGCAAATCCACTGTTTAGTGTGCTGCATAGCAGCGTCCAGCGGGTGTAGATCTCCATGTTGTTCACCAGTAAATACTCATACATATCGTGACAGTCTTTATTCCACATCGTTTTCTTATCCGCGATGATCACAACGATGACTCCGCGGTTCTTCGCCGCCGCCACCACACGCTCTGCCACAGCTCGGTGCGAGAAATAAAATGCTGAGATGTACATTGAAATGTGCGTGTTGTCGATTAGCCCGAAAAGTAGTTCGAGCAAAGTGCCATCTCGCCCCCATGTACCTTTAACTGGTACGTCGCGTACCATCAGTTCCAGCAGTAGGCCATCGTGGTAGCGCCCATAGTTGCGTAGGCTCATCCCTAATATCTTGGCGATTTCTGTTCGGCTGTACGAGATTACACTGCTGCTGCTTCTTCCAGCAGTATGCTGTTGCGCTGACCTTCTTGCTGCTGCTGCTTGAAACTTGTCCGCTAATCCAGCAACAGATAAAGGCGGGGGCCCTCGTGTCTTCTTTGGCTGGCCGCGACGATCAAAGCGGGCCTGGACAAGGCGAGTCGTGCACCCGAGAATCCGCGCCACCTCGCTCCTGTCGAGCCGCGACGACAGTCCACCTTCATCCTGCTGCAGCGCCGCGCTGCTGCCGATGTCCTGCAGACACAGCAGCACAAGCTCTGTCGTTATCGACGCAGCAGCAGAAGATTTTTCAGCCGCCGCCGCCATTGGGTTGGTTGGTTGGTTGGTTGGCCCTTTGTATTGGGGGGGGGTCTTCTTCTTGAGCACCTCCTCGTCTCAGCCGTGACGACGCAGCGTCACGGGGGTGTCGAGAGACGAGGCGTGCGTCGTCGGAGAAAAATATTTTGAAAATTAATTTGGAAAACAACTCGCCGGTCACGGTACTACTGACTATAGTGAAATCAAGTCACAGAAGTACCGTGACCGGCGAGTTTTTTTCCAAATTAATTTTGGGTTTTCAGACGACGCACGAAGTTCTCGCACTTGATTAAAGTATGACCACTTTTTGAAAAAACTTAAAACCACCTCTTGGGTTTTTCAAATCGCTCGCATACTTTAATCAAGTGCGAGAACTCCGTGCGTCGTCTGAAAACCCAAAATTAATTTGGAAAAAAACTCGCCGGTCACGGTACTTCTGTGACTTGATTTCACTATAGTCAGTAGTACCGTGACGGCGAGTTGTTTTCCAAAAAATTTTGAATTTGCGCCGAGCACGCACGGAGTTCTCGCGCTTGATTAAAGTATGCTAGCGATTTGATGGATGAGTACTCCGTGGTTTTTGCCACCAGCACCGTCATTATCGCTTCGCCCCCCCAAGCACCAACGACATGATGCGCCGCGTACTGGTGAGCCGCTCGCTGCACGCGCTGCGCTCCAGCGAGCACCGCGCGGCTCCTCTGCTGCGCCGCGCCTTCTCGTCCGCTCTGCCCGAGGGCGTGTCCCCATTGACCATGCCGTCGCTGTCCCCCACGATGGAGACGGGCTCGCTGTCTTCGTGGCTCAAGAGGGAGGGCGAGGAGGTGGGCGCCGGCGACGTCCTGTGCCAGGTGGAGACGGACAAGGCCGTGGTGGACTACGAGATGCAGGACGACGCAGTGGTGGCCAAGATCGTGTGCCCCGAGGGCACCGCCGACCTGCCCATTGGGGCTCTACTCGCCTACACGGTGGAGGACTTGGACACGTACAAGAGTCTGCTGGAGAGCGGAGAGCTCGCCAAACTGTCGACGGACTCAGCTCCTGCTGCTGCTGCTGCTGCTGCTCCGGTTGAGGCTGAGGCTGAGGCTGCTCCCGTGGCTGCTGCTGCTGCTGCTACTTCGGAGACGGAACATGGCGGTCGTGTGCCGCTCATCAAGTTCTTGGGCAAGCGCTCGCTGCTGCCTGAATTCAACCACTCGCCCTTGGAACAGTCTGCTAAACCTGCAGCTGCCGCGGTGCCCTCGCAGCCTGTGGCTGCTGCCCCCGTTGCTGCCGCTGCGGACGCCGAGTACGAGGACCTGCCGCTGTCCAACATGCGCAAGATCATCGCCAAGCGTCTCACTGCCTCCAAGCAGGAGGTGCCGCACAGCTACACGAGCATTGACTGCGAGATCGACAGCATCCTCAAGTTCCGCAAGCAGCTCAAGAACAAGCACGACGTCAAGGTCGGCATGAACGACTTCATCCTCAAGGCTGTGGCTCTTGCGCTGCGTGACGTGCCTGAGGCCAACTGCTTCTTCGACGTCAAGACGCAGAGCGTGCAGCCCAATCCGTCTGTGGACGTGTCGGTGGCTGTGGCCACCCCCACGGGCCTCATCACCCCCATTGTGCCCAAGGTGGACGCTCTTGGGCTGAGCGGCGTCAACCGCATATTTATGGAGCTCGTGTCGCGTGCGCGTCAGAACAAACTGAAGCCCGAGGAGTTCCAGGGCGGATCGTTCACTGTGTCCAACCTCGGCAGCTTCGGCATCGACCAGTTCCGTGCTGTGATCAACCCGCCCCAGGCCTGCATTCTGGCTATTGGTGGCGGCCGCAGAGAGGTGCTGCCTCCGCTTGAGATCGTCGAGGGTGTCAACCCGGAGCCGCGTCTCGCTACGCTCATGAACGTGACACTGTCGTCGGACCGTCGCGTGGTGGACGGCGTCATCGCTGGCCAGTTCCTGCAGGTGTTCAAGAGCTACATGGAGAGCCCCGAGCTCATGGTCCTGTAAGCAGTCCCCGACACGTAGAGCACTAGATTCAACAGCTCGTCTCCGTCAATTGCAGACGGCACGGAGAACGTGAAGCGAGTTCCGCGATGGGGAGATAAGGCTCTTGCAGCTTCTGGCGCCCAAGACTGGGCAAGCCCTGGCATTGGAAGAGGTCGCACGCGAGTAGTTCCCGTTGTCCTGAGTGGTAAACGAAGGTGTACGTACACGTACGTTGTCTCCCTCGCGTGCCTTTTGCTTGTGTTGCTGTTCTTGTGTGTCCGTTGTTCACTTGAAATAGCGGCGTGCCTTCTTGAAGAAGTCGATGCGTATTCTTGCAGGCAAGGCCCGAAGCGGCGGCGTCTAATTCCGGCGGGAGCTCGCTCGGTTCTCTCCGGGCGCTGTCATTGCTCATTCTGCGTTGGGGTGGGGAGAGTTTGCCGGCAGCATGACGAGCATCCAGCGGAATGAGAACCCCGAAGGCGTCTATGAGGTGCTGGAGCGCATCGGCGAAGGGTAAGTACTAGTGGCTTCGTGCATCCATCAAACTCTGTCTGCATTCCTCTGTCTCCATCGTGAAAGGTTTGCTCACGCTCTGCGCATTTTTGTGATCCTACCATCCCCAGGTCATACGGCAAGGTGTACAAAGCTGTCAACAAGGCGAACGCCGAAGTCGTAGCGCTCAAGGTGGTGCCTGTCGAGAGTGAAGACCGAGTTGCGTTCGACGAGCTGACGCGTGAAATCCGCATCTTGGAACGTTGCGAGTCACCTTTTGTGGTGCACTACCGCGGCAGCTTCTCGTTCGAGTCTCAGCTATGGATCGCCATGGAATTTTGTGCCGCTGGATCGCTCGCTGACCTGCATGTGCTACGTGGGCGTCACGTGTTGAGCGAGGCGGAAATTTCTGCTGTTTGTGCCAATGTAGCATTGGGACTTGCACACTTGCACTCTCAAGGACTTATCCACCGCGACATTAAGGCTGGAAATCTGCTACTGAATGGCGACGGCGTGACCAAGTTAGCCGACTTCGGCGTCTCGGCGCAGCTCACAGCAACCGTAGGCAAGCGACGAACGGTTATCGGAACTCCGTTCTGGATGGCACCGGAAGTGATCCAGGAATCCCACTACGATTGCAAGGCGGACCTCTGGTCACTGGGCATCACTGCTATCGAATTAGCAGAAGGCGAGCCGCCATTAGCACACATGCACCCGATGCGAGCAATTTTCCTCATCCCGAATCGTGCTCCTCCTGAGCTTCGTGAGCCCAGCAAGTACTCGGCTGATTTCCGTGACTTTCTTGCAGTATGCTTGAAGAAGGACCCGCAGGAGCGCGCATCTGCTGCAGAATTGCTACGTCACCCTTTCATCGCCCGCAATGTCGACCGACTACGTGCAAATTCTGATCGTGCCGCTGCCAGTGGCGGGCGAATGTCTGGGCTTCCTGTCCTCGAGGAGCTCGTGGAGCAAAGTTTGGAGGTTGTGCAAGAAGCCCGACAACGAGGTGCCGAGGATGAGGCCGAATTTCGTGATGCCGCTACAGGTAGACCCGATGGCTCACTCTCGGTTGCAGACCTCAGCACTATGCTGCGCAACGGCTCCATCATGAGCAACGGCACCGGTGGATTCAACGGGTTTGGCGGCTCTGACACTGCTGTAGGTTTTTCATCGGTCAGACGAAGTGACTTCAATGGATCTCTGGGAGGTGGGTTTGGAGGTGGCACCACCGTCTTCTCTTCTAATGCGGACGAAGACAACTGTGGCACCATGGTGTATCGAGGTGATGACAACACGTCGGCTAACTCCACGATGGAGAGCACAGGCTCAGAAAATCGTGAGCGTGAGATCACGTCCAGTGACTTGTATGGCACAATGATCCCTATGTCGGCATCAGGAACTGTTCGTCCACCTCCAGCACCGGTTGCTCCGATCTCCACCTCCAGAACTAGCAGTCGCAGCAGTAGCCGTGGTAGCAGCCAAGAAGAAGGGTCAAGACCCGAGGCGGAAACAAACGAGCCGTCCTTCATGAAGTACTTCCGGCGAATTACTTCATCTTCCTCTTCCAAGTCAGGGACGATCCGTGCAGCTGGGGCGACATCGGAAGCTTCAGTTGCCACGCTGCGTGCAGTGCAACAAAAACTTCGTCAACTCGAGGAAGACTACGATCGTGACCGTAAAGAGCTAACTCGGCGTTTCGAGAAGCAAAAGGCAGAACTGGAGCGGGAACTTGAGGGTTTGAGCTTCAACAGCTAAGCCGATAAGATAGCAGGAATCATCAACACGAACCAATGTGTATTAGATGCAATGAAAGGAGAAGAACTGCGCTCGTGGCTGTTGGATGCACTGATAGACAATCGCTTAAGCCTCGAGGGTCATGACATTGGCTCCACCCACGTCGTAGTGGGCGATGTCGGTACGTCCATCGAAGAGATCCTGCCCCACACCTCCAACACCACTACCGCTTCGGTTCGCGCTGCCATTTCCTTGGTTCTCTTGCTGAGCTAGACGAGCTTTGCACGTGAGCAGCTGTAGCAAGCCTTCGAACATCTCTCGCTGTTCTTTCTTGGCTGGGGCTGACGTTTTAAGCGTCTTCTGTTGCTTGCGCAGTTCCTTAGTGAGAGACTCTTGTTGGGCCACTTTGTGTTTGTAGAGTTCTTGAAAAGACCGGATGTCTCGAAGCAGTCGAGCGTTCGATGTGCCTTGCTCAAACTCGATTTCTTGCGCAATTTTGTTAGCCTTGCCTTGTTGCAGTTGTAGCTGACAGTGAAGGAGATGGAACTGGGATTCCTCGCGTAGTGCGTCCTCCTGGAAAGCAGCACACTCTTGCTCCAGCTTGAGTCGTTCGGCCTCAAGCCCAACTGCTGTGTGATCATACTGCGCCTTGCGCTCCAGATAAACCTGTTCCATCTCCTGGTAGCGTTGACGCACCGTGCGCAGCTCTTTAATCTGTGGTGCCAATTGATTCTTGCGCTCCTTGAGTGCCTGGTTAATATCTGTGACCACGCGTGAAATTTCTTCGAGGGTCTCACCCTTGAGCGCGTTCACTCGCGCATTTTGCACTGAGATATCGTCGATCTTGTCTTGCGTAGCCAAGAATCCGGTGACTCCCTTCTGGCGCTCGAGGTCGCGAAGGAAGCCCTCCAGATCGGCATCTTTGCTTTTGAGCAATTGCTCCGTCCGATGCAACACCACGCTCTCCGCTGTGAGCTCGGCCAGTTCAGCTTTAACCTTCTTGTACTGGTTTGTCTTGTTGCGCAAAGTAGTCGCGTACTGCCTGAACTCTTCACGACTCATAAATTTGTTGCCTGAAATCGATGCCAGTTTGGCCTCCAACTCCTCAGTGGTGCGGAGGAGTTTCTGCTTGTCGAGGCGAAGTTGTTCCAATTCCTCCTCTTTTTCGGCCAACTTGCGAGCCTGCAAGTTCGCGTGTTGTCGGAAGACAGCTAGTTTATCTTCGCCGTCCCCACTCCCTTGAGCAACTTGGGCGTCGGCAATCTCCGCCTGATACTGCTGAATGGCGCGTCTCAGAGCTTGCACCTCATCCTCCATGTCAGCAATGTCGTGCTCCGTCTTAGGCGGTTCACTAAGTGCGTGTTCAAGTCTCTGTAGCGTTTCTTGTTGCGTCCGAAACTCCGCTGGGAACTTTGTCGTGAGGATGTCGTTATTGCGAGTCACTTGCGCTTGCAGACGCTCGAAAAGCTGCTCTGGTGAAGCATCCTGCGATAACGAGGTTCGAAGGTCTTGCAGCCGAGCTTCAGCTTCTCTGGCTCGCTTCTCCGCCAGTGACAAGGACAGCAATTGATCACGCTTTCTCTCAGCAAGTTTTGCTTGCTCTTCCTGCTCCTTGCGCAGCGAACTCGTAGCCACCAGCAACTCCTGGAAACCCGGGTCCGACGTCGTCTTCTTTTTCAAGTTGGCGATCTTCTCCGTCAGCTGTTGAGATTCCTCTTCCAGCTGCGAAATCTCACGGCGAAGCTCGCCGGGGCGAGACTTGGAGGCTCGTAGCTGGTCCACCTCTTTGTGCACAGTCTTGAACTGATTCTGCAACTGCTGATAGTGCTCGTACATGGCGTTCAGCGCTGCTCAACCGAACGTGGACATAACATTAGTTACACTATCAAATTACTCTAGAATGAACAGACAACCTACAGCCATCTCCGAAGTACTCTTGAGGCACATTGATAGGGGCCAGGAATCGGCCGAGATAGGCTCGTTTCTGGTGAGCTGGCAGACTCTTGAGAGCCCAATGCAGCAGCGTGTAGATGGTCTGTCGATCTCCATGGATCAAAGCCTCACGAAACCCGTCGATGTCTCGGGGCAGCGAGAACTTGAGCAGTTGCAGGAACTCCAAATAGCGCTGAGCTCGCACCTCGTCGGCCTCGGCTCGCAGATCCACGCCCGAGTGGCGCGTCGGGTCAATCTCCACGAAAACCTCATGCAGAATCTGCAGCAGCTCAAAATTGCTTTTCTCATCGAAGGCCACGAGGGTGAGGCCTAGACGAAATGGCTCCTTGTTCAGGTGCTCGACGATCAGCTGCAGCTCGCTCATCTCGTGACCCTGCGGTGGCTAGGATCTTACCCGAGTCAACAAACCGCCTCCTCATGAGGAGTGTGACGCCGCAGCGTCACGGGTCGTCGAGAGACGGGACTGCGTCGTCACGGCTGAGACGAGGAGGTGCTCTAGAAGAAGACCCCCCCCCAATACAAAGGGCCAACCAACCAACCAACCAACCCAATGGCGGCGGCGGCTGAAAAATCTTCTGCTGCTGCGTCGATAACGACAGAGCTTGTGCTGCTGTGTCTGCAGGACATCGGCAGCAGCGCGGCGCTGCAGCAGGATGAAGGTGGACTGTCGTCGCGGCTCGACAGGAGCGAGGTGGCGCGGATTCTCGGGTGCACGACTCGCCTTGTCCAGGCCCGCTTTGATCGTCGCGGCCAGCCAAAGAAGACACGAGGGCCCCCGCCTTTATCTGTTGCTGGATTAGCGGACAAGTTTCAAGCAGCAGCAGCAAGAAGGTCAGCGCAACAGCATACTGCTGGAAGAAGCAGCAGCAGTGTAATCTCGTACAGCCGAACAGAAATCGCCAAGATATTAGGGATGAGCCTACGCAACTATGGGCGCTACCACGATGGCCTACTGCTGGAACTGATGGTACGCGACGTACCAGTTAAAGGTACATGGGGGCGAGATGGCACTTTGCTCGAACTACTTTTCGGGCTAATCGACAACACGCACATTTCAATGTACATCTCAGCATTTTATTTCTCGCACCGAGCTGTGGCAGAGCGTGTGGTGGCGGCGGCGAAGAACCGCGGAGTCATCGTTGTGATCATCGCGGATAAGAAAACGATGTGGAATAAAGACTGTCACGATATGTATGAGTATTTACTGGTGAACAACATGGAGATCTACACCCGCTGGACGCTGCTATGCAGCACACTAAACAGTGGATTTGCGATGGCCGTATTATCGTCGATGGCTCATTCAACATCACAGTGGCGGCGTTGGGTGAAGAGGGGATAAGGAAAGCCTTTCTAAAGCCCAAGAACACCGAGAGCTGCACAATTACCACCGACCGTGCACAAGCCGTCAAGGACATCGACGCATTTGAAGCTGCTTGCAAGGCTGGCAAATTAGTTACGAAGGTAGAGTCTGTTACGAAGGGTTTCTCAACGAGCACGGACGACAGACAGATTGTGAGATGTCCTACAACGCACGCTGACTCAACATCTCCCCGTGTTTCGAAGCCCGATGCGGACTTGGAGCTATTCCTAAGCGGGGATGCCACCTTCACCGAGTTGCAGCACTCCAATAGTGTGATGTCGCCAACTGCAGTGATGCCACTATCGCCCGGGACAGCGAGCCAGAAGCCGCCACGACAGAACTCACCGAAGGTGTACATGTGCTTCTTTCCAGACTGCGGTAAGAGGTTCGCGCGGAAAGGGAATCTCAATCGGTATTCTTTAATTCATGGCGGTGACAAGAAGTGGTGCTGCGAGACGTGCGGCAAAGGCTTTTTGCGTAAAGCCGACTGGAAAACACACACTCGTGTTCACACGGGTGAGAAGCCCTACAAGTGCGAATATGGCGGCTGCGGTAAACGTTTTGCTCACTCGTCAGGCCGACGAGGCCATGAACGTTTGCATGAGTAAGTGACCTGTAGTACGCTTGGCATCTGAAACTAAACGTTTTGCTACTTGTATGTTTGTCATTTGTGTAGGGGCATCAAACGGTTTGTGTGCGGAGTAGATGGTTGCACCTACAAAACAGCTCGGAATCCCGGCTTGTTCAGACACCAGCGAGCGTGCCACGCTCTTGGTCAGTAGGCGCAAAGATCGTAGGACCAGCGACAGTTAATTGTTGTTCAGGAAGTACATGTACGAGGCCTCAACGATGGCTAAAGCACTCTTGCCTAAGTGAACTGGATTCAGGACGTGAAGACGTCTTCAAGACTATCAAGAAAGTGCTCGAAGTCGAATAGGAAGACATCACAGTCTGTGCAGCTCAAAAAATGAAGGTAGTCTACGTTGTCCGGGCCGCGTCTTAGATACACTGGGACGTCGTGCGTCTTACGTACGTGTGCTTTGCGACTCCTACGTTACTTTCGTGGACCCCTTGTCAAACGATGAGGTTCCTCGGGGTGTTCACGGGCAGAATAAGTGCCAACTGGCATCACAGCAAACTGATCGAGTGGAGAGCTCTACGTGCCCAGGTGCGCCACCTCGGTTCAACGGCCTCACCCCCAGCAATGGATGCAAACTTGGTCAGCGCCGCGGCGACGAGAGAGCCACTGGAGATTGAAATTGGCCCTGTCTAACGAAGTGAAAGCAGCAGGTAGATCTGCATCGGTGGTGTTACTGGCGCTAATGTCCATGGGTGACCAGGTGACTTGATGCAAAACGAGTGCTATCGCAACAACGTATCCAAAGCTTCTCTACTCTACAATGTTGATCATAACTCATTCGGCCGCCCGCAGATAAAACTCGCAGCGCTACAAGATGTTCAAGACGTTCAAGACGTTGACAGCCGCGTTCCTGGTGCTGGGACTCGCCAGTGCGCCCGAAGTCAATGCTGGACCCCTCGCGTATGGCATTTGCCAAACGGGCTGCAATGCCCTCGCTGTGGCGTGTTACACTTCCGCCGGAGCGACGTTTGGCACAGTGACCGCAGGTGTTGGCACTCCGTTCGCTATCATCGACTGCAGCGTTGCGCTGGGGGCATGCATGACTAGCTGCGTCGCCGCTGGCTGCACGCCAACGACCGACCGAGAACGAGCTAAGAAACTCGAGGCAGCCTTTTGGGCAGCTTGCCAGGCTGGCGAGCTTGTCAAAACAGTGGGGCCTGTTTCTCATTCGGTCATGACCAGCACTTAGTGTCGAGCAAGAAGAAGAGCGCTTTCTGCATCTCAAGAGGATCTGTTTGTTTGTTTACCAGTCTTTGGGTTTGTGCAACTACACTTGCTTGCTTTCGATTTGCATTGTTTGACCATTTTGACCATGCATGCATGCATCCAGCATGGATCAGCGCGGACTCGAGTTGCTCGCTCGCGTTTTCAATTTACACCGCCTTTGCTTGGAGACAAGGACGGACACGGAGCTTTCCCTAGACGCAGAGCTCACGGATGCGGTACTTGTCCACCTCACCCTCTCCTCCTCGACCCTGCTCGACAGAGGGCAGGCCTCCTCCGTGAAGCAGAAGATCGAGGAGCTCAAGGCGCACTATGCAGCAGAACAACGCGCCAAGGGAGGTGTTGGGACTCTCAGCAACAGATCGTGTGCAAAGCTCCTAGACATCAAATGGGGGACCTTCTCGAATCCTCAAGAAGATCGCTACCCTACGGTCAACTGACATCACGTTTTCTCGCGATCCTAACTTCCTCAAGAAGCTGCTGCGCCACATTCGTCTAGCTCTGCATAGTGTACTAGTCACCATGTCTAGTCTTACACACCCTAGTGTTTCAGGCGCTCTAATTGATATGTTTAGGAAGGGCAGAAAGGTGATCGTACTGGCGGACCAGAAGATGCTTCTATCGAAGTACTCTCAGCCACGCATCGAAGAGCTGATGAAAGCAGGCATCCCGGTTTACTACCAGAAGCAAGTCAGTCGTGATCAGCACCAGGAGGTGCTAATCGTCGATGACGTTGCTGTGAGCGTGGGGTCTGCGAATGCAAGCCTGAAAGCGGCCGACTTCGATTTCGAAAATACTGTATACCTCTACAGCGAAGACGATGGTGCGTGTCGGTACTTGAGCATGATTCTATGCGCTAACTTTTGGTTTTCTTTTGCTTCTTTTGCAGTTGGCGTCTCCAAGCAAGAGTTTGACCTGGAACTGGAGGCCGATTGCGCTTTGCTGACACCTGAATGGCTCGATGCGAATCCTCCAAAGGAGGAGGACCCGGAGGAGTAGGGAAGCGAGCGAGTTTTGCCAGAGGACTCGAGTCTAGTGCCGTAGACTCGGCAGTATAATGAGGTCAATATTTTTCAAGAGTAAGCACGAGTTACACAACTACAACGCATTGCCAACCATGTGAGTGCCAATACCAACGCATTGACACTCACTCGCCAACCGGCAGCTCGACCCCAGTCTGAGGTCCTCACTCAGCGACTCCATTCTCTGCCAGTCACAGGACAACCGGTCACAGGCCACCCTCGACGTCCAAAGGATGGGAACGATCGTGTCTTGCCAGAGGACTCAGACAGGGGAAGAAACCATGTCATACGCAAGTAAGGTTTTCGCCATTTGTAGAAGCTGCAGCATTGAGGTGTGCCAAGTGATCGTGGAAGCTGGTGGTCAAAGTCGGCGAAAAGAGCTCTATGGTTACCGAAGCTGGTGGTCTCAGTGAGTGAGCAACGCGAGTTTGACGACCGCAACACTATCCTGCTCCGAACAAGTTGGCTTGATGCACATTATCCGTCTGTAGATTGTGCTGTGAGTATTCTTCGGCCTCCGCCGTTGCAAGTGAACCCCACGGGGTCGATGACATTCCAGTGCTAGTGTTCGATGACGGACTTGCAAACTTTCGCCGGCAAAACTGCATGTTGTAGACGGTCGTGGCCACCAACAGTGTGGGGGTCGCTTTGTCCCTGTTCTACCTGGTAATGTACTACATCTACGAGCCCAACAAATGGTCAAGAGGGTGATCCAAGAACGCAACACGGAGCTTTTGCCACTCTCGATGATCGTCGCTGGTGCTGTCAATTGCGTGCTGTGGCTCGTGTACGGGCTACTGCTTCGGTTCACAGACATCTTTCTTCCCGCACTTGGAACACGTCCCCCGGCTCGCTCGCGGGCCTTGCATGCTGCCCTTGATTGTGCGCGCGACTTGGCCAGACAGGCGTTGCAGTTGATACGGTTGCTGCGCTCCATGGTTTTGCCGCATTGGTAGCACTTGTGTTCTTGTACATTCATCATCGCCTTCACGCTTCTTTTCCTCCTGCACGACTTGCAGCGAACCATTGCCTCCGATGGGCCCAACGCCTTCCAGCACTTGACGCAGACGTGCTCACTCTTGTGCTTAATGTATGCCTTTGCGGACTTCTTGACTTCTCTGGCCCTCTTCTTTTCGGCGCGATCGGTATCGTAGAATTCAGTGCCTTCCTCGCTCATAAACGAATTGAGAGCAGCACGCTCCACTTCAGTAATGCCCTCGCTTGCACTCGCGAGTGCTACCTTTTTTGAGGCTGTTAGTTTGCGCTCTTGCTCATCCAGCTACACGAGCGTGACCCGTTCACAGTCGTTCTCCATTTGCTTGAGAAAGTTTACCGTAGCCTTATCAACTGCACCAAAAGATGTGTTAGAACGAAGTGGCTAACTGTATTCACATTGGTTTACTTACTTTCGTCCGCCATGAAATGGTACGTGATGTTCTCGTACGAATCATGTAAGCCCTCCAACGACGGGTTGGCCGATCCTGTCGAGTACATGATGTCGTCGGCAATGACCATCTAACAGAGCACCACATTTTTTGTTAGCGTTGCATGCATGATCTTCAATTTGTGCATAGTACCTTTTGATGCTGCGTCTTCGTGGACTTTTGAACGAAGACATCGATATCCGCCTCTAACAGCTCGCTAACTCGAGGGAGCTCAAATGGAGACATCACATGCTGTCGGTCCAACAACACGGTGACTTTAACATTCGCCTTAGCAAGCTCCACCAGCGATCCCGTCACTCCCATGTGCGTGGGGGAGAAGAAAGTTGCTCGGAGCGTATCTGTAGGAAGTTTCAACTGCATCAGAAACATCGGAGCGAAGTTGGGGTTCCCCGAAGAGAACACAAGCTGAGAAGCAGGAATGTCACGGATCTTCTTTGCAATGTCGGCGAATGTGCTCTCAGCAATGCTGAGCGCGCGCGCAACCGCGGCCGCTGATCTTTGGATCCGCTACACGCAGGTCTTGGACTCGGCGGTGTACGCGGATGGGTTCATGGGAAGGATTGCGTGCCTTGCCCCATTGCAACGCCTCATCGGCCCAGGCCTCGCCGCGCTTATATCTCTCAATGATCTTCTTGATGGTCTTAACGTCACGCGGAGGCTTGCAGTGTCGCTCGACGTCGGCGTAGTCGATGGCGGCCTGTTTCCGCAACAAAGGAAGAACCTTTCGAATGATCTTCAAGCGCTCAGCTTCAGTCGTTGGCGCAATGGTGGGCTGCCGTTGCTTCTTGCGGGGAGGCGACTTTTTGCTCGTCACCAGCAGCGGAAATCAGTCACACGATTCGCAGGCGCGTGGATCTGCTCACAACAGCGTATCTTATACATGTAGATGCACGCTGCAAAGCAGAACGGATATTCATTCGCGAAAAATCTTCTTTGGAGAGAACTCACGCAAGACGATCATGGTGACGCCGTTCGAGAATCCCAGCAAGATTGCCAACAACGTCAAGAGTGGCAAGTGGACGTAAGTGATAATGAAAACCAAAAGAATTTTGCGGCTGTCGGTTAATGTGGTCTGTATTGACTAGGACCCCTTTGCACGTTGCTGCTGGAGTAGCAGCTCGCCGTCAACACCCAGTTCCATCGCGTGGCGATATAAAAACTGGCAATGTCGGGTGAAGGAATTGACGATGCTTGGAGATCTTGGTGACTCCGCTTGGGTTTCGTGGAAGTAGATATCATTGCGCTCCGATCGACGGATTAGTTCACCACTCTGCAATTTGCCTCGCCTCGAACGGAACCAAGATCGTGGTGATGGTTTTCAATCGCCGTAGTAGTCCTACTAGAGCCCCTCGAGTCTTCACAAACGCACAATGACCACCAACGACTTCTACATTCATTCAACTCAACACAACGTCATTCAACAATGAGCCAGATTACAACTGCTGCCCTAGTATATAACGAAGTTCCATACCTTGACGGGGGCATTTTGTTTTCGTAGTGATCGATGCTCGAGTTCGTTGGTCATCACCACAGCTCATTTGGGTCCTTGATGTTGCAAGCTCATTTCACTTTCTTCACTTTCGAGTCTGCTGGTTGTTTCATCGCCTCTCGTCGCCTGCCGTCTCTGCTGCTCTTCCCGATGCCCCCAGTCTACTTCGCTGTTTCGCCCTCCACGCGCGCCTCTTCCCCGCGCTCCGTTTCGTGGCAGTGTCGTCTCCCGAATCGCTCTACACGCTTCCGTGTGCAGCGGCAGAACTCGGGCAAGCGCGCCACCCTCCAGGTACCGACGCTCCAAGGGCGACCACTCGCAATGCGGTGCTGGCGGCGTTTTGGCTCGTGTTCTTGCTGTACATGTACTTCGATCTGCGCTTCTTCGCGACGTCTTCTGTAGCTACCAACACCATCGAAGCGACGGGCAATGGCTGGCGCTCGTTCAACGGCGCCCCCACTAAAGCTGCAGGAGACGGCGGAGACACGCTCAAGGGCGCGTCGGCCACTCGGCAGGTGAAGCACTTGGTGTTTACGTCCACGTGCCGCGATCTGGACTTTGTGCACGCTGAAGTGCTCGCCTTCACGCTGCGACGCACAGGATACGACGGCAACGTCACGCATTTGCTGTATGGATGCACAACAGAGGCGGCCTCGGAGCTCATCCGCAAGAAAGATCCGCGCCACAAAGTCCAGACCCGACACTACACCGATGTCTCGGCAACGAACACGACGTTCGGGGAGGAGTTGCTCACGACGACGTTGAATCCAGTGGTGCTGTCCAAGTGGATGCTGGGGTCGGATGCTGGAGAGTTCAGTGACAACCGAGCGGTGCCGTTCGCAGAGCGGTATGCGCTGGAACCCGATGATTTCGTGATGGCTGTGGACAGCGACGCGATCTTTACCAAGAAGTTGGACATGTGGAACCTCATGGCAGAGGCGAATGACGTTATCGACGCTCATGTTTATGGTTAGGATGCGTCCTGGTACTGGCTGAACCGATTCCCCCTTACGGAGGAGCAGCTGAAGATAATCGTGCCGACGAACTCTCGTGCACTCCTGTTGGACGACTGGCGCGAGTATGCTGCCATTGCGCCGTTTGTGGCCGAAGTGAGTGCGTGGCAGGAGATCCTACCTACTGTTGTGGATCTGTGGGGAAAGTTGACGCACGAAAAGCGCTGTCTGGCTGTCCCAATCGCTGTAGCTCATGAGAAGACCCTCATTGGCGTGTCGGGTGTGCTCAGTGTGCATCACTATCCTTCGCGCTACCAGAACTGGGATTTCGTTGATGACATCAAACATAACCCATGCTCCGAAAAGGCTGAAGGGAAGAACCTAGCGCTGTCATCGTACCCGATCTCCATCCGCGCGCTAAACTTCACGCTGCCTCGGTGGATTGACGGCCGCGAATGGATCTTGCTACCCACACTAGCGGATTCGAGCGTGTGCCCAACATTCTTCGTCGTGGAGGCCTACAACAACGCGTCTGAAAGTTATCGTCAGCATTTTGCCCCACTGGTTACAACCACAGCCGTCGTATCCCGATGGAGTTCAAGGAGAAGTCGTGGAGCACCACGTTGTTATGATCCAGCTCTGGTTGCCACCATGAGCGCATGGCCGTGGCCCTGCAGTGCATTTGTAGTGAAAGACTCAGTGGGGAAACCTGTTGTTTAGTGGAGAAGCACAGCCAAGCAGGAAGTAGGGAGCTGAGCAGATAAGTAGGAATAGGAAGTTAGTGTTTGCATTCGACACTAGACTTCTCCAAAGATCTATCTGGCAAAAGCGCTGCTCTACCTGACCTGCAGTGGAACACCACGTCTCCAAGCAAACCGCTGTAGCACTTCTGGCTGAAAGATCCCGACAATGCCCTCCCGCATGAACCCCAAGAAGAGAGCGAAGAGAATCGTCTGGCACGTGCTGCATAACGCGCTTTTACGATTCGAGAAGTCTGGCATCATCAATTGGAGCGCACTACATAGGAAGCTCAATCATGACAGAGTGACTCTACAGGGCGATTAGGAAGCTTACATGGATCGCAATGGCTTGTTCGAGATTCCACGTGTCGACCCACGACCTGACCCGGGCGAGAACATGTATGAAAATGAGGAGATCAACGGGGCGACAGAAGATAATGACGACCTAAGCGATAACGACGAAGCCATTGAACAGTTTGACGAAGGGAGTGGTTGTGACGAAGCCATTGAACATTTTGACGAAGGGAGTGTTAGAGATGACGGTGATGCCATTGATGATGGTGTCCAACCTCCACCATCCCCATCATCTCCTCCACCAACTTCTCCACAACGGCCTGAGACCAGCCCAGCTCCAGCCACTCCCCAAGTGGCGGACGTACCGCTTGGTGATGAATTTGCTGAAGAGCGTGCGATGGATTTTTCACTAGCTTTACGCAAAATGCGGCAATTAATGGAAGAGCTAAACCAGAGGCGTGCGACTGTGTCTATGGAGCTTGTTAAGCAGATCGAGAAGTTGGAAAATATGGCGAAATCGGAGAACCTCTTATGCCTCAGATATTGGCTCCAACCACATAAGATGACCTTGACAGAAGCTAGAGCTACTATAAACGGTCGCCTAGATAAAGTCAAAGTCCGGGCATGGCTCGTTTTCTTCGAACTCAGTGATGAGGAAATTGCAAAGAAGCTCGTAGAGCTTCAAAGCAAGGGAGTCGACGTAAAAGTCTTAGTGGATTCTTCTTTGGGAATGCTGAAGGCAGGCTCAGCGGCAAATTATATTCTTCGCAAGCTCAAGGTTCCGTTTCACGTTCTCTCTTCTGACGTGCACGGTAGACTACTCCATTGCAATGCAATGATCCTGGACAACATGCTGGTGACTGATACGTTTAATTTGTATTTATGACTTACATCACGATGCATTAACCTCGTTTCCCTTCTAGGCTCGGCAAGCATGTCGAAGAACGCGCTGGAGCGCAATATCGAGGACATGTTTTGGTTCACCGGTGGCTTTGTGGAGACTTATGCACACGATTTCTGCTTGAGGTGGAACATGATCTCAGAGGAATTCGAGTAGAGATTCTGTTTGATAACTTTGAGCGGCAACCGAAACAGAGGCAAGTACTCCGTGATTGAAAAGCCTACCGCGAGAGACATGTTCGCTAGCTAGATCGACAGACGTCTACCACTTCACTTCATTGTCCTAATAACAGTCCGAGTATTGTAGTTGAAGCTTCGGACATGTCCTCCTCGACCCTGCTCGACAGAGGGCAGGCCTCCTCCGTGAAGCAGAAGATCGAGGAGCTCCAGACGTTCCCCCGTGGATCAGCAGAAGCTCATCCTCGCAGGAAAAGTGCTCCAAGACGACAGCACACTGGCCGAGTACAATGTGAAAGAGAATGACTTCCTGGTCGTCATGGTCACCAAGCCCAAGGCGGCTAAGCCTGCTGCTGCTCCCTGAGGACCTGGTGCGCACGGCCGAGCGGTTCCTGATTCAACTCCTTCTCAACTATAAACTACGCATGGCAGACGCGCTATTCCACAAGCACGAGGAGGTTTTCGCTTTCAATAGCAAGGAGAAGATCGTTGCCTTCCAGGCGCGTCGAGCCCTGGATGCGGAATATCCTGCACGACCGGAGGAACGACAACTGCGTGATCTTCGCCAACGCTACTTGATAGCTCACCTTCAGCAAGAAAACCAGGACCTCCTCTGAAAGAGACTAGCACAACAAAAGAGAACGATTCGGTGGCTGGATTGGATTGTGAAAGGTGGTCAAGGGTACCCCCCACCCCAGTCAAGCCTGGACGCGATCATTGCGGAATCCGATAGTGACTCGGGGCAGGAGGACATGAACTCCGATGACGCACTCGACTCACTCGACGCACTCGACGCACTCACCGATCATGTTGCCGCTTGCAGCCGTACCGATTCCGATGTCACTCGAATGGACTCTACGCGCCCAGGTGCGACAGCGTCAGGTGGCTCCCAGACGGCGATGGAGGTCGACTTCGAGGACGCCGAGTCGGAGTTGATTCTCGAGAGCTATCAGTTCCGCCGTGAGTGGGAGAAGTGCAGACAGGAAGCCACCACTACGAGGAAGCGCAGTCTCGAGAGTCAAGAACCAGCGCTCACAGCATTCAAAGAGATCAACTTCGTCGAAAGCAGCTACAACGACAGCAGTTTGTAGAGTAGTGCCATGGGACAGTAATGTGACTCGGTTATTCCAGCAGCAAACGAGAACCCTTCTTCTGCTTCAAGCATCATGTAGGCTTCGCGCACTCGGACGTCAACATCGTAGGCGCCGGAGCGGATCTTGAGCCCGGACGTGGGCCAGTCGTCCGCCCACTTTGTAGCCAACGCCTCACCGGCTTTGCGTGTGTTCATGAGCGACTCGAAGGCGGCCAGAACTCCGTCTTCGTTTGTAGGCGGCTTCCATTCCGCCTTTTGCTGAGATGGAGGCGTCGCTCCAGCCGTCCTCCTCCACGCGTGTATCGATCGGTGCGGTGGGTCGTAACCTGCTGCAACAAACTGTACGCTCGCCAGCTCCAGCAACCACCGCTTATCGTCCCCTCCTACCTGCAACTCTCAGAGGCGTTAGGAATATGGCTGTAGCGTGTGCGCTCATGCCAGCGTTGCCGTCCTCTCTAACAACCAAGCCTGCCAAATGGACGGGCAAGTCGACCACGGGAGGGAAGCGCATCCCGATGACCAAGCGCACAGCTATCGCCGCTGCCAAGGCTCACGGTGATAGCTGGGAAGACATTACCAAGGCCGGCGGCGGATGCAGCAAGAAGAGTGCTGCGATTCAGAAACCCGAGAATTACGTGGACGTAGAGGATATTCACTTGTTCGGAAAGTTCGAGGGTGCCGGTGACGACCAGGAGACATTTGACGTCCCTGAGAACAGGGATTCTGGCGAACAACGTATTGCGATTGATAGTGCGAACCTTCAGCTCTTACCATGCAGTGAGGAGCGCGTTCGTCTAGCCGTCTGTCCTAAAATTCGCGGGAAACTAAGCTTGACTGGGGTTCGCTGGTAAATATGCGGTGGAGATGTCCAAGGTGAGCACGTATTTGATATCCCTGGCCCTCTGTTGCAAGATACTAGAGCAAACCGAGAAGCACGGGCTCGTGCACCGAACATGAGCTTAATTGCCAAGGTTGTGGAGTCCATGCCGTGGCTGGGGGTTAAGGTCGAAGGTGTTCCTGGCGAGGCTTTTGTTGGTGAGCTCGTGAAGCTGAAAATTTCGCTTGTTAACTCGGGGACTGCAGCACTCGGTGGTCTCCAAGTCTGCTGTACCGACTTGTTGTTGTGCGCATCGGGAACGGGTGTAGCACAAGAACTGTGCGGATACGTTGGCGCTAGTGGTCACGTCGTTGATTTGAAAGAGTTGATTCTCGCCCCAGGGGAGAGTAGAGAAGTAACGATGTGGGCGCGAGGCTCGGTGCCTGGGCGCAGTCATGCTGCTCTTCTGTTCAAGTACAAGGCTTCATTGGGAGGCGGAGAAACAAGTTCTTCAGCACTATCGCGCACGGTGAAGATAAATCTGGATTTGGATTTGCTGCCATGCATCGACGTATCTTACTCCATTGAGCCAAGCTTCGGTGCCAGCGGTGAGTATATTCTTGATGTGACTGTGTCAAACCAGAGAGGTGACCACCACGAGATGACTGGGCCTCTAGATGGGGTGGTACGACTCGAAGAACTCCTCTGTGTAAGCAGTGCTTGGACAGTCGAGAAATTGGCATGGCCAGCATCGCAGACCGCTACGGACGTGCGAGATTCACTGCAGCTTGTTTTTTTCGAAGTAAGCACTAGCTACTTCCGCGTGGTTCGTCGATCTCCTACTGGCACATTTGAACTGCGCAAGTTGGCACTTAGCTCTGCGCAGGACGGCACAGGATTATCAGCGAGCTTACCTATCGAACAATTTTTGTGCTTGGAAAATGCTGTAGAGCTCGTTCGTGCAGGGGGTGGTGGAGCGGGTGATGGTAACGATGGAAAACGTGGTGGTGGGTTCCGTACGATTCAAAGTGTGAGACGAGAGAACAAGGCGTTGAAGAATGCTGCGGGTGAAGACGCCATTGGCCAAAAGCCTCTGCGAGAGCCACAGCCAACGTCGCGAGACGCGTTGCTATCGCATCTGGATACGGATGGTCATCTTGTACTCGTGTGGTCGACTGATTATTCATCGTACAGCGAAAAGGTTGCTGGAGCAGCTCCACATCGCGCAATTGGCCAGGCTAATCTAACCTCGATGAAGATCCGCTCTCAAGCTCAGGAAACCTCCTGCCCACTGACGGTGACCCTCAGCTATAATGACACCATCGAGCTGCGAGGCTCTACATACCCCGGGTCTACGTCAGGACTGAGCATCGCGGAGTTAGATATTATGATGCAAATCTGCAATGATTCAGCACCTAGTTCAACCCCGCTTGATGTCACGATAGAGATGCTGCATCCGGAAGAAGCTCAGGTGTCTCTCCCTACTTCTACGCCGCCGACCAAGCTGCACTCGATCTCGCATTCTGGGGCCTCTCCACCCCATGGCGCACCACCACGTTTCTTATGGACAGGAGTAACCAAGAAGAAGGTTGCTCGATTTTCTCCAAACAGCCGGGTGTCGATGGACCCACGACAAGGGCCAGGATTATCGTTGCTGTCAGATGCCAAACAAGCTATTGATGAGCTGCTTGTGCCGGTGTCGTCAATGTAAAGCGAAGACCTTCTTCGTTTATGCTGCAACAGAGGTGTGGTGTAAAAGGGTAATCTTAAGTGTACCTGCTGAATGAACAAAGATATAATACTAACCACTACTTGCAGGAAGGGTGGCGGCGGGAAGAAGCGCGGAGGCTTTTGTGGGAGTTCGTAGTATCTTGTGGTATTTTGCTCAGTCGTAGAATAGCAAATGGTAGTTTATGAAGGATATAGCTTCGAAGCCCTTCGCGAGCGAACTTGCTTTGGTAAACAAGATCGTACATGCATTCGAATTGCTTTCGTCAAGGCAATTACTTGTGGCCAGCGTACATCCCGCAGCGGGATGTACAGCGGTACTAAACACTTCAACTTCAGGATTGATGGATCAGAGTCGTATCAGATATACAGATGGGGTAGCGACACCAAAACGGACAAGTGAGACCAATACCATAAGTACAACACACAGCCACAACCTCCTTGTCATAGATCGAGGTTCCACACTCCGTATAGCTAGGCTCAACAAGCAACTTTTCGTTGCATCCAGGCTTGCTGTTGAAATGAAATCAATCGTTTGAACGTGTAGGGATGCCGCCACAGTTGCTGCAAGCACCGCGAGGCGACCACGAGTCCGCTAAACTCCAAAACCTTTAAAGACCCGGAAATTCATGTAGTACAATTCAAAAGCACTGCGCTGCAATCGAGATAGTCCGAAGTGACAACCACAACAAAGAACCTTGCTCTCTCTTGCCGGACAAAACGCCTCTGGTTAGTAGTGGTAAAGACAGCGATGAGGTGAGGCCCAATAACTTATCTCAACTGCGTGCCTGCTACAACCAGATATCCACGATAATTTCAGAGTCTGTGCACGTGTACGAACACTAGTGATCACTAAATAACAAGTGCCACCCGCGTTGAAACCAGTCCTTGCTAGATTTAAGAACTGTCTTCAGTATCAGAGCTGGCAGCCACAACCTGGCTTGACACCTTCGCGTATACTTTTGCTGGCTCTTCACTCGACCAACACAATACGGTTGCCGCTGACACAGCTTCTCGCTTTCCCATTTTCCGATCTGTTCCATCAAGAACACATCGGCCCCAATCAAGTTCACTACAACCTCACTACTTCCTCACCACCTATTACAACCATCAAGATGACGTTCGGCAAAAGGCAGACCCACTCTTTCGGCTTCCTCTGGTACGTTTCGACAATAACGAGCTATCTCGGTTGCAAATGCGTTCTCACTTGTTATTCCTCAAACGATTCCAGGCTCTTCACAAGTGTTTTTATTGTGCGTGTCGCCTCAACGGCATGGACCACCACCAAGCGCTCACATAAAATGGCGGCTTTCTCCCTCATCATCCAGCGTCGGCGAATCGCGGGTGGTCACTTGACGATCCCGCTTGACACCTCGATTCGACTCATCCCATGCTCGAAGAAAGATGACGCTCAACAAATTTTCCGTCTCAAGTACGGGCCAAGTGGCAAGAGTCTCGTCATGCGTGCTGGCAACCGTGTCGAGCGTAATGAATGACTCAATACTATCATATCCTCTCTGCCAACGACTGAAGTGTCGTCCAAGACCATGAGTAGCATTTCTAAAGCCATGCCAGCGCCACGTCCAGTTGCATACAAGAATCCATGCTGTAGCAAAGTGTATACTCCTGTTGCGACACCAATTTCGATGCACTCCCTCGACGCTATCAAGCGACTGGCGGAAGCTTATGACAACCTAGCGCTTCAATGGACTCAAGTGGCAACGGAAAGCCGACAATTTAGTGTGCAAATCTCTAATATCCAGCCGTCTCGGATCGAATGCGCCGCCCAACACTTACTACCCGAGCACTCAGGCATTTCATCCTAACTGCCTATCGTCCCACCAAACAACACTTTTAATATCACTCTGTCTTGTTATGCTGCTAGTCCCCATTGTTCATCGATTCAGTTTCCCTCAAAGGAAACACGTAGGTAAACCCTTCGTAGTTGTCGGTGACCAACCATGTAGTAACGAAAAAAAGCGGTGACGGTCACTTCAACTTCAGGTTGGAATCATATCAGAGCCAGATGCATTAGCACCACCAAAACGGACACATGAGACTAGTAGACGAATATACAGGATGCATCAACTGCCTTTTTCATGCTCGATAAGTAGCCTCCAAACACCACCTTTACCTGCCCATGTCATATCTCGACCATCGTGACGGGTGTACTCTTTCGGATACCCGCGTTGCGATGCTGTCCACGTCTTTCTGCTGTCTCCAAGGACAATTTTGCGCCCAACAGTGGTCGGCTTGGCGACTTGGAGCTCGATCTCACCTCTCACTTGATATCGAGGCGAATAGTGCTGGTCCCCACGCTAGTGAACGATGCCAGACGCCGCTACTAGTTCTATTTCCCAAATTGCTAGCTTGAGATCACACTAGTCGAGCTACAAGTAACCAACAAACCTCTACCTCGAAGCACCATCTTCGCCATCACCGAGATGACGTGTGGTAAATTTTACGTTCAATCGTGTGGCTTCTTGTGGTAGGTTTCTTCATGCTCACTTAACTGCCTGATTCCAGCATCGATTTGTGCTTACTGGTAATTGCCTTGCAGGTTCTTAAGCACCGTGTACTTGCTGCGAACCACGCTACCGGCTCGGGCCGAGACCAAGCGCCGCATTCAAGCCGTCTTCCTCCTCATTATCCAACGGCCGCGCATCGCGGGCGGCAACTTGGCGATCCCGATCGACGCGAACGTGAGGCTGGTAAAGTGCCGCCCCAAAGAAGCAATTCATAACACCATCCGTCTTCGCTACGGCAAAACTCGCCAATGCCTAGTCATGCGTGCGCCCAACTCGCTTGAACATGAAAAATGGCTCGTTGGGATCATACAAGCCATGGCAGCAGCCCAGAATCTGGTTGACCACATGCCAAACCCGTCCGCTCCGAACAATTTATCTGACGCGGAGGAACCAATAGCAAGTCTATCAACCCACCTAGCATCGACATCGAAGCACGCTCAGACGCGCGCCAACTCCAGCAGTGCGTCGACGGTTCATCTCGACGACGATTTAATCCCAGTGCTCCAGCACCCGCACTCGAGTGCTGTGAGTGGTGTTGCTCCAGTAGACATGATTCATCACCACAGCTCGAAAATTCACCAAGCGGGTCAATTCCACCGTCAAAACGTACAACACAATCTATCCGCTGCCATGAAGTTCCTCACCGCCATCTGCCAAGCAGTCAACTGCGCTCGAGCGGAGTGTCAACGCACTCTGTGAGCCGTCGAGATACCGTCAAATTGGTCCTACTTTTAAGTACTTCTAGTCGCTCCATGTCGCTACAGCATAGCTTCATTTTTGATGAACACACAACCGCTGGCAGACAAAACTCTTTAACTGCGTTTGCAATGCTATACCTCGACTTCATTGATCAAATCAGATATCCATGAGCAAAGGAGATATATAGTTTTTTGCCGTGGTCAGCAAGACGCCGTACAGACATCACGCGTAACGGGTAGCCACTGCCCCAGAATCGAGGTTCGTAACGCTGAAAGCAAGCAATACACCGGAGTAGCACTTCCTTGATTCTCCATAAACCTACTGAGCCGAGTTGCTGCCTCTTTCCTGACCGAGACAATAGAGGCGATAAAAGGACTTGTTGGAACCAGATAGACCGTAGTGGTAATTCATTGCACCAACAAGCATGGTAATATCCTGTGTCCCTGAATTTGAGCCATTCGTTGGGAACCTCAGAACTGACTTGAGTGATAACAGGTAACGTTCACTGGATCTGGATTCCGACTTGTAGCGGCTCAAACAAAAGCATCCTTGCAAATTAATACAGCATACGTCAATGAAATGGTCCTGATCCAGCATGACCCGCCCGCTCGATCTTCACCATTTCTCAATTTTCTCCCTCAATACAACATTAACCAACTAGCAAGCTTGTACTTTAGTATTTCTGCCACTGTCGTCATGACGTGCGGACAGCTCCACGTTCAATCATTCAATCTCATCTGGTAAGCACTACTACCGTAGTTGGGACGCCTCGTGGCTCAGAATTTTATCTTGAACTGATGTTGCAGGTTCCTAAGCACCGTTCATCTGGCTTGTATCATGCAACCAAAACGAGCAACCTTTAATTTCGTAGTCCACCGTCCACGCATCGCAGGTGGAAATTTAACGATCCCTCTCGACTCAACAGCGAAAGTCGTGAAAACCTGTAACAAGGGCACAGGAAACAACATCATTCGCCTCCAGCACGGTCCAAATCGCAAATATCTTGTCATGCGTGCGTCCAGTCCACAAGAACGCGAATATTGGTTGGTTGCAATCACTGCAGCACTCTCGACGTCTGTGGACTATGGAGGGGGCGTGTCAGGTTCAACTTCCCTAACATCCTCGTCTGGAAACGTGTTCAAGAGTACGCAAACCCATCGGACGGCCACGAGTGGCAAGGAATCACAGCCAAAACGACCGAGTAACCGACTTGTCGCGCGTACAGGCACTCATGTTGACCCGACCGGTACTAACTGTTCTCTTCGACGACTGGTTCGACAAAACGTTCCAGCGACCATGCAGTTCTTCATCACTGTGGGCCAGATCATCGCGTCCGCACACTAAGACTGTCAACTTCTGCGATCGTAGTCGTAGCAACATATCCGGCTTCCCGAATACCTTTACGATCTACCATGGTCGATACAACACCATCTCGCGATGAGATATCTTCATTTTTCAAATATAAGCAGCTCAACAATCTTGCGTCCATCGAACGCTTACATCATCAGCATCTGATCGCCATCGACACCACACTTGCGAATCTACCTCAGCACCTCACGGTGTACAACCTCCAATGCCTTTCGTACCAAGCGAAATCTGTCGTGTGAACTCCTCAGCTATTCAAACAGAACAGCATAATTTTGTGAGCACGAAATACTGGCCAAGCCCCATGCTGCAGTTCATAGTGAAGCGAACACCCATAGAAAAGTATAGTTCCAAGGAGAACGGGTCCTTCGATAAATTTTCCAAAGCGCTTGACCTTGCCACGAAAGCTGAAAACTTTCAACCGTTGACGTTCACCGTCGCAAACTGTTTCCCAGGAAACTATGAAGACGATACACAGGATACGAAGCTGCAACAGCGCGGGCTGCAAAATGAATCACGCAATTGGTGCCACAGCTTCGACTGGGCACTATCCAGAGTTGTGCCAACGTATGTACACTGCACTCCCGCTATACCAATACTTTCGTGGGTAAACACTGAATATTGTTACGTCGGTGAACTTTATTGCGAATGCCAAGGCGACAGAAACGCCAATCGGAGTCTCTCCGATTATCCAGCTTGGTTAGTTTCCAATCCACTAGCTCAAGATCATTCATGTGCGTGATGCCGTGCGCCAAACTCCAAATTCAATCTCTCGGCCCGTTCTGGTAACAGCTTACATATTCCTTCAGCAAGGCGTCGTGTATCTGTCTCACGCTCACTTCATATTGGTAAATTGCCGTCTGCAGGTTCCCCAGCCGCGTGTACCTCGTTCGGATCGCGTTAACTGGTGCAAGTACTCAAAACTCCAGCCGAGCCAAGTTCAACCTCGTCATTCAGCGTCCACGGATCGCAGGTGGATTCTTGACGATCCCACTCGACTCAAACGTGAGAATCCTGCTATGTTACGGCATTGACAATAACACCATCCGACTACGGTACGGGATAAGAGGCAAATTTATAGTTATGTGCGCTGCCAATGCTGCCGAGCGCGACAACTGGGCGGCCGCAATTGCGTCCGCAGTAGAAGAAGCTTCTGAAGAAGCCCCCGTCCATATTCGGTCTAGCAAGAACATACACGAGTACGACTATTAAACTAGTCTTAAAAAGAAATAACAGCTCAAATTTAGCGGTTCAACCGTGAGTGATCTGCGCAGCACAAGAGAAAGATCCCGTTAAGTCGGAGGCTTCTCTTTGTTTTTCAGCTGATCTCATGCGCTCCCTATTGCTACTCCTCCTCGCTGTCCTCTCCGCTACATCGGACGCGTCGAATGTGCCATTCACTCTTCGCTACGTTCCTGGCTTCTTCAAACAAGGGACCCCGTCGGTGGAGATCCCTGAATCAAACCCGGAACACTTTGGACTGCTCGACAACATCTCATGGGCAGATGTCGACGCCTACATGAATTCACGTGCTACTCAAGGGGTGCACGTCAAATTGTTCCTCTTTTTACGACACGGAGAGGGGATTCACAACGTCGCGGAGGCCAAATACGGCACCGAAGAATGGGAACGATACTACCGCAAACTGGCCGAGTACACAGACGCCAAATTGACGGACTTGGGAGTGCAACAAGCTGAGGAAGCATCAGAGAGACAAGATGTGGAAGTTCAGCTGGGGTTGAAAATTGAGGAGGTGATCGTATCCCCATTGGAACGCACTCTACATACAGCCATGGTGTTGTACCGGAACCACGAAGAGATCCCCAAGAGGTCAATGGAGTGGCCTCGTGAGACCATCGGCGTCTGCACTTGCGACCTGCGAGGAACCATTTCGTCCAAAGCGGAAAAGTACCCTGGCATCGACTTTAGTGAGATTTGGAGCGACGCAGATCCGTGGTGGACGCCCGATCAGCGTGAGACGGAGCTACACATCGACGATCGAGCGCGTGTCTTGTTGAACCGCGCCTTCTACGGTCACACACTGGCACCACGTGTTGGTGTGGTGACTCACAGGGGAATGACAAACGCTGTGATGAGGGTCATCGGCCACCGCAAGTACAACGTTGCTACAGCTGAAGTGATTCCGTTCCTGCTCGAAGACACTAACGTCCACACCATTCCCTCGGTGCTCTTCATGTAGTCATTTTGCGGTCTAGACCATAGTCGATTCTTTTTCTACAGTGACTGAGCTGACAACTAGTTGTCAATGTCGTTGAGGAAAGTCTTCGACCACTGTCGCAACGTCTTGTCCATCACCAAATCCACGAAGCTGTCGATCGGGTGGATGATCAATGGGATGACTCCTAACCCAATAGCTGTCGGAGCCCAACGACGCACCACCGGCGACTTTTGCACTGCTCGCTCGGTTATCGCCACATGAGCCCGCTGAATATCAGCGAGAGCTACCCCATCTCGGCGCTAGAAGACATAGTTGACCGTAAACTTTCGCCCGCTTGTTGCTGCTCGCTCTGTTCCTCCTCGTGCAGTTCTTGTACTTATTTGGTACTTCCAGCTCATCACGTTCTTTGTGTCGGAGCTGATCGCCCATCGACTGAGTGGCGAATTGCTGTGAACATGGATTGACCCACTTGCTCCATGCCGTCTCGGATGTGTCCTGCAATGTCGTCGTCCAGCGAAAACGGAGGTTTCCGAAGACGCAGACACGTCCACCGCGTTGCCACCACCATGTCCTCTAGCATATCAGTGTTGTTGGAAGAACTGCAGTCGTTACCAGACCAGCTAGATGACGGGCTTGGCCGAAGACGTGGATATTTTGCAACCATCACGTGGAACGTAATGTCTTGACGCACACGCTCGGACATATGATAGGGATACAATGCGTCCTCTTCGACGTAGTTGCAGACTGCAATGCCCACTTCGGCGCCAACAGCTCTATCCATGCGAGGCCCCGATCCATCTCCCCAATATTGCGTGAAGGTCACGTTATTCGTGTCCACCTTCACATCGGGTGCGATAGATGTCACCAGTCGATGCTGGGCCACCGAGCTGTCCCAGTCTTCGTCGTCGTTTTCTCGGATTGTGATATCACCGATGAGTTCGGAAATACTAATTTCGAGGTTGTAGGAAAACTTGAGCACGCCTTCGAACGCCTGCCTTACTGTGTGAGCTTTTGGCAGCGGCTTGATGTCGAAACGCGCTAAGCACACATCCCCGTTATCTGACTGGAACCGCTGGAGATCAGTAAACTCCTTGTCCATCGCCATATATCGTGACCTCTCGGCAAGAAAGTAAAGCCCCTCTTGAAGACGTTGCTGTTTCATCGTTAGAAGCGTATTATACCGCTCTCTCGGATCCGTTCCCAGCCGAATAATCGGCTCATAGCGACTATGATCTCCCGCCCGCTACCGATTGCAAGCCATAAACTCTCTTCAATATCATTCCAGCAAAAAAAATAAACGATCCTGCCAACCACGCACCAGAAATTCCGAGATGATCGACTGAGTATTGGCAAAAACGATCCTTTGTCCTCGGATCGATTCTCGCAGTTCTTGATTCCGCCTCAATTGAGCCATAACGCTGTCTTCCTCGTTTTGGGGCCCTCTTCGACGCGTGAGATGCTGCAACTGGATGTCCATCGACTGTAGCTTTTTCTCCAACATCTCCTTCTCCTCCTACAGCGAAAACAGCGAGTAAAATAACAACAAAGTAGCGCATGTTGTCGCTAATAAATCGTTGGCAATACCTTGCGGCGATAATATGTTCGAGAACGCAGCGCCGGATTCAATTCTTTGCGGCGCTTTCGGCTTTTCGGCTCCGAGGCATCGGACGCTCTGGAGATGTTCGAGAGCTGCAATGGCGGGGGCGTCCATAGAGAGCTGCTGCCGCTGTGGAGGTTGGGTAGAGGTATCCCGCGCTTCGGCACGGGGAGAGTAGGGGTGGAGCCCTGCATGGTGCAGCCCACGAGGAAGCAGGTCAAAGACTTTGAATGGCAAACGTAAGAAAACTTGATTATTATTAGGGATAGGGGTGAAGCTGGAAAAGTGAAAAATGAATTTGTCATTCGTAAAATTCATTGCACGGCGTCGCGTCACCATCGACGGAGTGGCGGATCGCTGCGAACATGGCTTGACCGACTTGCTCCATGCCGTCTCGGATGTGGGATGCCGCGGCATTATCCAGCGGGAATGGGGGCTTTCGGAGCCGCAGACAGGTCCACCTCAATACCACCACCATGTCTTTTTGGTCCTCGGATGCAGCCTCACATGTAGCTGCGTTTCTGGATGAAATGCTCGGAGTTGTGGCAGCGACGACATCGCTAAACGCACCGGGAAGATCGCGCGGGTATTTCGCCAACACAACGAAGAAGGTGATATCCTGACGCACACGCGTTGATTCATGATACGGGTATCGTGCGTCCTCATCGACGTAGTTGCAGACCGAGATCCCCAATTCATCCCCCACCGCTCGGTCCATTTTCGGGCCCGTGCCGTCTCCCCAATATTGTGCGAAGGTGACATTGTTCGTGTCGACCTGGACGTCATGGTTGATGGTCGTTACAAGTCGATGCTGTGCCACAGAGCTGTCCCAGTCTTCATCGTCGTTCTCGCGGATCGTGATGTCCCCAACTAAATCGGAGATGGAGATCTCTAAGTTGTAGGAAAACTTGAGCACTCCTTCAAATGCTTGCATCACGTCTCGGGCGGTAGGCAGCGGCTTGATATCAAAGCTTACTTGGCAAACATCCCCGTTTCCCGATGTAAACCGCTGTATGTCCGTATACTCCGTATCCATCCTCATTTGTCGCGAGCGCTCCGACAGAAAGTAAGCTGCCTCCTCCAGTCGCTGTTGCTTCATCGCCAACAACGTCTCATATCGCTCTCGTGGGTCCGCGCCCAGTCGGATAATCGGTTCATACTTACTGTGGTCGTGAGCTCTCTGCAGGCAAGCACAGAATCCTCTTGGTCAGTACCAATTCATTCCCCCCCCCCCCCCCCTCAATGATGTTCATTACCAGAAATTCCGAGATGAAAGACTGCGTGTTGGCGAAGATGATGCGTTGGCCCTGAATCGAGTCACGCAGCGCCTGGTTCCGCTTCTTCCTGGCCGCAAGAGCATCGCGTCGAATTTCCACCACATCTCGTCGGGCCAAGTACTGCAGCTTGAGCATCAATCCTTGCACCTTCCTCTCTAATAATTCCTTCTCCTCCTACTCGACACAACACGTTTAGGCCCTTACGGTTAATTGCGTTGGATGCCGCCGCTACCTTGCGTCGATAGTACGTTCTTGTACGCAGTGACGACTTGGGTTCGTTATCGTCCTCCTCCTTTCGCTTGGGCTGTGTCCGCTTGGAAGATTTCTTGGCTTTCACAGCATTTCGTAGTCGCAATGGCGGGGGTGACCTAGACACACTGCTATTGCTCAGCTCCGAAGACGCATCGGGTGTCACTTCCTGGGTGTGCATACTGCGTCGAGATCACTTATCAAAGTTGATGACAGGTACTTGAAGTGGAAAATTCAAGCGTAAAAAGTGGACCAAGTTCAACCGCTTTGGCACAGCGACCGACATCTTTGACTACACGGACAACAACGCTGCCATTGGCACGGGTGTCCCTGTCAACGGGTTGCAGCAGCTGAGCTTCGTCACGGGCTTCCTGTCGTACATGTCCGGCCCGTTCTTCATCTACGGCGATACGTCACTGCCCGAGGCCGTGGAGATGACCAACAGCAACGTGACGGTGATGACGGCTGATACCATGTATGCCTTTGCGGTTTGCTACTCGCTGTGGCTTTCGCTACACGGAGTGGCGGTTTGCTACTCGTTTGAGCCATTTTGTATTGTACATGGCGGATGAATCACAAGCCGTTGGCACATTGGTGTTTAGAGGATTTAGCTCGTGGTTCACGGACTCTCTCTCTTTGCTCACTCCTCAATTGGTGCTCGTGGCCATGAGACTCTCCGCACTCAAGCGGCGCGTTCACGCCTCGCTGGGTGAAGTGCGTGGCAATTGCACACATTGGGCGGGCCAACTGGGCCAAACTGGACCGACTGAAGCAGCGCCAGAGCGCAGCCCAGCGCCGCATGAGCGCGTTTGCCAACGTGAAGAAGGTGCGAAGGCACACTGGTGAGGACTGGAAACGATACGTAGCAGCACGTCGAGAGTTTTCCTGTGCGTCCGCCAAGCTTGACAACTATATCAAGGACCTGCACTTCCAAGCTGCGGCATACCTGTGCAAGAACTCGGACGTGATCCTGCTGCCGAAGTTCGACTCCAAGTCGATGCTGCTGACGAGTGCTCCGTGGACGCACAAGTTCAACTCCCACGTGCAGACGCTCGCCCACTTCCAGTTCCGCCAGCGACTACTGGCCAAGTGCGCTGTCCTCGGCAAGACCCTGGTGCTGTGCTCGGAGATGTATACGAGCCGCACTTGTGGTCGCTGCAGCCGACTGCACCCCTCTCTCCACAACCAAGATATGTTCGTGTGCCCGCACTGTGGCTTCGTGGCAAACAGGGACGAAAACGCTGCCTTTAACATCATGCGCTTTGTATGCGCTGGGTCGTTGAGCGTCTTTCAGGTCAACGGCGAGCAGCAGCGGTAGTGTAGTCTAGTTAGCATCTCGGGTTACAGCGAGAACAGGCCCCGTCGACGAGAAGCGACAGGCTTGGCGGGGTGAAGACTGTAACACATTTGCATGACTTGCTTTCAAAAGCGAGACCGCCGCGCCGTAATCGGCTGAAGTTGGTGGTCTGCGGTAACGACAAGCAAGATTGTTGGTTCAAACAGCACTTCCAGGCTAATAAACTTCAAAGGTTACACAGAATACTATCTCTCGCCGGCGTCGGCTCTCTCCGCTGTTGTCAGCATGGAGGCGGAAACACTTTCGAGGCCGTTCCGGATCCGCTCCGCGACAAACTTGGGGACGTGGATGTGAGATTTGCGCAGACACAACGACCACCAGCGCGAAAACACGATGAGTGGCTTGCCGTCCTTGTCAAAGTGCTTCGATACGCGAATGATGACAGTCACGTCTTGCCGCACGCGGGTGGCGGGCTTGTACGGGTACAGCTCGTCCTCATCAATCGGGTCGTTAATGGAGAAGCCGACCTCTTCCACCCCAGGCCCCGCCGGTCGGTACTCTGCGAAAGCAGCGTTGTTTGTATCCATCTGCACCATGTTGGCGATCGTAGTTACGAACCTGTGCTGGGCGACAGGTGCATTGGTCGATAGCTGAGGCTCTTCGTTCTCGCGAATGGTGATATCGCCATCCACCAACGACATACTGATCTCCATATCCGACAAAAACTCCTCCACCGCATCGAACACGCGCTTGACACTGCGCGCTTGGGGCAGCGGCACGATCTCAAAGCGCTCGGAGCAGATGTCCCCATTGATTGCCGTAAACTTCTTCTGCTCACAAAAGTCCAGCGTGACGTCCATGTATCGCAGCATTTCCATCATGAACTCGTAGGCGCACGATAGCCGCTGTTCCCTCATCTCCATCAGCGCCGCTTTACGCTTCACCGGGTCTTTGCTCAACTTTGTTGGTGTGTCGAATGGGCTCGTGCTCTTCTCACGCTGTCCTCAATAGTAAAACAAAAACAAACGTGAGCCATCACAAACCCAAAAACTCCTTATCACATACTTTCAACGTACAAAATGGTGTGCAATAATGGATGAGGCACCTGCAAATGCTCGACGTTGTGCGTGCAGAACTTCACGTAGCACTTTATTAGTCTGTTGGCGGCGTTGCAACGCCTCTCTCGGTCGAAGGATATCCGCTTGGTCCTCCAGGTCCTTCACCGTTGCTTCCAGCTGCTTCTTCTCTCCCTCTAACCGGTCCATCTCCTCCTGCAGTATTGTAAATAAATCAAATGGTTAGCAAACCTGTGCTTGCGGTTTTAACCAACACGCTGTATACTCGCCTTGCGCCGGTAATATGTGGGGATTTTCTTGCGTTTGGGCTTGCCAATCTTTTTGCGGTCAGCTCCTGCTGCGGTCTTCCGCCGCTTGTGAGGTGATGCGTCGTCGCTGGAGAAGGAGGCGGGGCTGGCCGTAGGGTGGGCCTGCGCTGGCATTGATGTCAGGCTACGTTAGCCGCGTGAGCAGCAGTAGGAAGAAATGTGGAATAATCTTCGTTTGCTGTTGATGCTCTCGCTCCGCGCTTTTCATTGGCTGAAAGGCGTGGACATGAGGGTGGGGTTTTCCACGAGTACAGTAAACGCTTTCCATTCCGGTACTACTGTAAACTAATACCCTGAACCGTATGATACAATCGGTTTAGACAGGAAAGACTGCATTTGAGTTTGGACGGGAGTTTGGGCGGGGATCGCTACACATCACTCGTCACAACCGAGTCGGAACAACACAGCACACAGATAAACTACCGCGAAGCAGCACCTTTGCCGCACCATGGGGCGTTGGATGACGATAGAGCAAAAGAGAGACCTTATCTAGACGGCCGCCGACTCTCCAGCGATGACACAGACAGAGTTAGCGGCGTGGGCCAAAGTAACTTACAAGCAAAAACGGACTCCTGCGCAAACTACCGTTTCGGACATCCTCCACATGGCCCCTGTCATCCTATCCGAGGACTACGGCGATGGCAAGCGACGGAAGCGGCTGGAAGTGACTTCAATGGCGTTGGAGAATCGACTATTGGAGTGGATAATGCAAGTAGAGGCCCAAAATGTTTGCCTTTCGCGTGAATTGATCAAAATGAAAGCAAGGGACCTTCAAAAAGAGGTGTGTGATGCTTGGAAGCTATCTTTTTCGGACGGATGGCTTACTGCTTTCGAGAGGAGACATGGCCTACGCTATCACAATCGTCCGGGGGAAGCTGCATCAGCGGATCCTATAGCAGTTCACGTGGGGCGCCAACAGGTACAAGAAGTTACCGACCTCTACGAGCATCACGACATCTACAACGTGGATGAGTCAGGGCTGTGTTATGCAATGGCCCCTGCTCGATCCATATGCACCAAAGGCACGCGTGGCGTCAAGAAGAAGAAGACAAGGATTACTGTGGCCCTTGCTGCTAATGCTGACGGCTCTGACGCGCTACCACCGCTGTTTCTGGGCCGCGCAAAGCAACCATACCGCTTTAAAAAGCGCACACCCAAGCAACTTGGGTTTCTGTACCGGAATAATGAGAAGGCGTGGATGACGGGAACGTTGTTCCGTGAGTGGATTCTCAATTTAGACCGTGATATGCGCGCATCTGGCCGCCATATCCTGCTGCTTGTAGACAACGCTTCTTCTCACAGCTTTGGTGATGTCATTTGTACCAATATTCGAGTGCATTCTCTACCTCCGAACGCTACCGCGTTCTTGCAACCTATGGACGCAGCGGTTATTGCGTCCTTCAAGCGAGCATATCGTAGGAATCAACTCCTGTGGTCGTATGAAAAGATCAAAAACGCAGAACGGCTTTCGATCGATGTCTACACCATTGACCAACTACAAGCCATGCAGTGGAGCAAGGAGATATAGAACGAGCTGCAAGGTAAGTCGACGGTAGAAAATTGCTTTCGTCACACGAGTATCGTTTTTAATGCTGTAGATGAGAGGGGCAGCGACCCTGGTAGTACCAGTTACGGTCCCGATGTAGATGTAGATGAGATCATTATTCGAGCGTCCCAGCTGAGCCTTTAGATTGTCTTCAAAAATATATAGCAAATCATATGAAAAGGTCGGACCACGATACCGGAATGGAGAGCGGTTACTGTATAGGTAAGACGGGTTTACGAGCGATGAATTGCAAGCGTCGTGTAAGCACAACAACTGTCTTCATCCTCGATTTAGACTTGCGTTCAGTATAGCCGCCCGCACTCTCTGCCCATGCCTACCCTCAGGCTTCCACAAGCTAGGCATATGTCGCATAAACGATCCAATCTGCCTAATTAGACTTTTTACGAGAACCTGGTTGAAGACTATGGTATAATGAATTGATCATACAAAAATGCAGTATGGTGTTTGAAGGTTCTCGTAGTCCACATCCCTCTTCAATTCAAAGCGGACTGCCGCGCCACGACCCCGTCGAACCGGAATGAAAGCCCAGCTTGATACTCTCCATTCTTTAGACACCTTTCGCTGTGAAACATGACTCACAACGCTTTTGACAAGAGCGAGTTTCAGAAATGTACGAGGTCGGGTGTATCATGGGTGAGCTCCCTTTAACGATACTGTGCAAATTGTTCGACTTTGTTGGCGAGTTCACATCTAATGTTATAGCGTAAGTACAAAGCGAAGTATTTAATCGTTGAGCTCTCGTACTCACATTGTACGAATTCGACTGGACCGTTTTCTCTATGAGAACGGCCAACAGAGGTATATAAACTCAATACTAGTAGACGTTATGGCGAGAGTGATTGACGGAGCGTTTGTAGCGGAAACTCGTCGTAAAAACCTTCATCTCAGTTTCTGTTGATCCGATCCGATGTACGCAAAGTTTGCGCGTTCGTGTAGCTCGTTCGGGAAAGCAATAACGCATGGCTCCATTGCACTAACAGCGTTCGAGTGGTTCTCTCGCTCGCAATTTCATTCACGGTTGTGGCAGTGTTGCGACAGCCACCTTTTCGTGCGTGGTAAACTACTAGCAAGTGAGCAGGATAAACATGCCTGCGTCTGCGTGAACGGATAAAGGTTATCGATTCACTCGAGTTGTAATCGCTGCTAAAGTTTCTCACGGCTGTATACAAGTCGAAACCTCTTCATTTTGCGAGCTATAGCTCTGTAATGCAGAGTGGAAGTTTATGGTGTATTCGAAACTAAAACAAGAAGTTCTCCTCTACTGGCTCGGGTAGTCGTATGGTCCTGCAGCTTCATGAAGAAGGATCCATAAAACGCAATCTATCACCAGTAGAGACCATCATCAACCTACGAACAAATAGCCTGCCGAGAACACTGCCGCGCACCCCCGTGCCCATTGTTTTCCACTGTAAAATGCCATAGTGCCTCATTCTACTGTTTGGGACTGCCGAGTTTAAGTCTAAATAGGCGTTAGGTGCAGTATCCTAGTTTATTGACGCCTGCCCATCCTGACCGATACCAACAGCACGCGATGAATCACTTCCGAAAATACTCGCCACCCTATCACTCAGAATGGCTCTAGACACGCTTGTTCGGGCAATGCCGTCGCTGCCGACATCAACAACGCGACCGTATATTTCGCGCCCGCGGGCGCAACCGGCACCAATTCCTCCAAATCGAGAACTCGAAGCCAAGTACCATGCCACCAAAGCCAGGGAACCGATACCCCCACCAGAAGAGGACGTTTTCCTCTCTGGGCTCAACAAACCGCAACGCAAATCGGCGCCGTCAGCAACGGTCAGTACTGTGTCGCGCACCTTTGTCAAAACAACGATGTCCTAATTCGTATTCATGAAAATTGATGGTTTTCAGCACGAGTTGCGCCAATTGCGTGCTGACACCGCTGCAATGGAAGCTCAGTTGGCGTCACTCTGTGTGAAATGGCAACAAAACCTACCTGACCCCTCTATTCGAGAGAAGGCGTGGATTGCCGCCAAAGCTAAGTGGGTTTCCTCCCAAGCCGAACTGGTCAACCGCAGTCTCAAAGACCAAGTGCTGCAGCAGCAACTGTATCTTGCATCACTGCAACATTTCATGACCCAGTCGCCATTCCTGGCCCCATCCAGGAGCAAAGAGCTCTTCGAGGGGATGCACAGTTATTCCGAGTTGTCGGAGACTTCGACCGTGACACAACGTACCAGTCACCTCCAGTCCCAATGTGACTTGGGAGTTCGACTGGTTCCAGCGTTAATGGGGCGATTCGCTCGCCAACATTTACCCAACGCGACGTTCAGCAACCCGTTCTCGCACACGAGCGTCATGGCCGACGGAAACTTTACGTACGTGTCCAACATCCTGTTGTGTCGGATCCCACACCGATCGCTGGAGGTGGCGGTGGGGGCGGCCATGCAGTATTTCCAGCACCTTTCGAAGGAATTGAAGGTGCATGTGGGGGTGCAGTGCGACCTCGAGATGATGCAGGACTTGGGCGATTCCCGCGCCTACACGCAGATGCGGTATCGCAATGGACCGGACTTTTCCTCGACGAGCAACACGACACTGGCGGCACGCATCACGCCGGAGTCGGCGATCGTGGTTGCAGATTTCGTCGACCAAGATGCTTACTACCCTATCGATCGGACGGCAGGAGGTCTCATCGGGCTGGACTCGTGCCTATCGTACGTACATGCATTTAGTCGTTGAAGTTGTGGCTTCGTCACGCTGCAAGACGTTGGTTATTGTCGAGACCTGACCGATTTTTTAAATTTTGTGCAGGCTGTTGATGACACCGGAGAGGGATCCTATGACAGGCCAAGAGCATGTGCTCGTGCAACGACTGAGCGTGAACCGATACAATTTACCGCCCACATCGCCGAAATTGCACGACGAGATCCGGTCCACACTGTCCTGGTTTAACGGGGACTTGTTCATGGATGTGATCTGTCGTCAAGTGGGGCAAGGTAGCCCTGCAAGAGCCCTCCCGTCGTGCTAGCTCGTAGGGACTGTACATATTGACGTTCGAAGGAAGTGTATGTACGGCATGAAACAACAACCACGCCGTTAAATTATTTGTCTATATGCTGCCGTGCAAGGCGCGGCCAATGTTGCCTTCCTGCGGGCATTTTCTTTTACCGACTACTATAACAAAGAGATGATCGACGTTATGCCTCACTGGGACTACTGATCTCGTTTGCACTGGGCGTCGGCGTCGCTTCTTCGTGCTTCACGGGGCTGATCTTGCGCTTTTTCACGCTCCTATCCTCGTCCGAATCCGCTTCCTCCACTTCCTTTTGCGTCTCCTGCTCTTGCTCTTCTTCTTCCTCATCCTTTATCACCTGCTTGTCCTCAGACTCGGACCGAACGCTTTCACTTGCAGCGACCGACGAGTGGTCATCGTTGCTCATGCTCATAAACGCGTCACTGAGCATGGCCATGTGGAAGTCGCCGTTGAAATACGAGAGCAGCTTGTTTAGCTCGCGGTGGATCACTGGAGAATTAGGTGGCAGGTTGTACCGATGCACACGCAGTCGACGCATTAAAACGACCGGTTCCTGCGTTTCAGGATCCTTCACACGCGCAATAGTGAGCACCATGCAAATGTCGATGCGGAGTCCCGATTTCGACGTAGGTGGAACCAACGGCACTCCATCATTGCCCACCTGCGCTTCTTGTGCTTCCTTTCGAGCAGCGTCGGTGTCTTCTTCATCGTCCTCGTCCACAAAGTCCGTCACGATCACAGCCAAGTCGTCGCTCACGAGTTTCCCAGTCCACGCTCGGTTCGTGTGGGCCCCTCGCATCTCGCCATCCTGTCGCTCCACTCGCGCGTAATAGGTCGACGGCCCCATTTCGACCTCATACTGCAATAGCACAAGCAACAAGTAGATAAGCACGATGATCAATACTAGATATAGTGCCACGCAGGAGGCAGTACCATCGGTACCTTGACTTCAAGCAGCACGCCTAAACGGCGCTCGAGCTCGATCGAGGTATTCTTGAGGTTGTCAGCCAAGGTATAGAAAATCTTTGGGATGTTGGCGCTGGCCGGGATCTTGCAAACGAAGATGTTCGACACGAGTGTGCCGCATACACTGCCATCTTTATCTTTCTCGTTTCCAACCGGAACACTCAGCGGCGAGGAGATGGTCGTGGCCGCTGTGGATGTTCTTGAAAACGGCAGCACCGGCGACGTCAGCGGGACAAACTCGCGCGTGAAGTTTTCCACGAGCTCCGGTGCAAGCCGCACGCCCAGTTCGAACCGTGCTTGAAGCTGTTCCCTGCGACTTTCAAGATCCGATCCAACGAGGTGCAAGTAGCCGTGCATGCGGTCGAATAGCTCTTGACACACAGCTGAGCGCGACCACAACGGTGCCTCTGTGAGTTTCTGCTGCAGCGCCGAGAAGTACAATTGTTGTTGAAGCAGTTCGTCCTTAAGTCGCAAATTGAGCTGCTCGACTCGGCCGGTCACCGCCTTCTGCTTAGCTGCTGTACACGCCGCCAATAACACATCGCGTTCCGGTAGTGCTGCTCTCCACTTGGCACACAACGACGCGAACTGCTCATCCAGCCGCTGAGCTTCACTACGTAGCTCCCTCACCTCATGCTGCAACAAATAACAATCACCACCATCAGTATAGGTATCTCCCAAGTATTCTAGATAGTAGCGGTAGAACGCACTGCGGCGGGGATGGCGGTCTTCCTCGTGGGCACTCCGGACGCATTACGGCCTTTAGTGCCGGTTTTCCTCGTGCTGCTGCTGACATTCGCGAGAGCCACGAAGGTGTTCCTCACTGCCGCGTGTTCTCCACGCGGGGGTCGTCCCTGTCGACTTGTCATGTTGGACTGCCTGGCGAGTGGGCGAAACGGGGGAGGGGGCCACCGCCGCAAAAAGCTTCCGTCGGCCAAACCAAACCGAGCCCAGAGCGGTGAACGCGGCGGCCGCTGTTAGGTCTTCGCGCAGCGAGACGGATAACGGGCGGCTGTTGCAAGGTGATTTATTATTCACCACACGCGCCGACTGGAACCGAGTGACAGTGACTGGCAGTGGATGTTGATGCAGCTGGAGACCGTATCAGCGCCGAGCCCCAGCTGATGAAGCGTTTCGTCCTCTTGTCACGTAGCCACTCACTCGATTTCATCATGTAGCCCCGCACGATGTAGAGGTGCTCTGGAGGCTGCTTACTGTTTCCAGAGAAAGGAGCGGCCGACGTCGATGGGAAGCACCCGTGGCCGAGAATGATGTGTGGAGGGCTTTGGTACGGCGGAAGATCGCTGGCTGGCGCTCAGCAATCACAAGTTGTGTTGTGATTCACAACACGGTTGATGCGAAGGTCTCTGCACGAAGTTCCTCTCGCGCATGATTCACACAGCGCGAGAGACAAGAGCTTGGTCAATTGCGCCGACCTGCGTGCTTGCACTGCAACGGAGGCCACCAACCAGCCGAGCAGCGGAGACCCGTGCCGAGTCTCCATTTGCACTGCAGACAGGTGGTTAGTCGATTGGAGTTGCGGCGGCGACATTACTGGCAGCCATGTTAGCACCCGGTGTAAACATGTGCGCTGCTTCCTGTCTGCTGCTTGGGTGCGCGACTGGTTCCAACTGCGGGAAAGCCTTGTCTCCAGCCGGTGAACACTATTCAGATGGATGCAACGCCACCAGGTTTACGAGCTGGTCGCCGAGTGACGAAGTGCCATCCCGCCGCCGTCATTTGCGCAGCGAGCCCGATCCCCGACAGAGAAGCTGCAAGCACGAGCGGAGGATTGCGAGGCGGGGTCCGATGGCGGATGTCATCAGCAGATCCATCCAACACCTTCGCCTCGATGTCCCGACAATCAACGTGCAAGCAATTGAAGAGTGCGTTGAATCTTTTGAGTCAATCGGATGAATTGCGAAGCTGTGCAAGGCTCTGCTGTGATGTTTCCTGGAACGGTGTTACATTGCGTTGACGAAAGTTGTGTTTTCGTTGGTTAACGGTATGCGTGGACAGCAAGCTGTAAAGCAGGCAACCTGGCTGCAACGCAATAGGCCCGCCTCATTACAGCCTGGCCATGAAGCTGCACACATCGCGAGATGGCTGAGCACGTCCATATGCACGTTCCGCTCAAGCGGCTCGCGCTTGAACTCTCTCGCCGTGCAACCCTCGTCATGGTCGACGAGTTTCGTACCAGTTATCTTTGCTCCGAGTGCTCACGTCCGATGGTGGACATGCCATTCAAGATCTACGGTGCGACGAAAACCAAGAGGTCGAGGAATGTGCGTGTCTGCAGAAACGTAGCATGCAGAGCGAGCTACTGGGAGCGTGACATCAACGCCGCGAAAAACTTGTGGCAGCTAGGACTCCTCCAAGTCACCAACCAGCCTCGAACTCCGCAGTTCTGCAGAGGATACCGAATCGACTAAGGCGACTGAATTCAAACCAACGTGGGAACGGGACCCTAAAAAGGACCTCAAACGAAAACCCACTCGGTAAACGGGCTGCTGGGGAGTGAAAGATGTAGTGTCTTCATTCATAGGTAGCCCAGTCCGAACGTAAAGATCTCTCGAGAGCATTCTTAGTGAATGTACCATAAAAGGCACAAGACCGATCGACGCCAAAATTACTGCATTTCCTACTTTACATACAATACAGCTTCACGTGCAATTGTATACACACTGTCTCCATGTGCATCTACACGCAATTAGCTCTGCTGGTGCTGCTCCTGGATGTAGCCGCACACAGTGGCTGTGATCAGATCACCGTTCAAAATGGGCCGGATGATCTCTAGGTCTTCCTTGATGGCCGGATCGTCCGGCAGCACGTTGTAATGATACACAACCACCCACCGTAGCGTCACCGACACAGTTCTCCTCGTCACGGGGTCCTTGCGAGGCGTAATAGTCAACCCACAGATGCCGTACTGCGAGGGACCCGACCTGTTCACCGGATGCAGCGGATCGCCCGTAATGGAGTCAATGTGCACCATTCCATGGGCCGACGTGAGCTCCGAGCAGACAACGTTGTTCACAGTGGACGGCAGCCCTGCGCCGTTAAACGTCGAGCGACGATACACCACGGGCGAGTCGATACTATTGAGTCTCACGCGCTTGGCGTTGACGTTAAAGTGGCGCTTCATGGACGTCGGGATGCCATCAAAGTAGGCCAGCACTGCAGCGTACACTTCCTCGAGCGATGTGTGCGGGATCTCGGACACGAACACGCTCGAGATGAGCGTGCAGTCCTTGCATCCAGTGATGTCGATTTGCGACAGCGGCAGCACAGGCTTGGCGCTGAGCTCGTCCTGAGCTGCCATGACGCGATCCACAGCCATCTGCGTGAACCTGTTGACGATCGACGGCAGAGTCGCGAGCGAACGTTCGTTGTGAGCCAACAGCAGCTTCTCCCTCTCATCGGCGTCTCGGCCCAAGTGGGTGTCAAAGTGCAAGGCCTCGAACATCTCGTGTCCTGTGGAATGCAGTGGCGCACGTAGCACTGCCGCCTGCAGAGTGGCGAAAAGTAGCTGTTGCTCAAGTAGCATCTGCTGCAGCTCGTTGTGTGCCGTCTCGGTCTGGATGGCGCCGTGTTTCTCCTTGGCGGAGCGTTGGGCGATGGCCAGCGTGCGTTGGTCGGGCAGTTGGGCCGCCCACCTATTGTTGAGCACGCGCAGTTCGTCCTCCATCTCGGCCACTTGGGCGCGTAAGAGGCGGATCTCGTGCGTGGCTGTGAGTGGCGCCCCGTTGGCTGCACGGGGCCGCGGAGGCGCTGGGGTGGTTCCTGTTAATGCGCAGATGAGCTCCTCCTTGTTGTCGCGACTGGGCGAGAGACGGCGACGCTTCTTGGTGTTGCTGCGGCTTGAGAGCTCTGGGCTGCTGGGCGAGTAGGCGGACGACCCCATGTCGGGCTGCAATGGGGGCATCAGGATCACGTCGGTGGGCTGCAGGCTCATGGAATCACAGATCGCGGCACTTTACGCTGAGCTGGAAAATTGCGAACTAAGGCCAACTTGACTGTTGTCAAAGAGGAGTGAGTCGCAGAGGTGGATGTGTGGACAAACAGGGTCTACAAGACTTGATATAGCGATATCGGCTGTCGTAAGCAGTAGTAGCGTCGTGTGAGATTCGATAGTGGCGCAACCGTTGAAGCAATAGCCTGTATTAATACTATGTATCCGTGCACTCTTTAATTATATGTTTAAGCAGGTTTTAGACCGATTACGAGGCTGTTTAGACCGCCCCGTAACACCGATTTAACGGGCCTTTTACCGCGATCGCAATCACTTCGGTGCAACTTGCGATGCCACGTGAGCCGACTTGGCTCCAGTATGGCTAAGCTCCGTAAAAGTGGGAGGGCAAAGCGAAAGCCGGAGAGGCTGATCCTCTCGACGAGATGTTGATTAGATGATCTCTGCTGCTCGATCAACATGCTGCGGCGTGCGTTCCGTGGCGCACCGGCCGTGTCAACTACTGTAAAACCCTGTAACAATCTCCATAAGCCGCGACGTCACAACCGCACACACACTGACGGCATACTGGCACGAAGACACCCTGCGGTCTTTGTGCAGCACTAGATTGCTACCGCTGCATGCCCGTCGTGATTGTTGACGGGCTGCGGGCGCCGCAACTGTGACTTGGAATGCGTTTTGCCTTTACCGATTATGCGGAGTGACTGCGAATAATCGGTGTACACTCCTGCCGCTTTGAACCAAGTGTGAGCTGCGTGAGCTTTGCTGCGGGATTGTCCTCTTTCGAGGTCGCTTGCAGCCGTCAGATTCAACGCAAACTGCAGCCAGCACGATCGGCAGGTGAATTAGGCAACACTTTACAGTATTATTAGGCAACTTTACGTGGTTGCAGATTTGATTGCAAACGACAGAGAGAAGGTTACAGCAACAGTGATAGGGTGCAACCTTGTCCGACAGAGCTCGCCAAATACTGGCGTGGCATGTTCCGTTGGCTGGGCGTTCACTACGCAATGCACTTTGCTTTTGATCGATCATTTTGCAGTCATAAAGCAGCTTTACGCTCGGACATTAGCGCACGTTCTAAAGAAGCAGCCGGAAGCGAAATGATTTTTACGTGCACCTCGTCCTCGCGAATTAGCACGCATCTGTCGACTATCAGCAACGAAGCCGTGCCATTCGGAGTAAACCAACCAGTCGGTTTACCAAGTGCACGAGTTTTCTCAGAGAATCACCGCTGTTGAGTCCGGCTCCTAACGTAGTTGCCTCTAGATGTCCGTGGCTATCCGAATCGCATCACGGCCTCTGTCCTAAGCTGTTCTACGGTTGTTGGGCCTATTACGCCAGCGCAGAGCTAGCAGGACTCCCCGATGTAGGAACACCGGTGAAATGGTCGCGCAGTACGGACGCACCCACGTTCTTGTGGAAGATGTTCCGTGCTGCGTTAACATCTCGATCTTGGATCAGGTCGCAGCGCTTGCACCTGTAGACCTTGTTGGCGCCGAGTTTATTGTCGATGCGGCCACAGCCTGAGCAGGTCTTGGACGTGTACTCCTCGTGCACTTCCACCATTCGACCACTCGTTCGTTGCATCTTATACTCCAGCATCTTCTTGAACTTATAGTGCGACAGCGTCATCATGGTGCGGACAGTCGGGCGACGCAGCTTCCGCTTCCGTCCTCGAAGCACAAGTTCCTCGACTGGAGCAAGAAGGCTCTTAGGCGTGATTTCCAGGCGCTCTTCTCGGACATATCGAGCGGCCATCTGCTGGGTCTCGAACGTTGGCAGCAGCACCTCGTGGTAGTTCAGCGACAGCCACTTTGAGACCTTCTGGTGCATGTCGTGCACCATGCGCGTCACCTTGCCTAGAATCTGACGGATCTGCTGACGCCGCCGCTTGTTTCGCAGCAGTTCAGTGGTAGCGACGCATTCTGCCGCCGTCTTCTTCTTTACCACCTTGGTCTTTGTGTGGTACGGTTGTCGACACTTGCTGTCCTCGTTCTTCGCCGCCTCACGACCCTCACTCGTCCGTTTGCACGCACAGTCCTTCCCCCGACACGGCGGCTCTACGATCTTCTGTTCTAGCAGCGCCAGCTCGCGCCGCAGAGCGTCCGCAATCTTGAGTCGCGTGAGTATCTTCTCGTCGGGGTCCGCGATGCTGAATACTCGGCCGCTGGGATCGTATAAAGTGATGAAACAACGGACACCTGGATCAATAGCACCCGTGCGAGTGCTCAGCGTAGGCGCAAAGTCCTTGCAGGTGGGCACGCAGAGATAGAAGCCCCTCACGGGTGCGCACTAGCCGCACCATTGTGGTGACCTCAGGCAGAGGCTCGGACAGCTCGATCCATTGCTTGCCCAGGAACGACTTGTGGAAGCGAACTGATTTGCGATCCTTGGACACGAAGAACCCGCGGTCTGTCCGCAGCGCCATTGCGTCGGAGCGCGCAAATACACTCTTAAAGCCAATATCTGGGAACGTCGTCTTCTTGCCCTTCTCCTTCAGAGCGTGAAACAGCGCGGCGGACGAGACGACAGCATCCTGGAAGTCGTCAAAGGCTCCAACGAAAACCTCCGAATTGCACTGAAGATGCTTCGCAAGCTTCTTCTTGTTTCGGAAGTGTTGTCGAACGCCTTCCTTCGTCGACATTGGACGGTACAGCTGCGCCAGCGCCTTAGGCTTGATGTATCCTTGAGCCAAACGTGTAGCACATTCTGCCTTGGAGGCGGCGACAAGCTTGTTGAAGACAGCACGGCGAGTCGCGAACATTTGGTTCAGCTTCGCCTTTTGCTCCGATGACGGCTTCATCGCCACCTTCGTGCAGCTCGTGATAGGTGGCAGCATCACAGGGGCCTTCACTTCTTTAAGCTTCTGCGCTTTCTTCTTGCGCGGCTTGGGTGGTTCAACCACGAAGTCAGTGATCTTTGGGTCCCGGTCTGGTGGGTCGGTGTCCACACAGTGCGTCACTCGGAACCACGAGTCCTGGAGAGGCTTGAAGATCGCAGGCACGGCAGTACTGTCCCGAACGTCGTCAGGAGCCCAGAGACCGTCGGCCACCTCCTGGTGGAACCACACGTCAGGACCTTCTAGCACGCGTCCGTCTTGTGCAAGCCGCTGCTTCTTGTTCTTCTTGCTATCTCCACCGATGCCCTTGCGTTTCTTGCCTCCAGACGTCCTCGCGCGCTTCTTCTTGGACGCTGGCTTTGCCTTTCCAGCTGCCTTGCCCCGCCCCTTGCGAGGTGAAGCCGGCGCCATGGCTGCAGGAAGTCGGATGAGTTGGCTCGGTCGAGGTCGCTTGAGTAGAAGACGGTATGTTGTGGAATGAGAACAAGCCACGTTCACTTGGCCACCGACTCGATGCCTGTTCTGTAATGCGATACGCTTTCGTGATGAAGTACTAGAAGCTGGGCATCTTCTGTTGCGTAGCCAGGTAGACGACACAGCACCAGGAAGCAACTCAACACTTGTTACTCCTGCTTACACCTCCTTTGCTGCGACTTCCTGCTGAGTCTGCTCCACTTCACAATCAACTAAAGACAACACCCCTGTGGCCGAGCTGGTCCTCCTCGATTCCTAATGTTGACTTCACGATGCCTCAAAGCTTGACCACCATTTTCACCATGTGCGACGGGGACTTTGGCCGCACTAGAATCAAATCAACAAACCTTCAGATAGACAAACCAAGTGAGTAGCAACCAGGAAGAACCAGTTAATCAACTCAATTTCCTTCCTTCAGTATTTCGCATGTACAGTACTGAGAGAATTCGATGGTGCTGTTGGCAGGGAAATGGTACATTTACGTAAGTACATGTATTATGGTAGATCTGCACGCCAAGACCTATTTAACAACACCGAGCTCACTCCTTTAGAGAGCTGGAAGAGTGGTTCTCTCGAAGATATCCACACACTGCGGATGTGATCAAATCACCATTTAGTATGGGTCGGACGCTCTCCAGCTCCTCCCGAATGATAGGATCATCCGGCAGTAGATTGTAACAATATACCACCAGCCACCGCAGTGTTACGGAAACGATCTTACCCGACACAGGGTCTATCCGAGGAATAATTTTGATCCCGTTGAGTCCATACTGCATCAGACTTGTCGGGTTCACAGGATGTAGTGGATCGTCCGTGATAGCGTCGATATGAAACATGCCGTACGTTTTCGTGAGCTCCGAACACAGCACGTGGTTCACCGTCACTGGAGCCCCGTTTCCATCGAGAGTCAATCGCCAATATACAGCTGGAGAATCTGAATTGTTGAGTCTCGTACGCTTCGCATCAACTCCAAAATGACGCTTCATCCACGTCGGAATGTCTTCAAAGTACCTCGAAATGGCGTTGTAAACTTCATCTAGCGATGTGTGTGGGATCTCCGATATGAAGACACTCGAAATCAATGAACAATCTTCGCAACCGGTAATGTCGATCTGGGATAATGGCGTCACAGGCTTGCCGATATCGTCCGGGTTCCGATGCGTTGCAATCCTGTCGATAGCCACTTGTGCGAACTTATCCACAATCGACGGCATCGTCGCAAGTGATCGTCGGTGGTGCACCATGAGCGATTTCTCGCGTTCTTCAGACTCGCGTCCAATATGAGTGTCAAAATGTAGAGAATTCAAGATATCCCTCCCACTCGAGTGCAGTGGTGCGCGGAACATGGCCGCCTGCAATGTAGAAAACATCAGCTGTTGCTGCAATTGCATCTCCTGCAGTTGGATGTGTGTCGCCTCGGACAAAGTCGCCTCGCGCTTATTGAAAGCCGAATGTTGAGCGGTGGCCAATACTTGATCGTCGGGCAGTTGTTTGACCCATTTGGTTTCTAGGTCGTGAAGCTCTTCTTCCAAGGACGCGACTTGCGCTCGAAGCATCCGAAGCTCGTGCGTTGCGTTGAGTGGCGCTTTATTCGCGACGCGGGGTCTGCCGCGTGGTCGACGGTCTTCTTTAATCGCACGGGTGATGTCTTGGTTATTCGGTGAGACTCGGCGTCGTTTCTTGGTGATAGCAGCTGAATCGGGGCTTTTACTGAGATACGACTTTGCTTCAGGCATAAGAGCCACGTTGCGGGCACTCATGAAGTCCCTGCGGTGGAATTCGAAAGTGCGTCTGTGATCAACTGTTGGACCGAGCACAGAAGGATAGATTGCAAATTGTGTTGGCCGCAAGGGAAAAGAGGAAGGGTGGCTACTGGAACGAGCTTTGTGCTGGCGGCTGTTTTCGTGTCCGAGTTACAGCGGGGCATGAATCAACTGGGACCAACGATTACGAGGCGTGTTGAAGAATATTTCGTAAGCAGTGTACGGGGTGTACATGTGCATGCACCGCAGCCGCCGATGGCACAGCCACATTGATCTTGATCATGCGCCGTATACCTACAACTACAACCCGCAATTGTCACGGAAGCTACAGCATAGTAGCGGTACATGTATGCAGTGGGAGTCCTGAAGTTGGGAACCCATTTACCAGGATAGTTTTCAGTGTTGTGCAATTTGTGGAGGTGGTGCATCTGGCGGGAGAACACCACCATCCGATTTCCCTAGCGCGCGCACCCGACCCCTCCACGCATCAAAATACCTAATTCACGGTTCGTCACTTCTCGGAACGCGTAACAGGAATGTGAAGGTAAGCATAGCCTACGAGACAAGTTCAAGCTGGTGATCAATCTCAACTCGCGCTACAGTTTAGGGCAATCGATCGTTCGCCTCTGAGCGAGCGACGTGGGTAGCTGTCGTTGGCTGCTTGGTAGACCTCTTCCCGGCTGTAGCACCATGTAAACATGGCAGTTTACAGCTCGCACCACTTGCCTCGGAAAACAGCAGCCGTGGAGAAGGAGTGTTGCCGAACGAACACGAATAATCAGGTGGTCTGCTTATGGCGTGCTGCGAATATAGCGAAATGACACTTACCGGTACAAAACTTCTCCAAACGGCTGATCATCCGTGAACCAAAATTTAGACGATTGTCTACTACCTCAAGTACCTGCAACAGTAAAGCTGCATTCGTTGCACAAGTTTGGAGTGCTTACTCCAAAGGCACCGGCGCGCTGAACTGGAGCACGAGATCTTACAGAAGTAAAGGATTCCTCGCAGGTGAGAACCGGCTTCCGTGGGACAGACTTCAAGGACGGCCACTCAACTCGCAGTTGTCATTTTTTTTTGCGATAACTTCCCTTTTGAGGGTGGTAACAAATCTTTAGGGTCTTCCCCAATGGTAAGTATGGCGTTGTCGTTGATTTCGGTTGCACTGTCAACTTTCACGTCCATTACTCTTTTGTACGCTCTTCTCCTCGGTACATCATGCATATTGCTAACACAACGCACCATGTCGCCTAGCAATTAATTAGAGGGGTCGCGATCAACACTCGCTCAATTTCTAGTCCTGTATCATATAAAGCCGCAAGCGTGCCACCTACAACATTACATGTAGAGCATACTTCTTAGAATGGAAACGACAACTGAGTGTACTCTATGGACTCCGTTGTTGCTCCTGGATGTAGGCACATACTGCCGCAGTGATCAAGTCGCCGTTCAGGATCGGTCGAATGATCTCCAGGTCCTCTCTGATTGCTGGCTCATGCGGCAACATGTTGTACCTGTACACGACCACCCAACGCAACGTCACCGCCAACGTTTTACCCATCATTTGTTCTTTCCGGGGGGTAATAGTGAGTCCACAAATGCCGTACTGCGATGGAGCCGATGGAGCCACAGGATGCAACGGGTCATCCGTAATTGCGTCAATGTGTACCAAACCTTGCGATGCCGTCAGCTCCGAGCACACCACGTTGTTTACCGTCGCAGGAACTCCAGACCCGTTGAACGTCGAGCGGCGATACACTACAGGAGAGTCCTCTTTATTGAGTCTTTCACGCTTGGCCTCGACACCGAAGTGTCGCTTCATCGATGTCGGAATGGCGTCAAAGTACGCCAACACCGCAGCATACACCACCTCCAGCGACGTGTGCGGGATCTCCGTTATGAACACACTAGATATCAACGTGCAGTCCTTGCACCCGGTGATCTCAATCCGAGACAGCGGAAGCACCGACTTGGGCCCAGCCTCGTCGTTCTGCTTCGTCAGTGCCTTGTCGATTGCCATTTGCGAGAATTTGTCCACAATTGACGGTAGTGTTGCGAGAGAACGCTCGTTGTGTGCCATAAGCATTTTTTCGCGCTGCTCAGTCTCGCGTCCTAACTGAGTGTCGAAGTGCAGCGCCTCGAACATTTCGTTTCCGCTGGAATGCAACGGAGCGTGCAGGACGGCAGTTCGCAGCGTGGCAAACAGAAATTGTTGTTGTCGAAGTAGTCGAAGTAGTTCCCCGTGCGCTTTCTCCGTCAGTCTGGCTGCATATTTCTCTTGGGCAGAACGGTGCGCGGTGGCTAGCGTTCGTTTGTCGGGTAACTGTTTATCCCACTTAGACTGCAGCGTCTGAAGCTCTTCTTCCATAGACGCAACTTGCGCTCTCAGCATCCGAATTTCGTGCGTAGCAGTAAGAGGAACTTTGTTGAGGTCGCGAGTTCTACCGCGGGGTCGAGTATTACCCGTGAATGCGAGGATAAGTTCTTCGTTGGTTTCGGGGACTTCACTTAGTCGACGCTTCTTGGCGTTGGTAGGACGGGAACCAGCACTCGGTACGGGACAGCTATGTGATCTGCGAGGTGACACTAGTTTAGGCATGGCTACGACGTTGGTTGAGCGGAGGTTCATGAAATTGGAAGGAGGGGGGGGGGGGTCTTGATAACGGCCAAGTCTTAAGGAAGCACGAAATCGAAGAATGAGCCTCCGCGACTTGAGTTGCGTGGCCACAACCTGGCAAATCTCACCGGGTGCCGCCAAATGTTTGGCTGCTTGAAGCAGGAAAGGCTCGTGTGCAGTTTTCGGTGGCTCTGATGAGTGTCCGCGGCTGTTTCTCAGCGAGCACCACCACAGCACCCGACTCGGGCCCCAAGCCCTCCACCGTGAAGTCCACGCACATTTCGCAGCAGCACCACGACCTACATCCGGTGTTAGTGAGCTCGAAAATGTTGAGGTTGGCAGCAATTGATTGCTGCACCGCGCAATGCTGCAAGGAACGTGGAGTCGTGAGATCCTCGCGAGCGAGGCCCGGTTCACTGTCGACCAAAATATTTTAGAGTAAGCATTAGGTGGCGTTGGTGACGATTAAAATGGTCTGTGCATTCCTGTGGAGGAGGGTGCAGCGTTGCGAATACAACTACAATTCAAGAAGATCCACAAGTATTAACTCTTTGAATGTGCACCAAGTTTGGTACATATATCCACTATTTCGATACTCACTGCGTCGCAAAAGTACCGCAAAGGATGTCATCGAACAGATCGCAGGATCTTTTCCGTCAGCCGTTGCTGTCCTGTCCTGCCTCAGAGTTTGACGATGCTGCAACCACTGGTGGTGCGACTGGATCTCCGAAAGTACCTCATTTGTGCCGCGGACGCTGAAGCAGACGTGCTTGCCACCAATCTTTCAGATCGGCTCTGTTAAACAACGTCGTTAATCGTGAAAACAGCTTTCCGATCGGAGACTCCGAGTGTACACAGCTTCAGTATTTTGCATGTACAGTGCATGTACTTGTCCTGTCGTCGCATTAGAGGAAACAACTTCGCTATAATACTGTAAGCTTATTGTAGTACTTGCCAGTAGAGCTCGCCCTGTGATTTGCTGCCAGAAGACTCCACATTGCTAGCCGTCGACATGGGCCGGTAACATATTTACTGAGACTATCGCGCTGTCATAAAGAGTTAAGAGAATTCGATGGTGCTGTTGGCAGGGAAATGGTACATTTACGTAAGTACATGTATTATGGTAGATCTGCACGCCAAGACCTATTTAACAACACCGAGCTCACTCCTTTAGAGAGCTGGAAGAGTGGTTCTCTCGAAGATATCCACACACTGCGGATGTGATCAAATCACCATTTAGTATGGGTCGGACGCTCTCCAGCTCCTCCCGAATGATAGGATCATCCGGCAGTAGATTGTAACAATATACCACCAGCCACCGCAGTGTTACGGAAACGATCTTACCCGACACAGGGTCTATCCGAGGAATAATTTTGATCCCGTTGAGTCCATACTGCATCAGACTTGTCGGGTTCACAGGATGTAGTGGATCGTCCGTGATAGCGTCGATATGAAACATGCCGTACGTTTTCGTGAGCTCCGAACACAGCACGTGGTTCACCGTCACTGGAGCCCCGTTTCCATCGAGAGTCAATCGCCAATATACAGCTGGAGAATCTGAATTGTTGAGTCTCGTACGCTTCGCATCAACTCCAAAATGACGCTTCATCCACGTCGGAATGTCTTCAAAGTACCTCGAAATGGCGTTGTAAACTTCATCTAGCGATGTGTGTGGGATCTCCGATATGAAGACACTCGAAATCAATGAACAATCTTCGCAACCGGTAATGTCGATCTGGGATAATGGCGTCACAGGCTTGCCGATATCGTCCGGGTTCCGATGCGTTGCAATCCTGTCGATAGCCACTTGTGCGAACTTATCCACAATCGACGGCATCGTCGCAAGTGATCGTCGGTGGTGCACCATGAGCGATTTCTCGCGTTCTTCAGACTCGCGTCCAATATGAGTGTCAAAATGTAGAGAATTCAAGATATCCCTCCCACTCGAGTGCAGTGGTGCGCGAAGCATAGCGGATTGCAGCGTAGCAAACATCAATTGCTGCTGGAGAAGAATCCGTTGCAACTCATTGTGTGCAGCTTCAGTCTGACCCACGTCGTGTTTTTCGCGAGCTGAATGTTGAGCGACCGCCAATGTCCGCGTGTCCGGGAGTTGTTCCGCCCATTTCGATTGTAGATCGTTCAGTTCTTCCTCCATGGACGCCACTTGTGCTCTTAACCGACGAATTTCGTGCGTGGCGGTGAGCGGAGTCTTGTTAGTCACTCGTGTCCTCCTAACGTAGTTGCCTCTAGATGTCCGTGGCTATCCGAATCGCATCACGGCCTCTGTCCTAAGCTGTTCTACGGTTGTTGGGCCTATTACGCCAGCGCAGAGCTAGCAGGACTCCCCGATGTAGGAACACCGGTGAAATGGTCGCGCAGTACGGACGCACCCACGTTCTTGTGGAAGATGTTCCGTGCTGCGTTAACATCTCGATCTTGGATCAGGTCGCAGCGCTTGCACCTGTAGACCTTGTTGGCGCCGAGTTTATTGTCGATGCGGCCACAGCCTGAGCAGGTCTTGGACGTGTACTCCTCGTGCACTTCCACCATTCGACCACTCGTTCGTTGCATCTTATACTCCAGCATCTTCTTGAACTTATAGTGCGACAGCGTCATCATGGTGCGGACAGTCGGGCGACGCAGCTTCCGCTTCCGTCCTCGAAGCACAAGTTCCTCGACTGGAGCAAGAAGGCTCTTAGGCGTGATTTCCAGGCGCTCTTCTCGGACATATCGAGCGGCCATCTGCTGGGTCTCGAACGTTGGCAGCAGCACCTCGTGGTAGTTCAGCGACAGCCACTTTGAGACCTTCTGGTGCATGTCGTGCACCATGCGCGTCACCTTGCCTAGAATCTGACGGATCTGCTGACGCCGCCGCTTGTTTCGCAGCAGTTCAGTGGTAGCGACGCATTCTGCCGCCGTCTTCTTCTTTACCACCTTGGTCTTTGTGTGGTACGGTTGTCGACACTTGCTGTCCTCGTTCTTCGCCGCCTCACGACCCTCACTCGTCCGTTTGCACGCACAGTCCTTCCCCCGACACGGCGGCTCTACGATCTTCTGTTCTAGCAGCGCCAGCTCGCGCCGCAGAGCGTCCGCAATCTTGAGTCGCGTGAGTATCTTCTCGTCGGGGTCCGCGATGCTGAATACTCGGCCGCTGGGATCGTATAAAGTGATGAAACAACGGACACCTGGATCAATAGCACCCGTGCGAGTGCTCAGCGTAGGCGCAAAGTCCTTGCAGGTGGGCACGCAGAGATAGAAGCCCCTCACGGGTGCGCACTAGCCGCACCATTGTGGTGACCTCAGGCAGAGGCTCGGACAGCTCGATCCATTGCTTGCCCAGGAACGACTTGTGGAAGCGAACTGATTTGCGATCCTTGGACACGAAGAACCCGCGGTCTGTCCGCAGCGCCATTGCGTCGGAGCGCGCAAATACACTCTTAAAGCCAATATCTGGGAACGTCGTCTTCTTGCCCTTCTCCTTCAGAGCGTGAAACAGCGCGGCGGACGAGACGACAGCATCCTGGAAGTCGTCAAAGGCTCCAACGAAAACCTCCGAATTGCACTGAAGATGCTTCGCAAGCTTCTTCTTGTTTCGGAAGTGTTGTCGAACGCCTTCCTTCGTCGACATTGGACGGTACAGCTGCGCCAGCGCCTTAGGCTTGATGTATCCTTGAGCCAAACGTGTAGCACATTCTGCCTTGGAGGCGGCGACAAGCTTGTTGAAGACAGCACGGCGAGTCGCGAACATTTGGTTCAGCTTCGCCTTTTGCTCCGATGACGGCTTCATCGCCACCTTCGTGCAGCTCGTGATAGGTGGCAGCATCACAGGGGCCTTCACTTCTTTAAGCTTCTGCGCTTTCTTCTTGCGCGGCTTGGGTGGTTCAACCACGAAGTCAGTGATCTTTGGGTCCCGGTCTGGTGGGTCGGTGTCCACACAGTGCGTCACTCGGAACCACGAGTCCTGGAGAGGCTTGAAGATCGCAGGCACGGCAGTACTGTCCCGAACGTCGTCAGGAGCCCAGAGACCGTCGGCCACCTCCTGGTGGAACCACACGTCAGGACCTTCTAGCACGCGTCCGTCTTGTGCAAGCCGCTGCTTCTTGTTCTTCTTGCTATCTCCACCGATGCCCTTGCGTTTCTTGCCTCCAGACGTCCTCGCGCGCTTCTTCTTGGACGCTGGCTTTGCCTTTCCAGCTGCCTTGCCCCGCCCCTTGCGAGGTGAAGCCGGCGCCATGGCTGCAGGAAGTCGGATGAGTTGGCTCGGTCGAGGTCGCTTGAGTAGAAGACGGTATGTTGTGGAATGAGAACAAGCCACGTTCACTTGGCCACCGACTCGATGCCTGTTCTGTAATGCGATACGCTTTCGTGATGAAGTACTAGAAGCTGGGCATCTTCTGTTGCGTAGCCAGGTAGACGACACAGCACCAGGAAGCAACTCAACACTTGTTACTCCTGCTTACACCTCCTTTGCTGCGACTTCCTGCTGAGTCTGCTCCACAAGTACACGATCACCTTTCTGCCCTTCCTAAACATCTCCATTAGAGCACCTGTAACACTAGGATGTGTAAGACGTCTCGAAATGCGTCAATTCGAAGCACACTTTTTACGAGATTATTCCTATCGCGCGCGAAACACTTTAAAAGCACAACTCTCGGCCATCTCAGAGCAAGTATTCGACGAGCACGCCCACATTGACTGGCATCATCCGTGACAACACCAACGATATTCCACCCTTGTTCTTGAGCATCCAGCAACATTTTCTCCATCTGCGACGCCAGTTCGAGCCCATCGTGACACGAACCAGTATTGCGAGCGCACTTTGTCTGGTTTCCTCCTCGTTCCAGCAGCAACGTCAGCCAACGACACATGGCGGAGGGGAGCACAAATATGCTCCTAGTCTTCCGAGTCAAGCTGAAATGATTCGTTGCCGTCCTGCTCGATCCATCGAGTCAGGGTTGGCGCTGCCAACGACTTGTATTCCGAAAACCTCCGAAATCGTCGTATGGTGTCTGCCTTGGTGGCCCCGGTCGATCGAGACCAGCTAACAACTCATTAGGCTCAGCGCCGTGGATATGACTTCATTCAGCGAATGCTTGGTCGCTGTTGGTTTTGCTGTGTGGATTCCCACCGCGGCAATACTTTGAAATTCACGCTTCCAATATTCGATGGGGACTAAAATTGGTTGTAAATGCGTCATAAGTTGCGCCAGGCGAAGCGCCATAAGTGAATGAGTGAATGACTTTGCTATAGCTCACCTCACCTTCGAGGCAATAAGGATGGAATCGTAGCGAATACCATCGTTCATGCGGAATATAACATAATGATGTTCTTCAAGCTGGGGAGGGGGGGGGGGGCTGACAATCTCATCGAAGAGAAATGAAAATAAAGTTTTGACATCATCGATACCACCGCGTGATCGCTGCTTTTGTATGTACCAGGCAGTCTCCAGGACTTGATTAACTCGAAACGATGTCACCGGGAGTGCTGTTCAAGTCAAAAATGCACTGGCATCTCGAAAAATCCTGTTTGTAGACTCCCTACAGACCTTCGAAAATACCAGTACTAGTCATTGACGCCGACTTGTCATCTCGCTGCACGTCCTGGAGTATGTTGTACAGTAACGCGAGCGATGCAGCACCCTGAGGGGCATCACTTTTCCAGTTTCCATCAGTGTTAGAACCAAGTTCGCCGAATAACTCCAGTACAGCTCCGTCTGGCATTTTAAGGAAGTGGCGATGTAGCGCTCGAGTGCCGTCGAGCTCCACGTTGTACACTGCGATATGTGTGTTGGTTTCTCGAAAGAGCGGATCAAGTGGGTCGGATAGTGCGTAGTCATGGACAAACACCTTGCGTTGAGTACCACGAGGTCCTTTCCAGCGCGTGGCCTGAGCACAAACCGTCTGTAGCTCCTGAAGCGACATCTCAGCGTCATGAGGCACGAAGAACGTATCTTCTTGACCGTGAATGCGTCGATACACGTCTAGCATTCGCCCGTTCATGTGAATGTAGAGCAGATAAGCATAGAGCCCCACAAGCGACAGACATGTGAGAGCCACGTACAGGATGAGGACAATGAAAATACCAATAAGACCGCTGCCCTCTTGGGCCTGGAAACGTACATACAGCTTGAACCAGTCGCCATTCACGCAGGAGCACCCAGAAGCTGTCAACGATATGGCACACTCTTTAAGCTGTGAGCATCCGTAGTGGTGCGAAAGTACATCGACTACAAGGACGAGAAATGGGTCGAGGACGGTGGCAATTCCAGCGCAGACGACGAAGTTCGATCCAAAAGCCGGTAGATCTCCGACATATCGTTGGCCTAGGGCCGCTGCTCCAGATAAGAAGGCGAACATCATCGTGTTGCCTAGCACCCCCAACGAAAGGAGGCCGATTTCAGTGTGCGTGGCGACAGTTTGCCAAGTATATTTGACAATGCACGTGGTCCATCGCGGCTGGAAGTCGTAAACGGGTACTCGGTTGCCTCTCAAAAAGACCCACTGCGTCACGTAGTGTACGTACAAGCGAATCCAGCATGCGAACAACAACATCGCTGTGAGGCGCCAGAATTCGAGTGTGTGCCAGTTTGAGAAGCCCAGATCTGCTAGCAACTCGTGCTTCAAGTAGTGGAGTTTTCGTTGAGCATGAAATCGTTTATGGCGCGCCGTCTCCATTGAAGCAGCAGCGTTTACTGAGAACGTGTAGTTTTCCACATCAAGCTGTCGACGTTTCCCCACAGTCGTCTCTTCACTGTCTTCCGGCATCAAGGTGTCAAACGGATCTGAACCTTGTAGCCCATCCAATCCTAGATGGCTGTTGCTTATCTGATCTTTCAGCATTGGTTCGTGTTCGTCCTCACTACCCTCGACTGGAATTGTTTTGTGAGGTGTGGCTCGGTTCTGCTGCATCGCGGCCACATCACCAGACTATCCTTTCATCAACGCGAACAACCGTCAGCAAATAATGGAGAGCAATAATGCACGTAGGTAAGCGTCACTTACGTAGACACGAGTCGCCTTCTTAGTTGAAATAAGACTTGTGAGCCAACGTTTCCACCTCCACCGCGACGGTGACAAAATTCGCGGGGTTGGTTTGACTTTTCTTTTCCTGGTTGTTGCGTCATCTTCATCCACTAACAGTGGTGAAGTAGTTGAGTACGGCTTCATGACAGCACCGCCGTTACGTTTTTCCTCTTCATCACTCGCTTCTTGCAAAACTGTGTATCTCCCGTTGCTACCTTGACAGTGTACAGAGGTCAGCGACCGCTTCCGAATCGTTGGGGAATTTGGTGCGGCCGCGGACATCTTGCGCATATATCGTTGATGGTTGTTCTCCACCTCTGGTAGCATTAGCCTCAGAAGTCCGCCACGTTCATCGATCTCTGCATCAAATTGGTCATCACCAGTAGATTCATTTCGAGCTGGTTGATGTAGCAAGACGGCAGGAGGCTTCGGAAGATGGTATACCTGAAGGTAAAGATTGCAGAGCCATGAAGTCAAGTCGTGTTGGTACATTTTCTCCATGTCTCGATACTTATCCATCGTGTGGTCCATTTCGCCGCGCAGGAGCGGGATCTTGAATTTGCCTTGTACAACTTGAAATTCTGGAGTTGTGAGAGGAAAAGCTCCCCACGCAACAACGTGATCCGTTTGGTTTGCCATCACTTGGTCTAAAAGTTGTCCACCACGTCGTCTCCTTCGGGGCATCGACATGGGATTATTCCCAGCGTAGGCGGCTGTTGTAGCCTGCGATAGCATGAAAAGCTCAAACACCAATGTGTTTCCTGGTCGGAGCTCCACTTCAGGCGGACAAACTACAAACATGTCCTGGTTCACTACCACCTCCGTATTGTAGAAGCGGCCGCGGTGATGGAACGGCCGCGTGAAGTTTGGACGTCCCACCTGCGTCCGCTTTGAGCTGCTATCATCTTTCGTCGCTGCGTTTGGAGCCATTTCCGGGTCCCAGTTCGTCCAGTGCAGAGCGTGACCACCAAGTCGATCATACAAAGTCACCACCATAACGTATTGGCCAGGTGGTAATTTATCTTTGACTGCATTCAACATCCTGCCCCGAATTCGTATTGTCAACGGTATTCGAGCCCATTCAACGCGGTATCGTTTTCGACTTTGGGGGACACGCGAAGGCATCAGCGACCCGTAAAGTTGCTCTACTCTTGCCTCCTGTTTCTTCAACGTGTCTTTCAAGTGGGTTTCAGCTTGTTGAAACACGTGGCCAATTCTTCGTGCACGTAGTTTCATGGCCTCGGCAGCTTGTCGGTCTTTCAGCACCAATTCGGCATGTTTTCGTCTTGCTTCGTTCAGTAATCGCTCTCTCGCGAGCGTTTCTTGCTTTATTAAATGAATCTCTCGTTGTCGGTGCAAACTGCTCTCAAGTTCGGCTTGACGTATTTTAGCTTCCTCAATCTGCTGCTCTCGTTGTTGCACCTCTTCAATCGGCACGGAACCGACCACGACCTCGGCATCGGGGATCACGACCTCGAACTCATCCAAATACTGCGGAATCTCTCGGTTCTGGAGCTGACTGGATAACACGTCGATGAGAGAGTGTACGTCATGGTCGTCTCGAGGAGACATCAAGTCGTTGCTGCCATCAACGTCATCCCATAACGAGTCGAAGTTGCCATTGCTGCTGTCCAGATCGACGCCATCTTCTTCGGTCTCACTGCTATTGTCCGCCTCGACTTTGCTACCGAGTAGCCGGGTGTGGCCTGGCTGCATCGAAGTGCTCGACCTGCCTTCAGGCCATAAAGCAGACGCCTCGTACGCTGACTGAGTCTCTCAAAGCGGACGCTCTATTATTGGTTGACAAAACTGCAACTATAACATGCTACTGAGACATGGCTACACTTTCGAGATGGTACCTCGTACCGTTTCAGTTTTGTCCAATGAGCTGCGAGGTTTTCCATTAGAGTTAGCGCATCCACCACTCTACGATATGGCACGAGGGGCGCGGGGTGTGACGTGCCGCGAGTGCGGCTGCCTCAACTTCAGCGCGGAGTATGAGGTGTGCGACAAGTGCCGCTCCAAGACGCTGACGTTCCGTCCCACAGCGAGGCGTCTATCAAGTAGCGCTATTTTCCAGACCAGCAGCTCGAACTCTAACCAGCGAGGTGAAGAATCCGCCAGTCGCCACCACTCAAACAGCAAGAAGCGGAGGTACGACGCGACCAAACATACCTCAAATAAGAAACACAGTGAGGACAAGCGGCCGATTGCACCTCCAGCAGCAGCAAAGAAGCAACCGGATGTGATTGACCTCATTTCGGACGACGAGGAAGAAGAAAAGGAGGTGGTGGTGCAGAAAGTTGCACGGGAAAGCCGAAAGACCAAGAGAATCGAAGAAGAAGACGATGAAGAAGATGGAGACGAAGAGGAGGATAGGGACGGTCCTGCTCTTTTCCAGAGTCGACTGTTCTCTACCAAGAAATTCGTGGAGAGCGACTTTCCGTCGATGGAAGCGAGCGCGTTGATGCGTAAAAGAGCCGTGGAGAAGGGACTTTCACACTCGCAGTCGACAATAGGGGAGAGGGTTAGCACGCCGACGAAGACGCCGACGTTGGTAAAAAATGTTCAGGTGGCAGCTTCACAACCAGCAACGACGGTGGCACGACCGGCACCAGAGAAGGCTGTAGATCCAAGGCCGGTGGAACCGAGACCTCCGCCAATTGTTGTAGTAGAGAGTAAAAAAGAAGGAGAGAAGGTGAAAACGACGACAGAGGAGAAAACACAGAATTCGGGTCAACCCACAATCTTGACAACGGGGACGGAGAAAAAGGGCTCTGCTGCGTTGACTGTGAAAGAGGTGGAATCGGCGGATGTAATGGAGGCGGAGCAGAAGGTGGAGAAAGAGGACCCATTTTTCCAATCCAGAGTATTTGACTCGATGGGGTTCCAACCGTCGGACTTTATCACGGTGTTTGATGGCTTAGCGGTGGCTAGACGAAGCCACCCGCCACCTCCGAAAGCTGCGGCGTCCTCCAACACAGCAAGTTCAACGTCTGTGGGGCAAGCCGCTGTACCAACGGGATATGTGAGTTCTCCTGCAAATGAAGTAAAGGAAACAGCAACGACACCAACGGTGGCAACTCCACCAACGGCTACCAAACCAATACCCCCTAGTGCAACGACAAAGACCACTACCGGGACGAAGGCTGTCGTGGTTCCAGTCACGGTGACTTCGCAAACTGCATCACCGAAAGAACCAACTACAACGTCTCCAGCAACAGCAAAATCAACAACAGAACCCATGGCCAAATCGTCAGCTGTACCCCCACGTGCGAATGCATCTAAACCAGCACCGACAGTTGTCGTAACACTGCCACCTGCAGCTGCAAAACCGATACTAGCAGCAGCCACCCCTCCTGTGAAGGTACCACCTACTAAGGCACCTCTAGCACCAATTCAAGCGAGCGCAATATTGGCTTCGACATCAAAACCGGTGGCGGTGGCAACGGTGCCATCAAAATCCTCGACTACTCCTGCAGCAGCGGTGTCCAAGTTAGTCCCATTAACCTCGGCGTCTGTGACGGCGAAGGCAGCGCCGGGAGCAGGGACAACACCAAAAACTACTGCTCCTGCAGCAAGAGTGGCTGCAGGATCAGTTCCAGTCAAGATGTCTTCTACCCCAACGCCAAAATCTGAGCGGACTCAAGCAAAAGACAGTGCTAACGTGTTATTACCCAAGAAGAAGCATCCTGAAGAATCACGGCATCCACATGAAAAACAGCGTGAAACGAAACCACCTACTAATGCGACTACTTTACCTGATGCAGATGGAGTTCTTTTCGTGAAAGTTAATGCAGCGCCCCGTGAAGTACTTCTTGTGGAGCCTCCTGTACTGGGGTATTGCAGTCCAGATTTTTTGGCATTTATGCGCGAGTGTGGGGACGAAGACATGGAAGAAGATGATGATCCAGAAGAAGTGAGTCGCTCACAGTTAAAGCTCCTAGACGTGGTGGACCTCACGAATTTGAGCGATTCAGAAGGCAGTGACACAGAGTCCCCGTTACCGACGCCACGCGCAGGTGGGCCTGCTGTGCCGCAGAAGCTCCCGTCCGGTAAAGTTGGATCAGCAGGTCAATCGATATCTGTGGCGAATGTGACCGTGTCTGGAACAGGGACGTGGTATGTTCCAACACTCGATAGCGACCGTAAACGTACACAGCCGGAGAAGGTCATGTGTGAGCTGTGTGAGGAAATGGGAAACCCTTCCAGATTAATACGCTGCCCTACTTGCACAAAATACTACCACAAGAGGTGCGCAAAGGAGAACGGTGATGAGAACGTATGCTGGAATTGTGAGCTTGGATCGATGATCGACGATACCGAGCTGGACGAAGAACACGCCAAGCATAATAGTGAATATTTAGCGTATTTGAAGACTATACGGCGCTCATCGTCATCAGACGACGGTGAAGGCGAGGATGAAATGGGATACAATGAAAACGAAGGCCAAGAGGGCGAAGATGTGGCAGGAGAGGAAGATGTCGAGATGGCAAGTCCCGCCGAAGGTGGAGAAGACAGCAACACGTTTTCTGAGGAGAGCAATGCCAAGAGTGCGGGAAGAAGGTGGAAAGAGTTTATTGGAGGCGCTACCGCCGACATTGACGCTTCTTACCACGAGGTCACAAAGCGTATCGCGGAGGAACTTCGTGATGAAGAGAAGAGACGACTATACTCAAAGGGGTTTGTGTCGCGGGAGGAATTCGAAGCGCAGATGACTGAGGTTGAGGAGTATTATATCAGCGAAGAAGCTCGACTGCAGCAACTGGAACGAGAGAAAGCCCTCGAGGCGAAGAAGGCGGCCGAAGTTCGAAAGGAGCAGGCAGCGGCGGAACAGGCAATTAGCGGCCAGCAGCCTCCTGGAAATGGTGCCACTACTGTTAACAACACAGCTTCAATGCCGGCATCAGTTGGCCAAGGTGGCGTTGACACTGGAGTTGTTGCGAGTAGTGGAATGCTATCTTCCAGTACGACCACCACCATAGTCCCGCCCAGCAGCGCACCAGAGCCACCCACAGCGACCCCCCTTTCGAATTACGTGACGAGACCTCCCTCCGCAATCCCCACAGCAATACGGACGACAGTTCCTGCGCCTCCATTTGTGCCCATGCCAGCAACTGCTTTTGCAGCGGCATTCAAGGCAGCCTTCGCGAGGGCAACATCTGCACCACCGCCTCCCTCGGAGCCGTAATAATTTGTAAGCCTCATTCTCGACGTTAAAATGATATCGATGGCACTTGTAACTTCAACACCAACTTGACCATGTCACTATTCTTGAAAGAGTGCCCTCCGTCTGCATTCCGCGCCAAAACGCGCCAAGCCGGAGCCACTTCGTAGCCGCCTCGTCGGCCCGTGCTTGCCCTGTCCATCGCTCCATCCAGGGCCCTGCATCGCCACAACCGTCCAGCCAGCATGGTGGAGGTGCGTCTCAGCTGCATTTTCAGCCCTCGCACGCGCTCTAACTCGCCCAAACACTTGCGCAATGACGGAAAGCATGTTGGATCTCACTCATACTGACTTTTGTATCGACTCCCTCCTCTTGCACGCAGCAAAAGAAGGGCTCGAAGCAAGCGTCCATCGTCTCCTTCTTCTCGCCCAAGAAAATGGGCCAAGAAGCAGAGGAATCCGAGCCAAAGAGCGTCGGGGCGAAGAGACCGAGAGCCACGTCGCCTGCTGCTAAAACGGAGGCTGCAGTTGCTAATTCCGCCGATAAAACGGAGAATTCTGACGGTAAGAAGAAGGTTGTAGGTGCTAAACCGAAGGCTAAAGCCAAGCCTAAAGCGAAGGCAAAAGGGAAGACGAAGGCGTCGCCCAAGGCCAAACCAAAGCCAAAAAGGAAGAAACGTGCGCCTGTACGCTTCATTTCGCCCCATGCGGTGGGGGACGAGGACGAGGAGGAAGACGATGAGGAGGAGGAGGAGGACGACGTGTTCAATACGCCAGAAGCTAAACGAGCTCGAGCTGAACTGGAGACAGGTGGAGAGATTGTTCCTGCTGGAGCTCCGATCGGATCGGACGATACTATTGTGGAGGAGACGGATATTGTAGACGTCTGTGGAGAGGAACCCGGAGCAGTTAATAGGAAAGATGGAGAGGAGGAAGGTGCTGCAGCTGAGGAGGGTGTAGTTGATCTGGCTGCTGCGGCGTCGGTATCGGCAGGTGATGAACCGACAGAAAATAGTGACAAGAAGGCGCAGGGAAAAGCGGCGAGGAATAGTAAAGCAGCAGCCAAGACTCCGACAAAACGGCAACAAAAGATGAAAGAAAAAGCTGCTGCTGCGGAAGCGAAGGCTGCCTCAGTGGAGGCTTTAGACCCGGCAATTCAGGCCCGTGTTGACACGTATAAGCTGAAGACAGATGAGCTGACACGGACATATTCGGAATTATTGCATTCGAAGCAGGAGAACGATGCCACTATGCAAGATATTTACGGTGCTGGGCTAGATTGCGACTTGGATGTTGCTATTGACTACGAAAAAGCACAGCAAGCACTGGTTGAGACATGGAAGAAGATTCGAGACCACGCGCAGTCTGCCAGTAACTCTGCAGACGCAAGTACGGTTCCTTCAACACTAGAGTTCCCTCACGAAGTGAGATGTTTAATTGTGAAGGGAATTCAGGGGCGAAATGCGAGTTTGTCGGCGTTATCTGAAGAGCTTCTAGCCGCCTTCAAGAAGGATATTAAAGCAGATGACGTTGATATGGAGACATCCAGTAACACAGACAGCGCCGATAGTAAAGCGATAGACCGGGCAGCATCGCTGGGATTGGAAATGGAGATCAAAATGCTTGCACAGCGTACACCACATGGTGTGCGTCCTGCGAAGGCCAATGTGTTCGAAGACACAAGTGTCGATGCATTATGGACGTGGGAGGTAGGAAGTCTGGAGAAGTATTTCGGGGACGAAGCACAAAAGACCGTAAAGCGCATGCACAAAAATCGCAAGCGCCTTGGACAGCAATTGAAAACGCTAGCGAAGGTAGTTCAACTTTTGCATCAAAAGCCTGTAAATGAGGCGAAAGTGAGCGCTGAGGAGGCGAAGGTGGGGAAGTTCGGGCATGTGGTGGATGCTGAATTGCAAAAAGCGAAGGACCGCGAGACAAAACAGCAAGAGAAACGTAATGCTGCTGAAGAGAAAAAGCGGCATGAACTCGAGCGCCAGCAAGCAAAGGAGGCGAAAAACGCGGAGAAGCGGAAACGCGAAGAGGAGGAGGAGGAGAAAAAGAAGGCTGAGTCATCGAAACGGCAAAAGATGTTCGCAAAGTTGTTGACTGGTGGCGCAGCGAATGGTGCTGGTACTAGTGAAGCCGCTATAGATATGCCAGACGAACCAGACACGGAGAACACGAGCGAGGCAGTCGAAAGCAAGAGCGCCAAGATTGCTCGCATGGATGCCGCTATTAACTTTTTGGGCTCCCCATCTTCGTCTACTACGGTGAATAACGCGCATCACTCAATCTTTTCGTCGCTGAAGGGCAAACGAGATGCAACCAAAAAGCAGGCAGACAAGTCATCACCTCACGACTGGAGTGCTCGACGCCATCACGACCCGAAGCTCGGCGTAATGAAGCTCCTGCAGTTCTACGAAAACACCCGGCCAGCATATTATGGAACCTTCAGCACGCGAAGTCGACTTTTCCGTGGCGGTCGCCGGCCACTCGCACAGTTTGCCAAGTTTGATTACACCGTGGACAGTGACGATGAGTGGGAAGAGGAGGAGCCTGGTGAGAGTCTGTCAGACGCTGAGATCGACGGCGAGGAGTCTGATGACGATAATTTGGACTACGAAGACAAGTGGCTAGCCTACGAGGACGAAGTGGACTACATGGACGACGTGGGAGAAGAAAATGACCCGATGGAGCATGGTGAAGGGTCAAAGAAGCATAAACTGCCGTCGCAGCTTCAAAAAAAGCGAGTAAAGGCTAAAGCTGTGAAACCTGCGAAGCTGGAGCCCCAGATTATTGGGCCATTTTGGAGTGGTCAAGATGAGAGTAGCGATTCTGGAGAGCATCGCTTCCCCCGTCTGGCAGGCGAGCTGCTTTGCGAGCCGGTATTCGAGTCGACTCTGATGCGGAAAGCACGCGAGTATGAAGAAGAGCAGAAGCGGTTAGAAGTTGTGCGGCAAGAGCAACAGCGAAAAAAGGAGCAGCAGCAAGAGCAGGAGAAGCTGAAGGCCCAAGAGAAGAAGGCGCAGGAAGCGACGCAAAAGGCTGCTGCTGTTATAGCGAAACCTGCTGCTGTGAAGAAGGTCGCTACAACGGAGACGACGACCGCGCCTGCTAAGGCCACCCCTGCAAAGGCTACACCGCAGAAAGCTACACCAAAGAAGGCCGCGCGACCCAAGGCCAAAGAGTCCGCAACCCCGAGCCCCGCGCAAGCCAAGTCAACGTCGACAGCTGCGTCTTCATCCCCATCTCCAGCAAAGGCGGCGCCACAGATAGATTCGTTTTTCAAGAAGGTCGCAGGTCCTGTTCCAGCGCCCCCACCACAGCAGCCGAGGCCAGCATCCGAGCCGGAGCCGAAGGAGGGCAGCAGCAACGTCGATGCCATTTCGGTGGACTAGCTTTCGTTACGGTTCAATTCGACGTTCACCCATTGCGATCTTGACTTGACTTTCGTTCCGAAAGCACCTTGCGATGTTGAAGCAGCAGTCTCGGCGGCCTCAGTCGATGGGTTGTGGTGGTGCTGCCTGTCCAAAGCCGCACGTGTCTTTGGTATTTGTATGCGATTCGCTAGGTTTCGGAGGTGGTCCTATCGCGTTTGATGGGTCGCGCGTATTTTTCCCCCGTCGAGTCTGGGCCTCACAGCCACAGGCCGTCCGTCAGTTCCGCTTTCCCCGCCCCAAGCTTTCTCCAGCGTAGTATCATGAGCCTCGTGACGCGCGTGTTCGCCCCCCTCCGCCCGTCGGCCCGCATGGCCGCGCGCAGCTTCGCCTCCACGGGCGGCATCCCCGACGACCTGGAGCACGCCGTGGGCCGCGAGCGCCAGGAGCTGGAGGCCGCCGAGATCGGCGTGACGCAGTTCAACCGCGACCCGCTCGAGTCGGACGAGACGCAGGGCAACTCCAAGGACGACCCGATCCTCGTGCCGTCCTTCAACGACGTGCGCACCGTGGGCGTCTCGCACAACGACGCCTCGTACCTCTACTGGTTCAACATGGAGAAGGGCAAGGTGCACTACCTGCCGCAGATCGAGAAGTACTTTATGCTCTACAACCCGGAGGAGCTCTCCAAGCTCGTCAAGGAGGTCGAGGCCAAGCAGGCCTAAGATCAAGACAAGCACCTCTCGACAAATAAAGGAGACGTCGTGTCGTGACTCTTCCTCTTTTTTATTCTTCTTGTTTTACTTCGACCAAGACAACACAATGTGCTGCTGCTGATACGTCGCTGTGAGAAGAAGAGAGAGAGAGGAAGCACAAAGAGGAGTGTTTGACAAATGAAAATCCCACAGAAAAAATGATAACACTATTTTTCATCTTCTCGTCTCCTTCGGCGTCGAGTGAGTGGAGCATCTTCGCTTTACGACGTCACGTTCTGGTGGTGTCGGCCATGCTGGAGAAGTTTGTGGGTGGTGGTGATTGGGACTTGCCCACAGGCTTTTCGTGTCTTTGGAGGACGGCGCTGGAAACGAGCTGACATGTGAGCTCGGCGCCAGTCCTCGCGATGGGCTCCAAGGTGATGATCGTCTATATTCCTCCTCCCTACGACTAGCCAAAATCGAAATGCTACCTACACCCCGAGCAGGATGGATGGACTCGGGGGCGAGAGACCGAAAGCGTCTCCGCTGCTCAAGTAAAAAAATGTGGCCTAACGCACATACAGTCAGCAGTAGGCCTCACGGCGCAACCTGCTCCTGCTGAGGGAAGAACGGGAAAGAAGCTGGTGCTGCCCCCTGCTGCGCGAACGGAAGCTGCTGCTGCTGCTGCGACGGGAATGACACGGGTGTTGCTTCCTCCACGCTGACTGTCGTACGCGAGGCCAGAGGTGGCAGAATGGGGTTGCTTCCATGAGGTCCTGGCACCGGCTCCACCTGCGGACTGCCGTTCAAGATCATGGCCATGGCCTCCCCGTGCTTCGCTGGAGGTTGGGCCTCCTCCGAATTCCAAGACCCGGTGCTCATGCTGTCGTCACTTGCAGGCGTCATCGCGGCGTTGCTGGTCGTCGGACTCAACATGGACGTGGCTGACTTGTCCGCTGAAGCTGGAGTAAACTGCGTCTGCAATGGTGCCGGTGCTGGAGCTGATGATAGTGCTGGTATTGGCGCCGAGTGGTGGTCCTTCAATATTCCGTCAGCGTCGAAGGGGAAGCGCCCAGCAAATTTCAATAAATATTTCTGGGCGTGAGTACGCGTTTGCACTGCGCTGCGCGTCATGACCACCTGAGCCACACGGCGCCAGTCCTTCCCGTACAGGCGGATTCCCTCCAGGAAAGCGGCGTGCTCCTCGCTGGTCCATCGTCCGCCCTTGGACGGACCAGTGGTGGAAGTGCTCGAAGTCAGGTGTGCTGGAGTTCCCACGGCCAAGTTCTCCATCTTGACGGTAGGGGTCACCGGGTACGCGTCAGTTCCGGGTTGCGGGGTCAACTTCGGAGCATGTTGGGACGAAGCACGAGCTGCTTGGTGGCCTGAGGACTCACCGTGCACTGACGACGGTGGCGACGTCTTGGGACGCATCGAGTTGTCCTTGTTCGGGTCGGCAATAACAGACTCGCGCTTCATCTTCAAGTTCACAATCTGGTCCCGGTACTTGTCACGCTCGCTGCCATGGGCGCTGAGCATGGCCGCCTCCATGGATGCGATGCTCTTCGAGAGCGATCGGATCTGCCGGTGTGGCCACCTCTTGATGCCGTTGCGACGACAGATCTTCTTCATAAGCGTGATGCAGATGCCAAAGTCCTTGGCCACATCAATAATAGGCCGATCAAAGTGGGCACGCAGCTCCTCAATGGAGATATGCTTCGTAACCAAACTCTTGACGCGGTTGCTCTCATTCCGAAAGCGGTGACTAAACCCAGCGTCATCCGTGAAGTCGAGTTTGCTGCCTTTGGGGCCACCGAAATTGATTTGCTGCACGCGATGCACTTTGCCAACGCCGCCGATCGCGGGCAAATGGCGGCGGTGCGACGCGTCCTCCTCCTCGTCCGACTCGCCCATGTCGTCGTCTCCGTCCGAGTCGGGAGAAGATCCCGACTGTGCACCCGAGAAGCCCTTGCTGAGACTTGTGAGGATCATTGCCGTCTCCTCCGGATTGAGACCTGGCGCGTCCGTCTTGGTCTCGTCCGCTTGGGCAGCACAGGCGCCACTACCGTCACGATTCTTGTCCAGCGGTTCATCGGTCACCGCGCCTCCTTCGGCGTCGACTGCCATACCCATGTTGCTGTTGCCCCAGCTTGTCTCGCTTGGCTGTCAATTGCTACAGAGGGGGGATTAATGCCTCGTCGCAGGTCGGTGGCAATGGCTTCTCGTCTGCAGCAGACAGCAACATGCGCATGCACATACATGTCAGTGAGTGTAGCCATCTCTCGTATTCGTCTACAATTCGTGTGTGAACTTCAGAAAGCTACGCCTGTCAGGACTAAAAATAGCTATTCCTGAAGGGGCACAGCGCTAGAAATAGCCGCCAGCGTTATCGTGCGTTATCGGCCGCGACTGCACACTATATATACATGTGGCCTACCTGTGGGCTTCAATTGGTGGTGTGCGACGCTGTTGGTCTCGTGTGAGCTCGAGGTGCTGCGCGCAGAAGGCGTCCGACGCTAGCTCGAACACGCTGCGACTCTCTGTGGTGTGTGTGGCCTTTGGAGCACCCACCAGTGGATCGTTCGAAATCGTCAATGCGCGGGGAGGGGGAGGGGAAACAAGTAGCGCTTAAGTGGCGGGAAGCACACTTGGCGTTTGTATTGAGCAGCAGATCGTCAATTGTGATTGGCCAATTCGGTAGAGGAAAAGCGCTTCATTCTCGAAGAAATGTATCAATTACTTAATAGCTACTTAACCTGTAAGTAACTTCTAAGTATCTATACTGAACTACATATATAGAATCAAATGCTCATTTTAAAAGCATACTTTAAACAAGTGCGAGAAAGACCGTCATTGAGTAGGGTTTGTGGCTCGAAAGATTGCGTCACTTTTTCCTAATTTTTTTGAAATCATGGGTGCAATCATTTCATGACACAAACCCTACTCAATCACGGTCTTTCTCGCACTTGATTTTTGTATGAGACGTCTGGGCACTTGGCCCAAAAAGGGCCCTTTTTGCCCAAAAACGGCAAATGGGTTCACAGTCTTCTCGCTCTTGTTTAAAGTATGTTCTCAATCACTTGTTTTTTGTATGCCTCCGAACGCCAAAAAAACGTGAGACGAGTGCATCGTCTTTGTCGAGCGTCGAGCAGTATGAGCCTCAGGGCAGTGCGCGTACGGGCGTAGGACCATGGACGAAGCGAATCGAAGCTGAATTGTGCACCTTGTTTCCTCCTACTGAAGGTCTACTTGCCTGAGGCTACTTCGTACTACGAGTCGCCCGAGTTACTGGAAGAGCACAATCCCTCCTCCAACCGATTTCCTTCGTGTGTTCGTACGGAGTGACTCATCAAAGAAGCTCTTCTCAAAAATCTCACGCTCCCGTTTTGTTACTCACGTGACTTGACCGTGCGTTATCGAGCAGATGTATCAACGCTGCAAGCACCAAATTCGTCACTCCATCCCGTACTGATCGCCTATCCTGCACTGCCTCCTCGCCGAGCCCACAAACGCGCTGCCCTCACGGGAAATACGGAGAGAGCACACTGCACCACTGGAGCCCATTATGAACGTGGAGTTGCAGCTACTTGAGCTCAATGATATTTCGAATCAGACGGTACGTTTGACGATCTTCGAGCACGAGCTCCTCATTCCCGAAAGCGTCATTCCTCAATTCCCGGTGTCTCGCGCAAGTCTCCACCATGCGTGGACTCTACCTGTCTACTGTCGCCTGCAGCCTCTTGGGCCGGGCATTCGCTTGGGACCAGCAACCGGACGGCTATGAATTGATCGACGGTCCCGGTGGACCCGACTCCGTTGACACCTGGCGTCGTGACTGGACTGCGTGGAAGAAGATGGAGCTCATCACCAACCGCTACGACCCGAAAGACACCTGCAACGTGTACAACATCCAGCAAACGCAATGGACGCAGCAGAACTTCGTGCAGACCTTCCTCATGATGAACGATCGCGCCATCTACAACCGTGAGACCCAGCAGTACACGGTGGACAAGTACGTGGACGAGATGCAGCAACGCGTCGGCCCCATCGACAGTGTTTTAATCTGGCCGGCGTACCCGAACATCGGCATCGACAACCGCAACCAATGGGACCTTCTTCGAGATCTGCCCGGTGGAATTGAAGGGATCAAAGGAGTGGTCGCCGATTTCCACCGCCGTGGAATTCGAGTCATCATCCCGTACAACCCCTGGGATGTCGGCACGCGCGACGAGTCTGGACTGGAAGATATGGTGCGGATGTACAACGCAGACATCACCACGTTGGGTGAGACGATCCCCGAGCTGCAAGCTGACGGGTTCAATGGTGACACCATGTACGGCGTTCCCAAGTCCTTTTACAACTGCAGTAAACCGTTGGTGGCCACGCCAGAAGGCGGTATGCCGACTGCATACCTGAGCCATAACCCCATGAGTTGGGGATATTTCTTCGGCTATTCACACTTCCCACCGGTAGCGCGTGCCAAGTTCCTCGAGTCGAGACACTTAGTGCAGATCTGTGCGCGTTGGTCGTTGGATAGAACCGCTGAGCTGCTCATCTCTTTTTTCAACGGTGCTGGTTATGTGGTCTGGGAGAACGTGTGGGGTATCTGGAACGCCATGACCGAGCGAGAAGATGAGACTGCCAAGAGGATGTTTGCCATCCTGCGGAAGTTCGGGGACATCATCTCGACTGGAGGGTGGACACCGTACTACGCCATGAAGGATGATGGATTGTTTGCTAGTGCTTTCAACCTTGAGAAGAACGGAGAAGCGCTCTACACAGTGATCAGCACTGTGCAGAAGGATATGACCTTTGAGTTGCCACTAACGGATGAGCAGTCTGCGGACGACGTTCGTGTGTACGATGTGTACCATGGAGTTGAATTGAAAAAGCAGACTGGGGGAAACAGTACCAATGGTACGATCGTGATGGTGACTTTGGAGCCTCGTGCGTTTGGCGCCATCTACGTTACGAAATCTTCCAACGACCTGACGGAATACCTCAATAAAATGCGAGCCAAGACCACCAAGCCGCTGGCCAAGTACTCGACGACGAGAAATTTGCTTCAGCAACAGCTTGTTCGTAGTAACAGCAGCAACAGCTCTACCGACGCAACGAATGACGAGATGGTGCGTGTGTCTGGAACTGCGAACTGGTGGTTCAACGTCAGTGGCGTGCAGATCGAACCCGTCTCGGCCTGGACGCCAAACTTTGCTCAATACGGAACTGGAGTGCAGTTCCCGTGGGAGAACCGCCCCTGGAACAACCACTCAACGAGGTTGTTCATTCAGGACTTCATGATCGACAAGCACCCCGTGACGAACGCTCAATACGCGACTTTCCTGAAGGCAAGCGGCTACAGCCCCAAGTCACTGGACCGCTTCTTGTTGCACTGGGAGAACCGCCAGGGTGCTCCGAATTCGTGGAGTATTCCTGCTGATCTGGAACAAACCCCTGTCGTGAACGTCGCTCGCGAAGATGCTGAAGCTTATGCCAACTTCTACGGTAAACGTCTTCCTCATGACTGGGAATGGCAGTACGTCGCTTCCAATGGAGAAAACTACGATGCGTACCCGTGGGGCTCTGAGTTGGACAGCACTAAACTTCCAAAGGTTTTGCACGGCAAAGAGCTGCCTACGCTGAGCCCCGTCGGCTCGTTCGAGAGTGCTCGCTCCACGAAGTTTCAAGTGGAGGACCTCGTCGGATACGTTTGGCAAATGACGGACCAGTTCTGCGACTCCCACACATGTGGTCTTCTTCTTCGAGGTGGAAGCAATTACCACCCGATCTCCGCCACGCACAGCGACCCGAACTGGTACTTCCCGCAAGCTTTGGATGCCCAGCACCACAACCGCTTCCTCATGATCAGCGAAGGCTACGATCGCTCTCCTATGGTGGGTTTCCGCTGTGCGAAGAGCATCACTCCATCTCGCGAATTCGACGTCGTGGAGTAATGGAAGAGCTTGAAGGATGCAGCCACGCACAAGATGGGCATTGGAAGCTAGGGAAAGAGATTTGGAACACTTTGATCACAAAACCCGTTGTGGCTGCCAGATATATCTTAGTACAAACTCTGGAGATCCACCTAGAATCTCTTCATGAACTAGTCGCGAAGCAACATGTCCGTGTCTGCGCTTCAAGAATCAGCTACAATAATGGATCCCTATTCCCATGAAGATACTTTCGGACAGCAATTCGTGATAGGCGTACAAAACTCTATGAAGCGCTCTTCGTTTCCGAAGTTGCCACATTTCGCGCATTGAAAATGGAGTGAAATTTACATTTCATCGTACATGTACATTGATTTTGCGACTTCGTATTCTTTACATCATTCTTTACACTTGCAGCGTGAAGGCAGCTTCCTTTGGTGTCTGCGGGAAGAGGAACTTTAGCACGTTGACACTCAAGATCAGTTCTTGCAAAGTTGGGAACGTCACGCCATTGCTTTCAGCACTATCGGCATGTCCTTCTCCTTGCAACGCAACGAACCACCCGCCACGTTCTGGCTGCCAGGTCACTGGCACAAACTGTACGCATTGATCGTCGCGCACATATGTGATCACGAGACAACGCACACGGGTCTCGCTGAAGCGCAACAGAAATGTCCCTGGTGGTGCACGCTCGAGCATGCTTACGCAGGCACCTTTAGACAAGAATCCATGAAGCAGTCGCGGCTCCGTGTATGGCCACAGCATCGAGTACAAGATACAATCAACAAGTGGTCGGAACCACGCCCAAAAAGCCGTGAACATGCGCAAAGTCACGGCACCACCCCGTTGCGCTGGCGCAGCACATCCGTGGCCCCATATAAGTGAGCTTTTGCTCAGGAAATCGATGCTCCGGGTAGACAACGGGCGTTTGGCGGCATCTCCTTTAAGTTTGGTCGCGAAGAAACAGCTCACTTGCGGCGCTATCCAGTCCAGTGGAATGTCCTTGAACTCATGCAATTGACGCACCACCGAAGCAGAGTACCCGTCCCTTAACCCACCTTCAGGGTTGTGACAGTCAGGCAGAGTGGCGTTGATGACCACGGCTCGTGCCCACACCAAACTGCCACCTTCACTTTGGATGATCGGTCTCACGTGATCTGCCACTTTGAGAAGCCACAACTGTTGGAGTGAAGTTGTCGGTGCTGATATTGATCCTGTCAGACTTGGCTCACTTCGTGATGATATCAGTGGGTGGGTTATTGGTGGCGGGAGGTCTGTGTGTGGAGTGCCACCGTCGTTCCTGGTCATTGGCTGGCTTGACGCCACTCCTAGAGATGACTTGGGTGTGAAGATATCGGACTGGGAAGCAACAGGCTTCATCCGGCGTAGACCAACTTCATGGGAACTTGCTGCGTGTCGTCGATGCTGATATTCTACCTCCTCGGCAATACATGATGGGAGACTATTGTGGTGATGGTGGTGGTGCTCGAGCGGATGCGAATAGCACCCATCCGTGGAGGTTGACTTCGCTAGAGGTAGCATATCCTGTTCGTGTCGCCGCGGATGCGGGTTCAAGCTGCAAGTTGAAGCCATGCTACTACCGGCCTTGCTCATACAGAGTCCCGTGTTCACCGATGGAACAATGTACTTCAGGAATTCCTGCTGATCCAACTCCATATCTTTATTCTCCAAGAACTGCGAGACCTACAGTGCAAACAAGGAATGGTTAGCCGCCATTTCTGCCAGAACCAATAAATCGCTACTACCGTACCGCGCAAATAGTCCGCGGGTGTCCCTGCAAGCTCTTGATAATAGGGTGGTCGCCAAACGCCTCAAGATCAGTACTGCCACCCATTTCATGAGCTTTTATCTTCCTTGGCGCTCGAAGAGTGAAAAGTAGTGCCGCGTCAGACGGGGGAAGCGGACCCACAGAAATGATCTTTTCGCCCACGCCATCCATGGCACCAAACTTCCCGTCACCAGTCAACAGCAAAGCTAGCGAGTTAACACGACGTAGTAGCATTGCGACAATAGCGCGGAATCGCGGGTTTTGTCGTTGAGCTCGATTACAGCCATCCAAAATCAATAGAAAGCTGCTCCCATCGCCCTGATTTTCGGTCTCGCAGCGCTGCCGTGCTTGCTCAGCAAGTTCATCTATTGATGTCGCTTGAAGCCCCAAACATTTTGAAAACCTGGCAACTAGCGCCGATAGTTCGAGTTCAGCGTGCTGTTTGCACATATCGCCACTTCTATCTTCACTTTCATCGCCCAAACTCAGCCGCAGATAAAAAATATGACTGAACACATGACGCTCTGTAGCATACTGCGCACACTGCAGCGCCACCTCTGTCTTGCCAATTCCTCGTTCGCCAGTAACACTCACCAGCCTCGCTCCTTCCACCAGTGCCTTAAACACCTGATGCACTTCCAACGATCTCCCCACAAACACCTCCGCGACGGTGTCACACTCGTTCACCGTCATTTTTCCTCCTCTTCTTCCGCCTATATCCGTCTCGACACAATCACCCACCGGTACATCTCTGAACGGAGCATCATTATGATCTCCATCTCCCAGCAATTTAAACTCCGATCGTCCCCCAAGACCCGCTCCACTAGCAACAGCGATATCTGCTTGCACTCTTCCAATCTGGAAACTTTTGGCCACCGAGTGGCCAGCAAACAGCGCCGTGTAAAAAGCTTTGGCGAACTCCATCGCCTTGCGATCCAGCACTTTCTCCTCTTTCGAGACCACCACGACATGGGGCACCCCAGCACTCACGAACGCTTGAGCGACACTCTCCGAGTGACACGCACTCACGAACACCAGTTGCAAAGGAATTTTGGGCTTCTCGTGCACTGGAGGCGGCGATAACGCCACCCACCCTCGCTCCACTCTGCGACTTGTGACGGCGAGCCCTAACGTGGCGTCGTCACTGCTACTAGAATTAGAGCTAGAGCTAGAGCTAGAGCTAGAGCTAGAGCTAGAGCTCTCGTTGCTGCTGCTGTCGCTGGCTTCCGTATTCTTCTGTCGCCGATTTTGGCGATTGCGAATCTTTTTGTCGCGCTTGCGTCGAGGACAACGGCGACTCTCGGCCCCTCCAGCGAGTAATAAATCCTGTAATTCTTGTTGGGAGACGAACTGGGCTTCCCCTTTGCGCGTCTCGAAGATCACTTGGCCGGGGACCCCGTGGCCCGAGAAATGCAGCGCGCGACATCCGAACGACAGAACTTTGCGAAAAGCGTGCAAATCCGCCACTTCCGAGTGCCAGGCCAAGCGGCGACCGGACTCTCGCAGCGTCTGGAGCAGCAGACGACGCTCCGCCTTCACGTCGATGAGCTCCACGGCCTCCAGGCCGCTGGACGAGCCGTTGGCGCCTGCGTGTGGGCTGAGACTGCGCCAATTGGCGCCCGAGCGACGGCGAACCACCAGCGGAGACGAGTGCAGATGCGCGAAGATTGGCAGCGGCATTCGGACGTATTTAAGGGTGGGTTAATTGCTGCTCAAGAGAACTGATTGTTTTGGCGCTAACTCAGTGGGCGGAACAGTACTGATGTGTGTTGAAGTTGCTCGTTGGCGCATTGCTATCGACAGCGTTCCGAGTGAAGCTGGCATGCTGGAGTTTGTTGCCCAATGTGCAGAGATTTTGTTTGCACGTCGAGGCGTTTAGGTCTGAATAAGGGCTGGTCTTGATGGACTGCGGTAGGCACATCCGAAATATACCATTGAGCTAGAGCTGCTTCCGTCAGTTTCACTTGACTACATGTACCGCCTCAGCTGAAGACAGCAGCGCTCATAGCAGCACTCATTCCGCGAGGATGCACGCGCGAATGTGCGAGCTATAGTTGCTCGCTGGAGGCGTGGCAAGAAGGCACGTTGACGGCAGGAGGGTGTCCCACACCTGCTGCAAATATCAGGGCGACCTTGAGTTCTGGGTGCAACAACACCTCGTGGTGCTTGTCGGCGATGCAAATGGTCCTCGAACTTGAGCTGCCTCCGCCTCGAGGTAAACAGCTCGAGGACAACACAGGACAACAACGCGGAGGTCTCCGCAATGCGAAGTCCGAACATAGAGGTCAGTCTCGCTGGTCGCTCGCAGCGTCGCAGCGCCGCGATGATACGATATCTGATTGCTGTGTAACCTGATAATATTGGCGCTACCATTGTACAGTATGCACGGGCAAAATCTTCTCTACAAGCTCCCTCAAACCTGCGCACAGGCCAACTTCTATTCTATTATTTCTCGCAGATGTTTTAACTGCGCCCGGCTATGCACCGTTCACCTCGTCTTCACTATGGCGGGCGTCTGGCCGCGCGAAAAGCCAGCCGCAAGACACAAAGGCGCAAAATGCACGACATCGAGAAAATCAAGGCCCGGCAACGACCCCGTTCTGCAAGCGCACCTGCAGCGCTGAGCCCACGGGAGCGTCTTGAGGTGGGCTTGAGCGCCGCATAGTCAACGCAAGTGACTCGGTTGTCGCAGAGCTGCCCTCGCTGCCCGACCCCACACTCCCACACCTTATCAGTTCCACCTTCCACATTCCGAAGTGGACACGATCCATCCGAGTCAGCCGTTGCCTTTCAGTAAGGCCTCCTCCTCCTTCACTACCCAACAGCTACCATCATGTCCAATGCGGTGGCCAAGGTGCCGATGCGACGGGGCCAGCGCCAGACGTCGCGCTCCCGTCGCCTCGCCAGCAGCGCCAGCAACTCGAACGCCGTCGACATGGAGAACTACCAGGGCACCATCTACTTCGCGGACATTGTGGTGGACAGCTCCACCTTCGTCGTGCAGGTGGACACGGGCTCGTCCGACCTGTGGATCTCGTGCTACTACCTCAGCAACTCCACGTGCCAATCCACGTGCCCGTCCAGCGCCAGCACCATCTCGTACGGCTCGGGCGACGTGTGCGTCGAAGGCACCTCGGCCGACATCAAGTTCGGGAATGTGGCTGTAGCCAACTACGTCGTGGGGGTGGCACAGGGCTCCAACGTGAACCCTAGCAGCTCCAGTTCGTTGCTGGCAGGCGACGCCGAGGGCCTTTTCGGCTTGGCCTACGATTCTCTCGCGACACTTCCGTCACCTGGCGGTCAGTTCATCGATTACGTCACCAGTTTCTCCATGTTCCTCTCGAAAGAAGACAACTCCGACGGCAGCTTCTTGCTGCTCAATGGCGTGGATGACGCACTCATCTCGTCGAACGGATTAACCCCGTACACTATCAAGCTGAAATCGTCCACACCTACCCACTGGACGATCGGCATGACGGCACTACAGATCGGCAACAGCACTGCGGTATTCCCTTGCTCGACTGCGAGCAGCGGCAGTTGTGACAGTATTGTGGACTCGGGCACTTCTCTGCTGGCTATGCCCAGTTCAATCTATTCCGACTTTGTGAGCACTTACTTGTCCGGTTGCCAGCAATATTCGTCCAGCTCGGAGATTTACATGTGCTCCAGTGACGTCGAGCTGCCGAGACTTGCGCTTACGTTCGGAGATGTGACTTTTTACCTCGAGAAGGAGGACTACATTATCGAACTGGGGGCCAATATGGTGGTGGTGGAGGTGCAAGCGACGTCGAGCAGCAGTGGGTCATACGCCAACACGTGGATCATTGGAGAGACGTTCTTGAAGATCTTCTACACAAACTACCAAGTCAAGGAGTCCGTGTCGTTCTACTGCGTGGAGAACAGCACGTGCACGCCCGGTTCACAAGCTGTTTCATTGCCGGCGTCGTCGGATTCATCAGGCGACACCACTGGAGGAAATGGTGGATTTGGAGGTGGCAGCGGTGGCATTTCGGGCACTACATCCAGTGATGATAGCAACAGCCACCTCACGACGATCCTGGCGGTTGTCCTGGGCGTGCTCGCCTTCTTCTCCCTTATCGCAGTCGCGACATATCTGTTCCGCTGCATCTGCAGACGCAAACGCGCGTCGCGACACGAGCAATCGCTGCAACCAGTGTTGGTCGTACCCGGCGGCTACTACCAGCCGCAGCCTGCCGTCCAGCCCTCCCAAGGATACTACGCCCAGCACTAATCAACATGCAGTTTTGAAACTATAAAGTAGCACCAGCGGACATCTCGACAAATGAAATTGATAAAGATAGGTACGCATTCGTATCGATACAGCTCTCATATACATGGATTTCTCTCAAGTTCTTGTTGTAGTATGCAGCATCGTTCTACTTGCTGACCTGCAGTACTTCGGACAGGCAAATGTCAAGCAGGTAAGCTGTGAGGCCCCAAATCACATGTGGGCCGCCCGTGAAAACTGGAGTGGCGTTGCTGTGGCGAATCCAATTGTCTTGGTTCATCAAGTCTCGCAATGGGACAGTGAAGAGAGAATCCACCTCGTCTTCATTGATGGCTACGGTTTGGTCGCTCATTTCACCAATGAAACCCACGACTGGTGTGACGGCAATGCCTGTGATGGAAGTGACGCTGGACCAGTCGCAGCGCAACACGCCGAGCACATCCACACTTTCGGGAGCAAGCCCAACTTCTTCATTCATTTCACGCAGACAGGTGCCTTCGATGCACGAATCATTGGGATCCACCATGCCACCAGGGAAACAAACTTCGCCCTTGTGCTTGCCCACAGTGAGCGATCGTAATGTGAAGAGTACGGACGGCTCGCTCTCGAAAGTGCAGAGCGGGATGACCACAGCTGCTCGTGCCGAGTAAGCCTTGGTGATCTGGCGTGGCAGTCGACTCAGCCGCTTGCGAATACGCTCGAGATGGCGCTGGCCAAACGCATTGGTAAGTGGTGTTCGCCTCTGCACGTTCATGTCGTGCTGAGCAAAATCTGTGGGTCAGGGAGAAAAAACATGATCAGGTTCATGATTCTCCACCTCCGTAGAAAACACAAGAGCATCAGCTTACCGTGATACGGCTTGAGCACCGCCTCGAGTTGGTCCAGTTTGCCCTCGCTCAGCAATTCTGCACAGAGCCACAGTGTGTATTCTCGGTCTTGATAAGCAGCAGCCAGAGCTGGTGCAGTGTAGTTGTTGACAAGGAAGGTTGCATCCATCCTGGGCTTCTCGAACTCGCGAGAGAACGAGCTTGTGTCCTTCACCTGCTGCTCTTGGTGGTTCGTCGTCCACCCAGCAGCTTCTGCATCTTCTCCCTGCGTGGCAGTTCCCGCAGCGCCGTGGTGGCTGCTGCTGTGGTAGTACAAGTGGTGGTGATGGTCGGTCGGGTGCTTCGACTTGTGGCTCGAGGACAGATGCGAGTCCAACTCGCTGTCGTGGAGGTGCGAGGCGGTGCCGAATACGCGACGTAGCGCCATTGAGCGCGGTCGCAGGCGGCTGGAGCTGCTGAGCAGTGTGCTTCCGACTCGTCGCATGTCGAATCTGGCGCTTGAGGCGAAGCTGGCACGTCGTCAACTGGACGGCGGCGAGGACGTTTCGCTCGCACGCGTGTTGCAGTCTGTTGCTGCTCGGCAACTGGGATTTGCCTCAGATTCGGGCGGCCTTCCGCTGGTACGTGTGCGCGGCGGCGACGAAGAAGCGATGGCCTGCAGCGTCTTTGGGGCCGAGACTACACGGGTAGTGTGACTGCGGCGAGTCAGTGGGCTGATGTTGCATACGATTGGCAGTATAAATGTGCTGGAAAGATGGTGACAAGAAAAAGTTCCAGGACTGGAGCGCGGAAACGCGATGTCATGTCTCTATAGATTACCAAGCGTGTGTCCAGGAGCAACCCGCCGCTGGCCACGCGCTTCTAACACCTACAATACGGGCTTCACCGTGTGAGCAGGTTCGAGCCACTAGGACCCCCGGACTCACGCTTTTACTTCTGTTGACTATTGTCGCGGACGCTGCAGATACTCTGGCCGTGGCCGATCGTTGACGAGCGCCTCCGCGACGAGCATGATGTTCAGCGCCGCACACACGTCGCGATCCCAGAACGTCCTGCAATCGCTGTTGGTACAGTGCAAGACATTGCGAGAAGTGCGCGCCTGATTGCGTGCTTGTGCTGGTGGAGCTGGCTGCACTACAGCAGCAGGTGGGGTTTCTTGGGTGGTGCGTGTCCTCCGATCGAAAGCAGTCTGCGTCAGGTTGCCGTGGCAGTTGAAGCATTTCTTGCTGGTGTTGTATTCGTCGATCGTCCGCACAGTAGCCCGCCTTGCCATCTCTTTTGTAAACCCTTTTAGCGGTGGATGTGACCGCCCACGCAGCCCACGTGGATTGTCAAATGCCCCCACACCGACAAATGTGCCGTCGTTGGCGACCGGAACCACTCGCTCACACACATGGTTCAGCGCCTTGCACGTATATACATAGTTGTGGAAGCGCCACCTTCGGAAAGCCTTCGAAGCGGAGAACGTCACCAGGAAGTTCACATTTCCCCACAGGAACCTGAGCCCGGTCCAGCACGTGTCGGTCGCTGCATACCTGAAGGATGGCATCTGGTCTAGTACAGCGGCGTAGTGCTCTTCTCGACGTTTCAACGCTTCGAACCAGTATGTGCACTTATTGAAGCCTGCAAGGTGGCGGTATTCCGCCGTGCTACATCGCACAATGGTAAATTCGTCCCCAATTGCGGGAGGATGTTCACCCCGCGGCTGCTGCGCTCTTCTTTCTTCTCTCCACGTCCGTGGCCCATGCATGCACCTCCGCTTGCAGCGTAGTCGTCGACGTCGCTTACGACGACGTGCTTGCTTGCGACGCCATTTGGTTGTCGCCGTGTTCTTCGTGCGCTTGATCTTCTTGAACCGGTAGAACCGGCGCGCGTGGAACACGTTGTCGGCAGGGGTGCGGCGCCATGCGGCAGTGCACATTGCGCGTACTCCTGGATCATCGCCGATGACATGCGACGGCATATAATCCAGCGGCAATTGCGGCGTGAACGCTCGTGCGGACAGGAATGGGTTCTCTCTACCAAGGCACTCCCTCGTGCGCAACACGCTCACCTCGTAGCCGTTAGTCGTGATGAAGTTTGCAAATCGCCAGCGGCCGGTCTCAAACTTGGCTACATTGAAGAGCTTCCTCCAGGCAGCGTCCTTCACCGCTTGAAACTCTGGGCTGGTCGGGGATCGGAGACGGCCTCTGCTGCCCGTCACCATGAACTCTTGCAAGGGGTCCAGATCCAGTCTCCGTCGACTGCCTAATCCTCGACGTACGCGACGCCACATCTCCCACAGCACCGAAGTGTTGATGGCAATGTGGCCTGGGACGAACGATGTCGTCAACGGTAGTAAAGAGAAAGCACGGATTCCACGGCGACGCTCGTCTTCTTCGTTCATGTGGGCATTGATATACCGTAGCATTTGATACTGTCGCTCGAGGAAGTAGCTAGTGGCGTTATTGATGTTGGCTGCCGTCGGTTTCACGGGCAAGAACTCACGGAGGTGAGTTGCGCCTTCTCTAATTGGACCCTCCACATCTACAAACTCGTACGCCTCGACGTACTGCGCGTAGAATTCCCATTAGTGGGGATATCGAAGCGTAGTTTGATGTAGTTTTGGGTCCGCCTATAGTACTCGCCCTTGATCATGCGCAGCGCATCCGTCAACATGGCCTTCGTGATACAATCCTTAGCCGATGACCAATTAACGATGCTCGGACGTTCGTATCCTTCGACGGCTGTTCGCTCCCGGCGATATTGCATAATAGTCCGATAGAGGTGTGGATCTCTCCTTTCGTTCGACGCAGCGAAGTTCTCGACACCGACACCAGCCACACATCGCGCGAAAAAGTCGCGGTTGATGGTCGGCATCGGTATTATGCCTCTGCTTTCGATGCACTTGAGCAGATGCAGGTTGGCCAGACGAGAGCTCTCAATGCGGATCTGGTGCAGCGTCCGAACACTGCGCTCCACTTCGGACACGAACACTGACAGCCTCTCCTTTTCTGCATCGTCGGTAGCCTCCACGAGCAAGCTGGACAACTTGCACTTGACCGTAGACGCCTCAGGTTCTACGTGGATATCAATCGCGCGAAAGAGCTCACAGAGATTGTCGTAGTCACTCGAGTTCTCGTGTCGGCGGCGCTTGGAAGATCTACGCTCCGACGCTGTCTCGCCCAAGGCGAAGCGATGGTGCGTACGGCGCTTCCCGAGTGCTGATGCCATGATTGGACTGGAGAGGCGAACGGCAAATAGCTAAATGACTGAGTTTGGCAATGTTGCGTAGTACTTGATTGTTGGGTTGTCTTCCGCCGCAGCGGGATCTTTGGCGTTGGCGCTATTGTGGTTGATTAAGTCGGTATTGACGAACGCTAGTGCGGTTGCCTCTGGAAACGTCGAAGGTTTTGGCCCCCGAAGGTTTGGTAGACGCAGCCGTGGTATCTTATCTCGTGCGAAAAAGCAGTTGAAGTGCGTCTGGATCACGAAGCAGTGACGCTGGTGGTGCATTGATCGTTGGCTTCTCCTCCCTTTATGAGATTTGTGCTCTGTATCGTGGCTCTTCGATTCTATGTTCTTCCTAACACTAGCGGCCACTTTAAGTTCAAGGGGTTAAGTAGCGAGCCACTCTAGTAGCAGCCACCTCTTTAGCCGCGAGCCACTTTTACTTTTAGTAGCTACTTGCACCATGTAGGTCCAAGTTCTAGTTCTGGATCTGGCGTTTCAGGATCTATTTTCGGGAAGTTCTATTTCTGTAGCACTTGTGTACCGTACCACATCGCTTATGAGTGTGTGGTGCACATCATACTCGTCGTCTTCACCTAAGGCGGTTTGTCTTATTCTTCCGTGTGTGTCTCCACCGTCACCATGCAGCAAGCTACTGCTCTTTCCAACGGGGACCCTGACGACGGCGACCGCAAGGCCAAACTTCGAGCTTTGCTTGACCGCGCACGCGTGAATCGCGGTCTCCAACCGGAACTGAGCGACGACGCAGCAATTGGCCACCTCGAAAATGTTGACGAATCGATGGACGTCAAGCCCCCGCGCATTAAAACGGAGCCAACCGAACTACCTGCCTCTTTACCAGCCAATGGAGCCAATGAACCCCACAAGGCGACGCCCAAGTGCACGTGCAGCCACAATCACCAGTCATCAACAGCGTCCTCGAACTCCTCCAGCCCCGTCCACAATGAACCACAAGCTTTAGCAGTCCAGACTGATGGAGAGAGGGAGGGCAGCAGTAGCAGCAGTAGTGCTACACCTCGTGTCGCTGTCCTCAGTTCTGCTCCAAAGCCGCGCATTGCCGATTTAACGGGTGGCAGCAGAGATCGAGTCCCGAAATTGCAACAGCTCAAGCCACTGGAAATGCCGAGAAACAACGCTCTTCCGCAGCCACAACCGGAGGAAAAGAATCACGCTGTGAAACGTGAAACTCTACCTCCACGAGCCCAACCAAAGCAGCCTCGGAAGACCACACCGCCTCCAACTAACCCTACGGCGTCTTATAAGAAGCTGGAACTCCTCACGCCCGATGAATACGAAGACTCTGAACTCCATGGAGATTTCCAACACATGCTGCACATTTTGATCCCCTCCAATGCTATTACAGCACTGCTGGAACGACGTGGGCAACCGATCCAGACCATCAGCCACCAATCAGACTGCACACTGTCCATTCGCGAACCAGAGGCGTCACCTTTTAAAGACGATCGCTTACTCCGCATTTACGGCAAAGCCAAGTGCATCAGCTTGGCTCAGAGACTCGTCATCGCGTACATCCGGGCGTACCGAACGGAGAAAGGAGATCCGAACTATATGGATCTGTCGGAGGAAGCTCCACCTGTTGCTCTACCTGCCACGTCCATCACAAAAGCCATGAGTGTAGCTGTCTCCTCCGGCAAGAAGAACGAGCTGGAGATTACGAATCCGTTTATCTGGATGGTCCAGCGTGAGGAGGTGGGCAAAATGATGGGTCGACAGGGCAATATCCTTGCAGGTATCCGCCGCGACACTGGAACTACGATCCATGTCGATGAGGATGTAATTCCTGGGACCACGGAGCGTCGGGTGGTTTTGGGAGGGTCTGTGGAAGGTATCGCTGCAGCCATTGAAGAGATAAAGACGAGAGCCGGTGGACGTCCTGAAGTATCTGCAAGCGTGGCGGGCGGTAGACTTGGGCAATATTTTGCCATCCCATATCATGCCACTGGCTGCCTCATCGGTCCACAGGGCGCTACAGTCAAAAGCATCACTGAGCGCACAGGCGCGCGCCTACAAATTCCTTCGGCAGAAGACCTACCACTGGGTAGTATCAACCGCATTCTCCACATGCAAGGTACCCCCAAGCAAGCTGAGCACGCACTGCGAGTCGTTGGTGCTAAGCTGCGTGACTACCTGGCCTCGTCGAAGTGTCCAAGGACGGTGACTCCGTCTTCGACTGGCCGTAAGGGCGACAAAGTCACTATCAAGATTCTAATGCCCTCTAGAATATGTGGATTTATGCTGGATAATCGCGGCAAGCTCATCCGCGAGATCTCAGAGAAGTCGGGTGCTTACGCGCACCTATTAGCCCCACACGACGATGAAAACCGAGTTTGCGTCTTCACAGGCGAAATGAGCTGTGTGCTTCGGGCGCAACGCCTGGTTCTGCAGGTCGTTGCAGGAGACGCTATTTCTTCGAAACGTGTTATTCCTCCTAGGAAGCGGAAGCGCTCACAGCGAGATGAAGAAGAGGAAGAAGAATACGCTGAAGTGGCGGAGGAAAACGATTACATGGAAGATGAAGAGCCTTATTACGATGATGACGCGGAAGAGAGCTACTACGAAGATGACTATGAAGAAGTTCCCAGAATGCCAGTAAAACGGCAAACCATTCGTCGACTACCAGCACATCGTCGACGTCCTCGACAGGACTATGAAGAGGATGAAGACCAGTACACATATCACAATGGTTTGGATGAGATCGAGTACGAAGAGCGTCCGCACCAACCAGTTCGTCGACGACCTGTTGCCACCCGCCCACGCGAGTACATTGAGGACGAGTATGCGGTGGACGAGTATGCCCACAATGGATACGACCACAACGATCAGAGGTCGTACGAGATGTCTCGACCTCGACTAGCTAAGAGACCTGCAGCTGTGCGCCACCAACCTCTTAGGAGGCGTCGGGAGGAGTACGATAACGAGTACGAAGAGTATGGCGACGAGTATGACGACGAGTACGCCTACGCAAACGACGGTAGTGATGATGAATACGAGCAGCCAATACTTGCCAGAAATCAAATGGTAAAGCGGCGAGCCATTGGTAGTCGACCCGATAGTCAGCGTCCTCGTCCCGTTGTACTCCCTGGCCGAAAGGTGCAGATGGTTGTGCCGAAGTCGAGTCCTCGTGAAGCACGTCCCAGAACAAGCCCCACTGAACGACGCCGCACAAATGGTAGCATCAGCATTCGTCCTAGCAGCCGAGGTGGGAGTGCGAGTTCACGCCACAGTGCTCCTCGCGGCGGTGGTAGGGGAAATGGTCGCCCCAGCAGCGCCAGTCGCGGTCGTGGTAATGGCAACAAACGCCGTCGACAGTGACAAACATAAAAGAACGGCTACAATATCGAGTTACCCGTGTCTGCCAACAACGCAAGAGCTTCATATTTATCCTCTATTACCGCCGGACAAGAAAACTCCAGCCGCAGTGGCCGCAGTGGCGCATGCAATGAACGATAGACCCAAGTAAAGCGGCGATTTGGGTGGTGACTCGACAGCTTCCCGCCTAAGCTCATCAATGGGCAGCCCATGGACTCGGGCATGCTGAAAGTCACCGACGGGTGATCGGCGCATAGCTCGATTCTCTTCGATTCCACCGGGGCTATTCATTTCGGTAGCTCCGCTAATCACGCACTGGTCATTCAAGAGGTCCCGCCGCTTAAGTATTGATGGCACCTTGGAAGACTCCACCCCCGTTTGCTGCTCGTCCCCGATTTCTTTCTCTTCAACCATCCCAAGATCGCCCCCTGAAGACAGGGACAATACGCTGCGCTTATCTTCAAGAGTAGATGCACCTGCTGCGCTTGCATCTTCGCTCACGGTAGCACCGGCACTGGATGTAGCTGCTTTATCGACCCAATTCAACTGCAACGACATTTGTCGACGCTTCTTCACGTCCCCAGTCGAGCCCCCCACATCGTTCTTGATGGTCTCAATCTCTAGTGGTGGCAGCTGAGAATGCGGCGTTGTGATCGACTCGACCTCATTTCCGCTATCGCTGGCGCTCATGGTATTCCCCTTCTTTGGTTCTCGGGCTCCGAGAGCCAACACATCAGCAGCAGTCACGGAGGGACTTCCAGTACACAAGGTCTTGCGTCTTCTGCCTCGCATTCGGCCACCTTCTGGACTAGCCTCGGTCGAGTGTTGACGACGGAGGATTCTGTTTTCCAAGCGGAGAGCTGCAACCTCGCGCGTGGCGTCCTCCAGTAGCTGATCCATGTCTTGGGTCTCTTTCTCGCGAATTTCCGCCGCTGCATCACCACTGCCACTCTCTGCGCCGTTTTCGGTTCTACTCTGTTGTTGCTGCTGCTGAAGAAGCGCATTCTCCAGTTGCTTTTGCAGCTTCTCCAGCGTCTCAGTAACTCGCTGGGTCTCGGCTTGTGCACTCGCTGTGCGGTTCTCCGCAACTTGCAGTTGCGTCGCTGCTCGAGCTTTACTTTGTTCCAGCTTCACCACGAGTTCTTCACGTGCTGCCAGACGCGCGCGCAGGTCTTCACTCTCAGTTTCCAACCGCCGAGCAGTACGACGCAGTGTGTCTCGCACGGCTTGGACGTTCTCGACCTCCTGCGTTAGCTGCTCTAGCTGAGTCGTAACAGACTCCAAATCCTGCTGCACGCGGACAGTCTCGAGGTGCTGATCTATGTTGCGGTGATGCAATTGTGTGATCTCCTCTGCGAGTTCTCGCTGCTTCTGCTGCTCACGCTCGCGAGCAAGCTCCAACTCCAAGCATCGTCGTCTCAGTTCGTCTGCGCGCTGTTCAAGCTGCGTCATCTCCACTTCTCGAGACGCGCAGCGTTCGCACGAGTCGGTTCTGTTGAAGCTTCCGGAGCGTGAGGTAAGCGACGACCGTCGCTGTTGCTGGAGCTGCTGCATGTGACTGAGTGCGTTCTGTCCCGTCGAATCCCAAGCATCATAACGCTGCAATTCCGTCTCCAGAACTGCAATTTGGTCACGGAGACGCTGAGATTCTCGCACGTACTGGTCGCGATCAGCCTGTGCAGTTTCAAGTTCATCGTGCAAGGTGTCGACCTCTTCTCGAGCCGTACTCAGCTCCTCCAGCAACGAGTTCCCAGCATTAGCAGCCAAGCGAAGATTGTCCTGCTCTGCCGCCAGCTCCATTAGAAGTCGGGCCAGCTTCTCCTCCAGCAGTCGCTCTCTCGAACTCGCAGCGTCGTCGTCCGCTTCCGGATTGTTGTTGAGGTGTTTGGTGCCTGCTGAGAGCCCGACGCTGGGGCTGCGATGACCATCGTCGTCTACCAGCAAGTCGACGATCAGCTGTCGCACGTGGCCGAGCATCTCGTGCTCTCCAGTCTCGTGCTCTTCGACGTCACTGGCTTCGTCCTGTCGGTCTCCGCTCATCAGACGCAAGCGGCTGCTGCTGCTGCTGCTCGTCGTGGGTGACGCTAGCGCCCATTGCTGGTTCTTGGGACTGTTGCAGGCCATCGAAAGAGCTGCTTCTTAGTCTTAGAGCGCTGGATGGAGAAGTGCGATGCAACGCCGGACTATTTGCCAAAGCGGATGTGGGGTGACTTCAATTGCACTTGTCTGCGCGTGGCGTCCAGCTTGAGTGAGCTCAATTGAGCTTCTCGTTGATGGCGTTGGTAACGGCTTTACTGGAGCTCCTGGAGTAAGGTACATAAGTGTACCAACGGTTTGGTACAATCTGGCTACTCGGAACCTATATCTGGAAGATGTGGAGGTTGGCATGGGGGGCGAGGACCTTCCTTCCATCTTGGCTTGTGCCATTGCAACTCGACAGTCGTCGCTGCATCGTGAAAAGCATTGAGTGCCAAGCGCTGACGCGCTGCAATTCGCTTTGGAACTTCAGCAGATCAATTGCGTGGAACTGAAGTTGTCGTCTGGACGTGAGAGTGTCGGAGTCCTGCGTGACGTTGAAGTTGGGGCTGTAGACGAATGGCGCACCTCAGTAAGGCAGCAAAGGTCTTTTTATCTTGTCGATCTCTCGTGGTCTAACAGGCTCGGATGATGGTGCTGTACAGGTGAAAAACATGGCGATGCTTCGCGTCGGCGAGGCGAGTTAATGCGGGACCGGATGCAGATGCTGGCAATCCGCACAAACTACCCCGAGGCCTTCCATCGCTCTAGACGAAGTGTCACGGCTTCGGCTGCGACTTCGACGGCAGTCGTTGCGACAAACGATAAAGTAGGGGCGAACAACACTACTGGTGCCTCTGGGAGCGACAGCGCGTACCCGTACCACCAGCGACGAACACCTGAAGAAATGGCCGAATTCGTACGTTTCCATCGAGGACGATTAGCTTGGTATTAGACCTAAGAGTTGTATTGTTTTGTCTCGACAGAGCCGTCAGTGTGAGCAGCGAGTGGTGCTTGCAAGAGAGAAGGAGATTCTCAAGCAGAGGCAAGCGCTGGCTGTCGAGCAGGAGCGCCAAGCTCGCAGTCAATTGGCGGGTGAGGCGGCACCAGCTCAGGCAGCTCAGCGACTACGTGAACGGCGGGAAAAGCAGCGTCGCGCAGCTGAGGCAGAGCTAGAGGCACTCGTAGATCAGCAGGACTCGTCTTTGGAGGCTATGAACATAGCTCGGATGCTGTCACCTCGATTCCAAGAGCGCATAGAATATGCCCCTGCTGTAGCAAAATATTCCACTGCAGATGAACGCGTCAAGCAGCTCCTTTCCTCTTCGCGTGTAGGATCCTACTATCAGTGAATGGTTTCATGATTAAATCGATGTTCAAGATCAACGTCTGGTTCATTGTACTTCTAGAAGGGCCCACGTAGACTGCATTTGTTCTTGGCTAGCGCGTTGCCGTACTTGGTGTGCATGGTATGGCGACGATGTTTGTCTGTAGCGGCTTCACGAGGCTCGATCTTACGCGGATAATAATCCAATTCAGCCTGCGTCGAGAAGCGGCCAGCTACGTACAGGTTGTATCGCTCTTGATCCACCGCAGCACTTGCAATGTCTGGGCCGTGTTGGCCTTGCTGTTCTTCCCACTTTTGCGCTAAAGTGTGGATCTTGGAGGTCGTAGTTGCTCCGTTTCGAGGAGCAAGCTGCTTCAAGTACTTCCGAGAGAGTTTCTTCGTCGTGTGCAGGAGTTTAGTCTGCAAAATAGTTTCTTGTTGGCGCAAAGCATTTCGTTCTGCCTCAGTAGGGCTCAACTCGCGTTGGGGTGGGGTCTTTATGCAAGATTTTGCAGCTTCTTTTGGCGCAGAACTTAGTGCCAAGTCCAATGCATCCTGCTCAGTCTCTGGGTGCTTCTTCGATCCTTTGAGTTCTCGAGCAATTGCTCGAGACAGCTCAGGCGCTGATACAGAGGAGCTTAGCGCTGCGTACTCGTCCAGATCTGAAGTCCGAATAAGTTTGCCAGCGATCAATCGACGTTGCGCCGGTGTACCGTGCACAAACTTGGTCTTAATCTGCCCGCCAAGTGGAGGTGGGTCCTTGGCGAGTCCGATCGTGTTCATGTCATGCACTCGTGGTCGGTCAACCTGTAGATATCGTAGCGAGTCGGCCATCTCGATCTTAGCCAGTTGATGCATCTCCCGACGAACATTTGCAGAGATGCCTTGTGAGCCAGTGATCTCTTCCGGAGAAGAGCGAGCTAACAAATCCAAAGTCGACAAGCCCATCGGAGGGTGCCGCACGAAAGCCTTCACATCGCCATTACTTGCATCGAGTCCCATTGGTGCCGTGACGAGGGCCTCGAGATCCCCACGAAATCACGACTGAACTGGCAAACAAATTCCTCCACAACGGCACCACGAACCTCAACTATATAAAGCGCCATGACAATCGCAGCGAAGTCGTCCTGGGATAAGGTCATTGCCGACCAGGCCAAGATGATGTCCTTTGAACGAAAACTCGAGGGTGATCCGGAAATGTGAGAGACCTTGGAATCGCTCGACGTCGGTGTTCGCCACAATCCGAATAGCAGTGTTCAACTCAAGCAAACCAGCCTCAACAACCACCACCACAGCCATGATCCGGCCGGTGTCGCTCCAGCAGCTGCAGTCGCCGCGAAAGCCTCGCATCGACGCGCTTTTGTCGCCGTCCTCACCGCTGAAATCTTCGGCCACGACAATCCTGAAGTCACCGATCAAGAAACACCTCCAGCATGCGTCGGCTATTGCATCAGAAACATCTTCGGTTGGTGCCACAGCTCCATCCATCGAGGAACTCGATCGCGTTCCGTCATCTCGCCATGGCCCATTGAAAGCCAAGCTGCGCGCCTCAGTTCTGCAGTCAGTATTGCGTCTGCTGGATCAGGACGTGAACGCTTTGGCTGGTGCCCAGGAAATTCTTCAGGCTGCAGCGGCACTTCCGCTGACTGAGCCACATGTGCAACGCGCATGCGTGCAAGCTCTACGGGAGCTTCATGAGTCCAACACGACGTCGATGCCACCGTCCTTCGTCTACGACGCTGGATCCTTCTCGACCGCGAATTGGGACTCACCAGTTCCACCACCAAGTCCGCGGAAGCAGGTTGTACAGCAGACACGGAGCAGTGGACGCCCCAAAAGCGTGACGGCGAGCTCACTGCACCACTGCAAGGAATTTCTGCTCGCCTGTGCCAACGAGATCCACGAGCTGGAAGATGATCACCCGATGAAGTTCGACTATGCTGAGGACACCACGTCGACCTCTAATCGCTCCGTGTCTTCGGAGAAACCGTGCAAGCACTGCGGCGCTGCAAACTTCGACTACGCGTCGACGGTGCAGGAATCCTTGGATGCTTCCGTTGAAAGCGACTGCTGCAGCGAGGACAATGACGACACGCGAGCTGATCAGGGCTCCCAGTTCTCCGAGGTGCTTCACCGCGCCGAGTACATGAGCGAAATGGACGAGGACGAAGAGATTGAGTCGTCCAACCACAAGTTGTCGATGAACGACCGAGTGGTTTGCCGTCGGGTTCTTCGAGCTCTGCACCAACAGGTTCAGTCCCAACGTCGACGTTCAACTGCGCCCAACCTCGCGTTGAAGTTCCGCGTCTTCGAGGCTCTGAAGCTCCAAGCGAGCCTCAACCGAAAGCGACTCGCCTTCCAGCAACTGAAGACTGGGCTTCGTTCACGTCACCAGCAGAGCCCGTCGGTATCCACGACCGTGGTCAAGCCTCGCATAGCGATTCCGATGAACTCGACCTTCCAGACGCTGATGGTTCACCACTCGGACGTGCTTCTGCTGCTCCTGGCACTTGTCTTCCTCGCCAACCTGCCAGCAAAGTACATCATGTAAACACAAAAGCACCAGTCATCGCCAGCTAGTAGCAAGAAGTTAGTCCATGAATTACTACCACTAGAGACAACGAGGTAGGATAGCAGCGCAAGTGACGTCAGAGGTCTCAACATAAATTACAATGGCGGCGTTTTAACACTCAGGTCGGCAGCGCATAGAGCAGCACGAGGTTTCCTTCGCTCTCGCCTGCTACGAGCCGCCAGGACACTATTGAGCCTGGCAGCATCGTTCACTCTCCACTCACTTCCTTCTCTAACCCACTCATCCAATCCACTTACTCACAGGCCGCCAGACGATCGCATCAACCCTCCACTTCTCTCAGCGAGGAATGTGCCACTGGGCACCACAAAGTCCGTGAATCGACCGAATCCAGACCCTTGCGCCGCTATCGCCACGTGCAGACATCTAAGCCACTCCTTCATCTCGCCCTCCGTGTACGCACTGAGCAATACCCGCCCCTTCTTGCCTCGGATAGCAAAACGCCACATCGTGGCTTGAGATCCATCGAAGACCGAGTCGCGGGGCATAATCTCAATACTTTTAGCGTTGCACTTGGCCAAGTCGATCTCTCCTCTCTTGCGTCCGTGTTCCTCTCGGAAGAACGTCATCTTGGTGCTTGTAAGCACGACGTAGCGCACCTTCCAGCCTCCAGAGCGTAGTCCAAAACCCTGTTTAAAGAGCAAGCCGGACTTGATGACTCCCCCGCGTGGCACATTGGCAGCGCGCACCATGACGCTCTCTCTAGACAGCGTGAAGCCGTCCTCGTCCACTATGAGCGTGCGTGGGAGTCTCGACGGGTCGCAGATGATGGTGTCGATGTCGTTGTCGTCGTCCTCGCTCTCCATCCGCTCCAAAAGAGGGATGGGGCCGGAAGCAGGCATGGCCATGACCGCCACCAAGGACTCGGCTCTGTTGAGTCGGTTGCTGTTGTTGACGTAATTCTCCTTCTCCTCCTCTTCGTCCACTGTGGACACTGCGCGATGGTCACGATTGCGCTGCGCTGCAGGCGACGGGGTGTACGTGGAGCCGGCATCCGAGCTGCCGGCCTCGCTGGGCTCGTACCAGTCGTCGTCGCTCGTGTCGGACGCGCGCGTGGGGGAGCGGCTGTGGTCGTCGCTGGCTCGGCCAATGGCGCGCAGTAGCTGCTGCTTGTACACGGCGTTCTGGTGCTGCTGCTGCGAGACGCGCAGCATTCGCGAGGGGCGGAAGGCCAGCAGACTCGGACGCGGCAGCAGCTCCTCGCTCTGCGGGTCCATCATGGCGGGCACCTCGGCGTCGTAGCTGTCGTAGGCTAAACTGTAGCGGTCCGATTGCCAGCTGGGCAGAGCGCTGGGCTCCAGTACCGCGCGCGGGGCGGCGGTGGACGCGGGCGACAGCTCTCGTCTTGGCGCCATGCTTTGGCAACTGGAGTGACACCCCAAGAGGTATGGAGAGCTGCTCGCACTTTAGCGGAGGCTACGAGCGATCAGGTTTACGGTTTGTAACGAACTGAACACATGAGGGAAGTGGCGATAACGAACTGTGAAAAATGGTGCGGCGGACAGAATGCATATGTTGACCCGACGGTGTATAACGGGTGGGTGTAGACCGAAAGACCTGTGATACCCGATGCCACGGCGAGACTAGGTGCGGCGGTCATAGTGTGGGATATCTCATGCAGAGCGACAGGAGACGAAGCGGCGCAAGTCGCTGGCTACTTCAGGGTGGAACGGCGCCTTGACTGGCGAGACTGCCTGTGTGTGGGTCTCTCGCTGCGGGCAAGTCCCCCTTGCAGCAGACGAATTTGTGAGATCTCCGAGTGTCCCTGGGCTAAAGGAGCAGAGCTCTTCCTCGCTGCCAGTTTGCTGCGGCAGAATCATTTGATCCGATCCCCCTCGTCCATTCCGCATGCAGCGCGCACAGCGGGAGAATCGGCTGAAAAAAATGTTCGTTAATGCGAACCCCAACGGCAGCCGACAATCCACCTGGTAATGACTGCATTGCAGTCGGTGCTTTGGATTTTCACTGAGACGCTGGTGAGGAGCTCGTCCAGGTCCTGTGGCTCGCGACGCTCCGAAACAGCCGACATACGCCAACGAAATCCCCTCTTCTCGATAGGCTTCTCGTTCTAAAGCATTCTTAACTACGCCTCATAAAACCTGTCATCACGAAGCACCACCACCATCGCCAGTTTACTCGAGACTTTCCCCGGTCTTCGCGTGTTTGAAAAAAAGCGCTTCCTTCTGGATCGTGAGCTGAAAAAACACAGCGCCATTGTCGCATCGCACCCACGCTCACACGACAATCGAGTGCGTCGCTCGCTTCATCGTTAGCAAGTTGCTTGGCTGGCAAATTCGCTGTTGGAACGGCCTTGTGCAAGTTGACTTCATGGAAGTCACGAATGCGCGGAGTCAAAATATTTACGTACGCTACACAAAATATATTTTTGCAGCGACCTTCACGGATGGAGGTGAGCTTCAAGAAGAAGAGCAAGCGCTCTGCAGCGAGCAAGAAGCGCGCTCGCCAGCCTCTAGAGAGCGCAGAAGACTCTTCACTCAATGAAACAGATGACGCAGTGGACGTGGAGCAGATCCAGCGCTCGATCGAGGAGCTGCGCGAGGACCAGCGACTGAGAGAGCAGATTCTGAAGGAGGAACTGGCCAATCACAAGGCGGAGGCGGCCAAGAAGCAGCGGAAGACGAAGGAGACGCCTGCAGAGAGCGCTCAGTACGGTCTGCACGACCCCAAGAAGGACGGATCCACAAATCAGAAGCTGCTGACGCTGCTGGACGGACAGTTCACGGGCCAAAGCGCCACGACCGAGAAGGACCAACATGAGGAGCTCATGAATAAGTTTATAGAGGAGAGGCTGCAGAAGAGGAGGAAGACAGAGAAGCAGGTCGTGGACGACGCAGCTGCAGCTCTGAGGACAGCGGAGGATAAACTATTTGAGCTGCCGGAGCACTTGAAACCAGATGTACCAAGTACTAGCAAGGATTACGGAGACGGAACAGAAGGAGGAATGCTCATGGGCAATGCAGGTATTGCAGAGGTGGAACTGCCAGCGTCGTTTACGGAGAAGACGGAGAAGGCGACGAGGAGAGCGTTGAAGGTGAATAAAGCGGGTGCAAAGCTCGATGCGATTGGAGGCCTCGCGAACTCGGCGCTGCCGACCAACTTCAGCACCGACTTCAATCGACACAAGACGGACTACGTTGCAGAGATGAAGGGTCTGAATAAAGGTGCGCTAGATGGTGGCGGGTGGTGTATTTCGTGGCTGCTAGATGCTGATGTGCTAATGTGGTATTGATTGTTTACCTGACAGATGAACAACGTGAGCGGGGATTCCACACTGGTGGGTTGTTGGCTTTTGATCGTTGGTGCAACGAAGTTGCTAACATTTTGTGGTGGTGTTGTGCACAGTCGGCAAGAACCAGGCGAGCGACGATCGAGCTGTAGCTCGATTCCGGAAGTCCGAGAGTCGTAAGCTGCGTTAATAGAGTTAAGTGCGTGCAATGGCAGCACTACGCGTTGAAGGAAAGGTCTTCTACGACACCTACATGTAGATCGGCATATTCTCCTTTGACTTGACACCGTTCGGCAAACGTATTTGTAGCCATTTCAGAATGTGTGTGTCCCACACAGCTCAATCCCCTCTTCAGTGACTACTAGTGACATCGTTCCGCCCATAGTCTGACTCGAAGCAATCGGCCGCCGCCACGTCACGGATACGAGGCAAGACACGCAGCCTTCGCGGAGCTCCTGGGGCCAAGGCATAACATAACGTAACGCAGCAGCAACTCCGCAGTAGACATGAGCTGGTTATGGGGTAACGAGACGACGGAGCAGGCGCAGTTCGTGGTGAGCGCGCTGCAGAGCGAACTGGACGAGCGCGAGACCAAGATCAAGGCGCTGGAGGCGGCTCTCAAGCGGGAGCAGCAGGACATGACGTCGCTGTTGGAGGACGAGGTGAAGGAGCTGGAGACGCGACGCAAGGCCATCGAGAAGGAGCTGGCGAGTGTGGACTCGCTGATTAAGGAGAAGCAGAAGCTCATCCAACGCAGCAAAAGCGACGCAACCAAGAAGAAGAAAAAGACCAAGAAGACCAAGACACCCGTGAGTTCTCCACGAGCTGCTGCAGTGGAAGGAAAGCCAGAAGCTGCAGCTGCTAATGGGAATAGCAAGCCAAAGGAGGAGGGGAACGAGGCGGTACTGTCGCCTAAGGCCAAGAAGAAACCGCAAAAGAAGAAAAAGGCAACTGCAGAGTTGAAGGAGGACTCGAAGGCGGTGCTGCCAATGGACAAGAACTTGAAGATGGTGGCGAAGGAGGAACCTGACGTCGCCTTTATCATCCAGCGCAGCAACGTGAGTGGGGAGGGTTTTCTGTGGTTCATGTTGTTGATTTTACTGATGTGTTTTGTTGTTGATGATGATGATGGTAGAACTCGAATACGGTGGTGTATGCTGGATGCAAGACGGCGGATGGCAAGTCGCTGGACGCCACGACACCGATCAAGGTGTACTGGATCATGTATGAGAAGGAGGGCAACCCGCGTGAAGACCTCAATATGATTGAGCGCAACACGGCGTATGGAGTTACGTCCAAGCCGTCGGATGTGCCGGGTGAGCACATGGCGGCCATCGCGTCACTGCGTGATCGCGACTGCATTCTTCGACTGGATAAGCACGGAAATGTGATGGCGCTGACCACCATCAATGGCAAAAAGGGCATGCTACTGCGACGTGTGTTCGTGCAGATGACCACAAGCTGGGGCATCCCGACGGTGGACTACGTTGACATCTTCGGCGTGGATCCAAATACCCACGAGCCCGTGTACGAGAAGAAGAAAAACAAGTAACTAGAGGGAGGCGAGAGAGCCCAACCCCATTCACGGCCGTCTATGTGTGAAAATGCAGTGCTTCTTCCTTTTGATCAATCATGCTACACGCGACGAGTCTAAATGGCACGTCGCATCATGACGAGGGCTGCAGCACCAAGTGTAGTGCCGAGCACGCCGCGCAGAACATCCTCAGGCACGTCGTGGGTGATGTACTTGGACGTGACGTAGACGCCAACAGCCAGCGAGCCGCCAACACGAGCAGCAGTCGGCAAGTGGATCGACTTGGCTCGCAGATTAAACACCGTCGACGATGCAGCCGTAGGCACCACGGACAGCAGCGACGTACCAATGATGGTCGCTTGCGGCATGTCACTAGCAGCAGTCAGGTACGACGTGATGAGGATTCCTCCTCCCAGTCCACAAAGTCCCGAGATGAATCCCGCTGCAGCACCAGCGAACACGTACTTGGCGTTGACCATAGCGAAGCCCTGCCAGTCAGCCTTGACTCGCTCCATGTACGCCGCCGACACAGCAGCAGACGTCGCTGCAACGGACGGGTGCTCTTCACCTTCTTTCACTGACGTACGAGCCTTCGCGAGATCCTTCTGCTGTGGCACGAAGAACTGCAGATCCAACGGGTCCTGACCGTCGCTCCACTTGGGCATGTGCGGGCTGTTCTTGAGGAAGATGAGCGGCGAGCACAAGAGCATCGCAGTGCCCACCACGAGCGACAACTTCTTGCTCGTCAGTCGGTGCGCAGTCCGCACGCCATACTTGGTCCCAACGATAGCTGGAATAGTGGTAAGCAGAGCCAATGGCACGTTGCAAGCTCCCGACTCGAGATAATTCCACGCTCCCACAGAAGCAGCAATGGCCACAGCGCCCAGAGACGTGCCGTTGATGGCTTGTTGGGGCAAGGAGGTGAACTTGGCCATAGACTACGATACAGTTAAACAAAAAAAAAGTTAGATGACTGTTGCAATGATTATCAGATGACTTAGTTGGTATTTGTAGTACCGGAATGAGGATGATGCCTCCACCGACGCCCGTAAGCCCCGACACCACGCCAGCTAGGCCGCCTATATGTTGCCAATGCAGAAGCAGTTAGAGCACAAGAGGAGGAGCAAAGCAAAGGTTAGAGCAGGAACAAGGTCGTACCGGTGGCGACGCCGACGGAGAGCGGGATGGCGGCGCTCACGGTGCGCTCCTTCGGTGCAGAGCTGAGCACGCGGCTGCCCGGGAGCCTATTGCGCGGTGCATGGCGGGCCGCAGAGGCGCTGGAGCGGCGGAGCGTGCTCGCGAGCATCTTGCCTCAAGGTCCTTGAGGAATGCCAGCGGAACCGTGAGCAGGGACGGGTTTAGCAAACAGTGACGTCGCCGTTCTTATTCAGTGCTGTGATTGGCTAAAATCCTAGTCATTTGCTTTTGCAGCCATGTTGCCGAGACACCTGCGCCGCCGCCTGCTCTCGTCGAAGGCGTCCACGCCACTGCGGCCCTGCAAGACGGTCGGGAATGGAGCAAAGACGGCGTTCTCAAAGCAAGAAACAGCAGAAGAACAAGAAGATAGGGGCGTCGACGCTTGGAGCCACTTCGCGGCCTTCACCAGTATGGACAATTACGTGGACGTTACACTCATCCAGTACAACAAGGAGGAAGGTGAAGACAACAACAACAACAACAACAAGCCATGAAAACCATACCATACACCAGCTAGGGTCTACAACTGCACAGGAGATTACGAGTTCCGTCGTCTTTTTCTTCCAGAAACAAAATATAAAAAAAAACTCTTTCGTACCGGGCCTAGATGAGCATGACCATGGGGTCCTCGCCGTCCTGGATGTACATGACCTTGTTCTGCTCCTCCAGGTCCAGCAGGATCTTCTCTAATTCGGCACGGGGCACTGAGTCGTTTCTGGAGCGACCAATATTCAGTCTCGTCAAGATATCCGTCAGTTTGATGCTGTCGTTCTCGTCGTCCATGTTGGCGTCGCTGCCCATTTCCGACAGTACGTTCAGAACGTCGTCCGACAGCGTAGCAGAACTGTAACAACAAAGCAACACATTAGCATCTGTACAGAGCACATTATAAAACCTTTGACGGCGACGTACCTCCATGTTACCCGGTCTCGTTTCCTTGACTTCTCGGCAGCAGCAGATTTCGTTGGCGTCACTGGTGTCTCGATCTCCAGTTCAGCCATGGCCTTCTCGCTGCCCGTCACCGGTAACGAAGTCTCCTCTGGCCTTGATGGTACGAGTGCATCGTTGGAGTGGGGTTCGGACGCGTCGTGGTACAGCGCGAAGCTGATGAGAGACATGGCCTTCTCTGCGTCCACTGCTTCGATCGTCTTGCTCAGTCGAGCCTTCGCGTGCGCCGATGCGAGCCGAATCAATGTTTCCAAACTACGCGCTGTCACAGGAAGTGTCCGCGCGTTCTGCTGAGAACGGAGCTCTGCGTATCCTTCGGAGATCAGCTCGATTGCGCTATCTGTCAGCACGGGCTGGTAACGTGTCTTCGCGTAATAAATGTACTTCTTGAGAAAATCTAGCGTGAGGATGCCATTGCCGCTGCCAGCGTACGATGCAGACTGATACCCGCCGTGAAGCAGCGGGTCGAACTTCTGAAAAATGGACTTGCCCTTATCTGTTCGCTCGCCAGTGCCTTCGCTAAGCAAAGCCATGTGATCCGTTGAGCTCACCTCGAAGGAGAGGGGGACACCCTCCTGGCCTGGACGAGTATACCGGTGCATACGCAGGACGTGATCGGAGATGTTGCGGTCAGCACCACGGTCCAGTCGGTCGAGCACCACAAACAACAAGTCAAAACGAGACAGAAGAGAGTCCGGCAGACCGATGTTCTCCTGTGGCTTCTTGTTCTTGTTGTACTGGCCGTACACAGGGTTAGCAGCGGCCAGTACACTGCACCGCGCATTCAGGGTGGCGTGAATGCCGGCCTTCGCGATAGTCACCGTCTGCTGCTCCATGACTTCGTGGATAGCCACACGATCCGCTTCACTGTAATTCATCACGACGTCAGCCAAGGTGGAGTAGTCTGCTACGGCAAACGTGCGTACCTCATCTTGTCGAACTCATCAATACACACGATACCTCGGTCAGCCAGCACCATGGCACCAGCTTCAAGACGGCGCTCCTTGGTGTCGGGGTCAATTGTGACAGCAGCTGTCAAACCGACACCGGACGAACCACGGCCTGTGGTGTTGACGGCCAGAGGCGCAATCGTCCGGACAAAACGCAGTAGCTGAGACTTGGCTGTCGACGGATCACCTACCATCAAGATCTGTAAGGCAGTTCAAGAGGGTTAGCTCAACTAATTTTCGTGCGTCTCAGTTCACAAGCAAACTCACGTTAACATCACCACGAAGATGCGTGCCGTTCTCGAGGTTTTTCTCCACACCACCTAGCAGCTGAAGCAGCAGCGCCTGCTTAATCTCTGCATGGCCGTAGATCGACGGCGCAATGGATCGCGCGAGCATATCAAACGTATCCTCGCGGTTGGCAAACGCACGGATGTTGGTCAGATCATCACTCGACATAACAATTCCGTTCACCTCCTTGCCCATCAGTTGCACGTTGTTGGCAATCAACACAGTCCTGAACACCGCCGTGGAAGAAGCCGTACTATTACCACCAAGAGGGCGGTAGATTCCAACCACACGAACCCGGTCTCCAGGCTTGCACTTGTCCACAATATCGTTCTCCACAATAACCTCACACGACCGCGGAAGCTGTCCAAGTGGCGCCGTCTCGGGTGTTTCCTGCATGCTGATCATCTGGTAGTCCTTGTACTGCGAGAGTCCGAACTCCGTCTCCAACAAGTTGCCATTCTCGTCCTTAGTCGGATACACACTCGACGTCGGGGCTCCTGTAATGGACGTGTTGTCTCTGTACTCCCTGGACAGAATAGCATTGGTCTCTTTGCAATAATGCACCGAACGCACAACCTTCGGTCGCACTGCCGAGCATTTCGTAACAATACCATGGACACAGACCATCTGCGTGAGGTACGACGCCAAAAGTCCTCTCGGATTCACATTGTGGTGGCCGAAATCTCCCTCAAAGCCCACGTGGAACTGCATGTCCTTGGTAGCTTCCGCCTCCTTGCTGCCGTACATACTGTCCATATTGAAGACTATCTCCTTGACCGCCTCTTCGAAGGGAGGAACGAATTCCGCCGGATTGCGCAATAACCGGTTCACGATGTTGTCCTGGCCGCCCACCGCCGGGTCTGTGAAGGAGCTGTCGTACTCTCGAAGGTCGTTCAGGTCCACGTTCAACCGCGTGCTCTTCTGGTGCATCATACTGCGCAGTTTCTCGGAATAGTTGCCATACCCTTCCTGCGCAATTGATCCATTGATACAGTGACGAAAATGGTAACAACACACAAGGAAATGTGGTGACGTAAACGTACGTCATTCTCTAGAAAGCCCTGGAAGTACTGTTTGTGGCGGCGGAAGGCCTCGTCCAGCGCGTCCTGCTGCAGCTCCATGGCGTCCCTAACTCGTTACTGTAGCTCTTGCCGCGCGCGCGAATTTCGAGTGGCACTCTCCCCCGTTCAAAATGGACGTCACTGGGATGAGGGAGCACAGAAAGAGTGACTTGCTGATTGCTGATTGGTTGATTCGGGATTCAAATTTGAATTTGTGATTCCCGCGCGAATTTTAGTAGTATTCAAGACTATTTTGGGTGAGTTTGTGTGATGGCTACGATCTGCGACGTGTGAGAAGGATGGCTACATCAAGTTGCACACCTCCGACGTGATCCGCACCACGTGCTTCTTCACGAACAGGTAGTTGTGCGGCCGCTCTTCCTCCAGCGTCTTCTTCTTGCGTTGCAAGTCGGCGATTTCTTCACGCAGTTTCAGTCGCTCTTCGTCGCCGAGGCGAGCCATGCGCTCCAACTCGCTGTTGATCTCGACGAGCTCCACTACCTCGGCGCGATGTTTTTTCACAGTGCTGCAGATCCACAACACCAGCTTCGTGTTGCTACGTAGTGACTCGGGGATGTCAGTCAGTCCCTCGTTGCCTTCACAGCCCACTTCTTCCAATAGCGGACAATCGCAAAGTGTGTGTGGTAGCAGCGTGAGTTTGTTGTAGCGTACGTTAAGCACTCGCAAGTTTTGCAGTCTTCCGAGCTCTGGCGGCAACGTTGAGAGGTCGTTGTAGGACACATCCAGATCCTCTAACCGCTCGCAATACTGTAGCTCGCTGGGAAGCACCTCCAGTCGATTGCGGCGAAGATCCAATCTCCGCAGGTTCACACAGCGTGCGATCTGTACAGGGATGGAGGTGATCCGGTTGTTGGCCAGCAGAAGTTCGCGGAGGAGGTCCAAGTTACCGACAGCTTCGGGAATATGTACGAGTTGGTTCCGCGACACGTTGAGAACCAGTAGCGAGTGTGCGTAGGTCCACACCACCTCGTCCAGCGTCACCCAATGCTTGTCTTGCAAGTCCAAGATTCCATTCTCGTCGGGGACCAGCGACGCGTCGACAAGGTCCTCCATTCCTCGCAAGGAGCGAGGTTCGCCTAAATCCGGCTCGGCAGGGCGTTCATGGAGAAAGCAAACAACATTAAGGTGCGGAAATCGTGGTATGTGCGAAGAAGCAAGAATAGCGTAGTAAGGGAGTTTCAGCTAGCTCCATTTCAGAAACACAGTGTTGCAGTCCAGCTCTGGAAACCTACAGACCATGGTCCTTGCTTAGTGATCACCGTGTGATGTTCAAGTTGTGATGCCAAGCTCATCTTCGCACCACAAGTATCTATGATAAAATATCTCGTCTACTTGTTGAAGTTGACTTGGCGTCCCCATCGTGGTGAGCTTGGGTCTGCTGCTGTTGCTGTCGCTGCGGTTAAACCAGATATCGTTACGTTCATATGGTTTTGACGCAGTCGTTGAGCTCGTTCGCGAAGCTTTGCCGGAGCCTAGTGGACTTGTTCAGTTTCGTTTCGACGCAAGGACAGTCAAACAAAAAGTTGAAAATCCGTCAGGTTTCACTGGGAAACACTGGGAATTCAAGCACACCATCGCGTAATTATGACAAGATCCCATGAAGCATTCGCTTGATACGCTCCACAAATGGTGCTCGAACAACAAGATGCCCGCCTCAATCGCGTAGTGTCCAGAGGATACAGCGCTCAAACCTGCGATGCGTCTTAGTGGCAAATCTTTGAAAACTAGCCCTGACAACGGCCACCAAGGAGCCCGAACAGGCTATTTGATGCCTACTTGCGTCAAACTGCTCGATCTTGCGGCGGTCGCTCGCGCAGCGAAGCCCCACTCCGCAATTTTCTACCGACTGCTCAACGCCTTCAACGAAAATCGGAAATTCTACAGCACCGATGATCGGCTCACGGTTGGTGGTTGCTGCCGTGTCTTGCGTGGCGTTCGGGTTATCGTCGATGATGGCGATCACCAATGCTGAAGATTTGTGCTCGGTTGTCCCGTACTCGTATACGACGGCCATGTCGACCTACCCACAGCTCTCGACGGCCCTGAGCACACTGGAAAACTACGCCATCGCCTCGTGGTTCACGGACCGTTCGTCGAGCAGCGACCGAGCTGGTTTGGTTTCGCGTATGCTGAGCCAATGCTCTGAAGATACTCGCCTCAGTATCGTGGTCTATGGTATCCCCAACAAGGACTGTTCGGGTGGGTTCTCAACAGCAGGAAGCGTGACAGACACCGACAGCTACCGGGCTTTCCTGCAAGAGCTCACGGACGCAGTTGGAGATCGCAAAGTGCTTTACGTCGTTGAACCGGATGCAGTGGGTCTGCTAACTCAAGACGGAGGGTGTGGTGCAGCGGCTGGGTATCTCCAAAATCTCGAAGTTGCGGTGGCTGCGTTATCTGTGAACCCCAATGCTGAGCTTTACGTCGACGTCGGGTACTGGATGCTTGCCTATCCTAGTGGCGCTGCTAAGGTTGCCACCGTGATGAATCAACTCAGCAGCTCAGGACGCGTCAAGGGTATTACGATCAATACGTCGAACTACCGCTCCAACGACGAATGTGCCGGATACTGTACAAACTTCCAGCAGGCGATGGGGTCGACTGAATTAACCTGCGTCGTAGACACTAGCAGGAACTACAATGGCTCGCCAGATAGCAGTTGGTGTAATGTCCCTACTGCAGGCATCGGCAAGCCACCGACGTCGAGTACGGGCTACTCGAACTTGGACTACTTCATGTGGATCAAGGTTCCTGGTGAGAGCGATGGCGAATGTTGGGGTGGCCCGACGGCGGGTTCGTTTTTCCTCGGCGGCTTCACGTTGTTGTGGAACCAAGGTTACTTCGTGAAAGAGCTGGGCATGCCGGAGATTGGCGAAACTTCGGGCTCATCTACGACACCAGCGCCAATTACATCGGAACCAACATCTGTACCAACGTTTTCGCCAGCCACCGTTGCTCCAGCCACCGTTGCTCCAGCGACTTTCGCTCCTGCTACCAATGCGCCAATCACCTTTGGGCCAGCCACCGACACCTTTGCACCCGCGACTGTATCTTCGCCATGGTACACAATGACGCCTGCCACGACTGCTTTGCCAACTGCATCTTGGTCCTACTCGCCCGCCCCCTGCAGATTCAGGAAGCGTCTCCGTTCGTAGTAAATGATGTAGCCTGCATAACGTATCGCCAAGTCTTCATAGCTGATTGCATAGATCCACCCTTTAGATTCCAGTACATTCTCACCATTCCAATGTAACAGATCAAGAGACAGCGTTCTGTATTCACAACGTTCTAGGTAAACAACCCTTACGCCGACACCCACGTGACCTTCTCCTCGATAGGCTTGCGGGCAACCTTGGGGGCCTTCACTCCTTCCTTGGGCACACCGACGTAGAACAAGCCCAAACACTTGTCCTCCTCTCCAAGCTTCAGGTGGTCCTTCATTTCCTGCGACATGGTAATGGGGGGGCCCGAGCTCCAGTAGGCACCAATGTTGTGAGCAGTAGCCACGAGGTGCATGTTCTGCACGGCGCAGGCCACGGCGCACATTTCCTCCCACTCGGGGATCTTGCCACTCTTCTGGCGCTTCATGCAGATGGCGATGACGTGCGACGAGGCCGTGCAGTTGAAGACCATCTTCTTGTATTTGGGCTCCATGAACTTGTCGGCAGGGACCATCTTCTTGTAGATGTTGGCCATCAATTGGCCGAGCTCCAGGCGCTTGTCAGCGGTCTCGAACACTGTGAAGCGCCAGGGCTCCGTCTTGCCGTGGGTAGGCGCCCAGTTGGCGCTCTGCAGCATCTTGTCCAGCACGTGGCGCGGCACTTGGCGCTCGCTGTCGTAGTCCGGCGGGAAGATGCTGCGGCGCTCGGCGATGAGCTCCTCGGCGATCCAGAGTTTGTCTCCGTTGCTGTTGCGCGCCGTCGTCTTGGTCACCGTCCTGATGGTTTTCTTGCCGGGAGCAGACGCGGCGATCTCGGCGCGCAACTTGAGTGCGTAGAGGGCGAGGCCTACGCTTGTGGCGGTGGACACGATGGCCAAGGTGGTGGCGGTCTCGGGAGACAGCATCGTACAGGGAGGAGGGAGACGGAGGTGCCCGATACGAGGGCAAAAGCAAAATGAGCACAGCCAGAAGCTCTGACGTACGTGTGGCTACCATCATTCCATTATTGTAAGCCGAACCATGGCTACTGCCACAAGTGTTTACGCTTGAGCCACCGACTAATGTGCACTTGAGAGGCACGCGCTTCTTCGTCTACAATTGGCCAAGACCGTCGGACCGCCGCCATGCTCCAGATCACACGCCTCAAGGCTGCTCTGCGTCGCCTCCCTCCCACGGCCTCCTTCCGCTCTGCGTCTGCCTCTCTCCAAGCCGCGTCTTCCCAACGGAGAAACCGCCACCAGAAGCCAAGAACTTCCTACAAACTCGGAATCATCGGAGCTTCAGCTGCAGGTTTAACACTTGGCACTGCTCTGTGTCAGCAGCCACCACCACTACAAGAAGAAGAAGAAGAAGAGGGAAAATCTCCAGTAATTCCAGGCCAAGTGCGTCCAGATCTACCAACATTCTCATTCGACGAGGTGCAGAAACACACAGGCGCCAACAAGAGCGACGGCACGTGGGTCGTCTACAAAAACGGAGTTTACGACATCACCAAGTTCATCGCCTCGCATCCGGGCGGGACCAAAATTCTACTGGCTGCTGGCCGCTCTATTGAGCCTTTCTGGCAGCTCTACGCTGCGCACAACCACGCAGATGTCCATAAGATATTGGAGACGCTTCGGATGGGGAATCTACGACCTGAAGATGTGGAGATGCTGGAAGAATTACGCAAAGAGAGATATGGGGACGGACCGTACAGTGGGGACCCGACGCGACATCCAGCGCTGAAGGTGAACTCGAGCATGCCGTTCAACGCTGAACCACCGGCGGAATTGCTGATGCAGTCCTTTATCACGCCCAACGATTTATTCTTCGTACGCAACCACTTGCCGGTGCCTGACGTGGACATTGAGAACTTTACGCTGAAGATATCAGGTGTGGGTGTTGGCAAGGAGAAGCAGGTGGAGTTCACGGTGGATGATTTGAAGAGTAAGTTTAAGCACCATACAGTGACTACGACGATTCAGTGCGCTGGCAACCGGCGAGCAGAGATGTCGGGTGTGAAGCAGGTGAATGGACTGAGCTGGGATACGACGGCGCTGTCTACGGCTAATTGGACAGGTGTATTGTTGTCGGACGTACTTGCGAGTATTGATATTACTGACGAAGATTCACGGCATGGTCAGTGTGAGTGCGAGGTGGGGGAAAACATGGAGACCTGCGATGATTGCAACACTGTTATTCAACACGTGCAGTTCGAGGGGCTAGATGCTGACACAGAAGGCAATACGTATGGCGCGTCGATTCCTGTTGCTACGGCATTGGACCCCAGGAAGGATGTTCTGCTCGCATTTGAGATGAATGGCGATACAATTCCGCGTGACCACGGCTATCCGCTGCGTGTCATCGTGCCTGGTACTGTTGGCGCTCGTAATGTTAAATTCCTGCATCGAATCATTCTTTCGAGCGACGAGAGCCCGAGTTTTTGGCAGCAGCGCGACTACAAGGGATTTCCGCCAAACGTCGACTACACCCGTGACGATTACTGGAAGTTTGCCGGTGATTCGATTCAGGAATTGCCAGTTCAATCTGCAATTACGGAACCCAAGGATGGCTCCGTTCATTACACTGATGATGCGTCAGATAGCTCGATCGTGACTGTCAAAGGCTACGCTTGGAGTGGCGGTGGTCGCAACATTATTCGCGTAGACATATCAGTAGATGGCGGCAAGACATGGACACCCGCGGAACTGCACGAGTCTGGAAAGCACCAAAAGTACAACCGAGCCTGGGCTTGGACTCCATGGGAGCTGGACGTGGAGGTTCCTCCCGGCACGAAGAAGCTGGACATCATGTGCAAGGCTGTAGATGCGTCCTACAACGTGCAGCCAGACACCATCGCCCCCATCTGGAATATGCGAGGTGTGTTGAACAACGCCTGGCACCGAGTTCACGTTTCGGTAGAGGAATCCGACGAGGAAGATGAAGACGAAGACGAAGAGGACTAAATTAAAACGAGTCCATTTTGCTAACTCGTAAACACGGGTATAAAGCCATTTACTTTCCCAATGTACGATCGATCGACTGAAACATGCCTGCACGAGCGTAAACCTCGGCTACCCCCAGCAAAATTTCGCGCGTTTAAGTCCTTGCAGGGTATAGGATCCCCTGTATAGTCTTCAGCATAATATCGGACCACTGCGCCACTGCATCGCGCAGATTCTCAAATTCGTGAAACGAAAGGGGGAATTCTGGTCGCCGGACTTTATAGAAAGCAGCACGCCGCATCGTGACAATCACATCTCCCGCTAAATCTCCCAACTTGCTGTCAACTTGTCTTCTGCTTTCCGTCAAGACAACTGCGGTGGAGATATCTTTGCGGACGTGCTTGTGAGAGAGATAGGGGTACCTCGTGTCCTCATCGACCGAGTCTGCGACCATGACAGCGCACGGTTCGCCCGTGTATCCATCATCATTTTCTCCAAACATGGCCCGAAATGACACGACGTTGCCTTCCGTGGTAACCCCGCTTTCATTCGTCGAGAGAATCCTCGTATTGAACGCTTCTTCATCCACCGCATCATAATCATCTCGAATGGTAATGTGCCCCAACTGCTCCGAGATGATAATCTCCATATTGTTTTTGTAGAACGAGAGTGCGTCATAAACCTGCTGCAGCGATTTAACTCCGCGGAACTGCGTCGTCTCGAAGCGGACGCAGCATAAATCCCCCTGTTCATTCTCGAATTGGTTCTCTGAGAACTGTTTCGTGGTCGGACTATTAGCTCTCCCACGCCCCATCACAAACTCCAATGCGTTGCGAATCTTCTCGTCGCGCATGGCCATTAGCGTCGCCCGCCTCTCCTCCCAGTCCTTGCCTAGACTGATATAACTGTAGAGAGGGTAGAAGTGCTGGTCCATCAGACACTGCGACAGCGTCGACTGCATCTTGGCCACCTGCAATTGCTGCGTGAGCATCGCGGACAGCAGCGTCGAGTATTCCACAGCAACGGGAAGTAGCACCGGGTCCTTCTGCAGCGCCAATTCAGGTGACAACTTCCTCGTCTTGAGCACGGCCACGCCAGATTCCAACAGTCGAATCTCCTCCTCCAGTTGCGTCTGTAGAATAAACACACACACACACACGTGAGATGATCAACCCATTTTACACCCAGGACAATTCTGCAGCACCTTCCGCTCTGCGTGACTGAGTTTGCGTCTCTTGTCGACGTCCATCGCCTTCACTCGAGGCGGACTCACTTTGTCCACGCGAAGTGGGCCCTTGGCGTCGACGTCGACGTAGCAACTCGTCGTAAGCACCTTTCTCTTCCGTCGACTTTCCCACTGACTGCTTCAGTTTCCATAAAAGACCCAACAATGTGGGTCTTTCGGACCCCTAAGGTGCGGCGTCGGCTGCTATTGCCCGCGGCTGGCGGCGCTGCAATTGTAGGGCTAATAGCTCTGCGCGACAATGAAGATATCACCGTGAAGGCTGGAGAGTTCAAGCCGCAGCTGCCGACGTTCACGATGCAGCAGGTGGCAGCGACTCCGAATAAGACGTTGGTGGTCTACAGACACGGCGTCTACGACGTGACGGAGTTCGCACAGAGCCACCCAGGAGGGAGCAAGATCCTTCAAGCAGCAGGCAAGTCACTAGAACTTTTCTGGCAGCAGTCGGAGCCGCACTCGCGCTCTGGAGTAGCGGAGACGCTGGAAGAGCTGAGAATCGGTACCTTGAGACGGGACGACTTTGACAAGATGGAGGAGGTGAAGACACAAGTTGGAGGCATTGGCGCCAACGGTTGTGCCACTGCGGTATTGCAGCAGTTTTTCTTCATTGAAAAAGCGGCCCCGGAGGTGGATTCAGAAGCTTTCGAGCTCAAGATCAGTGGCGCTGCAGGAGAGGAGGAGATTTCAATGTCGCTAGCTGAGCTCAAGACGAAGTTTAAGCAACACCAGGTGACGACGACGACTCGATGCGCCTCCCCTCGATCTGTTGAGGCTTCAAATAGTAAAGTGACGGCACGAGTTCCAGCGAAGTGGACGGGTGTGCTGCTTGTTGACGTGCTGGCTAGTGTCGGAGTCAACACGGCGGGAGACGTTGAAATTGTGCAGTTTGAGGCGCTGGATACGGATACGAAGGGGAGGCCGTTTGGCGCCTCCATAGCTGCGACGACGGCCTTGGATCGAGACGTTGGCGTATTGCTCGCGTATGAGATGAATGGCGCTCCTATCCCGAAGGAGCACGGATTTCCACTGCGGGTCGTTGTTCCTGGGACGACAGGTGTCCGCAATGTCAAGTTCGTCCATCGCATTGTAATCACATGAAGGGTGCAGCGATGGCTAATGCTTGTGAGCTGGTCACGTGGTCGAGTAGTGATGATCGCTTAGTGTGATTGATCCCAGTGGACGAGATCGAAACGAAGACAATGATAGAAAAGTACTGCTTGTGAAGTAGAAGATTCTTCCTGGTGAAAATTGGCATGGCATGGATGGCAATTCCCCCTTAGCGATGTGAACTTGCTGGGACATGGAAGGCTGCGTGCCGCGTAAACCGCGTTCATTAGCCGGCAAGCCCCTACCGACAGAGCTTCACAACGTCTCTGGTGCAATACATGTACAATCATCCTGACACAAACTCTATCCATACAGTCGATTGAAGACCTTCGTTGTCGAGTTTCACAGCCCAGCAACCAACCACATTAACCAGTGCCGTCATTATCGCACCGTTACCAAGGGATGGAATAGGCAAGTAATTATGGTGTGTACTCTCATCGACGCGTTTGACTAGTGCATACAAGTTCGAAACTAGGTTTCGTCTTGGTGGAGGTGTCAAGTGGAAGGAATCGTCAACCGATGCCTATCGAGTCGAGAAGTTCTCGATGAGAACAATGCGTACATCGAATACACTGATCGTCTGTAATCATCAAGCACATCCGACAATGAATCATCTGACTCGCTGCCCGCCTAAACTGCTCCACTCTGACAGCACTCTTCCGTCAGCACTGTGTCAAGCACGTTAGCGTGGCCAACCACATCGCGGCTCTACTCCTCGGGATAAAAGTTTACGATGGGCCCTAGGCGGAGAATTAAAATGGTCTCCGAGTTTCTCTCCGGACGTGTCATTCTCGCTTCTGGTTCGAGTTGGGAAGGTGTCAAACTTCGCTGCAACCAAGACAACGATGCTCACGATTCGGTCCCTCGCTGCTTCGGCACTGGCTTGCGTTCTCCTGTCTTCGCAGGTTTCTGCTGACTACACAGTGAAAGCTGATGCGGCGACGACGGTGCAAGGCACATGGGACGGCTGGGGCACGTCGCTTTGTTGGTGGGCCAACGTCTTCGGAGAGCGCGCAGACATCGCGGATGCTCTTTTCACGCTGAATGAGACCGTAACGTTGGACGGTGCCACGTCGGGGATCCCGGGTCTTGGATTTAACATTGCGCGTTACAACATTGGCGGTTCAAGCAGCAACGTCGTTGATGACAGCGGCACTGAGGTCGCCATGAAGACGTCGGAGAACATGCCAGCGTTCAAGTTCATGGAGAGTTTCTGGCTCGACTGGATGAGCAAGGACCCGGCCTCCACGAGTTGGAACTGGAAAGCGGATGCCAAGCAACGCGCTATGCTCTCGCTCGCCAATGCTCGTGGAGCCAACCAGCTCGAAGCGTTCTCGAACTCGCCGCCGTGGTGGATGACGAACAACCGTGCGACTGCTGGCGGAGACAACGGAAAGAAAGACAACCTACAGGACTGGAACCACGACGAGTTCGCGCTGTATCTGGCTACAGTGGTGAGCAAGGCCAAGGCGGATTGGGGCATCAAGTTCACATTCGTTGAGCCTTTCAACGCGCCTTCGGAGACTTGGTGGGAGTACCCTGGAAAGCAGGAAGGATGCCATTTCTCAGTGGATACGCAACAAGCAATCCTGCCGATCCTTCGCAAACAGCTCGACGCTCTTGATCTGCAAGACGTGGCGATCGCAACTTCTGATGAAAACTCGGCCACAGAGGCGCTGGGGACGCTCACCACCATGTCCAGCAACGCCGACGTTATGGGTACGTTCGAGAAGGTGAACACGCACGGCTACGAAGGTCTGGACGCGTACCGCGGCCCTGACCGCGGCAAACTGAAAGATCTCGCCAACAAGCTGACTAAGAGTCTATGGGACTCCGAGTACGGCGAGAAGGACGGTACAGGGCTCACCATGGCTGAGTCTATTGGCCTCGACATCAACGAGATGGGTGTGGCAGGCTTCGTGTACTGGCAGGCGCTGGACAGCGGCGGCTGGGGACTCATCCAGTCCAACCCGGGCGACAACTGGATCGGCACGCCCAACCCCAAATACTACGTGATGGCGCAGTACTCGCGCCACATCCGTCCCGGCATGACCATCCTCGCTACAGACGACGCGAAGACCGTTTTGGGTTACGACTCGGAGAAGAAACTGCTGGTTGTCGTGACGGCGAACACGGGCGATGGACAGACGATCACGTTCGACCTGGCGAGCTTCGCAGCGGTAGCGGGTCCTATCAACGCGTGGACAACTGAGACGAGCGGCACGGGAGCGCTTTACAAGGCCAGCAAAGTGGACCTCTCGGCCAAGTCGTTCAGCGCAGCGTTCCCAGCCGGATCGGTCATCACGTTCGAGATCGAGGGAGTCACGCTCGCTGCTTAGTTTGGCAATGGACCACCAATTCCTGTTGTTGTTGTTGAACATAACTCGAACCATACGTTGAAGTTGTCCGTTACAAGTGGTAATTTCAGCCAATCCAATTGCAGGATTTTGATTGGCGAGTGTGACCATAATTTACGCCCGTAAATGGCGCGTGCTCGTAGCGCCGTCTTCAAGATGCAACTACGCAGTCGGAAGCGCGACTTCGCTTCATCTGCTACTGCCACCACTATCAACAGCGTCTCAACCCCCTCCCCCCAGAAGAAGCGGCTTGCAAAGTCAAAATCGACGTCTCTGGGGGCCAAATCCGTCGGTCAGAAGGTGGGCGTGGTAGCACCGACCCGTTCCAAGTTCCCCGTGCTCACAGCGCTGAAAGAACGAGTGAACCAAGCCCCAAATGACGCTAAAATCTTGTTGACATACCCGAACTTGGTGCCGGCTCGACTAATTCGTCGATACAAACGGTTCCTGGCCGATGTGATGCTGCTGGACGAAAGCACTGAAGCGTCTGGAAGCAAACTTGCAACAGATATTGATGGAAACGAGGATGGCGAAGCTGAGGGGGTGGTGACTATCTACTGCCCTAACACGGGACCGATGGTGGGGCTGCTGGACGGGCTACCGAACGCCCGTGTGCAGCTGTCGAAGAGCGACGACCCCAAGCGCAAGTATGCGTACACACTCGAGATGATCCAGATTCATGTGCGTGGAATCGCCATTATTCGTTTATGGCGTGGTGAACGTAATGTTGTGCTTGTGTATTTGTGCAGAATGGAGAGAGGGACGTGTGGGTTGGTGTGCATTCTACTTCTGCGAATCGGATGGTGGAGCAGGCGCTTGTGTCTCGATGGTTTCCTGAGCTGGGAGACTACGATTCAGTGCGGCGTGAAGTAAAGTTCGCCAAGAACAGTCGCGTGGATTTTGTGTTGACGACGACTGCTGAGGATGGTACTGCCACCCACGAGAAATATGTCGAGGTGAAGAGTGTCACTCTCGCGGTGGACGGAAATGGTGGAAATTCGTCAAGGTGCGCGGTGTTCCCCGATACGGTGTCGACACGAGCGCAGAAGCATGTCACTGAACTGACGGAGTTGTTGGCCACGAAGGTCAAGACCGAGACTGAAAGGGGCGAAGAGGAGGAGACGGCTGCAGCTAAGAAAAGTGGGGCCATCATTTTCCTGGTGCAGCGTGACGACTGCAACGAGTTTGCTCCGTCGATCCAACATGACAAGAAGTTTGCCGAGTTGTGTGCGGTTGCAGCTAAAAGCGGGATCCAGCTGCTGGCGTACACCTGCGCATTGGAACCTGACGAGGTTAACAAGGCGGGAGTTGTAACACTCGTGGGGCCCCTACTGCTGCGAGACGATGAAGCCTAATGCAAAGTTATTGTGAAGGTGCTTCATGTTGCCATTCTTCAAAGCCAAGTATTTTGCTATGGTGGAGTCGAGTCAATTGAAAATATACTGAGAAGTATTATCTCAAGGCGTCGAGTACACAATGCTTCTCCGCATGCTCCTGATCATTACGTCCGCCCATTGCATCATCTCGTCGTGCAGCTCATCGAGAACAGGCTCCGAAAGCGAGAACTCTGGACGACGTACTTTTAAAAAAATTGCTCGTCGCATCGTGACAACGAGTTCACCTCCCTCGTCAGATTCCATACCCCTTTGTTTACTGCCTCTGCAATCTGCTTGTCGTCTACTAGCCGTCAGCACAATGGCACCCGACGAATCTCTCCGAACGCGTTCGCTGGATCGATACGGGTACAGCTCGTCCTCATCGACACAATCCAAGATGAACACGCCGCAAGGCTCGCCACCAAACCCCTCGTCAGTCTCGCAGAACATGTGCCGGAACGAGATAGCGTTACCCTCAACAGCGATTCCACGTCTGTTTGTAGACACGAACCGACTGTGGAAGGCTTCGTCCTCGATCGTGTCGTAGTCATCACGAAGCATGACATGTCCGAGCTGTTCGGAAATGATGATTTCCATGTTAATCACGAAAAACGATAGCGCATCGTAAACTTGCTGGAGAGAGGTGGAACCAATGAACTGCAGCGTGTCAAAGCGAACACAGCACAGATCCCCTTGATCGTTCACGAACCGATTCTCAGAGAATTGTGTCTTGAACGAGTCCGCACGACGAGCAGGCGACATGACGAAATCGTATCCATTGCGCAGTTTTGCTTCCCTCATGGCTAGAAGAGTGGTGCGTCGTTCCTCCCAATCCTTAGTGAGACAGATACGACTGTAGAGTGGATAGTATACTTGATCGGTCTGAATTTTGCAATTTCAAGACACCGAAGCAGCCATCGCGTCAGTAAGTGATCCACACCATTACGTTTCTAAGCAGATTGAAAAACCTACCAAGCAACACGACAAGGCAAACTGGATCTTCGCGACGTGGGTTTGCTGAAGCTGCTTTGCGTACATGAGCGAAGCAAGCTTTACAGCTAGCGGCCGCAGGATCGGGTCTTCCTCCACAATCCTGTGGGCAGGCAAGCCCTGAGTCTTGCAGATTGCAAACCTAGATTCCAGCAATCGGATCTCTTCCTCTAACGCCTCCTATTGCATCGATCAAACCCGTCGTCCAAACGTTAGCTCCAACAAAACGTCGTCCATGCTGGTTCATTATGCACCTTTTGATCGACAGGATTCGGTTTGCGTCTCTTGTTAGACTTCACGCTGCTGGCATCACGACTTGGACAACCCATGAACGCGTTGTTTCGCTGGAAAGTTCTGTAGTGATGTCGGCGAGGTACGAAGTCTGACCCAAGTCGCTGACCGTGAGTGTGGCGCTGTCCAATGGGATACCCCGGTAGCTGCTAGAGAAAGAGCTGGCCAGTTGAAGTGGCTCCTACTTGGATCCGAACTCGGTTTCCCACTCCTTGAAGCGACGGAGTTGGTCGTGCCCAACGGACTTGGAAACATTGCTCAGAGCTTCCGCAAAGTCCGCCTAGACAAACAAATCGACAAAATCACCTACTCATTAGCTCCACCGTCGCAGCTAATGTATCGAAGCACAGCTAGCAAGTCCCTTTACCTTGGTGACTACGAGCCGCTCCGTCTCCAGCTCGCGGATATCCTCCCCCGCCTCCATCTCTCGACGCATTTTGAGAAGTAACTCGGGGGTATATACGCGCTTGACTGGCATTCGCTTGGCTAAAAGCAACAAAACAAGCTAAGTCCAATCATCCAGCTACCAAGGTATCTGCTGCTCGATGCGAAAAGCTCACCTGTCTCGCAGACATTAGTGATATCGTCTCCACTGTAGCCCTGCGAAAGAAATTCATGAACACGAGTTAGGGCAAACAAACGCTACGCAACCATTAAATCGCGCACATACCTCCGTTTCCTCTACCAGAGCATCCAGTTTTACATCTGAGCCCACTTCAATTTTCCCCAGATTCAGCTCGAACAGCGCTCGGCGTGCCTCTGCTCCTGGTAACGGAACGTAAACTCGCTTCGTCAGTCTCCGCCGCATAGCTTCGTCCAATTCCCAAGGCAGATTGGTGGCAGCAAGAAGCATCACCCGACTGCCTTCATGTTCCCCAGACGACACGCCGTTAATTTGAACCAGAAGCTCCGTTTTCACTCTGGTCGTGGCACCACAAGATCGTAAGAGGTTAGCAATATGCAATTCTATATAAGGTAGGGAATTGTACGAACCTTCGACTAGCTTCATGTTCGGTAGCAGCGCCTCTAACCGATGCGATGGCGTCGATTTCGTCCATGAAAATGATTGAGGGTTCGTAATAGCGCGCCATATCAAAGAGGATTCGAACCATCTTTTCTGAGTCACCGCGATACTTTGATGAGAGTGTGGAGGCAGACACGTTAAAAAAGGTTGTTCCGCATTCATGTGCGACGGCCTGAACACAAAGCGCGCATACGATAGGTTACTAGGCTTTCAGCATATTCGCAAGATATCCAGTACCTTGGCAAGAAGTGTTTTTCCCGTTCCGGGTGGGCCAAACATCAGCACACCGTTACAAGGTTTAAGCAGTCCATCCTAGGCAATACCAGCACGGTTAGACTATCGTGCAAAATGGATGCAGGGTGGGTGGTTGTACAGCGAACCGTGAATAAGTGTGGCGCAATTTGCGGAAGCATCACGGTCTCCTGCAAGAGCTGCTTCATGTGCTCCAGGCCAGCAATATTCTCGAACGTGACGTTCTCTCCGTGATCCACAATATCCCGCTCGATAGCTTCGATGAGCTCTTGATCCACCCAACCGTTCTCTATAGCCAATTCCGAGTACTTGACTTTGCCAGCAATGGTCTCTGGGCACGATTCTGTGTTGGCTGAGCTTGCAGTGCTTTGCACACTTTCACGCCGCTTGGAACTCCGTGGACCTCGTCCCGTCTTCCTCTGCTTCGAATCTGCATTTGAAGCTGCCACTGCTCCACTCCGCTTGGCACCACTGCGACCATTTTCTAACGACGCCCTCTTCTTTCCAGTCGCAGCTCCCGTCGAACTTTTACGAGATCGCTGAAGTTGTCGCGCCCTGAACACAACATAGACAAAAGCGATTACTTCTGTGCTAGAACCTCACCAGCAGCCTCACCACCAAGCGCACCTTGTAACTGTAGTAGTCCGCGGCTCTCCTCGATGCATCCACAGCGGCACCTGCCTCTCTCTTGCTCGCTGACTGCTCATCGCAGTCTGTTGAGTTCTCGGGCGACGAGCTGCTTGCGGTTTCTCCCACTGCCACAACCAAAACATTGTCAATGAGCAACTCAACCATCTACAATAATTAAAAAAACAATAATCTCACTCTCTTGACGGCAGCTTCTTCTTCTGCAGCAATGGCCAGCTCCTCCTCCTGCTCTTTCTGCTGCTTCCTCCTCCTCTCCGTCGCGGTTTTGTTGCGTCTCTGCTTTTCGCGAACTTTACTCGCAGCGGCCGCCAGGTCCTGCAACGTACTGCGGTACTCGAGGATGGTGCGGTACTCACGTTGCAGGTCCTTCAGAAACTAAAATATTTTCTTAATAAGATTCATTTCTTACGTCGTGGCAAATATCGGTCCTATTACCTCACGCGCGTCGGGGTCTCCGCCAAGCTGCGTCTCCATCGCCTTCCGCACAGCTCGGAACTCCACAATACCGCGGTTGTAGTCGCCCAGCAGACACAGCTCTCTCGCTCGTAGCAGCGCATGTTGCGTGCTTTTAGCTGGCGTCATTTTTTAATCTAAAATTTGGCGCCAACGGATCTCATTGGGTGAAAACCTTTCTTAAAAGAATGAGGTGCGGCACACCAAAACTGGACATGATGTGCGACCACACCACGCTGTACTCTGCCGACACGTAGCCTCTCACTCGCCCCTCCTCTTCCAGGCACAGAGAGACACTTCGCTATCACCTTCGTCGTACAGTGGAAAAGAAGCATGTTGACGGACCTGCAGATCGTGGCCCTCGCTGTGACGGGCGTGACGGCTGTGCTGCTGATCATGGCGGCGCGCGTGCTGATGCCGCAGAAGACGGACGAGGTAGACGAGTCGCTGCAGGCCATGATCAACGGCTTCGACTTCGCGCTGCCCGAGGAGGTGGAGCAATACCGCGCAGGCAAGGAGGAGCACCCGGAGGACAAGGACAAGTGCTTCCAGCTGCTGTTCCGTCGCGCGGTGGCCGACATTCCGCTCATCCGCAAGATCCAGTCGGAGAGCTCGGGCATCCAGCGGCTCAAGAAGAACGACATTCTCAAGGACGGGTCCTTCCTCAGCTACAAACTGGCGGAGGAGATGATCAACGAGGAGATTAACGACGTCCGACGTGAGGTGGAGGAGCTCAAGCCAGGTATTATTGTGACAGCGTGTGTGCGGCATCATTTTTGGGGACTTGAGTCTCATTGCTATGCTATTGTGGCTTTTGTTGTTGCTAGGTGAGGGCTGGCCGGACAAGATCTTCCCCCAGGCCGTGCAGTTTATGAATCAGATCGCAGAGCAGCAAATGGCAGCGCAGAGGAAGCAGGCGGAGGCCCAGATGAAGGCCATGCAGGCGGCACGTGCCAAGGCCATGGCACAAGCAGAAGCTGCTGAGGAGGCGGTGAAGAACATTGAGGCGCAGGTGGCGGCGAAGGAGAGCGAGGAGGAGACGCTGCGGAAGAGGAAGTAAACGCGCGGGAAGGAACGGGAGATCGTTGCTTCTGTCGCTTGCTTGGCTGCCTCGGTACTCGATCCATTTTGTGAGATAGACAGTTTGATCAAATTGTGTCGTTTACTTTCGTTTCTCGTCGTGCATCGCTGGTTGTTACGGACGCTGCTGCGATTAGTGCTTGGTTGACGCTGGTGATATGCTGCAGAGTGGCTGCTTGTAACTCTCGTACTGCAGCTAACGACAGCGCTAGCGTTGGATCTTGTCTGTCTGTTGCGTCGAATTGATCCTTCTGCTCAATGTCGACCTTCTTGCTGCAATTGTCCTGGAGCATTTCCAGCTCGCTGTTCATGCCGCAGCGGACACTAATCCGCTGAAGCTCGCGTGCTACAACAGCCTGAGCCTCTTGTCGTTGCACGTGACGCTGCATGCGCTGCTCTTGGGTTGCAAAGGCCCAATCGCCGAATTCCAGTGCCTGATAGATGTAAATGCGATGCCGTAGTGGTGCTGATGCTAGCGTAGTTTGGCCTGAGCTGCCGTTCGGAAAGAAGAATGAACAGCATTCGCCGTCGCGTTCAACTTGAAGAATTGTGCGGTTTGCGAAGGCAACTCGAATTCGGCCATCACGAAACGCACGGAAGCGGCCGTGTTCGTTGTCAACCTCTTCAACGAGCTCTAGCTCGTCTGGCTTCGCTGGGGATGGAAACTTGGCATCCTGGCTCACCATTTGAGCCGCATATTTGAAAGCTTGAAGCACATAATCGATGTGTCGGCACAGCGAGGTCACAGAATTACTAGAGCTCTTGGTGTCAATCGTGGACGGCGGTGGAATCGTTTCAGTTGTAAACCGGTGTTCAAGTCGTCCAGCCTCATTGTACCACGCGAAAAAACCGTCAGCTCCAGTCAACAGCGAACGTTCGCTGTCTAATTGCACCACCACCTCCGGCAACACGCTGTTTGATCTGCGAGACACAAACAAAGTTGCATCCTCCCCAACCACTTCCGCCACAACACGCTGGTACAGCAACTTGGATGGAAGTGCAGCAACGCGAAGTATCTCCGCCAACGACAGACAACCCTCCTGCTCTGCAGCCGTCTCAACTCTATCATTACTTGTAGCAATGACCGAAAACGCTGGCCTTGCAGTAAAAGCGCCATTCCTTGGCAACTCGGACACCGCAACGCCCCCCTCACCCACTCCTGTATACTCAATCTCAGTTTCTTCATCCTCCTCCCACGCCGCTTTCGCCTTCAGTAGCAACCCCACCGAAACCTCAAAACACTCGGGCGTTTGATTGACTGCAAAGGACTGGTGCAGCGTCACGTAGTGTGCATGACTGCTCTCCTCGTCCACACCTTCGTCCGAAAGCTTCACCTCCACTAAATAATAAACCTCCACGATTTTCCCACTGGGATGCAGCTGCACCTTAGCCGCCCCCTCTATCGACTGCACCTCGAAGCATTTTTCTTCGCTGTTATAAAGTCTCGACACCTTCGTCTTCCACTCGTCAGCCGGCCACCTCGCGCGCGGGGATCGAATCCGTCTCAGTCGTCTCACGTCTTTGGGTTTCAGTAGACGCAGATGCAGATAAGGCAGCTGGTCTGTGAAGCGGTTGCGGAGATTAAGAGTGTCAAGCACTAAGGACCGATGATTGGAGAGAGCGGTCGGTGTCAGGTGCCGCGTGCGCGTCCCATCAGGCTTAATGTACGAGTAGGTGTGGCCCGAGGGCTCCAGCACGACGATGTGCGTCTCGTGCGTGCTGCGTTGGTAGCATCCGATAGCGGAGCCGTCCGCCAGCACCACGCAGCGTCGGCGCTTGGTGGGCATGATGGCTTCAAATCTAAAGTATTTCCTCCTATTTTGTGTAGGTCATTTGTTTTGTCGGGTGTCCTATTTTTGGTGCGATCTATTTTGAATGTCGCTTGAATGTTGCAACAACCATGCTTGAAGTCACGCCTTTTTTGTTGACAAGCATCGATGAAGGCGTTCGTGAATGGGAAGATCTGGCAGTGGGCGGACACGAAGAGCTCCGTCGCGGGGGAGTTCGCGCAGTGGATGACCGTGTCCGACGATGGTCTTATCGTAGCAGTAGGCCGTGGAGCCGCTCCTAACACCAACGAGACGGAGGATCTCGAGGGTGCATTGGTCCTCCCCGGTCTCCACGACTCGCACATCCACGTGTCGATGTTGGGCGAGAGCGCCGAGTGGCTGGACCTGTCGGGTTGCAGGTCTTTTGAGGAGTTTGCAGAGCGTCTGAGGAGATATGACGCCCAGTACCCGGACAAAGCGTGGGTCGTGGGCGTCGGGTGGGCGCAGGACGAGCTCTCAAGTGACGCCAGGTACCCAACTCGACACGACATCGACGCGGTGATTAGAGGCCGTCCTGTGCTGTTGCATCGGGCCTGCTGGCATATTGCAGTGGTGAACACGAAAGCTCTGGAGATTGCACAAGTGGACGTACACGCTAAAAGTCATGAGGTCAAGCATGGGGCTATTGATGTGGACGAGAAGGGGGCGACGGGCATTCTAAGAGAAGATGTAAATGAGCTTGAGGTTTCGTTGGGGAGGAGATATATGAGGGGCTGATGTGCAGTGGTGGTGATTGAGTTTAGGCGGTGCAAATTGTGGAGAAGCATGCGAGCGAGCCGTCGATGGGTATGTGGGTTGTGGGGATTTTGAGTTTTGAAGATTATTTGCTGATGAACTGGGTGTTGGTGACAGATTTGCGTGTGAAATACTATAGAAACGCGCTGGAAAGTTGTGTGCGTTCAGGGCTGACTGCAGTCCACACAAACGATGAGGACGCGTGGCGTGTGTATACCAAGCTGCAGGAAGAAGGTGGACTTCCAGTTCGGGTGTACTTGACGCCGTCGATACATGAACTGGGAAAACCTACCACGCCGAAGTCTGGAGCTTGTGGTGGCCTTGTATCATGCCACCGCTTGAAGATTTTTAGCGATGGCAGCCTTGGGGCGGTACGGTAGCTATTCCATTGGTCGTGGGTCGGCGGTTGTTCTTATTTGATTTCTTTCTCTCCTCCAGGAAACTGCAGCGCTGCGCGTTCCTTACAAGGGTACGAAGAATAAGGGAATTCTTATGAACTCCGATGAGGATCTTATCAAGAAAATCAACGATGCAAATAAGGCTGGCTATCGTGTCGAAATTCACGCAATCGGTACGTTTGATTTTGGGCTAGCTGCAGTACTACTATGGTGTACTCACTAAGCGTGTTCTTGGCGAATGTTAGGCGACCGAGCAGCGGAACAAGTGCTGGCAGCTCTCAAAGCAGCCAATGTTGGTCCGGAGAAGCGGCCGATCCTCACCCACTGTCAGATCCTTGGCGAAGACTTAATATCCCAGATGCGCGAGCAAGGCGTCATCGGTAACATTCAACCGTCCTTCACTGTGACCGACGCAGCGTATGTCCGCAAGCGATTACAAGACGATATTATCCCGTTTTCGTACTGCTGGAAGCGCATGCTCGACAATGGTATCGCTTGCGCTGGAGGAAGTGACGCACCAATCGAGACGTGTAATCCATTTCAAGGCGTCTACGACGCTATCTACCGTCGTAAGCCCAACCAGTCCGAGGACGTGTTCTTGCCAGAAGAGCGACTCTCGTTTGAAGAAGCACTCGCGCTGTACACGAAAGGTGGCGCTTTTGCAGCTATGGAAGAGAATGTGCTTGGACAGATTGCTGCAGGCTATCGTGCGGATTTCGTGGTGCTCCGCCAAGATGTGAGTCAAGATCACGCGGCCCTTGTGGCACCCGACCTTGTGAGAAGAGTCTATGTGAATGGCGAGAAAACTTTCGAGTTTAACCCAACGTCTAATACCACGCCACTCGATCTCAGCAACAGCCTGCTGCCTGGCAAGAACGGCCCCATGCGCGTGTGTCGATGCTGTCGGCATTAGAAAACGTAGTTGCGGCAAGTGTACTACGGACGATGGGCTTGTTTACGTGTTGAAGCTGTGAGGCTTGCACCCCAACAAGTTCGTTCGCTTTGGGCCAACAACGCTTATTCCCCGCAAACAGTCTGGGAAAAGTTGCGCGGGCTCAGCGCAGCGGATCGCGACGTGGTCTACAATTGGTACGCTACCTACGGCCGGAAAGGTATCGCGTAAGTCGGCGTTGAGCGACTTAGCATCCCGTTTGGTAGCTTGACGAGGTAGTTTTCGAATGATGCTCAGTGTTACCCAAAGCAACAGCAACAAATAAGCGGTCCTGCAACATGAATGCATGAGCAAATTAGCGTGTGTCTCGAAAGTTGTGCAATCGGTGATTTACAAGGTGTGTCCAAGTCGCGTTGTTGGAAGGTGTGCCCCATAAGAGACCAAAGGTTGTTACTGCGATGAGAGCTGTGGCCCGACACGTCTAAAGATCGGGTCGCTCAAGGACGTTGTTGGTACGTAGTAGTCACTTGCGGTAGGCGAGTGAGTGCTGACAACTTGGTGTCCTGCTTGCAGCGAAATCCGGCACGTTTTGAGGAGCGAGCGCATTTCGACATCGGAGATCACAACTACCTTCTCGAGTAAAAAGGGTGTGCAGTTGCTGCCTCTGTATGCTGACAGACGTAAGTTCCTGAGAAGTTTGACAATGTTGAGACCTGTTCGTGTGCCTTCGAGTGCTGTGTACACGGCTTATGCGTTGTGTGATTTGGCATCTAAACACAATGAAGCGCATCTCCACGGCACCGGTGACGAGCAAAAAGTCGCCTCTCCGCAAGAAGCAGCGGCAGCCCACCATTGCGCCAACGACTGAGTCTGAGTGCATGAAGATCATCCGAAAGGTTCTTCCTCTGCTGCAGAAGCAGACCGCCATCAACTACGCCGACGTCGGCCGACACTGTCAGCCTCCGCGTGACGGCAAGACCATCAAGAAGATCGTTGAGAGGTATAAGCGCGGCGAGGCCTGGGCCGATGAAGCCTTGCAGTGGGGCAAGGCACGCAATCCTGCCCATGAACCCATTCGCGTACACCGCCGAGTCCAAGACCTGCGTGCAGCGGATCCAAAGATCAGCGACCGCAGATGCGCGCTCGCGCTCAACATTGCGGCGACCACATTCGCCGACATTGCAAAGAAGATCCGGGACATTCCTGCTTCTCAGCTTGTGTTCACTTCGGGGAACCCCAACTTCGCTCCGATGTATCTGATGCAGTTGAAACTTCCTACAGACACGCTCAGAGCAACTTTCTTCTCCCTCACGCACATGGGAGTGACGGGATCGCTGGTGGAGCTTGCTAAGGCGAATGTTAAAGTCACCGTGTTGTTGGACCGACAGCAGGTGATGTCTCCATTTGAGCTACCTCGAGTTCGCGAGCTGTTAGAGGCGGATATCGATGCCTTCGTTCAAAAGTCCACGAAGACGCAGCATCAAAAGGTACTATGCACAATTGAAGATCATGTATGCAACGCTAACAAAATATGTGGTGCTCTGTTAGATGGTTATTGCCGACGATGTGATGTGCTCGATGGGGTCGGCCAACCCGTCGATGAAGGGCTTACATGATTCATACGAGAACATCACGTACCATTTCATGGCGAGTGAAAGTCAGTAAACCAATGTGAATACTGTTAGCCACTTCGTTCTAACACCTCTTGGTGCAGTTGATAAGGCTACGGTAAACTTTCTCAAGCAAATGGAGAACGACTGTGAACGGGTCACGCTCGTCTGGCTAGACGAGCAAGAGCGTAAACTGACAGCTTCAAGAAAGGCATCACTCGCAAGTGCAAGCGAGGGCGTGACTGAAGAGGAGCGTGCTGCTCTTCAATTTGTATATGAGTGAGGAAGGCACTGAACTCTACACAACGGATCACGTCGAGAAGATGAAGGCCAGAAAGATGACGGATACACAGGCATACTTTAAACACAAGAGTGAGCACGTCTGCGTCCAGTACTGGAAGGCGTTAGATCCATCGGAGAAAAAGGGTTTGCTGCAAGTCGTGTAGGAGGAAAAGAAGCGTGAAGATGGCGATGGATGTACAAGAACACAAGTGCTGGGAGTGCGGCAAAACCAGGGAGCGCAGCAACCGTACCTGCTGCAACGCCTGTCTGGCCAAGGCGCGCGCACGGCCAAGGGCAGCGTACAAGGCCCGCGAGCCGGGGACGTGTGCCAAGTGCGGGAAGAAAGATGTCTGTGAACCGAAACCTGGTGGTGGTGTCGTCTACCTGGCTACGTAACAGAAGATGTCCAGCTTATAGTACTTCATCACGAAAGCGTACCGCATTACAGGATTGCCATCGAATCGGTGGCCAAGGCTCGTGGGAGCTGCTCATGGTTCGCTCTCATTCCATAACTTGCCGTCTTCTACTCAAGCGCCTTGGACCAAGCCACCAGCAGTCGGTGCCGCCGGCGCCGAGGGCAATACGCCCCTCGTCAAGGCTCAACTACCGCTCCCAAAGTCTGCGGCCAAGAATCCTGCACCCGGAGTGGTCATTGTTCGCGGGCAGGAGGCTGCGTTGATCTTCGAGTCGTGCTGACGCCGGCGCAAGTTCAAGATGCTCCTGCGAATGGAGCGAGCGCGCGGCCGAATGGTGGAAGTACGCGAAGGTTTTGCACTTCCGATACGTGCTCGGGATGTGGATGCCTCGACGAGAAGCTCCGTGTCGAGGAGGTGTGCACTCTGCCACCTCATCCAAGACCGAGACGCCAGCTCGACGTGCCGTGCCGGCGTTTCAACCGGTGTTGCTATATCGGGGAGTCCTGCTAGCTCTGCGCTGGCGTAATAGGCCCAACAACACGTAGGTTCGATTAGAACAGCTTAGGACAGAGGCCGTGGTGCTATTCGGATAGCCACGGACATCTAGAGGCAACTACGTTAGGAGTGAGCTGTTGTCGACAGCTTCAACTTCAGGCAAAAAAAAACTACCGGTAAAACTGAAATTTGGGGTAAAACTTTCTTTTTGGCGCCAAACACAATCAATACAACAGAAAGCGATGGACTTTGGTGGCGCTCCGACTAGCAACGCGACGTCCCCGCGCGTGAACAAGAAGACCATGGGCGCTTACGTGGGCCACACGGTCGCCCTCGTCGGCGCCGTAGAGAGCCACTCGCCCACGGCCGTCGTCCTTCGCACCTCGGTACAGCATCAGCAGGCCTTTTGACAGTAGCTGGTCAATCCAACTAACTGCAGTTGCCTTGCTATTATTCTCAGGACGGGGGGATCGTGAACGTGACGCCGCAGCCAGGCAGTGACTATGGCAGCAAAGTGGTGGAAGTGATCGGCCGCGTCGTGGACACGGAGACAATCCAGGAGTTCAAGACGACGCTCTTCGGCGAGAACTTCGACCTGGACGTGTACGACCAGTTCGTGCAGCTCTCGCAGACCAAGTACAAGCACTTGTTTGCGTAGCTTTCTCTCGCCCGAGTGAGGATAATAAGCTGGTTGCTTCACGGGGACCGAGAATATATAGATTTGCTATTCGTCTGCAGGTGGCTCTGAGGTCTCTACTGCTGCTTCTGCATCAGTCTCTTCGCTGGTTTCGACGTGTGGTGGTTCTTTGGTAGTGTGCAAGTAGCCGTGGCTGAGCGGGCGCGGGGCTTTGGGCGTCTGGATGTCGTTGATCTCGCACTGTACGAAGTGGACGTGGAAGTACGGTGTGTAGATGCATTTGTAGAGCTGAAAATGGCGGTAGTACGAGTTGGCGACGTAGTCCACAACAGCTGCGACTTCATCTCGACTGAAGATCCCCACACTGCAAAGCGTTAGCAAAAGATGACGCTGGGTCGCTGTACTTGACACCGTTACCTTACCTATTGGGCGATCGATTGACGCTGTGTGTGAGCAGTATCGCCTGGAAAAAGGCAAAACTGCTCTTGAGGTCGGTGGTGCTGTCGCTAGCAAAGTCGCGTTTCATTAGCGTCTGGCAGATCCCGAGAAACACGGACGTCTGGTTGAGCTGGAAGTGCTTCTGCCTGCAGAACGTATAGACCCTTCAACAGTTAAGGAGAACTAGATGCATGAAAGAACTTCGCGTCCCTGGCTCAAATCCAACAATGCTTCGTTAAATGTGAAGGAAATAAAGGATATGAGTAGTTGTGCAGGTGGAAGTCCAGCAAAAAGCTCTGCTTCTCGTCTGCAGGATCCAGCTCGAAGATCTCCGCTAGAGCACTGCACAAACAACGTCAACCAGTAACCACAGGACTGAAGTTGGGTATGGTTTTGCTGCACCTCTTGCAGTCGCCCACCGAGTGCCGCATCGCCAACTGCGCCAATTCGCACTCGGTCGTGTGCTTCCACACGATCGCCTCCGTCTACAGTGCAGAGAACGGTCAGTTCGTTCGGCATGGCAAATGCAGCTACGTCATCCACTGCAGCAGCAGGCAATAATCTGAACTAGACATCGATTGCCCAGCAGTACAAGAGCAAAAGTATCTTGACGAGCCGCACCATTGTGGATGTCGAAGTTGTTGTTGCGCGTTTGAACCGTTTCGTACTTTACCGCGGTAGCCATTTCTGCGCGGCTCTTGGCCCGCCAATCAGCGCGCCGCATTTCGAGGCAGAACTCTGGCTCTTTTTTCTGCCAATAAAGATGGCTGCTCTTTATTTCGGCCAATGAGAAGTGGCTCCCCCCTCTCCCTCTGTCTGCTGCAAACGCACACACACGGCATAGCATAGCACAGCACAGCTGAGGTGTGTCTGCTTCTATTGCGCCAGTTCGTACTCCACCGCGAGCCCCTCTGTAGCGTAGCGGTCCTCTAACCAGCCACCACGGCGACCCCGAACAGCAGCGACATGGAGGCGGCCGCGGCGCCCAGCGACGCTGCAGTGAAGCGCGTGTCCAAGACGCCCGCAGCGCCCGAAGACGCGCCAGAGATCGTAGGCGAACCCGTGACGCTCGAGGAGCTCGTGACTCCCACTGCCTCCAGCCGCAGCAGCAGCAGCAGCAAGAACAAGGACGAGACGTTCAAAGAGGCAGCAGAGGAGACTGTGACGCCCAGAGAGAAGGAGAACAACGAGGCCGTGAAGGCGGAGGAAGAAGACAATTCGGCTGTAGAGGAGACGGAGAGCGTCGAAGTGACGACAGAGGAAGTGGTGGCCGACGGCGCGAATGAAAGTGACGACAGCGACGTGGCAGATGTGGTGGTGGACTTGGAGACGTTTGAGGACGAAGACGAAGACGACGAGTTCCACGAAGCCATGGAGGATGGAGTGGATCTGCTGGAGGACGAAGACGCGGACGCAGCTGTGCAGGACAAACCGGCGGTCCCCCCTACCATGAGTTTCTCGGTGAATGAGATGGAGGTGATCACCAACAGAGGAGGACGAGCAGGTAGTTTGTCGAAATTCTTGGATGACGCAGATACTTACCGTCGACGGTCGCTACCGTCGTATCCTGATGACCAGCTGTTCGCTGGATCGATGAATCAGAAGAAGATGACGTTGGCAGCTTTCCTGGACATGCAGATTGATCCTGTGCTGGAGATTTTGGAAGATACTGACTCGGATATTCGACTTTGGCTGATGCAACCGGAGACGGTGAAGGAGGTACTGGCGGAGTTTGTCACCCCGCCGGTGCTTAGTGGGGAACCGCATGAGGAGTACGGATACTACAAGAAGCACTTCTTGTGCTCCGAGATCATTATGAAGCTCTACACGGGTGAGGAGGACCTGTACGAGTCCTTTTCGTCCGACTCGAGCTCGGGCTCTACAGCGTCTACTGCTGTTTTTGGCTGCCAGGAGCAGGAGGACATTGACAAGTGGGAACAGCTCTACTCAATCTTCAAGAACCCCATTCCTCTCGATGAGATGCAACTTCTATTCTTCAGTAAGGCGCTCGTGCGTCTTCATGACGGCTTCTGCCTCGAAGAAGGATACGTCAACAACGTGCTCAAGCGCTTCTTGCCGATGGTTATCCCGCACCTTTACTCGAACACCATCAAGTACATGCTGACGCTTATTCTGCAGAGCTACGAGAGCGTGCACCCGATTACGGGACGCAACGACGCCATGGAAATTGCTGCGGCGCAACTTGCCGAGGCTACCCGCGTGAACCCTGCATTGCCAGAGAACCTGCCGCTTGTTGAGAACACGACCAACCTGCTCGTCGACATGTTGCAAGCAAATCAGGCGGACCGGTTAGGTGCGTTCAGCCGTCGTGAAGGCGGTGTGTACCTGTCCAAGTACTTCGTGCGCGACCAGTTCGGCACGATCCGTGGGTTCGAGTCGATGACACACGGCTACCACAACTTCTTGCAGTATATGCTGCTGGAAGAAATGTCAAAGCAGCCTGCTATTGTTGAAGAATTGTTCAGAAATGCCTCAGATGAACTTGCAATCATTCGCGACAAGGAGTTGACCGAAGTGTCAAGTGCGCTGAACATACACGTGGTGGCTGAGCTGCTGGTTCTATGTCAGAAACTGCTGAACGAGAGCCCTGAGAGCGACGATGACAACAACCAAACATCTGAAACGGAGGCCCAGAACACGCAAATGTTTGGGTACTCTAGTTTCGCATCGGAACAGTATCCGAGCTCGCCGCATGAGGGTGCTAGCGAGACGTCCATGTACAATTTGACGTCTCTGCCCCGCGGCCACGCGCTTTGGACATACGTGCTTGATGTAGCACGGAAAACGTGTGGGTCTTTCGTGGCACAGTTGAACTGTGGACTTCCTTCCTCTGTCGAGATCTCGCTGGCCAAGTATTTGAATAACCTCGTGTTGCTCAACGATGCTAGTGTAGACGAGGAACTTCACAAGAATGGGCTTATCCAAGCCTACCTCGCCATTCTCGAGAAGCGATCGTCGTTCGACATGCTCATCATCCACATTGTACCGGCGATTTCGTTTATCCTTCGTGATGCTGATGCTTCCCGCGCTAAGAACTGTCCGTTGACAAAGGACCTGTTTGGTATCGACATTAAGGTGCCTGAGAACATCATCAGCTTGCTGCTACGTGCCAAGGTTGACATTCTGTCGCTCGACATTTACGCTGCTATTTTGCACGACGTTATTGACGAAGTGTTCACGAGCAAGGCACCTTCTCAAAACAACGCGCAGGTTGTGTTCCATTGCAAACGCAACCCTGCGTGGGCGAAGCTGTCCGAGAAGACTCGACTCAGTAGTGGTTCCGAAAAGTCTGATTCTGCTCGTGGGTCAGACGAAAGGAGAAGTTCCGTCGGTGAACAGACTACTACAAGTGAACGTGGCTCAATTGTCGATCCTATTGCTAGCATCAAAGAGGAAGCTTCTTCGGCTGCAGGATCGTTTCTGCACGATGAGCCAGTTACCGAGGAAACAACTTCGGAGAAAGAAGCCCCATCGCCTGAGTCTACTTCACCGAGCTGTGAAGCAATTGGTCTGGATGATGAACAGTCTCCAACTCCCAAGAAGAATGAGGATCCGCAAGTGAATTCGAAGGAGGCCAACTCTGCGGTACCGCCCGCCATTATTACTGATACTGAAACGAAGCAGGCGTCACCATCACCTACTTTCAAGGAAGACTCTCCTAAGGAGAAATCCGAGACCAGCAGAAACAGCGAGACAAGCAGAAACAGTGAGACCAACAGAAACAGCGAAGGTGACGGGTCGCGCAAGTCTCATTACTTCAAGAATGTGCTCCAGTCGCCTGTGTTCAAGTCGCCAATGCGCCTGGGCTCGGTTATTAAGCCCCCGGTAGCTCCGCCTGCTCAGGGTTCCGGCTCGTCGCAATCAAACGGCGATAACCAACAGCGTAACTCGTTCGGCTGGAATAGCGTCTTCAAACGTCTGCGGAAGTCGCTGGTTACAACCCACAACGAAAAGGCTGACAAAAAGGTGCTGGCTCTGAGTAACGAGGCGTATGCATCTCCGAATGTAGCACCACGTCAGACAGACGTGTTCGTTGTGGACACATCCCGAGGCGAGGACATCACAACCTTTGTGAATCGCGATGCAGGTGTGGTGGTTACCGATGTTCCTGTGGCATCGTCGAAATCATCCGAGTCTTCGATGAACGTGATCACGTCAGGTTACATGTACAAAAACAAATATCCCGAGACCGGCCACCGAAACGTCTGGGAGCGATATTACTTCGTTCTCAACCGCTCGGAAGGTTCACTGAGCTACTACATCAGCGAAGCTCATGCAAAGGACCGTACGTTCGTACGTGGCACGTCGCGTCCGCTGACCGTGTCTGAAGGTCTTCCCATGCACGTGAACGGCCAGCATAACGTGTTCGGCTTCCAGATCAACACACAAGGTCATGGCGCATTTATGGTTTTGGTGGACTCTATCGACACTCGTCTCACATGGCTGACGGAGATCTTGGTGTGTGTATCGAATACCAACCCGTCACTTCCGCTTGGAAAGCAGCGTTTATCGCTATTGCCTGATGATGCGCCTAAGCAGCGCCTATCAGGGACCACGAGCTCACTCGGATCGCTGAAGTGCAACAAGGAGGAGATGAAAGAATTAGTTGTGGAATTCTACCGCAACTTATTCGGCCCGAATCTTAAGTTCTCGTCGCCGCTTGACGCGCCGGCGTCCTTTTGGATGGAGGAGAAGATCGACCCTGTGTCCGATGGCTGCGTGCTGAGCTCGAACCTTCCCGACTGTGTGCCATACTGGGGCGAGTTCCACGGCTACAAGCGACTGTGTGACTACTGGAAGATTCGTGACGAGACAGTGGAGCGCAGCAGCGGTCGGGTGCTCCGCATCCTGGTGGATGACGACGAGGAGACCGCGGTGGTGATGACCTCTACAACGTTCCGCATCCTGCGCAACAGCGAAATCGTGACAGAGGAGTCGTGCGACATCGTAAGCGTCAGCGGCGGCAGCATCGTGAGTATCCACTGTACCTTCGACTCGCACCGCATCGCACAAGCCTTCAAAAAGTACGTACCCGCCTGAGATTCTGTTTGCGCGTATTGTAAAGTAGCTTCGTCCACTAACTCTGTTATCTCTTTTGCCTTCCACTTGTCATTGCAGGGAGGGAATCAGCGCGTCTTAGGCGTCGTCAGCGGATCATTGTGTTCGTGATATGCGTGCAAGTGCGTTTGGAGCTACGACACAGGCGCCGTTCTCACAAGGCGGTGAATGAAGTTGCAAGCTCCATTCCGATGCATTGCCAAGCCTCCTTCGACGCCAGTCATGTAGAAACCTAGAGCGAGAGAGCAGACTGAGAACTATGTTGTATCGGGCGCCGCCCAAGGCAGCCCATTTTTCTTTTATCATCATATTAATGTTTCTTGAGCAAATGACCCCCATGTTGTTGCGATGTGATATCAAAGTATGCGTGAGTCGCTGAGGCGCGTTAGTATTGTTGTTGGTCTGTTTTCTTTTTGTGTAGTATCTTTGTGATACGAGTGTTTGATCTCTCTTCTCTCTTTCTTTAAGATTGAATTGTCTTTGGAAATCGTAAGTCCCCCAGCCGACGAATCAAAATCAACATCCTATTGGCTAAAAATGCTTGGCGTGTGTAAGAAGGTCAGCTCGCAAAACAAAAGTCGACGGACACAGAGGTGGGTTCAAGTTACATGTAATTCGCGCTGCGTTTGCTTTTGCTAGACTACTGACGTTTCTGACGTTTGCGTGGCTTGAAGGGAATACTTTGGCTGCGTGTGTTATGAGCCTCACGCACTAACTGCAGCATAGCGGTGAGTTTGATCTGGCTTGTTCTACGCTTGCGTTTGCTAGGCTTTAACGTCAGCGTTTCATACCCTCTGTTAAACAGCTCAATCGCGTGTGCTTCATCGCGAACTGCCGGCGTTGGTGCGTCCAATTTTGCTTCGATTCCAGTGATAATGTGTCGCATCATCATGGACCGCTCTGGTAGCGTTGCTTTTTTTTTCGGTGTGCTGAGATCATCCGATGAAATGCCTTTGTACGGTGGATATCCACGCCTACCGTCTCCAAACCACCACAACATCCACGCCGAAAGTGGATCGACGCTAGGGAAAGCAAAATGTTCAGGCAGCAGGTGAAATTTCCCTCCCCACGAATAATACTGTTGGTCCGGTGCTGACAACAATGTGCTTGCCGATTCTGCTTCATTCGTTTGGTGTAGCTCCGTATTCGTCAAGAGGGACCGGATTTCCTCCCGAAGCAACTCCCTCGTGATATTACCCGCAGCAACACCTTTTTGCTCCAGCACCTGTTCCATTCGCTGTTGTAACATATCGGGCAGAGCATCGATGGACTTCTGTTGCATGTCGAGCTTCCTATAGAATTCAATGTGTGGCGGGATTCCAGTTGAGCGCATTTCTGTTGACTCATCATTCTCCAGATGAGATCGTAGTGCATTGAGAACTGTTAAGTTGGTAAACACAAATGTAGACAAAAGTGGGTGGCTGCTGGGAAGCTTGTTCTGTAGAAATTCGGCATGCAGCACTAATGAGGCAACGAAAAGCTCCAAAATTCCACTGAAATTCGATTCTTCAGCCAGCCCTGGAAACAGTTTCGCTTCAGTAAACTTGATAGTAATGCTTGCACTCTCACGAAAGTGTGGCGGTAACGCAGAGAAATTTGAGTTGTTCACAGGAAGACCCGCAACCACGCGTCCTAAAAACTGGTCTCCTGCGGCTTCATAGCGAAAATATCTGTCTTGAACACCACCAATAGGCCACCCACAACGAAGACACACACTCACAATAGAAGGTCCACCAGTACTCCCACCACAGGCAAACGTAGCAACCCCCTTGCGCACGGAGTGAGTGCCAAATATTTTGGCTGCATCATTCATCCGAAGAAGCGCAGACAACGCTTTTCCGAATCGAATGTTTTGATCGGAACCAGGAAACAACGCACCAGGTTGTAGGCGCGGGTTGCAGGCTAGGTAAATACCCAACGCAGTTATCCAACAGGTGACCGGATTAAATGGGTTCGCGTAGATATGGCGAGGATCACGTGGACCAGAACCTTCTTGATTAGTTTTCGTCTTAAAAAAAATTGCGCCAACACTGTCGTCTTTGGTCACCAAATGCTGTGTTTGAAGATCCCACACAGACCCTTGATCGGCACATTAAATTCCACTGTGTAGTCAAAAACAAATGAGAAAACCACTGTCATCACACATGAGGGAGGAATTGCAGAGCTTCTCGTAGAGTGAATAGGTGAGTGGTTGTTTTCCAGAGGTCTTAGGAGTACTAGACTGATTTTGCACCGCTTCAAGCCGCTTAATCCCAGAGAATAGCTGCTTCATGTCGTCTCCATACTCAACCGGCAGCGGGATACATTGCAATCTGTAGAGATCCTTAATCGCGCTGCGGTATCCACTCAGTGTCACGGATTTAGCACCTCCTCGCTTGAACACTGAAAACTTTTCCAAATATTCCAGGGTGAATTCAGCAAGATTAAGACCGCCACTCGCATAAAAAAACCTGGCTGTGTTGGGGTCTTCAAGCGCGAGATGTTGCCTGATCCAGTTCTTGATTCCATTGATGTTGCCAGCGTACTTCTTTCTCGTTTCAGGAGATATACATGCATCGCGTATCGCCTGTACATCGGGCACTGGCAGGCGGATCATTGCCAGCAATCTTCTCTCACTCGTGTTGCGTTCTTTTTCAACTCTGACCCACTTCTCTTGCTACTATATTGACCAATGGGAGTACAACCTTAACGTAGGTGTATGGAACTTATGATTTCTCGGAAGGAATCGATCCGTGTTGGTTCATAGTGGATCTAAGTCAACGTGGCTCACGGGAATTATTGAATTCGGGAAAACATAAGCCCGAATGCCGACGTTTTGACGGAAAACTTCATATATAAGTTACGAAAGTTAGAGAACGCACGCTGTCTGTCTGTCTGTCTGTCTGTCTGTCCTGCACTTCCCTTCTCTGCAGCCTTTTCCTCCCGTTTCGCATGTACCTGCGACGACAATGCGATACATTTCTGACCTATTGAATTGCATCCACCTATCCTTTTGACTGCCCTGACTATGCCCGAAATTACAAAAGTAGCACATGGGACACGAAATGATCCGCACTTTAACGGGATCGGATTTTACTGGATTGCTGGGACGCTACATTTCTCCTGTTGTGGCATGTGTGCGCCTGTTTAGGCATCCCACGCAAGCATCGACACACGCTGTGGTTAGCCTTCCGATCCATTTGGAGGGCATGAGCCTGGTCGCGTATCGTGAGCATGCTACGACGCCTCAGCTTCATAACTTGGTGCGTCGCGGCGATCGATCTATGCTCATGGGCTTTTTTAGACTCTGCGAGAGGAACCCAGTTGAGACGGCTGATCTGCTATACAAGGGTGTCCCTAAGAAATACATATGGGATAAGGACCGAAGGGCTTGGGTGCCCTACAAGAAGTATGTGGCATCTTTGGGCCGCATCGTTCATGTGTCTCCTCAAGACCCGGAACGGTTTTACCTACGCCTTCTGCTCTGTAATCGCCGATCGTCGAAATCGTTTGTGGATCTCCGGCTGGTGAATGGCATAGAATACCCAACATTCAAGGAAGCTGCGCTGGCAGCTGGATATTTAGAGGACGACAGAGAGTGCGCGGATTGTATGACAGAGGCGGCGTCGTTCAAGATGCCGTACGAGCTGCGACAGCTTTTTGGAATCATGCTGGTATATGCTATGCCTGGTCGCGCTGCGGATCTGTGGAACAACTTCAAGAAGGATATGTCGGAAGACTTTGTTCGTGGCATTGAAAACAGCGACGGGATCCGCAACATAACGCGCGAGGATACGGTGCGCCTGCGGATGGCGGAGTACAAAACGTTGAAGCACTTGGCACAATATCTGGCTTCAAATGCGAAAACGCTGGAGACGCATGACCTTCCTGGACTGGAAACCTACAGCGACGTATCCTCGGAAGTAGAAGGCGAAGGCGCGGCGTCTGTCGACATTGTTCAGCAAGAGATAGACGCGTATCCCCAGAACGAACTGGAGCATGTTGCGGCGCAAGAGGGCCAACTGAACGAGAACCAGAGAGAGATTTTCGACCAAGTGATTGAAGCTGTGAATAACCCGGTGGGAGGAGAAAAACTATTCTTCGTGGACGGACCCGGCGGAACTGGGAAGTCATTCTTGCTGGAGCAAACCCTGGCTCATGTCCGCCTGCAGCGCAAGGTGGCTATAGCTGTTGCATCCAGTGGAATTGCAGCAACATTGCTGACAGGCGGTCACACAGAACATTCGACGTTCCGTATCCCGCTGAAACCCACGAAGTTTTCGACGTGTACCCTTTCATGGCAGAGCCAGAAAGCGGAATTGATTCGTAACGCCAGTTTGATTATCTGGGATGAAGCTCCGATGATGCATCGGGCGTGCTTCGAGGCTGTGGATAGGCCATTCCAAGATATCATAAAGAACGAGCAGGAGTCTTTCGGAGGGAAGGTTATGGTGTTCAGCGGGGACCACCGTCAAATTTTGCCTGTGTTGAAGGATGCTACACGAGCAGAAACATTGAAGGCCTGCTTTAAGTCCTCGCCACTTTGGGGACATTTGCGTCAAGTGCGTCTTACGGAGAATATGCCTGTTCGGACAGCCCCCGACCCGGCCAGCGCAGCTGAGCTGGCTGAGTTTTCTGATTTCTTGCTCCAGATAGGCGAAGGGCGGTATCCGGCCAACTCGGAGGTTAGTGAAAACGATATCTGTCTCCCTCGCGATATGTGTGTATTCCCCGAAGCCCGACGCCCTGCACCGGCGGGAACCAACGATGACGAAGACAAGGAAGAGGCCCTCAGCTTCGGGCTTCTCCCTCCCATCCAAGATACGGACAGAGACGACTTGGATGAAGTCGACGATGATCGCCGGAAGAGCAACGTCAATGCGCTGATTGATGCGGTGTATCCTGGTGTTGCGGGCGATAATTTGTCAGACGAGTACTTCGTGGAGAGGGCAATCCTGGCGCCTACCAACGCAAGTGTCAGACGTATCAACGATATGGTTTCGGAGCGTCTATCAGGGGAGACAAAAGAGTATCTGTCGGTTGACAGTCTCGAGGGAGTTGCTGACGCGAATATGTTCGAGCAGGAGTTCTTGAACTCACTCAACTTCTCTGGAATTCCGCCGCACCGAATTGTTTTGAAGGTTGGGACGCCAATCATTACGATACGAAACCTGGACAGCAATGCGGGGTTGTGTAATGGAACACGGCTTCGAGTGATATCACTTCGTGAACGAAGCATCGAGGCAAGTATCATGACGGGTCCATTCAAGTGAAATAGGGTCTTCATCCCACGTATTATCTTCTACTCTGAAGACGACGACAAGGAGTTCCCGTTCAAGCTACGACGTAAGCAGTTTCCAGTTGTACCAGCCTTCGCCATGACGATCAACAAGGCGCAAGGACAGTCGATCCACCACGTGGGGATCTACCTCGAAACACCCGTGTTTGCCCACGGTCAGTTGTATGTGGCGCTCTCTAGAGTGACTTCAAGGAAAGCCATCAAGATTGCAGTAGGCCCGGAAGCTATTGACGAGGATGGAAGAGTGCATACGAAAAATATTGTCTACCGAGAGATTTTCCAAGGGCGTCGTTGGTAGTTAACTGAAAATACATGTAGTGCTTAGCAATTAATTTGGAAATTTTGCCCACCGGAGTGAAGCGGAGGTGGGCGAAATTTTCGCTGTGACCAACCATGCTGACAGCGTCCGCGTAGCGGGCGCCACGAGCGCTAGTCCCAGTCTTTAAAAACGATCCGTGACTGTCCGTCCGTCCGCGCCACCTTGCAGCAAAATTTTCATTGGCTAAAAATCGGCTTTCACATAAGTACGATGTCCGACTTTTTTGAACGCGTCATTTCGGAAAGCGCGCGGACGGCGGAAGGACACGAAGGCGAACAGTTAACGGCGGCGACAAGGACTGTGTGGCTTCACTCATGTATGTATTAATTAATACTACGTTCTTTTCAACTATCTTTTGCTCGGCCACCCCTCTAGCTCTTCGGAGCCCGACGCTGAGGCGCCCATGTTCGCCCGCCAGCGGCATGGGAAGTCTCATAACCAATCCGGGGCAAGGTACAGCATAAACGGCGAGAAAAGCCGGCATTGCCGCGCTGTCTGCTCCTCCCCGGACCCAGTCGTCGGTACCAATGGTATGTGGGACCCGGCGCATTCGGTAGTAATACCGGGTGCGCCTCCGAGTCCGTGGCCGGGCACAGTGTGACCACCCTTAGGGTGAAGGAGCCCCCCGTTGCTCACCGTGCCGGTATAGGCGGTTAGCTTTATAGGCTAACTGATAGGTAATAGTTTAACCTCACTTGCGCCGCCGTTGGTAATACGAAGGCGGAGGCCTGAACTACTGCGCTACGAGGCACTGGGGGTAAGTCTTGCTCTCAGCCGAGAGCCTCCGATAACCGCACTGTCACATAAGATATTCCATTAGGAAGGTTTTTAGAGGGACACTTGGAATTCGATTTCCACCAATGACAGCACGTCTGATAGGCCAGCCCCTCAGTATACGCTCTTTAACCCTAATCTCATTAGCACATTTTCTGATTTTTCTTATATATAGACTTCAGTACTAAATTAGCAGCTCCACGCTCCGTATTTTATGCTTAGGAGCCGATACTCAACTGAGTTGTCAGTCACAGCATCCAAAAACCGTCGTCAATACCGACTGCAACAGGGTCACACAAATTAGTGCGGCGCACACCACTATATGTGTAGTCGGATACGACTATACACACAATGGATGCAAACCCCTTGTGTGTGGCATACACACACAAGGTTTATAATCATTTTGAGCCGCCAAAGCGATCAGACTTTGGCGGGCGCTTAGTGCACGATAATCGGATAGAAAGACGCAGCTTTCTGACCAACCACGTGCTTGCACGTCACGCGGACGCGTGAGGGCCACCCGTCGGTCCTCACTACGCTATAGATATTCTACAGTAGGGTTTGCTAAGGCAACAGGGCTGCCAATCAATTCAGTTTTCTATTTTCAGTTAAAGTTCACGAGTCTTTTGTATTGCTTTAGAAATACGCGACGCCGCGTATTTCTATTCGTTGCATACAAACTCTAAGTACTTCTACGCTTCCTCATTTCTAAGCGCATACGATGCATGCCTGGAACAGAGCGCTGCTCGCCCTGTTTCACCGACAGCCACACATACAGCATTTTACTAAAAAAAAAAACAGAAACAAAAAACAAATTGCTGGTGGCTTAAATACGAAAACTTAAAGTAACTTGAATTGTTATCGTGTGATCCACGGTAACAATGGAGGGTTTACTTAAAAATAAAAAAGCTAGAACCTGGAAACCTGATTTGTGTGCCGTGTAGCCCATGGTACGTGGAGGAAGGTGGATGCCCAGAGAACCAAGACTTGATCGGTCAACCATGTTACCCACGGTTGGTAGAGGAGAGCAGATGCTTCGTCGGTTCGTAACGGCGTGCGGGGAAACAAAAAAAACACTACATAAAAAGAAGCATATTAAAAGAGGCTGTACAATTCAGTACTGGGGTTTATTTAAGATACTAGGGAATTAGCTATTGATTTTGGGGGGGAAAGCAGACACTGACGGAAGAAGCTTTAAGATGTAATCGATTTAGTAGAGGTTTATGTCTGAGGCCCTCTTTAAACCTTCCGCTCGATCTTTGGCCAATCGACGAATTCTAAAAGACTATGGGGTTGTGGGAACGTTTTAAGCACGACCTAAGCGAAGATTTTCAAAGAAATCTTGGTACCGACATGGATGACCCGCGCGTGGAGTACAGAACGCTCCAAAGTGTGGATAAGATTCTTCACGATAACGGGAAAACGTTAGCCAATTACGCACTTCCCCTGCTCGAGAACTACGACCAAGATGCTGCGGATGAACATCTCGGAGGAGATTTGGTTTGTCAAGAACTCAACGCGTATCCATTGGAACAATTGGAGAGTACAACTGCGGTTGTAGACAAGTTGAGTGAAAACCAAAGGGATATTTTCGACCAAGTGATGGGCGCAGTACAGTCTCCCCAAGTCGGCCGGAAACTATTTTTTTTATTTACAGACCAAGGGGTACCGGTAAATCCTTCTTGCTCGAACAAATCCTTGCCAGGGTACGTCTGAATGGGAGGGTTGCTGTGGCAGTTGCATCCAGTGAAATTGCAGCAACATTGCTGACAGGGGGTCATACGGCGCATTCTACATTTCGGATTCCACTGAAATTAGACGACCATTCGACGTGTAATATTCCGAAACAGAGCCAGAAAGCGGAATTGATACGCCAGACCAGTTTGATTATTTGGGATGAAGCACCGATGATGCATCGGGCGTGTTTTGAAGCTGTCGACCGAACTTTTCGCGACATCATGAACAATGAAGTCGAGCCGTTTGAGGGGAAGGATATGGTTTTCAGTGGTGACCATCGTCAAATCCTACCAGTTTTAAAGGATGCTACCAGGGCTGAAACGCTAAAGGTGTGTTTTAAAGCGTCTCCATTATGGCAGCACCTCCGCCAGGTGCGTTTGATAGAGAATATGCGTGTGAAAACGGCGCTTGACCCAGATGATGCTGCGGAGTTAGCCGAATTTTCGGAGTTCTTACTTCGAATTGGAGAGGGTCGCTATCCGGTGAATCGCGATATTGACGACAACGACATCTGAATCCCGCAGAGCATGTGCGTCACTCCAATTTCCGGTAGTGCCTCGACATCTAATCAAGATTCCTCTGATGAGGATTCAGAGTACGAAGCTCCGGGTTTCAATTTGCTTCCACCATTGGATCCTGAGGGGGAACGCGAATCGGACGAGCCTGAAGATGATCGGCACACTCGCAGTGTCAACGCACTGATTGGTGCGATTTACCCCGGGGTGGGTGATGCTGACTTGCCAGATCAGTACTTTGTGGATCGTGCAATTTTGGCACCAACCAATGCAAGTGTTCGTCGGATCAACGAAATGGTAGCTGAGCGATTGTCTGGAGAGACACGAGAATATCTCTCCAACGACAGCCTCGACGGTCCCGGAGATCAGAACCTATTCGAGACTGAGGTTTTGGACTCACTCAATTTCTCAGGAATGCCCCCCTGAAACAGGGCAAGCAGCGCTCTGTTCCAGGCATGCACCGTATGCGCTTTAGAAATGAGGGAGCGTAGAAGTACTTAGAGTTTGTATGCAATGAATAGAAATACAAAGGACTCGTGAACTTTAACTGAAAATAGAAAACTGAATTGATTGGCAGCCCTGTTGCCTTAGCAAACCCTACTGTAGAATATCTATAGCGTAGTGAGGACCGACGGGTGGCCCTCACGCGTCCGCGTGACGTGCAAGCACGTGGTTGGTCAGAAAGCTGCGTCTTTCTATCCGATTATCGTGCACTAAGCGCCCGCCAAAGTCTGATCGCTTTGGCGGCTCAAAATGATTATAAACCTTGTGTGTGTATGCCACACACAAGGGGTTTGCATCCATTGTGTGTATAGTCGTATCCGACTACACATATAGTGGTGTGCGCCACACTAATTCGTGTGACCCTGTTACAGTCTGCTTTAAGAAAAAGGCAGACGCTAAGGGAATGTCGTGTCGGAACGTGGCAGGTTTTGTTTCTGTCACACTCCTTCACCCACAACACTCGTCTCACCCGCAAAGACTCAACGAGAAGTGGGAATAGAATCTGAAGACCCAGATCCGATCCCTTACACCGGGCTGATCTTGACCCTGTGTTGCTGTGAGTTGTCGGTAGGCCAACCAAATAATCCAAGCGCCACTGACTACGAGCAGAGTCAGCACGCTTCTTCACTACACTTCAAACCTCGTCGGCCCTCAGAAGGAAGGGTCCAGGGACTTTTCAGCCCGAGACGAGGGTGCCGGAGTCAAGCCCCGAACGGTAAGACAATATAGGAGTCGCTGGCTCGCGCTCCCCAATACAGACGATAGCTCAGTACCACCAGCTATACCTCAATCAAACCACACACGCCTATCTCTTGGCCTGACCGATTGGATGCACACAAGCCACTACATTGGATGTTTACCGAGAGATATCTCACGTCTAAAGCTGCCAGGCACCTTCTTGGACTTACCAGAGGCCGGTATTGCACTTGGTGGGGAAATCTTTTCTGTTTGTTCGCCCAGAGGGCGTTAAAATCTCATCCTACGATATTCCTATCGCCTATACAAATATCAAATATAAATATGACCGTTGTGAGCGAGAGCTCAAACTACCGGCGACTCCTCACTGCCCGATCTTTCTGCTAGGTTCGGATCTTGCCTTAGGTTCGGATCCCGTCGGCTAAGTTTGGATCTCATCACCGATAAGTGCGTGGGTCTTCAGCGGCTCTCCAGTGTGTGCACACCAACTTTCTTTTGGGACCGAACGGCTTCTCAGCGGTTCTGTCTTTGTTGGTGGAAGCCAGCGAATGCTCGTCACCACCCAGTCTCAAGATTGAATGCTTGTCCCGTATGTGCCATACTATTGACTCCAAGTTAACGGTGGTCAAGCCCAGAAGTTGCCGTCACCGCCAGCACAAGTGCGCGCCACGCCGCTGGCGAATTCCGACACCACAAAGACGTGGTAAATGCGAGTGCTCTGGCGAAACTAATCGGAATTGCAACTGATGGAGCTGCCAACATGTTAGGGTGCAACCGTGGGTTTGTTAAGCTGATCTAGGAAACGTGCACAGAAGTCGGAGGAGGTGGCGTCGTGGTGAATTGGTGTGGAAGCCACCAACTGAATCTAGCACTCGGCAAATTCCTCGCTGTTTTCGATGGGTTTATTGATTTTCGATTTTGTCTAGGGCGGGAGATTTCGTTCACACACACGCACGATACAGCCCGCAGGGCGATAGGGAATTGTCCGTCGTACGCAGATACTCGTTGGGATTCTATACATGATTCTTGTCAATTTCTCGAACGGCACTACGTGCAAATTGTGGCGATGCAAACGGATAAGCAGTATCTTAGATCAAGTTCTTCTTTGTGGCTAGTTCTTTTTTGATTGCCAATATTACACGGAGTGTTGAGGTGTGTTGAGCTAGACTTCAATACCAGAACGTCACTTCAGAAGAGCAGTACGCTGCATTTCAAAAACGGACAAATACGCTGCAGAATCGGTTCGAAGAAAATGGAGGTGATGGTGATCCATTTTTAAGTGAAGGAAAGATTGAATCGCAGGTTTGCAGTTCGTCTCCGTTCGCTCTTAACCTGTGCTGTGCATTGGGCCTGGATGCACAGCAACAATTGGTTTTAGCAATCCAAGATGCTCTGAAGCTATTCATTGAGCGAATTCTGGGAATTCGTATGCCAATTGAGCCATCTTCCTCTGCGACGACACCCAATGAAACAGGGCGAGACGCGCTCTGTTTCTTTAGCATACACTAGTATGCGCTTTTGAGGAAGCGTAAGTTACTTAGACTTTGTATGCAAGTAGAAATACACGCCACCGTGTATTTCTAAGCAAAAAGACCGAAACTTTGACTTGAAAATAGAAAACTGAATTGAATGGAAGCCCGCCGCGTGGTGGGCCCTTAGCAAACCTATCTAAATGACTTATGTATCTACGGAGGCGAAGCCGTGGTTGGCTCTCATGCTCCGGCCCTTATGTATGCGTTTGATTGGTGGAAATGTGCCCCTTTCCACCAATAGCAGTGCGCTTAGCGCCCGCCAATGTTTGTGCCATTGGCGGCTCGAAATGATTGTTGACTGTGTATGTGACGCACACACAGAAGGCTTGCCGTATACTTGTCCGTGTATAGTCCGGCTATACATGTATATCTGGTGTACCCAATTACACCAGCCTGTGTAACCCTGTTACACCCAAGGCGATCATTCATGCTTGTGATGAGGAGATATCTACACTTCTAGCAACTCACCAAGCGCGTCTCACGAATGTGTATGGAACGGAGGTTGTTAGCTCGATTTGGGCGCAACTCAAGGACTTGAAAGAGAAATACATCAACTCTCGCAGTGTCGCAAAAAAATCGACCGCTTGTCCAGACTCAATATCAATCAAGCATGGGATGACTCCGAATTCGAAGACAGATATAAGGCACTGAGAAATTTCGCGCTTGGTTTGGCATGTATTCCACCTGGGATTCACAGTGTTGAAGCTGACTTCGGCTTGCTCAAACGAACGAAGAGCAAAGTGAGAACACAATTATCAGATTTCTCACTTGAAGGAGAACTTCATGCAGCGCAATACGTCGATGTCATTTGTGCTGCTGCAGACAACGTCAGCGTAGAACTGTAATTTGGCTTTGTAAGTCATCAACACACGATACTGCCTACATTAACTTTTTCAAAGTGCCCAGCAGCCTGTTTACGCCCGAATCGTGCAAGAACGACTCAACCACGCCAAGCAGTCAATAATCCCGTGATTGGGGTGTGCGGTGCCTTTCGCCAACAAACGTTTTGTCCGCTGAAAATCCTCTTTGACAATCCTCAATACAAATATTACAGTAGGTACAGGGGAATTTCACGGTTTGCGCGGCACAAGCCCGTGTTCGCAATCACTCTCGAACTTTCCGTCCAAGGGCCCGCACGACATGCTGCGAGCGTCCACCCCGCCTTCCACCACCCGCGAGGCCTCTGCGCCCAGCTCACCAGCGTCCGCACACGCGCTGCTGTCGCTGATGCAGTCGGTGGCGCCTCCACTCTGGAAGGATGAGATGACGTCAACGGAAGCCGCGTCGTCCTCCGGCAAAAGCGAGACGGAAGGCGAGCAGAAGCCCAAGAAGCGAAAAGTGGATAAAATGGATAAAGTTGCTAAACCCAAACAAAAAGCCAAGAACGTGACTACGGAATCTAAAGCCAAGAAACCAAGGAAACGCACCTACTACATGCGGAAAGAGGAACTTGCCGTGCTCTCGAAAGAGTACGAGAAGCTGCAGACGGAAATGTTAAAGTACAAAGAGAAAAACGACGTGCTGGAGGACAGAGAGAAGATGCGTCAACAAGAGATGAAAAACAGAGACATTCGTCAAATTATCCACGCCCAAAGGTTGGCCTTTGCCAACACGCAGTCCATGATTGCGCAGTACATGCGCATACAGGAACACAGTCCGTTTGAGACTTTTATCCAACTGGGGAAAGATCCCATGGAACGCCATGCCACTTTGTTATCTATGAAGAGGAGGAAACTACACCATGCACTGCAGTTTTTAGTGGCAAGACGGAGATTCATGGACCCGTCCACTGCTTTTTCCGACAACCAGAAATTCGAGAACGCCCATGGAGATTTTTGCTACATGGGGTTCGATGTCACCCCATTTGCAGGTGTACAGTCAGCGCGGACAGCATTTGACGTGTTGCTGGACTTCTCTTATAACCTTGAGATTAGTCTGTCGGAATTGTTGGGGGATATTACGATCAGGGAAAACGACGACCACTGGGACCCTTCGGTATCACAGCAAAGACTAGTTACCAATGTGGCAAACGCTGCCGAGATGGAGACGAACAATGTCATGTTTTCGGAGTACTATGAACAAAATGGCCCGGCAGTTCTTGGAGTCGAACTGCCACACGAGTCGGAGGATTTAGGAGCTTTGGGGCTTGGGGAAGAAATGGGCGTACTCGCTATTGACTTTGTGAACGAAGACGAGCTGTATCCGTATTTGCCTGGTCGGCGGATTCGACAAGATGTGACGGTGTTAATGCTCATATCAACGTGTATGAGGCCGAAAGCAAGGCCTCTAAATCAAGCAGGTCCGGTGGAAATGGAGCAAGTGGTGATTTTGACGCGTTGGTCGCTGCTGCGAATTCGCAAGTCGTCGATTCTGCTGCCGTTCGAGGTAACCCAACGCATCCGGAATGGTATGGAACAGGTGGGTGAGGCAATGCTGAACAACGTGCGCTACGCTTTATCTCCTCGGGAAACGCCCGCAACGTTAGGAAATTTCATTCCAGCCCCGGCACCACCACTAGCGGCAGCAATGCTTCCCCCACAGCCAACCTTCGGGCCGCTCCCACCACTCAGAAGACATTAACCATGCATGCTAAACGTTCACAGAACTCGAATAATTTACCTGAATAATTCTTGCGTGATACTACATGTCCAGCAGCTACCAATCCTATTTTGCTGGATCAGCTGGGGGCATTGTTGGGCTCGCAGAAGTGTTAGAAGAGCACGGGAAGCTCCAGGTTTTACGGGCAGCACGAGAATCGACAGCTTCAGCAGGTGCGGCGACATCTTGAATAGCTTGGAGCATCTCGTTGCCCATGCGTATACACGTTTGAAGCAGGAAATCCATCGCATCTGTCGGAGCGCCACACTTCGAGTCTGGACGCAGCGTCAGCAATACCCATCGTGTCAAAACAAGGCATGGCACGCGTTTGTCGGCCTCTCCTTCTTGAGATCCATTGTGAGCACGCCGAGATCCTCTGGAGATCGTGATCACGGCGTTCACGTCTTCTCTGAAAAACTCTTTTGGTCGAAACGGATGCAGTTCGTCCTCATCCACCGAGTCAATGACCAGCAGACCAACAGGATCGATATGCCCCTCGTCCGTATCTTCACTTGGTTCTGACGATAAACACTTCCGCATCTGCAACTCGGAGAAGACCACAAAACTCGATTCGGTGGGCTTATCTGGCGACGTGTCCACCTGAAGCCGGCTATGCACTACGCTTGCGTCGTCGCCAGTGTAGGGAGGCATCATTGTGCCCATATGCTTAATGTACGTTGAAGCAGCATGGTACGCGCGTTCAACATCCTTCACTCCTACCCCCACGTCGAGCGGAGTCACGTCAAATACCACCGAGCACAGAGCCCCCGAATCCGTAGGGAACTGCGCCGTCTCACGACGTGGCTCCGCTGGGTCTTTCAAGAACTGCATGCGCTTGTCCATGAGCTGCTTGGCATCTCGTAGCTTTTGTGCCTTCATCCCTTCCAAAATCAAACGTCGTTGCTGAATATCGCAACCTAGATGGATGAATGAGGTGATGGGGCACTGATTCTGCTGGATCGAGTACTGCATTCGTTGAATACCACAAAAAATGGTTTGTTAGCACAGTATAATCCCTTGTTCCCCGTCACTTTCCACTCACCGTGAGCTCCGAGAGTGCCGACTGTGCACTAAAGAGCTGGAAGTGCTGGTTGCGCACCGCTTCACGCCGTAGATGGTTGTGCATCTCCTGCTCGAAAAACTGGTGATCTGTTCGTCGCACCAGAGCTCGTGCCAGGCACTCGGGATTGATGGAGGCAGTGTGCTTGAGATATTCCAGCTGGGCCTCCAGCTTGTCGATCTGCTTTGTCAGTTCGTCCTTCTCCTCCTTCCGAACGAGGTACGTGGGTTTGCGGCCCTTGCATCCTGGATTGCTGCGTTTCCTGCATCGCGGAGTTTCTCCCTCCGTCCCGTCGTCGGAACTCGCTCTGCGTTCATCAAAGTCACGTGTGCGTCTCTTACCGTTCGACGCTTTGTCGACGGGTTCGTCCTCCTGTGGTTCGTTGTCTGCGGCTGACACCGACCGGGGCGACATCGCCCGAATGGGCTGCAGACCGGCGACAGGTGCGGCTCGGCCTGGGTGCAAGAACACCAGCAGCGTCTCGTCGTTAGTGTCAGTCGTTGTAGGGGACCTTGGTGGCAGTGGATGCAGTCGAGGCAGGGGCCTTTGGCAGTTGGCCGACACGTCCGGAGACCGTTGGAAGAGTGACGGGAGCGACGGAGACGTCGAGCGTGGATCCAGCTGGGGCGCGTCCATGGACAGAGGTCTGATTGCTGCTTCGTAATTTGATAAGTCGAGCCCTCACTGCGGGAGCGGCACCGCTCGAGAAGTGCCGCATTGACACGGTCCCTCGCTGCAGCGACGGCGTCCGATCACTGGCATCATCACGCTTGGATTGTTTTCCGGGAACATGTTCTGCAGGTCAGATTGGAGCCTGAGAGGGATTTTAGCCATATTTGCTAAATCAGGGTATGTGATATGAAGGTTTTCTAGCAAGAATTAACTTTTGTAGATTACGGTCACACCAACGCTTGAAGACTTCAACCAGCGAAACGGCCAGCCCTCCCGATAGCGATAATAGGTATCATCTTACACGGACAATAATTGGCTGTTAGGACAGATCAGTTGGCAGTGTCCAAGGACACGAGTGACGAGCCGCGCTACGCTTGGCTGGGCGCCCCGGCGGTTCGCTACGCTCGCGATATGAAGATAGAACCTCCTGCCTAGTGTATTGCCCTCACGCTTTCGGCTTTGGCGGGGGGGGGGCTCTGCCCCTGCCACGCCGTGACGCTGCGGGAACGAGCGCCGGTGGCATGATTAGCATCCTGGGTGCACAGTCTGGACTGGGTGAGTGTTCTCATCGAGTCGATCAATCGATTGATGTCGCCCATCCATTTATTAAGTTATTCAGAGGTTTTTATTGTGTTTCTCTTATTTTGCCAGCACCAAGCACCATCGCGCTTCAACGCACGCTGATGATGGCAGTCTTGCCCGTGCTCCTGTTTTTGCGGACGGCACTGACCGCAATCGTGTGCTTTCGTCTTCATCGTGGAGATCTTCGGTGGTGCTGTCCTACCAACTGCAACCGCTACATGTGCCATGACTCATCCTGCATCGATTCAATAAACAATGTCCAGCTGCAACAGTTACACTCTCAGCACCTGAATGTCCTTGGTGTCAAGCTGCACGGGCGTACGGGCGTCTTTGACGGCGCGGAGGATGGCGTTGCCCGGCTCGTTGATCCGGTCACGCATTGTCTGCAAAGTATGCGTAGGCACCGGCAGCTCCGTGCGACGCAGCTTCTGCAGCACCCACCGCGTGAGAACGACCCCCTGTTCGTCCCTCTCCTCCCCTTTCGGCGTTTTCACTCGTTTGAGATAGGACTTGAGCGCAATCACTCCACTAATGTCCAACCGGACGCAGTTCTGCGGATGATACGGATACAGGTCGTCCTTGTCCACGAAGTTCATCACCATGACTCCTTGGTCGCATAACTTGTCTGCATCTCCACAAATGTCATGGCGATTCGCGGCCGACTGCTGCTCCGAGAACATGACAAAGTTGGTCTCTGTCGCTACACTTTCGACCTCCGAGATGATGAGACGGCGGTGTATGATGTTCTTGTCGGCTCCCAGCTCGCTCGTGCACGTGTACTTGGAGTACATGGGCTTGGTGTCCATGTGTTTGATGTGGAACTGGATGAACTCGAAAGCGTCCTTGACCGTTTTCAGACCCTCGAGTGGGGTGATGTCGAAGCGGATGGAGCAAAAGTCCCCAGCTTCGTCCACGAACTGGGCGTTCTCCGTGTACTCACGAGCTTCCGTCATGAACTGTGTGCGTTTCTCCACCAGCTCCACTGCGTCTCGACACTGTTGGGCGCGGAGACTCGTAAGCATCTCGGTACGCTTCGCCCAGTCGCGACCTAAGTGGATGAACGTATCGAGTGGACAGCGGTGATTCACCGCGTGTGTGAGCTCCGACAGCGCCGACTGCGCTGATAGAACACGCAGCTGGTGCTGCTTAACCGTGTTGCGCAGCGCGTTGTTTTTGATCTCGGTCTCAATCTGCTTCCGGTCCTTCTCCTGCCACGCCTCGATGTTGGTGCGATTCTGCAGGAACGATACCTGACTCTCGAGCTCCTTGATGCGCTCCAAAAGTTCGCACTTCTCCTCCTGCATGAAACCAAACACTAGTTAGTAAACAAATAGTCTACGGCTGTCTGTACTTTCACTGCAGACCTTTCGGATGAGGTACGTGGGCTTGCGCCATTTGCCCCGACATCTTTTGGTTGCTGACGTGGGCGTCGTCGCGTCCTGGTTCTCGTTATTGTCCTCCCATTCGGCCGCTCGACGTTTCGTGGGTCCATTGCACCTTGTTGCCTGTTCAGGTGGCGTCTTAACTGAGAGTTCCGGTTCCTGTTTCACTGCTGAGTTTTGGGCGGACAGGATTGACGCTGCAGTGGGCGTGGTGGATGTCTGCTGGAGAACGAAGGCGAGTGCTGGCAGTTGCTGACCTTCGGTCTGATGTATTGAACAGCTACCGGGGCCCAGCAGACTCGCCATGTCGTACTTGGAGCGTTGTTGGCTACTGCTGCGGTTCATGTTGGTTTAAAGCCTCTGCTGCGGAGCTTTTCGTAAAGTGATGGGAGTCAGGTCGAGACAAGTGCAGTTGGTTTCTGATTGGATGGCCATGCCGACATCATCCGATTGTTGACGCCCAGATTATCAAGATATTTCGCTATGTGTGCACAGACCTTGTAATATGATCAATCGGACTCCTTACATCAATAGAATTGTGTCGTACACGAACGAGGAAACTGTATCAAGTTCACCTTCAACTCACGAGGTTCTCAAGTTTGAGATGAAGTCTATCGCGGAATCGTAGGTCTCTCTCTCTTAGAACAGCATGACGAATGGCGAAAATAATTGACGCTTTCACGGAATTTGTTCAGGGTGCTTAGATGTAATGTACCCCGTAGTAGTTGAGCACTGAATTTTCCTCGAGACCAACGGATCCGATGAAGTCGAAAGCAAGCTCATCTGCCTAGTGCTTTCTGTTTGCTTCCGATATCTCACTACGCTCGTGTTCGCACTTTGCGAAGAAGAAAGATGGCGTATTACAACGTACTGCCCCGTAATTCCCAGTGCCCCAACAAATGCTCCTTCATAATGTGAAACGGCGGGAGTATATTGATTGCCAACTCTGGCAGGTTGTATTATGCTGTGCTTACGGTCACGACTTCTTTTGCTTAGTAGTCACAGCTTAAATAATCTGGTAGCAGCTGCTTCTATTGTACGGGCCTCACCTTACCTGCTGAACTACAGGCAAACGCAATGGGCGCTGTGGAATTTGCTGTGTCTGCTTCGTCCTTGAAAAAAACGCGGTCGACATGAACGCCAGCGAACTGCAAGCACCGTAGACGCTCATCAATGCAGCATTTTATCGACACTGCGTACAGATCCACCTGTTTGCGCCTCTCACGTTGTTTTGCGTGCCTCCGATTGTTGCTCTCTTCACGTCAGTGGATCTCCCACAAGAATTTCAGCGCGCGTGAAAATCTCCTGGAACTTCTGATAGCACTCGTCCTCTAATATTCGCGGCGAGCGCTTACCATCAAAGCGAAACGATACGAAGAGTAGGAATTCGTGTTTGTCATCGAATGAGAGCTCGATTTCCGGTCGAATGCCTCCCCAAAGCACGGCGTCCGTCTCCTTCCATTTCATCAACCTGAAGCGACTCGCTTTCTTCGCTCCGCCCGTAGCAACTTTGCGTAATGCCACACTACTCTCAACGCTTCGTGCTGCTAGATACTGATCGAGCTTTGCTAGAGATATTCTGCGGTTCACTTCGAAGGATGCCTCGCACCAGCCGAGTGAACACTGTACAAGCCAGTCGGAGAGAACTTTCAGTGCCGCGATAAAACCGGCAAAAAGTAACAAGTTGATCACCCACCACAGGAGCGGGTGGTGAAATATCGGTTTAATGAGAGATGTCGTTGCCCACCGGGGCATGTGACCATTCCACGTTCCTCCTGTTAGCCGGTCGATCACATCAAACACAAATATGCCGCCAACAAAGTACTGCAGTGCGTGCAATGTGACCGACATTTGTGCCTGTTGTGCTATCGACGTCATGAGCGCGCGCGTATTGAAGTTCACTCGTGTACAAGCTACCTCAAGCTGATTCGTAGCGGTGGATTCGGCTATCTTCTGGAGTTGCTCCAGTTGCAGCATGGTGTTTTCCATGAGTTTTATCGAGTCATGACACCGCATGATGGTCTGCGCCTTGAGTTGCGGCAGCGCTAATACCTGAAACAACCGTGCATCCACCTCCGATTCAGGACTTCCAAGAAATGTTCTCCTCCTGACTCCATCTACATCGTCTCCACTATTTTCCAAGTCATTTCGATCACAGTTCGGTGCAAGATCGACATTTTCAAGAGAATCCAGCAAATACTCGAGCGTTTCTGCAAGTAGAATAGTGTCTTTGGAGACAGCCGAGAGCTTCTCACGCACTAAGAGCACTGTCGCCGGTTCCCGATGTACCTTGTGAATAAGGTGACGGATTTCCTTCAATGTCGCGTCCAACACAAACGTCCGCGCGAAGAAATTCTTGATAAATATGTCTCGACAGACCAACCCAACGTAGGCCGTGAACACGTGCTCGTAGCGAAAGACGTTGGGCCCCGAGAACAAACAGCCAGCTTTCCCAACCACAAGCACGTCGTCCGGTGTTAAATCATGACTGGCGTGGATATCTCCAAGGACCTGGGCCAGCTCATTCGCATACCGTGGATCAGTGGCGTACGCTTGGGCTGGAAGTTTTGGATGGATCTGTTTGCTCAGAATGCAGTTATACTTGTTCCGCTGGAAGGAATCCCCAAGGTAGAGCATTTGCAGCAGACTGAGCTGGTATCTTGAAAGCAGATCGTTGACTAGCATGGATGAGTCCTGATGTACGTCCACTAGAAGCCGCGCGAGGTGGTCGATGGCAACGTCGTCGCCCAAACGGTTCATGATAGCCTCCACTTTGATGCCGTAAATGAGCGATCCGTCACTGTTCAGATGCATGCCAAAGTTTTCAACTTGCACGATACCTGGTGTCTCTGGGAAATGGCTTTCAGCCTCAAAATTCGTGAAGCGCACAAAGTCGTAGTCTAGAACACGCACTTGAGTCTGTCCGACGGGGACTCGGAACTGCGTGTCGGTTGGGTTGCTGTCCACGCAGCTTGTAAGGATGCCTCCCTGACATCGATCGAGCACTCCCATCCGCTCGTTCAGTGCTACAATCTGGTTCGTGCCGAATGGGACCCACTCCCCAATGAGTGCATACACGTCTCCTAATGTGACGGCCTCCGATGTCTTTTTGGTAATGCTCGTGGCCCCCATTGCGCACTCCTGTGCTCGATCTGCATTACTCCGTTCCTGAACATTATAGAATCCACCGGATCGTGAACGCAGACATCGCGGCAAGAACGGACTCGATACATACGACACATCGTCGCTCTCGGTAATGCTGCTGGGTTTGCTGTACCCTCCTGATCGAAGGATGAAATGTTGACCATCATATCGTACGACAAGTAATCTTCGTTCGAGTGGTGCTGGAGGGTAGAGGAAAGCGTCCACTGTGTCCTGGAAGTAGCGGGGTAGCAAACGCAGTGCCAATTGACCTTTTATCGAGACTTGGTAGGCTGTAATGGGCTGGAAATCGTCGCTGGAGAGTTTGAGACCGTTGATAAGGCGCAATGCCCAGAGATCGTCTATAGCTGCTTTGCCTTCTCGAGAAAAGTTTATCCACCGACGCAGCGTTTTGCCTTTGAACGACAGTCTCATGGATGCCGGGGCGTAGTCAAAATCGAAGGCGTCGCACAGAATGCCTTCAAACATCAACACCAGCAACGGTACGTGTCGGATCCAGCGTTCATTCTGTCGCGTGGAATTGGACGCCACCGCATACAAACTGACGAGGTAAAGCAACTTGAACTGGTTGGCACTCAATAGTGAAGCTGCTGCAGTGGCTTCGGCCATCGCCTCAGTGGTTGTTCCCGGTGGTGGCGACGGCGACGAATGCCGTGGAGCCGGAGACGGTGTGCTCCGGTGCATCATCAACATCGAGATGCTCTACCGTTCCGGTGGTGACGGGCCTGGCCCGGACGGTTGAACCGCAAAGAACCCTTTGGTTCTCCGTGTCCTGCTGGCGATGGGGTGTGAACGTCCTTGAGATCTGTAGCTTGAGGTGGTTCGACGGAGGATTCAGACGGTGGATGCCGTGGCTCATTGGCGTCACCGTCGCGACTGCAGGACACCCGGAGCTCTACAGTCAGCAGAGCAGCTAGGACAAGTAGGGTCCCCGTTGAAGCAAGCCTTCCGGATGAGCCCTTGCGCTAGCAATAAAGCGCGCGCCCCACCTGCCGCCTCCAATTGCCTTGAAACCTCCAGCGACGTTTCCGTACTTGCACAGCGCCACCATCGCATCGCGCTATCGAGAGAGAGGCCAAATCGGGAAGAGTTTTCGGAATCCGTTGCGCTTCAGTCTCTTCTTGATGTGCATCATGAGGTTAAAGCTCTATATGCCATGCTTCGACAAGAAGGAATAGCGTTTGCTGATATAGATATCCATTCCATTCACCGTTCGGCCTTTATACATTTTACTAAGTCTACTTGCTACGTTCGTACGCTACTGCCACAATGCTCTAATTAATGTGCCACGCTCGCTGTGAAGAAGCCGACAGCAGCACTTGCCACCAGGTTCGTCCGAGCGTTTGGACACCTCCCTCTCATAAACTCTAAAGGAGGTGTCCACTATGCTCAGATTTACTCCAGGACGGCAGAGCACAGGAAGTCGATCTCGTCCGAGGATAAGTAGCTCTGGTGGCAGCTCGTAGGCACGGGCATATCCGAGTACTCGCCAAGATGCGAGGCGGCAACAACGGGCAGGTCGGTCCACACATCCTCGTCGAGTCCGCAGTCGAGCGTGTCAGGTGTGTACATGCCGACGTCGTCCGAAGCGAGAGACGAGAAGGACATGGAGGAGGACGTCGAGTAGGTGGAACTGGCCGGGGATACAGCGTGCTCGGGCATGGGGGTGAGACCCGCGAGTGCAGCCATGTCGAGCATCGAGATGGAGGATGGAGACGAGAGGCCGCTGAGGCTGCCGTGCGTGTCGCGAGCCTTCTTGGTGCGCGCCACCTGACGTTTCTGTCGGTCGAACTTGCGCTGGATCTTGTTGGCCTTGTCGCGATGGTACAGGCACAACTGGTGCGGCTGGCCGTTGCGCTTGCTGGAGCGCACGTTGGTGCATTTGCCGGTCTTGTACCTGCACTTGTTGGCGCCCGTAGCAGGCGCGTTGCTCAAGCCCAGTGTGGCGTGGGCCGACTGCGTCGAGGAGGAGATGGCAACCATGTTGATGTCACTCAAAAGCTCTGATCGTTTGTGCTCTAGGCGTCGAATTCTGAAATGGCAAAGGGAAGCGCTCGCTCGCTGGCTAGTTTGATGCGCATCGACCGACGGTCTCTGGCCGACTGACTGACACGCCTCTGGCAGGTGAGCCGAACACTGCAGAAAGGGATCCATTTCCCCGGCGCTGGGCACTCTCTCCTCGGGGCATTGCACTTGCTGTATGCCAGCAGGTCAATGCGTAGACGGGTCAAGTGGGAGGGAGCTCGGGAAGCTGTCCGTCGAGCGCAACCAATGTGACTTGGTAGCATTACAGCCGGCCAGGAAAATGTAGTCACTCGGCATCGCTGCTACATGTTCGCTACTGTAGCAGCATGAGGTCGCTGCCGCATGGAGGTAATTGTGCCGCGTTGCGACTCGCCTGGCAGCAGCTGGAGCGCTTCACTTGACGTCACAGACGGCAGTGACCATGTTCACGAGCTCGCATTTCGCGCTGGGCTCATCAAAGCGATCTATACGAAGCTCGGCTGGCACAACTGCGGCTGGCAGGAGATAAGATGAGGCAAGATCCATCGTCGCCGGCATAAGGCTCGCTCGACAGAGGCGTCTGTGGCAACGTGGGGCGTGCGTGCTCAGTGTCGGCCGTCGTCTTCGCACTCTTACATGTCCAGCCGGCGGTTGAAGTGGCCATTTTATAATCGTAGTAGGCAGGGTATACTTTTTCACAGTTCCAAAACAGGTACAAATGATGTTTGAACGAATAGGTCCAAAACCGTTACTATTATTTCTGACAGTCCCGTTGCACCGCGAAGCCCACAGGTGTCAGCATAGTGGACTTGTGCCGCTACTGCTCGCGCATGACGTCTCGATGGGGCGCTGCGGTATCCTGGCTCGCTGGTGTAATGCTTCGCCGCGGCGAAACATCCACGCGCGACGATCGGGCGAGAGCTTTTCGCTGGCTGAAAGTTGCTCTTGGTGCCGACGATGGAAACCACGAGGCCTCTGCTGGTGACGGCCGTTGCACCTGGCCATGCCACGCTGGACCGGGGCTTATGGACGCGGTTGCAGCAAGGTGATGGATGGAGAGATGGCTGCACTAGTGCACGGATAGGACGGCGCAAGATCACTTGCCGAGGAAGTGACTCGCTGTCTGCCAGCCAGCGCAGCTCTCGCTGGATTAGGCGGCTTCGGCAACGCGGAGGTCACCCGTCATCGCCTAACTGGGTGGCCACCGGACAGCGAGCTGCGTGCGACACGAGGTTGGCATGGCGGAGATCCGGTCGCGGCTTGCAAGACTGCGGTTGCCCGAAGTGTGACGCGACGGGCTGAACTGCGTTTCTTGGCCGACGACGGCAGTCTCTGCACCAGTGGAGCGTGTCCTCACCGAATTTCGCGCTCGCTCGATGTGTCTTGGCTTGACTTGGATTCACAAGGTGAATCTTTCGCCCAAGAGGCAGTCGCGAAAGGAAACTAATCACGATGGCAGCGCCGCCGACGCAGGATGTACATGTAGCCTGCAACGTCAAAGCTCATTCCTCCAAAGCGGATGCTTTCGACGCGGTGAGACGCAGCGAAAAGCACGCGCTGCTCATCTTGAAGCGGCGAAGCTTCCGGATCTAGCCCGACTTATCTGAAGACGCCACCGCCGGCGGAGGCGATCTGCCTCTCTCCATTGGAGACCTTCAGTCCGATGTTACAAAGCAAAACGAGCCCAAGCTGCTGGTGCGTGGTGGCAGTGCATTGCAGCTCACAGAAGCGCCGCCTCCACCGAAACTTGACGGCAGCGAGCGTAACGTTAGCCAATGCAGTGTACATGTAGCAGAGCACTTTGCCATCGAGGAGGCGTATTACTTGGGGTGTTTTAGTTGAACCTTTCGAGACACCTTGGGTTCTACGGATGTCACGAAGGTGGAATCCAGTGATCGCTGCAGCTTGATGGGGAATAGATTCACCTGCGCTGGCCTCAAGCCGAAGCGAAGCGAGGAGGCCTTGATGGGAAGGCTACATGAAGGCTTCATGGCATTCCGCCTCTTGCGAGTTTTTTCAGAGGAACGCGTTGCGGTCGTGGTAGTCTGCACCATACCTACCCCACGCGAAAGGATACACCCGATTTGAAGTGGACCTCGGCTAACAGAAAACAGTCCTCCTCCAGTCAAGAAGTGGGACGTTCAGCATTATGGCGTTCGCTGAAGCCCCGCCAAGCGTCAACCAAGCTGACTCCCCGCCAACCACCGTTGTCGAGCTGCGGTTGCACGGTAAAGCACCGAGCGATGAGTCACAAGCGAAGGTGTCTTTGAGCTGCAACGGATGGCCCCGTGGAAACGCGACATTGAGCTTCGCCTAATGGTCTGCTTCCCAAGTGGCTTCACCTCACTGCAACCTGCAACCAAGGGATCACAATCGACCTTCGGAGATTTGAGCAGCGGGCCATGCACCACCACCCACCCGCCACCGCACCGAGGGCGGTCCGGTTGATTCGCCACCGCGCCTGCCAAATTGCTCCGGCTCCTTCAGCTCAAACTCAAGTCGATCCCCCATCTTGGTACCTCTCGCCGCTCGAGCCCTGCGATGGGGACCTGCGTGCTCTCTTCGAATCCGAAGCCTGCCCATTGTGCCTCGATTTCGGCTGCCATGCAGACGGCCGTCGGAATAGCCGAACCGTGCATGTTGAAGTGCATTTTTCAGCCTACCATCCCGAGATAAAGAGGGGCACGCGTCCGCAGTTCTCGACCTCCGTTCCTGCCATCCGTATCTCCAAGAGGAGATTCTCCTTGCATTTGATGCATGCGTGGACATCCATCACCACCGCCACCACTTCCACTGGAAGTACTACCTCCAAACTGCTGGTGCGGACGTGCTGGCCGAGTCGGCCCCTGATGGTGCAACACCATTCAAGTGCAACGAGTGACTTCGAGTCGACTCAACATGATGTATGACATGCAAGTGCAACGACGTTGAGAAGCAGCCACCGAAAGCATCACGTTAAACGGCACAACATTGAACCACGACTAGCTAAGGTGCTCGTTGAAGTGAAGGAACTGCGCAACCTGTGGACCAACATGTCCGAAATGTTGCACCCTTCCGTGACGACGAGCTCAATTCATCGATCAGCGGCACACGCTGTGTTGGCTTGTGGTCGCGTTGGCGTCACGTCCTTCGCTCGATGCGATCGCGGGAACGTGTGGGTGTTCCAGATACGCTTGGGGGCGTCTCGCTTCTGCCGCCGGCGCTCAGCGATGCAGAGCTTCACGGCTTGCCCCCAAAGTAGCACTCGCGTCGAGATGGTATTCACCACTTCGGATCTGGTGGTTCGGTGGCCGAGATGGTGCTTGACGAAGGAGAAGCGTCGCATCACGACACCTTCCGTACCGCCGGGCTCGACGTGGCGCTGTAGCGTAATGCCCACCGATATGTCCTTCCTCACGCGACTGTGCGAGTGGTAAGGGTGTAACTCATCCACGTCGACGAAATCGCTCATCATGACAGTGAGGTCGCCCTGCTCGCCTGACAGCCCGTCGGACTGATCAACCTTACTGGCGGCAAACCTCTTCAAGTAGAAGACGGCGTTGGACTCCTGCACCAGGAAGCCACCAGCGGAACGCTCTGGTAAATCCACGCGCTCCACCGTCCGCGCGTGCAAGAAGGTGTCCGGCATGCCGTCGTAGTAGGTGCGGTTGGTGACGCAGCCCAGCAGACGTGAGACGCCGTCACGCGGCACGACGAACTGGTCCTGGATCACCTCGGCAACTTCGGAGACACTCATGCCAGTCACCAGCGAAACGCTGAAGTCCACGGTGTAGAACTTGCCAAAGCGCTCGAATGTGTCGACATAAAAGAACTCGCGCGTCGGGTCAATTCCTCGGGTCTGCGCCGTGACAAAGCGCCTCACAACGTCCAGCTTCTCGTTTCTCATCCCCAGCAGCTTGCTACGGCGTTCGACGGGGTCTTTCCCCAGTCGAATGTACGACTCCATCGGTGTCATCAGCGTCACCCTCTGCATCGAAACACAGCACAAGTTAATATACACTTCTCCTTCTCCGTAGACCTAGTAGTATAAACAAACAAACAAACGATACAGTAGACTCACGTAGTGCATCAGCGGCGAGGCGTGGACCATGAGTCTTTGGAGGTCCCCGAGACTCTGTTTGTGTTGTTTCATGACGTCCACCAGCATTTCCTGCTGCCTGTTGGCCACTTCCAGTCTGTTCCTCTCCTTCTCTTTCGCCCGTTCTCGTTCATTTTCCCTCTCCTCGCACTTTAACCCACTGTCCGCTTTGAATTGGAGAAAGTCTCGCTGCGCCTCCAAAAACTTGATTTCTCTTGTCGCCAGCTCCGTTTCCTTCTGTTCGGTCATCGCCACCAACTGCTCGTCCACCGACACTGTCAATTCTCCTTCTTCTCCTGCAGATTCCATTGCAACGACGATATTTTCTTCGTTCTCGCTGTCCGACAGTATTGAATTCAACAGGTCGTCGCTCAGGTCGTCTGAAGGCAGCAACAGCTCCAAATCCGGCAGCTCAAGCGCGTCATCACTCAACATCGTGTTGTCTACACTGTCAAAGATGTCGAACAGGCTGTCAAGCTCTGCGTTCGTCGCCATCGCGTCCGGCGTGAGCTCTTCCAGTGTGACTGTCTCAATGGGCAAAAGCGTCGGAATTTTAGCCCATCATCACTGACCGTTAAACGTTCCATAATCAGATTAGGTTGCGCTAGATGCAACATAACTTGTTAAGTTGCGAATTTGGTACCGTAAGCCGCAGCCACACACTCTTCTGACGTAATGCTTGTACGTCGTCGTGGGGCGCTGGTACGCGCGCTATCGGCGTCTCCGCTGCACGCGCGATGGCTCGCCACGGCCTCGAAAGACGTCAAGGAAGACGCTGTATTGACACCCAAGACTGTGGGTACGTTCATGTCCGAGCGACTGGAGGAGTTCACGCCCAAACGAATCCGCAACTTTAGCATCGTGGCGCACATCGACCACGGCAAATCGGTGCGTTGACAAGGCTAAAGTGTCGAGTTTGCATCATTTAATCAGTAGTTTGTATCATTGAAGTGGTTGCTAACTCCACGGATTTATTTTCTATTGGTTTTGCTGATGTTTAGACCCTGGCGGACAGACTGCTGGAGGCGAGTGGCAACATCTCGCGCCAGGAGCGAGAAAGCGCCCAATTCTTAGACAATTTGAAGGTGGAAAGAGAGCGAGGCATCACTGTGAAGGCCCAGACTGCATCTATGGTGCATCGCAACCAGAAGACTGGAGAAACTTTTATGCTGAACTTGGTGGACACGCCAGGTCACGTGGACTTTAGCTACGAGGTGAACCGCTCGCTCTCGGCCTGTGAAGGAGTTCTATTGTTGGTGGATTGCTCGCAGGGTATCCAGGCGCAGACGCTGGCGACGTATTACGCTGCCAAAGAGAGGAATCTGCACGTGGTGCCGGTGTTGACAAAGATCGACATGCCCCACGCTGAAGTGGACGACAGTATCTTGAGTCTGTCTTCTTTGCTGGATGTAGACCCGGACGAGGTACTGCTGACGTCAGCAAAGAGCGGAGATGGTATTCGTGATGTTCTACCGGCGGTGGTGGACAGACTACCACCTCCTGTAGACTGTGATCCCAGCGCTCCGTTGAGGTGTCTGCTTGTGGACTCGTACTACGACGACTATCGAGGAACGGTTTGTCTGGTGAAGGTTGTGGATGGTGCCATTTTCCCAGGTGACAAGATTTACAGCGCGCACCAGAAGACGAAGCATGATGTCCAGGAGACGGGCTTACTGTTGCCAGGACGATACAAGACGAAGGGTTTGTACGCCGGTCAGGTCGGCTACATCATTGCTGGCATGAAGTCTACGACAGAGGCGAAGGTTGGCGACACGTTTTTCCGTGAAGGAGCGGCGTCAGCGGATCTAAAGGCGCTGCCTGGCTTCCAAGAAGCGCGTAGCATGGTCTTTGCGAGTATGTATCCTACGGACGACTGCAGCTTCGATGAGTTGCGCGTAGCGATTGAGAAGCTGACGCTGAACGACGCAAGTGTGACAGCTCAACAGGAAACGAGTGGTGCATTGGGTATGGGCTTTCGCTGTGGGTTCCTGGGCCTGCTGCATATGGAGGTATTTCATCAGCGCCTTTCGGACGAGCAGGGTATGCAGGTCATGGTCACCGCACCGATGGTACCGTACACTGTGATTGACCCGAAGGGTGAAAAATTTACTGTGGAGACACCCGGCGCTTTCCCAGAGTCAACCAAGTACTACGAGATCCTCGAACCGATGGTGGAGGCGTCGATTATCACCCCGTCGTCGTACCTGGGTCCCGTGCTAGCATTGGCAAAAGAGAAGCGTGGTGTGCAAACAAATCTCGTCTATCTCGAAGACGAGCGCGTGATTGTTACGATCAATGTGCCATGGCAAGAGGTTGTCACCAACTTCTACAACGAGCTAAAGACCATTTCGTCCGGCTATGGTGAGGTATATAGGAGTACGTCGACTGCTATCCATCTAACTCAATGTTGTGTTCGTGTGTGGTATCAGCAACGCTAAATTACCGTGAGATCGATCCCCAGAAGTCCGACATCGTCAAGGTGGATCTGCTGATCAACGGAAAGGTGCTCGACGCGCTCTCCTTTGTGTGTCACCGAAGCCGAGCCACGTCCGACGGCCGCGCGCTGTGCCAGAAGCTTAAGCGCGTGATCGACCGCCAACAGTACGAAATCTCGATCCAGGCAGCACTGGGCGGCAAGATCTTCGCCAAGGAGCGGATCGCGCCCTACCGCAAGGATGTGCTGATCAAGTCCGGCAAGACTGTCGGCGGTGGCGATAGCACGCGAAAGAAGAAGCTGCTCGCGAAGCAAAAGCAGGGCAAACGCCGCATGAGGACGGTGTCAAATGTGCAGCTCTCGCAGGATGCCTTCTGGTCCGTGCTTTCTAAATAACAATAGACCCATCAAAGGATACCAGATCGAAATGCCTGTTGTAGTCTACAGGTACATGTAGTGTGAAGTTCAACACCTCGGGATTGTTGAGGTTGCCAAACACACGAGCCTTGCAAATGATCAGTCGTTTTTCACTCCAAAGCCGAGACAAACGCAATCGATTACTTGTACAACTTCATCGATTATGCGGTTGCAAACAAAACAAGGAGCAACCGCCTTGATCATGCACGAGGGTATGCGGTGTTTCCCAGGTGTATCCAACAATGACAAGATGTTTGCTCTACCGTAACGCAGAATCAGCAAAAACTCGACTTATGAAGACCAAAAGTGATGCATGCATGAAGTTACATTATTTTATGCCTTGGACGCTCCTATGTCGCTCTCCAAGCTTCTCAACTACTGATGACTCTCTACCACGAAAGATCCTTCGACGCTCCAGCTACTGCCGACGCTGGGGCCTCCTCCTTGGTGGAGCAACCACCGCCACTGCCACAGCTGCCCTTGTCAGCCGCAGGGTCCTGCACTGCCACTCGGAAGAGACGGTTGCCGAACTTCTTGTACAGCGGCATGATGCCACCACCAGCAAGCAGACGTTCCTCGAAGAGTGACATGTTGAAGCGGAAGGTCTCACCTCCCACCTCAATCGTGCGCCCCGTCATGTTGACGGTAATGTCAGCGTTCTCCTTGGCCAGCTCGTAGAAGCGGTCGTCGTCGAGTTGGATGCCCAGCAGACTGAAGTTCTGGTAGTTACGCGAGAAGATGTATCCGAACGAGCGAGCGATCAGAGCCTTCACGCCAGCACCCTTCATGGCCGTCACGGCCTGCTCACGCGAAGAACCACAGCCGAAGCCGTGTCCGGCAACGACAACGTTCTGACCCTCCTTCACCTTGTCACGGAAGTCGGGGTTCGTGTGAATGAAGGCAACCTTGCCAAGAGCCTCCATGTCGTTCTCGCACAGGTACTCACCAGGCAGAATGGCGTCCGTGTCGATGTTATCGCCGAACACCTGGACGCGGCCAGTGATGGAGCCCGAGAATGTCTCCAGCGACGCAGCAGCCTCAGCGTCAGCATTATCAGTGCTGTCAGCCGAAGCAGTCGGGAGCTCCGGGGCCACCTCAGCAATCGTGATAGGCACCGAAGGCTGCTTGGGCACTGCCGAGTTGAACTTCTCGATGTCAATGAGCTTGAGGAACGGCGTGGGGTCCGTCACCTCCATCGTGAAACTGGAAGCAGCCACCGTGATGGCCGAAGCGAGGTTGGCAATCGAACCCTTGCCCATGCGGTTGCGATAGTTACGGTTCTGACTACTGAGCCACACCTCGTTCTCGCCAGCGACATCGGCAGCGATACCGAGGCAGAAACTGCAGCCAGGGGCGCCCACCACGAAGCCAGCCTTCTCGTACACGTCAATCAGGCCGTGCTTCTTGAGGTTGTCCACAATGATCTGACTGCCGGGGGTCACGCGACGCTGGCCGTGAGCCACAGGCTTCATGCCCTGCTTCAGGCACGCCTCGAGCACCAGAGCTCCAAGCACCAGGTCCTCCTCAGCAGTAGTACACGCACCAATGAAACAGCCATCGAGCTTCATGCCCACGACTTCAGACACAGGCTTCACATTGTCCGGCGACGGGAACAGTGCCACCTGCGGCTCGAGGTTGTCCAGGTTGATCTGGAACTTCTCGGCGTACTGAGCGTCTTCGTCGGCACGGAAGTAGAGCGCGTCCTGGTTGTGGTCCGGACGCTTGGAGATGTAGGCGGCCGTGCGTTCGTCGGCAGGGAAGACACCAGCGATACCGCCAAACTCGGCCGTCATATTACTGATAGCGAAACGGGCGTCACACGAAAGCGCCGAGATGTTGCCGCCCCACTCGACACAGCGACCGATGGCCACCGTGTTGCACTTGAGCTGGCCTAGCGTGTACAGCATCACGTCTTTGCCGCCCATGCCCGTGGGGGGCGTGCCCACGAACTCGATGAGCACCGTCTCAGGCACCTTGATCCACGTCTCGCCCGTCACAAGAGGCATGACAACGTCAGCAGCGCCCAACCCAATGGCGAAGGCGCCCAGTCCGCCAGTACTGCACGAGTGCGAGTCGGCGCCCACCACGATCTGGCCTGGCTGCGCGCGTTGGCGGTAGAACTCGGTGTGCAGGATGGTGGTGTTAGGTGGCTGGAAGTTGGTGAGCTCCGCCTCCTTGGCGAAGTCCTCGGACGCCTTGATCATCATCTGTTGGCGCGGCTGGTGGTTCACGCGCGGATCGACGGTGTGGTCCACCGCCAGCCAGAAGCGGTCGTTGCGCCAGATGCGCGGACGGCCCATGTCCTGGTACGTTTTGTCCATGGACTTCCACGTGATCTCGCAGGCCAGCGTCCACTGCGCCTTGACGCACAGCATCTGGCCAGGAGACACCTCGGGCTTCGTGAGTCCCACGGCCCAGTGCGTCAGGATCTTTTCCGGCAACGTGAGCGGCCGGCGCGCGGGGGTCGAAGTGCTAGCGGGAGCGGACGCCATCGTCGATGTGAGCACGAGGGAGCGAATGGGGAAGTGAGACTACAACGGGCGCGAGCGATATTCCGGGGGTGGGGGCACAGACCGTTGAACGGATGACATGATGGAAAGTGCGGACTCGAGTAAACAGGCGCCCTTGTATTGGAATCACTGTCCATAGATAAATCGCATTATCGGACAAATATCAGTATAAGAAGGGCGCGTTTGCGCAAACGCTATAAGTGTAGACGGGGTTCTCCGTTTTTGCGCGATTCTTGTGGCGCACATCTTCCATGTGACGAGGGCACCTGGGTTGCGGATGGCTTCGTGGCGCGCCTTTGGATTCATGCGGCGCTGCGTAATGCGCTCGCTCTGATCCATCTGCTCCCATAACACATCAAGGCAAAAAGGAGATGCAGCTAAAGGCAAAATATCGCGGCCCATAACGTTGGAATTGTAATCGCAGCGTTTGCGCAAATTGCAACCTTCGCGCAACCTTCATAGTTGAAGCCTTGCTGTAACCTTCGCGCAACCTTTATAGTTGAAGCCTTGCTGCAACCTTCACAGGAGCCGTGACGTCGCCCTCCTCAGTCATCATCAGCAGCAGCTCACCTTCCTCCACTTGACGTCGGCCGCATTCCCTCTCCTCCCTTCCAGGCCCCTCCCCACCACCATGAACGCCCTGCGCAGAATCTCCTCCGTCGCCACGCGCAGCAGCCATCGCTTCGCCTCCACTTTCGGCGTGGTCTTCGACGTTGATGGCGTTCTACTGCGAGGCAAGACGCCGATTCCAGGAGCCCGGGAAGTTCTGGAGGAGCTCAAGGCGACCAACACTCCGTTTGCAATCATGACCAACGGCGGCGGCTACCCAGAGGACACGAAGGCGCGTCAGATAGAACAGATCCTGGGTGGAGATGTGTCCGTCCCCAGTTCTCGCATGTGCATGAGCCACACGCCCATGCGCGAGCTGGCGGACAAATACGGCGACGAGATGGTGCTGGCTGTGGGCAAGGACTGCGCAGAGCTGAGGAAGGTCATGGCCAATTACGGCTTCAAGCACGTGGTGACTGTGGATCAGCTGCATCGCCACTTCCCCACCATGTACCCGGACGTCAAAGTGACGGACCCTTTGGCTCATGATGGGCGCTTCGACTCGCAGTCTTTTGCTGCTGTGTTCGTGCTCATTGACCCCATCTATTGGGGACGAGAGCTGCAGATTGTCATGGATGTACTGTGCTCACCTTCTGGATTGTTGGGACAGCGGACGGTGGAGGGGGACGGCAATGGAGACCGTCAACATATCCCGCTCTACTCGGCGTGCTCGGATTTCCAGTATGTGGGAGAGTTCCACTTGCCGCGCTACGGTGCTGGAGCTTTCCATGCAGTTTTGGAGGATCTGTTCACCCGAACAACCGGTCATAAACTTGAGAAGACGCTTTTTGGCAAGCCTCAGCGCACGTCGTTTGACTTTGCCGAGACGCTCATCGACGCGCAGCATGAAGATGTGGAGCGTATTTACATGGTGGGGGACAACCCCAAGACGGATATTCGTGGTGCTAACGAAGCGGGAGGAAGGTGGAAGTCCGTGCTGACACTTACGGGCATGCACAATGGGCCCGAGAACCACGAGGAGCACCCAGCGTACGAAGTTGTGGAGGATGTGGCACAGGCGCTGGCCTTCATCAAAGAGGACTTCGCCAAGATGCTGGCTGAGCAGTCCAAGAAGTAAATGCTCGGTCAACCATAGACGGCTATTGTGTGTCTTGGAGTTCGTGTCAATCTTGAGCTGCTAACTCAATAAACGAAAGACTTTTGACGTATTCATCGTGGTGGTCCTACCTACGAGGGACCCCATAACTCGATGAATATTGGTGGCCAGCCATCCAGTTACCTACGGTAGCCGCATGACAGCGCAAGTGAGAGCTGAGATAAGATCTCAAGATGAGCTTTACTTTAAGCTGAATGCATTGATCACACAGCAATGATTAATAGCTTGTCAACACGGTCCCGGGTTTCTCTATTGTGTCTGGTCTGGTATGTCGGTCGATTTTTCGACGAGGCATCTGCATCGTTAGCTTTCCGACCGAAACGAGTTTTACTTTACATAGATCGCTTCTGTCAATACTTCACATTCTTTGAATGCCGGAGAAATATTACAGGACTTCGAAAGTACCAAGAGCGCGATTTATCTCACGTCGAACGTGTTCGTATGAACTCTACAGAAGAAAAAAAAACGCAAAAGGAGAAATTAGCAGACAACGATCCCGTTGTTTGTTATCCGACATCAAAAGCAGCACGAAAAGCAACAAGGTTTGAAAGGAGATGGGATCACGTTGAGTTTGTAAGGAGATAGAATCAGTAGTCTTGACGCAAACCATATTGCGGCTTCGTTGCAGTTGTAGTCTGCACGTGACAAAATTTGACATGTTTGTGTATGAAACAGATAGTTAAGCTGCAACTGCATGGTATTTCTCCTTGTACGATTTCACGTAGTTCTTGTAAAGAACGTTGCTCACATCGTCTGCTGCAGCTCCCTCCACACGCAGCAAGGAGGAAACTTCTGCTGGATCTGTTTTTCTGGACAACCAACGGGCAATTTGAATCCTTTGCAGCTCCTCAGCAATAGCTTTTGTGTTTGAGTCAGTCGCCGCCGCCATGAGCATACTTGCGAGATCTTTTTCATCGTACCGATATGTTAACGTCGCGATCAGGTCCCACTTCGTTTTGAAGTTCATAGTGTTGTAATATACCATGTATTTGGTCCACACGTCGAAAAGCGGGTTTTCAAGCAGCTTGCCCTTCGCTTTGTTGAGTTTCAGCAGATAGTAGATATCGTCAGGATTTTTACCGCTGCGGAGCCACCCACGGAGTAGTTCGGCATGCAATCGTTTGGCGATGTCTTTCGTACTGGGGACGTCAACTGCAGCCATTATCGTTTTTGCCAACGCGTCGCCGCTATAGTACGTCATCATTGTAGACATCGTTTCTAGTTGAGTCTCACGGTAAGACACTCGGTAGTCGTCCGCGTATTTGACCCACGCGATGAACAACGGTCTTTTGAGAAGCGTATCTCCTGCGTTGTCGAGTTTTAAAATCTTGAAGATTTTGGCTGGCGTTTTCTTATTTGCTAGCCAAAGTTGGGTTTGCTCCGCTTGCACTCGCACTGCGAGATTCCTCGAATCAGGGAGCATTTTTGCGATGATAAGCATATTAACCAGTGTTTTGTCGTCGTAGAGAGGCGACAAAATGGAGATTGAAGTCGTTTTTTTTGTCGGGGTTCTCCTTGTTGAAAGCGTCCAGGTATTTGATCCAAGTGTTCAGGCCAGGCTGGTCGAAAAGGTTTGAGCCTGCCTTGTTCAGTCTTAGGAGCTTGTAAATATAATTTGGCGATTTCCCTTGAGTTAACCATCGCTGGATCTGCTCGGCCTGCACTCGTTTAGCGACAGCAGTAGTAGCCTGGACCAGCTTCGCTGCTTCAATTATCATTGTAAGTCTTTGGTCTCCGTTGTGACTTGTAAGCGTCGCGATCAAACTCGTCTTCTTACGGGGGTTTTGCTTATTGAAAAGCTTAATGTACTGGATCAAGAAGTCCAACTCCGGGTTTTGAAGCAGGCCACTCCCTGCCTTCTGAAGCTTCAGCGTCTTAAAGACTTTGTCCACAGACTCTCCCTTCGTAAGCCATGCCCCAAGTAGTTCGCTGGAGACTGCTGACTTTACCAACGTCTTCACACTGGTAGTTCCAAACGCCCTCTCTTCGTCGTCACGAAAACCCCTCAATTTTCGCTTAACGGGGACGTCGTGCCGGTCGGAGATAGACAAAATCGAAGCTATTGAGGCACCAATAGCTGTCAGCAGCGCGGCGATTGCCAACAGGACGGCCCAGGTGCGATACATTGCTCTACTGTATATGCTTCGAGCGTGACTTCTGAAATGAGACCGAGACACGGTTGGGGAGCAGCACATCGACTATTTCAATCCCCTACCAGCGATCCGTATAACGGCGTGGCCACGTTACTTTACCTAATAGACTGGCAATACTTACCCGATCATCAATCGGCGAGCACAGCTGCAAGGAAGACGCACATATACGTGGCGTGGATAAACCAAAACCATACTGGGATAGCAATTTTGTCTGAAAGGCCACTGCTCTGGACGCTAGAACAGAGCAACATTGCGGCACCTATAATGGACCAAATTCCCAAAAGTCTGCACTGTTGGTGCTCCATATTGTTTTGCTTCAACATCTCGGTACATGTCCAGGCATATTGGTAGAGTATTTCGTCTACACCGTACGAGATGAAACACGAGTACATGCAAGGCACGCACCAAGAGTCGATCAAACTGAAGGGGATTTTGATTCCAGCAGGAATAGCCACGTTCGTGACGTAGTTACCAGGACCATCTCGAAACGAATCCCCTTCTTGTATCCATCAGAGGCATACGTTCACAAATCAGGTAGGCGGCCCATTGGCCGCGATAATGCAGCTGCTCGAGACGGCAAAATTGTGGTGTCGAGATTTCTCGGTGGACGAGTTGTCTTCGTGACCGTTGGAGAGCGACTGGGAATAGTGTGGTGTCGGAGTTCGCCGGCGGTGACAGCAACTTTTGGGTTTGGCCACCGTTAACTTGGAGTCAATGGTGTGGTACACACGAGACACGCATTCAGTCTCGGGATCGAGTACCGTAATTGAGATCTCGTACAGCATACCCTAAGTTCGTTGTAGTCGCCACTTTGCATTCGTACACGAGATGTACAGGGTCTGCCCCTTTTCAACACCTAATGAAAGCAAACAAAATGGTCAAACTAAAGGGAGGAAGCACTGCACAAAGTTAAACTTTCTGGTCGTCGCTATCCACGAGTGTCTCGATGTCTCTAGCGGGGTTGACTACCCCCACGACGCTCGAGTACCACTTGTTCTACATAGAACTCTCTCGCTAACAGGAAAAGCTCCTCCCAATCGGGCTCCGCAGAGTCGTCAATAGCTGGCTGCGATGCCACCGAGCTCGCGATGATCTTGGCTTTAGAAAAACCGCTGCTAACTGCAGAAGTCGCGAGGTCACGCCACGCATTCTTGGTCCATGATATCAATTGCTGGTGCGTAGGAGGACATAGCTTGAAACCTGTGCCGGGCACGTAAGCTTGCAACTGCTGGAGCATCTGGTTGCCCCAATCAGCACGAAGTTTGTCCTTTATCGGCTTGTTCCGTAAGATATCGGCGGGCTGGCACGCAAACATGTAGCCCGCCGAAATCTTCATGATCTCCACACTCAGGAGGCGGGCGAAGATGCAAACATCAGCACGACAATGACCTGAAAAGTCATCAAGTAGAAGCAAAATAGTCTCATGCATGTTAGCTCTGTGCATGAAATGATGGATCAAGAACTCAATAGTGAGTTCGCTGATCCACCAGCCAGCACGGTTGCCATAGATCTGCACGTTTGTCTGCAATGGCGCCAGCTCCCGCCAGAGCTTGACACCAAAGTCGTGTTGGAAAGCTGTGTTCTCCTTCGCTCGGGCTGCTTCTCAGGATGGCTTGGTCTTAAAAACGAGAAATGGATCGTATTTGGCACCAAAACTGTCCCCCAATAGTATGGTGGTCACCCGTTCTTTTCCTTTTCCAGTGCTCTTCATCCAAATCGCTTTCTTGCCTCTAGTTGCTACGGTCTGCATCGGTAAATACTTGTAATTGATAGCTAAAACATTTTAGTGCACGTATTACCGGTAAGTACAAGTTGGTAAAGCTACGATATTAGCGTACTCGTCTGGTCAGCATTGTAGACCTTATCAATGTTGAGCTCTCGCATGCGTTGCTGCACTTGTAGTGCAAAACGTGACGGGACTTCTTCTGCGTCCTCGGTAGTCTTCTGCTCTTCGTGCGTGCGGCGGCGAATAGCAAGTCGATGGTGTCGCAAGAACGACATAAGCCACGTTTGTGACGCCTGGAAGCCGCCTAAAGGTAGTTCGGCCGCTTGATATGTCTCCTCGGCCTTGATACGCACCATGCGGCCAGTCACGGGCACCCCTTCGCTTCTAAGAGAGTTTATCCATCGAACAATGCGCTCTTCGACTTCCGGAGGCAGCGTTGCCGACATCCCCGGCTTTCGATCTTTGCAATGTTCTCCAGCACCTGACTCGCACTTTTCCCTAATAAACTCACTTTGCTTGATACAGGTGTATACCTGGCACTTTTTGAGGCGTTTTTTTTCAATCGGTAGCCAAGAAAAAAACTTCTGGACCGTAGCAACCATTGAGTTTGGTTCATGGTAGAAGGTGATGACTTCTAACTTGAAATGATAGGAGACAGCTTTGCGTTGGAACTATGGTGTTGGGATTCGCCAGCGGCGTGGCGCACACTCGTGCCGGCGGTGACGGCAACTTTTGGGTTTGACCACCGTTAACTTGGATTCAATGGTGTGGCACACACGGGACACGCATTCAGTCTCGAGACCGGGTGGTGACGAGCATTCGCTAGCCTCCGCCTACAAGGACAGAACCGCTGAGAAGCCGTTCGGTCACTCAGGAGAGTTGGTGTGCGCACACTGGAGAACCGCTGAAGATACACGCACTTATCGGTGACGAGATCCGAACTCAGCCGACGAGATCCGAACCTTAGGCAAGATCCGAACCTAGCAGAAAGATCGGGCAGCAAGGAGTCGCCGGTAGTTTGAGCTCTCACTCACAACGGTCACATTTATATTTGATATTTGTATAGGCGATAGGAATATCGTAGGATGAGATTTTAACGCCCTCTGGGCGACCAAGCAGAACAGATTTTCCCACCAAGTGCAATACCGGCCTCTGGTAAGTCCAAGAAGGTGTCTGGCGGCTTTAGGCGTGAGATGTCTGTCGGTGAGCATCTAGTGTAGTAGCTTGTGTTCATCCATCGGTCAGGCCAAGAGATAGGCGTGTGTGATTTTGAAACAGGGCGAGACGCGCTCTGTTTCTTTAGCATACACTAGTATGCGCTTTTGAGGAAGCGTAAGTTACTTAGACTTTGTATGCAAGTAGAAATACACGTCCCCGTGTATTTCTAAGCAAAAGACCGAAACTTTGACTTGAAAATAGAAAACTGAATTGAATGGAAGCCCGCCGCGTGGCGGGCCCTTAGCAAACCTATCTAAATGACTTATGTATCTACGGAGGTGAAGCCATGGTTGGCTCTCATGCTCCGGCCCTCATGTATGCGTTTGATTGGTGGAAATGTGCCCCTTTCCACCAATAGCAGTACGCTTAGCGCCCGCCAATGTTTGTGCCATTGGCGGCTCGAAATGATTGTTGACTGTGTATGTGACGCACACACACAGAAGGCTTGCCGTATACTTGTCCGTGTATAGTCCGGCTATTCATGTATATCTGGTGTACCCAATTACACCAGCCTGTGTAACCCTGTTACAGATTTGATTGAGGTACAGTTGGCGGTACTGAGCTACCGTCTGTATTGGGGAGCGCGAGACAGCGACTCCTATATTGTCTTACCGTTCGGGGCTTGACTCCGGCACCCTCGTCTCGGGCTGAAAAGCCCCTGGACCCTTCCTTCTGAGGGCCGACGAGGTTTGAAGTGTAGTGAAGAAGCGTGCTGACTCTGCTCGTAGTCAGTGGCGCTTGGATTATTTGGTTGGCCTACCGACAACTCACAGCAACACAAGGTCAAGATCAGCCCGGTGTAAGGGATCGGATCTGGGTCTTCAAATTCTATTCCCACTTCTCGTTGAGTCTTTGCGGACGAGACGAGTATTGTGGGTGAAGGAGTGTGACAGAAGCAAAACCTGCCGTGTTCCGACACGACACGACTCACCCCAGTCACTACACTTCACTCTGGGACCACCCGCGCACCACGCCTTGATTCAGGCGAAATACCCCACACAGAAACAATTCCGGAACACGGAAACCAGTCTCCACTCCAGACCCAAAGTCGTCCAGTAGCGAAAACTCTGCCAAACCTCAGAGAAGTCACCTCTTCCCGAAAATATGAAGCACTCCACAGCACCGACCGAAGACCAGCACACGAGAAGTGGGAATATGAAATAACAAAACCAGAACAGTAGCCAGAACAGCAGAACCGTAAATAACTTGGTTAATTGGAGTTGAATCTACTTGGATATTCTCCTTGTCCTTCCACACACTTGATCTCAGTATGGCCTGCACACAAATGCGATCTGACCAACTCACTTGCGTCCTTCGGGGCAAATTGAACTCTGTTTAATATAAATCACATGAAAACGGAGACCTACAAAGATAGAGCGCCGGCTCCGCCACTAATAGCTACACTTTGAAGTCAGAGAAGACATAGGCATGCTTGAACCAAATCCAAGCCAGAAGACTTCGACCTCACGGCATCCAAACATTGGCCGAAATTCCACACTCAACCTGGAGTCGCTGATGTCGACACGAATTCGGGACCTCATTGGTCCGTCGACCAGCCACCATCTTGGTCGGGCAGGGGGGTCGCCACCTGAGATGTACCACTCCACTTCAGTCAGTATGACCCTTCGACGAACTGGCCACCTGCTGCCACACTGGGACTCGAGATGCATAACTGGGATCCGATACTCCACGCTGGAATCCGTGACACCACATCCGGGAACAGCACCAAACTTGGGATCCCAGACCAAAGTCCGGGATCCGAGCACACGATCCAGAATCACACACACCGCCCTGGAATTCACTGCACCAACCGCTACTCCAGGTCATCATCCTAGGATCTGGGAACTCACACCGGGAACTCACACTGGGACTCCAAGAGCGGACTCTAGGATGTCGGAACACAACCACCACTTCCTCGGACACCTCTCGCATCTCTCAACACTTCTGAGCACAACTGCACCTTCGAGACCCTGGGCGTCAGGACTCGATACTCGGCTCTATGCGGCCACCACAAGACACTCGGCAACACGTACAACAACCACGACGTCTGTACAATCCGAGAGCCAGCTCCACTTCCGGACACAGTAGCTCCAAGCAGCTGCTCTCAGCCCACATCTCACTCGGCTCCTTCGTGGCTGGCAACCTTTCGGTCAGATGGGAGTGGTCCCAGAAATTTGGGGCCACCTCATCACATCCTTCATTGACAAGGCTTTTGGATGCGTATGAAACCACGCGTTCCCGACCTGACCAGTACCCCAAGCACGTTCGGTGGAGGCTTGGGTACTTCGGTTGGGATGTGCAGTGATCACGAGCCTCGACGTTCTCGAGCGAGGCCGTACAACAGCGATAGAAAAACATCTGCTCCAGCTCGGGCAGATCTTCATCCTCTTTCAAACAGCGGAGGACGTGGAGGTTGGCGAGATGCCATCCCTCCAGCTGAACCTGCTTCATGACCACGCATATGCGCTAGATCTCTTCGATGAGTTCAGGAACGCGGCAGATGCGGGTGAGCTTGCAAATCACACTGAAATAAGTATTCTTCGTAGTCTGCTTGAGCCGATATACCTCGGTTGGAGGCGGATCCTCGAATGCGAGCTGCGAATGCGCGTCCATGCCGGAGTCTATTTCGGCCTCCGGTGTCTCCGCAACCGTCTCACAAGGAGGAGGGATATCGTCGGGGTCCTGAGTCTCTTCGACGACAGCCCATTCGTCCGGGTGCTCGTCGATCTTCTTGCGCTTGTGCCCCATAGCGCGAGTGGAGGAATGAGCCAGCCAGCCACAGAAAACTTTCCTAACCAAACGCTTTCCTTCTATTTTTCTATTTGATAGTAAAAAGACGTTGTGCAGCCTGGCGCTGAGATGGGATGCCGTATCGTCACCAATGAAATCTGGATCCTAACGCCTGCTAAGGACGTCGTTACCAGTAAAACTCGCTGACACATTGTTGGTGATGCCTTGCAACGCAATCTAGAGCACCAGTCTGCAGCCCCTGATCCCTCATACATGTGTTAGTACCAAGGGAATCACCCGGGCGTTGCTGCTTCATCAATGTGAGATGCTGTTGAGAACGTCGGAGGTTTCGTTACTGACTAGTGCTATTTAGATTGTGGTTCACAGCCCGATTTAATGCCTATTACCCGGATTCGTACTCTGATATTAGTCAACTCCTGTTTGAATTAGCAAATAGCTTTTCAGCTTACAGCTCCGATTTAGCGGGCCTTCTGGCAAGACAAAGCAGCCGCAATTGCACAATAATTACCACGAAATTATTAACATCATAGTTTTCAGCCAATGGTGTTCATTCAGCAAAATGACTCGTGGTCCGAACATCCTCGTGACTGGCACACCCGGCACGGGCAAGACGTCCATGTGCCAGCAGCTCGCAGTGCGTTTTCCTTGCTCCCTCTTACACCACCATAACGTTCTGCGTCTTGCTCATCTTGTCACACTTCTTTCGCCCCCAACCGACGTCTACAACCTTCAAAATCTCCACAGGAACGTTCGCAACTCCTGACTCACCTGAATGTCGGCGACTTGGTACGACTTCTACTGCGAATTAGACACCCGTTCAAGGCATCTGACATTGCTTAAACACGGTAGAATCTCACTGTAACGTGGTGTCGCTGTAGGTCAAAGAACGCGGACTGCACAACGGCCGCGACGAAGAGTTCGATTGTTTCGTGCTGGACGAGGACAAAGTCTGCGATGAGATGGAGGACATGATGGCCGAGGGCGGCAAAGTTGTGGACTTCCACACGTGCGACTTTTTCCCGGAGCGCTGGTTCGACCTCGTGGTGGTGCTGCGTGTGGACAACACGACGCTATTCGACCGACTGCAGAAGCGCGGCTACTCGGAGAAGAAGGTGGCCGAGAATGTCGAGTGTGAGATCATGGAGGTGGTTCTGCAGGAGGCCCGCGAGAGTTACGCGCCCGAGATCGTGCAGGAGCTACCCAGTCGGACCGTGGAGGACATGGAGAGCAACATCGAACGTGTGCTCATGTGGGCGCAGCACTGGATGGCGCAGCACTCAGACGACTAAACGAAGTACATCGGCAATAGATGGACAAGATGAAAGAAAGAGGCTGCTTGGGTAAGCAAGTAGCATGCTTGTAAATGTATAGAGGGCTTGTTAGGTTTCTACATGGTGAAGTGTTTGGAATGTCGGTTGTTTTGGGTGAAGCCGCCGCAACGGATGGAGTCTTTAAACGAACTGCGGCTGCGCGCTGACCCGGACGATGGTGCGATAGGTGACAGAATAGCCGCAGAGCAACCAGCCACTGAAGCTGCGGAAAGTGCTCGAGGAGCCGATAGCTGACAGCTCTTGAACTGGTCAAGTACAACCCGCTGGGATGTACTTTCCAAAACCAAACTCTCCACAGCTCGACGCGGCCCCCTTTTTTTCTGCACATTGTGAATACTGGGTTAGTTCTAAGGTCACATCATTGTCAGCGAATATATCGGCAGATATACCTTTGGGGGAACTTTAATCGGAGACATAGGCAACAACCACGCTTTTTCTGAGCTGGATAATCCAGTTAATCGCTGGTTCATAGCAAACACAAGGGTTAGAATGCCAAGTGCCAATCACTGACGTTCAACGCAACGTACCGGTTCTTGAGGATACAAGTCTTGCGCACGAACAACAATAGCGTCATTGTCGACCCCAGCATAGTCATCGGGCAGCTGGTGCGTAATGTGGGTCACTTTGTCGGCGACCTGACCCCGCTTTTCCTTCAGGAATCGTCGCTCGTCTACCGAAGCCACAGATCGAATTTTTGCTGGATCGACTGGTCCAAGTTCTCTGTTATGCTGTGTGAGTTGAAGACGCAGCGATTCCCGAAAGAACGCAGCATTTGCGGGGTCTTGGACGTATCCGGGAGCTGAACGCTTCCACCAGTTCTCAAGCTGATCAGCTTTGGGGATGTCTCGCAGACGTTCAATCTCGGGCGGCTCAAATTTTAGACTTTCGAGACGTGTATCTTGCTGTCTTCGAGCAAACAATGCTGACTTGGTAGGGGCCCCGCTGCATGTCGCTCGAGGGTGCCAACTCTGCGGCGGAAGATCCAATTCCTGTTGTCTTGGGCTTCGCACAAAAGCGCCGCTGCGGCGATAGGAATCCCGAATGATTTTCTCCGTACGGCCAAACTTGCTGTCACACGAGAACGGAGGCTCCGCAGCCAGTGCCAACGTTCGCCGATCCTGTTGTCTTGCATCCAGCAACTCGGTGCGTGTGGTACATTCTGGCTACAAAAAGGGAAGAGGCGTAAAAAGCGTTAGCTAAACTCTACAAGGCAAGGCGAGAGCACAGGAACAACGCACTGTTCGAAGCCAGTCAGGCGGAAGCTTTACATCCACTACAGCCATGGTTGACCCGCCGGTTTGGTAGGGTCTGCGTACGAAAAACTCGGCAAGGGCGATTGACAATGTGGCTATCTGTGGAAGTCAACGCGAAGCATTGCCAGTGATATCGACATGCACGCCCAGTCTTCGAGGAAGCCACGACGAAGTCCTCGGCAAGCACACACAGGAACGCCGGCTACGCTATTTTTGCATGAAACGACCGATCTACCGTAGCAGACTTTTTAAAGAGGAGATACAAAAGCCTAGTTGGACGGATGGCGGACCAAAAGCAAAGGCAAAAAGAACACGGAAGTGTCCGAGGATTTGGAACGATGGCAAGACCACACCCTCTAAACAAAGAGGCAAATATTGTGGTGGACGGTGTTCAAGTTGATCTCGGTTAGTATTGGTTTCTGGTAATTGACCCGGTTGGTTGTCTAATAGTTGCGCAATAGATCCTTACGATAGCAAGTTCTGCGGCGAATTCGAGAGCGGAAGATGGTTAAGCGAGAGTAACAAGATACTACCGCGGGGTCAAAAGAGGCTCAGGAAGGGTGGCGGCGGGAAGAAGCGCGGAGGCTTTTGTGGGAGTTCGTAGTATCTTGTGATATGTTGGGGTCGTAGCTCATGCAGCGATACCGAAACAAGCTACGTAACTACGCGGTTACTCTCGAGGACGACGTCAAACTAATGCGAGATGAGATTGAACACCTCCAAGTGCGGCGTGATACGATTATGGCCAGCGCAAAAGATAACACAGCTTGGTGTGTGGCAACAGAATACTTCTGACTGTTCACGTATGGCAACAGAGAGGACGTGGCGACACACAGCGACTCAGACTATTCATTTTCGAGTAGATCCAAAGGACAACAGGGTTTTCTTCATGCCAACATGGCACCTGATGTAGTCAGTCAAACTGTATGCGGCGTTGAGAATTTGTTGGAAGTTTTTTGGTTCTTGAGCCTTTGTCTGCCGAACCTAAACACCCACCTCGTGCGTCTTGAGAACGTCTCAAGGAACCTGTTCGTCACCACTACCAGAGTTGAAGTTATAATCACAACGAACACAATTCGACTTGCGTTTCCGCACCTAATCCGGAATGGCAAATGGTCACCACTGGCTGCCAATTTGCTGGATCAAACGTTTGTGATGCAAGGCTCAACGCATTTCAAGTGGGACAGTGAAACTAGCCGCGTTACTCTTCTGCAACCACAAGCAGATCTCTTTACGCCGATGCTGAAGCTGCTGGGTGAGTTGAAAACCGTATCCCGCTTGTTCTCGAATGCCCTCATTACTTCTGAATGTACTATTACTCGGAGAAAATAGTGGATGAATCCAATAAGTTCTGTTCAATCGAGCTTGGCGCAAACCTGTACAAAACATTTCATCGTTTTACGACGAAACCAATTATTATGAAAGCTTGGGACAGAAGAGAACACACGATTTTTTCATTCAGTCGCTATACACGTATCGAAAGAGTAGTATTTGCTTCTTCAAAAATGATGGCATCTCCTGCGAGTTTCTAAGTGCTGTTCACTACCATGCTACGCCTACGAGAAGTTCGAAGTTGCCATGACTTCAGGAGTTTCTCGTGGTAATTGACATCGTTTACCGGTACTTTAGCTTTTCCGTAGTCCGCAGTGTTCAGTGACGATCGTGCTTCGTTCGTGAGCTCACTGAGGGCATCTTATCAGAAAATCAAAACTGGGGGGGGGGGGGGCATTTTACTAGTTTTTCCAACAAAACGGAGTGATACGACATCCCTATGAAAGTGTTGTGGGCTGTGCTTAAGTCTACCACCATGTAGTGGCGTGGTAAAATTCCAACTGAGAACAGCGAATTCAGGCGAAACTATGAAAAAGTCGAACATGCTCTTGCGCTTCCTGCCCGCCTAGCAGTCGACTACACTCGCAAGCCAGCAACCACTAGTCTTTCTTTCTTAGCAGTTTAATGAAAGTCCGACTTGTTCGAGAACAGGCGACACATTCAACAGATGTTTTATTTCAATCTTTGATCATTACAGAATTCACCATGGAACCAACCCCTATTGCTGCTCAGCAAGAGCTACCTGGAGCTGATACAGCGCTTGCGCTGCCGTAGGGCGAGCTGCCGGATCGATTTCCACACATGCCATCCCAAGCTCCACAATCGTCGATGGACACGTCTCGGAAAACTCCACACGCAGCTTCCCCTGCATCACATGCTGCAGAATGGCCAGGTCAGACGCCTGGCGATTCTTTCCCGAATTCGTATTCGCATACGGCAGCGCGTTCGAGTCCAACTCTGACAGTACCACTCCGAACGAGAACATGTCAGCCTTCTCGTCGTATTTCTCTCCTGTCATCATTTCAGGAGCCATCCATAGGGACGTCCCGATTCCAGCAGTCATCGTCCGATCAACACGCTCACGGGATGCCCCAAAGTCTGTCAACTTTGCATCCAGCTCGTTAGTCAGCAAAATGTTCTTGGATTTCAGGTCGCGATGAATCATCGGGGGGTCCAACGAGTGTATGTACGTGAGAGCATGTGCGACGTGAAGAGCGATCTTCACCTTGTTGTAGTCAAACCCGACAGTCTTGCACCGGTTCAACATGCCTCTCAGATCTCCGCCCTCCATGAATTCCGCTACCACACACAAATCTGTGAGCGAGTCCCACGCGACGCCAATAAATTCCACGATACGTGGATGTTCCAACGACGCCATAAGCTTCACTTCTGCCAAAAATTCATTCACACTCTGGATCCTCTTCCTGGTCTCCGGCAGCAAAATCTTCACAGCCACGCGTTGTCCGTTAAACGTTCCGACGTACACTTCTCCATATCCTCCTCGACTGATTCTTTTCTGCAGTAGAACCTTCTCCCTCGGGATACGAGCCGCCACAATAACTTCGTCGTTCCAGAGTCCTTCATTGGCTCCAAAGTCTGAACCAGTAGTGCCTTGCTGAGTCGACGCCGTTCTGCCCTGAGAATCCTGCGCCAGCAATGCTTCTTCGTATGTGTCTTTGTTCCTCCCCTGCATCCCAGAACTCTGGCTCGAGCGGCCTCCGCGTCTCTTTCTCCACCAGATGAAGCCCGCAACCAATAAAATAGCCACAACACAGCCCAGTACAATGGCTGCGATCACTCCTCCACTAACCGACGAACTGCCGGTAGAATCTGACGTAGTAGCAGGAGCTGAAGTGGCAGAAGCAGCCGAGTCCCCACTGCTGCTCGTACTCCCCGACCCTACCGTGACGATATTGAAGCTCGACGAGTTAGTGGTGGCGTTGCCGTCCCCACTCATACTGTTGTAGGTCTCGGAGGCGGTCGTGTAGAACACAACTCCATAGGAGCTCGAATAGCCTACCCAGCATGTCCACTGTACATCAGAACTCTTGATGGAGTAGTCGTTCACCGACTCGGTGCATGCGTCATCACTGAAGAGTTGTAGTTCTAAGGACAGATTCTGGAAGACTGTGGCGATTGCACTACCATAGCTCGTGACGTTGGGTAGTGCTCTACAGAGTCCGTCGGCATAGAAGGCCTGGCCATTGGCGAACGTGTCGCAAGTGTTGGCTGGCGTGTATTGCTCCAGTAGAACGTAGGGAGCGTCGACTTCAGCGAAGAGAGAGGCGGTTTCAGTGCGGTCGTTGCCGTAGCAGTCGACGCGGCTGGAATTGGCGCCGTTCTGCACTGATAATGCGGAGCAATCGCTGAACTGGCAGCTGTCCACGTCTTCTTCGTAGATGAACTGGGGCGTCCCGGAGCACGAATCGTCAGCGAAGTAGCTGGTGAAGGAGACGGTACGCGCTTGAGCTGAGGAGAGCAGGAGCGAGAACGCTATCGCCCCTGCTGCTGGCACGTAGAACGCCGCCATTTACGTCGATGGCTTCCGTTGCAGGCCGCACAATTCGGAGAATGACCAGTATGTTGTGAGTCACAGTCGAAATGGGTACACAGTCACTTCATTTCTTGGTAGTCAGTACCGTACGGTAAAAGCACGGTGCCTGGTTGTTGTAAAACTTGAGGTGACCACCAATGAAAAGTGCAGTTCTTCGTTATGACCTGGATAGAGCTATCGACTATATCTATCTGCGATCCGGAAATTTACTCGCTTGGGCTTTGAGTTTGGGGCGGTATAAAATACAAACTCGCGTGGCTATCCACCTGTCTTCTATCTCCCTCGCGACGTTATCTTAACCGATCAAGCTGGCTGCTCACAGATGTGAAGGACAACAAAATAATAAGCTGCAACTTGCAGCCTGCAAGTAAGCTACTGAAGTTAAGAAAACGCTACTGGACTTGAGCTTGTAACCATGTCGTCTAAAATGGCCAGGCCTTCTTGAGCTTCCCTTCAAAGTTGTCGTCATTCACCGGCACCAGTGCGTCGCCGAAGTCCGACGTGTTGAGGGCCAATCGCGCGGCGTCCGTGAGTTGTTCCCACATAATGAGCGGCTGGAACTCGCCCGTCCGAGTGCTGTAGTCCAACGTGGGCTGCCCGGCCTCTTCACTGACCGAGCGATACAGCAACGTAGTGGTCCCGTCGAGAATGCCATAGTCTGGGGCAGGTGCTTTCTTCCTGTACTCGTCGTCCGCAGTGGACATCGAGAGACCCAAAATCTTGGGCGTCGCAAAGTCGGGGTTGTCGACCCACACGACGGCACTCGACCAGTCAAAGCGTCTGGAAGCCACGCCCATGAAAAAACCCTTGGGGAAGTACCAGGCGTACATTATAGCCCACACGTCGTTGTACCACATCGCTCGGCCATACACCTGCGAACCCAATGGAGCATTATCGCATTCGGAGTCCCCCGAATTGCCCTTCAATCCGCCGCTCGTTTGACCTGCAGCGTTCACGGCTGGGAATGAGACGCATCCGCTCGCGATGTTCAACTCAGGCTTGAACTTGACCGCTGCCTTCTCTGAAATGGTGACGGGGTCAGGCTGGGGAAATGGCTCCACTTTGTCGTGGTCGATCTTGTCGGCGTGGACTGCAGCGAGTGCAGCTGCAACGAATACGAGAAGTCCTCGGAGCTTCATGACGAGCAGGTTTGTGCGATGGAGGGGGAAAACCGAAGTGAGCTCAAGAGCGACAAAACAAGGACTCAATTTTCCGTGTGAAAAAGAGAGCCAGGAATCCTGGGGGATAACGTTTTGTGTTGCGATGATCATGGAAAATGTATCTCTTAGTAAAGCCTACGCCCCACTCACGCCTACTTATCGCGGAAATTATCCCTGCAGCGCTGAGACGCATCGGCACTTTCTCTACATGCATCACAGTATACTGGAAGCTGGGACTTCGTGTTTTCACGGCCTCTCATCGTTGACGAGCAATTCTGCTCCCCCACGTGGGGAGCAAGCATTGGGATTAACAAGAGTAGAGAGTTGTCTGATACTTCGAAGTATTAATAAATCACAAGTGATAATACACCTTGGGAGCCCACCTGCTTTTCAAGTGGTTTCCCAAGGTACATATACCGACATCGGCGGAAAGATGTGAACACAAAGCCAAAAGATAACCTAAATACACACTTATGTACATGTATTCCTCTTGAAACCGGGCGTTCTCGCCAAAACACACCATTGATATAAACTGGGTGCTCCTGGAATTCTGCAAGTGGACAGCTACAACAGTAATATATGAATCCTCAAGAAAACCAGAACGGGGCATTCAAATGATATATTGAAATGTACATGACAGCAATGGTGTTCGTAATCATAGCATCCTCGTCACACAACGACGCATTAGGCCATGGCTTTCCCATCGGTGTCTAGGTCTCGGAACGGGCGCCGTTAATCCCCTGACGCCAGCATGGATTGTTGACCTGTATTCACCGCCGTGCAGCGGCGGTGTATTTCATTTTGTTCGTGCCCGTGCGCTCGCTCAAGAGTTCGCTAAACTGATACCTTGCTGTCTACCCTTCGCTTCGCCAGTAAATAGACCCGTTCCACTCACAGTTGCTTGCCGCACTACTCGTGCTTTGTCATATCGACGCTTTTGACAGCTTGCAGGTCTCACAGACCTCAAAACTATGCAATGGTCAGTAGGTCAGTAGGAAAAGTCTGCGCAGATGCTGCGGCTGCGAAGAAGCCGCAGTAGATACGCGAACGGTAAAGCGCTTCAACTCAGCATTCCAAAAATGTTTGTATTTGTTTTCTTTTCCCGCCTGCACATCTTTCCATATTGGCTATTCTAGCCTACGCATAACTCTAGTTTTGCGTGTGAAAGAGGTCATGCGCTTTCGTCTATACAGTGTTCACCTTTCTTGTTTCTTGCGCAGTATCTGTCGACGATCGATCACAAGGTGGGACCGTATTCCAAGCCCGAATCTACCGCTTCAAGTGAAGCCAGTTGAACCGTCAACTGCTTCGGTTCAACATGATAGTGCGATCCGTTTTGCTGTTCGTGGTGTGCTTCTTCTCCTTCGAAATGCCAGCGCTGATACCGTTGCACCACTTCTGTATGTCGCTCACCCATCGTTTGCTGCTTCTAGACACGCGAAGAAGATTCGCAGCGATATACTACATTTTACCATCTCGTAGTGCCCACAGGATACATGCTTGCAACTATCATCTTCAAGAAGCCAAAGTCACACGGAGTGAAGTTTGAATTGGGTTGCAAAATGGTTGTCGTGAACAAGTTGCAAAATAAATCGCTAGCTCGTGGCATCGAGCGCAGACTAATCCACGCCGCAGCGAAGTGAATTTGCTGCAAAAAAAGATAGTTGCAGCAGTGAGTGGAACGCTTGGCAAGCTCTACAGCCGCAAATCCTGTAACATCCAGAGGTGGCAGATCCCGTGTCAGCCATGCAATCGAAACGATTTCATTCAGCGCTTCCGATGGTGCAGGCACATGAATCGGTGGGAAGGTGTTCAACAGGCCCACGCGACTCGAAAGCGAGCGCCCCCTAGGAAAGCGGGGCAAGGCGCGGCGACGCGCTTACCGAAGTGTTCCATCCACCGATACATATATCCGGAGCGGCACGCATCGCTCACTCAGCCGCAAAGGATGCATTCACGACTCATCCCCAGTGCCACGCCTGTGGACGAATGGATGCAGCACCGCACCTTTTTTTAATCGCGTTAATCCTTCATCCTCGCACTTCGTGTTTGACGTCTTGCCTACCAGTAATTGTTCGCCGAGCCCCAACAATGTTGGCAACATCACGCTGCCGCTACAGTCAGTGTATCAGTGACAGCGGCAGCCTGTCAGAATTGGTGACAAGAGCAGTGCCCTGCCAACGTTTCTACAGGCACAGCAGAGCGCATACGTTTGTAAAATGAGCCCGTGCACCTGCTGATCCAATCCACGCCGCCGAGTTCATCGTGTCACCTTTGAAACGTGCATGGCGCGGTCGCCGTTAATCAAGCTGTGCATGGCCCGCGCGATTAAAATGCGTGGCCATGCGCTGTTGCCGCTGATCAGCGAAAGTATCGTTAGCCTCGAGCGTATGTAACCTCGCTCGAGAGTTTGTAACTCATGTCGAGGCTGCTCGCTGACGGCAAGTTGCCGTGCATGAACTCTCGCTTCGGTTCCGCCGACTTGTCAAGCATGCCTTGAATGCATACCTTCGTCTCAGACCGGACGCGGGGGATGCGCTTTCGCGTGTGCGTGCTCAAGTGTGGTTCTGTTTTGAAGACTGCAGCGCGTCAAGGACAGTGCAACATGCTGCACCCCATCCTTCCCGGTCACTCCTGTGCTCGTTGGTATCAACGAGACTTTCCTCGCGACCGCGGTCTCGGACCCAGAGCTCACTTCCCAATTTCGTCCGCCATGACCACGCCGAAGATCAAGTCGCCGGCCCTCGAGTCGCCCGGCGCCGCCTACACAAGCGTCTGGGATGAACGCCCTCGCAAGTACAAGAGCGTCCTGTTCCAAGTCTGTGTCTTCATCCTCATGATGGAGCTGTCGGAGCGACTGAGCTACTACGGTATCAACCAGGGGCTCAAGAACTTCATGCAGAAGATCGGCTGGAGCCTCGTGTCTGCCAGTGCACTCAAGAGTACGTGGACGTCCATCTGCTACATCACGCCGTTGTTCGGCGCCTACTTGGCCGACGAGAAGTGGGGGCGTTTCCGCACCATCCTCACCTTCGGGATCTGGTACTGCATCGGTGACTTCCTCGTCGCTATCGCTGCACACCCGGACATCATGACTGAAAAGGCTATCGTGAATCCGATCTTCGTCATCGGTCTGTTCGTCGGTATCGGTATCGGTACGGGTGCCATCAAGTCCAACGTGATCACGTTCGGTGCCGACCAATTCGACCCAAATGACCCGAGTGAAGTGCATCAGAAGGAGACGTACTTCTCGTACTTCTACTTTTGCATCAACTTCGGTGCCGCCTTCTCATACGGCTACCTGTCGGTGCTGTGCGTTGATGGCTCGGCTCAGATCCCCAAGGAGTACGGCTATTTCGCCACGTACATGATCTGTGCAGCGGTGATGGTGGTGGCCATCGCCTTCTTCGTACTCGGCTCGCCGCGGTACGTGCACATGCCACCCAAGGACCGCTCCATCTCGACGCTGCTGGTTCTGCTGAAGAAGAGCGCGCGTGCGACTCGCAACGGAGCCATTGTGGTCACTGGTGCACTGCTGCTGATGTTCTCGCTGGTGGTAAATGTTGCCTCTGCCTTCAGTGCCGACACCGGAAACGTCGGTGAGGCGCTCTCGTACGTCGCCGCTGCTATGGTGCTGGTGGGTGTGATCTGCTGGGTCTACGGCGCTCACGACCAGTCCTTCCTCGACAACATGAAGGAAAGTCAGGGTGGCGAGTTCAACGACAACAACGTCGAAGGTTACAAGAAGCTCGTGAGCATTCTGCCCTTCGCTGCGTACACCATCATCTGGCAATGCGCGTACGACCAGACCGACGCCAACTTCCAGTCCATCACGCAGCAATGCGATCTCCGTCTCGACACGAGCGACCCGGACAGCTCCCAGATCCCCGGTGCCATGTTGGGCGTGTTCGACCCGATCTTCATCGTCATCTGCATCCCCATCCTCGACTCGGTCGTGTATCCGTTCTACGAGAAGCGGTTCGGCAAGCCGCCGAGCTACTTCGGTCGTGTCTGCGCCGGTCTCATCGTCGCTGCCACTGGCATCTTCTGGTCGGGCATCTTCGAGATCATCCGCCGTAACGCCGGCGCGCTGCAGGACGCCAATGGAGAGCCAATCCTCGACAACGGCAGCAGTCAGCCCATGAACGACATCTCGTGGGCTGCTGCTATCCCCAATTACGTGTTCATCGCTTTGGCCGAGTGTCTCATCAATGTGACGGCGTACGACGTGTTCTACTCGACGGTGCCACTGGGCCTGAAGAGCACTTCGCAGAGTGTTAACCTCTTCATGACGTCCGTAGGCAGCGTCATGACGTCGGTCTTCACCGTCATGTTCTCCCGCTACCTCCCGTCGGACGACCTGAACGACGGCCACCTCGAGTACATGTTCTTCGCGGTGGGCGCTGTCAGCGTCGTCAACTTCTTCGCGTTCTACTACACCATGAAGAAGATGAACTTCGGCATGTCCAGCAGCCCTAACGACGATGAGTTTGACCTCCAGGGCAAAGAGTCCGTCAACTCACGTCACAGTGTTGCAGCGTCCAAGTAAGTCAAACAGCGTGGGCAGCAGCTCCTTCGCAGTACATAGCCAAATATCAATCTTTGTTTTCGTGTCAGTAAAGCTGGTTGTCGCTGTTGTAAGTTGATAGTAGCGACGAGTATCTCGACGAAGCTTGGATTCAGGATGGTCTGCGCAAAACACACCAGTCCTGAAGGCAAGATTTGCCAGTGAAATTACTTGAACAAACTTTCGGTGGGTGAACCGATTTTGGCTCTTCATTTTCGCTGTTGCAGACTTCTACACGGCGCGACAGGATATGCTGTCGAATGCACATGTGGTCGACGATATCTGACACCCCGGTTTGGAACGCTGATGGTGTATCCTCGTGATGCAGGATTTTGATACCGGTACTGTCATCCCGCCTCGATGCAGCGGGACTACATAGATCTACGCACCCGCTTTGACAACCTGCAAGACAGATTCCAACTCCCTGGCGCAGACCTTGGTTAGCACTTCAGTCCATTGTCGTCCAAACAAAGAAACTTGACGAAACACATTGAAGACGAAAAGCAGCGAGTCATTGTAAAATCCATCTATCGATGCTCGGATGGTTCCAAGCCTGGAAATGGAACGAATACGAAAGACCATTCCAGTCATCTCATTTCTGCTCTGGTCATCCTCGTTAGGGCAACACAAGCCTCGTCATTTTCGTTGACAACGAAACAATCTACAGATGTCTCTGGTATGGTCCACGACTTCTACCTCCGGTCCGCCCTCGCCAAACTTCAAGACGTAGGCGTGCCTTATTGACGACGAAAACCTCCACCAACAGGAAAAATACAACTGGACCCGAGGGGTTCACAGCTCTACTGTAGTGTTCTTGGTGTACCTGGAAATGTGGCATGCCGCTGTTCTTGTCGAAGTTGCACGTATCCAGTGATTCATGAAGCTATTTGGAGAGCAGCGCAGGAGAACCCACGGATCCCATGACGTGGATGACGGCTATCCGTGTCTCCTAACGTAGTTGCCTCTAGATGTCCGTGGCTATCCGAATCGCATCACGGCCTCTGTCCTAAGCTGTTCTACGGTTGTTGGGCCTATTACGCCAGCGCAGAGCTAGCAGGACTCCCCGATGCAGGAACACCGGTGAAATGGTCGCGCAGTACGGACGCACCCACGTTCTTGTGGAAGATGTTCTGTGCTGCGTTAACATCTCGATCTTGGATCAGGTCGCAGTGCTTGCACCTGTAGACCTTGTTGGCGCCGAGCTTCTTGTCGATGCGGCCACACCCCGAGCACGTCTTGGACGTGTACTCCTCGTGCACTTCCACCATTCGACCACTCGCTCGCTGCATCTTATACTCCAGCATCTTCTTGAACTTGAAGTGCGACAGCGTCATCATGGTGCGGACAGTCGGGCGACGCAGCTTCCGCTTCCGTCCCCGAAGCACAAGTTCCTCGACTGGAGCAAGAAGGCTCTTAGGCGTGATGCCCAGGCGCTCTTCTCGGACATATCGAGCGGCCATCTGCTGGGTCTCGAACGTTGGCAGCAGCACCTCGTGGTAGTTCAGCGACAGCCACTTTGAGACCTTCTGGTGCATGTCGTGCACCATGCGCGTCACCTTGCCTAGAATCTGACGGATCTGCAGACGCAGGCGCTGACGCCGCCGCTTGTTCCGCTGCAGTTCAGTGATGACGACGCATTCTGCCGCCGCCATTTTCTTTGCCACCTTGGTCTTTGTATGGCACGGATGTCGACACTTGCTCTCCTCGTTCTTCGCCGCCTCACCCCCCTCACTCGTCCGTTTGCACGCACAGTCCTTCCCCCGACACGGCGGCTCTACGATCTTCTGCTCTAGCAGCGCCAGCTCTCGTCGCAGTGCGTCCGCAATCTTGAGTCGCGTGAGTATCTTCTCGTCGGGGTCCGCGATGCTGAATACTCGGCCGCTGGGATCGTATAAAGTGATGAAACAACGGACACCTGGATCAATAGCACCCGTGCGAGTGCTCAGTGTAGGCGCAAAGTCCTTGCAGGTGGGCACGCACAAGTAGAAGCCCCCCCTCACGGGTGCGCACTAGACGCAGCATTGTGGTGACCTCAGGCAGAGGCTCGGACAGCTCGACCCATTGCTTGCCCAGGAACGACTTGTGAAACACCACTGATGTGCGATCCTTGGACACGAAGAACCCGCGGTCTGTCCGCAGCGCCATTGCGTCTGAGCGCGCAAATACACTCTTAAACCCGATGACCGAGAACGTCGTCTTCTTGCCCTTCTCCTTCAGAGCGTCAAACAGCGCGGTGCTCGAGACGACAGCGTCCTGGAAGTCGTCAAAGGCTCCGACGAAAACCTCCGAATTGCACTGAAGATGCTTTGCAAGCTTCTTCTTGTTTCGGAAGTGTTGTCGAACGCCTTCCTTCGTCGACATTGGACGGTACAGCTGCGCCAGCGCCTTAGGCTTGATGCATCCTTGAGCCAAACGTGTAGCACATTCTTCCTTTGATAAGGCGACAAGCTTGTTGTAGACAACACGACGAGTTGCAAACATTTGGTTCAGCTGCGCCTTTTGCTCCGTTGACGGCTTCATCGCCACCTTCGTACAGCTCGTGATAGGTGGCAGCATCACAGGGGCCTTCACTTCTTTAAGCTTCTGCGCTTTCTTCTTGCGTGGCTTGGGCGGTTCAACCACGAAGTCAGTGATCTTTGGGTCCCAGTCTGGTGGGTCGGTGTCCACACAGTGCGTCACTCGGGACCACGAGTCCTGGAGAGGCTTGAAGATCGCAGGCACGGCAGTGCTGTCCCGAACGTCGTCAGGAGCCCAGAGGCCGTCGGCCACCTCCTGGTGGAACCACACGTCAGGACCTTCTAGCACGCGTCCGGCTTGCGTGACTCGCTGCTTCTTGTTCTTCTTGCTTTCTCCGCCGATGCCCTTGCGTTTCTTGCCTCCAGACGTCCTCGCGCGCTTCTTCTTGGACGCTGGCTTTGCCTTTCCAGCCGCCTTGCCCCGCCCCTTGCGAGGTGAAGCCGGCACCATGGCTGGTGGAAGTCGGATGAGTTGGCTCGATCGAGGTCGCTTGAGTAGAAGACGGTATGTTGTGGAATGAGAACAAGCCACGTTCACTTGGCCACCGACTCGATGCCTGTCCTGTAATGCGATACGCTTTCGTGATGAAGTACTAGAAGCTGGGCATCTTCTGTTGCGTAGCCAGGTAGACGACACAGCACCAGGAAGCAACTCAACACTTGTTACTCCTGCTTACACCTCCTTTGCTGCGACTTCCTGCTGAGTCTGCTCCACGAGTACACGATCACCTTTCTGCCCTTCCTAAACATCTCCATTAGAGCACCTGTAACACTAGGATGTGTAAGACGTCTCGAAATGCGTCAATTCGAAGCACACTTTTTACGAGATTATTCCTATCGCGCGCGAAACACTTTAAAAGCACAACTCTCGGCCATCTCAGAGCAAGTATTCGACGAGCACGCCCACATTGACCGGCATCATCCGTGACAAGACCAACGATATTCCACCCTTGTTCTTGAGCATCCAGCAACATTTTCTCCATCTGCGACGCCAGTTCGAGCCCATCGTGACGCGAACCAGTATTGCGAGCGCACTTTGTCGGGTTTCCTCCTCGTTCCAGCAGCAAAGTCAGCCAACGACACATGGCGGAGGGGAGCATAAATGTACTCCTACTCTTCCGAGTCAAGCTGAAATGATTCGTTGCCGTCCTGCTCGATCCATCGATTCAGGGTTGGCGCTGCCAACGACTTGTATTCCGGAAATCTCCGAAATCGTCGTATGGTGTCTGCCTTGGTGGCCCCGGTCGATCGAGACCAGCTAACAACTCGTTTTTTCTGTGCTTCAGTGTAGTTGTGAGGATTCAGAACGCCTGCAGTGTCGGATGAACGATTGTCTAATCGTTCATCTACCCAGTGGTGCAGTGTTGGGTAGGAAAGACGGGCAAACTCTGGTTGGCGTCGGGAATGGGTCAACGTCCTACTGAACGATCTGCCGTTCGCAAAATGCCAAGTAACAGCCTGATCTCTTTGGGCTCTGCTGTACGGTGTTGTTCTCGCTGCGTTTTGCTGGCTGCTAGAGCTTTCGAGTGTCGAAGCATCATTTAAGCCGGCATCGGCATCGAGATCGGTTCCGGCATCGGCAGTGACCGGGTGTTCTTGGGAGAACAACGATAACAGGTCTTCGAGCGAAATGTCGTGTGCACTTTCATCTGAAAAAACTGCGTCAAGAGAAATTAGGTCTTCGTCGCCTACATCGTCTTGAGTGTCAACGCTGGTAACGACGGCGTTCTCACTTGGCTTCTCGTCTTGAACGAGATTGCCTGATGCAATATCCGCCTGAAACAAGTCGTACTCTTTCTTCCACTCAACGTAGTTATTAGACGAATCAGAGTGCTCTTTGTTTCGAGCCGGAACGCCCGTATCCGGGTTGCCATAGGCCGACATAGTAAAATTGTGGCTTCCAGAAATGACGGTTGTATCTGCTAAGACTTCCTTGGTATGCACCATCGCAGTATCTCTGGGCTCATAGATACTAAGACCACCCCGAATCAGCATACTGAAAACGGGAGCTGCAACTCGAGTCCAGGCCGCCTTTTTGTCGGCAAATACTATCGTCAGAACACCTCGTAAGAACGCACGAATTAGTGCGCGAGCCACAATCTCCAGAGTTAGATTAGAAGTCGACACAAAACAAACTCGCTCAGTTCTATCGATGTAGCGCAGTACTTTCGACAGAGCAGCAGGGTCGTCCCTCCCATTCCAACTTTCACCAGGCTCCAGCTGTCGCGCAACTTCTCATTGTATCATGAGTTATGTAGAGCGACTTTGACCCGCTAAGATGGCGGCTTTGCGCATCTTTTTCTTACGACACAATGGAATTTGATGTGTCGATCTGAGTCGGTGCAGACACTTTGCACGGAGCACCTTAGCAGCCACGATGACAGCATTGGTGCGTGATGTACAAGTCCAAGACGAATCAAGAAGCCAAAGGACCGAAAGATCCTCGACACGTGTATGCTAACCCGCTAAGTCCAGAAACCTGTTGGACCACAGCGCTAGCTCTTCACCTGGCATGTCGACCTACTCAGCCACCTGGACCAATTTTCCCTGGATCTAAGCAGAAATCACGGTTCGGAAGCATTCTTCGACAATTGATAAGTGACCTCAAGCACCAAACACATTACGGCACACATTCGATTCGCAAAGGTGTCGCTACGTTTGCATGCAGCGGATCTACCGGTGGTCCATCGATTGCTAGCGTGTGTCTTAGAGTGGGGTGGTCACTTGGCGGTGTCCAAGACCGCTACATTCGGTATGAATCAGCCGGAGACCAGTATCTCGGCCGGGTCGTGGCCGGCCTACCGTTGAACCGTCCAGAATTTTCGATGCTGCCTCCACATTTTGCAGACAACCAGCATCCGGTGCTTTGTGGCTGTGTCCGCCAAATGTATCCATCATTGCACACAATAAGCAGTCTTGGCGACATTCTGAAGCTATGTGTTGCTACGTTGGTCAAGCATTCAGTTTACTTACGGGACGCCTTGCCTGCGTCACATCCATTGCTATCTACCTCCCTGTTCCGCAATGCAGCAATGATGAACGACCTTCAAGCTGCCTTGGTAACGGGGGATTCACCGTGGATGAAGTCCACCGGGATTCCTCCGCATGTCGAGCTTTACAAGCAACTTCAAGGAGTTCAGAAATCTATCGACAATTTGCCACCGGTTCTTTTGGATGGGATGAGCTCTCTGATTGAGGAAAAAGGAGTTGCCGCTGGCAACATCACCAAAGACCTATTGGAAACTACTATTGAGTCTTTACTAGAGCGGCCTGGATTAGGTAGTGGCTGTACTGCGAGAGTTGCTGCAGCATGGCCTACACCGGACCAAGGGTGGATTGGCACAGCTCACTACTACGATGGAAAGTGTCATATGCTGCCGAAAACTTTTCAGTTTCCGAAAACTGGAGCGTTTGAGGCATGGATGTTGTGGTGGTTCGGAGATAAAGCAAGAGGGTACCCACCACTCAAGCGCATCGGTACACATGATCTTCCCTATGAAAGCATGCGCAAGACATTTTCGGATTGGGGTATCCTAGTACGACGCATCGCCGAGGTAGCGACTGATGCAGGACGCAAAATTGCATCGAGCATGACAGAAGAAGGGGCTGAGCGAGTTTTTAAAGTAGGCCTAGATCATCTGTCTTTATGGCCATCTACTCGTAAGCGCAGAGTATCCGAGCTGTCTCTCGGAACAACACTTCGACTAGCGCGGCAAGCAGCCAAGAAGAGCTCACGGAGCGCGCTCTTGTAATTGGGTAAAATTCGATACCAACCAACCAATAACACGCAGTTCTGTAACGTTCGATTCGTGTCCTACGATTTTCCTAGATAAGTGAAAATGTTGCTGTTTTCTCCGCTGAAATTCCTTCGATAGCATACAAAGTCCAAGATATCGCCTACGTTTCACCGATAATCTGGCGTCTCAACATCGGAATTGGAGCGCGTTTTTCTACCAATCCGATTGCAGGGCGACCCTTGGCCAATCACATGGCTCGTAGTTTAGCTGAGACCGGCTCTGCCCAGCCACGCACTTGAGCTTGTCATTCACTCTCCGATCAGTTGCCCAGAACATCATCGAGTAACTGCCAGCATGGGGTCCGCCGCAAAGGAGCACCAACCTCTGCTGCCTTCCTACTCCCCCTCTGTTGCTCGTGCACGTCTGCTAGGCCAAGAGGCAGCTCCGTCATGGCCCTCCACCTTCGAAGAAGGACTCGATGCCCAGTACGACAACACTATCTACCCTCGTGCTATTTACCCCACCTAACTCCCGTTAATTGTGTGCTGGTAGGCTGGTATCTCCTGTATCTCTGACCCCACGCCGAGCTATCTCCTTCACTGGCAGCCCATACACTGAGAGACAGCGACTTTTACAGCAACAGCAACAGAGAGCAGTGCCCTGGTCTCCGGCCAGCAGCAGTGGAGCGACCACTGCCCAAGGCACCAGCACCTTCAAAGACGCTGTATTTAATGCCATCAACGTCCTTTTGGGGGTGGGGGTGCTCTCCAGTCCCTTCTCGCTGCGTTCCAGTGGGTGGCTCATTGGCGGACCGCTCTTCCTCTTCTTCACGTTGGTCACCAACCACACGGCCAAGCTGTTAGGCAAATGTCTGGACTACCAGGAAGGCATGACGACGTATCCGGATATTGGGGAAGCAGCATTCGGCACCAAAGGACGCGTGATCATTGGCGTCACCTTCTTCGCGGAGCTGTTTGCAGCTTGTGCCATGTTCTACGTGCTGAGTAAGTGGAGGGATGATGGAATTTCAGCTCGGAATTACGAGGTTATACTGATGATTTTATTTGGTTGTTTTGTTTTTATAGTTGGTGACACGTTGGCGGCGTTGATTCCGTCGTTTCCGGAGACGCAGTTGACGGTTATGGCGTTTCTGCTCATCATGCCGTCCATGTGGACGACGCACATGTCCATGTTGTCGTATTTCAGCATTTTGGGTATCTTGTCGTCGTTCTTCTGCCTCTACGCCGTCTTCTACGTGGGGTTTGCCATTGACCCGGACGCGCCTGGATACGTTTCGGGCAGTTTGCTGCAACCACAGCCTTTGCAGGTGATTGGCGACTTGGACCGCATTCCGCTGGCCATTGGCCTCACGATGGTGGCGTTTGGGGGCCACTCAGTCTTCCCGTCCATCTGCAGCTCCATGGCGAACAAGGCGGACTACCCGCGCGTGCTCAATCTCTCGTACTTGATTGTGGGACTGGTGTACGGCGCCATTGAGCTGGCCGGTTATCTCATGTACGGCGTTGCTACCCAGAAGGAAATCACGCTCAACCTTATCGCGTCGTACCCGGGTGTGCTCACACAGATGGTGGTTTGGACTATCGCACTAAACCCCATGAGCAAGATCGCTATTACGCTGCACCCGATTGCACTGGCGTTGGAGGAGTTCCTGCTCTCACCGAGTCAGAAGCGTGCTGCTGCACGAAACAAGCCGGGCAAAACGCTGATATTTTATCGTGCTTCCATCCGTACGACACTCGGCATGGGCGCATTGTGCTGCGCATTGTTCGTACCTCACTTCGCCCGCGTGACATCGTTCCTCGGAGCTTTCTTTGCGATGCTGGTCTCGGTGTTCCTGCCGTGCGTCTGCTACCTCAAGCTCTTCTCTCACCGCTTGTCGAAGGGCGAGATTGCGGTCAACGCAGGCCTGGCCGGACTCTCCATCATCCTGATGTTCTTCGGTACCCTCGCGTCGTTCCTGTCCCCCGCAGACTAAGAAGGGAAGGCCAGCGGATATTTGCTTCCGCTCTTGGCAAATAGATATTAGCAAGAGGCTGTGGCTAGCCCATATATCCCGATAGACGGAAAATGTGTTTCTGTCTAACTTGGACTGTTTCGTAGCGGACACTTCGTTATTGTGTGTGTGGGATGGGAGGTGACGGTGCCCGGCGACGGGGAGGTAGTTCATTGTCGTCGCAGCGCCATCGTGACCCGGCCGATGACACGGATGAAACCGAGACGATAAGCAGTGGTGAAGTGGTTCACGTAGACCGCGATGAACTCAAGCTGCAGCAAGATAACCAGGCTTCAGATTCTTGGCACTATCGACAGTCGGCTAGCTTGTCTGCCTCAACGCCCACACATCGAAAAACACGCACCAGTGTTGAAGTACCGGTAGTGCACTCGCTGGACGAACTAGCCGAGATTTCGAGTATTGCAGCCGTCATTGCGTTGCAAAGATGGTAAGGAGTAGTGTGCGACCATTTCCTTTCAAGTATGTCGACTTTGAGCTGATGGGCAGTGTCGATTGGTTCGACAATGCAGGTGGAGACGGCATAGTTCTAGTGGGCAACGTGTTGCTCAATTGCAAAAGCTATGTCAAAGACACGTAGTGGAACTGGTCCGTCGACAGCGAACGTTGCATGCTCGATCAAAGCTGCACGCGATCGCACTGCAAATTACCTTCCTGGGCATTTTTACAATTAGCATTCTGCATGGCTACGCTCATGGTCGGCTCTTTCGCTTCACGCGTGCCGCCACTTGTACGTACTTCAACATTACCGTGTGATGAAGAGCCCCGCTAATATGTTGTCTCCTGTGTTTTACTTGTTCTTGTGTAGCACAGTATCTCGAGGCACCGTTCACCGCGTCGGCATCAGGAGCTTCCAAAACTTTTGCCGAAATCACAAGCATGCAAGAATTTCTCGAGTGGCTAAAGGGCCCATTCGTTTGCATCACCTACATGAACGATTCTGCACTGACGTCATCGCCCCTCTCGAATAACCATATCATCGGTGGCATACGCGTCGGCCAACTTCGTGTGCAGAGCTTCAATTGTTCGTCGCGAATAACGCCATTTTTCTCCTGAACGGTAGACAACACATCCGATGACACTTATTACTGCTACGGTTCTGCTGATGGAGATTTTACGTTGAGTACTGAGACGAACGACCCCATTCAAGGTTCTAACGGAGATTCGTTTGTCTTCGAGGGACTCAATAATACGGATACGGATACAGAGCGTTCTGCTTTGTTCTCGACCATGTTCGTCTCCAGCGCGCGTTATTCACTGCCAGCACCTGCGTACTCCGTCGTACTTCCGCGATCGAATACAGTCCAGGCATCCAACATTTTGATGACACTCGAAAACAGCGGATATGTTGATGAACAAACGCGTGCTGTCATGCTGGACCTGAGTCTGTACAATGCCATGCTACGTCAAGTGGCTGCACTGCGCTTTTTAATCGAACTGCCAGCCTCAGGGAGGGCTATTGCATCACTAAGCGCCGGGGTAGCCCCTCTCACGAGCAGCTTCCTATTCGATGCGGATCATTGGGGCATTTCGGTGTGCAGCTTGATTGTGATGATGTTTTACGCCTACTTCTTCCTGGATGAGGCTCTCGCACTTGCGCGCTCGCGCGCACGACAATGGCAATATCAGGCAGTATGGCAAAGGTCAAATCTAGGGAAAATGAACTCCAGAGGCAAGATGAGACCCAGTCCTCTCCACCGACGTCACGGTACCAGTGTCAGGCTGTTTGGTCTGTTGTGCTACGTCTGTGTGTGGTTACTACGCTTGATTGCAATGGTGAAACGACCTTCAGAGCTGCCGTTGGGCTCGGACAAATTCGTGTCTCTGAGACCTTACGTCGAGACCTTCCGTGCTGGTCAACTTGCGTTGAGCGCTAGTATATGTCTAGCGTGGGTGGAATTCCTATTGATGTTGCGAGTGACACTGCACGTGGATTTACTGGTGCGAGCTGTGGTGTGTGCAGCGCCACAGTTGTGTGTACTGCTGATTATGGTGGCGCTGATACTCATGGGATACGCCAGCGCGTGTTTGGTTGTGCTTGGAGCGCAGTCGTCACTGTTTCAAAGTCTCCCGGAGGCACTCCGTTCGCTGGTAGCAATTCTGCTTCAGACTGGAACAGGTGCCGCTAGTGGCACAACCGGAGCTTCGTCGTTGCTGGGGTATTCGGCAGCATATTCTGGGGAGGTTGGCCATGATGCCGCAGGAACATCGACACTACGCACGTTGCTACTAGCTTGCTTCCTCCTATTGAATGTCTTCGTTGTGGCCAACCTGTTTCTGGCTATCGTCTACGAAGGTTACATACAGGCGAAGCGGGAAATTGACGTCGATCGGCAACGAATGCAATCACGCGGATGTGTTGGCAATGATGACGATGCTATTGAAGCTGCACCTTTGCATCTCGATTTGGGGCATGAAATGGTTGTGTACGGCCGTGTAGTAGCCGCAAAACTTGTCAGGTTGGTTCCGCGCAGATTGATGGCGGTGGCGCAGCGAAGAAAAGGACCAGAAATGCAGAGTGCAGTGCTGCCCATTGATATGTCGACTCGAAAAGTGCCGCTCGAGCAAGATGAGAGTGACGATGACAACTACAGCGACGATGGATCTTCATCGAAACGGCGGTGGAACAACCCCTACACGAGACACACCAGTTCAATTGCTCACCCACAGTAACAACAAAACCGTGGCAAAGCTCGAGACCGATCAAATGTCAACACCAAGCTGCTAGAAGGAATGGTGCTTCAATTGGCCCTGCGAAACGAAGCACTGTTGCGAGCCGTCAGTGAGCTCAAGCAAGATGTCCAGGCTCTCCAGCGCAATGGTGATATGGGTACCAGCGACCGTGATGTACTGCGTCGAGGATCAGTTGCTTTGAAACCAGTGCGCATACAGAAACAGCGTAAAGCAGTTGGTTTGGCCCTCGTCACGATTCCTGACGCGCCAGACAACCAGCTACTATGAGTGTGCACCGTGTAAAGCTCTGTATTGTGCGAATAAACTAGAGTATATTGGTTTGGAAGGAAGAGATCACACCATGTCTTTGGGTGGCGTGTCCTCGTCTTTCTTGTCTTTGGTCGAGGAAGATCTGCTGAAACTTGAGAATGTGATTGAACGGCGCTTGGGCAATGATGGCTTGAGTGGGTTGGCTTGGCGGGTGGCTGCTGGTAACCCGACCTCAATGTCGTCCACACTGCGTCGAGTACGGCGTCGCGAAGGACTGTGAAACAACAAACAAGGTGTTAGCAAACACGTTTGAATAGAACGTCAGTATCACCACGCAAGCACTCACCGACTCGACATGCGCCGACTAAGTAGACCGCTTTCCTGCGCACGCTGAAAGCCCAGTCCACCTAAAATTTCCGAGAGACCCACAGTCGCAGACATGTCCAGATAATTATCGATCGCCTGGCGATTAACGTGCTCAGAGGCTTCGTTTTCACTGCGTCGGTCGCCACTGTCATCGTCCGAATCTTCAGTCGTGCTTTCTTCATTGAGAGCTTCGAGGATGGAGGAGAGCAGTTCGCGGCCGGTGTCACTGAGAGTTGATTCTTCCTGTTCAACAACCACTGCATCGGTGGCAACGTCTTCTGGGACGCGAGTCAAACGTGAATCCGAGCTCTTGGGAGGCTCTTGTCTATCCGACGCCGACGTGAAGCTAAATCCACGTTCCACCTTGCCCTTGCTGGATGCAGTTGATGGTGCGTGCTTGCGACGCGAGAGGAGAACCACGCCGAAAATGCTTACGCTGATTCCCAATACGAACATAACTGCTTGCAACACCGAGAACGTACGGATTTCCTGAAAGTAGATGACGCCGCCTAATACTCCACTAATGACCCAGTATGCTTGATAGACGGGAACCATCGACAGCGCGTCATAGTGGACTAATCCACCATTCAGATACTTAATCTGAAGGATCAGACAAACGATCAGCGCGAGTACGATGAGGTACGTCTGATAGTGCACGAAGCAGCTCGCGTCTCCGTCAAAAACTCCCTTGAGCAGCTCAGCCGACGACTTGGCAAACAGAACTGACTGGCCACCTAAGGTTCCCGCTAGACCAGCATACCCCACGAGACGAATAGTCGACCACATCGCAGGGGTGCCCACTTGGATGATTCGATGCCGCTTGCTCATCAAGCAAAACGCATCCACGATTTTGATAGCAGTGAAGTGGGCGATTATCGTCAAGAAGACCACACAAAAGTAGACGATGGTGAGCGGGTCTCGATAGAGCTGCATGAGCATATCCAAATTGTACGACGGCGACGTGTGCGACGCAAACACAACAGCAATCGTAGCACCCACGAAGATAATCAAGGTCGACACGATATCCTTCCTGCTCAGTTTCTCCTTGTTGAAGCACGGCGCGAGCATCATATTCCACACAAGTGTCAGCGCTGCCAAAGGGGCCAGCAAACTCTGCGGCGCCAATCCAAATGCCACAAAGTCCAGCACCGACCCCACCACACAGAGCACGAAACCCAACACCCACAGCGGCAACCGATACGCCGGTTTGGGCTCCGACATGAGTTCGTTCTGCTTCAACGCTTTCTTCTGTAGATTGATGCCCACACTGGCCAAAAAGGAGAAAACAACTGCAATAGTGAAGCCGATAACCCAAATGGCCTTTTCAGGACCATTGTAGTCCGTGTCGAAGCATTTTCCTCCATCACTGACGCCTTTAAGAGGCTCATCTTCATCTCCACAGGCTGCAACTTTAATGCCCTGAAGTGACAGAATGGCGCTGCAGTCCGTCTCAACAGCTTCTGAGCAGCTGTCGAGACATAAAGTCTCGGGTGTCCCCATCTCGCAGACATTAAACACTGCAAGACACTGGGTTTTCTTCAGCGTCGTCTTGCAATTACTGTCCATTGAGCCATTGGTGTTGGTCGGGACGAGCTTCGAGTACTGCTGCCTGGCTTTAGCATCCTGTCCGTAGTAATAGATAGAAATAAGTGAATAATAGTAGAGAATTACACTAAATTTTAGGCTGACCATGTCTTTCCAGGAGCCTCCGGAGCGGCAGGCCGAGTACGTGGCGAAGGTTGAGCAGAAGCTCAGCATTTTAGCGTCGGGGACATCGCAGGACGAGCAGGTGGAGGAGGCGCGAGGAAGGAGGCAGGACGAAAAGGCCGCGAGTAGCCATCGAAGGCGTGACATGGAGAGAAGGACCGGCCGATGCGGGCGGTTGAATGGCGCTGGGCAGCAAGCGCCACTGAACTCGGTCTTGCGCCTAGGAAACGACGTGAAAAACTCCTCGGCATTTGATCGCGCGCGCCCGTCGCTGCACTAGCCGATAGACACTACATTTAGAATATATTGGCTAAAAGTGGCCATTCACGCGTCGTAGATCCTAAATGGGGCCAGAAACGGGCAAGTTTTGCTTCTGAAAGTGGAGTTTAGATCTAGGATTTGCCACCACGACACCGACGAATCTCTGCAATACCCTAGCACCAGCCGAACGGATACAAAAGGCTCGCGCGGTGATACAATGGACGTCATCTGCTAAGTGGATACTACCAGGATTGTAGGGCGCAAGCGGTCCCAGCCTTGACTTTGGAGCGAAGTTCCTGCATCTAGCTGCTGCTCGCGATCTATGCGCATAGCTGCCGTATTCCCTGTGATACCTGCTAGTCCTTTCATATCAAGTTTTTACTCAATAGTAGGTATCAGTCAATTTCACAATGCTATCGCTATATGCACTCAAGGTGCAATGCTAACAATCATCAACGTTAACTAGGATTTATTGCCCAACCATCGCTATAGTCAAGCATCATCCACCACCCCAGCTTTTTTTTTTTCTGATGTTCGCCACACCAGACTGACCTTTTCCACCTCCGCCATCACTCGCCAACACTCCGGCTCGCGGGCAGGCATCAGGTTGTACAGTGTAGTTCAGGATGCTCAAGCCAATGGGGAAGAAGCACATGCCGCACCACTCGCGTCTGGACGACTGGCGCAACGTTCCATCGGGCGGCGCTCCCTTGGGCTCCTCCAGCGGCCCGAAACTGCCGGCGCATCTGCGTCCGCTGCTGGTGCCCAATAGGGCGGCGCTGCGACTGCAATTACGCTATCAAAAGTACCAGGAAAAGGTGCGGACTCTACTGAAGAAGGCAGACGCCAGTCAGCAACAGGAACAGGCGGCGAAGGCCGGAGGACGCGCCGTCGCGACGTCCAGTATGGCGCTGGCTGTGGCGATTCAGGCCAGGAAGGAGGAGAAGGAGTTGGGGGCGGAACAGAAGAAACAGGGGAAGCAGACACCTCTGCATTTGAAACCAGAGCAGATTTCGATGGAGAAATGGGGAGGAAAAGCTCTGGAACAGGACTGGAAGACGGAGAACAGGGAGGCGAAAGGGGTGCAGGAGGGAGCGTTGTTAGTGGGATCCAGTGGAGAGGAGGAGGAAGAGGAAGAGGAGGAGAATGTTGAGAGTGATGGTGAGGCGGAGAAGCTGCAGGTTGTTCAGATGCAGGAGGAGGTTCAGGTTGTTGGAGGGAAGGCCCACTTGATGCAGGACTGCGAGGAGCAGGAGAGTGAGAGTGACGCTACACGACAACATGGATTTGTGAATGTGATGGAGCCGTCGTGGTTACTGTCGTCTATTGAGCAGCGTTGCGCTGAGACGGCGAGTTCGTTGATGATGCAGAGCTCCACCAAGCCGCAGCGAAGTCTGGCGCTGCAATTGGCAGATGTGCGATTGGCTGTTCTGGATTTGTTGTTTATCTGTCGGTCGGGAGTTGGTGTGAATCTGCTTGGACGTCCGCCGGCGTCTGTGGACACGCATCACCGGAATCTAGTTGTTAGAGTCAAGGAAGTGACAGCAACGAAGCAGGGGAACACGGAACTGACGGCTGCGGACATGAAGCGAGTTTCGCGGATCTTTGAGAGCTTGAAATCCGACATGTTCATGCCGGCAGTGCGGTGTTTGGGATGGTTGTTGACGAAGATGTGGCGTCTGCTGTTTAATGGACTTCACGTGGACTTGGAGTCTCTTCATCATGTGCGGCGTGTGCTAGAGGCGTCTGAGGGCGATGTGAGTGTTGTGTTCGCGCCCACGCACAAAAGCCACCTAGACTACTTGATTATCAGCTACTTGTGCTTCGCGTATGGCATTCCACTGCCGCGCATTGCAGCGGGGAACAACCTGGACCTGCCTCTTGTGGGCTCCTTCCTGCGTGCCAATGGCAGCTTCTTCATCCGCCGATCGTTCCGGAACGACCATCTCTACAAGGAAGTGCTTGAGCAGTATGTTCATGAGTTGCTGCACGATGGTAACCCTGTGGAGGTGTTTATCGAGGGCGGTCGATCGCGTCACGGTCGGGTATGCAAGCCCCGCTTGGGTTTTATGTCGATGTTCCTCAATTACGTGAAGGGCATCGCTTCCGATGACAACGGGGACAATAGCAATGAAGCATCGAAGAAGACCGTTTTGGTCGTCCCGATCTCACTGGACTACGACAAGGTGTACGAGGTCGATGGATACGCGAATCAGCTGCTAGGCAAGCCCAAGGAGAAGGAGAGCCTGGCCGTGCTGTTCCGTTCGGTGTGGGATCTGTTTTTCCTGCGACTTGGCCACTCATATGTTCGTTTCGGCGAACCAGTCCCTCTAACAGAAACTTCGTCGCTTCAGGAATCATCCGAACTCGTGGCTGAACGTATGCAGACATCAGGTACCATCACATCGACTTCAATCGTGTCTGCGCTGCTCATGTGGAAACGTGCATATGTAACCGAGGAAATGCTGGCGACGCGCACAGTGTGGCTCGTGGAGGAGCTAGAGAAGCGCGGTGCGACGGTGGCCCATGTGGAAAACGATGACATTGCTGCTCACGCGCTATCAATCTTGAAGGTGGATACGAAACCCAACAGCGTCATCGCTACCCAGCTGCAGTACCCAGTGCGAGCGCTAGAGCTGGGTTTCTACCGGAACCACTTGCTCCACATTTTCATGCCGGAGATGGCAGTGATTGGAGCTCTCGATGCTGCTCTGCGCCAGCGCTCTAAATGTGAAGAGAGCTACTCGACACAGCACAAGGTGGATATATGGGCAGTTCAGCAGCAGGCGCAAAAGTTCTGGCACTTCCTGCGTCATATATGTCGCCACGAGTCTATCGACGTCAAAGCCCGTGTGACGCAATTTCTGGTAGAAGCTGCAGAGTGTGAAGTTGACGAATCGTCGGGCACTGTGGCTGTGGACGTGAACCGTTGGAACACTTCCAAGCTCACGAGCTTTGTTCTGTCGCTGAATTGGTCCTTCATGGACTCGTTGTGGCTCACAGCCCAAGGACTGTGGAGCCTTCTCCCAGTCGTTGAGGGAGATGATATCGAGCACACGGAACGCGATGTTGTGCGTCGTGTACAAGTTCTAGCGAAAGAGATGTTCCTCCGTCAACAACTATTCCACGCAGAAGCACTGTGTAGCGAGAGCATCAAGCAGTCGCTGGACTTCTTAGTGGAGAGTGGCGTGGTGCGGTTCGAGCACTCTCAAGATGGCAAGTCGCGTGTTGTGCGTCTCTGTTCAAACTCTGTCGACCCAGTGCGCGTCATTGAGGACCTCACGCGTGAAGTTAACTCGCGCCGGAAACCGCACTCGTTCCTGTGGCGTGAAGACGAGCTACCACGCAATCTGACACGAGCGAAGGCACTGGAGCTCATGGAAGGGGCCCAATGCTCCCGAAGCATCTACGCTAAATGGATGGCACCGCCGGCCACGACGTCAGCGGCTTAGGCGTTTTATAAGTTAATCGTAATATTGCGCAGGCAAGCAAAGGAGAACAGCATTTGCCTATGGTATATTCACTAAGAATGATCTCGAGAGATCTTTACGTTCGGACTGGGCTACCGACGAATGAAGGCACTACATCTTTCACTCCCCAGCAGCCCGTTTACCGAGTGGGCTTTCGTTTGAGGTCCTTCTCAGGGTCCCGTTCCCACGTTGGTTTGAATTTTAGTCGCCTTGGTCGATTCGATATCCTCTGCAAAACTGTGGAGTTCGAGGCTGGTGGGTGACTTGGAGGAGCCCAAGCTGCCACAAGTTCTTCGCCGCATTGATATCGCGCTCCCAGTAGTTCGCTCTGCATGCTACGTTTCTGCAGACACGCACGTTCCTCGACCTCTTGTTTTTCGTCGTCCCGTAGATCTTGAATGGCGTGTCTTTCATCGGGCGTGAGCACTCAGAGCAAAAATAGCTGGTGCGGAATTCGTCGACCATGACGAGGGTTGCGCGGCGAGAGAGTTCTAGCGCGAACCACTTGAGCGGGACGTGCATGTGGCCCGCGAGATGGGTCTGGCTGCTCCATTTCCCGAGAGCCACACACACGTCACGGTCCACGGTCGGGACGACACGCTTGGCGAGTTTCGCGACGGCCTTGCGTTTGAATCGCGACACCGTGAATCTCCACTTTCGAAACCCTTTCAGAGCGCAGAACTCCAACATGGCGTTGATGTTCTTCCAGATGTGCTCGTAACGAGAGCAGGGACGCCGACGACGAAGTCTTGAACGATGGCATGTCCTTCAAAAACGCACCGTAGCGCGGATGCCTCTTCTTCAGGTTTTCGAACCAGAATGCATGGTGCTCGACACGACTCATGTGTCGGTACTCTCGGGACGTGACTTGTAGGACGTGAGCATTGTCGCGCAGGAAGTGAGTCCGGCGCCTGACTCCATGTTTCCGCGGACGGTGCTTTGGGTGGTGCCTTTGACAGATCTCGCACCACCCCTCCACATCGCAGTGTGCTCTGCTGCGTCTCTTGCGTCGGTGGCGGCGACGGCGGTTCCTGCTGCGCTTCTTGCCATGGCGTCTACCGCCAACGTGGCCTGGACAGGTACTGCACCAACCGGGCATGGAGCATGGCTCTTCCGGTGGGTCACAGACAAAGCCCAGCATAGGACGGCTGTATGCCGTCAGCATCGTCCGTAGACCTGGGTCGATTCCGATCAATGTAGTTGGTATATACTTCGGAGAAAGAGCAGGTCGTTCAAGAGGAGCAGGAATTGACGTCAGCACAGCAGCACTGTAGCCATTTGTGGAGATCTGGTACTCGAAGTTGCGCCTGGGAACGCCAATTCGGGGATCCGCAGTATGGCTGACGCAGTCTCCGAGGTTGAACACCGTGGTCCACATTCTCTCGCGCACTTCTTGGAACTCCGCAGTCGTAGCATACGTCCGTTGTCCACGAGAGTTCGTGGACTTGTAGAGCCCAAAAACGTCCTTACCCGTAGTTGCCAAAATTTGTTTTGCGACTTGGTAGAGCACCTCTGTAGTGACCAGGAAGAACGATGGCACACAGGAGGTGGGCTGCGGCAGCAACGTAAACAATCGGCACCCTTTCGGGATCTCGTCTTGGTCGTGCATTTGCTCCATTACCTTCAGCATGTCGTACAGCTTGCCGAGAAATAGCACTTCGTGGCTAGCGATGTTCGCAGCTGTAGGAGGCAGTTCTAGCCACTCAAGCCATTGCTTCTCGGTGTCCGTGAGGTCTTCAGGACTTGACTTTAGTCGAGCGACCATGGCCTCAGCTGCTCCCCGCGGATACGCAAGCTGCAGGCTAATGAAGTTGACAAGCCGCGCCTCGAAGTTCGTTCGAACGTGTTGCTGCGCCGCAACGACCATGTCAGTCGCCAGTTCTTTGATAGCGGAGCTTGAATAGAAGAGCGTAGGCGGTATATACGACATGACCCTCGATCGTGAAGCCTTGTAGACGTTGATGGACTCCTCTAGTGCAGCGTTAGTCGAAACCCTTGGAGCTGGCATCTGTTCGTCACCAAAGACAGCAGTGCAGCACCGGTAGAACGTAGCTTGGTCTAGCCGTAGGGCTGTCTCCATCGTTCGAGATCTTGCCGGCACTACTGGGTAGTTCGGGTAGCTGCGCCGATGGTGCTCGAACAGGCGGCAGCAGTGGAAGTTCATGACCATCATTGCCTCCACTCGGATCTGCTGCAGAGCCACAGCACGTTGTTCGAGCGCGTCCCGGATGTCATGACTCGGACAAATGTGCCTCAGTGGGTACGTCACGGTTGAGAACACTAGGGCGCTGTTGGCTCCTCGAAGAAGGGTGCGACGATGGTTCGCGGCGGCGCGTTGCTCGATGTCGACTTGATCAGGCGGTCTCCACGCGACCGCGAGTTCTGGCAGGGGATCGACGAGGCCGTGGTCGGTAGCGACCGAATCCATGGAGACAGGAGGCTTGACTGTTCTGATAGTGAGGCTGCTGGCCACCACAGCCAAGTACACTTTCGTCACACCTGACAACGCCGCAGACGCCGTCTCCCGTAACTCCACTGCTGGTGCTGACGCTGCTGCCTCAGCGGCTTCAACTGCGACTCTAAACTTCAACAATGTTGACCGCAGAAGGCGAATTGATCTAGTGGACGCCTTCTGTCGGGGTGGTATGTCAATTTTGGAAGGCGTCCATTAGTCAGAATAATTCCAAAGGCAGCGTCAGCAAGTGGTCAAGTTGGGCAAGCTGGTTAGACGTGGTCCCGGGAAGCTCCCCAGCATCTTTAACAAACCGGAGTCATATGGGCAGAACGTTGAACGTGAAACCTTGTTACGACCACCAAAAAAAACACTATAATATCCCCTGTCAAAACTGATAGTGGAGACCAAACGAGAGGCTGGACCATGAGGCTGCTCCACCTGCGTTCGTCCAGTGCCCTACGTGCATCCAGAGTCTTTTCTCCCTCTTTATCTCGTTGTGTCTCTTCCACCGCGTCTTGTGCATTTTTCAGTGGCAATTCCACCAGCGATGTCTCCCAGCCACCCGTGCACGTCCCCGTTCTGCTGCACGAGACCGTCGCTGCCTTTTCACGAAACATTTCGGCCGCTTCCAAGCGTCTTCACTTCGTAGACGGCACTGCAGGCTTCGGAGGCCACTCGAAGGCCATTTTACAACACTTTCCTGACGCCAAACTGCTCTGTGTGGACCGAGATCCCGAAGTTTTGGGTATCGCCCAAGCCAATTTGTCCGAGTTTCATGGTCGCGTGAGCTTCCAGAACGGATCGTACGCTGACTTGGCATCGCATTTGGAGGCTGTTGGGTTCCCAGATGAAGTGGACGGAATACTAGTTGATTTGGGAGCCAATAGTTTCCATTTTGACGCGGCGAGGCGTGGTTTTAGTGTGCTAAATGATGGACCATTGGACATGAGGTTCAATCAGAGAGATGCAACGCTCCAGACAGCGGCGGAGGCGGTGAACACGTTGTCAGAGGTGCAACTTACCAAGATCTTTCGGGATTATGGGGAGGAGCGACTGGCCAAGGAGTTTGCGAAGGCGATTGTACGAGAAAGAGAAGAGCGAGGCAAAGTGTTCGAGACGACGAGAGATCTTCGAGAGTGTATCGAACGCATCGCCAATATGTGGAAGTCTGGAGATAAGGGGAAGAACAAGAAGAAGAAGAAGGGGAAGCGCGCTAGTAAGATGGGGAGTACGCATCCAGCGACACGTTGTTTCCAGGCTCTGCGGATTTACGTGAACGACGAGCTCAATCATGTTGAAAGTGGCGTGAAGCAGCTTGCCAACCATTTGGCTCCTAATGGACGGCTCGGTGCGATACCAAACGTTGCAGTAGTGAGCAGGAGGATACTTGACTAACGGTTATTATTTGGCAGTGACAATTGCGTTCCACTCACTAGAGGACCGGCCGATCAAGGACTTCTTCCGCGAGCTGGTACGTTCTAATTGGTAGGATGTAATTTGTGTTCTCATTTTGCTGATATGTTCACACAGGACAAGCAAGGCAGAATTGCAAAGGAAGAGAGTGATGATGAAGATATGTGGGAAGATGAAGAAAGTTATGAGAGCGATGAGGAAATCGAAGAGGTGTTAGAGGACGTCGACCTTCTCAGAAACAAGCGCTTCCGACTTACACGTCGAAAGGCCACCAAGGCGACAGAGGAGGAGATCGCAATAAACTCACGCTCGCGTAGTGCACGTCTGCGCTGCCTTGAGCGCATTCTGTAACCAGTAATGCACGCTGTGTTAGAGAAACAGACGATGTTATTGTTTGCAGGCAAAGAAATGCTGCGTGTTGGGCACTCACTGGCCTATGCTTCTTTACACATTTGCTCAGGAGGCGTGGAATCAATCTGCTCCTTAAACTCCTCAAGAGTATACACGCGACGCCAGTCCACTGGCCGCTGCCCAGGTAACCCCAGGAAGTCCACGATGTTGTTGAAAATTCCACGGGAGTATGCACGATCGAGATTTTCACTTTTCACGACCTCATTTGTCGTGAGGGCTGCACACATTAGGTAGATGTGGAAGAACAGCATATAGGCAATCCACGCAATCTGCACAACGTCCAACAGCATGACACAGAACAGCACTGGCTGGAAGTGCGCGACGCTCCAAACCCAGTCAAACATCCCAGGCCTAATGTCAGCAGCAGCAATTTCACTACCCGTGAGAATCATCCATAACGACGATTTCCACTTCCACCACTGCCACTGGACGGTAAAATCTGCCACGAGTTCAGGTTGTGCACGCGCAAAACGCCAGCAGGCAATTAGCTCAAGTCCAATTGACAGCACGGCCGAGAAGAGGAATCCCAAGAAGGCTGCATGGTTGCGAGCGCCAACGGCATTCACCACAAAGGGACAATAATGGTCGAACTTCGCGATACACGAGTTGAGCTCTGCGCAGTGCTTTCCGCGTAGCGGCCTCTTGTGCAGGCATGTGAGGCACAGCTTGGTCGCGCTGGGTAACTTCGATTCGACAAGCCACCGGATATTCTAACAGCATGGAATAATCAGCCAAGGGATAACCAGTGAGTGTGTAGTCTATAAGATGAAGAAAAAAAGTATCATGGCCAACTTACATGCAACTTCTCATCGTACGACGTGAAAACCTCGCCCGGATCGGAGGTAGAAGTCACGTACAATGTGATCCCCATCATAGCAATTGATGCAGCGATGAACGTGCAGAACACAGCACTGCAGTACCCACTGAATCGGGGGAAACACCCGACAAGGTATCCAATTGAAGCAACATTGATCCCGAACATAAGTGACGCAGCCTTGCGCTTGTCGCCGTAGGAGCCACGTTGCAGCAGTTTCAGCAGCAGCATTGCCGCACCCAACAGAACGCCAAGAGATAGATTGATGTAGAGCGCGCCATTCACAGTCGCTATCACGTAGCACGCGAAAGGAAACACAATCCATGGCACAAAAAACGAGAGCTTGTACACGTTGTCTTCCAGCGTTTGTTTCTGTCATAAGCCGCAAGAAAACATGAATACGACAGCTTTACTGAATATTCCCACATGCGCATTCAGCTACCCACCGGGATTGAAGTACGACGAGCAAGGTTCTGAAGCTGCTCATCTTCCGTCAAAAGATGACGTGCCGATGAATCTGGACGCAGCCGTATTCTTGCAATCGCCAACGCTGTGAGACCCTCCTTATTCACGATGGTTGTGTCGGCTCTGGCATCGAGAAGCATTCGTACAGCCATAGCAATATTGTTCATGGCAGCATGATGAAGAGCTGTCACCAGAAGAAATATAGCCGCATTAGTTCGGAATGAACAAGTGAATAGTACTAAAGTTTCACTTGTACCTGTGTTTCCCTCTGCATCCTGCAAATTGATAGTCGCTTGCAGGCTCAATACCATACGGAATGAGTCCAAGTGGAACTGCTGAGGCTGACAAAGCAACATCAATGCTGTCTTCTGGCTGGCATCTGCAAAACCTAAGCATCAATACAAAAATCGGACGCTATCGTTATCCACTGAACATTTAGCTGCACCCACCTTGCCTGCGTTGGTTCACATCGGATCCTTTGGCCACCAAATACGCTGCTGTAATGGGGAAACAGCGCTGAATTGCCACTAAAAACGGCGTAAAGCCCAGTTCGTCTCGGAAGTTTGGATCTGCCCCATGGCGTAATAACAGTTCCACCGCGTAGATCTGATTGTGGAAAGCTGCCCAGAAGAGCGGCGTCGACTGCATCTCCCCTCCTAGAGCATCCACCTTCACGTTGGCCCTCAGTTCTTCATTTCCAAGTAAAAACCTATCACCAACAAGATACAAATGAGTTCAAACTCAAAGCACTGCTAAAAGCATCAAAACGTTTAAACTTACTCTAACACGCCCATTTTGCCACTCGTTGCTGCATGATGTAACAAGGTGGCTTTCGACGTTTCATCATATGCATTTACGTCGAAATTGGGATCCTCAAAAACAGAAGCACATAAAAGCGTTAAAATGATAAAAGATTGCAAAACATGGTTTTGCGGCTTTTACCTGTTCAACAAGCTTCTGTAGCTCTGGGAGCAGCCCCAGCTTCGCACAATCGAAAGCGGAGGGAGCGCCGAGCTCTCCGCTGCACTTGGAGCACGAGGAGCCGGCGCCCACGACGTTGCAGGTCGCGCACACGAGGCGGGGCGGCGGCATGGATACAGTGGATTGAAGAATGCGCTGATATAATTCATTATACGCCTAAATTTTAATCACCGACCTTTCTCTCGCCGCACAACAGCAATTTGTATGGCGTTTTGTCCAGGGAAGGTCCGTAAGAATAGGTTTTATCTTGCGTAAGAATAGTGTTTGGGCATTTACAGCAGCTATGAAGCGCAGAGGACGTTGCGTTCACCAGCAGAACGTCCAAGCCTCCAAGTCGCCGTCCTCGAACAATCCTGTCCCCAAGCGCAACGTCGCGGCCGCTGCGTGTTTGCGGCTGTACGCAGAAGGAGTCGAACTAAAAGAGCACAAGGAGCAGCTCTACTGCAAGTTCGGACTTGAAAAGGTCCCAATAAAGAGATCGCCAATGGGCAGCACAACAGCAAGTACGACGTCGACGTCGTCTCGAGATTCGCGGAGCTCCGAGCCTAGTTTAATAACCAACTCATCAAGACCTACAGCAAAACCTGGCGTAAATCCAGGCTCAAAGGTGACTGCTGTTGCAACGAAACGATCGTCAACACTAGGAATTGGGCCGAGATTTGGGGATGTTACAGCACTGGGTAGTCCGTCGAAGGATCGACGAAGCAACACAATGTACGTGCCTCCAGGTGGACGATCTCCGACTACGACGATAAAACAGGTATTTGCCAAAACGTTTTCACTACATTCTACCATGGAGAGTCGAGCTGCAGTTGCTCCACGACGGAAAGGCACTAATACTAGCAAAAAGCCGCCGTCTCCGAAAGGGAGCACTGCAAGGAAAGACGGTGGGGCAGCACACATGACGTTAGTAAAAGAGAGACCCACGTCGGCACATTCAACAGCGGTGATGAACACAGCGAAAACACGGCGAGTGAGCTCAGCTAACGCTTCAATAGGTCGTGGTGGAGTACCACAGCCAGTACATCAAAGTCTCCAGCAATACTTTGGTATTCAACTTCTGCAGACGAACAACAGAACCTCGTTTAGTTTGGGAATTGATAGTTCCAAATCAAGAGGAAGTCGAGCAAGTGTGGTGTCTCCTGGTACGAATGTGATCGCAGGAAGGAGGCCATCAACGGCACCAAGCCAGCAGCAATCACCACAGAAAACCAGAACCTACTCTACGATATTCCAACAACAACAGCAGCAGCAGCAGCGTCAAGATCCCGTGCTGATCCAAGTTTCTCGTCGTACGTCTTCACCTATCGTGTCGCCTGTTGGCCGTCATCGGCCCAGTGTGGCACCAATTGGCCCCGCTCTATGTCCTCGTGGAGATTTTGATGCTGTAGCATCACCTGGACCAGCTCCAAACCCGCGTGCGTCGTTGGTTCGGCGAGAAACCAAACTGGAAAAACTTCAGGAGCAGGTCAATGTGCTCAAAGCTTCATTTGGGCTTTCAGAGGAAGACTTGCTGTGGAAAGTTGAAAGCGCAAAAGGTAATGCATTCCTCGCAGCTGATAAGCATCTTGCAAACAGCGAAGAGCGCTATGACCGCCTAGTTTTTGAGATGCAGGAATTGTCTCAACCTGCTCGTTGTGCGGACGAAGACAAAGCTAATATAGTTCTGGCGACAAAACTCCGATCACTGGAAAAACAAGCGCATACAGTTGCGGAGTTGAGAGCAAGAGCCACGACGTACCAGAATGACATGGTCCAGACCAAGAAGATTTTACTCGCTGCTCGTGTTGAAGCGGAACTGCAGCGAGCCAAACTAGACTCTAGTGCCGCTTCTAAGGCTGCAGCGCTGGAGATAATGACTGCCAGAAAACTGGAAAATATCAAGGAGGGACTATTATCTGCCCAACAACAACTGAAAGTGGAGCAAGGCGCGTTGCAAGAATTACTCGAGTGGCTTGGATCCGAGACCGACCGCTTCGGTGACTCTGTCGCCGCTGAAGATTTGTCACCTTCGCCTGTAGTTTCGGGGCAGACACTTGAAACCAAGCGCACATTGCTCTACACTCTTCGTGCAATTCCAGAATGCACTCAAGGTAGTGAACGATTATCGACTCTCTGCTCCCAGGCCACTCAACTTGCTGTAAAGATCACTGCATCTCGTGCTCATGACCTGAAACGCACTGAAGTTGAGTTGGAGCGTACCATGCGCGACGTAGAGATCTGGAAAACTCGTCGCGAACAAGCAAAGGAGTTCGCAGACGAAATGCGAAATCGAGAAGCATTATGGCAGTTAAAACAACGCGAGCAGAATAACGAATGTCTCTCGCTAATGCGGACTTTTATCCCAATTGACATTGCAGAGCTGTCGGTGGAAGCTCTTATAGCGAAAGCTAACGAAGGACCAACTGGACCAGGATCAGGGACATTGTACACGTATGATCTCGCTTCATACCTCAAGACTAACCGCTTCTTGCAGTGGTTAGTTACGCACGAAGACGATATTGCTCGAGCAAACTTCCTGGCTACTGAGAGCGCTCCATTCTTCATGGATTTTATCAATTACGACATTAATGAACTACGAGCGTTGACACGAGTTCTTCCAGATAGTTTCGCATTTGACAAAGACGGCAGGAAAAATGCTTGGCGTACTACTTTCATTGATCATGTGCGGCAACTTACCGCCCAGGAGCTACATGAAACCATCAAGGCTGGCTGGGATCCCGTCAAGCGAACACGACGAGAAGTTCAACTACCAGAACTGACCGCTCGGCAACAGCTCAACCCAATTTTCTGCTACCCGACAGACGCTGAAATCGATTCTCGATTGGATAAATTCGAGCGCCAACGTGCTAGACTTGACGCTAAACGCATTCGGGTAAGGAAGCTCGACGACGAGCTTATTCCACAGGCCAAAGCTGAATACGTAGCAGTTGCGGAGGATGCACGAAACGAGGATCTACAGCGTTCGTTTGGTAAATCCACACTGATTTCTCTACGAGAGGAGGCCAAACAACACCATTTAGCTCTCTGTAAGGAACGAGATACTGTCAAAGGCGAGTTGGCTCACGGTGATCGTGCGTGGGCAGCAATGGCTCCATCCTTTGAGCAGTATCAAGCGGAAGTAGCGCAAATTCGAGCACTGGATCCGGAAATTCGCAATGCACCGCGCATTCGTGGACCGTTTCCAGCAGATATTGACATTCAGCCACGCGAACGCGCGGCATTCAAGAAATTGTCGGTCGAGGAAGAAGCTGAAGCTCGAAAACGGGAATTGGATAATGCCATTGCAAAACGCAGTAGCGATATAAGCGAGATCGCAGTCGAGAAAGAGAGCAACATTGGAGTAAATCCAGCGACAAGCGTAGTCGTGGTGGAGCCAGTAGTCTTGAGTGGAGCGGAATTGGAGGCAACACGCTTGATGCAGTTAGAAGATAAACACCCACCTGAACCTGTACAATCGACTGCGGCCTCCAATGAAGCTACAGTAACTCCCCAACGCGGATTCGCCAAGGTCAAATCTCTCCAAGTAGCCGTCAGAGTGCTGCAATTCCTCGAAAATGACCTTTGTAGCCCCAAGCGCGTATTGCAAGGTAAAGAGGGCAGCTTTCGGTCGCCGTCTCAGAAAACGGTGACTCCCGAGTTGGAGGAGACGGACGAAACTTCGGGCAAAACCAAAGAGCAAATCGTCAGAACACCTCGAGGCTCACGCTCGTTGCCACCAACACTTCAGACCAATGGAAGATCCACAAAGGAGGATGCAAAGCCGGCTCCAGTTGTTGTGCCGCCTAAATCTAAGGCGTTGTTGAAGCTTCTTGAAACTCAGAAAGCAAAGGAGAACGGTAACGCGCCGAACGCTGAAGTTTCTATGGCCAGGGTGCCTCCACCGTCACCTTTTGGAGGTAGGAAGGTGAATTTCCTGGGAGAACTGCAAAACCGTTTTCAACGCAAGCCATCGGCTGCTGCATCCAGCGATGGCGAACAAACTAATGTCACCACTGGAGCCAGGAAACCTACGAGTGTTTTGGATGAACTCAAGGGTATTTCCACAAGAGAAGCTTCCGGTGTGGCTGCAAGTTCCGATAAGAAGCCCATGAACTTTTTGGACGAGCTCAAGAGTGCTTCGATCCGAAAAGCTGTCAGCACCGCCGAAAACACTGACGTAGCCCAACCTGGTACACCCTGTACTCCTCGAAACTTTTTGGATGAGCTAAGGGCGCGTGCCGGCGCAGCTTCGTAAACGCTGCAATACAACGATAGACTATTAAATACAAAGAAATGTAATACAGGCAGCATTGTTTCGAATAGGTTCGTCCTGGACATGTTGCCCCCTGTCTTGTCTCTCCAGAAGCCGCAGAGCTCGAACGGCTAGAAACTGCTCTTCTTCGTCGTTGACGAATGCGCGGAGTGATTCAATGCTGGCCTGTAGAGTTGGAATGGTCGCTATGGCGTCGGGCACACTGAGGCAACGGAGCACACGGATGATGACTCGCTCGCGGACACGACCCAGCCACCCTCGGACTCGCAGACAGGCACGATCATCTTCGAGCACAATGAAAATGAGGGACCGGACTTCACCCAGTGCGCTGAGAACGCGCCGTTTGAGTGCCAGAGCCTCATGGCCACGAGCTCCGCGAGACGTTCTCCCAGAACAGGTGCATGACATTTGGATTCTGCGATTGTTGTTGAATAGCGTGAGTGCAATTGGATTCTACCAGTGTAGTTGATTTCCGCAAGATTAGATAGATTCGTAGTCTAAGCTAGACCTACCCAGACGAGAAATTCGCTAACTAATTAATCAAGTCGAGTTCCTTCCTTTTGCTTCTTCTTCTTGCTGCACGAAAGCAGCACAAACAACGAAGAGCCGAGTCACTTCGGAATGTCTTCATCTTCTTCTCGACCGAAGGCGTCACCAAATTTGAAGATAGTCTCTATAACCTCGCCATCTCGGCAGTTAAATGGGTATAGACCCAGCTCGACCTCGTACTTTGGAAGCCGTTTCTGCCGTGCAGCTCATATAATAGAAGCAGGAGCCATCAATGTTGTGATGGAAGTCATACGCGCACAACGTTGTGCGGCCAAAGTCCCAGTCGCACATGGTGAAAATGGTGGTCAAGCTGCGAGGCATCGTGAAGTCAACATTAGGAATCGAGGAGGGCCAGCTCGGCCGCAGGGGTTTTGCCTTTAGGTGGTTGTGAAGTGGAGCAGACTCAGCAGGAAGTCGTAGCAAAGGAGGTGTAAGCAGGAGTAACAAGTGTTGAGTTGCTTCCTGGTGCTGTGTCGTCTACCTGGCTACGCAACAGAAGATGCCCAGCTTCTAGTACTTCATCACGAAAGCGTATCGCATTACAGGACAGGCATCGAGTCGGTGGCCAAGTGAACGTGGCTTGTTCTCATTCCACAACATACCGTCTTCTACTCAAGCGACCTCGATCGAGCCAACTCATCCGACTTCCACCAGCCATGGTGCCGGCTTCACCTCGCAAGGGGCGGGGCAAGGCGGCTGGAAAGGCAAAGCCAGCGTCCAAGAAGAAGCGCGCGAGGACGTCTGGAGGCAAGAAACGCAAGGGCATCGGCGGAGAAAGCAAGAAGAACAAGAAGCAGCGAGTCACGCAAGCCGGACGCGTGCTAGAAGGTCCTGACGTGTGGTTCCACCAGGAGGTGGCCGACGGCCTCTGGGCTCCTGACGACGTTCGGGACAGCACTGCCGTGCCTGCGATCTTCAAGCCTCTCCAGGACTCGTGGTCCCGAGTGACGCACTGTGTGGACACCGACCCACCAGACTGGGACCCAAAGATCACTGACTTCGTGGTTGAACCGCCCAAGCCACGCAAGAAGAAAGCGCAGAAGCTTAAAGAAGTGAAGGCCCCTGTGATGCTGCCACCTATCACGAGCTGTACGAAGGTGGCGATGAAGCCGTCAACGGAGCAAAAGGCGCAGCTGAACCAAATGTTTGCAACTCGTCGTGTTGTCTACAACAAGCTTGTCGCCTTATCAAAGGAAGAATGTGCTACACGTTTGGCTCAAGGATGCATCAAGCCTAAGGCGCTGGCGCAGCTGTACCGTCCAATGTCGACGAAGGAAGGCGTTCGACAACACTTCCGAAACAAGAAGAAGCTTGCAAAGCATCTTCAGTGCAATTCGGAGGTTTTCGTCGGAGCCTTTGACGACTTCCAGGACGCTGTCGTCTCGAGCACCGCGCTGTTTGACGCTCTGAAGGAGAAGGGCAAGAAGACGACGTTCTCGGTCATCGGGTTTAAGAGTGTATTTGCGCGCTCAGACGCAATGGCGCTGCGGACAGACCGCGGGTTCTTCGTGTCCAAGGATCGCACATCAGTGGTGTTTCACAAGTCGTTCCTGGGCAAGCAATGGGTCGAGCTGTCCGAGCCTCTGCCTGAGGTCACCACAATGCTGCGTCTAGTGCGCACCCGTGAGGGGGGGCTTCTACTTGTGCGTGCCCACCTGCAAGGACTTTGCGCCTACACTGAGCACTCGCACGGGTGCTATTGATCCAGGTGTCCGTTGTTTCATCACTTTATACGATCCCAGCGGCCGAGTATTCAGCATCGCGGACCCCGACGAGAAGATACTCACGCGACTCAAGATTGCGGACGCACTGCGACGAGAGCTGGCGCTGCTAGAGCAGAAGATCGTAGAGCCGCCGTGTCGGGGGAAGGACTGTGCGTGCAAACGGACGAGTGAGGGGGGTGAGGCGGCGAAGAACGAGGAGAGCAAGTGTCGACATCCGTGCCATACAAAGACCAAGGTGGCAAAGAAAATGGCGGCGGCAGAATGCGTCGTCATCACTGAACTGCAGCGGAACAAGCGGCGGCGTCAGCGCCTGCGTCTGCAGATCCGTCAGATTCTAGGCAAGGTGACGCGCATGGTGCACGACATGCACCAGAAGGTCTCAAAGTGGCTGTCGCTGAACTACCACGAGGTGCTGCTGCCAACGTTCGAGACCCAGCAGATGGCCGCTCGATATGTCCGAGAAGAGCGCCTGGGCATCACGCCTAAGAGCCTTCTTGCTCCAGTCGAGGAACTTGTGCTTCGGGGACGGAAGCGGAAGCTGCGTCGCCCGACTGTCCGCACCATGATGACGCTGTCGCACTTCAAGTTCAAGAAGATGCTGGAGTATAAGATGCAGCGAGCGAGTGGTCGAATGGTGGAAGTGCACGAGGAGTACACGTCCAAGACGTGCTCGGGGTGTGGCCGCATCGACAAGAAGCTCGGCGCCAACAAGGTCTACAGGTGCAAGCACTGCGACCTGATCCAAGATCGAGATGTTAACGCAGCACAGAACATCTTCCACAAGAACGTGGGTGCGTCCGTACTGCGCGACCATTTCACCGGTGTTCCTGCATCGGGGAGTCCTGCTAGCTCTGCGCTGGCGTAATAGGCCCAACAACCGTAGAACAGCTTAGAACGGAGGCCGTGATGCTATTTGGATAGCCACGGATCTCTAGAGGCAACTACGTTAGGAGCATTGTTTCGAAGTGTCCGTCGACAATATTAGTGCGCGGATCAGCTCTATATGACCATCCCGCCTGCACGTTGAGCAGCGGCATACATTGCTGCGCCAACCTTCTCAATACCTGTACGGATTCGCTCTACCACAAACGATGGTATGTAAATATCCGACTTTCGGAGCCTCAAGCACCACCATCGAGTCATCACTATCATCGGCTCCCCGTGTTCTCCTTGATGCCAAGCGACTTGAGTGATGTGCGTCATATCTTGACGGACGCGCGTTTCCGGACGATACGGGAAGAGTTCGTCCTCGTCGACTGTATCGCAGATGAGGATCCCGAGCTCGCGTTTTCCACTTCCAGGTCTAGGAGGGTGATACTCCGCGAATGCGACATTGTTCGTGTCGGTTTGTACGATGTCTGCAACTGTAGTAACCAGTCGATGTTGAGCCACAGGACTCCCTGGCTTGGCGTCGTCGTTCTCACGGATGGTAACATCGCCCACGACGTCAGAAACACTGATCTCTATGTTATACACAAAGATCTGGAGCGCGTCGACGATCGCCTTGACACTGCGAGCTCCCGGTAATGGCAATGTGTCGTAGTGTATCGATACCAGATCTCCATTCGTAGCCTCAAACTTCTTTCGATCGCAGAACTCTGCCGTGGACAGATAATGCTTTCTCTGGAGCATGAAGTGGTGGCCAACTTGCAGCCGATCGTGCTTCATTCTCAGTAGAGCAGCCTCACGCTCTAACGGATCTCTGCCTAGTCGCGCAGGCAGGTCGAACGGCTTCGTCGAAGTATTGCGCTGTTCGTCGAAGTATTGTACAGATTAGAACAATGTACCAAGAAGTTGTCAACTGAAAAGCAGCAGGGAACGTACGAAGAATTGCGTGACGATGGACATGGTGCTGGCGAACGAAAGCCGCTGTGCGTGGAGCGCATTGCGCATCGTCTTGTTGACCATCTCACGTTCAATCAACGCTTCGCGCTGCTTTAGTACCTCGTTCCGGTGCTCGTAGAACTGCATCTGCTGCTTCAGCTGCGTCATCTCGTCCGTCAGCTCCTCGATCTCCGTCTGCAAAAACCACAACACATCAGCACCTTTACTAGTTACCGACTGCAACTGATGCCGAAATACTTACTCGTCGCCGGACATACGTCCGGATCTTTGGCTTCTTCGGCTTTGGCATTCGCTTCTTCGCTGTTCGTCGTGCTCTCTTGGATGGGGGTGCAGCTATTGCAGGCTCCGATGGAGTCGACGTTTCGTCCGGCGACGAACTGGGACCTCCGCCATCCGCAGACATTGTGAGTGTTGGGGGCGTCAGCCTGGAAGACGCGGCCTTGGCTGGACGGCTGCTAGTCTTGCTGCGTTCGAGGATGCAAGTTGCGCACTGACCGACACAGAAGTCGCACTTTGAGCATCATCATGTTTCACAATTTTCAAAATTTGTGTTCCTCTTTAATACGATAATGACCATGAGAGGTTTATATGATGGATTTTTCGGTTGGAATGACTATTTCTGTCGATAGTCAACATAATCAAGTAACGGCTTAATAACCTCTATGTAAGAATATTCAGGAATGGTCAAGATACTTGAAAGCATGCTGCTGCAGACAAGGTAGATTGTTGTGGGGTTTACAAGACTGAACTAACGTACAAGTATCATGGCAGAGGAGTTCTCAGTAGCGCCATCTTGGTGCGTTCAACTCTGCAACTGCTCGTCGCTGCTTAGACTCGGCACGCTGCGCCAGGAATTTGGTGTCGCTCTGGAACACGTACAAACGCGATGGTGCTGGGTTGAGGCGGTGAAGTCGGTTGCGAACGGGTGCTGCGCGGGCATTCTCGATTCGAACTGTCGAGGGTATGGTGGCTTGGGACGCGAAGACAACCGGAGACGCCGGGACGCGCATGCGTGCGGCGCATAGGTTGTTGAGAAGTTCGGCAGCCTCGTTGGAGTCGTATTGTTCGGGATCATGGTCTTCTAGAGCTAGGGGGGCCACGCCAGCACCTTCGTCGGCAAGTCCAGGCTCAGGCTCAGCTTTCTCGTCATTGCCAGTCGCGATAAAGTGAGACGTCATGGACTGACTTGCGGGGGCGGTGAGGGGGTCTTGGACTGCAGAAGCTGGCGACGAAACTTGGGCGTCGGAGTCGCGCGCATTTTGATCGAGGAGCGACGCGCTCTCTGCAGTGTCCTCGAAGCCAGTGTATCCATAGGGGAACGCTGCAAAGCGCGCCTCATCGATCGCTTCAATCGATGACGGCCCATCAGGCACCCAGGTTCTGCGACGGTGGTGTGCGCGAGTGACGCCTGGCGTGGCAGCGCGTGGGTTGCCGAACTCGGCGAAGCGGGCGGCGTCGATTGCTGCGATGGAGGAGGTAGCCAGCCGCACAACCCCTGATGCTGCGGCTTGGTCGGCAAACGTGGTTGGACGGTGTGCTGGCAGCAGCGACGGAGTTAGAGCTGAAGCTGACACTGTGTTGAACTGGTTGATGAGGGATCGAACGCCGACTTGACCGGGGCAAGTAATGGCCAAGCGGGCCACGGGAGCTGTGGCAGCGGACTCGAAGAGTGCAACGAGATGTCGAACGGACATGTCGTGTTTGAGGGGCGGGGAGACAGGTGAGGTTGGAGATGTTTCCAGGACGAAGCAAATTCGAAAGTGAGCTCCAAGTGTCCAAGCTTTCGCGGACAAGCCCAAAGCAAGATAATTTGAAGTGTTGATTGATGACTATTTGATAGCATGTCGCTGTTCATAGAGGCGAGAGACTTTCTCGAAGCCGTCGTTGTCGGAGAAAGGAGGAGGCGTAAAGTCGCGAACGGGGTTGCATGAACGGCGGTCTTAGTTCGCCAGAGCTCTGTCGAGAAAGTCCTCCGCTCTGTAAAACTACTATCAAGTCTAAACATTTTGTCGACGAAAGCTCGTTTGAGTTGGTATCACTGGCGTGGCTTGAATTGGTTTGACTCTCCATTGGCGTCCTGCAGCGCGCCGGCGTTACGGCGGATGATCTCGAAGATGTCCGACCAGAAGATGCCAGTGGCAGCGACGATGGGACCGGCGCAGACACGACCGAAGTAGCTCGGCGGCTTGCCGAACCGCTTCTCGTAGAACGAATACACGACCGAGTCGAGGATGGGGATGCAGATGACGATGAAGATCGGGTCGAACACGCCCAACATGGCACCGGGGATCTGGGAGCTGTCCGGGTCGCTCGTGTCGAGACGGAGATCGCATTGCTGCGTGATGGACTGGAAGTTGGCGTCGGTCTGGTCGTACGCGCATTGCCAGATGATGGTGTACGCAGCGAAGGGCAGAATGCTCACGAGCTTCTTGTAACCTTCGACGTTGTTGTCGTTGAACTCGCCACCCTGACTTTCCTTCATGTTGTCGAGGAAGGACTGGTCGTGAGCGCCGTAGACCCAGCAGATCACACCCACCAGCACCATAGCAGCGGCGACGTACGAGAGCGCCTCACCGACGTTTCCGGTGTCGGCACTGAAGGCAGAGGCAACATTTACCACCAGCGAGAACATCAGCAGCAGTGCACCAGTGACCACAATGGCTCCGTTGCGAGTCGCACGCGCGCTCTTCTTCAGCAGAACCAGCAGCGTCGAGATGGAGCGGTCCTTGGGTGGCATGTGCACGTACCGCGGCGAGCCGAGTACGAAGAAGGCGATGGCCACCACCTCCACTTCATACGCTGTCAAGTCTCAACATTCAGCCATCAGAAGCTCGATTGAGTCGAATCAAGTGGCAACTTGGAGGTAGAACTCGCCTGTTTGATATGTCGCGAAGAAGCTGACAACGCTGCTGCTGCTAGTTGTAAGCAGGGCACCCAATAAATCAACGGGCCGAATATTGGTTTTCACTTCTGTGTAAGATAAACGAGTATCCGCGAGTTCACCCGTTTGCTGTCTTTATACAATTGATTCATTTTTCAAAATCGCTACCGTGGCGGTTCTGGCGCACCGATTGACAGTCATTGTTGCTTGAATTGGTGGCACCAGCTCAACGGTATACGATGCGTTCGTTCTCAGCCTGCCATTGCTACAATCTCGTCTCGCCCTCACGATGTCCTCGACGGCAGGGACAGAAAACCTACTTAGGACACACCTATCCGTGAAAACAGAACCAGTCATCTGTTTACTTTGAATTCCTACACAAAGTCTATGGACAGTGTGCGCTTTCCGCCATGGAGACTGCACGCCGATCCGAAGCAACTTCGTTCGGCGATGTTTTGGACGGTATCACGGTGGACGCGGTAGATCATCGACAGGATAAATGGTTCGGTGTCTTCATGCCAGCGTTGCGCACTTTCCACTCGCTTTTCGGTCACACAGAAGTTCCCGAGGATTTCATAGTGCCTCAGTCGAGTTCGACGTGGCCTCAGCCAACGTGGGGGTTGCACCTGGGTCAAATTATCGGCCGCAGTCATGATGCCAAGAGACTTTACAGCGATCAAGTGGCAACGACGCAACAGGAATTGCAAAAAGTGGGTTTTACGTGGACAGTGACGACTGCTGCGGATCGGTCCTGGAAGCACCAGGTGCTGCCAGCATTGCAAGTATTTTATCAAGAACATGGCCACTGCAGTGTCAAGAGCAATTTTGTTGTGCCCGAATGGGCCCCGTGGCCTCGAGACGCTTGGGGGCTGAATCTAGGTGCAATAGTAAAGCGGATCCGAGCCGGACGTAGTTACACAGATCAGTCTATACGCGATAGCGATGCTTTGGGCAACTTGGGATTTATGTGGGACCCGCGAGACATTGAGTGGCAAGAGTGCGTTTTGCCGGCGTTGGTCACATTTGCAGATGAATTTGGCGAGAACGAGTCTATGACTTCGGATTTCGTGGTGCCAGCGACAGAACCATGGCCGAAACAGACGTGGGGGTTGGAACTGGGAGTGTTTTTGTGTAATTCCCAGTGGAGAGAGCAGTATTTCGTGCAGATTGTTCGAGATGCAGATGTATTGGATGGTTTAGGCTTCGAGGTTCATCTCTCAGACGCGACGTGGGAGCGCGAAGTGGTTCCGCTTTTGGCGATTTTCTCGATGACTTTCCCGGAGCAATTGAAGCTTCCTGAGGATTTTGTGGTCCCGCACAAACAACCGTGGCCAAGGAAGACGTGGGGACTGAAATTGGGAAGGATTGGAGCGCAGAACGACGAGCGCATGGCTGTTGCAGTACAGAAATGGAAACAACGGAGCGTATCGCCAGAGACCTCGTCTTTGGTCTATGCAAACAGGACTCAGCGGTGGCAAGTCCGGATCTTCCCCGCTCTCGTAACGTTCGTCAAGGTGTTTGGAGATTGTCGACTCGGAGGTCGCTTTACTGTTCCGTTTGAACATCCTTGGCCGAAGCAAACGTGGGGTTTGCGACTTGGGGCAGAAATTACAGACTATCAGAAGAATGGTACGTATTTCGAGCAGATTGGGCAGGATGCGGATCTCTTAGATACTCTCGGCTTCTCTTTCAAACTCTCTGAGATCACATGGGCACAATATGGAGCTCCTTTGCTTGAGACTTTCTCGACGGTTCACCCGTGCACGGTCGTGTCCGACAACTTTGTAGTTCCGTCGGAAGCACCCTGGCCAAAAGCAGCATGGGGTGTTAAGCTAGGGAAGATCGTCCGTTGGAATTCCCAGCACATGACCGAAATTGAGAGCGCGTGGAGAGTGCAAGTGTTGACAGCTGTGGAAGTTTACCATAATGAACGTGGTGATGTCTCGATTGGAGACAACTTTGTTATACCGTCTCATTCTCCGTGGCCGACGAAAACCTGGGGAATGGATCTCGCGCGGATTTTACACCGTCTCCACATTGGCGAGTGCTACGGCGGCCATGTTGCGTTAGCCAAAAATTCGATTGCTAGACTGAAACACCTTCTCCATCGACGTCGAGACGAAGCCTGGGAATCGATATTCACAGCCTTAAGGACTTTTTCAAAGCAGTTTGGACATTGCAACGTCAAACCAAATTTCGTCGTTCCAGAACAAGCCCCCTGGCCGAAGGCTGTGTGGAATCTACAGTTAGGACAAATTATCGACAAGATGAAGACGACCGGCAACTTTTTTTCGTACGTTGGGCGCTGCGCGAAGCGATTGAACAAGCTGGAGTTTAAGCTTACGCTGTCGAAAGTAGCATGGGAGAAGAAGGTTGCCCCATTAATTGCAACGTTCGCAAACCTCCACCCTCAAGATACGATTCCATGGGGATTCGGATGGGGTTTTACCATACCTCCGAAGGAGCCTTGGCCAGAAAACGTGTGGGGAGTCAATCTCGGAATTATTGTGCAGTGGAATTTGAGTCGCTTGGAGGCGATCGAGCGTGACTGGAGGAACCAAGTGCTGCAGGCCAACGACGTATATCAGTATGAAAACGGGAACAAGATTCTACGAGATGAGTTTGTGATTCCTTCTCGTTCTTTATGGCCATACAAAACGTGGGGAAGAGAGCTTCGGCATATTTTAACTTGCGTTCAGGTTGGGCAGCACTACGGTGGGCACATAGCTCTTGCGAATTTTCACTCGAATGATGCATGTGCTATTGTTGATGACAAGAACGAACAGTGGAAGACGGTCATTTTCCCGGCACTCCAAATGTTTGCCATGACGTTCGGGCACTGCTCAGTTTCGGAGGATTTCATCGTTCCGTCAGAATCTCCGTGGCCAAAGCAGACGTTTCAGCTGGAGCTTGGAAGCATCGTTTCAGACATTGAGAAGAAAGGTGTCTACTTTGCTGAGGTTGGGCTCAATGCTGACCGACTAGAGACTTTCGGCTTCAGATACAAATTACAAGATGCACCGTGGCAAGAGCACGTCACCCCGTTGCTGAAGACGTTCGCCAGTGAATTTCCTCATGAAATTCTACCGGAGGATTTTGTGGTACCTCCAAAGGAGCCTTGGCCTCACAAGCTCTATGGTTTTAGACTTGGCAAGATCATGTCGTGGTCCTCTCGATTCGTTTGGAATCATAAATTGACGCAGTGGAAAGAGCGTGAGATGCCGGAGAGCACGAATCTAGCTGGCGAATACGGCTACTGCAAAGTCCCAGCTACGTTTAAAGTCCCGTGCGAACTTCCATGGCCCAAGCAAATGTGGGGGTTACGAGTGAGGATTTATCTGCGTCAGATGAACCGAAGTAGAGACCTTTTCCTTTCTGGTGGTCTAAACCATGCCATGACGGGCGAAAAGGAGTTCGGGTTTGTGTTTAAACTCTCAACGGAGGTGGCATGTGGAGAGCCTGAACGAGATGAGTACAGAGCGGCAGTGGAAGAAATTGAGCGTGTTGCATCTCCAATTCGAGAAAAACCCAATAGTTTTATTAGTCAACGAGCACTGCCTGATGCACATTCTCAAAAACAGAAGGGGTGGGTTGGAAGCTATTCACCCAAGTCTCGTAAGGCTCGTGTGCAGAGGTATTTGAGAAAACGGCAGGAACGCGTGTGGGTGAAAGAGGTCAAATATGACGTTCGCAAAAATTTTGCAGACACTCGACTGCGTGTGAAAGGACGATTTGTGACGCGACAGGATGAAGTAACACTGCGAGAGCTCCTCAGCTTTACGTAGAATGCAACAAATTATGCCGTGGTCATTCTTTAATCGTCGGCAGTGTAGAATCGGAGGAAAACCTGCAGCAAACTCCACGTCAAAGTGTTGACCTCACCGTCATTTTTCTCGAACGCGTTCTCCTCGGTTGTAGACTCACGCTTCTCAAGGAAGTCGCGTGGTTTGTACGCGTGGAACGCGTCGATGCTTGGGAAGTACAGACGCACATCGTTCGTGAAAGCACTCGCAACGATAGACATGTTGGCGTCAGGCATCTGCATGGCCATACAAGTCGTAGAACATGCGGTGCTGCCGCAAAACGCGATCTTCGTAGGCCACTCGGCGTTTTTTGCAACTGATCCGGGCTGAGCCTCGTCAAAGTCAACGCCAATTCCCTGCGCGAACTCCGGGTGTGCCGGGTTGCGAGTGTGCACGATCTGTGCAATAGACGAGGGCTTCAGCAGCTTTGAGTGGTGGCCATTTGCATGGAATAAGTCCGTGTAGACCTTGTGCATGTCCTTGCCCGCCGACTGCAGACCATGGAGACTGCTATCCAGCCCTTGGTAAATGGCGCAAGATCCCGTACTCATGTGGTGCATATGCTTCTCAACAACAGCATTCACTCCACTATCACTGCCGCTGCTGCTCTCACTTTCACTGTTATTCGGGCTCCGATGTGCGTAGAATTGCACGTATTGGTCCACAAGTCCATGTCGAATACTCATCGCCCCCGCCAACGGATCGAATGCCGTCAGCTTCAGCCCCAACGGAATAAAAATGTTTTTCTCCATGTACTCTCCGAACGTCAATCCGCTCAACTTCTCCACCATATAAGCCAGCAACACATAGTTCTCGTCCGCGTACTTGTAGCTCGTCCCGGGTTTAAACGCCAGTGGTTCATCAATAAAAGCCCCCACCTGCTGTCCAAAAGACCCCATCGCCTGCAGATTCCTCTCCCCCGTCATTTCACTGCCCTGAATGCCCGACCCCATGTACATCAAGTGCTGGAACGTCACACGTTCGCATTCTTCCCCTTTCTTCCCCACAGTGGGGCACCAGCCACTCGCCGTCGTTCTGTTCTTCTTACTGCCGAAAACCTGCCAATCTTTGACCGTCCAATACTCGTCCACGGGTTTACCCAGTTCAACGACTTTCTGCTCCTGCAATTGGTGCATCGCAATTGACGTAAGCAGCTGCACATGCGCCCCCATGGGGAAGACGCTGTGCTCCTGCATCGGCTGCTTGAACGGGGCGTTGGCCAGTCCCATGGCTTGTTGCAGCTTCTTTTGCCCATTGTGGCTTAGTCGCACGACCCCCGAGAAGTTCTTTGCGTTCTCGTAAGCGTCCAAAAGGCTGCGAAGCTCCAGTTCGCGATCGTTGCGCTTCTGTGCCGGCCATGACAGTGCTACGAGTAGGAGAGTGAGTAGACTGGCGGCCAGGAAGCCGACGGTGGCACGCCCCACGGTCTTGGAGCGGTGACGACGCTTCTGACGGGCGTGCTGTCGCTCATGGTAGCTGGATAACTGTTGCTGCAGCGAGTCGCTCGTGCTGGCGCCGTCGCGGTTTACTAAAGGGAGCTGCTCGTCGTTCATGTTCCGACGTGTGGTGGGATGAGGGAAAATGGCCTTCTATTCGAGTTTTTATACTATTTTGCCTATAGAAGGGGGTGAGGCGACTCTCAGTTGCCTCCAGATGTCCGTGGCTATCCGAATATCATCACGGCCTCCGTCCTAAGCTGTTCTAATCGAACCTACGTGTTGTTGGGCCTATAACGCCAGCGCAGAGCTAGCAGGACTCCCCGATGTAGGAGCACCGGTTGAAACGCCGGCACGGCACGTCGAGCTGGCGTCTCGGTCTTGGATGAGGTGGCAGAGTGCACACCTCCTCGACACCGAGCTTCTCGTCGAGGCATCCGCATCCCGAGCACGTGTCAGACGTGCAAACCCTTCGTGTACTTCCACCATACGGCCGCGCGCTCGCTCCATTCGCAGGAGCATCTTGAACTTGCGACGGCGTCAGCACGACTCGAAGAGCAACGCAGCCTCCTGCCCGCGGGCGATGATCACTCTGGGTGCAGGATTCTTGGCCGCAGACTTTGGGAGCGGTAGTTGAGCCTTGACGAGGGGCGGAACATTGAATCTGTACCATGCTGGTTGGCCAACGCACCGAAATTGCTCGTACGGCAAATGTTCGACCAGAGTTGAGACGATAGAGCACATAGTGTGGGGCTGCGCACGGGCCAAACAAGTGTGGATGGAGTGGTTTCCTCATTGGCTTGGACATTATCTTCACAGGGATGAATTACACAACTCTTTATGCAGCACCTTGCATCCAGAGAAGCCCCTCCACTCTCCGAATTTCATCGAGAAAGCGTCAAAAAGTATTCCTCAGTGGGTAGAAGAACACAATGAAGTGATGCAGATCATCTGGCTAATTTGGACAACGAGTACTCAGTGTACGCTCTGGTTGATCCGAAACAAGGAAATCTTCGAAGCGGAGCAACAATCCGCACAGAGAGCCAAACGTGTGCTCTGGAAATATGCTGATTTTCAAACACTGTGATACGAGGCATGGTATCTCGACCAGCAACACGTCAGCTCGGCTTCATGGTGGCTCAGTGCTATGCCGTTTTTGTGGCAATGCAGCCATCCGATCGACCGTTAGTATTACACAGCTGGACTCTTATTTTTCACTCGAAGAAGCGAGCTGAAGGCAGGAAAGGAGCGTGGATTCTTTTGGGAAACGTTCCTAAAAAGGTGTCATTAGTTGGAGTAATCCAAAAGGAGCAAATGACGGAGATCCGAATGGCACAGGAATTGATAGCAGGGGCGATAGCTAAACTTAAGACCACTACGCTTCTCTCAGCGGTGAAGCTCGACCTGTTTGGAACTCAAAAGAATATCCAAGCCAGCCGGGTAAATCCCAAAACTCGACAGGGGTTCAAGGAAATTGCGTTAACAACATGGACACCAATAACGAAAGAATTGAAAAAAGCAGTCGAAGATATGATCAAGTCACAGCCACATGTAAACGACGGTCTTGACCGAGGTCGAGTCACGATCTTAAACAACGTTCAAACCCAAATTTCCAAGAACAGAAGCCAAAGTCCAGCAACACAGAATCGATTTTCGATAAGGCAAAGCCTCCAGCGATACCAAGACTCTATAGTTTAACAAACATGAATAGAGGACCTCTTCAAAATGAAATGTAGAGCAGACCGCTGGCACGCACTCTCGACACTTGTTTATTCTTCTGGAAAGAAGCCTTCAATGTGGACTGATTAACTGAGTTGGCAGGATATGTGACGTGTGTATACTTGATAATTGTATGTATTTGTTTAAGTACGATTAACGGACGGAGATTCGTTAGCCAATGAAGTTCATTATGAACATGGGCTTGTGTCAATGTCTGGAAGAGTTCTGGACGAAGCACAGGCAGAATGAGGAAGTGGCGTTGATACAAAACTCTGGAGAGGTAGAGGAGGACGAGGAGGTGCAGAGCAGAGTGGAAGTTTCCTATGCGCAGGTGTATCAATGGCAGCAGAAGCTGCGACTGGCGTTGGATACTGAAGACGACCAAGAGTGGTTGGTAGTTGGCATTAATTTGGCTCCGTTTTCTATTGAAGAGACAGTAGTGATGGTGGCGGTGGCGCAGCAGATGCAATGGATTTATGTGCCGGTGGACGTGCAGCTCCCACTGGCACGTCAACTTTTACTGCTGCAAAGTGCTGGTGTTCGACGTCTTGTGACGACTGCGGACAGTCCGTTGGACAAGTTTTTCACGTCGAGAAGTGGAGATGATAAAGAAATGAAGTTGTGGGCAATTGGTTTAAAGTCGAGCCCATTCGAGACTGTGCGAGTGTTGTTGTTCCCGAGTGGATACTTTAAGAGTGGGGGGAATGAAGAATCCGAGCTTGATTGCACTCGTCGGAGATTGAATGATGAGACTATTGCAGCACCGTTGTACGTACTGTTCACTTCGGGGACGACAGGAAAGCCGAGAGGTGTCTTGGGTACGCGACTGGGGGCGTGGACTCGACTGAATTGGATGTGGAAAAAATATCCGTTTGTGTCTGGCGAACGAGTTTTGCGAGCTACGAAGTTGTCGTTTGTAGACTCGGTGTGGGAAATTCTAGGCGCATTTTTGCAGTCAGTGTCATTGGTTCACGTTCAAATATCACGACGCCACGGTGGAGACAATAATGCTACACGTCCTTCTGTTATGAAAAGTGTTGTGCTAGACGATACTACACGATTTCTCGAGGCTATTCGTACTGAACATGTATCGCGATTTACTTCTGTGCCGAGTGTGCTCGAGATGTTACTGCTGCAAACAACACGGGGTGCTCTACGAACTGCTATGGAAGGGCTTCGCTATGTGTTGAGCAGTGGGGAGTCGCTGTCGCTGCATGTAGTGCAACAAGTTACGACTACGTTGCCTAATGTGACCATTCTGAATCTTTATGGTGAGGAGGAAATGGTTACGTCCTGATGACTCGCCGCAACATACTAACTTTGGTGACATTCTTGCAGGGAGCACGGAGGTGAGTGGTGACGTGACGTTCATGGAACTGAAGGCACCGCTATCTTCAGCTCAGGTTCAATGGCAACAGCGTGGTATCCCTATCGCTGATCTAGGCCACCAAGGTATAGTTGGTACTGAGACGTCCCTCGCGCTTCTGTCCGACGACCATGAGACGACTTCTTTGCCAAGTAGTGGCATACCAAGTGTTATTTGGCCGATGAAGAGCGTCAAAGAGGCTGCATCTGCTGTAGAACAGTCTGAGAGGGGAATGCTTTACATTTCTAGTCCACTCGTTGCGCTCGGATACGTTGATAGTGATCCTGAAGACTCGTTTGTCGCGTCAGACATATTGTGGAGCAAGCGAAATGGCAGCAGACAGGAAAGATTGGAACCAGCGAGACGATGGTTTTGTACAGGAGATGTATGCGCTGTCGTCCAAGGGCACTTGTATTTTTATGGGCGCAAAGATAATGCTGTAAAGATTCACGGACAGCGAGTTTACGTGGAGGCTGTGGAGCGTGCTGTGACTGCCGCCTTAGAAGAATTGGCGAAAGGCAAGCGGTCGAATGGCGGTAATTCTTCGCTGAGTGTTACTTCCCGGCATGTGGTTGCATTCACAACCACAAAGACAGTGAGCAAGTACGCTCTGCTCCAGCAGTGCATCGTGGCCTGTATCATGGATGATGATGGATGTAGCGCACCGGTAACTCGATATCCTCTGGCAAGAGCTTTAAATGCTTGGATAAAAGAGCACTACGGATCGTCGCATACTCCGCACGAAGTATGGATAGTGCGTTCAAACGCAGTGAAACGGGTCGCCCACGGGAAAGTTGATCGGCGATCGCTGAAAGGACTTGTCAACGCTAGTGCTGGAGATAACGGAGATTCGTTTACAAAGTTGAACACCTGTACCAAATGCGAAGACATGCCGGAAAAGCTCGTTGCCAAACTTCTCAAGGATATCCTCGATATCCCTTTATCCGATGATGTTTCTGAGGATCTTCGACTGCAAACATTCACCGAGCTGGGTGGAAACTCATTATTAGCGACACTGTTCATGTATGAGCTCCGACAATCGTTTGGTGTGCTTCCCTTGACAATCCAGGACTTTGGAATGACTATCGGGGAAATACTGTCGATTATCGAGTCTAGGATTCGTAGGGGTGAAGACTCTGGGGGTGAGGTAAAACGCAGGAAGGCAGCACACCATGCTCATCCAAAAGGGCCTACCGACAATGGTAATGTCCACCGTGACGAAATGACTCAGCACAACAGCCTGGACTATATCTCGCGCTGCAACCAATCGTCCATGAGCATCAACGGCATTTACCTCCCAACGTGCTACACCTTTCCATTACCATCGTCAGCAGAAATGGTGACCGCGACACTGCCGCCGTGGCGATTGCGAAGAGTTTGGGAAGTAGATTTAGGGAAATGCATTGATGCGTCCCCCTTAGTGGTGCAACGTCGTGACTCTCAAGGTTCTGTCTGCTCTACCTGGGTAATTGTTGGCTCGCACTCAGCTCAATTGGTGTGCGTTGATGTGCAAAATACTGGTCGAGAAATTTGGAAAGTCGCGCTTGACGACCGCATCGAAGCGTGTGCAGCTCTCAGTGTAAAGCATGAACTCGTGTATGTGGGGACGTACGCAGGGTCTCTCTTTGCTCTCGACTTGCAGTCAGGCGAAATTCATTGGCGTTTTGAAGTCAAGGAAACCATTAAATCTTCAGCGCTCGTGATCGATACCCAGCAACTGGTAGTTTTCGGCGCGTATGACTGCAATTTGTACGGCTTGGATAGTCTGACAGGCCAACAACGGTGGGCAATCAACCTCGAGGGCAGCATTTTTTCAACACCCCTTTACTGCGCGTGGTCGTGTCAACTGTTTGCCGCATCCACGAATGGGAATGTCGTGGCGCTAACACCAACTTTCAACTGCTTCAAGATGCAATGGCAGCTGCAACTTCCTGCCCCAGTGTTTGCCGGTTTGAATGCCGACTGTATGTCCGAAATGCTGATTGTGGGGTGTGCTGACGGCCAGCTTTACGGTGTCTCGATGGTTAGCGGAGACATTCAGTGGCAGATATCGACCGAAAAACCGCTTTTCAGCTCGCCTTGTGTCTATCGTCCAGGATCTGTGGTGTTTGGCTCTCACGACGGAATGCTACGGAAGGTGGACTGCCACGATGGAAAGCTCATATGGACCACAAATCTCCATAGTGCCGTGTTTGCATCTCCGACTGTTATTCGGCTAACCAGGCATTCCACGAGTGGAGAAACTGGGCAAAACGAAATCTCTTCCACTGATCAATTGACTTGCTGCGTGACAACAACGGGTGGCAGCATGTACTTCTGCGATGAAACAACGGGATCTATCGTGTACCAGACTTGTGAGTCCACTGGGGATGCGATGATAAGAATGGGTATCGGTACAGCCAATGACGATCTGGGTCCACTGTTTAGTTCACCGGTGTTGATCGACCAGTGGTGTTTATTTGGTACACGAACAAACCATTTTTATGGATTTGAGCTGGTAAGGGGCTCCAGCGGGAAAATTTTCTGTGCGTCGTCGGAGGACAATGCACGCCTTACGAGTGAGTATGCAGCAAAATGAATCGGTGAACACCCTCCAGCTCACCATTTACGAAATCCACGTTCATGTTTAACCTCGTTCCAAGCGTGAAAGTTCCAGTCTTTGTCGGTGGTAGTTGCAACGGATGACACACCAAAGAGCATGAGTTCGTATTTTGCAAGCTGCAAGCGAAAGGCTTGGTTGGGCTGCACGATATCGCGCTTACGCCGTACCATGTTGTACGCGTCCAGCAGTGACATTTTCTTGTCGATCATCAAGTACGCCACCAAAAGTGCGGGTGAACGAGAAACTCCTGCAGTGCAAGCGTCATAAGTGAGTGACTGACACAACAAAATCCTCTGAAGACGTTGGCTCGTACCGGAGATGCAGTGAATGAGTACACGGCCATGCAACTTCTCTACCCGCTTGATGAATTTGGTGACAGTCTGGAAGTAAGGGATGAGTTCTTCCTCCTGGGAGTCGTGAAGGTTCAGCTTGAGGTAGAAATACTCGCCTTCAAAGCTGTTTCCGACTTGCGCTGCGCAGTTGCAGATGTGTGTGATGCCCAAAAGGTTGAGCAACTGGCTGTCTTCCGCATTGTCGCGACTACCTAGTAAAACGTGATTCAATATGACGGTGGGGTCCTGACAGCTAGCAGTTCCGAGTGTGCGACCGATAAAGGCTGCAACTCGCTTAACGAGCGATTTTTCGATTGCCAAAGCCTCCATGATCCGCCACTACACAAGCACATGGATTAGTGTAAATGGCGATATCACTGCTGCAGCATACTGTATGCTACCTACCTGTGCTGCCATGACGGTACCTTCTTCATCTGGGTTCCGTTTGGAGTAGACGACGATGGAAGTGTTGCGAAGGTGCTCATGTTCTCGTTGCAGCTCGTGCCGACGTTTGAATTCCCGGGTAGAAGAAGCATATTTCTGCAGGATATGCGAGGATCTCTGCCGATTGAGCGTACCCACTACAATGTGATTCGAGCTCGATCGTTTGACCATGCCTGACACACGGGAGATAAATTAAAATCCACACCCTTGTGCCACGGCTCGAGCAATAGTGGCCGACTACAATCTACGAACGAGAAACTGCTTAATTTTAGGCTCCAGGATAGGGTATCCGTGGAAGACAAACATGTATGCCGGGCAGACGATCAACTATACTAATTTTTGTATACAAGTGGTAGCCCTACCTCCTCATTTCGGGACTCACTCCTTAAGTATGGAGTACCGTAGACCACCTACTAAGTACGTTCGTGTTATTAACAGTGAATAGCAGGGATTGGGGCAGTTCGCACGGAAAACTGAAAACCTTGATATCTGGAAAAATAGGATTTTCCAGATGTTCAGAAATCGAGATGTGTTCGCATTGACAAATGTCCAGATATCCAGAATTGCATTGGTTTCACGTTGACAACGGCATGTGCATCGATCGTACGTAGGCAATGGATTCGCGGATGAGAACTGCTCTTAGGTGGTTCTTAGTCAAGAGGCGACGAGTTCGCCGCCAACAATTACAGAGACGCAGGACTGAGCTCGAAATGGCGCTGCTGCAGATATTTAACGACCCAGCGGTTCTTGGAGCTGTATCCGTTGAGCGCAACCGGTGGTGGGTGCGTCCGCGCAGCCATGAATGGGTTAAGCGGCTGATCACTAGTGCAGGGTTCGAAGGTTTCTACGGCTGCTTTCGTATGAACCGAGAGTCATTCGACCCGCTGTTGGAGATGGTGCGTGAAAAGATCACAAGGACGGACACCAACTATCGCAGCGCCATCCCTGCGCACACTGCTCTATCGCTATTTCTATATCATGTTGCCCACGGAGTCTCGTACAGCGTGCTCGAGCAGCAGTTTGGTGTAGGCAAGAGTACATGTTACAATATTATGGAGCGGGTGGCAAATGGTTTGTGTGAATTGCGTGCTGTTCGGCTACTGGATTGTGATGAAATGGCAAAGAGTGCAGCTGAAAACGAGAAGACGAGCGAAATTCCGCAGTGCCCTCTCATTATCGACGGCACTCATATTCCGATATTGAAACCCTCGAAAGGCGGCGATCGCTATTACAACCGCAAGGGATACTACAGTACTGTTTTGCATGCAGCGATTGATTCTAGGCTTCGCTTTCGAGATGTTGTTGTCGGTTGTCCCGGCTCGGCGGGCGACAGTGGAGTATTTCCAAACAGTTTTTTGGGTCGCCAGCATCCAACTTTGTTAGTGCAAGCGCCAATCCGAATGGTAAACACCGACGATAACGTTTGGGAGCCATTGCCGATGTACATCCTTGGCGACTCAGCTTATGTAAATACAACCCACTTGGTGACCACTTACGAAATGACCAATGTGCTCGCCAACCGCGACGTTCGGCGAACGAACAGGTGTTTGAGTGCGACTTGTCGTATTGGGATCACGGCAAAATATACGCTTGTCCCTCCACTCTCAACAACAACTGACTCTTCTCGAATCAGCAATGAGTGGGATCAACTAACTCGATAGTCCCCGAGTCGATCCCTTCCAGGCTAGCGTTGACCTCTGCACCAACCGAGTGTCGTTAACTCTTCAACTGTTAATATAGTGTCCTTGGCCTCGGGCTTGACCAACACGCTCTTCACGCACACACTTGACCTTGCCAGTCCTTCAGTAGGGAAGGTACGTTGACTTTTCAGCTGGTAGCAAGGTTGTCAGAGTCAGGCTCCGACGGTAAGAATCAATGAGAGTACTCTCTCAGCTCTGACGATAACTCGAGGTCATCTACAGTATCTCGGCCACTCCTTCCTCCTTCGTCTCTTGGCCTGTCGTGGATGAACGCTTCCCCTTAACCTCATTCACCGACAGACATACACACTACTTCAAAAGCGGCCTGACACCTTGGTTTCCCAAAGCCGGTAAGCACTTCGTGTGAAAATCTGTTCTGTTCTTCGCCCCTGAGGGCGTTAGTTCTCATCCTAAATCCTACTATAGAGTATACAAATATCAAGTATAAATGCGATCTAACTACTCACTCCGCAACGGTCACCTACTACTCGACCAATCCGCTGACGACCACTCGCTTAAGTGCGGATCTCGCTTGCGACTTCCTTCGTGTACACCACACTCCCTCGGATCAGTGCCTAACATTTCCCAACGGCCAAAGTCACTCTTCTGGACTCTACAACGAGGGCTCGTCACGAGTCATATTCCGCCAAAGTCCGAGTGATATGGACACACCAGTGCTTGAAACTCAACGGTGGCATCCACAATTCTCAGTCGGTCTCCAATGGCAACGAAGACAACTCGTCCACTGAGAAATCCCGACGCCACAAATTCGCTACAAGGTTGAATATGCATTTGGGATCCTTAAGGGTCGTTTCCGCGTTCTCACTAGAAAAATTCCGTCGGCCGTCATGAACTTCGCGACCGTGCCGCGATTGGTGTTTGCATTGTGTGTTCTTCACAATTTTTTGATCGATCGTCACGACTATTGCCATCCATTAAACGTCATAACTCCACAAGAGATTAAACAGATGAACCCGCAGCAAAATGCACAGCCTGACGACAGAAGGCCGGACAAAACTCGAGATATTATCCAGCGAATGGTTGCCTACAAACGTGGTAGAATATTAGAGAGGAGGCTACCGCGGCATGAACAGCTCCCTCAATAGATCTCGGTCCTTTTCTCGCTCGGTGCGCTCCTCGTCACGGTCTCTCTGAAACTCTCTACGCATTTGTTCACGATCATTGTCCATCTTCTCTCTGAGATCCTTCATCATTGACTGCATTTGACGCGTGTGGTCTTCGAGGTAAGTGCGCATCCACGTGGTATCCTCAAGAGATCGTCGTTTGCGCTTTCCACGGACAGTAGTGGAACCGTCGAGACTATCTGATTCCTCACGAAACGCGCTCGAACCAGTGTCGCTCGTTGGTGCAAAGCTGCCAACAAAACAAGAGCCACTGGAGCTGTCGAATTCTGAGTCGTCCGCCTCTTGGACAGGCCCGGACGAGAAGATACTTGCGGGGCGTGCCGCATGATCATAACCGAACAAGGTGTCGAGCGCTTGAAAATTTTCTGGCGCCATATCAGTGACTCGACTGTCCACCTTGTTGGCTGTTTTGATTTCTCTCTTCTCCTTCCTAGACAACTCGAACCAATTCGGCCGTCCTGTCGAACCAATCTTCAAGTTGTTGTTGAAGTCGACAATGAACCGATACGATGTCCACAGACTATCCTTCTTGTCTAGAACAGCCTTTTCCGATTGCCCTTCGCCGACGAGCTCGATGAATTTCTTGTACAAGCGGGAGTTCGTTGCCTGCATTGACTCGCCTTTCTCCTTTTCCCCTAGTGCAACGGATCGCCACGCGGTCACTAGCGCAGCAATTTCATCCTTGTCCCAGTTCTTGTTCCGAATAACAGGTCGCACTCTCCTTCCAGATTGTGGCGCACACGTCTCGAGTTCGCCACGATCAAGTGTAGCTACATCGTCCGTGTTACCGCTAAGCACGGATGAAGCAGGCTCGGAAATGCCTACGCTTGCTGACGATCGTGTCCCCAAACTCGTTACCAACGCTTGACCACTCTGGCCGTCGGTGCTTTCTATCACCGTGACCAATGCATCTTCCTCGAACGCACTGCTCTCTCCTGTGCCTGACATGTTGTCCAATCGTTCTCGACGACTCAGTACGGCGGCAGCAACAGCGGCTAGCGCTCGTTCGCGACGGCCGAGGATGAAAACGGCAGCCAGTACTTGCTCGTAGCGACAACGTTCAACTGGAATGGCAAAACCGTGTTCTCGGAGGTCCTGCGCGGCTGGAGCTGCCGGCACTCGCTCACAGTCGCCACGCTCGGCGGCCACCACTCGCTCACAGGGACTACGCTCGGCGGTCAGCACTCGTTCCACTTCAGCCTGTAGGTTAGAGCGGTTAGCAGGACCTTACACCGTCGGCATACAGCCTAGCTACTCACCGCTGCTGCGCCACAAATGAGGGAGAAACTCGGTTTCCCAGATATCGAGGCGGGGTTTGATCGCCTGTATTTCTGGAGACCGTATCGCTACTTTAAGTACAAAAAAGGAATCAAGCAGGTGACTTTTCCAGATTTTCAGAAATTCAGAGCCCGGTGCGAACTGCCCCATTACCGGTTTTTGGACCTAACCGAAATATCCGTTTTGTAACACTCAAACTTCAAAACCACCAACAGGCACTCACTCGATCATTTTCGCCATGACAAGAAAATCTGCCGTCTCTGTCAGCTCATATGCAGCACCAGCTACTTGCGATCTCCCACTGTCGAATGAAAGTGTTGTGCAAGTCGAGATAGAAGAAAGTGAACGTGCAACGCTTCAAGCTACGCTAGACGCTCGCCCAAAAAACACTAACCGGAAGTACACAGGCTACCAGGCAGAATTCGTCAAATGGTGTGAAGGAAAGCACTTTCGAGATGCTTCAACTGTTACCAAAGGGAAGCTGCATCTCTTCTTGGAGGAACGAATCATCGACCGTGCTAAGCGACGAAAGGGTCAAGAGGGAAGGGCTCAAACGATTGGAAAAGCTACTGTAAATGGTTATGTAGCTGCCATGGTCGATTTGTAGCGACAACAACAGCGCATGGAGATCAACAATCATCCTTCTCCACGAAATGATGCCGTGACCTTATTGCTGAAAGTTACCGAGTATGAAGAAGATGATAGGCGACGGAAGAATTTTGACGATCGAGGAGCGGATACGACGACAGAGCAGCTTGAAAAAATCGCCGCGTTCTTTTGGGGCCATTCTCGTGAGCCAGGAACAAACTTGAGAAATCTTCTAGCCTTCTTGTTTTCGCACTATGCTCTGATGCGAGGAGAGTCAGCTCGACGCATGGAGTTACTAGAGCTAGCAACCAAACGCCTTCAACAAAAAGACCTCAACCTTATGTCCGTTCGCGATATTTTGGACGAGATCTTGGTTGATTTCCCAGAGCTAGACGACCGCCTCAAAGCAGACGCCAAGATCGTGGAGTCACTTCATTTCGAGACGGCCGTGGTCAAAATTATGCAATGCCGAGAGCGCGATCTAACTTCTGAAGAATCGGAAGCGTCAACCCGACTCCTCCGCTTTCTGGACGACGGCAATTTGCACCTGGATTATAAAGCAGATCATTTCAACTCAAAAAGAAAGCGCACCAAGAGCCTATCGGCCCGCACAACAGGCTTGACGAAAAAACGCAACAAGTCGTCGCCCACGCCCACTGCTCAATCGCCGTCAAACCCTCGCGGTCCCGTGCCAAACAACGCGGAAAACGGATCTGTCGGCAGGCGCCGTCGTACTCCAGCGGAAGTGAAGACTGCGATTGTTGTACGAGCCAAGTCTCGGGAAGAAAAACGATCCAAGTACATCGATCTCACGTGGCTACCCGCTACTTCTGTTGAAGTAAAACGCTTGTTTTCAGCTGTGAAGTGTATGCTCGGCTACTCGCGCAAGCGAATGAGCGCAGAGACACTTGAGTCGATCCTGTTTTTGAGAATGAACTGGGATCTAGTTGCTAACGAGATAACGTCGAAGGCTGTGCAGACGGCCTGTGAGGAGGATTAAGAAGACGAAGATGAAATCGATTCATGTGAGTAGAAGTCTACACCTTTTATGAGATGTAGAATTCTTCCTGACAATAGTGATCAATATGCAGTGGAGATTGGCAGCGGCTCAATAATCAATACTGTTCGAGTACAATTGCTGCACTTGTACAATTACAATTCTTTTTTCCAATCCCTGTCCGCAGTGGAAATCCGTGCTCCTTCGGGATAGGAGCGCCATTCATCTCGCAGAAGCAAGCACGCGAGTCCAGACACCAATTTATCAAATTGGTTCCATGGCTCTATCGAATCCCTTCACTGGCTGCACGACCGTCAGAGCTAAAACGTGGCTGCTACTAGTGGCTCGCTACTGCGAAGAGCCACGATACAGAGCACAAATCTCATCAAGGCAAGTCAAACAAACGAGCAATGCACCACCAGCGTCACTGCTTCGTGATCCAGACGCACTTCAACTGTTTTGTTGCACGAGATAAGATGCCACGACTGCGTCTACCAAACCTTCGGGAGCCAAAACCTTTGACGTTTCCAGAGGCAACCGCACTAGTGTTCGTCAATACCGACATAATCAATCACAATAGCGCCAACGCCAAAGATCCCGCTGCGGCGGAAGACAACCCAACTACCAAGTACTACGCAACATTGCCAAACTCAGTCATTTAGCTATTTGCCGTTCGCCTCTCAAGTCCAGTCATGGCATCAGCACTCGGGAAGCGCCGTACGCACCATCGCTTCGCCTTGGGCGAGACAGCGTCGGAGCGCAGACCTTCCAAGCACCGCCGACGCGAGAACACTAGCGACTACGACAAACTCTGTGAGCTCTTTCGCGCGATTGACATCCACGTAGAACCAGAGGCGTCTACGGTCAAGTGCAAGTTGTCCAGCTTGCTCGTGGAGGCTACCGACGATACAGAGAAGGAGAGGCTGTCAGTGTTCGTGTCCGAAGTGGAGCGCAGTGTTCGGACGCTGCACCAGATCCGCATTGAGAGCTCTCGTCTGGCCAACCTGCATCTGCTCAAGTGCATCGAGAGCAGAGGCATAATACCGATGCCGACCATCAACCGCGACTTTTTCGCGCGATGTGTGGCTGGTGTCGGTGTCGAGAACTTCGCTGCGTCGAACGAAAGGAGAGATCCACACCTCTATCGGACTATTATGCAATATCGCCGGGAGCGAACAGCCGTCGAAGGATACGAACGTCCGAGCATCGTTAATTGGTCATCGGCTAAGGATTGTATCACGAAGGCCATGTTGACGGATGCGCTGCGCATGATCAAGGGCGAGTACTATAGGCGGACCCAAAACTACATCAAACTACGCTTCGATATCCCCACTAATGGGAATTCTACGCGCAGTACGTCGAGGCGTACGAGTTTGTAGATGTGGAGGGTCCAATTAGAGAAGGCGCAACTCACCTCCGTGAGTTCTTGCCCGTGAAACCGACGGCAGCCAACATCAATAACGACACCAGCTACTTCCTCGAGCGACAGTATCAAATGCTACGGTATATCAATGCCCACATGAACGAAGAAGACGAGCGTCGCCGTGGAATCCGTGCTTTCTCTTTACTACCGTTGACGACATCGTTCGTCCCAGGCCACATTGCCATCAACACTTCGGTGCTGTGGGAGATGTGGCGTCGCGTACGTCGAGAATTAGGCAGTCGGCGGAGACTGGATCTGGACCCCTTGCAAGAGTTCATGGTGACGGGCAGCAGAGGCCGTCTCCGATTCCCGACCAGCCCAGAGTTTCAAGCGGTGAAGGACGCTGCCTGGGGGAAGCTCTTCAATGTAGCCAAGTTTGAGGCCAGCCGCTGGCGATTTGCAAACTTCATCACGACTAACGGCTACGAGGTGGGCGTGTTGCGCACGAGGGAGTGCCTTGGTAGAGAGAACCCGTTCCTGTCCTCACGAGCGTTCACGCTGCAATTGCCGCTGGATTATATGCCGTCGCATGTCATCGGCGACGATCCAGGAGTACGCGCAATGTGCACCGCCGCATGGCGTCGCACCCCTGTTGATGACGTGTTCCACGCGCGCCGGTTCTACAGGTTCAAGAAGATCAAGCGCACGAAGAACACGGCGACAACCAAATGGCGTCACAAGCAAGCACGTCGTCGTAAGCGACGTCGACGACTACGCTGCAAGCGGAGGTGCATGCATGGGCCACGGACGTGGAGAGAAGAAAGAAGAGCGCAGCAGCCGCGGGGTGAACATCCTCCCGCAATTGGGGACGAATTTACCATTGTGCGATGTAGCACGACGGAATACCGCCACCTTGCAGGCTTCAATAAGTGCACATACTGGTTCGAAGCGTTGAAACGTCGAGAAGAGCACTACGCCGCTGTACTAGACCAGATGCCATCCTTCAGGTATGCAGCGACCGACACGTGCTGGACCGGGCTCAGGTTCCTGTGGGGAAATGTGAACTTCCTGGCGACGTTCTCCGCTTCGAATGCTTTCCGAAGATGGCGCTTCCACAACTATGTATATAAGTGCAAGGCGCTGAACCATATGTGTGAGCGAGTGGTTCCGGTCGCCAACGACGGCACATTTGTCGGTGTGGGGGCATTTGACAATCCACGTGGGCTGCGTGGGCGGTCACATCCACCGCTAAAAGGGTTTGCAAAAGAGATGGCAAGGCGGGCTACTGTGCGGACGATCGACGAATACAACACCAGCAAGAAATGCTTCAACTGCCACGGCAACCTGACCCAGACCGCTTTCGATCGGAGGACACGCACCACCCAAGAAATTCCACCTGCTGCCGTAGTGCAGCCTGCTCCACCAGCACAAGCACGCAATCAGGCGCGCACTTCTCGCAATGTCTTGCACTGTACCAACAGCGATTGCAGGACGTTCTGGGATCGCGACGTGTGTGCGGCGCTGAACATCATGCTCGTCGCGGAGGCGCTCGTCAACGATCGTCCACGGCCAGAGTATCTGCAGCGTCCGTGGCAGTAGCAAACGTCGGTAAAGCGTGAGTCCGGGGGCCTTAGTGGCTCGAACCTGCTCACACGGTGAAGCCCGTATTGTAGGTGTTAGAAGCGCGTGGCCTGCAGCGGGTTGCTCCTGGACACACGCTTGGTAATCTATAGTATCGGATAAAATCTATGAACGAGACGAAGATGGCTACATCCTGTCATAACCGATTACCGATTGCTAATCATGGATGTATGATCAGATCACTTGCTCCTCATCGCTCCAAAGCCGCATGACATTGCCCCGTGAGGTCTCCATGCTGTTCCTTATTGTGTGCGTTTGTCTGTCCCTTGTCAGCGCTGAGTCTTCAGCCGAACGAGCGCACAATCTGCAGCGCCTGCAGGACTTCCGCGGTCACGAATACTTTGTGCAGTTTGACGTGCACCAGTCCGAGGACGATCCGGTGTTGTCCCCAATCCAGGAAGATTATTTCTCAGACGCCATCTTGGACCACTTCGCCCCCGTATCCAAGCGCACGACGTGGAAGCAGAGATACCAGGTGAATGAGGAATTTTGGGGTGGTCACGGTTTCCCAGTGTTTCTCTATATCGGAGGGGAAGGACCCCTTGGCCCCAAGGCGATCACCAACCGCACCTTCATTTACTACTTGGCAGAGCAACATCGAGCACTGCTATTGGCTTTGGAACACAGGTTCTATGGGAAATCGTACCCCACCGAGGACATGAGTCTGCCCAATCTGGTCTACCTCTCCAGTGAACAGGCGTTGGCGGACTTGGCCCACTTCCACTCGTTCGTGACGGACAAGTATGGATTGACGGACGAGAAGTGGGTGGCTTTTGGGGGGAGTTACCCAGGTAATCTTGCTGCCTGGGTAAAGCTCAAGTACCCTGCACTGTTTGCTGGAACGGTGGCAAGTTCAGCACCATTGCACGCGAAAACGAACTTTTATGAGTACATGGAGGTGGTGGGCGACGGGTTGAGGTACTTTGGAGGAGGAGAATGTTACCACGAGGTGGAACAGGCGATTACACAGCTTGGGAACCTTATGGACGGCGGAAAACAAGGTCGTGACAAGGTGGAGGAGCTATTCAAACCGTGCTACCCGATGACCAACGAGTTCGACGACTCAGTGTTTGAGACGTCTGTGATGGGGGCGTTCCAGGACATCGCGCAGTACAATGCTATCCACGAGGGAGTTATGACGCTTGACGAAGTCTGCAAGCACTTTGCAGACCCGGGAGACGCAGTGAAGAAGTTGGCTTCTTTTATCAATAAGACGCGCGTTGGTGACTGCCTTGACTCGAAGTTTCAAGGTGCGCCGAATGGAACCGTCGAGGTACTAAGTCGCGACCAGTTTGACGGTAAGAGCAGCGCTCGTCAGTGGGTGTATCAGACATGCAACGAGTTCGGCTACTTCCAGACCACGACGAGTGTGCGCTCTCCATTCCACGCGCTTCGTGCAGTCACAGAAGCCAACGTCGGTACGGAGATCTGCAAGCGCGTGTACGACATTAACGTGGCTCCAGACGTCGCTGGCGCTAACCTTGACTACGGATCACTAGGCATCGAGGTTGAGCGAGTGACTTTCCCCAGCGGCACCATCGATCCGTGGCACGCACTGGCAGTGCAGAACTCGACGGAACTCCACTCGTACTCGGCCGAAGCAGTATTTATCGAAGGTACTGCCCACTGCGCCGACATGTACTACCCGAGCGAGAAAGATTCGCCTCAGTTACAATGGGCGCACAACAAGATCGCTGCGAGAGTCGAATGGTATCTGCAAGACGTCGACTACAGCCGCAAACCTCCAGCAACGCTGTTGACCCTCGAAGAAGTGCAGGCCGTCGAGTAAGATCCAATCCACTTCAACCATGTTGTGACTCCAATACACGTATCTGATGTGCAACACCTAAGTCACCGTAAAGCCTTCGTGCCACATCTCTTACAGCACTGTACGTGACAGTAGCGATGTAGCCATTTAGATTTTGACTGGCTGAAGGAGCTGTTCCCCCTGAACTTGCTCGTGCATCATTCCACATCAGCTCAGCCCACCATGGCTTCGTACGAGACTCCGCGTGTGGACGTGAACGCCAACGGGTGGGGCCCCACAGCTCTTCCGGAGCAGTTCCTCAACATCCCCTATGCGCCGTTCAACAAGGGCGACAAGCTGGGCAAGGCGGCCGACTTCGTGTCCAACTACGCGCCTCGTGGCAGTCGGTACGCTCGCGATCCGTCGGGAGTGAACGCCGAGTTCCAGTACAAGCACGACTCCAAGGAAGACGCCACGTTCCAGCTGGTGGACACGTCCAAGGGCACGCGCCCCAAGACGGAGGACCGCCTGCGTCCCACGTGGAACCAGCAGCGCTTCGGCGGACGTGGCGGCGGACGTGGAGGACGCGGCGGACGCGGCGGCCTGGGCGACAAACCGGACCCGAACGCGCCCACCACGTCCTCTGCGCAGCTGCGTATGAAGGGCATGCAGAAGCAGAACAAGCGCTGGGACCGACTGAGCAACGCACGTCGCGCCTTCGCCTTCCGCCGCCGAGACGAGGTGCACATCGACCGCGTGGCGTCCGTCATGGTGCAGAGCAGCTGGAACCTCGTGGACCAGTTCGAGATGCAGCAGCTCACCAAGCTGCAGGCCAACATCCCCAAAAGCGAGGACCTCAAGTGGTGCGGAGAGCTGCGCGAGTACGACGCCGCCTTCGACCGCATCATCAGTCGCTCCAACACGCGCGTGCACCGCTACGACGACCGCGACTTCTACTACGTCACCACGACGGACGACCCGGTTATCGAGGACCTGGCGCAGCAGGGAGAAGCCACGGTGTTCGCCACCGACGCCATCTTGTCGCACCTCATGGCCTGCACGCGCTCTGTCTTCCCCTGGGACATCGTGGCCCAGCGCGTCAACAACATGGTGTTCTTCGATAAGCGCGACGAGTCCAACTTTGACCTGCTCTCGGTGAACGAGAACGCGTCCGAAGCGCCCAACCAGGAGGACCCCGAGCACATGAACCACCCAGACCGACTCAGTCTCGAGGCAACGATGATCAACCAGAACCTGTCGCAGCAAGTGCTCAAGAGCGGTAACGGTGCCTTCTACAAGAAGTTCGATGATGCCAACCCGTTCGCCAGTGACGATGCCAAGCCTGCTAGCGGCGCCTACCGCTACCGTAAGTTCGACCTGGGCGGCGGCCTCAACCTTGTGGCTCGTTGCGAGGTACAGGGTGTGGCTCTCAAGAAGGGCAAGCAGCAGTACGTGTCCACGTACGCGCTGAACGAATACGACCCAAAGTTCCCCGGATCCATCGAGTGGCGCAAGAAAATCGACTCTCAGGTGCGTGATGCGATGTGGATATTTGTGTGTTTGTGGATATGTGTATGGTTGTGTATATGTGTATGGTTGTGCGTGTGGGTGGCTGTGTTTGTGCCGGACTTGATGAATTTTCATATTCTATATACGCTATTCCTACACTCTTGGTGAGGAGAAAGGATGCGATGAAAGTCCGATACTACATGAAGGAGCGTGTGTATATTACATGTCAACGAGCGGCTTGTACTCGATGATTGACAAACATTTTCAGAATCGCTAATCCTACACTATTGTTGAGGAAAAGTGAAAAGGATGAGAGTACTGGTAGCTTGCATATCTGTATCTGTGCGTGGTGGTGGTGTGCGGATCTCGATGAATGCCCACAACTTTATATATACGCTATTCCTACTCTTCGTGAGGAAAGCTTCATATAAGGAGAGACTCGACCACCATCACTGTATCTGCATTTTCATGGAACTGGTGCATTATGAGCTGTCATGACTGACTTTCTTGTGCTGTTGCATTTTACTCATTGCAGCGTGGTGCCATCCTGGCGAACGAGCTCAAGAACAACTCGTGCAAGCTGGCCAAGTGGACGGCGCAGGCTCTGCTGGGCGGCGTGGACGAGATGAAGCTGGGCTACGTGTCCCGCTCCAACTTCAAGGACCCCTACTCGCACGTGGTGCTGGGCATGCAGTCGTACAACCCCAACACGTTCGCGACGCAGATCGCGCTCAACCAAAACAACACGTGGGGCATCATCAAGATGCTGTCGGAGCTGCTGCTGGAGCAGCCCGAGGGCAAATACGTGATCATGAAGGACCCGAACAAACCCATTATGCGGCTGTTCTCGGTGCCACTCGACACCTTCGAGGAGGAGGGCGAAGACGAGGACGACGAGTAAACACCGCGTCGTCGATGGCAGCGTGCTGTACGTTGTTGAATTTATTTGCTAACGTTGAATCCACGCTCCCGCCGTTTTTGCCTTGCATCGGTCGTTGCGGGAACGGGAAGGTCTCCTTCTTGAACTCGCCGTTTGTCTCGGTTGCAGCCACACGACCGCCTCCACTGTCTGCACCATTTGAACCCTTTGCTACGAAAGAGTTGGAGACAACCTGGAGGGATCACCATTTTCCATCCAACAAATCTGTGGCCATCTCGAGCTCGTTGCTCAGATTGGAAAGATGTACTTCTTCCTTGACAACAGCCAATTGAGAGTGGTATTTGTCCATTTCACCACCACGGCATCACCGCTGTCGGCATCCAGTCAAGGAACGGCACGAAGCTTTTTCTGCCTTAACTTTGAGCCAACACCCTCAACTCGAATTGTATCCTCGTAGCAGCATTTATGGCTCGCGTAGATAAAGGTAGGAAAGCGATGTCGTGAGCCATAGAGTTCTGCGTTGTTGTGGCTGGACGCAATCTGCAGAGGCAGCTTCTGCATCACGTCGAGCAAACGATATGAGCTGTTGTTAACTGCAAAAATGTCCTCGTCACCTCGATTGACGCCCTTGTCTCAATAAACGTGCACTCCATGTGGTTGCTGTCTGCATGGACCCAATTTGCCGCGTGCTTGTTTTCCATCACCAAGGCTGCGGTTTTCGTATTTGTATCGGCACCGTAATGCATTGCTCACCAACTTCGGTGCGGCACCGAGCCTGCGTTCAACAAAGAACGGTGATAATCAACGCGACATGGATTGCCCCAGCTCATGAGTTTCACGCTTGGCCAAGCAGCGTGGACACAATCGACCACAGCATTCGGATTCCACTGCGAGGATCATGCACGGTGCGAATAGGTACTGTATGGCCCCCAGCAAAACTGGAGGACCCCAGGATGGTAAAGCGAAGCCGATGGATTCTACCGCCGAGCGAGGGTCAGGCGCAAGGGACTCACCGGTTGGAAACTTGAACAATCGTATGGTCTCCGTCGAGCAATGCTCGCAGGAGAGTCACTAGCTGTCGAGTCCTCGTTTTTCAATAGTTTCGTGGTTCGCCTTCAGGAGGTGCTGCTACATGCACGCTTGGTGGTGCATCCATTCTGTAAGGCGGAATTTCGGGGGCGCACATCGCGAGTTGAGCTGCCGCTCTCTCGGCTGTCGTAGCGCCGCGAAAGAGGAGCTTCGAGCCATGTTCGGCTGCAGCCAGATGGTGTGAAGCGTAGCAGAGCCCAGCCGGTCTCCAACGTCGAACACCAGAAGGAGCATGGGAACCGAAAACCTCGAGGGGCCTCGCCGCTCACCGCAGATGGTGCTAGGCGCAAGCAGCACGTGCTGGCACCGATCCTTGAGCAACAGCCACATGTACTTGGCCTGTGACATGCGCTTCGGACGATCAACCAACCGACCACGCACACCTCGCGCTTTGGTTTGTCCTTCACAACTCAAATCGCTCGCTCGAAAGCGAACAACCGCCGATTCCGTCCTTCTTCCTTGATTTATAGCCAGCCCAAGGAGTCGGAACGCTGTTATCCCTAGAACGACTAGTGACAACGGCCACTCGGGGCGCATTTAGTCTTGAACTCGACCAATCGACAGACAGCGATGGAGTTTTTGCAGCGAGCATCGTACAGAACCAGCGGCGGCAGCGTGCCGAGAAGCTCCGACATCCACAAGCACAAGCGCTGGTCCGGGCTGCAACAGCGATTCGGAGCCACGCCTATTTTCGGCGGCATGTTAGGCAACCAGAAGGGCGAGCGGGTGCTAGACGACAGCGACGACGACGAGAACGACGACGTGGTGCAGGACAGCTACTTGTCCAACGGACCCCGCTCCACCGAGCGAGTTCGGTGCAGATCCGCAGTGTCTTCGGACGGTCGAGATACTTTGGGCAGTCGACAGGCACGCGTGGCCTCGGAGGACTCGACGCTGCTCAGCGCTGCTCAGAAGGCTGGCTGCTTCAGCTACATCAAAAGGAGGCATAGCATCGCGCTGGCCTTCGCATCCGACGACGCGACGGACGAAATCCGTGAGCCCAGCAACATATCGCCTCTTGAAGAGTGCGACGTGGTAGGCTCCAACTGGGAAGCGGTCAAGGTGAAAAACGGCGTGCAGTTGTTCAAGTCTAAACGGTCGCGGTGCGAGGTGCGCGGAGTAACGCAAGTGAACGCGTCGGTGAAGAACGTCATGTCCATTCTGGCGCCTGGTGAGGGAACAGAAGCGTTTGTGGATGCACAGAAGACCATCCTGGGTAGTGACCAGGTCATCGAAGCTAAAGTGCTGGCGTCCTGCGCACAACCCACCAACTCGCGATACTTCCACTGTGGACTCAAGTACCAGGCAATAAAGAACCCGTTCGGCACGACACCGCTGGACCTCGTGTACTTGGACTACACGGATGTTAGCACCACGTCCGACGGCAAATTGATCGGCTACCGCATCCTCGAGTCCATCCGCGTACCGGAGCTGCGATCGTCGGCCAAGTATGTGCGTGCTTCGATCCGATGCGAAGTCTACACGGTTCAGGAGACAGATACCCCTGGTGTTGTGGAGGTGACGTTCGCTTCGCACTTGGACCCGAAGAGCAAGTGCTCGTCCAGCAAACGCTCGCACTGGATTGAACAGGCGGGAGTTCGTCTTGCCAACGTGCGTGCTCACGCAGAAAAGACGAGCATCGGGAACCACGTTCTGTCGGAGAACAACCGCGAGGTCAATCGCAAACACCGATCGCTCACCAGCGGAGATAAGGACAAGCAGCAACGGAACTGCAACGTGTGTCAACACGCTTTCTCCTTCCTCCGCAAGCGCCACAGCTGCCGACTCTGTGGCGAAGCGAGCTGTGGTCGCTGCTGTCGCAAGATGCCAGTGCTGGTGGATTCCGAGTCCACCCGCGTCAAGGTCTGTCTGAGCTGCATTTTGCACTCCAGGAACAACCCAGACGAGATCCGACGTGGCGAGCTCGGCCAACCTTCGCGTCGTGGGGACATCAGCAACTCCACGTTCATCATCTACGATGAGTAAGTTAGTGAAGGGGGTATTATCTAGCCGTGTTGGTCAATTCGACACCAGGCTAGTTAGTCCAGTAGTTAGTCGAGTTGATGTCTTCGGGTTCTTGAAATTCAGAGGCCCTTGTAACATCATCCAAGGAATGAAAAACATCGTAGCTCGCCGTCAAAGGCGTTGTAAGAACTACAACTTGTCAAGATGGCTACATGTAGCCATGTCGTAAATATTGGTGCCAAAATCAGAGATCATTCGGCCAGCAACAGCGTCTTGGTAGCCCCCAGCTGCTGACACTACGGTGCTGACGTTGTGCCGTCTCGCCATGCGACGGCAGAGACTCTCAACAGGTTTCCTCCGGACGGTGGTGGTGCAGACGGCAGCGGCTGCGATGACGGACTCGTCTACAGACGGCGGCTATTACTCGGACACACTGAGTGTCGTATACGATGTATGCGCATGGGTTTCGGCGCTACTGATTGGTGCTGCGCTCATGAAGTTGCTGCGTGACTACACGCGGAGAAAAGGCTACGTCGAGATCCAGCAGGACGACAGCGGCATGTACTCGAACGTGCTCATGGGCACGTCCGACTCGTATGAGAACGTGCGTGTGGCGGAACACCAGACAGTGGACGACGCTACTATTTAGCTCTGGATAAATTAATTGATGCTGCATCGCTTTTTTACCTGGCATTGCCTCTCGCTTGATGAGTTGGTACGTCACTTGTCCAGCAGGGCGAGCACTTCGTCGGCTGTTGCAGTGGTCATCACAGACATCACAGACACGTGAAGTTAGCGCACACTTTCGTATGGTGGAGCTGACAGCTCGCGTGGAGAACGTACGAGTGCGGCTGATGGCGTTGGGGGCGTAAGTCCATTCGGACGTCGGGTTGCGGTCAAAATCGACGGATGGAGAGCTGGAAGCTGCAATAGGCGGGGATGGTACACTGGCAGGGATCTTGTTGCGACTGTACGGGTGTCCAACTCGAGCTGTTGCTCCGGGTCTGGCTAATCGTGGCCCGCCACTACTAAGAGGTGTGCGGAATTTGGAGCTGGGGAAGCGAGGTTTTCCACCGAGACCCGTAGGAGGGCTCGGTCGTGGTCCAGCTCCATTGGTGGTGGCAGATCGCTGGCCTGCACCGGCAGGCTGGAAGCTGTTGACAACCCCGTTTGGGTTTGCTGCCAGTACTGACGGGGTGGGACCGACCGGCGTCTCGTTGACGATCTCTACTAGAAATCTGCGTCGACGCCAGCCAGTTAGCAGCAGCGACTCGATACAAAAGACAACGAATAGCAAACATACTTGGACGTCTCGAAATACTCCTCGTCCTTCCGATCCCAATCGACTGGGGCAATTTTGGCCTCGTCGATAGCTTTTCCTGGTTTCCCGTCGTCTTCGGCGTACACGACGAGTCTCCGCGACGCGTAGAGCGAGACGAATCCGTCCTGCCAGATCTTGCGCTTCTGCGTCTTGTGCTTGGTGTACATGCACTCGTGCAGCACCTCGGGGCGTGAGCCCAGCAACTCGCACAGCTTGGTCATAATACTATATATTATATCGGGCCAGGCACTTTTTTGATTTGTGATTTGTGGAAATTATGAATATTGCATACATGTATAATACCATCAGTACCACTACTAAAGTCTGTGTCAGTTAACTGTTCACATACAAAATTCCATATAAAAAATCGAAAAATTGAATTTCCCGCCAAAATAAAACGAATACGAAATCTACATCACTTCCTTGTTCTGCTCCACCTAAAAACTCGGCCAAAGTCCCAGCAGTCGAATAGTTATGGCTCCTCGTCAGAGCTATCCAGATCTACCGGAGTTTCGTCTGCGGCGGCCATGTAGATATCTTCAACCGAGATGCAGTGCCTAACATATTTCGTCCATTTTTCGCTGTCCATCTCATCGATTGCCTTGCTTGCTAGCCTCTCCACCTCATTCAGAAAAAAGTCGACGTTGTGCCGAGATATATAGCTCTTGACGTATGCCCAAACCATCTCAATCGGATTCAACTCGGGGTGAGCTACGGGCAAAAACAGCACCTCACAATCAAACTTTTTCGCTAGAGTAGCAGCCAGAAATATGGGCTTGGACTTGTTGGCCTTGCATATGGCAGCCAACTCGACACGCGTCAATGCCATGAATTCGTCAGTGGTCGCCTTCCCCTCCCATTGTACATCATGTTGAACAAGCCAATTGGCAAACTCCAGTTTACGATAGGTACTCTTGGCGGGTTTGGTCTCATCAGTCAGCATTGTGTGGTACGTTGCTCGATCCAACACGAGCACAGAGCGTGGTGGAACGGCCGGGAGCACCTTCTTCTCAAGCCAATCCAAAAAGACAGTCGAGTTCACTTCAGAGTGATAGTCAGAATCCTTCAGCGACTTTTTCCCCCGAAAAATAAGCTTGGCTCCCTCCACAAAGCCACTCTCTCCACCGACATGACATATTAGCGATCGTTCTCCCTTGCCTGAGGGAGTCTTGGGCCCGCCTTTGCCGTCCTCGTCCAGCCAGACTCTCGCAGAAGTCATATTCTTGTTTGCCCATGTCTCGTCCTTCCGCGCGATACGCACGCACATTTTTTATGTATGCAACTCGCTGGGCTGCAATGGAGACTTCCTCTTTGAGATCTTGATAGTGCGATCGGCGATCGCCGTACGTGTACCTCGTCTTCTCCACCAAAAATCGGTGGAGCGTGGATCTACTCAAAACTCAAGCTGTACTCCGAGTTCTGACCGGCTCGGTCAGCTTCCTTAGTAATGCGTCGAGCGTCACACGCTCCTTCGTCGCATACATGCTCACAATAGTCTCTCGAACAATCCCCACGAAAGTATCAGGAACTGTCATCTCGCGTTCGCGCTCGCCTTCATCGTTAAATGGCTCCTCCTTCTCCAAACGCTTTTGAATACCAATAAGAGTCCGCGCGGTAACGTCAAAACAATCTGCTGTACGCTCCATTGGCTGCTGTACGAGGCGGCGCTGCTTGCCAGCCTTCTCCATCTCAAAGTACTTGCGGCATTGCTCGATTGCTACGGCGGTGTTGCGCGTGATCAGGTTGATAGGGCGCTTCTTCTTCTTGGCCCCGGACCCGCTCATTCTTGCTGTGTTTTTCTCCCTTTTGTATCTTTGGCTCTCAGGCGAGGGAGAGACCTCAAAATACCTTAAATTGCAGCTTTTTGTTTCTATTTTTCAATAATGATTCGTCGTGGTTCTGAAACGTTGCGTATTTTGTCCAATCATAAACTGAAAATTTACTCGATTTTGAATAAAACGAGGTGAACAGTTATCTGAGATGGACTTTAGTAGACATACTCCTAGAGAGTCCTGTGTTTTCTAGCGTGTTCCCAGCCCGGTAAAACTCGTCGTACGGGCCCATCTCATCTAAAAGCAGGTCGTCCTGTGCTTTGTAGTTCTCTTTATCCATCGTAACAGTCTCATCAGCATCAAGAATGGCGTTCCCGAAATCCGGCGTGTCGTCTCCACCAAACACTTTATTTAGTGAAGCACTTCATGACAACGCGAAGAAGTTCACGCAGCTCTTCCTCTAGTTAAGAAGGGAACGCACACCAAGTCAAGGAAAACAAACAAATATGTACTCTTTAAGCGGGTGCAAACAACGAAAGCTTAGCCTTTATTTCCAGCGCGCGCTTCAACTCCACATCACGGCGGCGGACACACCAAATTGGTGCTACTGAGAACTCCTCTGTCGATGATACTCTGTTGACCATAGCTACATGTACGCTAGTTAAGTCTTGCAAACCTCACAACAATCTCTACCTTTTCTCGAACACTTTCATCCGCGGTACTAGCATGATTGCAAGTATCTTTACCGTTCAACAATCGTCGTTCGTAGCTTGGCGAGCGCGTCCTCACTAAGCGTGTCTTCGCCGAGTGGCAAATGCACACGTCCTCCAAAATGCACTGGCCAACGTGATGACAATACAACGCACGCTCAAGCCGGATCCCGCGCCGATAACGAGCACAGAACGCGACATCACTTGCGCCACGACCTGCAGCGATGACGAAACCAACAGCTTCAACACACCGTGGTCAAACGCCTCTGCAGCTCCCAACAAGAAGCCGTGGCTGCAACTGCCCCATGAAACACAAGCAACTCGTCGATATATTTTCTTTTTCACTTTTTCCGAGAGGTCACACATGAGGGGACGGATCTCTCGTTGTTCAGGCGGGCGGTTGCGGGCGGTTGCTTGCCGAACTCAGCTCGCTGCCACACGCTTGCGGTCGTTCGTCAGCTTTCAACGCATATACTACTGCACGGGGACGCACGAGCCAGTCGCCTCGTCTTACTTGGTTACGAGCACCTTCTTGAGCGACTCGACGTGCACGGGGCCCGCCCGTGAGCGCACCGGGTACCGGTCCATGTACACGACCTCGCACTTGTTGTTGGTCTTGATGTCCTTGCAGAGCGTTTCCCATACCTTGTTCTTCTTCATCTGGATGGAGGTCACGGGCTCCTGCACCTCCTCGCCGCTGGCGTACACGCGCTCGCCGATCTCGGCCTCCGGACTCGGGTCCAGCAGCTCCACCTTACCCTTGTCGTTGGCCACCAGCAGGATGGCGCCCGTGGAGCGCGTGCGCACCACCTTGACCATCTTGAGGTTGCACAGTACCACGACCTTACGGTCCAGCAGCTCCTCCTCGGCGAAGTACGGCTGGTGCTCCATGACCATCTCGAGCTCCTCGCCCTTGCCGATGTCTACCTTCTCCACGTAGTGGCGCTCCGAGTTGGGATGCGCCTTCACCTCGATGATCTTGCCCACCCGCAGGTCCAACTGGGAGAAGACGATCGGGGAGCTGTACACATCAGACTTGACCATGGTGAAGTGGTTTGTAGGTAGGTAGGAGAGAGGAGAACTTGACTTGACTTGGCTGGGAAGGGGCTCTTGGACCGAAGACTGGAGAACCGCTTGCGCACTGGAAGACAACTTGGGGAATGGAGGACTCCTCGGAAAGGCTGGGAGCCGCTGAGTAGGCGTACGTACCCCGCTTCCCAGCCAGGATCCAGCTGGGTCAAAAAGCCCAAGACATGCAGCAGCCAACTTCAAGGTGGGTGGGAGGGGTTTTCCGCCAATCGCAATGCCAGGTTCATGGAAAGGGCGTTCTGGCGCGCCGCCATTGGCCGGAAAATGCTGCAAATGCCCACGCGCGTGTCTTGGCTGCCGGCCTGTGTGCCTTCGTGCTGCCACCGTGGTGGATAACGCTGCAGCAGTGGCAATCGGGAGCGAGATTGGGTTCTCGCCAAAACTAGCCAGGCTAGGAGAAGTCAAGCTCGGCTCGCCGGCGTCTGAGTACTGAGTGAGACCAAGTTGCAAACATGGAATCGGAGCCCGTCGGGTCGATGGGCATCACCGCCGCGCGCCGCTTCACTCGAGGGGATGGGCACGCCTATGATGTTGAAGTCAGTATGTTCCCTGCCAGAATTTATACTGCTTGAAGTTTCAGGAGAATAACTTGGCGCCCGGTTCAGGAGTGCGGCATTTGTATCAAGACACGCACGCTGGTGGTGATGGCGTCGGAGCGCTCTCCAAGCAGCGCTAGGAGGATGTGACGGCGAGACACCGGAAGCGGCCGGGTAAGTACGCACTCTCGCGTGTTCGTCATACCAGAAGCTTTGTGATGTAGAACTGGGCGAGCCGAAAGGGTCTAGTTTTTCGTTATATATGAAATATAGGTGTAAGGCCGTAGCAGGTCTAGATGACGAAGTTCATGTATGGCTGTGAGTCTGGCTCGGCGACGGTAAGAGCGAGCGAAGAGGGCAGCCTAAAATTCAAAAACAAAAAATCTCGACGTTTATTGGTGAAAATAGATAAACGAAGTTGTAATCAGATTTGCAGCGACGAAAACGAAATTTGCAACGAGTTTTGCTCGAAGTGATCGCGCAGACTAAATCACCCTCGTGAATGACGAGCATACTAACTAGCTGGCAGCAAGTATCTGCAACGCCCTGTTCAAAATGGGATAGTTTTCAGCAGATGAATGTCATATCTCGATAGATGTATTGCGTGTTTTTGATCAGTCCTTTTTCTGAAAATCGCAGACGAAAGTCTTGAGAATTATCGTATCCGAGAGGTGTTTGGAGACCTCACGGTGTGTTCGACGATCGCTGGAGGACTCAACACTTTTTGCGGAGAATCTGAATTGAAATGCTTGTGCCTTGCGCAACTACCTAACGCTGTAGCCCAATTGGATTACTTGTGACTTGAACGGCACAGCACCGGAACGACGAAAGTAGAAAAGAGAGTTGCTCTACACCGTTCGTCAGCGCTGCCACGTTATCGTAATTCACCTAGCTCATCGCAGTTTAACTTGATAGACACGCGCGAGTTAACGTCTGAAGTTTGTCGCCCGTGCAGTCCCGCACGTCCGGCGTTCTGCTTATGCTGATTGCACAGCTCAACAACAATTGCGTACTTACCCGGCCGCTTCCGGTGTCTCGCCGTCACATCCTCCTAGCGCTGCTTGGAGAGCGCTCCGACGCCATCACCACCAGCGTGCGTGTCTTGATACAAATGCCGCACTCCTGAACCGGGCGCCAAGTTATTCTCCTGAAACTTCAAGCAGTATAAATTCTGGCAGGGAACATACTGACTTCAACATCATAGGCGTGCCCATCCCCTCGAGTGAAGCGGCGCGCGGCGGTGATGCCCATCGACCCGACGGGCTCCGATTCCATGTTTGCAACTTGGTCTCACTCAGTACTCAGACGCCGGCGAGCCGAGCTTGACTTCTCCTAGCCTGGCTAGTTTTGGCGAGAACCCAATCTCGCTCCCGATTGCCACTGCTGCAGCGTTATCCACCACGGTGGCAGCACGAAGGCACACAGGCCGGCAGCCAAGACACGCGCGTGGGCATTTGCAGCATTTTCCGGCCAATGGCGGCGCGCCAGAACGCCCTTTCCATGAACCTGGCATTGCGATTGGCGGAAAACCCCTCCCACCCACCTTGAAGTTGGCTGCTGCATGTCTTGGGCTTTTTGACCCAGCTGGATCCTGGCTGGGAAGCGGGGTACGTACGCCTACTCAGCGGCTCCCAGCCTTTCCGAGGAGTCCTCCATTCCCCAAGTTGTCTTCCAGTGCGCAAGCGGTTCTCCAGTCTTCGGTCCAAGAGCCCCTTCCCAGCCAAGTCAAGTCAAGTTCTCCTCTCTCCTACCTACCTACAAACCACTTCACCATGGTCAAGTCTGATGTGTACAGCTCCCCGATCGTCTTCTCCCAGTTGGACCTGCGGGTGGGCAAGATCATCGAGGTGAAGGCGCATCCCAACTCGGAGCGCCACTACGTGGAGAAGGTAGACATCGGCAAGGGCGAGGAGCTCGAGATGGTCATGGAGCACCAGCCGTACTTCGCCGAGGAGGAGCTGCTGGACCGTAAGGTCGTGGTACTGTGCAACCTCAAGATGGTCAAGGTGGTGCGCACGCGCTCCACGGGCGCCATCCTGCTGGTGGCCAACGACAAGGGTAAGGTGGAGCTGCTGGACCCGAGTCCGGAGGCCGAGATCGGCGAGCGCGTGTACGCCAGCGGCGAGGAGGTGCAGGAGCCCGTGACCTCCATCCAGATGAAGAAGAACAAGGTATGGGAAACGCTCTGCAAGGACATCAAGACCAACAACAAGTGCGAGGTCGTGTACATGGACCGGTACCCGGTGCGCTCACGGGCGGGCCCCGTGCACGTCGAGTCGCTCAAGAAGGTGCTCGTAACCAAGTAAGACGAGGCGACTGGCTCGTGCGTCCCCGTGCAGTAGTATATGCGTTGAAAGCTGACGAACGACCGCAAGCGTGTGGCAGCGAGCTGAGTTCGGCAAGCAACCGCCCGCAACCGCCCGCCTGAACAACGAGAGATCCGTCCCCTCATGTGTGACCTCTCGGAAAAAGTGAAAAAGAAAATATATCGACGAGTTGCTTGTGTTTCATGGGGCAGTTGCAGCCACGGCTTCTTGTTGGGAGCTGCAGAGGCGTTTGACCACGGTGTGTTGAAGCTGTTGGTTTCGTCATCGCTGCAGGTCGTGGCGCAAGTGATGTCGCGTTCTGTGCTCGTTATCGGCGCGGGATCCGGCTTGAGCGTGCGTTGTATTGTCATCACGTTGGCCAGTGCATTTTGGAGGACGTGTGCATTTGCCACTCGGCGAAGACACGCTTAGTGAGGACGCGCTCGCCAAGCTACGAACGACGATTGTTGAACGGTAAAGATACTTGCAATCATGCTAGTACCGCGGATGAAAGTGTTCGAGAAAAGGTAGAGATTGTTGTGAGGTTTGCAAGACTTAACTAGCGTACATGTAGCTATTATCCACAGCTTTTCATATAGATTACCAAGCTTGAGTCCAGGAGCAACCCGCCGCTGGCCACGCGCTTCTAACACCTACAATACGGGCTTCACCGTGTGAGCAGGTTCGAGCCACTAAGGCCCCCGGACTCACGCTTTACCGACGTTTGCTACTGCCGCGGACGCTGCAGATACTCTGGCCGTGGACGATCGTTGACGAGCGCCTCCGCGACGAGCATGATGTTCAGCGCCGCACACACGTCGCGATCCCAGAACGTCCTGCAATCGCTGTTGGTACAGTGCAAGACATTGCGAGAAGTGCGCGCCTGATTGCGTGCTTGTGCTGGTGGAGCAGGCTGCACTACGGCAGCAGGTGGAATTTCTTGGGTGGTGCGTGTCCTCCGATCGAAAGCGGTCTGGGTCAGGTTGCCGTGGCAGTTGAAGCATTTCTTGCTGGTGTTGTATTCGTCGATCGTCCGCACAGTAGCCCGCCTTGCCATCTCTTTTGCAAACCCTTTTAGCGGTGGATGTGACCGCCCACGCAGCCCACGTGGATTGTCAAATGCCCCCACACCGACAAATGTGCCGTCGTTGGCGACCGGAACCACTCGCTCACACATATGGTTCAGCGCCTTGCACTTATATACATAGTTGTGGAAGCGCCATCTTCGGAAAGCATTCGAAGCGGAGAACGTCGCCAGGAAGTTCACATTTCCCCACAGGAACCTGAGCCCGGTCCAGCACGTGTCGGTCGCTGCATACCTGAAGGATGGCATCTGGTCTAGTACAGCGGCGTAGTGCTCTTCTCGACGTTTCAACGCTTCGAACCAGTATGTGCACTTATTGAAGCCTGCAAGGTGGCGGTATTCCGTCGTGCTACATCGCACAATGGTAAATTCGTCCCCAATTGCGGGAGGATGTTCACCCCGCGGCTGCTGCGCTCTTCTTTCTTCTCTCCACGTCCGTGGCCCATGCATGCACCTCCGCTTGCAGCGTAGTCGTCGACGTCGCTTACGACGACGTGCTTGCTTGTGACGCCATTTGGTTGTCGCCGTGTTCTTCGTGCGCTTGATCTTCTTGAACCTGTAGAACCGGCGCGCGTGGAACACGTCATCAACAGGGGTGCGACGCCATGCGGCGGTGCACATTGCGCGTACTCCTGGATCGTCGCCGATGACATGCGACGGCATATAATCCAGCGGCAATTGCAGCGTGAACGCTCGTGAGGACAGGAACGGGTTCTCTCTACCAAGGCACTCCCTCGTGCGCAACACGCCCACCTCGTAGCCGTTAGTCGTGATGAAGTTTGCAAATCGCCAGCGGCTGGCCTCAAACTTGGCTACATTGAAGAGCTTCCCCCAGGCAGCGTCCTTCACCGCTTGAAACTCTGGGCTGGTCGGGAATCGGAGACGGCCTCTGCTGCCCGTCACCATGAACTCTTGCAAGGGGTCCAGATCCAGTCTCCGCCGACTGCCTAATTCTCGACGTACGCGACGCCACATCTCCCACAGCACCGAAGTGTTGATGGCAATGTGGCCTGGGACGAACGATGTCGTCAACGGTAGTAAAGAGAAAGCACGGATTCCACGGCGACGCTCGTCTTCTTCGTTCATGTGGGCATTGATATACCGTAGCATTTGATACTGTCGCTCGAGGAAGTAGCTGGTGTCGTTATTGATGTTGGCTGCCGTCGGTTTCACGGGCAAGAACTCACGGAGGTGAGTTGCGCCTTCTCTAATTGGACCCTCCACATCTACAAACTCGTACGCCTCGACGTACTGCGCGTAGAATTCCCATTAGTGGGGATATCGAAGCGTAGTTTGATGTAGTTTTGGGTCCGCCTATAGTACTCGCCCTTGATCATGCGCAGCGCATCCGTCAACATGGCCTTCGTGATACAATCCTTAGCCGATGACCAATTAACGATGCTCGGACGTTCGTATCCTTCGACGGCTGTTCGCTCCCGGCGATATTGCATAATAGTCCGATAGAGGTGTGGATCTCTCCTTTCGTTCGACGCAGCGAAGTTCTCGACACCGACACCAGCCACACATCGCGCGAAAAAGTCGCGGTTGATGGTCGGCATCGGTATTATGCCTCTGCTCTCGATGCACTTGAGCAGATGCAGGTTGGCCAGACGAGAGCTCTCAATGCGGATCTGGTGCAGCGTCCGAACACTGCGCTCCACTTCGGACACGAACACTGACAGCCTCTCCTTCTCTGTATCGTCGGTAGCCTCCACGAGCAAGCTGGACAACTTGCACTTGACCGTAGACGCCTCTGGTTCTACGTGGATGTCAATCGCGCGAAAGAGCTCACAGAGTTTGTCGTAGTCGCTAGTGTTCTCGCGTCGGCGGTGCTTGGAAGGTCTGCGCTCCGACGCTGTCTCGCCCAAGGCGAAGCGATGGTGCGTACGGCGCTTCCCGAGTGCTGATGCCATGACTGGACTTGAGAGGCGAACGGCAAATAGCTAAATGACTGAGTTTGGCAATGTTGCGTAGTACTTGGTAGTTGGGTTGTCTTCCGCCGCAGCGGGATCTTTGGCGTTGGCGCTATTGTGGTTGATTATGTCGGTATTGACGAACACTAGTGCGGTTGCCTCTGGAAACGTCAAAGGTTTTGGCTCCCGAAGGTTTGGTAGACGCAGTCGTGGCATCTTATCTCGTGCAACAAAACAGTTGAAGTGCGTCTGGATCACGAAGCAGTGACGCTGGTGGTGCATTGCTCGTTTGTTTGACTTGCCTTGATGAGATTTGTGCTCTGTATCGTGGCTCTTCGCAGTAGCGAGCCACTAGTAGCAGCCACGTTTTAGCTCTGACGGTCGTGCAGCCAGTGAAGGGATTCGATAGAGCCATGGAACCAATTTGATAAATTGGTGTCTGGACTCGCGTGCTTGCTTCTGCGAGATGAATGGCGCTCCTATCCCGAAGGAGCACGGATTTCCACTGCGGACAGGGATTGGAAAAAAGAATTGTAATTGTACAAGTGCAGCAATTGTACTCGAACAGTATTGATTATTGAGCCGCTGCCAATCTCCACTGCATATTGATCACTATTGTCAGGAAGAATTCTACATCTCATAAAAGGTGTAGACTTCTACTCACATGAATCGATTTCATCTTCGTCTTCTTAATCCTCCTCACAGGCCGTCTGCACAGCCTTCGACGTTATCTCGTTAGCAACTAGATCCCAGTTCATTCTCAAAAACAGGATCGACTCAAGTGTCTCTGCGCTCATTCGCTTGCGCGAGTAGCCGAGCATACACTTCACAGCTGAAAACAAGCGTTTTACTTCAACAGAAGTAGCGGGTAGCCACGTGAGATCGATGTACTTGGATCGTTTTTCTTCCCGAGACTTGGCTCGTACAACAATCGCAGTCTTCACTTCCGCTGGAGTACGACGGCGCCTGCCGACAGATCCGTTTTCCGCGTTGTTTGGCACGGGACCGCGAGGGTTTGACGGCGATTGAGCAGTGGGCGTGGGCGACGACTTGTTGCGTTTTTTCGTCAAGCCTGTTGTGCGGGCCGATAGGCTCTTGGTGCGCTTTCTTTTTGAGTTGAAATGATCTGCTTTATAATCCAGGTGCAAATTGCCGTCGTCCAGAAAGCGGAGGAGTCGGGTTGACGCTTCCGATTCTTCAGAAGTTAGATCGCGCTCTCGGCATTGCATAATTTTGACCACGGCCGTCTCGAAATGAAGTGACTCCACGATCTTGGCGTCTGCTTTGAGGCGGTCGTCTAGCTCTGGGAAATCAACCAAGATCTCGTCCAAAATATCGCGAACGGACATAAGGTTGAGGTCTTTTTGTTGAAGGCGTTTGGTTGCTAGCTCTAGTAACTCCATGCGTCGAGCTGACTCTCCTCGCATCAGAGCATAGTGCGAAAACAAGAAGGCTAGAAGATTTCTCAAGTTTGTTCCTGGCTCACGAGAATGGCCCCAAAAGAACGCGGCGATTTTTTCAAGCTGCTCTGTCGTCGTATCCGCTCCTCGATCGTCAAAATTCTTCCGTCGCCTATCATCTTCTTCATACTCGGTAACTTTCAGCAATAAGGTCACGGCATCATTTCGTGGAGAAGGATGATTGTTGATCTCCATGCGCTGTTGTTGTCGCTACAAATCGACCATGGCAGCTACATAACCATTTACAGTAGCTTTTCCAATCGTTTGAGCCCTTCCCTCTTGACCCTTTCGTCGCTTAGCACGGTCGATGATTCGTTCCTCCAAGAAGAGATGCAGCTTCCCTTTGGTAACAGTTGAAGCATCTCGAAAGTGCTTTCCTTCACACCATTTGACGAATTCTGCCTGGTAGCCTGTGTACTTCCGGTTAGTGTTTTTTGGGCGAGCGTCTAGCGTAGCTTGAAGCGTTGCACGTTCACTTTCTTCTATCTCGACTTGCACAACACTTTCATTCGACAGTGGGAGATCGCAAGTAGCTGGTGCTGCATATGAGCTGACAGAGACGGCAGATTTTCTTGTCATGGCGAAAATGATCGAGTGAGTGCCTGTTGGTGGTTTTGAAGTTTGAGTGTTACAAAACGGATATTTCGGTTAGGTCCAAAAACCGGTAATGACTACCAGCTTCAACAGCGACGACCGCACAGTTGATATCATAAGCCAACAGCGTGGGCGTGATGGTGAAGTAGACGGTAAGGCGAGGAAAGCTGACGAATATGTGCTCAGAGCGAATGAGAAGTATCCTGCAACTCGTGTTAGCATTAAATGAACAACCCATTTCATGGTGATACGATGTGAAGCTGTCAAGGCGTGGTCTCGAAGCAGCGCCATTCATCGACCAACGCATCCTTTTATCGCTGTGTGCCTCGGTCACGAATCACCTGCGAACGTGCCATCATCTCCATCGCCGCCAAAATCTCCACCTCCAGTGTCCCCACTAAACGTGTACGTGTTATCGGACACACCACCCACATTGCCACTGTACCCGCTGTGGTTATTGTTGTTGCCTCCAAACGCCGAGCCCAACGCAGCACCAACTCCGAGTCCTCCCAGTGCTCCTAGCGCCCCGGCAGCCATTGTGCTACCATCACCTCCGCTCTGGTGGTACGGAGACGATTCATACGCCACGGGTGCTGACGCATAGGCGTAAGGAGCCTGTTGCTGCGGACCCACGTACGTTCCGTATTGGCTGGTGCCACCAACAGGCTGCGCGCACACGAACTGCTCCTCTCTCTCCTGCTGCGCACGACGCGCCGGCAGGTAACAGCAGCACACACAGCAGAGCAGCAACAGCGCGAAGAAGATGAAGGTCCCTGATACTCCACTCGATGACGAGCTCGGGTGGTAGTCGTCGCCTCCGTAGTGGTAGGTGGGCGCTACACGACGACAGCGGCATTCGTACGGACTGGCAGCGCATTGCGCGTCTTGTGGGCAGCAACACGGAGCTCCCGACGCTAATCCGATGCAGAACTGACCTGGTTGGCCACGGAAGGCGTGGTCGCATTGGCCTGTTTGCTGGCACAGACCGCAGCCTGACAGGTAGGCGGACAACGTCGCATTCTCCACGAACTCCTCGAACTGCTGGCGGGTTTCCTTCGCTCCAGACCTCAACAGTGCAGCATCGGTATCGCCAGTAGGGACGGGCTCGGGAGATTGATTCTCCTCGGCGCAGACGCCCAGCACCGAGAGCAGCAGCAACAGCGCCACGAGCCACGAGAAGCGCTGCATGGTGGTTTTTGGTATCTGAATCAGATGTCATTGTTTCGACTGAGTGACATTGGAGTGATGCACACAATTTGAGCTAATCACTCAATCAAGTGCCGCAGACCAACGATGAGCCGCATCTTCGTGGGCCTCGAGACGTCCTTCGTACATGACCTGCCGGCGATGCTCGACAAGGTTCCGTAAACTGACGTGTTTATTATGATTTGATTCTTACTATGCATTGGATTCCCACGTGTTGCAGGTCTATGAGGACAAGATGAATGGCGTCGTGGCGCCACTCTTCCACCCTCGGTATCGGTCCAATTGCATTATTTCCGTTGCTTGTATTATGATTTACTTACCATTGCTATTGTCAGCTTCAAACGCGACGACCGGGAGCTCTCGGACACACGCGACGGCCCCCAGGCTCGTTCGGATTTGGTTATGGACTCTCGTGGATGGACTGCGTCGGTGGTGGGCAACATCTCCAAGTGGATGGACCTGGACGCTGCCACACTGGACTCTCGACTGAGCGCGGAGAAGGTCTTTAAGCAGGAGGTAGCGTGGGCCTCGCATCTGTCCGTGCCGGCCGTGATGCTGCCGACGCCGCGACATGTGCACAACTGTGCCAACTACGCGCGCGTGCTCAACCAGTCGCTCACGCAGGCCCAGTATCTCCAGTTCTGGGCGCGTATCCCAATGAGTGTGAGTCATCAATCTAATGCCAAGGCGCCCATGGAGATTGATCCCGTGGCGGGTCTTCGTGGTGCGGCAATGATGGAGACAGACGATGAGGAGAACGAGGCGCTGACCGACCCGTGGGAAATCTGGGATGCATTGCGTGCTCGCTGCGAGTATCACCCGAAGCTGCATGTGGCGCTGGAGATTACTCCTGATTTACCGAGCGCTGAGGAGATCCAACGCTGGCTAGGTGAACCGATTAAGGTAAGTTGGGGGGTTAATTGCTGGATGTGCTGGTAAGTGGGCTTGAACCAACCTAACGAATGCGTTTGCAATCGTAGGCAGCCATCATCCCGACGGATATTTTCCTGACTAACCGTAAGGGGTACCCGGCACTATCCCAGCGACACCAGAAGCTGATGGCGCAGCTTTTCCAGCACAACATCCAGTTTTACCTGAGCGGGCGACCTCGCCATCGTGGAAAACTCCTGCCGTACGTACAGTACCTGCATTTCCTGTACAGCAAGCGACCGAGCCAAGACCGGAAGGCGCAGTTCGAGGCGCCGTATCTAGATTATCTCCAAGCCCCATTGCAGCCTCTCATGGACAACTTGGAGTCACAGACGTACGAGACATTCGAGCAGGACGCGTTCAAGTACAATCAGTACGAAAAGGCTATCACCCAGGCGCTAGAGCAGACTCCTGAAGACAAGGAATCAGTCGTGATGGTTGTTGGTGCCGGTCGCGGTCCTCTCGTTCGTTGCGCTCTTCGTGCGGCTACAGTAGCAAACCGCAAGACACGCATGTTCGCTGTTGAGAAAAACCCGAATGCAGTAATCACGCTGCGCAACCTCAAGATCTCGGAGAAATGGGATAACGTCACGATTGTGGCATCTGACATGCGTAGTTGGCGTACGGAGGAGCGGGCCGACATCATGGTGAGCGAGCTTTTGGGGTCCTTTGGTGACAATGAGTTGTCCCCGGAGTGTCTGGACGGCGCGCAAGATTTCCTGCACGGTAGGCACCCTAACATTTCGTGTTTCGTGTATCTAGTCACTAATTGCCGCGTTGGCGTATTGTAGAGGACGGTATCAGCATTCCGCGTGAGTACACGTCATTCGTAGCGCCCGTGATGTCGTCAAAGCTTTGGAACGAGGTGAAGGTGCACGACTCGCTGAAGAGCTTTGAGACGCCCTACGTCGTGCGACTACACAACTTCTACCCGCTGGCGCCCACACAGCGCTGCTTCCAGTTCACTCATCCGAAATTCAACTCTCGGATCGACAACAGGAGGCAGGCAGAACTTCGCTTTATTGCTGCTGAGAGCGCTGTCGTCCACGGACTGGCGGGCTACTTCGACTCTGTGCTGTTCGGTGACGTGACGTTGAGCATTGAACCGGACACGCACTCAGATGGCATGTTCAGTTGGTTCCCGATCTACTTCCCCTTGCGCGAGCCACTGCGCTTCCAGAAGAGCGAAGAGATTGTTGTCAACTTCTGGAGACTCGAGTCCAACAACCGTGTCTGGTACGAGTGGTCTGCGTCTTCAGGCGATGACAAGCACCACGTTCCCATCCATAACCCCAATGGGCGATCCTACTGGATTGGGCTGTAGGAATGTCGTCAAAGGTGCCAACGCAATTCAGATCACCGTCCAGTCCATTATTCACGCTGCCTCTAGCTAGTTTTCCATCATAATAACTACTGCGAATGGAGCGCGTGCAAAGGTGCTTAGACTTACGTCTCTTCTACAAGACTTCTAGAGCTCGTCGCGAGATTGTGACTTCTTCACCGTCTGGATAATTTTTTCTCGAGTGGTGCCGGTGCCGGTGCCTTCCGAAGAATCGTGTGCTTGTTCCGCATCTTCGTCGGGGTGGGTGACTTTCTCCCAGTCTTGCAAACTCCCACCGACAACATTGAGAAATATTTTCTTGAGCGCCTCCTCCACCTCATAGTCCCCGGCAAGTCCACGAATCTGCGCAAGTAGCTTCGCAAGTGTCGTGGTGCACCTTTCCAACCGCTTTGGCCAGGCAGGTCGCTGCGCGTGCTTTTCCAGCAGCCCCCACGCATCTGCAGCGCCGTTGCTTACCTCAAAACGCAGACTTGCTGCATCACCCTGCGCGTCTTTGAGAATCGACAGTTTGGCGCCTGTAGTGCTGGAGACGGCCAGAACTGGGATCGTGATGTTGTACGCGTGCCAGCTCACCTGGACACCAGGGTGTGTCATTACTGTCGTGTTATCATGCTGCACAAGCAGCACTACATTTGCACCGCGACGCTGCGCTTTCGACACTTTTTCAAACTCGGAGCATTGGCCGGCCCAACCAACGGAAATTAGCACCACTTTCCCCGACAACTCCGAGTGCGTTGTGCTGTCCTCAGTTGCGTCGATGCAAGCTTGACTTCCTTCAAGGGATGTTTCCAGACGAAACGACGTCATCGTTGGCAATACACTGCCATAGCTCGCCGCCAGGAAGCTACCCAAGCGAGTACCATTGTCCTCTTCCTCCGTATTCACAGATAAGATTGATCCACTGCGAGCTGGTGACGCTGCAATGTAATCTTTCTCAACCTCCCGCCGCGGATTGCACGTGTACGGTTTGCGTTCGCAAGTCATAGGAATGAGACGGCCGTAGATGGTCATCTGCTTGGTCACAGTACGCAACATATCGCCAGCGGTGCGACGGATCATGACGGACGCGATGGAGATATCATCGTCCTCGTCCTTCAGCGCCGCTACGGGAGCACTGACGTCGTCCGTGGGGCTCACCACTATTAGAGCAGCGGCGCCCATCTGATCGGCCAGACGCGCCTTGCGCTCGAACGTGCACTCTCCACGGTCCACGACGATCACGGCCGAGCGGTTGAGAGCCTCGATTTGTAGCTGTTCTGGCTCAGGGAGAAGCTCACAGCCGAAGCGGTCCTTGATATGCTTTGGGAAGTAGAAGGTGGTCTCGTGGGGTGTCATTGGGCCCCCAAAGGAATCGCGGAAGTACTGGATGGGGGCCAGTCCGTTGCGAAGGTAGATGCGGCCCCACGACGACTCCTTGGGCTCGGGGGTAACAACAGTGGTGGTGGCAGTCTCCTCGTCAGCGGCGGAGAAATAGGAGCTCAGTCCTAGTAGCAGCAGCAGTAGCGAGGTAGGCGACGCCATTGTTGGAGGAGGCGTGTTGGCAAGTGATGACCATCGAAAGATACGCGTCTTTTCGACCTTCTGCAAATTTGGAATACAATTAGAATAGATTTATTTGTAAAAAAAAAACGTTTGTCTATTAGGGCTAAAAATCGGCTCTCCCCAAGCAGAGCTCCGTTTTTCCAAAAACGCAGGAAAAAGTGTTTTATTTTTGCGGTCCCAATAAGCTATTCAGAATCAAACTCTGGCAGTATCAGATCTGCACAAACTCGAGTATCATTCTCAACCGTGTTCGCGCCCAACAGCTCCGTTTTTCGCGCGCATTTGCGATCGTCGCTCACTTACATCACATACAAAGTTCTAGTCATACGTTTTCAAAGCTCCGTTTTTCTATCGCTCATTTCTAAAGAGCACCACAATGGCGCACAACTACAATCTCCAGCGGCTCCATCTCTTCGACTTCAGCGCCGTCATGGAGGCGACCACGGACCAGATCAAGGCCGCCGCATGGGCGATGGAGGTGGGGCTGCTGAAGAGGACCATGCTGTGCCCGCAGTGCACACAGCCGATGCGGCTCAATGCGCGCGAGCGCTACTGGCGCTGTTGTCGGAAGACTCGCCACGCAGACGGCAAACAGGAGCAGCACAGCATCTTTGTGAACTCCTGGTTCACGAAGATGAAGCTCACGCTTCCCCAAGCCCTACGTCTCATGTTCGCATGGTGCATGCGCGCGTCCCACCCGCAAGCGGCACACATGGCCAAAGTCAGCGAGAACACCGTGTCCGACTGGTATGCAGCGTGCAGAGTGCTGTGCTCTAAGGAGCTTCTTGACGGCGAGTTCAAGGTGAGTATGTGCTACTATACTGTTTAAGTGTATGCTCGCTAACTGTGTTCTTGCTTAGATCGGTGGTGAAGGCCACATCGTCGAGATCGACGAGACCAGCCTCAAGAAGAAATCCAAGTACGACCGTGGCCGTACATACAAAGAGTTCTGGCTGTTTGGAGGGGTTGATAGGGCGATGGGGCAATGGTTCAGTCGGATCGTATACGACAAGCGCACGAAGGCAACCTTGCTGCCAATAATCAAGCAGTTCATCAGACCCAGGTGCGTTTATCATCGTTCTAGTTGTCGGGATCTATTTATCTAGATCATGACTCATTCTATTTCTATTTTGTGCTTCTAGAACTCGCATCCATTCGGATAAGTTCAACACATATGTTGGCGGGAATGCACTATGAGCATAGCTGGGTGAACCACACGCTCAACTTTGTGGACCCAGTGACTGGTACCCATACAAACACAATTGAAGGACTCTGGGAGATCCATATCAAGCGCCACATCAAAGCCATGCGTGGTATGAACAAAACGTATCTAGATGGGTGCATTGACGAATTCATGTGGCGCTCATGGTTTTTCCCGGCGCGAGCCTTGCCAGGTCAATATATGTGCGGGTTGGTGCAGGCAGTAGTGCGTCACCCAAAGGACGAGTAAGTTTTACATGACACTTTTTATTTTCACTTTTAAAAAAAACAGAATTTGGAAAACGGAGCTTTGCTTGGGGAGAGCCTAAAAATAAGCTACGAAGTACTCGATGAAATACTAGGTCTCGGAACAGTAGGTTAGCGCATTAGATTTGCAACAAACAGATGCGCTACAGCCCGGTTAATGAGGAGTGTACACAATACTTCACGAAATGACCAAATGCATTAGGAATTCACCATAGGAATTACGCACCTACTACACTACTGCGAACGTAGAATGAATCTGAAAGTGAAGGCGCTTGAAAGTCCTAGAAATCATGGTGTCCCATACACGATACTGCACAGGCTGGCCACTTGGCTGAGACTAGTTCGGCGTCGAATGGCAGAGCGAGCAGTCAGTTGAATGCGTGCTCGACGACTGTCCCTGTAGTGCTGGCGCTTCCTCTTGTTTGCAGCTTCGATCTGAGCATCAAGCTCCTTTAGACGCGCCTCGTAACGCAGGTAATTTTCTCCGTCCTATCGACGTAGCGGGGGGCAACGGACAGCGTAATTCGTCATAACTACGCACACCCTGAATAACGTGTTGTACGACTTTCTGTCCCAAAACCACTTGCGCGAACACACACCCCACAATGTCTTCAATCTTCCGAAGTAGTTCTCAACGATCACACGGTCGTGCAAAATGCTGTCGTTTTTGCGGCGTTCATCCAAGGTGAGAGTGGGAGCGCCACGTGCCTTCTTTGGTTGGATCGTGCGATATTCTGCTTGTAAACCTTGATATCCTTTATCTACGAGCACTGCCAAGTCGTGTTCGAAACGGTCCGCAGCTGGCCCCTCGTCATGGAACATCGCCTCGTCCGATAATTTCTGCATTGCCGACCGATGAAATTCGGAGTTGCCTTTGAACATGTTCAAGTCGGACTCGCCGCCAGGTTCGTATCCAGTGCAATTGATTGCTGTCCCCGTTGGAAGAACAGAAACTTCCACCTTGTAGCCATACAGGTGATGTTTCCCACTGAAGTACTTTTTAACCTCATTGTAGCCTCCGCTGGGTCTGTCGGCTTGTTGGAACGTGACATCAGTTTCATACCGAGCACACGGGAAGTTCGTGAAAGTCCGACCGGAGACTGCCAGCTTCTTCATCGTCCAACTCTTTTCTTCAGCCTCTACAAAGGTTTCGTACAGGAATGGTTCCATCATAGTGATAAACTTCTTTACCATTTTCTGGAAAGGAGAGGGTTCCATTTCGAACATTGATGAAACCGTGTCCCAACTGCCACAGTGCTTGAGTGCGGCGAGACTCATGAAGAGAATATCTTTGGGAGAGTTGGTGCTCTTCTTTCCCCTACCCATGTTCCAGTGTGAGAGGACATGGTCTTCGACGACGTCCCAAAGACGTTCAAACTCGATCGGAGCAAAGTTGCACATACGAAGCACGCGTTCGGCACCTTGAACGTTGAGAGCGCGATCGTATATCGGGGCAGGCGCGAAATCCTCATCGTCAGAGTCGTCTCTGTTGACCGAGACGGCGAACCGAGGAAACATGCGCTGTCGGGTGTCTGCCTCAACAAAAAGCCGATCCCAACGTTCTCGTTCTTGATTTTCTTCTTCTTCTTCTTGAGTCCTTTGGGCCCTGTTTCGGGATGGAGCCATGGCGACGAGGTCAGCGCTTTGCCATTTCGGAAATGAACTTGTGATTTAGGAGTTTGTTGGCTATGCGGTATGGCACACTTTGCAGCGGAAAGGAATCTGTCAATGACATATGAATCTTGTTTTTGTCAGTTGTTTACGATTCTCCTCTTTTCCAAGTATCTGCTGTGGTACACTATCCATTCCGTTTGCACATGGGTATCCACGTGTTGCGCTAGGGTAGCTGATTGGGTAGCAAGTATCAATGCATTAGCTCTATTGTGAAAGGCACTCCGAATGTCTAATCCATTCGTAAATCGGCTGAGATTTTGACTTATTCAGAGTCCCATCCCTTATTTATTTCAAATTAACTGCAATTTCGCTTCCTTGACTCTATTTTACGCTCTTATTTGTTTCATCGATGAACCGTATGGATGATCGAGTTCGAAGCCGATTTGAATCTAAACAAGGCCGAAAGTCACGGAGCAAGTCGACATTCTGAGCTTATTTGCTTATAAAATCTTTGCGAGCGAGAGGAACATACGTGCTGCCAGCATCAGTTGATGAATCACAGAGGGCCAAAAAGGCTACTAAACGATAAAGACGATTCATATATTTATTAGAAACCCGCGATAGCATGCACACGTAGAAATACCAGCCTACAGCGGCCTTCAACCGTATTAGGAATCGTCCCCCTCTATCTCTAAAGTAGACTACGGCTTATTCGATTAGGATGGCAGACCCCCATTTGCTAACCAAAATAGCTTTGAAGTCAATTTTTTATTCCCTGTTTTAGTGAATTGCAAATCTGATTAAGATAAAATCGCAAGCTAATAGGACGTGGATATTACAACCGCTTTTCACAATAGATAAATTTTTAGTATTTATGAGGGTAATTAGGTAAATTTTAAATTTAGTCAGTCAGTTTTATGACTACGTATTAGTAAATGTTGCATGTGCTTGAATACGGTAAACACTGGGGGTTCTCTAAACTGTGGTACATTAAATATGCTAGGATGACAAGACGGCGTCATCGTCATCGTCGTGTTTGGATGGCCTTCGTTCACGACGGTAGAGGGTTGCTACTGCTAGCGTGTGATCTCTCTCACTCTGCAATTTGCTTCGAAGATGACAAGTAACAGTCAAGATCAGTGGACGGCTTTGAACGCCAAGTGCACTACGCCGCCTGGGCCGAAGACCCACGGATGAGGACTCGCCGCATTGCCAACCGCCGCCAAGCGCACTCGCGTCTCCAGAGCCACCAAGTCCGGCGCGTGCTTGAAAACCAACAGGCCGCTGCTATCGCCCTTGGTGAACTGCCTCGCCTCGAGTTAACCCAAGCCGAGCTTACCGTGCTTTCGCACCGTTTCGCCTCTCCTGAGGCCCGCGAAGACGTGACCGCCAGGACCCGACACTTGAATCAACGCCGCCGTGCTGAAAACCGTGTGGATGCCTCTGCGACGGTGCGACGGCTCCAGCTTGAGCAGGAGCAGCCCCCGAGAGCTGAACCGTCGTATGGTCAGCTTGCCGCGGCTGTGCTGAATTTGTCTTCGCAACCCCGTGGTGAGGCAGCCAGACAAGGCTTTCCGTCGCATAATTGGAATCTGCACTACGTAATCTCCCACCCAAAATTCCAATTCTGGGGGACGATCAGGGTGACTTGCCTACGTGCGCCCAGCTTGCAGCTGCTTTGTGAAACCTGACCCCGGATGTTTCTTCTCAAGACGATTTCCGTCCCGGATTCCCTTCGTATGCGCTGCTCAACGCTGCTTTACGCAATCTGACTCCTGACGTCCCATCTCAAGACAGAGCTTCCCCAGGATTCCCGACGTATGTCGAGCTTGCAGAAGCTCTTCACAATCTTTCGCCGATGTCCCCCGCTCCTGATGTAGTTTCGGATGGTTTTCCTACGTATGAGTAGTTAACGGTGGCTCTACGTGCTCGTCCTCCTGATGAGTCTCCTGTGCGCACTATACGCGCTCCTCGCGTCCAGACGAATGCCGCGCTTGGGTCTCTGGCTGAATTTGCCCCGTTCCCCCGTCATGTCCTCCCAGGTCGGGACTTTCGTTGTCGTCACTGTGGCGCGATGTTTTGGTGTTTGGAGCTGCCCAACGCGTATTGCCTGCATGGGAAAGTGGTTTTGGCTCCGGCTTCGTTGCCACCTCAGCGTATCCGCGAATTGTACACTACGCGAGCATTCCTGGAACAAATCAGAGGCTATAACAGTGCGTTCGAGTTTACTTCTATTGGGGCGAAGGAGGACTACGCAATCGACCGCGGTAGTGGTCCCTACACGTTTCGCATCAATGGATCTATGCACCATCGGATTGGTCAGCTTCTTCCACCGACCGAAGCTAACCCAGCGTTCGCTCAAATCTACATGTACGACGGGTCGACGGAGGACGAAGTCGCATTGCGGGGTATGACGCTATTGTCTGGATTAAACCAGACGACATTGGGTGAGCTTCAAACTATTATCCATGCGATCAACCCCCTTGCCACTGTGTACCAGAGTGCCCGCGACCATGCCAACGACAGCCAAGAGATGTGCTTGGTGCTGCTTGACAATCCCCGAGTTGACCTCCGCCGTTACAATTGTCCGACGGCGGAGGAGGTGGCTGTCGTGTAGTCTTCACGATAGAATTCTCACGTGTCGGATGAGTTCCCACCAACAACACACGCTGACCCGCAAAGATCAACGATTGTTGGATTAAACCTGAAGACCAGGAACGATCCGTTGCACCAGGTCGGTTGCAAGCACTTCTGTGCACTGCTATCGTAATAGGTTAACCCTTTATTTAACTCCTCTAGCCACGGGCTTAGATTAGGAAGCAGTAAAACCCTGCAGTCCCTCAGAAGGAAGGGCACCGGCGTGTTAGGCCTTATACAGGGGCGCCGAGGTATAACCTCGGCAGGAAGTCTAGAACACATAAGAACCCTCAGTCCTCACGAATACACACAGAGCGACACTCTAAAGGCACTCCCACACACACTCGGCTACGCTTCTCTCTTGGCCTAATTATAGACGAACCCTCGGTGATGCACCTTAGCTCAATCTACAGGCATCCACCCTACCTGAGCGTGTCCTGCACTACAATAAGCTAACTACACTTACCGGAGACGGACTTGACCCTTGTTGGCTTGGGGGGAAGACTGCTGTTTTATTTCTGCTTATCTGTGGCTCTGAGAGCCTTTGTAGGTCTTCCTATACCTACTCCTATATTCCTATACAAATATCAAGTGTGAACAGATCTCAGTGGGAGACTCTAGAATCCCACATAGGTACGACCGAGACCACGACAACACGGTGATGTGTGGCACATAACCCTATCCTAACCTAATTCAATACCTCGGTCGGGTTATATTAGTACGACCGAGGGTGTCACTCGTTCCTCTCTGTCACTCCACCGCGGTAAATGTGTTCCGCCAATCACAGCCAAGCCTTTCACTGAAAGCGTTCACGACAGTTGCCCTTGCAACAGAGGCCGTGATCCGGGTAAAAAAACCAACACCACATAACTGCTATTATGGTGGACGGCGGTCCGACAGCTTCTCATAGAGATGTAGTTCTGCGATAAAGGGGGGGTTAAACGGTCCTCTATTTGAAACTTATTCGAGTCCTATAGAAGTCACACGATACCATCGGGGAGGTCTCCAACGTATGTTAGAGACGCATCCTTTGTTCGACCCTCTGCAGTATCCGCTTATTTACTTGCGGGGGGAAATTAGGTGGTCTACAGACATGCAACTGCGTGCGCGCGAGAGTCTGCCGTGTCCTGACCGTATGGCGAGCCTGCGCCCTTCTTGGAGCAACTAAGTCGGTCTCGCCCACCGGAACAAACCCAGCCACAAGGCCTGTCCGCTGCTCACTTTAGTATTCCTGTCGCCACAGCCTAGGCACGCCGTCCACCCTTTTGGAGACGTCGCCCACGGTAGTTGGTCTTGTACGGAGCTACAGTGGTGAAACCCCACCTTGTTTCAGACTCCTGCTAACTACTGAGGTCGTACTGAGGTCGGTCGGAGACCACAATGTTGCCTTTGTTGTCTTGTGGTTTTCTGAGGCAGAGATTTTTCTGCGGACTCGCCAACTTACCTGGCGTGTGCGTGAGCGTGTCGCACACGCCGATGGAAGCGCTAGGTGGCGGTATACGTGGTGGAAGGGTGGATAGGAGAACGGGTCCGTTTGAAGCCCAGAGCACGATTGTACGCATGTTGGTGCGCGTATAAGATTGGCAGGAGGTGCAGGGAGGTTGCAGTAGGGTGCTGTGCGGCGTAGAAGGCGTGGTTGTTGGTGTAGGAGCGTGTGCAGCGATTTGTTGGATTTTGGCGGGGTTGTTGAATTAGGACCGAGTGTAGCTCAGTTGGTAGAGCGATTGACTGTAGTGTTCTATACTGTGTTTCAGTATACTCGGAAATCAATTGGTCGCTGGTTCGATTCCGGCCACTCGGATTTTAGCATTTTAGGTTGCTTTCGCCCTGCGTCGCTTGCACTCTCTTTTGCGCGTCTCTTCGCCTCGCTCGCCCTTTCTATCGGCTTGTTACTGCGTGCGCGCGAGAGTCTGCCGTGTCCTGACCGTATGGCGAGCCTGCGCCCTTCTTGGAGCAACTAAGTCGGTCTCGCCCACCGGAACAAACCCAGCCACAAGGCCTGTCCGCTGCTCACTTTAGTATTCCTGTCGCCACAGCCTAGGCACGCCGTCCACCCTTTTGGAGACGTCGCCCACGGTAGTTGGTCTTGTACGGAGCTACAGTGGTGAAACCCCACCTTGTTTCAGACTCCTGCTAACTACTGAGGTCGTACTGAGGTCGGTCGGAGACCACAATGTTGCCTTTGTTGTCTTGTGGTTTTCTGAGGCAGAGATTTTTCTGCGGACTCGCCAACTTACCTGGCGTGTGCGTGAGCGTGTCGCACACGCCGATGGAAGCGCTAGGTGGCGGTATACGTGGTGGAAGGGTGGATAGGAGAACGGGTCCGTTTGAAGCCCAGAGCACGATTGTACGCATGTTGGTGCGCGTATAAGATTGGCAGGAGGTGCAGGGAGGTTGCAGTAGGGTGCTGTGCGGCGTAGAAGGCGTGGTTGTTGGTGTAGGAGCGTGTGCAGCGATTTGTTGGATTTTGGCGGGGTTGTTGAATTAGGACCGAGTGTAGCTCAGTTGGTAGAGCGATTGACTGTAGTGTTCTATACTGTGTTTCAGTATACTCGGAAATCAATTGGTCGCTGGTTCGATTCCGGCCACTCGGATTTTAGCATTTTAGGTTGCTTTCGCCCTGCGTCGCTTGCACTCTCTTTTGCGCGTCTCTTCGCCTCGCTCGCCCTTTCTATCGGCTTGTTACTGCGTGCGCGCGAGAGTCTGCCGTGTCCTGACCGTATGGCGAGCCTGCGCCCTTCTTGGAGCAACTAAGTCGGTCTCGCCCACCGGAACAAACCCAGCCACAAGGCCTGTCCGCTGCTCACTTTAGTATTCCTGTCGCCACAGCCTAGGCACGCCGTCCACCCTTTTGGAGACGTCGCCCACGGTAGTTGGTCTTGTACGGAGCTACAGTGGTGAAACCCCACCTTGTTTCAGACTCCTGCTAACTACTGAGGTCGTACTGAGGTCGGTCGGAGACCACAATGTTGCCTTTGTTGTCTTGTGGTTTTCTGAGGCAGAGATTTTTCTGCGGACTCGCCAACTTACCTGGCGTGTGCGTGAGCGTGTCGCACACGCCGATGGAAGCGCTAGGTGGCGGTATACGTGGTGGAAGGGTGGATAGGAGAACGGGTCCGTTTGAAGCCCAGAGCACGATTGTACGCATGTTGGTGCGCGTATAAGATTGGCAGGAGGTGCAGGGAGGTTGCAGTAGGGTGCTGTGCGGCGTAGAAGGCGTGGTTGTTGGTGTAGGAGCGTGTGCAGCGATTTGTTGGATTTTGGCGGGGTTGTTGAATTAGGACCGAGTGTAGCTCAGTTGGTAGAGCGATTGACTGTAGTGTTCTATACTGTGTTTCAGTATACTCGGAAATCAATTGGTCGCTGGTTCGATTCCGGCCACTCGGATTTTAGCATTTTAGGTTGCTTTCGCCCTGCGTCGCTTGCACTCTCTTTTGCGCGTCTCTTCGCCTCGCTCGCCCTTTCTATCGGCTTGTTACTGCGTGCGCGCGAGAGTCTGCCGTGTCCTGACCGTATGGCGAGCCTGCGCCCTTCTTGGAGCAACTAAGTCGGTCTCGCCCACCGGAACAAACCCAGCCACAAGGCCTGTCCGCTGCTCACTTTAGTATTCCTGTCGCCACAGCCTAGGCACGCCGTCCACCCTTTTGGAGACGTCGCCCACGGTAGTTGGTCTTGTACGGAGCTACAGTGGTGAAACCCCACCTTGTTTCAGACTCCTGCTAACTACTGAGGTCGTACTGAGGTCGGTCGGAGACCACAATGTTGCCTTTGTTGTCTTGTGGTTTTCTGAGGCAGAGATTTTTCTGCGGACTCGCCAACTTACCTGGCGTGTGCGTGAGCGTGTCGCACACGCCGATGGAAGCGCTAGGTGGCGGTATACGTGGTGGAAGGGTGGATAGGAGAACGGGTCCGTTTGAAGCCCAGAGCACGATTGTACGCATGTTGGTGCGCGTATAAGATTGGCAGGAGGTGCAGGGAGGTTGCAGTAGGGTGCTGTGCGGCGTAGAAGGCGTGGTTGTTGGTGTAGGAGCGTGTGCAGCGATTTGTTGGATTTTGGCGGGGTTGTTGAATTAGGACCGAGTGTAGCTCAGTTGGTAGAGCGATTGACTGTAGTGTTCTATACTGTGTTTCAGTATACTCGGAAATCAATTGGTCGCTGGTTCGATTCCGGCCACTCGGATTTTAGCATTTTAGGTTGCTTTCGCCCTGCGTCGCTTGCACTCTCTTTTGCGCGTCTCTTCGCCTCGCTCGCCCTTTCTATCGGCTTGTTACTGCGTGCGCGCGAGAGTCTGCCGTGTCCTGACCGTATGGCGAGCCTGCGCCCTTCTTGGAGCAACTAAGTCGGTCTCGCCCACCGGAACAAACCCAGCCACAAGGCCTGTCCGCTGCTCACTTTAGTATTCCTGTCGCCACAGCCTAGGCACGCCGTCCACCCTTTTGGAGACGTCGCCCACGGTAGTTGGTCTTGTACGGAGCTACAGTGGTGAAACCCCACCTTGTTTCAGACTCCTGCTAACTACTGAGGTCGTACTGAGGTCGGTCGGAGACCACAATGTTGCCTTTGTTGTCTTGTGGTTTTCTGAGGCAGAGATTTTTCTGCGGACTCGCCAACTTACCTGGCGTGTGCGTGAGCGTGTCGCACACGCCGATGGAAGCGCTAGGTGGCGGTATACGTGGTGGAAGGGTGGATAGGAGAACGGGTCCGTTTGAAGCCCAGAGCACGATTGTACGCATGTTGGTGCGCGTATAAGATTGGCAGGAGGTGCAGGGAGGTTGCAGTAGGGTGCTGTGCGGCGTAGAAGGCGTGGTTGTTGGTGTAGGAGCGTGTGCAGCGATTTGTTGGATTTTGGCGGGGTTGTTGAATTAGGACCGAGTGTAGCTCAGTTGGTAGAGCGATTGACTGTAGTGTTCTATACTGTGTTTCAGTATACTCGGAAATCAATTGGTCGCTGGTTCGATTCCGGCCACTCGGATTTTAGCATTTTAGGTTGCTTTCGCCCTGCGTCGCTTGCACTCTCTTTTGCGCGTCTCTTCGCCTCGCTCGCCCTTTCTATCGGCTTGTTACTGCGTGCGCGCGAGAGTCTGCCGTGTCCTGACCGTATGGCGAGCCTGCGCCCTTCTTGGAGCAACTAAGTCGGTCTCGCCCACCGGAACAAACCCAGCCACAAGGCCTGTCCGCTGCTCACTTTAGTATTCCTGTCGCCACAGCCTAGGCACGCCGTCCACCCTTTTGGAGACGTCGCCCACGGTAGTTGGTCTTGTACGGAGCTACAGTGGTGAAACCCCACCTTGTTTCAGACTCCTGCTAACTACTGAGGTCGTACTGAGGTCGGTCGGAGACCACAATGTTGCCTTTGTTGTCTTGTGGTTTTCTGAGGCAGAGATTTTTCTGCGGACTCGCCAACTTACCTGGCGTGTGCGTGAGCGTGTCGCACACGCCGATGGAAGCGCTAGGTGGCGGTATACGTGGTGGAAGGGTGGATAGGAGAACGGGTCCGTTTGAAGCCCAGAGCACGATTGTACGCATGTTGGTGCGCGTATAAGATTGGCAGGAGGTGCAGGGAGGTTGCAGTAGGGTGCTGTGCGGCGTAGAAGGCGTGGTTGTTGGTGTAGGAGCGTGTGCAGCGATTTGTTGGATTTTGGCGGGGTTGTTGAATTAGGACCGAGTGTAGCTCAGTTGGTAGAGCGATTGACTGTAGTGTTCTATACTGTGTTTCAGTATACTCGGAAATCAATTGGTCGCTGGTTCGATTCCGGCCACTCGGATTTTAGCATTTTAGGTTGCTTTCGCCCTGCGTCGCTTGCACTCTCTTTTGCGCGTCTCTTCGCCTCGCTCGCCCTTTCTATCGGCTTGTTACTGCGTGCGCGCGAGAGTCTGCCGTGTCCTGACCGTATGGCGAGCCTGCGCCCTTCTTGGAGCAACTAAGTCGGTCTCGCCCACCGGAACAAACCCAGCCACAAGGCCTGTCCGCTGCTCACTTTAGTATTCCTGTCGCCACAGCCTAGGCACGCCGTCCACCCTTTTGGAGACGTCGCCCACGGTAGTTGGTCTTGTACGGAGCTACAGTGGTGAAACCCCACCTTGTTTCAGACTCCTGCTAACTACTGAGGTCGTACTGAGGTCGGTCGGAGACCACAATGTTGCCTTTGTTGTCTTGTGGTTTTCTGAGGCAGAGATTTTTCTGCGGACTCGCCAACTTACCTGGCGTGTGCGTGAGCGTGTCGCACACGCCGATGGAAGCGCTAGGTGGCGGTATACGTGGTGGAAGGGTGGATAGGAGAACGGGTCCGTTTGAAGCCCAGAGCACGATTGTACGCATGTTGGTGCGCGTATAAGATTGGCAGGAGGTGCAGGGAGGTTGCAGTAGGGTGCTGTGCGGCGTAGAAGGCGTGGTTGTTGGTGTAGGAGCGTGTGCAGCGATTTGTTGGATTTTGGCGGGGTTGTTGAATTAGGACCGAGTGTAGCTCAGTTGGTAGAGCGATTGACTGTAGTGTTCTATACTGTGTTTCAGTATACTCGGAAATCAATTGGTCGCTGGTTCGATTCCGGCCACTCGGATTTTAGCATTTTAGGTTGCTTTCGCCCTGCGTCGCTTGCACTCTCTTTTGCGCGTCTCTTCGCCTCGCTCGCCCTTTCTATCGGCTTGTTACTGCGTGCGCGCGAGAGTCTGCCGTGTCCTGACCGTATGGCGAGCCTGCGCCCTTCTTGGAGCAACTAAGTCGGTCTCGCCCACCGGAACAAACCCAGCCACAAGGCCTGTCCGCTGCTCACTTTAGTATTCCTGTCGCCACAGCCTAGGCACGCCGTCCACCCTTTTGGAGACGTCGCCCACGGTAGTTGGTCTTGTACGGAGCTACAGTGGTGAAACCCCACCTTGTTTCAGACTCCTGCTAACTACTGAGGTCGTACTGAGGTCGGTCGGAGACCACAATGTTGCCTTTGTTGTCTTGTGGTTTTCTGAGGCAGAGATTTTTCTGCGGACTCGCCAACTTACCTGGCGTGTGCGTGAGCGTGTCGCACACGCCGATGGAAGCGCTAGGTGGCGGTATACGTGGTGGAAGGGTGGATAGGAGAACGGGTCCGTTTGAAGCCCAGAGCACGATTGTACGCATGTTGGTGCGCGTATAAGATTGGCAGGAGGTGCAGGGAGGTTGCAGTAGGGTGCTGTGCGGCGTAGAAGGCGTGGTTGTTGGTGTAGGAGCGTGTGCAGCGATTTGTTGGATTTTGGCGGGGTTGTTGAATTAGGACCGAGTGTAGCTCAGTTGGTAGAGCGATTGACTGTAGTGTTCTATACTGTGTTTCAGTATACTCGGAAATCAATTGGTCGCTGGTTCGATTCCGGCCACTCGGATTTTAGCATTTTAGGTTGCTTTCGCCCTGCGTCGCTTGCACTCTCTTTTGCGCGTCTCTTCGCCTCGCTCGCCCTTTCTATCGGCTTGTTACTGCGTGCGCGCGAGAGTCTGCCGTGTCCTGACCGTATGGCGAGCCTGCGCCCTTCTTGGAGCAACTAAGTCGGTCTCGCCCACCGGAACAAACCCAGCCACAAGGCCTGTCCGCTGCTCACTTTAGTATTCCTGTCGCCACAGCCTAGGCACGCCGTCCACCCTTTTGGAGACGTCGCCCACGGTAGTTGGTCTTGTACGGAGCTACAGTGGTGAAACCCCACCTTGTTTCAGACTCCTGCTAACTACTGAGGTCGTACTGAGGTCGGTCGGAGACCACAATGTTGCCTTTGTTGTCTTGTGGTTTTCTGAGGCAGAGATTTTTCTGCGGACTCGCCAACTTACCTGGCGTGTGCGTGAGCGTGTCGCACACGCCGATGGAAGCGCTAGGTGGCGGTATACGTGGTGGAAGGGTGGATAGGAGAACGGGTCCGTTTGAAGCCCAGAGCACGATTGTACGCATGTTGGTGCGCGTATAAGATTGGCAGGAGGTGCAGGGAGGTTGCAGTAGGGTGCTGTGCGGCGTAGAAGGCGTGGTTGTTGGTGTAGGAGCGTGTGCAGCGATTTGTTGGATTTTGGCGGGGTTGTTGAATTAGGACCGAGTGTAGCTCAGTTGGTAGAGCGATTGACTGTAGTGTTCTATACTGTGTTTCAGTATACTCGGAAATCAATTGGTCGCTGGTTCGATTCCGGCCACTCGGATTTTAGCATTTTAGGTTGCTTTCGCCCTGCGTCGCTTGCACTCTCTTTTGCGCGTCTCTTCGCCTCGCTCGCCCTTTCTATCGGCTTGTTACTGCGTGCGCGCGAGAGTCTGCCGTGTCCTGACCGTATGGCGAGCCTGCGCCCTTCTTGGAGCAACTAAGTCGGTCTCGCCCACCGGAACAAACCCAGCCACAAGGCCTGTCCGCTGCTCACTTTAGTATTCCTGTCGCCACAGCCTAGGCACGCCGTCCACCCTTTTGGAGACGTCGCCCACGGTAGTTGGTCTTGTACGGAGCTACAGTGGTGAAACCCCACCTTGTTTCAGACTCCTGCTAACTACTGAGGTCGTACTGAGGTCGGTCGGAGACCACAATGTTGCCTTTGTTGTCTTGTGGTTTTCTGAGGCAGAGATTTTTCTGCGGACTCGCCAACTTACCTGGCGTGTGCGTGAGCGTGTCGCACACGCCGATGGAAGCGCTAGGTGGCGGTATACGTGGTGGAAGGGTGGATAGGAGAACGGGTCCGTTTGAAGCCCAGAGCACGATTGTACGCATGTTGGTGCGCGTATAAGATTGGCAGGAGGTGCAGGGAGGTTGCAGTAGGGTGCTGTGCGGCGTAGAAGGCGTGGTTGTTGGTGTAGGAGCGTGTGCAGCGATTTGTTGGATTTTGGCGGGGTTGTTGAATTAGGACCGAGTGTAGCTCAGTTGGTAGAGCGATTGACTGTAGTGTTCTATACTGTGTTTCAGTATACTCGGAAATCAATTGGTCGCTGGTTCGATTCCGGCCACTCGGATTTTAGCATTTTAGGTTGCTTTCGCCCTGCGTCGCTTGCACTCTCTTTTGCGCGTCTCTTCGCCTCGCTCGCCCTTTCTATCGGCTTGTTACTGCGTGCGCGCGAGAGTCTGCCGTGTCCTGACCGTATGGCGAGCCTGCGCCCTTCTTGGAGCAACTAAGTCGGTCTCGCCCACCGGAACAAACCCAGCCACAAGGCCTGTCCGCTGCTCACTTTAGTATTCCTGTCGCCACAGCCTAGGCACGCCGTCCACCCTTTTGGAGACGTCGCCCACGGTAGTTGGTCTTGTACGGAGCTACAGTGGTGAAACCCCACCTTGTTTCAGACTCCTGCTAACTACTGAGGTCGTACTGAGGTCGGTCGGAGACCACAATGTTGCCTTTGTTGTCTTGTGGTTTTCTGAGGCAGAGATTTTTCTGCGGACTCGCCAACTTACCTGGCGTGTGCGTGAGCGTGTCGCACACGCCGATGGAAGCGCTAGGTGGCGGTATACGTGGTGGAAGGGTGGATAGGAGAACGGGTCCGTTTGAAGCCCAGAGCACGATTGTACGCATGTTGGTGCGCGTATAAGATTGGCAGGAGGTGCAGGGAGGTTGCAGTAGGGTGCTGTGCGGCGTAGAAGGCGTGGTTGTTGGTGTAGGAGCGTGTGCAGCGATTTGTTGGATTTTGGCGGGGTTGTTGAATTAGGACCGAGTGTAGCTCAGTTGGTAGAGCGATTGACTGTAGTGTTCTATACTGTGTTTCAGTATACTCGGAAATCAATTGGTCGCTGGTTCGATTCCGGCCACTCGGATTTTAGCATTTTAGGTTGCTTTCGCCCTGCGTCGCTTGCACTCTCTTTTGCGCGTCTCTTCGCCTCGCTCGCCCTTTCTATCGGCTTGTTACTGCGTGCGCGCGAGAGTCTGCCGTGTCCTGACCGTATGGCGAGCCTGCGCCCTTCTTGGAGCAACTAAGTCGGTCTCGCCCACCGGAACAAACCCAGCCACAAGGCCTGTCCGCTGCTCACTTTAGTATTCCTGTCGCCACAGCCTAGGCACGCCGTCCACCCTTTTGGAGACGTCGCCCACGGTAGTTGGTCTTGTACGGAGCTACAGTGGTGAAACCCCACCTTGTTTCAGACTCCTGCTAACTACTGAGGTCGTACTGAGGTCGGTCGGAGACCACAATGTTGCCTTTGTTGTCTTGTGGTTTTCTGAGGCAGAGATTTTTCTGCGGACTCGCCAACTTACCTGGCGTGTGCGTGAGCGTGTCGCACACGCCGATGGAAGCGCTAGGTGGCGGTATACGTGGTGGAAGGGTGGATAGGAGAACGGGTCCGTTTGAAGCCCAGAGCACGATTGTACGCATGTTGGTGCGCGTATAAGATTGGCAGGAGGTGCAGGGAGGTTGCAGTAGGGTGCTGTGCGGCGTAGAAGGCGTGGTTGTTGGTGTAGGAGCGTGTGCAGCGATTTGTTGGATTTTGGCGGGGTTGTTGAATTAGGACCGAGTGTAGCTCAGTTGGTAGAGCGATTGACTGTAGTGTTCTATACTGTGTTTCAGTATACTCGGAAATCAATTGGTCGCTGGTTCGATTCCGGCCACTCGGATTTTAGCATTTTAGGTTGCTTTCGCCCTGCGTCGCTTGCACTCTCTTTTGCGCGTCTCTTCGCCTCGCTCGCCCTTTCTATCGGCTTGTTACTGCGTGCGCGCGAGAGTCTGCCGTGTCCTGACCGTATGGCGAGCCTGCGCCCTTCTTGGAGCAACTAAGTCGGTCTCGCCCACCGGAACAAACCCAGCCACAAGGCCTGTCCGCTGCTCACTTTAGTATTCCTGTCGCCACAGCCTAGGCACGCCGTCCACCCTTTTGGAGACGTCGCCCACGGTAGTTGGTCTTGTACGGAGCTACAGTGGTGAAACCCCACCTTGTTTCAGACTCCTGCTAACTACTGAGGTCGTACTGAGGTCGGTCGGAGACCACAATGTTGCCTTTGTTGTCTTGTGGTTTTCTGAGGCAGAGATTTTTCTGCGGACTCGCCAACTTACCTGGCGTGTGCGTGAGCGTGTCGCACACGCCGATGGAAGCGCTAGGTGGCGGTATACGTGGTGGAAGGGTGGATAGGAGAACGGGTCCGTTTGAAGCCCAGAGCACGATTGTACGCATGTTGGTGCGCGTATAAGATTGGCAGGAGGTGCAGGGAGGTTGCAGTAGGGTGCTGTGCGGCGTAGAAGGCGTGGTTGTTGGTGTAGGAGCGTGTGCAGCGATTTGTTGGATTTTGGCGGGGTTGTTGAATTAGGACCGAGTGTAGCTCAGTTGGTAGAGCGATTGACTGTAGTGTTCTATACTGTGTTTCAGTATACTCGGAAATCAATTGGTCGCTGGTTCGATTCCGGCCACTCGGATTTTAGCATTTTAGGTTGCTTTCGCCCTGCGTCGCTTGCACTCTCTTTTGCGCGTCTCTTCGCCTCGCTCGCCCTTTCTATCGGCTTGTTACTGCGTGCGCGCGAGAGTCTGCCGTGTCCTGACCGTATGGCGAGCCTGCGCCCTTCTTGGAGCAACTAAGTCGGTCTCGCCCACCGGAACAAACCCAGCCACAAGGCCTGTCCGCTGCTCACTTTAGTATTCCTGTCGCCACAGCCTAGGCACGCCGTCCACCCTTTTGGAGACGTCGCCCACGGTAGTTGGTCTTGTACGGAGCTACAGTGGTGAAACCCCACCTTGTTTCAGACTCCTGCTAACTACTGAGGTCGTACTGAGGTCGGTCGGAGACCACAATGTTGCCTTTGTTGTCTTGTGGTTTTCTGAGGCAGAGATTTTTCTGCGGACTCGCCAACTTACCTGGCGTGTGCGTGAGCGTGTCGCACACGCCGATGGAAGCGCTAGGTGGCGGTATACGTGGTGGAAGGGTGGATAGGAGAACGGGTCCGTTTGAAGCCCAGAGCACGATTGTACGCATGTTGGTGCGCGTATAAGATTGGCAGGAGGTGCAGGGAGGTTGCAGTAGGGTGCTGTGCGGCGTAGAAGGCGTGGTTGTTGGTGTAGGAGCGTGTGCAGCGATTTGTTGGATTTTGGCGGGGTTGTTGAATTAGGACCGAGTGTAGCTCAGTTGGTAGAGCGATTGACTGTAGTGTTCTATACTGTGTTTCAGTATACTCGGAAATCAATTGGTCGCTGGTTCGATTCCGGCCACTCGGATTTTAGCATTTTAGGTTGCTTTCGCCCTGCGTCGCTTGCACTCTCTTTTGCGCGTCTCTTCGCCTCGCTCGCCCTTTCTATCGGCTTGTTACTGCGTGCGCGCGAGAGTCTGCCGTGTCCTGACCGTATGGCGAGCCTGCGCCCTTCTTGGAGCAACTAAGTCGGTCTCGCCCACCGGAACAAACCCAGCCACAAGGCCTGTCCGCTGCTCACTTTAGTATTCCTGTCGCCACAGCCTAGGCACGCCGTCCACCCTTTTGGAGACGTCGCCCACGGTAGTTGGTCTTGTACGGAGCTACAGTGGTGAAACCCCACCTTGTTTCAGACTCCTGCTAACTACTGAGGTCGTACTGAGGTCGGTCGGAGACCACAATGTTGCCTTTGTTGTCTTGTGGTTTTCTGAGGCAGAGATTTTTCTGCGGACTCGCCAACTTACCTGGCGTGTGCGTGAGCGTGTCGCACACGCCGATGGAAGCGCTAGGTGGCGGTATACGTGGTGGAAGGGTGGATAGGAGAACGGGTCCGTTTGAAGCCCAGAGCACGATTGTACGCATGTTGGTGCGCGTATAAGATTGGCAGGAGGTGCAGGGAGGTTGCAGTAGGGTGCTGTGCGGCGTAGAAGGCGTGGTTGTTGGTGTAGGAGCGTGTGCAGCGATTTGTTGGATTTTGGCGGGGTTGTTGAATTAGGACCGAGTGTAGCTCAGTTGGTAGAGCGATTGACTGTAGTGTTCTATACTGTGTTTCAGTATACTCGGAAATCAATTGGTCGCTGGTTCGAAAGGAAGGACATTGAAGACGGATTGCGATTAAGATTTAGAGCGACAGCGAGTGGAATAGACCCGAATCCTGGAAGACGAGAGAGTACGGCAAGGGCTTCGCGCTCGATCGCGCTGTTGAGGACTTGCCTGGTCGTGATGCGCAAGTTCGGAATAAGTTTCTCACTGACCGAGCTTGACCAGTTGACACGAGACAATTCTGGATTTTCGCTGACGCACCGTTGTCGCCTGGATGACTGGAGATTTTCCGTGGATGTGATTGGCTGCGTGGGTTTGGCAGCTGGCTGTACCCGTGTGGCATGGGATGATTCTGGGGAGGCAGTAACGGTTTTGTGGAAAGATCTGGCATCTTGACGTAGATGGGCCCGACTGGCCGGAAATGTCGCATCCTGGGGATGCATCCCCAGGATGACAAGAGTGCATTCTGTCCGCCCCCGATCTTCTGTGGTGTCGGGATTCGCCAGCGGGGTGGGGCACACTTGTGCTGGCGGCGATGGCAACTTTTGGGTTTGGCCACCGTTAACTTGGAGTCAATGGTGTGGCACACGCGAGACACCCATTCAGTCTTGAGACTGGGTGGTGACGAGCACTCGCTGGCCTCCGCCTACAAGGACAGAACCACTGAGAAGCCGTTCGGTCATCAAAGAGAGTTGGGGTGCACACACTGGAGAGCCGCTGAAACCACACGCACTTATCGGTGACGAGACCCGAACTTAGCCGACGAGATCCGAACCTAACGCAATATCGGGCAGCGAGGAGTCGCCGGTAGTTTGAGCTCTCGCTCACAACGGTCACATTTATATTTGATATTTGTATAGGCGATAGGAATATCGTAGGATGAGATTTTAACGCCCTCTGGGCGACCAAGCAGAACAGATTTTCCCACCAAGTGCAATACCGGCCTCTGGTAAGTCCAAGAAGGTGTCTGGCAGCTTTAGGCGTGAGATGTCTGTCGGTGAACATCTAGTGTAGTAGCTTGTGTTCATCCATCGGTCAGGCCAAGAGATAGGCGTGTGTGGCTTGATTGAGGTATAGTTGGCGGTACTAAGTTATCGTCTGTATTGGGGAGCGCGTGACAGCGACTCATATATTGTCTTACCGTTCGGAGCTTGACTCCGGCGCCCTCGTCTCGGGCTGAAAAGTCCCTGGACCCTCCCTTCTGAGGGCCGACGAGGTTTGAAGTGTAATGAAGAAGCGTGCTGACTCTGCTCGTAGTCAATGGCGCTTGGATTATTTGGTTGGCCTACCGACAACTCACAGCAACACAAGGTCAAGATCAGCCCGGTGTAAGGGATCGGATCTGGGTCTTCAGATTCTATTCCCACTTCTCGTTGAGTCTTTGCGGACGAGACGAGTATTGTGGGTGAAGGAGTATGACAGAAGCAAAAACTGCCGTGTTCCGACACGACACTTCCCTCACGATTGAGTTACCAAAGAACAGATGCAAAGTGTCCTGGAGAACGCATCCCAAGATACCTCGTCTTGCTGCGATCAAGAGATGCCCAAGAAGATTGAGTACCAAGACCCAATACCCCCCAAGATTTCCTGATGTTACGCGCTGGAGGCCGTGAAGTGTGATGAGGTGGCTCCAAATTTCCGAGACCTCACTCATCTGACCGAAAGGTTGTCAACCAGGAAGGAGCCGAGTGAGATGTGGGCTAGGAGCAGCTGCTTGGAGCTACTGTGTCCGGAAGTGGAGCTGGCTCCCGGATTGTACAGACGTCGTGGTTGTTGTACGTGTTGCCGAGTGTCTTGTGGTGGCAGCATGGAGCCGAGTATCGAGTCCTGACGCCCAGGGTCTCGAAGGTGCAGTTGTGCCCAGAAGTGTTGAGGGATGCGAGAGGTGTCCGAGGAAGCGGCGGTTGTGTTCCGGCATCCCAGAGTTTGCTTTCGGAGTCCCAGTGTGAGTTCCCGGTGTGAGTTCCCAGATCCGAAGATGATGACCTGGAGTAGCGGTTGGTGCAGTGAATTCCAGGGCGGTGTGTGTGATTCTGGATCGTGTGCTCGGATCCCGGACTTTGGTCTGGGATCCCAAGTTTGGTGCTGTTCCCGGATGTGGTGTCACGGATTCCAGCGTGGAGTATTGGATCCCAGTTATGCATTTCGAATGTCAGCATGACAGCAGGTGGCCAGTTCGTCGAAGGGTCATACTGACTGAAGTGAAGTGGTACATCTCAGGTGGCGACCCCCTGCCTGACCAGGATGGTGGCTGGTCGACGGACCAATGAGGTCCCGAATTCGTGTCGACAGCAGCGACTCCAGGTTGAGTGTGGAATTTCGGCCAATGTTTGGATGCCGTGAGGTTGAAGTCTCCTGGCTTGGATTTAGTTCGAGCATCCCTATGTCTTCTCTGACTTCAAAGTGTAGCTATTAGTGGCGGAGCCGGCGCTCTATCTTTGTAGGTGTAACAGGGTTACACAGGCTGGTGTAATTGGGTACACCAGATATACGTGTATAGCCGAACTATACACGGACAAGTATACGGCAAGCCTTCTGTGTGTGCGCGTCACATACACAGTCAACAATCATTTCGAGCCGCCAATGGCACAAACATTGGCGGGCGCTAAGCGCACTGCTATTGGTGGAAAGGGGCACATTTCCACCAACCAAACGCATACATAAGGGCCGGAGCGTGAGAGCCAACCATGGCTTCACCTCCGTAGATACATAAGTCATTTAGATAGGTTTGCTAAGGGCCCGCCACGCGGCGGGCTTCCATTCAATTCAGTTTTTCTACTTTCAAGTTAAAGTTTCGGTCTTTTGCTTAGAAATACACGGGGACGTGTATTTCTACTTGCATACAAAGTCTAAGTAACTTACGCTTCCTCAAAAGCGCATACTAGTGTATGCTAAAGAAACAGAGCGCGTCTCGCCCTGTTTCACCTGGTAGCACTTTGTAGTCCGTCCAACGCCTACAGAGTTAGCCAAATGGATGCATTTGGCTATGGAGACGAAAACCCTTCGTCAGGCGGTGCCCTGCCTGACGGAGCTCCAAGCGCGGGTCCTCCCCGCATCACGAGGGAGGACTGCCCCCACCTGAGCGATCAGCAGTGGGAGGCACTGCTACGACTCTCGCGAGTCGTAGGTGAGTCCACCGTGGCAGCGATGCTACGGTCGCTGCCACCAAGCGAGCACCATGTAGTCGTGGTCGACTACATGGACAAGGAACGCCAACAGAAGGAGGCGTCAGCCCCTTCTCGCGTTGAGTCACTGAAGGTGTCAGTGACTCCGTTCTCGGGTGGCCAGAACGAGCCTCTTCTGCGATGGCTCGTAGAACTGGAGACAGCAATTGCTGCTCGACGGATCCGGGATCCGTCGCTCCAAGTTGCGTACGCCATGTCGTGTCTGACTGGACGAGCCAGACACTGGGCGTACGGAAGACGTCTTACGGACAGTACGTGCTGGAGCACGTACGAAGACTTCAAGCGCGAGCTCAAGCTAGCGTTTGAGCCGCCTGAATCCGAGTTCAGGTCGAGGGCGGAGTTCCTCGACCTGCGTCAAGGCAAGCGCGACGTGTTGGCTTACGCCCAACACGCGAGGTACTTGGTGTCGAGTATCGTCAATCATCCGATTGACGAGGCGACACAAGTAGTCACCTTCATGAAGGGACTGAAGGATGGGCCTGTGAAGACCTATCTCTTCCGAGAGTACCCGAGTACTCTCGAGCAAGCCATTCGGCTTGCGTCGCAGGAAGAGTTTAGCCTGCACCAGGCTAAGCTCCACGCGGACACGCCAGGGGCGCCACGTCCGCGTGCAAGACCCATGGGCGGTCCAGAGCCCATGGACCTATCCAGTGCGTCTGCTGGCAGGCAGCAGACGGAGCCGCGCAGAGGCGCGGGACGGTGTTTCCGGTGTGGAAACACCGGCCACTTCGCACGCGAGTGTGTAGCAGGCCCGGGGCCTGCTGCCCGCGATACGTCGCATCGTGCCACACGTGGCACGTCGTATCGCGCCAACGGGGATCGTTGGCGCGGACGACCAAAAAACGCTGGAAGCCAGTAGGGGCGGGGCGCCCTACTGGTGTAGTCACACATGCCGATGTCGGGCATGTGACGGCTACAGCCCCTTGTGGTGCCGGACACCACAGCAAGCGTCAGGATGATCAAGCAGGACTGATCATCCTGGAAGTCGCGGTGCATGGGAGGCCCATGCACGCGCTAGTCGATTCGGGTGCGTCGAACAACTTTGTTCGACTGCAAAGCCTGAGGGCTATGAACGCCGAGGAGAAGACGACTCCTCGAAGTGAGTTGGTGGTGCGCCTGGCGACAGGCGCAACCGTGAAAACGCGCAAGCGAACTGTATCAGTTCGCTTTGGCTGTGAAGGCCGGGCCTTCACTGAGGACTTTATCGTCCTGGATCTAGACGATAAGTTCGACATGATACTGGGCATGCCGTGGCTCAAACGCCATGCCCCAGTGATAGACTGGAAGTCCCAGTCTATAGTCTCTTACGGCTTCGAGGACGCATGCGTCCTCGATTCGGCAGATAGCGCGACAGAGAGCGATGGCCCTGACAGCGCTGCGAGTGCGTCGCGCAGTAAACGCGACGTGAGCGAGGTCACCCTCGCTCAGCCAAGCCAAGACTGCGCGTCGACCGTAAAGGCCGACGCGCTCAAGACGAGGACGGAAGACGACCGGGACGCTTCCTCGCCTGTGCCCGGGGCACAGGCAAATCGACGAAAGGTGGGTGCACTCCGGGAGCGCACCCTCTCCCAAACCGGGTTTGGAAGAAACGCCTCGCAGGCCGGGCCTGCGAGAGCCAATATCAAGAAGAACCCTTTCCGGACGGGGTCCGGAAAGGCAAGAATACAGAAGAACCCGTCTCGGGCCGGGCCCGAGGCGAAGCACCAAGAGAAGACGCTTCCTCAAACCGGGTTTGAGGAGTCAAGGATCAAGGCATCTCGACGGGCCGGGCCCGTCGAAGAAAAAGATATGGGTCGAAACCAGGCCGGGCCTGGCACCCATCATCGCGGCAAGGGTCGCGATGTGAGGAGTGAAGCTGACTCCTCACTTTTGAATCGGGCCGGGCCCCGACGGGAAGAGATCGCCTCCCCGTCGCAAGAGCGCGCTACACCTAAGGGTGTAGCTGATGCGGTTGCGTCACCCGCAAGGGGTGATGTCACGTACGAGAGAGTGAATGCGTTAACGCAAACACTCTCGGGCGTCAAGTGTCAGGAGCTGACACTTGAGGGTCCTCCGAGCACTGCCTCGGAGTTGACAGCGCTGGAAGTGCAGAGCTGGAAGGGCTTTGCACGGGATCTACGCGCCGGGCGCGTAGAGCAAGTATGCATCCTCACCGCGCGTGAGGATGCCGAGATCACAGTGGAGCTCGAGGACCTGCGGCAGGTCCTCGTCAAGCATCCTGAGGGCGACACTGCCCTCAGCGCCAAGACCAAGAAGGACCGCTTTGCCGAGCAAAGCTGGGACTCGCTCAAGGCGAGTCCCTATTACGATGTGCTCAGGGAATACGCGGACGTATTCCCTGATGAGGTTCCCGCGGAGCTTCCGCGGGACAAGGGCATTCAGCACGAGATTGATCTCGTGCCGGGGACGAAGTACTGCGTCACGCGACAGTGGCCACTGCCGCGTGAGCAGGTCCAAGCCATTGACGAGTTCTTCGAAGCTCGTCGGCGCGCGGGGCAAGTGCGGGAAAGCAAGTCCCCGCACAGTGCTCCGACGTTCTGCGTCAAGAAGGCGCAGGGCGGATGGCGCATTGTCCACGCGTTCAACAAGTTGAACGAGGCAACGATACCGGCGCAGACGCCGATACCGCGAAAAGATGTGATCATCGATTCGATGAGCAAGAGCACCGTGTTCAGTGCTCTTGACTTAAGAGATGGTTTCTACCAAATCTTAATGCGTGAGGAGGACATCCCCTTCACAGCTGTAAGCACGCCAAGCGGCATGCTTTGGGAGTGGCTGGTGATGCCACAGGGGCTGAAGAACGCCCCTGCGACGTTCAACAGGTGCGTCACACACCTGTTGCGATCGATTCGCGACTTCGCGCCGACGTACTTCGACGACGTGTTCGCCCACAGCCAGGCTGTGGGCGGGAAGACCGCCACAGAGATGCACAGGGAGCATCTCCGTCGTCTGCTCGCGCTGATGCGTGAGCACAAGCTATATGCAAACTTGAAGAAGTGCATATTTGGTGCATCCGAGATTCCGGTTCTCGGATGTCTTGTCGGCAAAGACGGAGTCCGCCCCGATCCTGAGAAGGTCAGGGTCGTCAACGAGTGGCCTGCGCCCTCGAACGCCAAGGAACTGAGGCAGTTCCTTGGGCTGGCCACGTACTTGTGCAAGTACGTGCACGATTACGCTGGGCGCATTCGCCCACTGTCACGTCTCCTGAAGAAGGACACGGAGTGGCAGTGGTCTGCTGAGTGTCAGCAGGCTTTCGATTCAGTCAAGCAGGGCTTGACTGAGGCGCCGGTCTTGGCCATCGCTGACCAAGACCGCCCGTTCCACGTGGTGTGCGATGCATCCGATTATGCTATCGGATGCGCGCTGATGCAGCACGATCACGACGGTCGTGATTGAAACAGGGCGAGACGCGCTCTGTTTCTTTAGCATACACTAGTATGCGCTTTTGAGGAAGCGTAAGTTACTTAGACTTTGTATGCAAGTAGAAATACACGTCCCCGTGTATTTCTAAGCAAAAGACCGAAACTTTAACTTGAAAGTAGAAAACTGAATTGAATGGAAGCCCGCCGCGTGGCGGGCCCTTAGCAAACCTATCTAAATGACTTATGTATCTACGGAGGTGAAGCCATGGTTGGCTCTCACGCTCCGGCCCTTATGTATGCGTTTGGCTGGTGGAAATGTGCCCCTTTCCACCAATAGCAGTGCGCTTAGCGCCCGCCAATGTTTGTGCCATTGGCGGCTCGAAATGATTGTTGACTGTGTATGTGACGCGCACACACAGAAGGCTTTCCGTATACTTGTCCGTGTATAGTTCGGCTATACACGTATATCTGGTGTACCCAATTACACCAGCCTGTGTAACCCTGTTACACTACCCCCCTCTTTAAACACGAATATCGCGTCTGAGAGGTAACGGTGACCACACATCAATCTGTGGTCACTCCCTGTTTTCTCGCGTCTCGAGAAAACACTCCGCGCCCATTCCACAATGAGCGCGTCAAGTCCCAAGGCCCCCACAAGCCCCGCAAGCTCCGCCGCCGCCGGTGGGGACTTCCCACCGGTCACCAAGTTGTCTGTGAGCGATTATCGCTCACAGCTCGCGATCAAGCAGGCCGAGCGGGCTGCTGCGAAGCCTGATGCTGCTGGGGATCCAGCAGCAAGCGAGTCAAGTGTGACGCAGCCTGTGAAGGCTGCGTCTTCAAGCGATATGCCGCCTGCGAAGGCAGCGCTCACCGGATCCCCTGGATCCGGTGCTACGAGTGAGGCACAGCCTGCGAAGGCTGTGCCAGGCGAATCTCTAAGGCCCGAGGCGATGGATGTGGATCTAGATGATTCACATCTAGACCCAGAGCTCGCTGTCGACTACGGCAGCGAGGGGATCGAAGACGACGAGGAGTTGGAAGACTCCTCGTCAGAGTTGAAGGTTGCCGCGCCCGCTGAGGGCCAGCATGCTGCTTCAGAGAGCCCCGTATCGGGCTCTCGCCGCCAGCGCGACGTCGCGCTGGAAGAAGGTGAAGTCGCGCGCCCGAAGCGCGCGCGCTCGGACGTGTCAAGCTCGGCGGAGGCTACCTCCGCCGCAAGTGGTTCTTCAACGCCGGCAGATTTGCCGGCGGGGCGTCGTGCTGCTCGCGCGTCCGATCCGACGCCGTGGATGTTGACATCCACGGCGATCCAGAAGCTGCGCTACAGCGACGAGGGGGCTGCTGCCGAGCCCGTCTCTCTCTTCGATGATCGTCCGATCATCGACGATAAGATCGCGGGCCAGCTCCATCTCGGAGCTGACACTGCTGAGCGACGCGATTACTTCGCGTCGCTATACCTGGCGTCGCGTTACTACAAGAACGCGCGCCGTGGTCCTCAGAGCAAGGTCTCTGAGACTCATGCTCTGGCACAGGGCTGGAACCAGTTCGTGTCGAACTGGAACGCGAACCCCGACTTGTATCGGTACCGTCTTGAACGGCACCGCACTCGCTATTATGAGCATAATAGCACAGGTCGCGTGGTGCATCTGCACAACATGTGTGCAGATGCGGGCATCCCCTGCGCGGTTCCGCGCAGGGAGCATTGTCCAGTCTGTCCGCAGGATGCGGACAGACTATCCGAGAGTGATGTCATGGGGTACATGCGCATCCGTGTACCCGAGAAGGTGACCAAGTGGCGCGAGAGGGTGTTCCCCGACGCGCGTGTCACCTTTCCACCGCCCAGTCAAACCTTGTGGTTTGACGACGTCTCTGGGAAGTGGATCACTGAGTCGAGGGTTACCCCCGACTCGGCCGTAGGTGGTGGCGCTGTTCGTACGCCATCACCATTTCCGGAACGTCCATCACAAGGACGTTCCGCGGCTCCCAGGAGTCGTGTTGGGGAGGCCATCCTCTCCAACGACATCGAAAACGACGCTGACCTTGGTCGGCGCGTGGCTCCTGGTGAGCTACAATTCGCTCGACAATCCAGCGAATTGAGCCGTCTGCAGCCCGCAAGGGCGCAGGCGGTGGGGGGAAGACGTCGCACCCCGGATCAGCCACGCTCGGCTGATCCGATTGTTGGTCGCCTTGAGGCGGATCACGCGGCCTTCCGCGAGGCCGCGTGGAAGACGATCGCTGACCAGGGTCAGCTGATCTCGAACCTCTCCTCGCAAGTGGAGAGTGCTCGGAGCACCGCTGCCGATGCTCTTTCTCGAGCTGCTGAGCTCGAGAAGAAGTTCGCGAAGCTCGTGGAGAGCGTCGGGATGCGCCCTTCGCGGTCCGCTGCGAAGGGGTCTTCTGATGACGACCACTAGGTGGGCCGTCAGGCTCCGGCGTGCTCGTTTCCAACGAGCTCGCAGGCGTATCATGCTCATGATACGCCTTCAGCCGCCCAACGTAGAACGTTGGGTGCAGTCGCATGCTGGACGGTATGTCCAGCGTGTATGCTGTGCCTTGGCGGTGCAAGACACGGAAGGGGCCGATGAAGCGTGGAGCGAGCTTGCTCGCTCCAAAGTCCGAGACTGCATGTCTAGGCAGGTTTTGCGTAGACAGTAAAACTAATGAATTCCTTTTGAACTCACTAATGTTGTTCCTTGACTTCTTGTCCGCGTTCATCTTCTGTCGATCGACAGAAGATGCAATAGCATCACGGACAAACCGCATGACGGCTTGTCTGCTTTGGACAAAGTCCCTTGCATCGACATTGGTCGTCTCGACCAATGTGACATCGCTTGACCTCGTGCCATGCACGAGGTGTCTTTCGTCTTGAACGTCCGCAGGTGCTGCGGACGTGGCCTTGTTCGTCATCGAAGTGACGTCGCCCGGCGACGTCACAGCCTTCGTCACTTGGGATCTCCCGGTGTCCGTCTCTGAGACGGACACGTCATCGTCCGTCACGTCTGCTCTTGAGGCAGACGTGGGACGATCCTTGGCTTGTCGCTTCGCTCCCAGAGCGAGGCGGTCTTGGTCTTGCCTTGGCGCGTCCGTGCCCGGCACGGAGGCGGTGTCATCTGCGACGCCCGCACCCGGTGCGGACGTGATGTTCTCCATTCGCTGACGCGCTGCGTCAGCTCGCGTCACAGCGGCCAACGAATCCTCGTTGGCTGCAGCTTTTGCTGCGGCATTTTCATGTGAGTGCGCTTCACTCGCATTTCCTCCCCCACTCAAGGGAGCTGTCACCCCGCCGAGGGTGGCAGGGACACGTGGATGCCGCATGGCATTCACGAAGAACGGTGTATGCCCCGTAGAGGCATGCACCGAGTTGTTGATGGCGAACTCCGCCATCGGCAAACAGTCGCTCCACTCGGTGAACGAGTGGGCGTAAGTCTTGAGGATGTCACCGAGCACGCGGTTCACGCGCTCGGTCTGACCATCGGTCTGAGGATGATCGGCTGTCGACATCGACAGTCGCGTGCCAAGGAGGGCGAAGACCTCCTTCCAGAAAGCGGCCGTGAACCGAGGGTCACGGTCCGATACGATCTCGCGGGGCATCCCGTGAGATCGGAAGATAAGATCAACAAACAGACGAGCCGTCTGTTTGGATGTGACCTGTGCTGGCACCGCAGCAAGATGCACCATCTTGCTGAAGCGGTCGACAAAGACCGCTATGCCAGTCCGACGCTTGGCGTCGGGCGGCAACCCGAAGATGAAGTCCATACTAATGGACTCCCAACACTCTGCCGGGATTGGCAGAGATTGCAGCGGTGCTTGTGAAGCCAATGTCGGCTTCACACGTTGGCACGCTTCGCAAGCACGAACGTACTTGCGCACCCACTTGTACTGGCGCGGCCAGTAGAAGTCACGCGAGAGAAGCAGGTACGTCTTCTCTCGGCCCGGATGCCCCGCCCATGGGGCATCGTGATACTCGTAGATGACCCGCAACCGCAGGTCATAGTCGTTTGGGACGACGATGCGTGCAGCATCGTCGTCAGCTGTGCTATAAAGCAGCAGCCCATCGTGTGCGCTGTATCGGTGCACATTCGAACGCAGATGTGGAGGCAGCGCTCGACGCCCGGCGTCGGTCGGCTCCTTCACATAATCCAGCAGGCGCTTGACGTCGTCGTCAAGCGCATACGCCTTACGCACGTCATCGAGCAGCGATGACGTGGGCACACTGCTTCGCTCAACGCCAATGGCGTTGACATCAACTACCTTGTAGTTGTAATCCGGTCGACGCGAGAGCGCGTCGGCCACCACGTTGAGTCTTCCAGGTTTGTACTCAACCTGGAAGTTGTATTCCGCGAAGAATGACAGCCACCGTGCCATTCTTTGAGAGAGGTGCGGCGACTTCACAGCCGTCCGCAACGATGCGTGGTCCGTATAGACCACGAACGGTTTATCTCCGAGGAGATAGACACGGAACTTCGCCAGTGCGTACTTCATGGCAAGGAGCTCCTTGTCATGCACTGGATAGTTGCGCTCAGCTTGCTTAAGCTGACGCGAGTGATAGCAGATTACACGATCACGACCGTCGTGATCGTGCTGCATCAGCGCGCATCCGATAGCATAATCGGATGCATCGCACACCACGTGGAACGGGCGGTCTTGGTCAGCGATGGCCAAGACCGGCGCCTCAGTCAAGCCCTGCTTGACTGAATCGAAAGCCTGCTGACACTCAGCAGACCACTGCCACTCCGTGTCCTTCTTCAGGAGACGTGACAGTGGGCGAATGCGCCCAGCGTAATCGTGCACGTACTTGCACAAGTACGTGGCCAGCCCAAGGAACTGCCTCAGTTCCTTGGCGTTCGAGGGCGCAGGCCACTCGTTGACGACCCTGACCTTCTCAGGATCGGGGCGGACTCCGTCTTTGCCGACAAGACATCCGAGAACCGGAATCTCGGATGCACCAAATATGCACTTCTTCAAGTTTGCATATAGCTTGTGCTCACGCATCAGCGCGAGCAGACGACGGAGATGCTCCCTGTGCATCTCTGTGGCGGTCTTCCCGCCCACAGCCTGGCTGTGGGCGAACACGTCGTCGAAGTACGTCGGCGCGAAGTCGCGAATCGATCGCAACAGGTGTGTGACGCACCTGTTGAACGTCGCAGGGGCGTTCTTCAGCCCCTGTGGCATCACCAGCCACTCCCAAAGCATGCCGCTTGGCGTGCTTACAGCTGTGAAGGGGATGTCCTCCTCACGCATTAAGATTTGGTAGAAACCATCTCTTAAGTCAAGAGCACTGAACACGGTGCTCTTGCTCATCGAATCGATGATCACATCTTTTCGCGGTATCGGCGTCTGCGCCGGTATCGTTGCCTCGTTCAACTTGTTGAACGCGTGGACAATGCGCCATCCGCCCTGCGCCTTCTTGACGCAGAACGTCGGAGCACTGTGCGGGGACTTGCTTTCCCGCACTTGCCCCGCGCGCCGACGAGCTTCGAAGAACTCGTCAATGGCTTGGACCTGCTCACGCGGCAGTGGCCACTGTCGCGTGACGCAGTACTTCGTCCCCGGCACGAGATCAATCTCGTGCTGAATGCCCTTGTCCCGCGGAAGCTCCGCGGGAACCTCATCAGGGAATACGTCCGCGTATTCCCTGAGCACATCGTAATAGGGACTCGCCTTGAGCGAGTCCCAGCTTTGCTCGGCAAAGCGGTCCTTCTTGGTCTTGGCGCTGAGGGCAGTGTCGCCCTCAGGATGCTTGACGAGGACCTGCCGCAGGTCCTCGAGCTCCACTGTGATCTCGGCATCCTCACGCGCGGTGAGGATGCATACTTGCTCTACGCGCCCGGCGCGTAGATCCCGTGCAAAGCCCTTCCAGCTCTGCACTTCCAGCGCTGTCAACTCCGAGGCAGTGCTCGGAGGACCCTCAAGTGTCAGCTCCTGACACTTGACGCCCGAGAGTGTTTGCGTTAACGCATTCACTCTCTCGTACGTGACGTCACCCCTTGCGGGTGACGCAACCACGTCAGCTACACCCTTAGGCGTATCGCGCTCTTGCGACGGGGAGGCGATCTCTTCCCGTCGGGGCCCGGCCCGATTCAAAAGTGAGGAGTCAGCTTCACTCCTCACATCGCGACCCTTGCCGCGATGATGGGTGCCAGGCCCGGCCTGGTTTCGACCCATATCTTTTTCTTCGACGGGCCCGGCCCGTCGAGATGCCTTGATCCTTGACTCCTCAAACCCGGTTTGAGGAGGCGTCTTCTCTTGGTGCTTCGCCTCGGGCCCGGCCCGAGACGGGTTCTTCTGTATTCTTGCCTTTCCGGACCCCGTCCGGAAAGGGTTCTTCTTGATATTGGCTCTCGCAGGCCCGGCCTGCGAGGCGTTTCTTCCAAACCCGGTTTGGGAGAGGGTGCGCTCCCGGAGTGCACCCACCTTTCGTCGATTTGCCTGTGCCCCGGGCACAGGCGAGGAAGCGTCCCGGTCGTCTTCCGTCCTCGTCTTGAGCGCGTCGGCCTTTACGGTCGACGCGCAGTCTTGGCTTGGCTGAGCGAGGGTGACCTCGCTCACGTCGCGTTTACTGCGCGACGCACTCGCAGCGCTGTCAGGGCCATCGCTCTCTGTCGCGCTATCTGCCGAATCGAGGACGCATGCGTCCTCGAAGCCGTAAGAGACTATAGACTGGGACTTCCAGTCTATCACTGGGGCATGGCGTTTGAGCCACGGCATGCCCAGTATCATGTCGAACTTATCGTCTAGATCCAGGACGATAAAGTCCTCAGTGAAGGCCCGGCCTTCACAGCCAAAGCGAACTGATACAGTTCGCTTGCGCGTTTTCACGGTTGCTCCTGTCGCCAGGCGCACCACCAACTCACTTCGAGGAGTCGTCTTCTCCTCGGCGTTCATAGCCCTCAGGCTTTGCAGTCGAACAAAGTTGTTCGATGCACCCGAATCGACTAGCGCGTGCATGGGCCTCCCATGCACCGCGACTTCCAGGATGATCAGCCCTGCTTGATCATCCTGACGCTTGCTGTGGTGTCCGGCACCACAAGGGGCTGTAGCCGTCACATGCCCGACATCGGCATGTGTGACTACACCAGTAGGGCGCCCCGCCCCTACTGGCTTCCAGCGTTTTTTGGTCGTCCGCGCCAACGATCCCCGTTGGCGCGATACGACGTGCCACGTGTGGCACGATACGACGTATCGCGAGCAGCAGGCCCCGGGCCTGCTACACACTCACGTGCGAAGTGGCCGGTGTTTCCACACCGGAAACACCGTCCCGCGCCTCTGCGCGGCTCCGTCTGCTGCCTGCCAGCAGACGCACTGGATAGGTCCATGGGCTCTGGACCGCCCATGGGTCTTGCACGCGGACGTGGCGCCCCTGGCGTGTCCGCGTGGAGCTTAGCCTGGTGCAGGCTAAACTCTTCCTGCGACGCAAGCCGAATGGCTTGCTCGAGAGTACTCGGGTACTCTCGGAAGAGATAGGTCTTCACAGGCCCATCCTTCAGTCCCTTCATGAAGGTGACTACTTGTGTCGCCTCGTCAATCGGATGATTGACGATACTCGACACCAAGTACCTCGCGTGTTGGGCGTAAGCCAACACGTCGCGCTTGCCTTGACGCAGGTCGAGGAACTCCGCCCTCGACCTGAACTCGGATTCAGGCGGCTCAAACGCTAGCTTGAGCTCGCGCTTGAAGTCTTCGTACGTGCTCCAGCACGTACTGTCCGTAAGACGTCTTCCGTACGCCCAGTGTCTGGCTCGTCCAGTCAGACACGACATGGCGTACGCAACTTGGAGCGACGGATCCCGGATCCGTCGAGCAGCAATTGCTGTCTCCAGTTCTACGAGCCATCGTAGAAGAGGCTCGTTCTGGCCACCCGAGAACGGAGTCACTGACACCTTCAGTGACTCAACGCGAGAAGGGGCTGACGCCTCCTTCTGTTGGCGTTCCTTGTCCATGTAGTCGACCACGACTACATGGTGCTCGCTTGGTGGCAGCGACCGTAGCATCGCTGCCACGGTGGACTCACCTACGACTCGCGAGAGTCGTAGCAGTGCCTCCCACTGCTGATCGCTCAGGTGGGGGCAGTCCTCCCTCGTGATGCGGGGAGGACCCGCGCTTGGAGCTCCGTCAGGCAGGGCACCGCCTGACGAAGGGTTTTCGTCTCCATAGCCAAATGCATCCATTTGGCTAACTCTGTAGGCGTTGGACGGACTACAAAGTGCTACCAGGTGAAACAGGGCGAGACGCGCTCTGTTTCTTTAGCATACACTAGTATGCGCTTTTGAGGAAGCGTAAGTTACTTAGACTTTGTATGCAAGTAGAAATACACGTCCCCGTGTATTTCTAAGCAAAAGACCGAAACTTTAACTTGAAAGTAGAAAACTGAATTGAATGGAAGCCCGCCGCGTGGCGGGCCCTTAGCAAACCTATCTAAATGACTTATGTATCTACGGAGGTGAAGCCATGGTTGGCTCTCACGCTCCGGCCCTTATGTATGCGTTTGGCTGGTGGAAATGTGCCCCTTTCCACCAATAGCAGTGCGCTTAGCGCCCGCCAATGTTTGTGCCATTGGCGGCTCGAAATGATTGTTGACTGTGTATGTGACGCGCACACACAGAAGGCTTGCCGTATACTTGTCCGTGTATAGTTCGGCTATACACGTATATCTGGTGTACCCAATTACACCAGCCTGTGTAACCCTGTTACAGTGATCGTGTAATCTGCTATCACTCGCGTCAGCTTAAGCAAGCTGAGCGCAACTATCCAGTGCATGACAAGGAGCTCCTTGCCATGAAGTACGCACTGGCGAAGTTCCGTGTCTATCTCCTCGGAGATAAACCGTTCGTGGTCTATACGGACCACGCATCGTTGCGGACGGCTGTGAAGTCGCCGCACCTCTCTCAAAGAATGGCACGGTGGCTGTCATTCTTCGCGGAATACAACTTCCAGGTTGAGTACAAACCTGGAAGACTCAACGTGGTGGCCGACGCGCTCTCGCGTCGACCGGATTACAACTACAAGGTAATTGATGTCAACGCCATTGGCGTTGAGCGAAGCAGTGTGCCCACGTCATCGCTGCTCGATGACGTGCGTAAGGCGTATGCGCTTGACGACGACGTCAAGCGCCTGCTGGATTATGTGAAGGAGCCGACCGACGCCGGGCGTCGAGCGCTGCCTCCACATCTGCGTTCGAATGTGCACCGATACAGCGCACACGATGGGCTGCTGCTTTATAGCACAGCTGACGACGATGCTGCACGCATCGTCGTCCCAAACGACTATGACCTGCGGTTGCGGGTCATCTACGAGTATCACGATGCCCCATGGGCGGGGCATCCGGGCCGAGAGAAGACGTACCTGCTTCTCTCGCGTGACTTCTACTGGCCGCGCCAGTACAAGTGGGTGCGCAAGTACGTTCGTGCTTGCGAAGCGTGCCAACGTGTGAAGCCGACATTGGCTTCACAAGCACCGCTGCAATCTCTGCCAATCCCGGCAGAGTGTTGGGAGTCCATTAGTATGGACTTCATCTTCGGGTTGCCGCCCGACGCCAAGCGTCGGACTGGCATAGCGGTCTTTGTCGACCGCTTCAGCAAGATGGTGCATCTTGCTGCGGTGCCAGCACAGGTCACATCCAAACAGACGGCTCGTCTGTTTGTTGATCTTATCTTCCGATCTCACGGGATGCCCCGCGAGATCGTATCGGACCGTGACCCTCGGTTCACGGCCGCTTTCTGGAAGGAGGTCTTCGCCCTCCTTGGCACGCGACTGTCGATGTCGACAGCCGATCATCCTCAGACCGATGGTCAGACCGAGCGCGTGAACCGCGTGCTCGGTGACATCCTCAAGACTTACGCCCACTCGTTCACCGAGTGGAGCGACTGTTTGCCGATGGCGGAGTTCGCCATCAACAACTCGGTGCATGCCTCTACGGGGCATACACCGTTCTTCGTGAATGCCATGCGGCATCCACGTGTCCCTGCCACCCTCGGCGGGGTGACAGCTCCCTTGAGTGGGGGAGGAAATGCGAGTGAAGCGCACTCACATGAAAATGCCGCAGCAAAAGCTGCAGCCAACGAGGATTCGTTGGCCGCTGTGACGCGAGCTGACGCAGCGCGTCAGCGAATGGAGAACATCACGTCCGCACCGGGTGCGGGCGTCGCAGATGACACCGCCTCCGTGCCGGGCACGGACGCGCCAAGGCAAGACCAAGACCGCCTCGCTCTGGGAGCGAAGCGACAAGCCAAGGATCGTCCCACGTCTGCCTCAAGAGCAGACGTGACGGACGATGACGTGTCCGTCTCAGAGACGGACACCGGGAGATCCCAAGTGACGAAGGCTGTGACGTCGCCGGGCGACGTCACTTCGATGACGAACAAGGCCACGTCCGCAGCACCTGCGGACGTTCAAGACGAAAGACACCTCGTGCATGGCACGAGGTCAAGCGATGTCACATTGGTCGAGACGACCAATGTCGATGCAAGGGACTTTGTCCAAAGCAGACAAGCCGTCATGCGGTTTGTCCGTGATGCTATTGCATCTTCTGTCGATCGACAGAAGATGAACGCGGACAAGAAGTCAAGGAACAACATTAGTGAGTTCAAAAGGAATTCATTAGTTTTACTGTCTACGCAAAACCTGCCTAGACATGCAGTCTCGGACTTTGGAGCGAGCAAGCTCGCTCCACGCTTCATCGGCCCCTTCCGTGTCTTGCACCGCCAAGGCACAGCATACACGCTGGACATACCGTCCAGCATGCGACTGCACCCAACGTTCTACGTTGGGCGGCTGAAGGCGTATCATGAGCATGATACGCCTGCGAGCTCGTTGGAAACGAGCACGCCGGAGCCTGACGGCCCACCTAGTGGTCGTCATCAGAAGACCCCTTCGCAGCGGACCGCGAAGGGCGCATCCCGACGCTCTCCACGAGCTTCGCGAACTTCTTCTCGAGCTCAGCAGCTCGAGAAAGAGCATCGGCAGCGGTGCTCCGAGCACTCTCCACTTGCGAGGAGAGGTTCGAGATCAGCTGACCCTGGTCAGCGATCGTCTTCCACGCGGCCTCGCGGAAGGCCGCGTGATCCGCCTCAAGGCGACCAACAATCGGATCAGCCGAGCGTGGCTGATCCGGGGTGCGACGTCTTCCCCCCACCGCCTGCGCCCTTGCGGGCTGCAGACGGCTCAATTCGCTGGATTGTCGAGCGAATTGTAGCTCACCAGGAGCCACGCGCCGACCAAGGTCAGCGTCGTTTTCGATGTCGTTGGAGAGGATGGCCTCCCCAACACGACTCCTGGGAGCCGCGGAACGTCCTTGTGATGGACGTTCCGGAAATGGTGATGGCGTACGAACAGCGCCACCACCTACGGCCGAGTCGGGGGTAACCCTCGACTCAGTGATCCACTTCCCAGAGACGTCGTCAAACCACAAGGTTTGACTGGGCGGTGGAAAGGTGACACGCGCGTCGGGGAACACCCTCTCGCGCCACTTGGTCACCTTCTCGGGTACACGGATGCGCATGTACCCCATGACATCACTCTCGGATAGTCTGTCCGCATCCTGCGGACAGACTGGACAATGCTCCCTGCGCGGAACCGCGCAGGGGATGCCCGCATCTGCACACATGTTGTGCAGATGCACCACGCGACCTGTGCTATTATGCTCATAATAGCGAGTGCGGTGCCGTTCAAGACGGTACCGATACAAGTCGGGGTTCGCGTTCCAGTTCGACACGAACTGGTTCCAGCCCTGTGCCAGAGCATGAGTCTCAGAGACCTTGCTCTGAGGACCACGGCGCGCGTTCTTGTAGTAACGCGACGCCAGGTATAGCGACGCGAAGTAATCGCGTCGCTCAGCAGTGTCAGCTCCGAGATGGAGCTGGCCCGCGATCTTATCGTCGATGATCGGACGATCATCGAAGAGAGAGACGGGCTCGGCAGCAGCCCCCTCGTCGCTGTAGCGCAGCTTCTGGATCGCCGTGGATGTCAACATCCACGGCGTCGGATCGGACGCGCGAGCAGCACGACGCCCCGCCGGCAAATCTGCCGGCGTTGAAGAACCACTTGCGGCGGAGGTAGCCTCCGCCGAGCTTGACACGTCCGAGCGCGCGCGCTTCGGGCGCGCGACTTCACCTTCTTCCAGCGCGACGTCGCGCTGGCGGCGAGAGCCCGATACGGGGCTCTCTGAAGCAGCATGCTGGCCCTCAGCGGGCGCGGCAACCTTCAACTCTGACGAGGAGTCTTCCAACTCCTCGTCGTCTTCGATCCCCTCGCTGCCGTAGTCGACAGCGAGCTCTGGGTCTAGATGTGAATCATCTAGATCCACATCCATCGCCTCGGGCCTTAGAGATTCGCCTGGCACAGCCTTCGCAGGCGGCATATCGCTTGAAGACGCAGCCTTCACAGGCTGCGTCACACTTGACTCGCTTGCTGCTGGATCCCCAGCAGCATCAGGCTTCGCAGCAGCCCGCTCGGCCTGCTTGATCGCGAGCTGTGAGCGATAATCGCTCACAGACAACTTGGTGACCGGTGGGAAGTCCCCACCGGCGGCGGCGGAGCTTGCGGGGCTTGTGGGGGCCTTGGGACTTGACGCGCTCATTGTGGAATGGGCGCGGAGTGTTTTCTCGAGACGCGAGAAAACAGGGAGTGACCACAGATTGATGTGTGGTCACCGTTACCTCTCAGACGCGATATTCGTGTTTAAAGAGGGGGGTAGTGTAACAGGGTTACACAGGCTGGTGTAATTGGGTACACCAGATATACGTGTATAGCCGAACTATACACGGACAAGTATACGGCAAGCCTTCTGTGTGTGCGCGTCACATACACAGTCAACAATCATTTCGAGCCGCCAATGGCACAAACATTGGCGGGCGCTAAGCGCACTGCTATTGGTGGAAAGGGGCACATTTCCACCAACCAAACGCATACATAAGGGCCGGAGCGTGAGAGCCAACCATGGCTTCACCTCCGTAGATACATAAGTCATTTAGATAGGTTTGCTAAGGGCCCGCCACGCGGCGGGCTTCCATTCAATTCAGTTTTTCTACTTTCAAGTTAAAGTTTCGGTCTTTTGCTTAGAAATACACGGGGACGTGTATTTCTACTTGCATACAAAGTCTAAGTAACTTACGCTTCCTCAAAAGCGCATACTAGTGTATGCTAAAGAAACAGAGCGCGTCTCGCCCTGTTTCAGTAGGTCTCCGTTTTCATGTGATTTATATTAAACATAGTCCAATTTGCCCCGAAGGACGCAAGTGAGTTGGTCAGATCGCATTTGTGTGCAGGCCATACTGAGATCAAGTGTGTGGAAGGACAAGGAGAATATCCAAGTAAATTCAACTCCAATTAACCAAGTTATTTACGGTTCTGCTGTTCTGGCTTTGTTATTTCATATTCCCCACTTCTCGGTTGCTGGTCTTCGGCCAGTGCTGTGGAGTGCTTCATATTTTCGGGAAGAGGTGACTTCTCTGAGGTTTGGCAGAGTTTTCGCTACTGGACGACTTTGGGTCTGGAGTGGAGGCTGGTTTCCGTGTTCCGGAATTGTTTCTGTGTGGGTTATTTCGCCTGAATCAAGGCGTGGTGCGCGGGTGGTCCCAGAGTGAAGTGCAAGTGCTCTGGATTCGGACCGGCTCAATCCGAGCCATAACTTCTGACACCTCCTGGATCTGAGGTGCGAGTGGAGGATCCTGTACGCGGCTCTCAGTCTGAGCCGCAAGTGGAAGTGTAGTGACTGGGGTGAGTCGAAGCCGGACTTGCCGAGGAAAGAAGAGGCCGTTAAGACCCGGGTCCAGGGTCTAAAAAGAAGAGGACAGAGAGTGTGTGAACGTGACGTGTTGCATTTGGATAAGCTCGGGGCATTTGAGCTTGGATATATCACGTGCAGACTGGGACCTTGTAACAGGGTTACACAGGCTGGTGTAATTGGGTACACCAGATATACATGTATAGCCGGACTATACACGGACAAGTATACGGCAAGCCTTCTGTGTGTGCGTCACATACACAGTCAACAATCATTTCGAGCCGCCAATGGCACAAACATTGGCGGGCGCTAAGCGCGCTGCTATTGGTGGAAATGTGCCCCTTTCCACCAATCAAACGCATACATAAGGGCCGGAGCGTGAGAGCCAACCATGGCTTCACCTCCGTAGATACATAAGTCATTTAGATAGGTTTGCTAAGGGCCCGCCACGCGGTGGGCTTCCATTCAATTCAGTTTTCTATTTTCAAGTTAAAGTTTCGGTCTTTTGCTTAGAAATACACGGGGACGTGTATTTCTACTTGCATACAAAGTCTAAGTAACTTACGCTTCCTCAAAAGCGCATACTAGTGTATGCTAAAGAAACAGAGCGCGTCTCGCCCTGTTTCAAAGCTGACTATGGACATTCACTTGACGGACGCGGATTCGCGCGTCTCTAAGTTAGCACACGAGATGTATGTCGTGTAGGATTCACGATAAAATTCTCACGTGTCGGGTGAGTTCCCACCAACAACACACGCTGACCCACAAAGGTTAGCAACTGTTGGATCAAACCTGAAGACCAGGAACGATCCCTTACACCGGGTCGGTTGCAACCGGTTCTGTGCACTGCTATCGTAATAGGTTAACCCTTTATTTAACTCCTCTAGCCACGGGCTTAGATTAGGAAGCAGTAAAACCCTGCAGTCCCTCAGAAGGAAGGGCACCGGCGTGTTAGGCCTTATACAGGGGCGCCGAGGTATAACCTCGGCAGGAAGTCTAGAACACATAAGAACCCTCAGTCCTCACGAATACACACAGAGCGACACTCTAAAGGCACTCCCACACACACTCGGCTACGCTTCTCTCTTGGCCTAATTATAGACGAACCCTCGGTGATGCACCTTAGCTCAATCTACAGGCATCCACCCTACCTGAGCGTGTCCTGCACTACAATAAGCTAACTACACTTACCGGAGACGGACTTGACCCTTGTTGGCTTGGGGGGAAGACTGCTGTTTTATTTCTGCTTATCTGTGGCTCTGAGAGCCTTTGTAGGTCTTCCTATACCTACTCCTATATTCCTATACAAATATCAAGTGTGAACAGATCTCAGTGGGAGACTCTAGAATCCCACATAGGTACGACCGAGACTACAACAACACGGTGATGTGTGGCACATAACCCTATCCTAACCTAATTCAATACCTCGGTCGGGTTATATTAGTACGACCGAGGGTGTCACTCGTTCCTCTCTGTCACTCCACCGCGGTAAATGTGTTCCGCCAATCACAGCCAAGCCTTTCACTGAAAGCGTTCACGACAGTTGCCCTTGCAACAGAGGCCGTGATCCGGGTAAAAAAAACCAACACCACAACTGCCCCCACGACGACGGGAGCCCGCACAACTGGTGACCGCCGTCGTGCCCGGTGACCCCGCCACCATGTCTCGCCGCTCGCGCGCGCTGGCTGAAGCAACGGGTACCGCCGTCCGTGCTCTCAGTGAGTTCCGTCAGGTACGAGTCTTGATCACCTGCCGCAGTGTCGCTGCCCTCAGCCGTTCTGACACCTCTGTGCTCGTTGTCACCGCTTCTTCGCTCGTGTAGGCTCCGGCTGATCCACCAAGCGAGGCTCCAGATCCCCCTGAGTCGTCGGCCGAAGCTCCGCCGTCGACTCATCCCGGCTACTCGCACGGCTCGTCTACTGCCGACACCTCGGTTGGGTATCGGTCGGTGCTCGGCTTCTCTTCGGCTCCGAGTTCGCCGCCGACGCCCCCTGATGACGCCGAAGTTCGTCCGCTCCTGGCCTTGGCTCGGTCCGGTGATTCCTCGCTCGGCGAAGCATCGGCCGGCGACTCGAGTGTCCCCTCGGAGTCAGTCGCTGTTGCTGCACTACCCACAGAGCCTTCGGCTCCTGCACTCTCGGAGCAGCAACTCCTGTAGTTGGGTCAGCTTATCGTTGGTGTCGCTCGTCAACCGCCGTTGCGCGTCGATGCTGCGTTGGACCGGCGCCTAGAGCGCGCTACAAGCCTCGGTGATGCCTTGTCTGCTGCCGTTGCGCCTCCTCGTCTTCCTCTCTCCGAGTCCGAGGAGATGGTCTCCCTGAGGCAGGAGATTGATCGTCTCCGGGACGAGCTCAAGGACACCGAGGACAAGCTCGGCGAGGAGGTCCGGCTCCGCACCCAGTCTGAGTTCTTCTGTACTCAAGCCTCGGGGGAATGCAACTCGGCCCTGGACGCCCTGCAGCTCTTCCGGCGCGAGAACACGGGTCTCCACCGGCACCTGGTAGCTGCCAATACCGAGATCTCGACCCACGCTGAGGTTGTGGAGTCTCTGTCCCGCCGTCTCTGTGGTGTAGCAGGATTTCCCAAAATCTGGTTAGGGTCAATCCGACTTCCCAACTTTCGCCCAGACACCGACTAAAGGAGGGGGTACTCCTATGATCCGTGATCTGCTGAACTTGCTACCGTGTGTACCCGTCGGTGGGCGGGATCTGCTCTTCTGGTGACTCGAAGTAGTTCGGTGGTGTGAAGCTCTTGAACGTCTTGGTGAGACGCGGGAGTAGGGTGAAGCAGCGTGGAAATCTTCACTCTGCGTCTAAGTAATAGATCCAGATCCAGAGGGAGTGTTCGACCTCGGATCTGGGGGGGGGGGGGGGGGGGGGGGGGGTAAGTTGCCTTACTGGGTGTTGTAGCCTTTGCGGGGGTTCCTTTACGATGCTTGCCGTCTCCTATGACGGGATCTTGGGTTGTTGAGAAGCCGAGAGACCGTCGGGCCAAGCAATAAAGTCCGTCGGATCTAGGATCCAGCACTTGAGGTAGTTTACTAGGTGGTTGGATCCGGCCAATATATTAACCCAGTTACCAAAACCACACTAGCTCTACCACGCTTGTCTTCTTAACGCTTCTTGGGGCCAACGTACTTCCCTCTTCCTCGCGTTGCTGGGACACTTGTGGATTACAAGGCAAATTCGACTCTGAATTACTGTTAAGCCTATCCCATACTGGATCCTATCTACACAACCACCTGATAGACCAACCAACGACTGGCTACATGCCCCTTTTACCTTCGCACAACTGCTTCCTGCCAAATCCCTTGCGATCCGCTGTTTACACGCCACTTCACCATCTGGATCTAAGCTCGGGATCCACCGCCTTCTTGGATCCAGGATCCATGGACAACTTGGATCCACAGGTTGGATCCAGAATCCACTGTCGTCTTGGATCTGCAAGTTGGGTCCAGGATCTGCTGACTTCTAGGATCCGCATGTTGGATCCAAGATCGGCCAACTTCGGGGATCCAGGGTCTGACCCGAGTCACTCACCCGAATCAGTGACCTTCTGATTCCGACTCTATTCCCATCACTTCTCATTCCAAAAGTTGCTTCTCCAAGCCGCCGAACAGTCGTCTACCTCCTCCGTTCGGCTCATCCAGAAGGAGCGCGAGAGGTTCAAGGCAGGCCTCGTTGCGTACAACGCACAAACCGTCAAGCTTCGGAACTACCTGATCCAGTCCGACCGAGGCTATGTGGCCAACCAAGACCCTTCACCGCAAGTGAAGGCGCTGTTGGCCGAGAATGCGGGGTTGCAGCGCGCGAGTACCGTTCTTCGGCAAAACTCGGCCGACCATGGCCTCGATGTCGACACTCTCCTCGTCTCGGCAGCTGGTAAGCCCTCTCGCTTCTTCCTTGCGCTCATCCCGGTTTCACTAACACGCTCTACTACTCGGTCAGGTATCACTTCCCAAGACATTGACTGGGAGTTATTGGGGTTGGCCCCACCGAGGCCTCTACTCACACCCCTCCGAGGTTCAAGCCCTGGGGACTCGGCGGATGACAGCGGCTCGGCGGATGCATGTGTTGACCTTGACGATGGAGCCGACAGTGATGACGCTCCTCTGGTACGGCCTACCAAGCGTCGGCGGCTTCGTCGCACCGGCAAGGCTTCCGTGGGCCCTCGGCTGACGCCTGGTACGGCTCTTAGATCCAAGCTCCCGGCCAGCAAAAGGCTCGGTCGACCGTCGGTTGCCCCCAAGAACAAGGCGGTCCCCTCGTTCAAAGTGACCCGGCCTCCGGTGTCCTCACCTGCAGCTCCACCAGGACCTCGGCCGACCTCTGTCCCGTCGTCTGCGACTCCTGCTGTCCTAGGGAAGCCACGGTGTGGCGAGGCGGTGACCAAACCCACGGGAAAGCCAAACAGAGTCGACCCCGGGAACACCAAAGACTGTTCCCAGTTGGCGTGTGGGTCCTCCTCTTGTATATCCCCTTGAAAAAGTGGTTCTTGAACTAAAGGCTACACTTTGGGCCCAGACTTGCGTCGGCCACACCAAGCTGCCCTCGATTCTCGAAATCACCAAGACAAGAAATCTCCAACACAGAACACTACCAAAGCGGAACTTGGCTCTCGCTTACCAGGTCTGAAACAGGGCGAGACGCGCTCTGTTTCTTTAGCATACACTAGTATGCGCTTTTGAGGAAGCGTAAGTTACTTAGACTTTGTATGCAAGTAGAAATACACGTCCCCGTGTATTTCTAAGCAAAAGACCGAAACTTTAACTTGAAAATAGAAAACTGAATTGAATGGAAGCCCACCGCGTGGCGGGCCCTTAGCAAACCTATCTAAATGACTTATGTATCTACGGAGGTGAAGCCATGGTTGGCTCTCACGCTCCGGCCCTTATGTATGCGTTTGATTGGTGGAAAGGGGCACATTTCCACCAATAGCAGCGCGCTTAGCGCCCGCCAATGTTTGTGCCATTGGCGGCTCGAAATGATTGTTGACTGTGTATGTGACGCACACACAGAAGGCTTGCCGTATACTTGTCCGTGTATAGTCCGGCTATACATGTATATCTGGTGTACCCAATTACACCAGCCTGTGTAACCCTGTTACATCAACTCCCTTCGGCGGCATTCTGGCCACTTACCCCTCGCTCCGCCACTTAAGATCTGGGGCGTCTTGATTGGATCAAATTCAGAGCGGGGGGGGGGGGGGGGGGGGCTCCCCAAAAGCGGCACTGCCAAATAAATGTGCCTGCCGTTTACTATTGTAAAACCAGCTGAGGGGGCTACCCTAACGCAAAATTCGGTAGTTTAACGATTATTGCATTTCTTCGGTTGCAGCATAAGGTTTTCCGTTGCAATATTGGGGTAGCAAAAGACGAGCCAATTCCCTCGACCACGTACGTAGCAACAAGACGAGCAGACCGCAGATCTTTCGCGACCTCAGACACGACCGTCGCTCGCTTCCCATTTGTAGCCCTCCGCATTCTCCGCCTCGCCAGCCAGCCACGCACACGCCAGCGATCTTTAGCACAGTCGAGCCATACAGAAGACCATGGTGAGCTCTTCGCGCCCGAGTGACGTGGGCATCCTGGCCATGGAGGTGCATTTCCCGTCGGACTTCGTGGACCAGCAGGAGATGGAGACGTTCGACGGCGTCGGCAGTGGCAAATACACGCTGGGGCTGGGGCAGTTGGCCATGGCGGTGCCTGGAGACCGCGAGGACGTGAATGCGCTGGCGTTGACAGCCGTTTCCAAGCTGCTGAGCAAGTTCCAAGTGTCCCCCGACCAAGTTGGACGTCTGGAGGTGGGCACCGAGACGTTGGTGGACAAGAGCAAGTCCACCAAGACTGTCCTCATGCAACTCTTCGGAGACAATGCGGATGTGGACGGAGCCACTGTCATTAACGCCTGCTACGGCGGCACTGCGGCGCTGCTGAACGCGGTGGCGTGGGTCGACAGTTCCTTCTGGGACGGGAGATACGCCGTTGTGGTGGCCACAGACATTGCAGTGTATGCCAAGGGACCTGCGCGTCCTAGTGGCGGATGTGGCGCAGTGGCGATGCTCATTGGACCTGATGCACCCATGGTGTTGGACTGCAGGACCAAGGCGACCCATGCCGCGAACGTCTGGGACTTCTACAAACCCAATGTGAGCAGCGAGTACCCGACGGTGGACGGCAAGTTGTCCAACTCGTGTTACCTGCACGCGCTAGATGAGTGCTACCAGCTTTTCTGCAAGAAAAATGAGGTGGCGGCGAAAGCGGATGGGAAAGAGCCTGAGGTGGCTTCTGTAGACTACGCCGTCTTCCACTCGCCGTACAACAAATTGGTGCAAAAATCGTTTGCTCGACTGCTCTTCCTGGACTCGAGACGGCAACTGAACGATGGTGACGGGGCTGCCAAGGAGAAGTTTGCTCCGTTGAGTAAGTGGGCGAACACGCCATTGGAAAACACGCTGAACGACCGAGAGCTGGATCTGGCAGTTCGTGGCGTTGCGAAGGATGATTTCAAGACCAAGGTGTCGCCAAGCTGCACCACCTCACAGCAGATCGGCAACTGTTATACGGCTGCGGTTTACATTAACTTGGCGACATTGGTGCACTCACGCGCGAAGGATCTGGCGCTCGGTGCTCGGGTGCTCATGTTCTCGTATGGGTCGGGTAGTCTTGCCACCATGTTTGTACTTTGTACGCGTGAACCGACAGATTCGGCTAAAGGTAAATTTTCGCTGGAAAAGATGGCCAAGTCGCTGGACCTCACTGCTCGTCTGGCAGGTCGTAACAAACTGACCCCGGAGGAGTACACGGCTCGTATGAAGTTGCGCCAGTGGGCCTATGGTGCCAAGAACGGCTCGAAGCTCACACAGTCGATTGCTTCCATCCGTGAAGGAGACTTTTACCTCGATCGGATTGACGAACTGGGTCGACGTTTCTACGCTCGCGCGAAAGCACAAGTGACTTCTGAAGGTGACGAACAGGTGAAGCTCCGCATGACCAAGACAACGCAGGAGCTCGGCGGTGCTGTGTATGTAACTGGCACAAGTATTGGACTGCCTGGTCAGTCTAAGGTGTTCGATGGCGAGAAGTCCGTCGAGAAACTATTGCAAGGGGAAAATTGTATTCACGAGCTAACTGACGCGGAGAAGGACAAGATGGTAGCTCAGAACATTGTGCAAGTACACAAGGACAAAACCGGAAACGTGACCCGTGCTCCAGTTTCCTCTCGCGAAAAGTGCATCCAGGTGTCTGCCGTCGTGAATCACGTGAACCTCGAAAAGGATTATGGTATTGCAGCGACCATCGCGAACTCAATGGACGAGCCGACGCAACTAGCTGTGGCTGCTGGTCTGGAAGCTGTTCGTAATGCTGGTCTCGTGGACGGGAGCGATGCTAACTGGCGTTTGCCCGAGAGCATGCGTGATTCGACCGGTGTCATCTACGCTACATCCTTCCCTACCATGAACGCGGCAGTCTCGGAAACCTCTCGTTTCTACGAAGAAAGCAAAAAGGAGGGCGAGTCTGCTTATGAGATGGATCGCAAGATCCTCTTCCGACTGCTGGTGCTCGCGAACGCACAAGTCGCTCAACTTATTGGAGCTCGTGGACCCAATACGCAGATTAATGCAGCGTGCGCAGGTGCCACGCAGGCCGTTGGTATGGCGCAGGACTGGATCAGCTCTGGTAAGTGCCAGCGTGTGATTGTTGTGTCAAGCGATACTGCTAGTTCGCAGACCATGATGCCGTTGATTGGCGGTGGCTTCCGTGCACTTGGAGCCGCGTGCATCGCTCCGACGGCTGACGCAGCCGCGCGTCCGTTTGACGTGAAGCGTTGTGGTATGATTGTCGGTAGCGGGGCAATTGGTTTGGTGCTGGAGTCCCCGCTGGCATTCGCAGAGCGTTCGGTGGCTGAGCCTACAAACAAGAAGACCGTGCGTCTGCTTGCTACTCAATACAGCAACTCGGCTTATCACGGCGCTGCATTGGAGCCAAACCACGTTGGACAGGAACTCGTACACTTCCTGCAACGCGTAGAGAGCGACTTCGGTATCACTCGTGAGGAGATCGCTCGCAACGGAGTCTATTACAGCCACGAGACAGGTACCAATGCGTCTGCAAAGTCTTCGTGTGCGTACACCGAAGTGACGGCATTGCGCACCGCTTTCGGCTCGGAGCTGCTTGCCAAGTTGATGATCACGAACACGAAGGGATTCACGGGACACCCCATGGCCGTTGCCTTCGAGGACGTGGCAGCCATCGAGGGGCTGCGTCATGGTCGCGTACCACCTGTGGTGCATTTCGAGGCACACGACCCGAACCTGGGCGACACTCCTCTACACCTCTCTCCGGGAGGTGCCTACGCGCACAAGTATGCTCTGCGCTTCGCTGCAGGCTTTGGCTCGCAACTCGCGTTCTCACTCTATACGCTCGAAAATTGAGCAGCTAGCTAACAGTTCCTGCCCGACGGAAATGGTAGGTGTAGATTCACAAGACGCCGAGTGGTAGAACTCATGAGCTCGTCGCGCTATCAATTGACACACAGATCGCCATGAATGCGTTAGCCTCTTCCAGCCTCTTTGAAAGGAAGTGCGCGATACCTCTTTTACTCACAGACAAAACACGCACTGTCAAAAAGTCCTCCAAGCGGAGTTACCATACCATACCAACCTGCAGCCTAAAACTCCACAGACACGTTGCTTGCCGTGCGCTTCTGGCGGAACGAGCTGCTCACCTCGTTGCCCCACACATCACGACTCGCGTCGCTGTTTGCAGGGCTGGGGCCGCCGCTGAAGGTTTGCTGGCTAGACGTGGTGCTCGACATGACACCTGTGCCTCCCAGAATGCTGTCCGTGCGACGTATTTCGTTCTCGGCGTCAATGTCGATCGACGCTGGACTGCCGTAGCTAGCAGGGACCATCCCCGCTCCTGCTCCAGCATCGTACTGAGTCGACGTGGTGCTGGGATAGTTGTTGCTGTAACCACTCTCACCGTAGTTGTAGTTGCCCTCATAATTGTTCTTCCCGTAGTAGTTGTTGGGCTGCGCTGTGTACGCTGTGGTTGCTGAGGATGCAGACGGCAGTGAGGCCATATTACGGGTGGCCGCGGGTTTGTTGGGCGAGAACGCTCCTTCGTCGTCCGAATCCTCGTCGTCCTGCTTCTTCTTCCAAAGGACAAAGCCCGCGAACGCGACCAACACGGCGGCGCCACAGACAATACCCAGAATCAAGCCCAGGTTGGATCCACCCGAGCCAGAATCAGCGCTCGCAGTGTTTGACGACTTAGAAGCGTTGTCATTGAGTGCCGAGTCCGACGTCGTGGACTTGGTCGATGTCGCAGTGGTAGTCGGAGCCACTGTAGTGCTCACGCTGCTCGTTTTGGCGCGCACGTCTTCCGATCCAGAGCTCCCAGCGGGGCCTCGCGACGTAGAGCTAGACGCAGAGTTAGACGCAGAGGCGGAGGCAGATTCAGAGCTAGAGGAGTTGCTGGCCGAGGCACTCGAGGCATCTCCAGCTGATGCGTCGCTGCTCGACGAGTAAGACGACTTGGTAGCTGGCTTTGTTGTCTTCTTGGTAGAAGGTTTCGTCGTCTTCGACGTGGAGGAGCTGCTACTCGAGTCGCTAGAAGTTGACGAAGACGTCGTTTTCTTCTTCTTGGTAGACGTGCTGGTACTTGTCGACTTGGACGAGTCACTGCTGGAAGAAGACGATGATTTCTTCTTGGTAGAGCTAGACGCCGACGTTGACTTGGAGCTCTCCTCGGAGCTGCCTGCCTCGGCCGACCCGGTGCTGCTCTCGTTGTCGTTGGACGTCGTCAGCGCTGCACCATTCAACACAAACACTCAATCAGACTTAACCCCTCGTTACAAGTCATCAGACAGCACACGTACTTGCAGGACACTCGGTCGTGCCGCTAGGACATTCGCCATCGTCGTCGTAGGCGTAGCAGTTGTACTCGGTCCAAGCTCCGAGCGTCGACCAGAACGAGTCGCTTTCCTTCTCACTCAGACAGCGATTGCACTTCTTGGAAGTGCGGTCGCAAGTCTTGGACGACGATCCGTTCACGTAGCACTCCTCGGCCTTGCTGCAGATGGAGGACGCTGAGTGCACCGCCGTTACCTGCACGGCGACTATCCCAAGGCATCCACCCCAATAGAATCGTTAGCAACTACTGAATCGTTAACCAACTGAAGCTCGAAAGTCACTCACCAGCGATCAAAGCTGCAAGACAAACGTTGCGTCCCAGCATGCTGCTGCGATTTCGAGACGATGCTGCAGTACGTCGCTGGTCACGACGTTCAAATTGCGGTAGTTACCGACAAAGCTGCTGCGCTGCAAAGGGAGGGGGGAGAATAGGACACGATGAGCTTATGGTCTCCGATGTGTCCGTAGGAATTGTTCAACTAAGACCAGGTGATGCAATGTACAGTACCTGGTCGAATTTTTCGGGGGCAGCGCGCGCTCGGTGGGTTTTGCTAATGGAAAAGGCGTTGGAGGGCAGAAGAGCAGGAAAGCGCCGGCGGCACGCCAAAAGAGACTTTGAAAAACTGGCTGTCTGAGCAACCCTACACGGACCATGTGGACGATAAAGTCGGTCCACGGTGGACGATAAACCCTGGTCCGACGAAATTAACAATTCAGTACATCAAGATAAGTACACGGAATACGTGAACGTGGTTCTCAACTTGTCATTGCCTTATCGAAACAAGTAGTAGAAGCAAGCTTCGAGGTATGAGTCGAATGAAAACGGACTGCAGCGTGGAGAGCGGATGGCCGTAGTTCCCTTCCTCCCTTGAACATTTTATCCATGAGCTGTACCATCATTTTTTGCGCACAAGAAGATCTGGTCGGTCCGTTCAAAGCCTTCGAAGAAGACGAAAATCACAGTGCAAGCCCCAGGATTCTTAAGCTGAGCCTCAAGCGACGAACTGATGTTCCATAATGAAGGGTATGAGCACTATCGGAACGCCCTGGACAGTGAGGGTGAATTGCGGTTCCTATGGCGCTTTCAATTAGAAAATTGATATCAAACGTAGTCCCAGTACGTGAAGCGTTGGTAGGTCCTGTGGATGGCCAAGCCGGCAGCAAGAGCGAATTTTTTTGTAGCCTTGCCTCGAGGCACTGGAGACAAGAATTTGGCATGAACAGGTCCTGATTCAGGAATATCTATACAATAAATAGCACCGCGGCTGCAGGCTGCAGGTGACCATGAATACGAACAAGGTTCGCGACACAGTAATCTACGTTATGCATTTTGCTCTAGGGCGTGCAGACTCGAGAATTATACTTAAAACGAGGACTGCCGCAGAACGGTGGTTCAACCGGTTGCTGCTGCTCGCTATGCTGTGGTTTTCCAGGTACTGGGTGCGCTATATGCCATGTTTTAGCATAAATAGTTGTTTCCTGTGTTAATATGGTTTACAGTCTACTTACATAGATTATTTCCTTCGCTGATTCTCTGATCGCGTTCGGCAATGCCAGCCGAACGCGCCGAACGACCTGCAGACCCGCAGGCTGCAGCCCTCGTTTCGATGGCGAGATGGCTGCAATGGCATTGTCAATGCGGGGACACGATCTTCACGCCAGAAAGTAACTCCAGTTTAATACGCTCCATGGGCTCTTCGTTGCCGGATGGCCCGCACATGAAAGTCACGATAAGACCACTAACTTCAAGGTCGCCGCTAAGACTCTGGTGAAGTTGTGTGGCTCTTAATCGAAGAGCAGCCTTACCACGAGAACGAGAATGGTGCACAATGATGCTCTACCGCCATGGCTGTTTGCACCACTGCTGCTGCTGCTGGTAGGTGATTCGCCTTGCACCTCTGTGTCCGCACCAAATGCGGCTGCCAGCACGTTTTTCGCAGCTTGGTGTCCGATGTACATTACGAAGGCGTACGGGTTCACCGTCCCCTCCTTCATCAGACTGGCATCGCTGAGGTAGATGTTCCGAGTGCCGATGACTCGAAACGATGCGTCTGCACACCGCGCGGTGTCGTCTGCATCATCGGCTGCTGTGTAGCAGCTTCCTCCGAAATGGTGGCTCACACTGCCGGCGTTATCGGTGACCCAGCTCGATATGTCGACCTCCCCGCTGCCAGCGGCGTCGCCCAGAAAGACGGAACCAGCGTCGGTCGCCGTAGAGATCATCTTGGCGGCGTAACGCTCCATAGCTTCCAAGTCGTTCGGTGTCGACAAATACCAGGATCCATTGGTCGCTACGTTGAAGACGTTTCCTTCGACGCTGATGTAGTCTCGTGATTCCGGGTTGTTGATTAACAGCGCGAGTGTGTAGGCTTCGTCAGTGTCGTAGTTGTCGCCAAACCCGTGCGGAAGCACTGTCGTTTGGAACTCGTACTCTCGGCCACCAATCTCCATCGTCTCGTAGGCCGTCAACACCGGACCAGGGATAGCCCAGGGGCCAGTCTGGTTCTTCACGAATTGCGCGATGGCATCTTCTGGTCGCTTCGTATTCCGGAACGGCACCATTCCAACATGTGTAAACGAAGCGTACACCACCGCCGCGTCGAATACAGCCTTGCCCACAGCCTCATTGATTACCCACGAGCTTTGCTCACCAACACCAACAAATGAACCTGCAGAGGTGAGAGCCTCAAGCTGGTCTTTCGGTCCGATCCCGCTCTGCATAAGCAACTGCGGCGTACCCAACGCTCCTGCTGCCACCACCACAACACCTCCTTCAATCAATGGTACCTCCATTGTGTCTCCAGCCTCGCTCTCATACACGACACTGGTGGCATTGCCTTGAGACTGCTGGATGTACAACGCTTTCGAGTTCACAAGCAGCTTGAAGTTGCTTCGCCCCTCCATTGCTGAGTAGAACGTCTTAGCAGGTGAGTCCCTCAGTCCTTCCTTGATGGTGTAGGGCGGGTGGCCATAGGTATTGTTCTTGCTGTTCCTAGCTTCTTCGTCGTTGAGCGTCTTGAAGGAGTATCCAACCTTTTCCAGCGCAGAGCTGACGATGTCAAACGCCTCCAGCAGATAATATTCACCATCTGCAGATGGTGTCACCGTGTACGGAGAGAGCTCCTCGATAGCATCAAAGCCACTGTTGACCACATCTGCACTGAATGGCCACGTCGCCTTGGTCACGTAGTCGTCGGGCGTGCGGAAATACTGCGCTGCATTGATGGACGAGCACCCGCCGAGTAGTTTGCCGAGCCAAACGGACGACAGATTGATCCAGTCCGCGCGATAAGCCTCGTTCTCGCTGTTGTAGATGGTATTGTCAAACTCGCCCGGGATGTCGAACTTGGTCCAGCCCTTGGCCGCCGAGTACGACAGCACATCTGTGCCTCCCGTGTTCTGGAGCGACACGTTGCCAGCCTCGAGTAGCAGCACAGACACAGCCGCTTGACGAGTGAGGTACTCGGCCGCCACGAGGCCTCCAGGACCGGATCCCACGATGATCACGTCGTACGCATCGCTGCCCAGGGCGCTACCAATGAGGCGTGTAATACTCCAAAGAAGCAGCAGCGGACCCATGCGCTCCATCTCGCTCGCTGCCTTCTATTCTAGCCCCAAGTGAAAGTGACGCAGAGATGAGTTGGCAATGGGTACTTTTCGCTAGTTGAAGTTAGCCCAGTTGGCTACATTTTCATTCATTGCACGACACTATTCACTCACTACTCTACAGCACCTCTCCGACCGTCAACTCAAGGCACAGGCGATAAGGACTCTTGGTCGCGCAGCTGCCGCTTGCTCATGGACATGGCTCGCCGCCGCGCGTACCTTTCCACGTTCAAGGGGATGTCAAGCGGTGCGTACTCGGACAGATTCGTGTACGTCTGCGCCTGGGTGCCTGGCTTCTCCTGGATAAAGGTCATGAGCAGCCTGGCCACATCGCTAGACTTGTCGCTCATCACCGCCGCCAGCATGTGGTTGAACTGCTTGATGCGGTGGCTGATGAGCGCGTTGCGCGTGGAAAGCATGGTGAGCATTCCGCCGCTGGGCATCGGAGGCAGCCACGGGCGTCCTGCGATGTTGAACTTGACAGCGTCCAGCGGCAGCGCTGCATCATTGTCGTAGGTTGTTATACCATCGTTTGCCAGTGCAGCGGGGGCACTGCTCCTTGACTCGGTCTCCTCCACTTGCTGTTGGTTCGAGTTGCTGCTGCTCTCCGTACTGATCCAGGACCCTCTCCTCAGGTCTGTGCCGTTCACTCCGCGTCCATCGTCCGTCCGCACGGGCGACCAGAGTGGTGAGGCCTCTGGCGTCGCCCTCGTCAACGGGTTGCACAGCAGCGAAGAATAGTAGCGACCGAGGCCAACGCTGGTGCTGCTTCGAGGACGTTGCGACGGCATGACCTTGCTTAGTTCTTGATGAAACTTGCGGAAGTCATTGTAGCGACGCCGCACCACGTAGCCCTCGAGCGGCATCTCCCACGACCGCACTTCCAGCAGGTAGTACACCACGTTGTCTGTCGAGCCGAAAATGTGTCCAACCACCACCACACTCTCGTAGACGGTGCCAGACGTGCTGCAGACACTGAGCCGTCGCTCAGTTGCTGCGGACTCTGAGCGATAGCGAGCCAGGTTCGGCATGGCCCCCAGAGAGCGTTGACGCAGCGGGACCCTCGTGACATTGACGTCTACAGCCACTGCAAGCGCCTTATTGGCCGATTGTACTGCTGGCCATTCGAGGCCTCCTTGGTGCGTGATGCCGACGTCGCCCATTGCGAACTGGAGCAGGAATCACTGGTGGCTGGCGGGGGCGATTGACAACGCGGCGGTAAATCTGATACGTGAATTGCGCGCGTGTGGCTAGCGGACACTGCGCTGGATTCCTCGTCGGTGAACGAACACGGCGCTTGATCTTAGTCGCACAGGGAGAAAGCACGAGTGAGGGGGAGCACCAAGGGCGTGATGATGAACAGGTAACGCCGGCGGCTGCGTCGCGGCCCTTTTCGTCGCGGCCAGACATACTGGAGCTAAGTGGTGGGGGTACCCATCTTGGGGCGGGGCAAAGAAGAGGAGAGATTCGGGAAGAGACCTGGAAGACAACGGCATGAGTTGCGATACTTTTCGCGCCGTCCCGAGGCGCCGTCCGCTCGATCCGTCTGCTGCTCGTCCTGCGGCACCTGCCATTCATCGTCTCAGGCCTCCTCCAGTGCAATACTGGAGCTGCTGCAAATCGAATGCGCTCCGTGTTGAAGTGGTCGAGAGAGAGCATCTGCCATCAGCCGCGTCAAAAATTGTCGTGTTTGAGTTAGATCTGGGGGAGGTGCAACGTCCGCTTGGGGTGACAACTTGACTTTGGTGATCGACACGATCGAAGACAGCCCGGGGCAACATCTCGATGGTCGACTATGCAACACTAGCACGACAAGGCTCAGTAGAAGAAGGTGTCGCGCGTGGCGTGGCGCTCGAGGCCTCGGAACCGCTCCTCCTTGCCCACGCGCCACAGGTAGAAGTCCAGCTCGAGCGTGCTAAGACGACCCTTGCTCTCCGCCACGATCTGGTCGCACGCCACGAGCGCGGCGGCGCGTAGCTCGCATTCCTGCTGTCCGAGTGGCAGCTCCTCGCCGCGGTTGATCAGGGCCTCCAAATCCGCATCATACTGTTGCCATGCGTGAGGAGTTAGACAATGAGAAGCCTAAGCGCAAGCGTTATCTTCTTTTACCTCAAGAACACCCGTAGCGTGCAGCACACATGGCAAAACCTGCTCAAGGGCAACAGACACGCACGTTAGCAATAAGAGCGACCTCATTCTGAGTAACGTCACTTTACGTTGTCACTGAAACCCGTCAACTTGTTGATGTCACCGAACGTCAGCTTCGGGTCGGAGTCCTGCAGTAGCAAAAACCGAGGATCAGTTTGGAACATGACAATCGTACAAGGCTTAACGTTTTCCTCACCTTGAAGCGTCGGTGGATGCACGCGACGGCTAGTTGTGCACGCTTGAGAAGGTATACCTTCTCGCCGTGGAACTCGTAGGTGTCGTCAAAACCAGGGAACGTGGCCACAAACCGGTCAACAAGATACGTTGCGCTGGCACTGGAGTCCACAGCCTTCTTCTCTTCCAACTCGTCAGAGCTCTTCGGCGAGAGGTTGGCCAGCACAAACGCTCCGAAATCTTCCATGTCCAGATCAAGCAGCTTTCGTCCGCTCTCGTTCAGGATCTGAAATCACCGCCACCACATTCTCAAAGGTTAGCTCTCAGTTCTACCATATTGATTCAAAGCGAGTGGGAATCACTCACCTTTTGAATCATCAGAGCCAGAGGCTTCAGTGGCCCCTGCACACATCCAACAAACAAGCCGAACAGTAAGCACTCCGGGAACAGCATCTTGCCAGTTCAACTTGTTCGTCATACCGGCTTGGCCATGTAGATGCCCGTAGAGACCTCCTCGTCCTTCTCCAATGGAATGCTGAAGTAGGACGCCACCAGGTCAAGGCTCAAGTTCTGCATGAACTGTGCATCCAACTTGGGCACTGAAATGTACATGCCAATAAGTCCGAACACCTGCACAGCAGCAACAAACACCCACCCATCCAATCAACCTCCGTCTTAATGAATAGCACTATGTAAGCCACAAGTCACTCACGATGGTGTCGTGAGCTCCTCGTTCCGCGTACTTGTGCAGATCCTTCCGATATCCGCTACCAAAGTTCAACAGTCCATACAGAGCTGCACAAATCAGCATGCACCACACAGTTAGCCATTGCAATACAAGCGCCATATCATCCGTTTGCAGCTCGACGCACTGAGGAAGTTGATCTCGTCCTGCTGCGAGCGGAAGTTGAGTGGGAAGTTCATGGGCTCCGCAAGTTGCTCGAACTCTTTGGCGTCCAGCTCCTCCACGAACGCGCGCACTTTGTCAGCATTGATGTGCACCGACGAGGACTCGTGGGCCACCAGCGCCGTGCACGAAGGAAGCACGCGAGCCACCAGCGCGTCGGAAGCCATGCTGCTTAATTCTGGGTTGATTTAGATTAATGTGCCAGTCGATTTTGAGTATATGGATTGTGCCAGGTCGTTAAGTTCGATTTCTAGCTGCCGCCTCCCATTGGCACAAATTGGGAGGAAGCGGCCAAAAACCGAACTTAGCCCCGCACCAAAAGCACCTAAGCATCCAGGAGAAGCCCTCTGCATTGACCTCGCCCCCCTCGACCCCCGCCGCGATGTTGGAGATACGAGAGCTGCGGCCGCTTCTGGCCATCCTCAACGTGCGTGCTCTACAGCCAGCAGTTGCTTTCGCCTCCTGCATCTCTCAAGAGTGCGCCGGAGGGAGACGCGACCTTGTAGAATAGAAATGGGCATTAGAAATGACGAAGAGGATTAGTTCTGACGATGGAAATGCTGCTCTATAGGAAGACGACAAGCCGCTGGAGCAGGTGAACAGCATGTTCCTGCGCACCTTCACCAAGAACGACCACTTCAAAGTGGGCTGCACCATCTGCATCCTACTACAGGACAACCTGCTCACCAGCTCGCAGGTCGGCAGCAGTCCTTAATATTTGGGACTGCATGGACGCTGACGTTGCTGTTTGTTATGGTAATACTTTGTTGCAATTGCAGCGCATTGTGGGCTTTTCAATCTTGAGCGACCTGTACCGTAATGAAGGCACGACCACGAACCCGTTCTTGCCAGTGTTCCTGGACGCGTTGGAGAAGGGCAGCGATCTGTGCGAGAAGAAGTTCATTGTGCACTTGCTGTCGGCTACGGGCGCCACGCGTGACGTGCGTAGCATTGTTACAGTATTTTGTGTTAGAGGAGGATGATACTGATTGCTGCTGTCGTTTTGTGGATTGGTACAGTCGAGCAAGAAGACGGCGAAGCAATTGATGGCCGAGTTCCGAGCGAACCCGTTGCAGCCAGTTCAGTTTGACGTGGACGCAATGAGGAGCAGCTACTTGGAGCGCACGCCGTCAGTGCCGCAGTTCCGTGCAGCAGGTATTCGCAATGTGGTGACAGACACGGAGTTCGATCTGCAGGAACACGTGAATAATGGCGCAAATCTGCAGGTGCCGCCGAACGAAGTCAGCTCGCTCAACTTGCCGTGCTTTGAAGCACTATCACTAGAGGAGATGAGTTTGCTTAGTGACGCAGACGCATCGTCCAGTACGCCCGCTGCATCAGCTAGTTCTGCTGCCAGCGCGTCGTCTACAGGGTCGCTGTCGTTGTTAAGTTTTGAGCCGACATTTATGCGTCTTCCCCCACCGATTCTAGAGCCAGACATGACCGAGTTGATTTGGTTGAACCCAGACTACTGTCCGACGGTATTGTGGGATTCGACAATGCTGGACTCGACGCACGGTATCGCTTTGCGCGAGCTTATGCTACGTGCATTTCAGAAACCGCTAGTACCATCACTGCAGCAGAAGGTGCTTGCGGAGCTTGAAGCGGATCCGAAACTCGTGTATCACTGCTCCCTGACGCCGCAGCGATTGCCAGATCTTGTGGAAAACAACCCGATGCTGGCCATTGACTGCCTGCTGAAGCTCATGTCGTCCAACCAGATCACAGAATATCTGTCAGCTCTAGTGAACATGGATATGTCACTACACTCGATGGAAGTCGTGAATCGCCTGACGACGGCAGTTGATTTGCCCACGGAGTTCATCCACTTGTACATTTCCAACTGCATTTCGTCATGCGAGAACATCAAGGACAAGTACATGCAGAACCGTCTGGTGCGCCTGGTGTGTGTCTTCCTGCAGTCGCTGATCCGTAACAAGATCATTAACGTACAGGTACGTCTAGTGTTGCGCTATGATTATTTGTTTCTAGAGCGTGGTGTCTGACATTGGTGTTGTCTGCCGTACTGTTTAGGACTTGATCATCGAGGTTCAGGCTTTTTGTATCGAGTTTAGTCGTATTCGCGAGGCAGCCGGGCTGTTCCGCTTGCTGAAGACGCTGGAGTAATAGGCTCAGGTTCCAGTGAACTCAAAAAGCAAAAGATGCAGCAAACAACATGAAAAAAAATCAAAGAATGCGAGAGGCTAGTGGGGCGCACGGTGCGTGTCCCTCGTAAAGTAGGAGCCTCTTCGCGCACTCCAATCAATGTTGTCTACGGTAGGGTCTTGTGGATGGTTTAACTGTGTAAAGTGTTCAAGGTGTCATTTGGCTATGCCTGCGCTTGCTCCACTTTGCGCCAAGCTGGCACATGGGTCTAAAAGAGCGGGATCCCCGCACAAAAGCGCATTAGGTCGCGAGTGAGGAGTCCTTCGATGTCGTGCGAATCGGTCTGTACACAGAGCGTTGGTAAGAATTCGTCGTCGAAACACTTGATGGTGGAAAGCAGCCTTACCTCGTCTTCCCACCTCTTGGTCATCGCATTCCAATGGTACGTGCGGAGTCCAGAAACCTGCAAGCAAGCAAAATGTTGGCGTACTCACTCAACAGGCACTAAGGCTGCAAAACGTACTGGAGACGAAAACTCAATCTGCTGCTTCGACGACAGCACCTTGATCACGAACTCTTTGGCATAGGTGCGTATGACGAGCTCGCCATCTATTCCGGTGGTCGGCCATGATCAGCACAACAGTTAGCTCACACAAAAATGCAGCAAAAGAATGTATTGAGGGCCACGCACTGCCGTCACGTTGGAGCTGGAACTCGTCATTAATCGGAGGATGGAGCGGCTCCATCGCAGTCTGCACGCGATCCAGGAACTCCGTCGACAGCGCCGTAAACCTGTTTGACAGCTCCCCAGTCAGATACTTTCTCCATGACAGTGTACTATCTCCAGTCGCAACGCACTTGTCCTTGGACATCTTGGGCTTTAGACGACGACGTCGCACGGCACTTCCTGCTGCTGGAACCGTGATCTTCTCTCGCGTCTGCGCCATCGCCAAGCGGCCAACGCTTGAATAGCACAGACAAACACACAGAAATCATAAACACGGTTGAGTTACAGCCCGTCAGTCGCGTACAAGAGCGCTAGCAGCGGCGTCCGTACCGAGAGTAGCACGTCGCTACTAGAGCTCTTCGCAGCATTACAGCTATGACCTTAAGTACGTCTTAAGTACGCGTGGTCTCACTTCAAGCAAGTTTCATTACGTTTGATGGCTCGACTAGAGCTGTGCTAGTGTCCATGGCTGTGGGTCTTCTCTTGGGAGTAAATAGATTCCTTCTCACATGGTGGGGAATTGTTGTTTCGGGTTCACGCTCAGCAGTGCAGCGGTGAAATGGTCTCGTAGTCTTCTAAGTTGTCTTGTAGCGCGCGGCTGGAGTTCTCGTGTCTTGCGTTGGCGGCTGGAGAGACATCCTGCATCCTGTGCGAGATTGTTGGCGCAGCAGGAGCTGATTTTGGCGGCGGAGCGGTCGAATTGGAGCTGTTGTCTCGCATTAACTTGCGCGCCTGACGAAGCAGATATCCCTTGCGGTTGTGCTCCTTCTTCTCCGTATTCGGCGCCGGGAATATCTTCGGATGCACTTCTACAAAGTACAGCAGACACACAAGCACATTATCACACAAAGGTAAGCGAGGTAAAGCAGGCTGCGTTCACCTTGTTGTTTGCGATCGATAGGTGGGACGACGCTCGTGCTTCCCCGAGTGAGAGTTGGCCAGTCCGTCGAGCCTTGCACTCGGCCCAGTTGGCCACTTCGGAGCTGGTGGTAACTGCGGGGGACATCGATTTCAGGCGTCTGGAACCGCTCATCGAGTCTCGGGAGTCGTGGTGCAACTTGGCGTTTCTTTCCCGTGTCATCACGTCCGAGGATCGTCACCGGATACGGCGGCAAGAACGGCGAGCCACTGGGAGACTCTTCCCACGTCGGTGGCAGCATCCTCGGCCCAGACGACATAATCGATGCCCCGCCAAGCCCTTGGGTCTTGTGTGGCGCAGCAACCGCTCCATTTCCAGTGCTGTCACCGAATTTCGTGAGTGGAAAGCGATTGTACCCGCACCACATCTCCGTCGCGCCTTGGGTCTCCGATCCAGGACCAGGGTGCACTTGCATCAAGCCAGAGGGAAGCATGACTACGTGCGGGTAGTATGGATTCCAAATGTCCGGGTTCACGACGCTGGGGTCCGTTCTGATGTCAATTCCAGCGTTGGCAGGCAGTGGCTTGAGTCCGTGCATGACGAAGCCCACGGTCTCCGGTCGAGGCCACCGCACTTCTCCCGTGTAGCTGTGCAGGTAGTAGATCAAGTTGCGCTGTCGGTCGTGGAACAGTTGCCATCCAAACGCATCGTCTTCATTGGCACTGGCGCATTTACAAGCAAGAAAAAGGTATTCCAGTTTAGATGGAGATATCGGAGCCCGTAGGAGTCGGATGAAGGTCACGGCAACGTAGTTGCAATGCGGAACATCCCGACAAGCGAGAAGCGTAACTCGCAAGGTTGGTACGTACCCAGGTCGCGAGCGCGTAGGCCGCATATTAGCCATGTCCACGTGAGTCTCCAACTTCTGTCTTTCCTTTTGGTGTTTGGTTTTCTTATTTGCTTTTTGACAAGCAACGAGTCCATGGCGTATCAACGCCAGCAAGTTGAAGCGCGGCCAAATCCCATACAAACCCATAGATAGCAGGGTGACCACGAAAGGACGTACAAGGCGAAAGGCAACATGTCCGTGGTCAATGACATTGCTGCCTCCGTCCGTAGCGTCCGAAGCAGACCAGGTTCGAGTGTAGCGAGTCGAGATGCTAAAGCTCCCGGTGAAGAAGACCATACTGGTAAGGAGGAAGAAACGACGCATCCAACTCCGACAGTGAAGGTGGCGACGGTAACTTTGACTGGCCGGTCGACATATCATGGAGAAGTCAACAACGGTGCGTTCTTATTTGCTGCTGCAAAGCTAGACACTTGCTTACTCTGTTTGCAGATGGCGTTCCTGACGGCATGGGGGTTCTCCTCTCAATCTTTGGAGCCACGTATTCCGGTGCTATGAGGGAAGGCAAGAAACATGGAGCAGGAGTGGAGCTGCAGACCAATGGAACAGCCTACTCGGGGGAGTTTCGAGACGGTGTAGCGAGTGGATATGGCGTCTACATTGGCACGCTTGGTGACAAGTACATCGGCCAGTGGGAAGAAGGCGCTCGCCATGGAGTGGGGGTGTTGGTGGATGCGGAAGCTGTCATAACGACAACTCACTTCAACATTGACGAACCGGTACTCTCGGACAGCGAAAATGGCGACACAGGTCTGTCGTGGGAGGAAGACGTCCAGCCTCATGTCCTCCGTGCTGTTCTCGCTGAGAAAGCAGCGGTTCGTAACCAAGAAGCCGCACGGCAGAGCTACATCGACTCCGTTGTCCAAGAAATGACTATCATCGGTAAGCTACACAATGTGTGTTGTTGTGTTGCTGGCAGATCACATTCCCCTCTCACCGAAGTTTCGTTCGCGACCTCGTTGTGGTTGCCCGTCTGCGTCCCAAGGATCGGAGACACTCGACACATCGCAAGCTATTGAAGCGTTTGAGGCCAAACAGGAGCTGGAGACTAACGAATTCATCCGCGACCAAAACGACCAGATGCATGCAGTCAATGCCGTCGCCGGGGAGCTCAAATTCACCGAGGCGCAGCTGACGCAGCGTCAAAAGGAGCTGCGAGCAGAGATCACCACCAAGCGAAGGGACCTGTCCCTCGTGGCTAAATACTGCGCGCTCGCCAGAGTACATGAAGCTCAAGTCCGAGAGGCAGAACGCACGCTGGCAACTCTGCATCGCCAATTGGAGGTGCTCGCTCCCAATGATACCAATAATGTCAGTGCAAGTTGCACCTCGCGCCACGTACTTCGAGATGAATTTTAGCCAATGAAACGCATGTTGAGGTAACGGTGCAGCAAAAACGGCACTCTTCATTCCGTCGGCCTCAAGCGCAAGCCTGGCGACGCGTGGACAGCGAATTCCTCCTCGCCCGCATCGAATTCAACGACTAAAGAGCCATGACGAGGCTTCAGGAGCGTCTCGCCGTGCTTAGCATGAATGTACGCGTCTCTTAAGTAACTGCAGTGTCTGATAATCAGCATTGACACCTTTTCGTTCAGATCTTCTGTCGTCCCGAGGGCATCCACAGCGGCCAATGGTTCAAGGCCGGCGACTACAAAGATCTTCGCGTGGCGCTGTTGCTGCGGAAGATGGCCAAGTTCGACGTGGTGATCTTGCAGGAAATGTTCGAAGCTGGGCCGAGACAGAAACGATTCGTGCGTGAAGCCTACGCCATGGGCTTCCGCTACCATTGCGGCTCAGTGTGGCCGCGACTGTTGGACTATCGTCTTATTGACGGCGGACTGCTGATCCTCAGTCGGTACCCCATTGTGGAGCGCGACCAGCTCGCGTTCTCGCAGGGCTCTGGCAGTGACGGGATCTGTGCCAAGGGAGTGCTGTACGCTCGAATCCAGCTATCGCCAGACCTCTCGGACTCTCTCCACGTGTTCACCACACACACTCAAGCAGGAGACAACCTCAAAGAGTACTACATTCGCCTTGCTCAGGTCCAGGAGATGCACCGCTTCATTGCCCGGACGATCCGGGACGACCCTGGAGTGCCAATCCTCATCACGGGCGACTTCAACCTCGACGCTCGGCATAACCTCGTCCATGACGCACAGTCTGGAGCAGTGATATCTACACGCTGTCGAGAGAGCAAAGTATACCAGCAACTTGTGGCGGATTTTGAGCGCGTGGTGCGTGAGGCACGAGTGCACAATGCGCGCGGAGCAGGAGAAACAGTCGATACGGACAGCAAAGACTCATTGCTTATCGATCTGATGAAGCGATGTGACGCCACCAAGCTGGGAGACGAGATCCATCCGATCACCAACGGTGATGGCCACTCCTCGCTTGTGCACAAGAAGGACCCGCTTTCACTTGAGAAGGACGGCAAGTGCATTGACTACATGTTCTTCATCCCGGGCGCTAATGACCAGCCGCAAGCCACGACTCCTAGCACTGCCACTAGCAGTGACAGTGCCCATGAAGGAGAAGGCGATGAAGACTGTGACAGCTTCGAGTCCGTCGTGTCACCGCGCTTCCGACTAACGCTGGTGGAAAAAGGTACGACGGTGGATCATTGCACCGTGAAAGAGCTGACTGAAGACAGCGAAAGCGAGGGATACAGCGACGAAACCGAGCACCTGCGTCGACTTGAACGTCAATTACCGATCACACATTTATCCGACCACTATGGCTTACGAACCAAGTTTCTGTTGGAAACAAGTAGCGTGGAGCGCCCCGATGGCAGTCCAGTGGGGAGAAACGAATCGCTCGCTTTGGTGCTGCAGTTGTACTTCCCACAGCATGCTTTTGCTCAGCAACCTCGACGTCTTTGGAAGTGGAAACTTGCGTTCGCACTTCTCGCAATCGTTGCAGCTGCTGGTGGCGTCTCGCTTGTTCTAGTCCAAACCGTGCTAAGCGTTGTGTGGAGGTAAGATGAAAGCTTCGTTAATAGAGGATGTGCAGATGTACTACATGAAAAGCAACAAACTTCTTATAAATGCTTACGAAACTCGGAGCAGAGCGAAGGTGCCAACGTGATGACAACCGCAAGCGAGCGCCAATCACGAATCGACGCTGAGTCGTCCCCTCTCCTCCCTCTATCGCTCGCTTGGTGGCATCACCACTGCAAACGGTTGAGGTCTACCTTAAGACGTGAAGGACTTCTCGAAGTACGCAATCAGGTGTTGTGCCACCGCGAACGAGAACACGAGCTTGGGTCCGACCACCGACAACTTGGGGATCAGACCCTTGAACAGAGCGCCGGGGCCCTCGGCCTTGAGCAGGCTGCGCACGACCGTCATGCCGCTCTCGGGTGAGTCGAACGGGCGCGACTGGATGCGGGTCTTGATCACATCTAGCGGCTGCGCCACTGCAAGACACACAACAACCGCAACAATTCCAACATTGTCAGCAATGATCCACAGCCACACACAGCAAATGATCTCTATCTAATGCACGTACCGATGATACTAGCCGAGGCACCCGAGATGGAGGCCACGAAGTTCTGGAAGAAGGTGGCGCTGTTGTAGTCCTCGAGCTGGAAAAGGTACTCCTTGGCAAAGGCCGAGCCACCGAACAGAGCGAAGGAGCCAGGCGCGTTACGCGCCGCAGTCCAGCCCGCGCCACGGTACAGGGCGAAACCCTCCGTCTTGAAGATGTGGGCCACGCCCTTGCCGGCAATGGCGGCCGGGTTGGTCTGCGCGCGGATCTTGAGTACGTCCAGAGGCAGCAGAGCGATCTCGCCGATGCCGATGAGGCTGCCGGCCGTGGCGTGCATCATCGTCTTGGCGTTGCGCTCTCCGAACGTGTGCTCGAAGAAGGCGAGGTGGTTCTTAGACATGTAATCCTTGACCACGGGCTGGCCGCCGAACTTGTAGATGCGCTGCGAGACCTTGTAGCCGGCAGCGAACCCCAGCCCTGGGAACAGCGAGCGGTAGCGCGCGAGCACGGGCTTCTCGTACGCGTCGCGGAAGATGACCTTGCTGAGACCAGACACGCCGTGCATCGGCTCCTTGTTGGTCATGAGGCGCTTGGCGATGGTGTCGACGGGGTGGAAGATCAGGAGCTCGCACAGTCCCGAGCACGTGGAGCCGAGCAGACGCGCAGCCACGACGCCGCCGGTTGTCGCCTTCTTGTCGTTCGCGATGGCCACCATTGCTGCTGCTGTTGGGCTGTAGTGTGCGGTCGAGGTCTCTGCAGGAGGAGGGAAGAGCGAGAATGGCGATCTCTCCTGCGGCCTCGATTGCGTTTGCCGTGACACGCCTCCGTATGACTCCGGTTTGTTAAAGATGCTGGGGAGCTTCCCGGGACCACGTCTAACCAGCTTGCCCAACTTGCCCACTTCCTGACGCTGCCTTTGGAGTTATTTTGACCAATGGACGCCTTCCAAAATTGACATACCACCCCGACAGCAGGCGTCCACTAGATCAATTCGCCTTCTGCGGTCAACATTGTTGAAGTTTAGAGTCGCAGTTGAAGCCACTGAGGCGGCAGCGTCAGCACCAGCAGTGGAGTTACGGGAGACGGCGTCTGCGGCGTTGTCAGGTGTGACGAAAGTGTACTTGGCTGTGGTGGCCAGCAGCCTCACTATCAGAACAGTCAAGCCTCCTGCCTCCATGGATTCGTTCGCTATCGACCACGGCATCATCGATCCCCTGCCAGAACTCGCGGTCGCGTGGAGACCGCCTGATCAAGTCGACATCGAGCAACGCGCCGCCGCGAACCATCGCCGCACCCTTCTTCGAGGAGCCAACAGCGCCCTAGTGTTCTCAACCGTGACGTACCCACTGAGGCACATTTGTCCGAATCCTGACATCCGGGGCGTGCTCGAAGAACGTGCTGTGGCTCTGCAGCAGATCCGAGTGGAGGCAATGTTCGTCATGAACTTCCACTGCTGCCGCCTGTTCGAGCACCACCAGCGTAGCCACCCGAACTACCCTGTAGTACCGGCAAGATCTCGCACGATGGAGACAGCCCTGCAGCTAGACCAAGCTACGTTCTACCGGTGCTGCACAGCCGTCTTTGGTGACGAACAGATGCCCGCGCCAAAACCCTCGGCTAACGCTGCACTAGAGGAGTCCATCAACGTCTACAAAACTACGCGATCGAGGGTCATGTCGTATATACCGCCTACGCTATTCTATTCAAGCTCCGCTATCAAAGAACTGGCGAATGACATGCTCGTTGCGGCGCAGCAACACGTTCGAATGAACTTCGAGGCGCGACTTGTCAACTTCATTAGCCTGCAGCTTGCGTATCCGCGGGGAGCAGCTGGGGCCATGGTCGCTCGACTAAAGTCCAGTCCTGAAGACCCCACGGACGTCGAGAAGCAATGGCTTGCGTGGCTAGAACTGCCTCCTACGGCTGCGAACATCGCTAGCCACGAGGTGCTATTTCTCGGCAAGCTGTACGACATGCTGAAGGTTATGGAGCAAGTGCACGACCAAGACGAGATCCCGAAAGGGTGCCGATTGTTTACGTTGCTGCCGCAGCTCACCTCCTGTGTGCCGGCGTTCTTCCCGGTCACTACAGAGATGCTCTACCAAGTCGCAAAACAAGTTTTGGCAACTACGGGTAAGGACGTTTTTGGGCTCTACAAGTCCACGAACTCTCGTGGACAACGGACGTATGCTACGACTGCGGAGTTCCAAGAAGTGCGCGAGCGAATGTGGACCACGGTGTTCAACCTCGGAGACTGCGTCAGCCATACTGCGGATCCCCGAATTGGTGTTCCCAGGCGCAACTTTGAGTATCAGATCTCCACAAATGGGTACAGTGCTGCTGTGCTGACGTCAATTCCTGTTCCTCTCGAACGACCTGCTCTTTCTCCGAAGTATATACCAACTACATTGATCGGGATTGACCCAGGTCTACGGATGATGCTGACGGCATACAGCCGTCCTATGCTGGGCTATGTCTGCAACCCACCGGAAGAGCCTTGCTACATGCCCGGTTGGTGCAGTACCTGTCCAGGCCACGTTGGCGGCAGACGCCATGGCAAGAAGCGCAGTAGGAACCGCCGTCGTCGCCACCGACGCAAGAGACGCAGCAGAGCGCAGTGCGATGTGGAGGGGTGGTGCGAGATCTGTCACAGGCACCACCCAAAGCACCGTCCGCGGAAACACGGTGTCAGGCGCCGATCTCACTTTTTGCGTGACAATTCTCACGTCCTACAAGTCACGTCCCGAGAGTACCGACACATGAGTCGTGTCGAGCACCAAGCATTCTGGTTTGAAAACCTGAAGAAGAGGCATCCGCGCTACGGTGCGTTTTTGAAGGACATGCCATCGTTCAAGACTTCGTCGTCGGCGTCCCTGCTCTCGTTACGAGCACATCTGGAAGAACATCAGCGCCATGCTGGAATTCTGCGCTCTCAAAGGGTTTCGAAAGTGGAGATTCACGGTGTCGAGATTCAAACGCAAGGCCGTGGCGAAACTCGCCAAGCGTGTCGTCCCGACCGTGGACCGTGACGTGTGTGTGGCTCTCGGGAAATGGAGCAGCCATACTCACCTCGCGGGCCATATGCACGTTCCGCTAAAGAGGTTCGCGCTTGAACTCTCTCGCCGCGCAACCCTTGTCATGGTCGACGAATTCCGTACCAGTTATCTTTGCTCCGAGTGTTCACGTCCGATGGTGGACATGCCATTCAAGATCTCCGGTGCGACGAAAACCAAGAGGTCGAGGAATGTGCGTGTCTGCAGAAATATAGAGTGCAGAGCGAACTACTGGGAGCGCGATATCAATGCGGCGAAGAACTTGTGGCAGCTAGGACTCCTCCAAGTCACCCACCGGCCTCGAACTCCGCAGTTTTGCAGAGGATACCGAATCGACTAAGGCGGCTTAATTCAACCAACGTGGGAACGGGACCCTGAGAAGGACCTCAAACGAAAGCCCACTCGGTAAACGGGCTGCTGGGAAGTGCAAGGCTTAGTGCCTTCATTCGTCGGTAGCCCAGTCCGAACGTAAAGATCTCTCGAGATCATTCGTAGTGAATATACCGTACACAGTTGGCACACAAGTTGAAGTAAGCCCACTGAAATGCAACTTTTGCCCATCATTCGAGCAAGACTAGACCGGCATCCAAGCATTCCAGGAGATGCAGCGCGTGCGGGTGTGGGGGGCACTGCACACCACCAGATTTGACTACAGCACCATGTAGCTGCAACTATAGCGAGGATCTGCCATAACGACCATCCAGTTTGGGCTTGCGGGTGTTAACAAACAAGTTGATGCCAATTCCGGTGCCAATTGTTTTCACACTGGCCGTAGGCAAGCAACAACTTGTGCGATCCGGCGTGAGAAGGGCACATGTCGTGTCTTTTTGCCTCTTTCCGCTTTGGTAGTTGAAGTTGCCTTGCACGTGGTCTGCTTGGGTTTCTGAAGTTCGTCAGTGTTGGCCAGACACGCGGTGGAGATCGGATCGCGTCTCCTTCAGTCCAAGCAGCCGCCTGGCAGGTTTTCGCCGCCATCTTTGACGCTCCGAGTGTCTATGCTGCGCTCAAATCCTGTGTGCAACCTAGCCATATTGAAACCAACTGAAGTTGCCTCGATGCGACCTTAGCCGCTATGTTAGCGCGTGCGTTTGCTGCTTAGGGCCGCAAATCCTGCGTCCGCTTCCAGCCATGACTGCCACATTGCGAACTGACACTGCATGGTGGCTGCAGCCCTCAGCAGCAGCTCGCCTGAGTGCCAAACAAAGCTACATTGACGATATTTCCCAACTTCCAGGAAGCAGTTGCCTGTATTTGCTTGCATCGGGGGGCCATTTGTAGTTTTGCCATCGTTGACGTGATTCTCCCCCAAAATGCGCTATCTCTTCGCTTTGAGAGCCTCCTCATCCTCCTGCTCGTACTTCTTTAGCCGCGCCATGGTTTTCTCATGCAGCCGTTGCTGCATTTCTTCCACCGCCATGTCCGTCCGCTTCGAAAGAGCCTCTGCCAGCTCTCGCTGCTTCTCGCGCTTGTACGCCTTCGGTTCTTGGTTATCGTACGCTGGCATAGACGAGAATCTCTCCTTGGACTGCTTGGACATTAACACGACATTATCGCCATCAATTTCCACGTGAAGCTCGTCCAGTCCCTAGCCAGCCCACAAACGGCAATCTTAGTCAGCGGATAATGATAGGTAAGTGCAGATCAGTAGCCTGTGTGGGACATACTCTTAGAGCCTTTCGCGATGAAACTGGGCCCTGCAGACAAATTCCCGTGTCTGGATCGAAGAACGCTGCGTGGGCTTTGCAGTGGATGAAGCCTTCGCAGAAGAAGTCGCTGTCGTCAAAGTCCAATTCCAGCAGCGCGTGTGGACACCTGACGAAGGACGCGAGGGATTAGGTTGCAATATAGGGCCCCAGACCATTATCCTCGACGTCGAACTACCTGTTGATGAAGGCGCGAGGCTGCTGTGTCTTCTCATTGAAAAACACGAAGCCTGTGGTCAGCAGGTCTCGACGATGACGAGGTGACTTTGCGTCGGTCGTTTTGGTGGCCTCCCTTGGCTCTGAAGGGTACAGAAGGAACTTGAATCCTTTGCCTTGGAGGTCTCGCAACTCCTGCAGCGAACACAACACGCGATGGCGTGCGGTGGCGGTCGAGAATGCGCGTGCACTTCGGCGCAGGAACATGCTCGTCTTCCAGCACGAAAAGTAACTGCTGAATTGATGTGCAGCATGCTATTGGTAGATATTGGCTGTCAATGTACGACCACCGAAAGGCAACTTCGTTTACAAGATGAAGTTGGATCAATAAGAATACTTGTATTGTTTTGACATGGTGCACATGTCATAATACGGCCATACCGTCTATCTTCAGGCTAGCACTGCCGCGCCGCGAGGTCTGTCGGCGGCGGCAGGGGAGGGGGCATTTTCTCCGGTCTTGACGGAGAAAACGGGGGTGGGGACGCGCTGGTGCATCGAAACCTGCTGCGCGTAGGCAAAGTACGTTTTCACGTGGGTCTTGTACTCGGTGACGGAACGCTGGATGATGGACCATGGTACGGCATCAACCCATGAGGGTTGCTGCCTTGCACGCGGGCGGCGCTTGGTCATCTGCGCATATCGAGCAACTATCTGTTGCAGAGGAACGTCGAAGGCGTCCCAACTAGCAGTCGTGCCGGTGCGCACGAGTCCTGGGATCTCAAAAAGCCGGGAAGCTTCGGAGCCCATGAGCGCCTCGTCCGACTTGGCGCCGAGCACCAAACGGTTGCCTGGGTACGTCAAGTAAAGCAGAATATGGTAGTAGCAGTAGCGCACGTCTCGGTTCCAGTGCAGGAAGAGCCGCTTAAGATGCGTCGCAAACAAGTCGGTGAGCTGTAGCTGCAACGAGACTGAGAACCCCATGAAGCTTTTAAGCAGGAACAGCTCCGTTGCCTTCAGGATCTCAAAGTGCTCCGAGTCCAGCAAGCATGAAAACACATAGCGCAGCGTCTCGACATCAGCACACGACTGCCCCTGCTGGGGTAGGTTGTGCGGGTTGGAGGTGTCCATGGACGAAAGCACCAAGAAGTCCTGCGCAGCTGGCTCGTTGACGAAGAAAGCCGGGAACTCCAGCATCAGCTTTTCCATGTACTGCAAGCACAGATTAACGTGGTGCGGCAGCATGTAGTTGGTGGACCGCAGAATTGTCATCAAGTACTCGCTGATGAACTCCGCGTTCTCGTGCATCATAGCTGTTACCTGGACGGCGAAGTATGCGGTCGGTGTGTTGACGTCCTCCAGTCCGCCATCCATTAGTGAGAAAGAGTCGCGGAAGGGCTGAGGCTCCTTCTCGCTAGCTGAGGTAGTTTCGTTACCAACCTTTTCCTCAGTGGTGTCGTCTTGCCACTTTGGTTCGCGCTGCTGTACTTCCATCTGGAAAATATTTTTTGTAATCTCCAACGTCGCGCGCTTGAGCACGTCTGCACCAGGGATGTATTTCCAATCAGTGCGTCCAAGAACCTGCTGGCCGGTGAGCTGTGCAAAGATTTGAGCGAGGACCAACATGCAGCCGTCCGTGTCAATCATGAGCTGCTCCAGCATTTGTGCAAAGGGAGCCCAGCGGTCTTCTCGGTTCACGGTCGCGAGTAGGTTCTGGCACTGCGGGTACATGGTGTGGTGCCAGTTGTACGGCGTGAGCCGCAGCTTGTCGTCGAACAAGGATTTGCCACGGCTACGCGAGTTCACAAACGAGAAAGAAATCGACCTCGAGCTGCTAAACGCGCTAGACGGCAACAGGTTGTTTAGGGTGTCCAGCATGTGGCCCCGCAGCCGCGGCACACGCATGTAGCTCGTGGCCACCAGGGCGGAAAGAAGCTCCTGGTGCAGGTCGGACGGGTTAAATTCTGTGTTGCTGTCGCTGCAACCTACAGGTCCGTGCACCGTCTCAAAAGTGTACTGAAGCGTCGACTGGTGCAGCTCCAAGAAGTGATGCACCGAGTCGCAAAGCCGCACATTGCGATCACCCGCGCGTTTGCTTTTCCTCGATGAACGAGACGGAGTTGCCGCCCGGGTAGCGCTGTTGGCAGTCGTGGAAATACTTCGTGACCTTCTCGAGTTGCGAGAGAGACGTCGCGACAGTCGGGCCATGCCGAGTCTCGATTCCTCCGTGGGCTTGTGGTTCTTGCAGCCTCCGTGCCCCGCCGCCACCAGCAGAGCGTCGAATTCCTGTCTCCTGATGACCAACGTCAGCAGCGTCAATGCTGCTTGCTCCAGCTGCAGCTTCTTCTCGTTCGCCGCAGCGATGGCAATGTCCCGCGAGTGCGCCATGGTGTGCCGCAACGAAGGCTCTGGGGCGGCGCCATCTGCCAGCACGTCCAAGATCTGCATGCAGCACTTCCACAGCTGGAGCATTGCCGTAGCGGCTGTTTCCAGCGACACTGGCTTGGCTGAGCGTCTTCCGATGGTACTGGCAAAGCCGTCGGTGTCGTCTTCCGTGAGAATGATCGTCAGCTTGTCCAGCGTCTTAGTGCTGAAGTCGCTTCTCCGTCTACTGCTGGTTCTGGAGCTGGACTGCGATGGATCGTCGCCCTTGTGGCTCGCGCGCATGTGCTCGCCGGTCGCCAGCGCCGTCGTCTGCTCAGTCAGCGCGCGCAGCTGCCGGAAGAAGGCGGGAGGCATGAGGACCATGTGCGGGATGCCGTCGCCGTCGCTCTTGAGTGTGAACACGCGCGCGCTGCTGCTGCTGGGCCCGCAGAAGCCCACGCTGCTGCTTCTGCGCGAGGACGACGAGGACGTGGAGCACGTGGACGAGGTGTTGGTCGTGGTCGACGTCATGGAGCCGCGCTGGCTCTTGGCGGGCGCGTCCTCGGCCTTGTGGTGGCGGTGAAAAGGCCGCAGCAGCCGAGCCACCGCGCGCGAGACCCTGCCGTTCGCCATCGATTGCCGCTTGGAGCGCAGATTCGGTACTGACTGACTGACCAACGCCCGCAATGCCTCTCGTCTGTTGTGCCTGTTGCCAACAGGTGGCGACCTGCACTCCTCTCCACTTCAACCGAGCCCTACTACGCGACGCAACAATAGCGTCGGGGAAATTGATAACTGCGCATATATCATTGCACATTACGGTGGACCTACAATTGACTTTCAATGGTGGGATACCTTCATATTTGAATCGAATCGACAACTGTATAATATAGATTCGTATAGGTTTAGCCGTAACGGCAGCATGGATACGTCAAGAGAGAGAGAGCAATGACGGGGCGCGTCACGCCGCACAAGGACAGCAAGATGAGAGCAACTGGTCGTCGCTGAGAATAACCCCCGCTGCTGCTAACTAGTTAGCAGCGCGAGGAGAGTGCTCCTGTCGAACTGCCATTGCTGTCTCGATCGACGCTGCTCCAAGCACTTATCCATTGAGCAGGCGCCACGGAAACACGTGTCGAAACGTTTCAGCGGGCCCAGCGCCAAGATTCGGACGCTTGCCCCAACATCATGTGTGAGGTGGAGGCAGTCCATTAGACACGGGATTCACAGTGAATTTCCGCGGGCGGAGCGGTCGTAAGCCGCATAGAGTGCCAGTCTGGTACATGTACAATCCAGCCGGCATAGTGACGTCGGCAAGGATTGCAGCGGCTCCACATTTGTTCAGTTGTACCGCAAAGCAGAAGAGCGCTGGATTGCAGCGACTTGAGGTCAACAAACAGCACAAGTGGAGGTCCTATTAGAATGTCACAAAGGCTTGATTGTGCTCGTTCGTCCATAGCTTTTGGCTTCACTTTCGGCGTTCTGCAGGATACCGTGAGATACGGGCCGTCTGCAAGTGGGTACGCTTCAGAGATATCAAGTGTTCCCGCAGCGCCGCGTTTTGGTGGGGCACCAATGGATACGGTCGATTCCCGCAGCGCGTAGAGCATTCGATGGGAGAGTGCTCGCCGACTTCGTCGCAGCTTAGTAACCGTGGCGCCAGTCAATCCTCCTGAAACGAAAGTTGCGCAGCCGTGTCCAGAACGAGCTGTTTCGCCGCTGCGGCTCTTTTGCTGTGCAAGCTGCCGTGGCAGCTCCGGTCTATCCTTTGGCGCCAAACAAGTCTCCATTGCACAGCGGTTGCAACGCGGTTGCAATGCGGACAAGTCCCCGCTTGACGCAAGAGTCAAGACTCAAAGTTAACTTAACTGGCAAGACTGAAGCAAAGGATCGACTGGTCGCGGCGGACGCGATCTGATACCTGCAGCAGCGGCGAAGAGGCGCGCCCGTGACCAACGAGAGGTTAATGAATGCCATGACTCAAATGAGCGAATGAGAGAAGAGACCCCGAAATTGCCTGCTCGGGCTTGCCTGACCTGCTCCTCTTGACTCCGTTATCTCCGCTCGCGTCATATACCGTATTTCGCATGTAGAGAGCTGCACCCTACGTTCACAACAAAATTGCGACCTTGCAAAATCTATATTCCTCACCATTAATTTTACAGGGTACTTTACCGCATTTATTTTTTAGCAACCAGCATGGCGGTAACTATTACGGATATTATAGGAAAGGAGAGTGTATTTAAACGTAAGCCTCATCTACAATGCAGTCAAAGCCATGATCGCTGTCAACAGTAGTTTTATCTGCTAGAGAAAGCTGTTGGAGCTCGGATACCAACGACGCCGCGGCCATACAGTCGTCGTCAAGCTGCAACCCGGTTTTCTTGTAGCCATTTGATATTGTTTGGGAGCTTAGAGCTTCCCAACTACTGCATACCCATCTGCACATGCCGGAGCGACCTGGTGGCAGCAGCTTGAACTTTCCACCCTCCGCTCGTGGCTTTTTGAGTTGCTCCTGCATGTCTTGGAGCCAGCATGCGCGCAACTGTGTCTTGAATGGATGGTTCCATGCTACGTCTGCTGGTTGACAGACAAACGTAGCATTTGGCGGAACCTTCATCAAGACGACCTTAATTGAGGCCGCGTAGGCACGGACTTCATCGGTCCAATGACCGCTAAAATCGTCCCAGAGGAGCAGGATGGGCTCTTCCGGGGACGAACGGTCTCCAAAATGGTACGCTAAAAACTGGATGGATAGATCACTAGTGGTAGCCAACTTTGGCAGCAACAAGAAAACAATTTTTATGCAAACACGTAGGCGTTCTTGATTTTAGCCAATAGCGCACTAGTCAATTTGAACACCCCGTAGTACACACGCATCAGCAACTGCGATGTTTTTTTTTTAGTACAGTACACTAGGCACAGGCATTTTGGCGCGAAATCCTGCCAGCGATGCCGCGAACAAGTAAACGGAAGCGCGCTCTACGGATCCTTCAACGGTGCGTTCGATCCCGCAGGAGTGGTGCCTCTAGCAGGTACTTGTTTGACGACTGCGACAACTTCGAAGACGATATCGACGAGCAAATTGAATTACAGCTTGAGGATGTGTCTTGGTCGCGGTATTCGTTTCGCAACAAAACATACCGCAAGCGAAGCGACAAGTGGAAAGCGTACTTGGATGACCACGGTGAGCTCAATGACGAAGATTTTTTGGGGCACTTTCGCGTTAGTAGAAGCGCATTTTCCGCTCTGCTTAAACTCATTCGCGATGACACAGTGTTCAAGTCTTCTGGCCTTCGTGGATTTCGTGGAGGTGCCGAGCTGCATTTGCTTATTCTGTTGAAGTACTTGGGTGGGTTTGGAAACGAGAGCACGTCTCTTAAGCTCGAACACTTTTTTGGAGTTGGCAAAGGATCTATCAAGAATTACGTTAAGCGCGCTTGTCCGGCGATTCTGAAGCTGAAGTCTGATACCATTGTTTGGCCCAATAGTGATGAACGGGAGTTGATCGCCGCTCGAATCCAGGAGAAGTTTAACTTCGTTAATTGTGTTGGCCTGGTGGACGGGACTTTGTTGCCTTTCGAGTTCAAGCCGCGTAGAAATGGAGAGGGCTATTTTTCTAGAAAAGGTGGATATTCGCTTAATGCGCTCATCATTTGCGCTGATATTGCTCGTATTCGAGAAGCAGTTGTGGGTTGGCCCGGAAGTGTCCATGACAATCGAGTCTGGACCACAAGTCGTATTTGCAGAGCGCCAGAGGCTTTTTTTTATCATAAGCAATATTTGTTGGGAGACTCTGCGTTTCATCCCTCGAGTGTCATGATTCCTGCGTTCAAGAAGCCACCGAAGAGTGACATGGACCCACATCGAAAGTACTTCAACACCCAGTTAGCAAAGGCGCACATCAAGACCGAACATTGTATCGGACTGGTGAAAACTCGACTTCAATACCTTCGTGGTATTCGACTGAAGCTTTCCGGGAAGAAGAGTATGAAGCGACTACTACGACTGATCACCTGTGCTTTCATCCTGCACAGCCTGTTGATATTTGAACCAATACCAAAGAAGTGGAAAAAAGCTGTCAAATTGAATGGAAATGGATTAGATGTAGATGACGAGCTCAACCAACCTATCGGCCGAAATGCACAAGGGAATGAGCGACGCACGCAGTTATTCCACTACCTCCACGAGGTTCGGAATAAGTAGTGGCAGAAGTAGGTCGATTTCATGCGGAGGGACGCCTTCTTCACGGAGTTTATGACGCTCGCGCAGCAAGTTTATCTTACGATTCATCTCACACGACTCAGCTTGAGCTCGGAAGTGCATTGTACGGACGGTTGATTCAGCCACACGTGCTTCGATTCCAGTGGCAGCTGCCGCCGCCTTCTCGCGTTCCAACTTCGAGGTCTGCACTTGGAAATCTCGATCTTGGGCGAGCTGCTTTTTCTTCAATTCCGCCAACGGATGCGAAGCACTCAGTTCGTCTATGGTGGCTTTGTTTTTTTGTAGAATGCCCAATTGAACGAGGGTTGCTTGAGGCTCGCTTTTTGTTGTTGGTTGCCTGCTTCTTCTTTGATCCACTTGCACCTGTCGTAGGCGTAGCCGCAGAAGTAGAAGATGAACCCAGCGCCGTGACTCCAGTAGTTGCCTTCGTGGTAGCTGTACTCACAACATCTTCAGTCAGGGATTTGTTGGGTCGTACAATTTGAAAGTCGTCGCCATTGCCGTGTAGGATTCACGATAAAATTCTCACGTGTCGGGTGAGTTCCCACCAACAACACACGCTAACCCGCAAAGGTTAGCGACTGTTGGATCAAACCTGAAGACCAGGAACGATCCCTTACACTGGGTCGGTTGCAAGCGCTTCTGTGCACTGCGATCGTATAGGTTAACCCTTTATTTAACTCCTCTAGCCACGGGCTTAGATTAGGAAGCAGTAAAACCCTGCAGTCCCTCAGAAGGAAGGGCGCCGGCGTGTTAGGCCTTATACAGGGGCGCCGAGGTATAACCTCGGCAGGAAGTCTAGAACACATAAGAACCCTCAGTCCTCACGAATACACACAGAGCGACACTCTAAAGGCACTCCCACACACACTCGGCTACGCTTCACTCTTGGCCTAATTATAGACGAACCCTCGGTGATGCACCTTAGCTCAATCTACAGGCACCCACCCTACCTGAGCGTGTCCTGCACTACAATAAGCTAACTACACTTACCGGAGACGGACTTGACCCTTGTCGGCTTGGGGGGAAGACTGCTACTGCCATTTATATACTGCCATAATTTATGGCAACTCACATATATTATGGCAATATATAAATGACCGAAATGGTACCCCCGTACCTACTTTATGGCAACTCATATAAATTATGACAGTAGATAAAAATGGCAAATGAAGCAACACTGACCCCGAACCCTTACGTTGCGGGTAAATTTTCAGCGTCCCCATCGCCATGTCAGCCGTCGTCGACGCCGTCTTCGGGTCGTACGACGTCAAGAACGCCAAGCAGTGGAGGGACGAGGACCTGCTGCACCGCGAGCAGCAGAAGCAGTGGCGCGAGGACGCCATCCGCCGCGAGACCGAGTGGCGGCGTGCCGACTTGGAGCGCGAGCGCCGCGTGCTGAAGTTGGAGTCGGAGAAGCGACTGATCGACGCGCGCCATCAGCAGCTGCAGACTGTGTCACAGTTGTCGGCCATCTTGGCCTTCTTCTCCATCATGTTCATCCAGGAGATCAAGTCGCTGAAGGAGGACACGAGCCAGCCGCTGCTCATCCTGTACGGGGCAGCGGGCTGCCTCGAGTTCCTCTGTATGCTGCTGTGCACCTTGACGTGCACGTTGCTGCTGCTGGCGTTGACGCGGTTCGTGACGCACACACTGGATGGAGAAGTGCGCGCGCTCTCGGACGCGGAGCTGGACACCGCGTCACCTTTTACAGATTGGTGGGTGGGCAAGTGCGAGCAGGAGTGGCTGCTCGCGTATCAATTGTTCCAGTCAGGCGCGTCCTTCTTCCTTGTGGGCATCGCGCTCGTGAGCTGGATCGTGTTTGTCAGGTCGACGATCGCCTCCGTCGTGGTCTCAGTGTGCTGCGCGTGCGGACTGCTGTACTACAACTTGCGGATCGCCAGTCGTTGGAGGTACTTGGCCAAACCTTCAGGAAGCCACAGACGCATGAGTGTGCCGTTGCCGTAGACGCGCAACAACGAAGACGGGTATTTATTGGGGAGTGTTTCCTCCTTCGTGACAACAAGCAGCAGCATCGAGCTGTCGCCTATTAAACGATGAACATGTTTGACTCTATTTGTCGCTTACTTCTGCTTGTTGAGCTTGCACGGCTTGTGGCCGCAGTTGTGGGCGCGTGCACCGCAATTCCGTGCCAGGAAGAGGGTACTACCGAAGAGCGAGCCTGCCGTGATGGAGCAGTCTGCGATGGGACCCGTGACCACCACGGGGTGCAGTGAATGCCGCAGCGTGTAGAAGGCAAAGGCGCCCTGACGGCCCTTGAGCGGCGCGAACGAGTGCGTCGGCGGCAACGCCTCCACCCGCACCGAGATCTTGCCCGTGATAGCATCGATGTAGGACATCTGGCGCAGCCGCAGCGTCTGCGTGGGGTCTGCTATCGCCTTGGCGATCTGCTCCTTCAGTGGCGCGCTCGCCTTCACAAGGTGCTCCAGCAGATAGTCGTAGCTCCAGGTGCCAACCTCGTCCTGGCTGCCGGCCACCGTGGCGCTCGGCTCCCACGGACTCTCAATGTCGGCGTCCGCCAGTTCGATGTCATAACCCATTTCGCGAGCGATCATGATCGACTTCTTGGCGCTACGCACGCCCATGACGTCATCTACGATATCACGCACGCTGAATTCGTTCTTATACTCATCCATGAGATTCTTCATGATGGCGCCTAGGTCCGCCTCAGCCGGCTCAGCGAGGGCGAACACGGCGTCGAACATGGCGTGCAAGAAGCGGCTGCCCGAGTACTCGACCCGCTGAATGTCGTCGCCCGTCTGGATGAAGTTCTGGATCGTGTTGAAAATGGGCACACCGATGGCTAGTGTCGCCTCTGGGTCATACGTCAGCTCGTTCTGGATCGCCAGCTCCTGCAACGAGTTGTGCTGCTCTGTCGAGGCCGACGACACGTTAATGTTAGACGTCATCACGTGCGCCTTGCGGGCCAGCCACTGCGGGTACAGGTCCTTGACGTGGTGAAAGCTGTTGGAAACATCGATGATCAGCCAGTGCGGCAGGTGGTCTGCGCACACGTGGTCCAGGAATTTGTTCCGGTCGAACGGCACGAATTCGTCCTTGCGGGCTGCCAACGCCTCCTCGGTGATGTCACCCTCAACGTCCAGCAGCATTTGCGAGGAAATGTGAGTGCCAATGGCACGAACTCGGATGTCTACGTTGAAACGCTGCTTCAGAAAATCGCGCTGTTGGTGGTATTGCTTCAACAGAGCAACGCCAATGCTGTTGGTCTCGTTCTCCTCGAACTCGAGGCCCATGAGGCCGATGGAAAGGGTCTGATCCGACAGGAAGAACGACGAGTGCACGGCACGTAGTGCAGCAGCAGAGTCCTTGTAGTGGACCACGGCAGAGATATTGCGCTCGGACGAGCCCTGGGAGATGGCCAGCACGTTAATCTTCGCACGGCCGAGGGCACCGAAGAAACGAGCGCACACACCCGGGGTTTGGTTCATCTGGTCACCCACAGCAGCGATGATACTGATCGGCGCAATGTATTCAGCCTTGTCAATGTGTCCCACGTGGATCTCCTTGAAGAACGTCTCGTTGATCACGTCCTTAGCCACCTCGGCGCAGTCCATGGGCACAGCGAAACAGATTGAGTGTTCCGAACTAGCTTGCGCGATGAGCACGACGTTCACCTTGACGCGGTCCAGTGCGCTGAATAGCCGCGAGGACGTACCGTGCACACCGACCATGCCGCTGCCTTCAATGTTAAACAGCGCCAGGTCGTCCACAGTAGAGAATCCGCTCACAATGTTACGCGCTGTGGGGGTGCCATTCGACATGGTACGCTTGAGCTCCACCTTCTTGCGGTCCCAAATCTTCGTACCCGGGTGCTCGGGCTCAAACGTATTCCGGATGTAGATAGGGATGCCCTCGACGATGGCAGGGGCCATGGTTTTCGGGTGGATGACCTTAGCACCAAAGTACGCAAGCTCCATGGCCTCCTGGTAGGAGATCTCGGGCAGAATCTGCGACTCCGGCACGCGACGCGGGTCGGCGCTCAGCACACCGCTGACATCTGTCCAAATCGTGACGCTCTTGGCGTGCAGCACGCGGCCACAGATTGAGGCTGTGAAGTCGCTGCCGTCGCGCTTGAGCGTGGTCATGACACCCTCCGCCGTGCTGCAGATGAAACCAGTGACGACCAGGTGCGTGATTTCATCACCCTCTCCGTTCTTCAGAATCTCCTGCATCTTCTGCGTGGACACATCATACTGCACCACAGGTCCGTGCTCATTGTCCGCCTCGACCGTCAGGAAATCGCGGGCGTCCACGAATCGGAAGTTGTGCTTCTTGCCGTCCTGTTGCACCTTCTCGCTCAGCACGGCCGTGAGGATCTTGGCCGACCAGATCTCGCCGTGGCCCGAGATGAACTCCACCACGTTCTCGTTGTAGGCCTGCATGATGGAGATGGAGCGCAGCAACTCCGAGACGGACTGCAGGTCGCGCTCGATCTCCTTCTCGATGGGCTCGCCCACCTCTGCAGGCAGTAGCGCCCTCACCACATCGTGGTGCTTCTTGCGGATCGTGGCCAGGATCTCGTTGCACTCGGCGGTGCGGCGCTGCTTGGCCAGCTCCAGCAGCGAGATGAGCAGGTCCGTGACCTTGGGCTTGCCGCCGATGGCCGACACCACCACCGCCACGCGCGAAGCCTCCACAGCCGCCACGATGTCCGCCACCTTGGCGAAGCAGTCGGCGCTGCCCACGGACGTGCCGCCGAATTTGTGCACCACGAACTTGTCCGCCATTGTCACGGAAAGATCCCCTTGACTCCTGGAGAGCAATTCGAGAAATGACTGGGCGCACGATAGCTGAGGTGGCAGGCTGAAGTAGTCAGGTAGAAAAGGGTTAGCCGGAAATATACTTGGATAATGTATACTACTGCAGCGAATGCGCAATAGCGTGAAGCCACAAGAAATTGCAGGAGCCTGAGCGTGCAACACCGGCTTGACCTCATCAGCCAGGCTGCAGTGCAATGCTTGCTTGCTCGCTCCAGGGATCAGGAGGCCTCGAAATGCGCTGCAGGCAGGCAGGCGACGACTTTGTTCATGGAGTTACAGGTACATTCAGTGCCGACGACGCATCGGTGGTGGGTCTCCTTGCTGTGGGTGATCCAGGCGCTTGCGGCTCTGGGAACCGCACGAGGTATCTCCAGCGACTGGCGACGCGCAGCTCCAAGTAGGCGAACGCGAGCACGCAGAGCGCCGTCATGCAAGACGCAGCGGCCACCCACTCGCCGAAGACAGCCCAGCCGAGCATCGCCACCTGCGCAAGGAACAGGGACAAACCACTTCGGAAGAGGTGGTAGGCCATGATCCACTCGCGCTCGCACTTGCTGAGCCACCAGCCGTAGAAGGGCGACACCACGTCCAGCTCCAAGGACGATAGCGCGTGCACCTCGCCCTCCAGCGTGTGCGTAACGAACCGCGTCAGCGCCAGCAGCAGCGCCATGCACGTCAACATGCACATCAACATGACTATAAACTGCAGCAGCAAGAACACAAGGGGGTTAGTGTATGAGCTTCAGACGCGACGAGCAGAGCGTTCCCCACCTCTAAGCAGCACACGGCACCGTACGCGATCATCACTGGCTGGCTGGTCGCGTCGGCTATCTGCACCTCCACGATCGTGGACATGGTGAAGCCTGCGAGCAGCGCCGACATCTGCGAGACCGTCACGAGCTGCCGATGCCTCGCGTCGATGATGCGTTTCTCGTTCTCCAGCTTTAGCACACGCCGCTCGCGCTCCAAGTCGGCGCGTCTCCACTCGTACTCGCGCTGGATCGAGTCTTCTCGCCACTGCTTCTCCTGTTCTCGGTGCAGCAGGTCCTCGTCCCGCCATTGCTTGGCGTTCTTGACGTCGTACGAGCCGAACACGGCGTCCACGACCGCGCCCACCGCCGCCATGTTCGATCAACGATGATAGTCACTAAACTAAACTCCCTTGTCACTGTGGCATGTGTGTTCATTCGCTGAAAAGACATGATATTTCGACCAATGATGAAGGGCTGAGTGTGTGAAAGCAGGGACTGTTATCAGATCTGAGAGCGGCTTCAACATGGTGACCAGCATCCCAACTTGAAAGGCAACATGCCGCCTGCCACGGTTGACTGGACTCGTCTCAACGCCATTCGATGGGCACACTGTTGCTCCAAGAACTTTGCCCTCCTCGTTGAGTGCTTCAAGCGGCGTTTCCGCTGTCAGATCTCTCTCACTCCACGATCCAGGGCGCGTCGAAACCCCTGCGTCTGCTCCAAGAGTTTGTCAAGGTTTGATTGAGCACCCAGGAGCTGCTTACTAGGCAAAAGCACTCGCCAGCGACAAAAGGATAGCTCCTAGTTTGCCTCCTTGTCCACGTGCCGGCGACGCATGCCGCAATTGAAGACCATCGTTGGCACATCTTTTTCTCGCTCTCCGTCCTTTCACGGCACCAAAGCCGGAAACAGCATCATAGGCATTGTATACAAACTCCAAGACAAAGTTGTACACGGGTCGGCCCGCCAGAGCCGAGCGAGAGAAGAAGAAGAAGGGAAGAAGCCCCAGTCCAGTTCCAGCCGCGCGAGCCACACAAGCGACCGACCGCCACGATGGCCAGGAAGCGCCGCGCCTCCGCGTCCTCCGCCAAGAAGGTGTCGCCCGCCGCGGCCGCCATGAGCTCCTCGCCCTTCCCGTATCCGTCGTCTCCAGCGCCCAGTCGGTCGCGCCGCTTCAACCTGCCGCGCGTCCACACGCCGCGCTCGGGTGTGGCCGCCAGTACGCGCTCGCAGCTCAACGTGTCGCAGCTGCCGGTGCTGTCGCCGCCGTTCAAGAAGCGCGTGACGTCGCATCGTAGCGCCAAAGCCGTTAAGCTGCAACTGCCGGACGATGACGACGACGAGGAGGAGACTGAGAAGCAGCACAGGAAGGAGGGCGAGAGTGATGATAACAGGACCAATTGCTGCGCCCACAGCAGCAGCGAGACCGAGACGGAGGACGACGAGGAGAAGCTGCAGCTCATTAAGCCGGACCCGTATCTGCCAGAGGCCTATCAACGAAGAGCCGCCGTGCTCAGACACGCTGGCAGTTTCTACGACGCCATGCTCACAAGAGTGCGGAATTACTGTAACGTTAACCTGAATAAGTCAGAGACTGACGCTTGTGTGTGTGTGTCGTGTGTGGACTGCGCAGGCGCGTGTCCACAACAACCACAGCGAGTTCATTGCGCTTCAGGCGTTGGAGTTCGATAAGCAGTTCTACCTCTGGACTAGGGCAGGACGCGTCGGATGCGCTGGCAAGACGACGCTCACTGGGCCATTCCCAAGTGCTGAGAAGGTCACACTCGAGTTCTGCACACTCTTCTCTTCTAACACAAATTGTGAGTGGGAGGAACGCCATGCGCTGCGATATCAGGAAGGCAGCTACACGTGGATCGAGCTGGACTACTCCACTGGCACGCCGTACTCGGAGTCGCTAACATCGGCGCTGGCAGACAACCAAGGCGAGATGGACAATGCAGACAGTTTCCGAGACTTTGATCTGGTGCCCACGTCCCCACCGCCGCTTCCTCTCGCTTCGGCTTCCAGTCGCAAGCGTCGTCGAGCTGCCATGTGGACGACGTACTCCACTGCTGCGACTACGACTCCGGCGACGCCTTCAACGAGCGTACGGCGGACATTGAGCAGCCAGTTTGACTGGTTGTACGCAAATTCGGATGGAGACACGGCAGGTGCAGCGTCGATGGAGACATCTGCATGTGCTTGTGCCACTGCACCACCGTCGCGTTTGCCTGCTGACGTGCAAGACTTCCTGACGCTCATTGCTGACCATACAGAGCTGTCGTATACGTACACGGTCACTGACGACCTTTTGGGCGACGCCATCATGAAGCTGCCGCTCGGACGGCTATCCAAGACAACCATCAAGCGCGTATGTCAACGTTGAAGTTTCCTTCCTCGACGGTTGGCGATTGCAGATTATTCTAACGCTGTTGTTGAATTTGCTGACAGGGATACGAGACGTTGGAGGAGATTTACGAAGCGCTTCGCAGTCGGCAGGTGTCTCGAGCGCGGTTGACGAACCTGAGCAGCCATTTTTACTCACTTATTCCGCATCACTCGCGTCTGGAGGTTATTGATACAATGGTGAAACTAGGCAAGAAGGTCCAGCTTATGGCTGACGTCGGTGCTAGCGTGCGTGGGATGGCTCATGAGCCTGTGGCGCGGCGGTGCGCCTCGAGAAACTACTTGGATGAGTGTTACGATTTGTTAGAATGCGTACTACAACCTGTGAAGAGCTCGGATCCCGATTTTGCGCTAATTCAGACGTATATCCGCAACTCGAACTGCTGCGGGCGAAAGCAAGACCGGTTGCAGCTACTATCAGTCTTTCGCGTTGAGAAGCCCGAGCAGGAGACGCGATTCGAGCCTTTCCGCAGATTTACCAACCGACGGGTAAGGCGTTGAGTTGCTGTTGGTTTGTTGTTGTTTGCTAGCTTTGTTGATTGTGTTGTATCGACCCGTGGTCGCTAACCGCTGCTGCGGTTTGCTCCGTTGCCATAGATTCTGTGGCACGGCAGCCACTTGGCAAACTGGTTGGGCATCTTGTCGGAAGGGCTGCGAATCGCGCCGCCTGAGGTAGCTTCGAATGGACGAACGTTCGGCAAAGGGTTATACTTCACGGACAAGGTGACTAAAGCACAGGCGTATTGCCACTGCCGACCTACCAACGGCCACAACCAATGCGTGTTTGCTCTCAGCGAGGTGGCGCTGGGCGAGAGTAAGGAAATGCTGAACTCGGACGACAACGCGAAGCAGTTTGTACACACAGGAGCTGGCGGGCGCGCTAAGGGAGGCTACTATCACAGCTGCAAGGGTGTTGGATCGTGCCGTCCGGATTCCGCTGGAGAAATTGTGGATATGCACGGTGCTGTTTGGCCTGTAGGCAAACCAGTCCAGCCCGAGGAACGGACGGGGCTGCACCACAGCGAGTATATCATCTACAACCCGAGCCAGACACGGATGCGCTACGTCGTGCTGGCCAGGAGTCCCTACTAACCATGAACACCGCTCAACGAACGAATGGAGCGTACGGATGATACGTGTGCTTAGAGTTCACCCGCCACCTTCTCTTGTGCCTCGGCAGACAAAAGGCATTTTGAACTGTTTGCCAGGAGAGCCCACGGCGCGATGCGTAGTGTTGTTATTGAAGTAAATACATTGGTGCGTGTACAAATGAGTGCGTCCTTGTACATGGAATGCCACAACAAACACTTGCATGGGTGTATCGTGTATCAACACTAGCAAGGAAGACCTGGAAATGTCGTGTTGACCTCGTTACGCAGAAATTCAACACCATTGTTATGTGTGACTTGCAACTGCATCAGCTTGTGGTTGTCTTACTGGGACTTCTTGGCGCGGTCCGTGATGGCGTTCAGACGTTCAACGAGAGGTGGGTGGCTGTAGTGGTAGGCACTGTACAGCACATCCGGGTTCATGTTGGACAGGTTCTCGATGGCAAGTTTGGTGAGTCCAGACTTGAGAGCGACGTCATGGCCGAGGTCCACTGCGAATGCATCAGCCTGGAACTCGTTCTTGCGCGTATTCAAGGTGATCAGGAAAGACAGCACGTGCTCCACTGGCGCCCACATGGTCTGCGAAAAGAGCAGGAAGCCGATGATCACAGGCTTGGCCGAGTCGCCCGCGAATCCAAAACTTGCGAACAGCTCAGCGTCGTTCATGCAGAGACCGAACACGTAGAACGAGGCCAGAATGTAAACCTGCTGGATGACAAAGCCCTGCGCCGTGTGCCAGAGCTTCCAGTGACCTAGTTCGTGGCCCAACACAGCAACAATCTCGTCATGAGTCGCCTGCTCCAGAAGTGTGTCGAACAACACAATGCGCTTGCTCTTGAACAGTCCAAAAAAGTAGGCGTTGCTGTGGCTGGAACGCTTGGAGCCGTCCGTGACGAAGAGCTTGGTCAACGGGAAGCTGAGGCTCGCAGCCAGCGCTTCGATGCGCGTGCGGAGCTCGCCCTCCTCCAGCGGCGTGAACTTGTTGAACAGCGGCATGATAAGCACCGGGTAGAGCGTCATCATAACGACGGAGAAGACGAACAAGAACGCCCAGACGTACATGTAGAAGTACTCTCCTCCCCATCGGATGACGTAAATCAACGCCGCCGTGACTGGGAACCCGATGACGATAAACAGCGCGAAGCTCTTGATCTTGTCCATGAAGAACAGCCCCAGCGTCTGCTTATTGAAGCCGTGACGAGCCTCCACCACGAACGTCGAGTAGAGACCAAAGGGGATCCCCACGAGTGTGTCCCTTATCGTCGTGAGCGTCAGCAGCACCAGCGCTCGGTAGATCTCGTTGTCTGCGTCCAGACCCACAGAGACCAGAGCTTTGCCACTCATTGTCCACATGAAGGGAAGATAGCCCAATAGCAGGAAAGCTGTGGCCTCCAGTTGGTTGTACAGGCCGCTCACGAAGCCAAACGTGCTCTTGTCCAGTCCGTAGGCGCGACTCTTGTCGAACTTGTCCTGCGTCGCAGCCAGCAGTGTCGTCTCCGCTTCATCTGCTTCCTTCTCGTCTGATTCCTTCTTCTTCTTCTTCTTGATGCTGTAGCTGCCGAGACCTTGGATCGCTTCCTCCAGAGGCTTCGGGAACTGCGTGTCGTGCAGTTTACGGTGCTGGCGGACGTCCAGATACGTCTCGAACAGGTAGACGAGGGTCATGAACACCAGAGCGCCCTGGAAATACGGCACAGAGCTGGTGCTGGGCCTCCAACCAGCCTCCGTGAAGAACGGCGCCACCATCGCGAATTGGGTAATGATGACGAGCGACAATTGGACACTTACCCATTTGATTTGGGTATCGTTGACCTATTTTATAGACCCATTTAGCCAATCAAAATCAGGAAAGGCAACAAACACGAGCAGCTCAGAATGGCGGGGCAATGGCGCGCTTTGCCACTGGTTATCTCGACATCTAGCGGTGATAGAACGATACTGCAGGTCTCATCCGATGCGCGAGACGCTCTGCTTTCGATGCATACCCAAAACATGGGCGTTTTAGGCGTATTCGGCCCCCCAGCCAGCGGAAAAAGACTGCTGCTCAACACTTTGCTGCAGCCCCAAGACGTGGACCTTTTTACTGTCTCTAACGGCAGCAGCAACGTGCTGCTGTGGTTGTGGCTGCCTCAAGATGAAGCTCTAAAGATTGGAGACAAAACTCGCGTCGTTCTGGCCACTGGAGCAGCTTCAGAGGCCGAGAACGGGCAACACAGAGAGAATCAGAAGCTGACACTGTTGCTGCTGCTTTCTTCCGCTCTGCTATACAGTGCAGATGGGGAGATCGATGCCAAGGCTATTGAGAGGCTGCAGTGGCTGGAGAAGGTGGCTCAAGTGCTGCGAGTTAAGGCCATGCAGGACGAAGAAGCTGTCGGTGAGGGACGCTTGGCTTCCCCAACTTTCGGCTTGGAGACACTAACAACTGACACTAATGATGTCTGTCTCTGTCTGTGTGTCCTGCAGCTAGTGAGTTCCATGAACACGCGCCCAAGTTCATCTGGTTGGCCAGGAACTTCAAGATCAAGTGGCTCAAAGACGCGGACGGACAGAAGGTGACGCCGACGCAGTATTTCGAGCAGTGTCTTGCCCCTGAGGGAGGCTATGGAGAGGCTGCAACTAAGAGGAACATGCTGCGCATGTACCTGGAGTCGTACTTTCCTGCGAGGGACTGTGTGGCTTTGAGTCGTGCAGTGGAAGGCAATGGGATGGAATTTGTGCCGCCCGAGACGCCGCGGAGTGAACTTCGTGCACAGTTTGTCGAGGCCGTCGATGAGCTGTATGAGAACTATTTGTCGGACAAGGCCCGGCAGCTTCCGACTAAGGAATTGATGGGTCACGAGCTGCGCTCGGAGCAATTTATTGCTGTTCTTGACACGTACGTGGATGCAATGAATGTCGGACAGCTTCCGACGCTGCAAAAGGCGTCGAACGCGTTGTTGGAACAGGAGGTCACCCAGGCCTTTGAAATGGCGAAGCAAACGTATGCTACACAAATGCAAGATGCGAAAAGCTCCAGGAAGGAAAGAGACGACGATGAAAAGGCTCTTAGCGAGCGCGAGCTCCATCTTACACATTTTCGTGGCGTTCAGACCACTATGACGCATATTCGTGAGGTGCGTTCGAACCTTCCGGAGAGGTTACAAAATACACTGTTCAAAGACGGTTTAGCGGAGTGGGAAGCACATGTGAAGCGTGACTTTCAAGAAATTTTAGAGCGCAACGTCACGCTATCGGCAGGCATTTGCACCAAGATCCTCGAGCGTGTCCTACCGCAGAACCTTGAGGCCATGGCCACACACCTCGCTGAAAGGCCACGAAGCGAGTTTTCTGATGGCTTAACCCGGTTTCTGACACAGTACAAGTCGGATTTGCGGAGCGCACTCAACGAGTATGCACAGCAGAGCAGCGGTCCAGCTGTAGATGCCTGTCTCGAGGAGGCATTGATGCAGTCTGTACGTGTATCTATTCAGAAGTGGAGCACAACGGTTCTTCGGCAGTACCAAGTACACCTGCGAAGCTGGCAGGAAGACAAAGCAGAACTTGATCGCGCACACGAACTTGCTCAGGTGCAAGACGCAGAAACAACCGCCTCTGTGAACGACCAAAAGCACTCGTACGAGGACAAACTGGCGAAAGCTACAGATCAGCTCTCTGAGCTGCGACGTGTGCTACAAAGTGAACTTAACAGCAAAAAGAGCGAGCTGGAACGTCTGAAGATCGAGATCACAACTATGAACTTGAAGCACGATGTGCGTGTGAAGAACGCCGAGAGTGACCTAGCTTGGGCTCGCAGTCGGACAGAGGAGCTGGAGAGATCCATTGCCGCAGATCGTCAGCATAAGGATGAGATTTCAGCTGCTACAGCACAAGTTTTGGAGAAACAACGCAGCTTCCAGAAAGAGGAGCGATTGTTGCTTGTTGAGCAGAAGGAGTTGATGGCACAAATTGTACAGTTGGAGCGCGAAATCGTGCAGAAGAAAACAAAACACGTGCAAAAGGTGTTCGCGCTGCAGAATGAGCACGCCAAAAGGTTGGATAACATGCGGACCGAGCAAGCCAAATTCGAGCGTCAGCTAAAGTCTCAGGCGAGGAAGGATCTGAGCTCGCTCAGATTCGCGCATGAGAAGGAGAAGAACGCCATGCGTGCAGAGAGTACCGCTTTGGACACAGAGATGGCTGACATTCAGGAGAAGTTGGCTGTATTCGAGGCTGAGGAAGAAGCCGCTAGAGCTTCCGCGGCTGCTAATCGCGACTTCTTCAAGTCAATGCCCATGATTTCGTTTCCGCTGATGCAAGCTCCCGCTCCTGCTGCGGGCGAACATCAGCCTGTGAGGCACTCTACCAAATCCTCGACACCGAAGGGCTTGAGGGCTTCTGTCCGATTCAGTTCTTTGGATGACACGTCCACGAGCTCTGCGAGTCCCGTCGCTCGAAGTGAAACTCCGCAGAGCAACGACATGTGCAGACAATCGTGAAGACCCAAGCGAGGCACTTCTTACCTCCCAGCGCCAACGAGTGCGCGACGTGAGGCTAAGCTTTCTGTTTTGCAACCCTTGCTCGTATTGAAGTGTAGGTGTGGACAGCCACGCGACAGAATCAACCACATAACCAAAACAATGTTACTTCTTTTTCTAATGGAGATGATGTTTAGGAAGGGCAGAAAGGTGATCGTGTACTTGTGGAGCAGACTCAGCAGGAAGTCGTAGCAAAGGAGGAAGAAGGAACTCGACTTGATTAACTAGTTAGCGAATTTCTCGTCTGGGTAGGTCTAGTTTGATGCGGATTTATCTACTCGACACTGCACTTGCGGAAATCAACTGCACTGGTAGGATCCAATTGCACTCGCGCAATTCAACTGCACTCGCGGAATCCAAATGGTATGGTCCCGTTCTGGGAGAACGTCTCGCGGAGCTCGAGGCCATGAGACTCTCCGCACTCAAGCGGCGCGTTGACACCGCACTGGGGGAAGTCCGGTCCCTCATTTTCATTGTGCTCGAAGATGATCGGGCCTGTCTGCGAGTCCGAGGGTGGCTGGGTCGTGTCCGCGAGCGGGTCATCATCCGTGTGCTCCGTTGCCTCAGTGTGCCCGACGCCATAGCAACCATTCCAACTCTACAAGACTGCATTGAATCACTCCGCGTATTCGTCAACGACGAAGAAGAGCAGTTCCTCGCCGTTCGAGCTCTGCGGCTTCTGGAGAGACAAGACAGGGGGCAGCACGTTCAGGACGAACCTACTCGACAGCAAGTGCGAGGGCTGCTAGAGGAGCGCGAGCCGACTTTCGATTGGGTTGAGTTCACCGAAATCATGTCGAACCTGCTGCTATATGCTATACTGCACTCTTTCGATGCGATGCAGCCACTAGTACAACGACTACCACGCCAGCAGCAGCAGACATTCGGTATGGCTTTCGACAACAGATACCTAGACGTTCTACAGCGGATGCAGCAGAGGCCCATTGACGAGGCGGCGCTTCAGCGTGCGCAGCCGAATCAATCGTGGTTCTCAATCTTAGAGTGGACAAACCCGCGCCCGATCGACAACGACTTGGTCGACGTCCGCCAGCGTTTTGGGGTCGATAGCTGGGGAGTCGACCAACAAGCCCAACAGGCTAAGATCGATGCTTTTCGCTCACGCCACCAACGTGCAGCACGAGAACGCGAGCTCAGACTCGAGATCAAATGTGTGACAACGGAACTGAAGCAGCAGAGGTTGACGCGCGCCTGAAAGAGCTCACTCCGATGAGAGCTGACCCGACTCTCAAACGAAAAGAGAATGCTGGAGTCCGAGGACGCCCTTTTGATGCGCCGTACCCGACGCTACCGGTTGAAGCCATCCCCAGAACAAGCTGCCCAACTTAAAACGATCATGCACGCGTGTCGGTACACATACAACAAGTGCGTCGAGTATCACCGCAAAGTGGGCACGGCAAACAGGAACGTCCTGGAGAAACTGTTCGTCACACGGCAAGACGAGGGAAATGATCTGCCGTATCCTGAAGGCATGGGGCCGTCACCGGAGTGGGTAGTCAGCACACCTGCAAGTATGCGGCAGGTCGTGGTTCATAGGTTCGTGTCGGCAGTGTCGGCGGCCCACACGAATCTCTCTCACGGCAACATCACCCACTTCAACATGCAGTACAAAGGGCGCAAACAGCACAGCTACTTTACATTCAACTCCACAGCCCAGACCACCTATCTGAATGCACAAATTCACCGACCCAAGACGCACCACCTTGGTCCGGCGCCGTACCCGAATGACGGCAGAAAACCGAGGAAGTTGACGCAGTTCCTAACTATCACGTCCGTGCCCAACATCCCTATCATTGCGGAGGAAGGCACGACGGTCGAAGGCGAAGTTGTGATTCTGTACAAGCACGGCTATTGGTGCGCGCAGATTCCCTACGTGATCGAGCCCCAGTTATCAAAGGACAAAGATCGCTGTAATGCATGTGACCCAGGCCTCAAGGCATTCCTGACATGCATGGACCTACACGGTGACATTTCACACATTGGGCGGGCCAACTGGGCCAAACTGGACCAACTGAAGCAGCGCCAGAGCGCAGCACAGTGTGGTATGAGCGCGTTTGCCAACGTGAAGAAGGTGCGAAGGCACACTGGCGAGGACTGGAAACGATACGTAGCAGCACGTCGAGAGTTTTCCTGTGCGTCCGCCAAGCTTGACAACTACATCAAGGATCTGCACTTCCAAGCTGCGGCATACCTGTGCAAGAACTCGGACGTGATCCTGCTGCCGAAGTTCGACTCCAAGTCGATGCTGCTGACGAGTGCTCCGTGGACGCACAAGTTCAACTCCCACATGCAGACGCTCGCCCACTTCCAGTTCCGCCAGCGACTACTGGCCAAGTGCGCTTGTCGTCGGCAAGACCCTGGTGCTGTGCTCGGAGATGTATACGAGCCGCACTTGTGGTCGTTGCAACCGACTGCACCTCTCTCTCCGCAACCTGGACGTGTTCGTGTGCCCGCACTGTGGCTTCGTGGCAAACAGGGACGAAAAGGCGGCCTTCAACATCATGCGCTTTGTATGCGCTGGGTCGTTGAGCGTCTTTCAGGTCAACGGCGAGCAGCAGCAGTAGTGTAGTCTAGTTAGCATCTCGGGTTACAGCGAGAACAGGCCCCGTGGACGAGAAGCGACAGGCTTGGCGGGGTGAAGACTGTAAATATGCCTAACACGTCACACAAATAGCGGGTTGCAGTTTTGCTCTCCACGCGAGAATGCTCGAGAGCAATTCATCCGCTGCTGCGTGCTTGGTTGTGACCACATCAGGTCGCATACTTCTGTTGTGGGACCAGGATGACACGCTGCCGTTCCAGTACCCGCAGCTCGCCATGCTACTCGCCAGCCTTTTCCACTTCGCTCAAGCTCAGTCCTTCGGTCACCTCGAGCTGCAAAATGGTTTCACCGTCGTGATCTCTTCGGACGTGGACGCGCAAGTCTCCGTTGCCGTCATTTGTGCCACACCATCGGCAGCAATCCAGGGTAACAGTGAATCCTCCGGTGACGTTGAAGTGCTGCAGCTGGGACGACTCAAGAGCTTGATCATCCTTCAGGAGTTCGTGCGCCGTTACCGTCGTGACATTGAGAGGCTTGCAGCGGAAAGTGTCGAGCAAGCGAAACTCATGGCGGAAGAATACACGTTGACAAGTGTGCTGGGAGGATTCCAAGACATGTACGATGGCACCCTGGATGAATTTGTCGCCTTTCAGAACGACTTTGTCGGTCTTGTCATGGAAACTACTGCTCCTGGCATCCAGAACTCGATCACGTCGTGGAATCAGCACGGCACAGTTATCATGGCACAGTGCACTCCAGCTATTCGGCTCGCACGTGGGTTCCTCATGAACGCAGAGTCTGGCAACGAAGTGTATTCGACACCCATCTTCTTCGACCAAGACTCTGTTTCGCGAAAACTACATCACCTCCACAAGAGTGCCAGGGTCCAACAACTGACCAAGCGCGTCGCCAAAGGACTATACGAGAGTGCGCTAGCACTTATCGGCGTCACCCGCGACAACAATACCGCTGTGGTTGTGAAATTCAGTCACCTCTTGGACCGAGATGTGAGCGAACTCTTTGTCGCTCTCCGCATGCTTCCAGTAAGTATTGCGTTGTGAACTCTTGAAGTTGCAATCTAACGAATCGCATGCTCTCGTGTACTTGTCATCTTGACCGAAGACTGGAGTGTTCTCAACTGGTGTCGTTTTCTACGGTAATAACGCACTCTTTCGCGGTCGAGAAAGCGAATTGTGTTGCTCAGGAAAGCTTCAGCAGGTTCTTGCGGCACACCCAGGAAGTAAAACCATGCTAAATGTACTCCACGACCCGTCCACAGATATTGAGCTCCATGTCGGTACCGATGGCGCACCAGAGGAAGTGTGGAAAGCAATGGATCTGCTCGTTAGACCATTTACATTCTCGTTATCCACTTCCTCAGTCGCCACCAAATTCGACAGGGTGGGGGCCCTCTCTAGTGGTGCATCGATTGATACGGAAACAGATTCTAAGCAAAGTGCGTCCCCGAGGTTGCCACAGCGCACGAAATAACCTCCGACTTGATAACACTATTGCGCGTTTTACGCGGTAGTCCAGCACGCAAAACAGAAACTTCATGGAATACACCCTAACACCAGATCTGCTTGCACGATAACCGGGTAAATTGTCAATATCGGCATCAAAGATAAGCTTAGCACCAGTCCAGGGCTCCTTAAATTCTAGTCGAGGTACATGCGATTTACAAATATTTGGTCTCGGATCCTTTGAGTGAAGCCAGTGCTGTCGCTTGGAATTACTGTCTCGTGCAGCACGTTCCCTTCATCTCCCTCTTCTTCATGCAACAAACGTGTGACATTGATCACAACACGCACAGCACCTGCATATGAAAAAAGTTAGCATCAGATGTACTCTCCATCTAAGGCAGAACAATTTCTGTGCGTACTTGTGACGAAAGCCGCCTGCCAAGATTTTTGCTCTGATAGCTTCGGCGCTTCCAGAACCACAGGAATGGACAGATCCCGGCATGCCTTCAGCACCAACTCCCTCGTGCTGCCCTCCAAAATCCGTTCATTCGCTGTGAACAGTTTACCGTCCTTTACTGCAATAGTAAAGAAAAAAACACAATGCCACCTTGTGTCAACATCATCTTCTCCCCTCTCAAATGTAACAGGAAGCACGTACCAACGAAGAAGTTGGTGATCAATCCTTCCAGCAACAGCCTATCACCTGCAGACCCCGCCTTACTCAGCAGAACCTCGTGGATCGGCTCGCCTCGGGCCTCCACCAGCTGCGCCACGTGCTTCTCAATCGGCACGCGGTCTTCGATCCACTGCGTGTGTTTGCATCGAGCGTTCTGTCGCCCGTCTCCATAAACCAACACTGTTGAAGCGAGACACTTGGGCGTGGGCATTGGACAAATGTGGACAGCGACGCCGTAGTCGCCTCCCTCTGACGGTAGCGAATACCAAAGCACCGACAGCATCCCGTCGTCTACAGATGCTACTTTCCACTGCGTCAATACAGCAGCCGCCACTAGTTGCGTAGCCACCTTCAATCTGTCCAGCTTCAACTTGTCATCACTGAGGTCGGTGTCCACAATAGAGAGACCAATTGACAACCGTTCCAAGTGGAAGGACCACTCCACCAGCGTCGTCGAAAGGTCCGAAGCCTTGTCAGTTGAGGCCCTCGCTCTCGCTCTCGCTCTCGCGCACGTGTACACGCCGGCAGGTCGCGACTGCAGGAACGTCTTGGCAGATGGAAGATCTTCACACGTACGCACTGCAACAGTCTGCAGTTGTTCGTCCGTCGCCACGACCTCCGACACGAATGCCGACATGGTTCTAAATGCTTTTTACAGCTCGTTTTTATGATTTCCTCTATAAGGACCCCATATGTTCTTATAACGTTACTTCAGACGCCACCAGCTTGACCGCACATTTCGGCTCCAAGTGAACGGACCACCAGGACGGAAGATGCTGCGTCGTAGCTCCCAAGCGCTTCTGGCCACTGCGGCTCGCGCCTACGCCCCTCGCGCGGCCGCCACCACTGTCCGCCTGCAGAGCGCGACGTTTGCGACGATCTACGACCGCCAGACGCCGTACGAGGTGAGAGGGAGCGAAATACGCCAATAGTTGACTTAAAACCTCCCACTAATTCGCTGGAAATGTTGTTTTTAGGACATCAATCGCCACCGCAGCGACGCCGAGCAGCGGATCGCCAAGGTGCCGATCGTGGAGGTGGCTGCCAGTGTGGCGGTGTGCGACGGAGGCGGCGGCGCTCTGGGCCACCCGGTCGAGTACATTCAGCTGGACACGCGCAAGCACAACAGCCCGCAGACGTGCAAGTACTGCGGCGTGCGGTACCAGATGAAGAAGGGATACCACGGCGGCCACTAAGCAGGAGGGGGACCTTCACACAGGGACAGGAGTAACGACTGTCTGGATGAGGAAACGATCAAGTAAATACAACAGAGAGACGAGGAGAGAGAAAGATGACAAGGGAGTTTTGTCCCGACACGTTCGTTGGCGCTGACTGTGAGGTTGTAAAGCAGTGATGCAGGTCGACGTTTCCGTCAGGGATTACATGGATGCAGTAACAGACGTCGTAGTGATTTTTTTCCAGCGGGCCAGCACATTGGTAACCCCTTCTTCAGACATTGCGAATACTCTCAGGTTAGGATACGCCACAGACAACAAACCTGGTGATAAATTACGCATTAGTTTATTACGCACGGGGCACCTATCGCAATGGCGACTATGACGACGTCGATAGTGCATCATCTGAAATACCCAAGGCATCCATGTATCGCACGATGGCGCGATAACGGAACTCGCCCTCCCTGCGCATCTGCCCGTGCTCCATGTTGTCCAGGTGGTCCTTCACCAGCGCCAGCAGGCCTACAAGGTAATTGCGCGTCACCTCTGGCGTCTGCATTTCAAAAAAGTACAAATACTGCATGGGAGCAACATGAAGCCGCACGGCAATTAGCGATCGATCGAGAAACCAACGCGAGATGCCAAATACTTCGTAAGCAACGCACCGCCTCTAAAATCTCCAGGAAAAGCGGCACCTGGTTCGATGTTGTGTCCTTGATTGCATCTGCGATTCGTAGGGATCGCTGAAGGCATTCTCGAACACGTTTGCCATCCTTTTGAGACGGATGCTGCAGCAAAATGGCACATGAGGAGTTAGAACTTTACCAAGATCCAGCACCTCTCAATGCCAACCTACCCAAAAGAGGTGTGCGCAGTTCAGCACCATCAAGGCCTGCTCGTTCTTCTTGAGCAGTCGAGCAGCGTATTGTGTGGTCTTCGTTGCGAGAACCTCGTAATTGGCACTCGACAGATTGCGGGTGGCTCGCAGTGACGATACTATCAGTTCCAGCGCGCGCCACTGCTCGCGTGCAAGTGTGATTTGGTCTTCGCACACAATGAATGCCTGCGTGATGAACTCGTACGCTACTGCTTCGAATCTGCATCCATCGGCTACCAGGGCACACTGTAGAAACAAGTGGACACATGAAACAGACAGCGCGTCCTGCTTGGAAGCCAATGCCGTCACCATTTCATGCACGAATTGAAGAACTTCGCGAGGTGTCGTAACAAAAATCTTGGAGCTTCCTGTAGATCCTGCGCTCTCTGACTCCGCCTTGGTCTCCTGCCCTTGAGTTTGGGTCTTCTCCTCGGAGCGAGCTGCTAGATCTCGCGCGAGAGTTAACGACTGGTAAATTAATGGCACCAGTGTGAAACGAATCCGGAAAACGCCACTCTGCAAAAATGCACGTCGTGCCACGGAAAACACGCGAAACTTGACGTCGAGGTCGTCGTTGGTGACAAGATGCACGATTTTGGCCAGCGTTTGCTGCTCCGCTTCAAATACCTCAACACTCTTGCTTTTGCCCACTTCAATTGCACTTGCTGGCGGAGGTGACTGCAACTCGTTGGGGTCGTCACGCACTAGAGGTGCCAGTACCTGTATCAAAAAGTCCATTTGCTTCTCATTATGAACACGTTCATGTCGCGATAGAAGCACACGGATCCATGCCAGCGCCACATCCTTCCAGGCACCTTGCCACGGCATCAGCGCGAGCAATTCACGCAGCGCCGGAACTTGCATAAGATCCTCGATGGAGAGCACTCGAAGGAGCGTGAGAGCGAGTGATTCGAGCTGTGAAACAACAAGCTGGCGCTTTTGCTTATCTTTGTCAACGCGCCATGCTGTTCGCTCACGCAAAAACGTTAAACACCCAGAAATTATCTGCTGTAGCGCCGCCGTCGTGCCTGCGTTTTTGATCTTGCTGCTACCCGACCATGCGAGTGTGAAGGTCGCAAACGCCACGAAAAATGGCAGCACCGATACCAAGTGTGGGTCGCCACTGCTATCTTCGCTTGGGGACCCTCCAGTTCCTGAGACATATCGCGACGATCGCAGCAGCAACGTTGACGTTGTAGTCATTACTTGTTGGAAAATCTTCAGGCCCTCTTGTTGGTCCTCTTCGACGTTTGTACGATCGTCCACATCAGCTTCTTGCTGCCCCATGCTAGTGACGCTGCCCTGTGCCTCCCTAAACTTGGTGAGTCTTTCAAGTAACGCTGTCAAAATCAACGCAACGTCAACTTTTGGGTGGAGCTTCTCCATAGCGTCTAGCAGTCTTTTAAGATTCTGCAGGTGAAATTCGTCCGGGAAGACCTGAATGATGCAGTCCATCAAATACTGCTGCGCCATCGAGTCTTTGCAGGCAAGCACAACGTCATCCAGTAGCCGAGGCAAAATCTGTTCAGCGTACACACTGCGTGTCACCCCCTCCATCTGGCTGAGCCGCACAAGACTCGTTCCAACCAGCAATCTCAGCTCCATTCTTTCTTTTTCTCGTACAGCCAGCGGCCTCGATCCTCCAATCTTCTGGTGCTGTAGTCGAATCCAAAGTTGGTTGGTCTCTCGAAGATTCTGCAGCAGGAAATTGACAGCATCGCTGACGGTGCCTCCGCCCGATTGCTCGTACACGGAGCCCGTGTCTGGCAGTTTATCACGAACACTGAGCGACAAATAGTGTCTCAAAAAGAGCCCTCGTAGCGGGTATTGCACCCCCTTTGTCATCTCCACCAGATCTGTCAGCACGTCACGAGCTGGAGCCTCCCGCGACTTAATGTACACCGAGCCCACCGTCACCAGCAAGTAGCTGCACCGTAACACACTAACGTAAGCCCTTTGGTAATACTGCATTGCTCAATAACATCATAGCATTCGTACAGTCTCGGCAGAACGTTGCCACTGCTCTGGACGCGTTCGTAGAGCACGCGCATGGAGGCGCCCGCTTGCTGCTGCTCGTCCACGTAGCTCTCAAAGTGGCGCAGCTCATCCGTCACCTGCATATCTGGCAACATCTAATAGATCAGCAACGCCAACGTGTTGTTCGGTATTAGGTAGGAAGTGACAGCCCTACAGAGGTGGTAGTAGTTCTTGGGGGAGAGGAGACTCGTGCGCAGCTCCCGCAGCACTTCGGCAGCGTGTTTGAGCACGGCTGCTTGGTCTGCGGCGTCCACTGCGCGCTGCATGCGGAAGCCCTGGTCGCGCACGGTCTGCAGCGCCTCCCGAAGGAGGTCTTCCTCCCCTTGCTCATCGAGCACGAAGCCTCCGAGCGCCATCTCAAAAAAGATTCTCAACACACCATCCGAAAATATAGACGCTTATCAGATTTAAATCATTTCAGAATATAGACGGCTATCATTTAAATCAGATAGTGTGTTTGGGTTCGAAAAATTTGTTCGATAAATAGTTTACGGTCAAACAGAGCTTGCCTAGCGTCTAATGCTCTGATGGTCGGTTGGTACGCTCGGTACGTCTTTCCTCCAGCTGTAGGATGCTGAAGGCCTAGATTTTAGGGGCCAGGACCTTGACAATGCGACTGCGCAATGCGGCGAGCACGACGATCTCCTCCCGCTGGCGCACGCGGTGGATCTCCTTGGTGAGCGCGGCGACCATGCGCTGCATCTTGCTTTTCGTATGCTGATGCATCTGCAGCATGGCGCGGATGTGTGCGAGCAGCTCGAGCTCCTCGTGCCGTTCCTCCTCCAGCTCCTGTAACTCCTGCTGGCGCGCGAAGAGACTGCCGTCGTCACGCGAAGGCGGCAGCAAGCGCAACGCGTCGATCTCGAGCTGCAACTTGGCCATGAGCTCCTCGATCTCCTGCAGCCGCGCCGACGACTCGCTCACGTCGTCCTCGGATGTCAGCACGGCCTGCTTCTCGGTCGCCAGGTCCTCGCGAAGCCGAGCGAGCTGTTCGTGCAGCGCCCGCGAGTACAACGTCAGTTTCCTGGCGGCCTGCTCTAGCTGCGCCATCGCGGACATGCGCGGGTTCTTGTTGCTCTTGGACGGCTTCGACATCGGCGACTTCGATTCTGTCGATGCTGGGGCTGGTGCTGGTGCGGGCTGATTGAATAATGGAGAGTCGTGATGGAGGGACAGCAACGACGCGAATGATGTGGCGACCAGCGGCAGCTGGTGTTTGCTGAACCGCAATCACGCGACATCGCCCGTGCCTTTTCGGCAAAACAGATAAAAAAAACCGATGTTCATAATTCGGCAATCCTAAACCAAACCAAATATGAGCCCGAGACTTTCCTACGAATGAGGGCTCTATTGCCATTCGTGGCAGACTCGCTGCACGCAAATGACCAACAACAACTCGATTCTTGAGGCAGCGTTCGCGGAAGGCGTCGGCAACGGGGGAATCAGTCCGCTGTGCTCGGATATCCGCTCGTGAGTCACTCGAGCCCTTGTTCCAACGTCGAATGAATGATACAGGCGCCAGCAAATATGCTATACCCCGGCAGTCAAAGCGACAGCTGCGCCGTCAAGCGCTGACACCTCGCGTCACCAAGGTTGGACACCGCCGCGGACACATCTATCCACCCACCAGGCGCCAGCATCTGCGCTTCTCCGAGGCGATGATTTATGACCGATTTCTGCTGCCGCGCCCGCAGCTGGGAACGCGGGGCATTACACCTCGCGCCGCGGTGACGCTTTCTGAGCGCATTAACACGACCGAGCAGCGATGGTCAGCAGCAAATGAGCCTCTGAGCGTACCTTCGGCTGCACGACACGTAGAAAAATCCCTTCGAGCACAGCTCCGACTCGGTGCTTGAATCAATTGAACCGGAACCAAACTAAGATCGTGACCAAAGGCTGTAACGAGCGCGCGACTTTTTGCGCAGATCCTAAATCTGACGTGCGACCATCCCCTACTGGTGTTGTCGCCACAGCATCGGTATATTTTGTTTAGTAAGAGCGTTGGCTGCTGTTCTCTTCGGCAGTTGGTTGCTAGCGGAAGCTGTTCACGTAAGAGAACTACTTCGCTGTCGACATGGTCATGCGGTTACCGCTCCTGTTCACATGTACCACGGGCCCGCAGGTCTCGACAATTGCTTTGTTGCCCTTTTTGATGGTGCGCAAAAAGGAGAAGAGGGCGCGGCACCTCACTGCACATCAACATGCGAAACAAGAACCTCTCCGACCTGAGACTCTTGTCAAGAGGTCCCAGCCTTTTCGATCATCAATCATCGATCAGCGAATGTGATCGGCCCATATCTGTTTTGTGCTGTTCCTGTCCGCGACCCTCATGGCTGCAAAGAGAAACGAGGAAGACCCGCTGCGATGGGATCAACGCGGAATGGAACCGCTGATGTTGGTCTAGACGACCATGCGTCCCGAATCGAGCCTCGAGCAAGCCATCACGCCGTGGACGACAGAGGGCAGGCCTCCTGGCCGATCTCGCCTCCCTATTCAAGAACACTGATGTACGGGTCGTACACACCGATACCCGGGCTGGGGACGCCGTGAGGCTGGGCGCTTTGTCGTCCGAGGCGCATCGGCATGGGCCTGCATCGAAGGTCTCACTAGTGAAGACCTACCAACTCCAGTGCTACTATCAATGGCCCGCAGATACTCAATGGCATCAATACAGCAATGACGTGAACTGGAACACCGGTGGCCTCGATGGATTCGTCTTTCTGGAGGACGTCGCGGATGCGCCCAAGTTGACAGAGAAGCTGCTACGCGCGCTGTACCCGGGGGGCTAACCATCGGCAGAAGAAGTCTTTAAGTCAGTAGTGAGCAGGCGATGTAGTGGCCTGTACATTATTGACTGTGGACCTGCTAGAGCATACAAGGGCAAGATCGACACGCATGGTCACGAGCTCACTGACTACGATCGCGTATACAAAATTGGGCTCAGCAAAAACCTCAAGAAACGTGTTAGGAGGCACTGCGGAGGGAGTGGCTATGGGGGGTACGTCGCTCCGTGTCATGGTGTATGGATACTGCTGCTCCCTGAGGACCTGGTGCGCACGGCCGAGCGGTTCCTGATTCAACTCCTAATCAACTATCAACTACGCATGACAGACGCGCTATTCCACAAGCACGAGGAGGTTTTCGCTTTCAATAGCAAGGAGATGATCGTTGCCTTCCAAGCGCTTAGAGCCCTGGATGCGGAATATCCCTCCACGCCATCGGAACTTCGACTGCGTGATCTTCGACAACGCTGTTTACTAGCTGACCTTCGAGCAGAGGCCAAGAACCTTCAGCAAGAAAACCAGGACCTGCGAAAAAGACTAGCAAAACAAGAGAGAACGATTCGGCGGCTGGATTGGATTGTGAAAGGTGTTCAAGGCCCCCCCCCCCCCTCCCCCCCCCCCCCAGTCAAGCGTGGACGCTATCATTGCGGAATGCGACAGTGACTCGGTGGACATGAACTCCGATGACGCACTCGACGTACTCATCGATCATTTTGAGGCGTGCAGCCGTACCGATTCTGATGTCACTCACATGGTATATTCACTAAGAATGATCTCGAGAGATCTTTACGTTCGGACTGGGCTACCTATGAAAGAAGGCACTACATCTTTCACTCCCCAGCAGTCCGTTTACCGAGTGGGCTTTCGTTTGAGGTCCTTCTCAGGGTCCCGTTCCCACGTTGGTTTGAATGAAGTCGACTTAGTCGATTCGGTATCCTCTGCAAAACTGTGGAGTTCGAGGCTGGTTGGTGACTTGGAGGAGCCCAAGCTGCCACAAGTTCTTCGCCGCATTGATATCGCGCTCCCAGTAGTTCGCTCTGCACTCTATATTTCTGCAGACACGCACATTCCTCGACCTCTTGGTTTTCGTCGTACCGGAGATCTTGAATGGCGTGTTCACCATCGGGCGTGAGCACTCAGAGCAAAGATAACTGGTACGAAACTCGTCGACCATGACGAGGGTTGCGCGGCGAGAGAGTTCAAGTGCGAACCTCTTGAGCGGGACGTGCATGTGGCCCGCAAGATGAGTCTGGCTGCTCCATTTCCCGAGAGCCACACACACGTCACGGTCCACGGTCGGGACGACACGCTTGGCGAGTTTCGCCACGGCCTTGCGTTTGAATCTCGACACCGTGAATCTCCACTTGCGAAACCCTTTGAGAGCGCAGAACTCCAACATGGCGTTGATATTCTTCCAGATGTGCTCGTAACGAGAGAGCAGAGACGCCGACGACGAAGTCTTGAACGAAGGCATGTCCTTCAAAAACGCACCATATCGCGGATACCTCTTCTTCAGGTTTTCGATCCAGAATGCATGGTGCTCGACACGACTCATGTGTCGGTACTCTCGGGACGTGACTTGTAGGACATGAGAATTGTCACGCAGGAAATGAGATCGGCGCCTGACGCCGTGTTTCCTCGGACGGTGCTTTGGGTGGTGCCTGTGGCAGATTTCGCACCACCCCTCCACATCGCACTGTGCCCTGCTGCGTCTCTTGCGTCGGTGGCGACGACGGCGGTTCCTGCTGCGCTTCTTGCCATGGCGTCTACCGCCAACGTGGCCTGGACAGGTACTGCACCAACCGGGCATGGAGCATGGCTCTTCCGGTGGGTTGCAGACAAAGCCCAGCATAGGACGGCTGTATGCCGTCAGCATCATCCGTAGACCTGGGTCAATCCCGATCAATGTAGTTGGTATATACTTCGGAGAAAGAGCAGGTCGTTCGAGAGGAACAGGAATTGACGTCAGCACAGCAGCACTGTACCCATTTGTGGAGATCTGATACTCAAAGTTGCGCCTGGGAACACCAATTCGGGGATCCGCAGTATGGCTGACGCAGTCTCCGAGGTTGAACACCGTGGTCCACATTCGCTCGCGCACTTCTTGGAACTCCGCAGTCGTGGCATACGTCCGTTGTCCACGAGAGTTCGTGGACTTGTAGAGCCCAAAAACGTCCTTACCCGTAGTTGCCAAAATTTGTTTTGCGACTTGGTAGAGCACCTCTGTAGTGACCAGGAAGAACGATGGCACACAGGAGGTGGGCTGCGGCAGCAACGTAAACAATCGGCACCATTTCGGGATCTCGTCTTGGTCGTGCACTTGCTCCATAACCTTCAGCATGTCGTACAGCTTGCCGAGAAATAGCACTTCGTGGCTAGCGATGTTCGCAGCCGTAGGAGGCAGTTCTAGCCACGCAAGCCATTGCTTCTCGACGTCCGTGGGGTCTTCAGGACTGGACTTTAGTCGAGCGACCATGGCCTCAGCTGCTCCCCGCGGATACGCAAGCTGCAGGCTAATGAAGTTGACAAGCCGCGCCTCGAAGTTCGTTCGAACGTGTTGCTGCGCCGCAACGAGCATGTCATTCGCCAGTTCTTTGATAGCGGAGCCGACACAGGAAAGCGTGGGCGGTATATTCGACATGACCCTCGATCGCGTAGTTTTGTAGACGTTGATGGACTCCTCTAGTGCAGCGTTAGCCGAGGGTTTTGGCGCGGGCATCTGTTCGTCACCAAAGACGGCTGTGCAGCACCGGTAGAACGTAGCTTGGTCTAGCTGCAGGGCTGTCTCCATCGTGCGAGATCTTGCCGGTACTACAGGGTAGTTCGGGTGGCTACGCTGGTGGTGCTCGAACAGGCGGCAGCAGTGGAAGTTCATGACGAACATTGCCTCCACTCGGATCTGCTGCAGAGCCACAGCACGTTCTTCGAGCACGCCCCGGATGTCAGGATTCGGACAAATGTGCCTCAGTGGGTACGTCACGGTTGAGAACACTAGGGCGCTGTTGGCTCCTCGAAGAAGGGTGCGGCGATGGTTCGCGGCGGCGCGTTGCTCGATGTCGACTTGATCAGGCGGTCTCCACGCGACCGCGAGTTCTGGCAGGGGATCGATGATGCCGTGGTCGATAGCGAACGAATCCATGGAGGCAGGAGGCTTGACTGTTCTGATAGTGAGGCTGCTGGCCACCACAGCCAAGTACACTTTCGTCACACCTGACAACGCCGCAGACGCCGTCTCCCGTAACTCCACTGCTGGTGCTGACGCTGCCGCCTCAGTGGCTTCAACTGCGACTCTAAACTTCAACAATGTTGACCGCAGAAGGCGAATTGATCTAGTGGACGCCTGCTGTCGGGGTGGTATGTCAATTTTGGAAGGCGTCCATTGGTCAAAATAACTCCAAAGGCAGCGTCAGGAAGTGGGCAAGTTGGGCAAGCTGGTTAGACGTGGTCCCGGGAAGCTCCCCAGCATCTTTAACAAACCGGACTCACATGGACACTACGGACTCTACGCGCCCAGGTGCGACAGCGTCAGGTGGCTCCCAGACGGCGATGGAGGTCGACAACGAGGACGCCGAGTCGGAGTGGATTCTCGACAGCTATCAGTTTCGCCATGAGTGGGAGAAGTGCAGACAGGAAGCCACTACTACGAGGAAGCGCAGTCGCGAGAGTCAAGAACCAGCGCTCACAGCATTCGTGGAGATCAACTTCGTCGATAGCAGCTACAACGACAGCAGTTTGTAGAGTAGTGCCATGGGACAGTAATATGACTCGGTTATTCCAGCAGCAAAAGAGAAACCTTCTTCTGCTTCAATCAGCATGTAGGCTTCGCGCCGCTCGTCGCGGTGACCAACCCGTGGAGCCAGGTCCACGACGGCGCGACGACACGCGATTGGCTGGCGCCGTTTTGTTAAAAACGAGAGTTCGTCATAATGTGAATATAACTCAATACCATGGTGTTGTCAGTTCGATGTATTGCTTCTATTATGCTCCGGTTTTGGCTGTGGCTGCGCTATTTTGGTCCCAACCTCCGTTCAAATCGGCTTTAACAGTGACGTCGCCGCGCGTTCGAAACCAGGCGGCAAACTTCAGATTTGGCTGGCTGCAGTGACTTCGTGATCTGAATTCTCGGTGCTGTGTCTCATTCCCGCTTTGGCCGCCCTCGCCGCGAACGGCCTTCGATCCTCGCTCTCCACACACACATTTATTGCAGATCACCATGGGCAAGGGACAGCGCGCTCGCAAGGCCGCGGCCGACGCCATGCTGGCAGCCGCCATGCAGCAGAACAAGCCGTCCGTGCTGGCACAAGAGCCACTGCCCAAGGCCTCCGGTCTGAGTGTGGTCATGCCACCAGCACAAAGAAAGCCATCGCCGCCCCCCTCCGAGACGTCGGCGTCTTCCGCGGACGACAGCGACGAGTTCCGCGAATTGGCGTCCGAGGAGCAGCGCGAGGCGCTCAAGGCGCTCGAGGACGTCGAGGCCGTCAAGACGCAGCTCAACGCCATCCTGTCGCGTCTCGTGGCCGCGTTCTCGTCCAAGAGCGAGCGCAATGCCGCTGCCGCTGACATTGTGGCGGCTGTGGAGGTCGTGGGGCCGGCCAGTGCTGCGGGCATCCACGTGCTCGACGAGCTGAAGAAGTTCCTCGTGGCAAAGCCGACCACGGCTCGTGAAGGCGCGTTGCTCGCCTTCCTCGCTCTTTGCAAGAGCGACGAGTTGTCGTCCGTGATCGAGCCTGTGGTGGTGGAGCAGCTGCCGACTCTGATGCAGCGCCACGCAGACTCGGCGCACGCTGTGAAGAACGTGGCGGTGACTCTGGCCAAGACGATCACGCAGAAGGTCAACCCGCTGGCCATCCACACGGTTCTCAAGCAGATCTACCAGGCCCTGGAGCTGCGTCACTGGCAGAGCAAGGTGGCTGCGCTGAACCTTCTTAAGGAGCTCAGCGGGACTGCCAGTGAAGAAGTGTCTGGCTGGCTGCCGGAGATCATGCCGATTGTGACTGAATACGTGTGGGACACGAAGAAACAGGTCCAAGCCGCCTCGATCGATGCGCTTATTGCCGTGTGCTCCAAGATCAGTAACGACGATGTTGTTCCGCTTGTGCCCACGCTTGTGGGAGTCATTGCTCGTCCCGAAGAAACTATGAAGGCCATCGACAGCCTTCTCGCGACCACTTTTGTGGCGAATGTGGATGCGCCGACGTTGTCCCTGATCGCGCCGCTGCTGCACAAGGCTTTGCGTGACACGAGCATCCACAGCTCCTCACTCAAGCGCAAGGCAGCCAAGATTATTGACAGCATGTGCCGCCTTGTGGTGCGCCCGTCGGACGTGATGCAGTTCGTGCCGCTGCTTCTTCCTCAGCTTGATACCGCCATCGACCGTTTGATCGACGAGGAGGTCGTTGAAGCCGCCAAGGAAGCTCGTTCTCACCTTGTCCACGCTGCGGGTGATGGCGAGGCTATGGAAGAGGACCCCATTGAGATCCGCAAGAAGCTGGAGGGCGACATCCTGACTGCGTTCACCGATACGCTGGACCGCCCGACCCACCCTGGCCTGAACGATTTCACGCTGCAGTACGTCACGGATGTGTGCACGGAGTTGGCCACACAGAACCGCGGATCAGAGTGGCGCGACATTGTGATGCCCTACCTGATGCCGCACATGCATGATTCGGATGCGGAGCATGTTTGTGAAGCTCTGCGTGCTGCCGGTGGTGGTCTGGGCGAGGAGCGTGAGAAGTCTACCGACCCGAACGACGTGTGTGACCTGGACTTCTCCCTGGCGTACGGTGGCAAGATTTTGCTGCGTAACGCGCGTCTTCGTTTGACTCGCGGCCACCGCTACGGTCTCATCGGCCAGAACGGTGTGGGTAAGACCACGCTAATGCGCAACCTGGCGTCGGGTGCCATTGAAGGCCTGCCGGAGACCCTGCGTTCCGTGTACGTGCAGCACGAGGACATTGTTGAAAGCCAGGGAAGCCTGCTCGAGTCCATGTGCAAGGCCCCGGAGCTGGCCCACCAGACTCCTGAAGTTGTCGAGAAGACTCTGACAGACATTGGCTTCACTCAGAAAATGCTGGACGGTGAGATCGACGCGCTTTCAGGTGGTTGGCGTATGAAGCTGGCGCTGGCTCGTGCCATGCTGTACAACGCCGACGTGCTGCTTCTTGATGAGCCGACGAATCACCTAGACGTGCACGCTGTGCAATGGCTGGTGGACTACCTTAACTCTCTCGAGACGATGACGGTACTGTTGGTGTCGCACGACACCGGTTTCCTGGACAACGTGTGCACGGACATTTTCCACTACGAATCAAAGAAGCTGGTGCTGTACCCGATGACGCTGTCCAAGTTCGTGGACATCCACCCGGAGGCGAAGCATTATTACGAGCTGAAATCGTCCGACATGGTCTTTAACTTGCCCGAGCCCGGTCGTCTGGAGGGTATCAACTCGATGACGCGTCGTATTTTGACGCTTGACAACGCTACTTTCACGTATCCTGGTGCAGCTAAGCCTCAGCTTGAGGATGTGACTGTAAAGCTGTGTTTGGCCTCGCGTATTGCCGTCATTGGTGTCAACGGTGCCGGTAAGTCGACGTTGATCAAGATGATTGTGCAGGAGACGTCGCCCGACACGGGTACCTTCTGGAAGCACCACGCCGTGCGTGTGGCGTATGTGGCTCAGCACTCGTTCCATCACGTTGAGAAGCACTTGGACAGCAGTCCCGTCGAATACTTCCAGTGGCGTTTCGGTGGTGAGAACGGTATCGATCGCGAGCTTGGCGACCACGTGAACCTGCAGCAGACGGAGGAAGAGAAGAACCTTGTTGGCAAGAAGCAGGGTCAGGTCGAGAAGATCGTGTCTCGTACCAAGGGCAAGCGTGGCACGCTGGAATACGAGTGTAAGCTCGTGGGCATGACGGAGCGTCACAACAAGCGCTACACGCTCGAGCAGCTCCAAGAGATGGGTCTGGGCGCCCTCGCTGAGGCGGAGGACATCCGTCAGGCCACTCTAGCTGGTGGTCTGGACCTCCGCCCGCTCACGACGAAGGAGATCCAGCGTCACCTTGACGACTTTGCCTTGCCTGCCGAGTTTGGCACTCACGGCAAAATCCGTGGTCTGTCGGGCGGCCAGAAGGTGAAGTTGGTGATCGCTGCTGCTATGTGGAACCGTCCGCACTTGCTGGTGCTGGATGAGCCGACGAACTACCTGGATCGCGCGGCGCTGGGCGCCTTGGCGGACGGCATCCGCCAGTACGCTGGAGGTGTCATCATGATTTCCCACAGTGAAGAATTCTACAACTCACTGTGCACGGAGAAGTGGCTGGTGGAGTCTGGCCGTTTGACCATCATCGGTGAGGCCCAGGAGAAGGAGTACCGCGCTGGCGGTGGTCGCAAGGTGATCGAGGAGGAGCCTGAGGAGGAGAAGAAGGTGGGCAGCAACATCAACTCGAACATGAAGCGCACCAAGCTGACGAACCCCAAGACGCTGCGCCCGCTCAGCAAGCAGCAGATCCGTAAGCTCAGCAAGCTGTGTAAGGCTGCGGGCGTGTCCTTCGACGACTACGTGGACGGCCTGACGCGGGAGAGTCCCGAGTGGAAGTGGCTGTAAGCGATAGACTTTAACTTACTGGTTGATGAATCAATAGACAACCGACACTTTTGAACGTGCAACCTGTTCTGAACGTTCGTGGTTTCGACGACCTTGATAACTGTATGAAAGTCTCTATTGCCAATGGACCATTGACAACCGAGAAGTGCAATGCTGCAAACTCGTAGCATTGCATGCGTTCACGTCCAGCCAACTTCATTCCGTTGTTATTCCTTGGATGCATCTGGGCGTTGCTTACCGCTCGACGACACCTCCAGAGCCTGAACGAATGCTTCAATTGCCTCGTGGTCTCGTGATCATCAACTATCGCGACAAAAGGAACAGCAACGGTGCATTTTGGGGCAAACGTCTCCAGCGCCAATGAGTCGAAGTCGAAGCCGCAGTCTTCCCCGGGAGCGATCCACCCGCCGTCGCAATAGAAGCCGCAGCCATGACCGGCGGCTGAGTAGACGCAGCAGCCGCAGTAGAAGCCCGGATGGCCGGCGTGCAAGCAGCAGGAGAAGCCGCTCTCGATCTCGTTCTGGGAGCGTGGAGAAGCTCAAAAAGCACAAGAAATCCAAGAAAGTCAGGAAAGAGGAAAAGAAGCGGCTCAAGAAGCACAAGAAGGTGGAGGAAGAGGAGGAGGAGGAGGAGGAGGAGAAAGAGGCGACCGCAGCACCGACAACCTCCGAACAGGTTGAGCAAAACCAGCCGACAGAGACAGGGACGTCGGTTGACGCGAGGAGCTTCTTCGAGCAGCTCCAGAAGCAGGAGGCGGCCAAGCAGCCAGTGGGCACCGTGCATGCTCGGGGTCTCCCTGCGCCAGTGTCTGCAACGGCCATGTCAACGTCGGACAAGTGGGAGTGCAGCAAGGCTGGCTGCGGCCACATGAACTCCAAGCACGCGCCGGCCTGCAACAAGTGCGGCGCCATGAAGCGGATGACCGAGTGGTATATTCACTAAGAATGATCTCGAGAGATCTTTACGTTCGGACTGGGCTACCTATGAATGAAGGCACTACATCTTTCACTCCCCAGCAGCCCGTTTACCGAGTGGGCTTTCGTTTGAGGTCCTTCTCAGGGTCCCGTTCCCACGTTGGTTTGAATGAAGTCGACTTAGTCGATTCGGTATCCTCTGCAAAACTGTGGAGTTCGAGGCTGGTTGGTGACTTGGAGGAGCCCAAGCTGCCACAAGTTCTTCGCCGCATTGATATCGCGCTCCCAGTAGTTCGCTCTGCACTCTATATTTCTGCAGACACGCACATTCCTCGACCTCTTGGTTTTCGTCGTACCGGAGATCTTGAATGGCGTGTTCACCATCGGGCGTGAGCACTCAGAGCAAAGATAACTGGTACGAAACTCGTCGACCATAATGAGGGTTGCACGGCGAGAGAGTTCAAGTGCGAACCTCTTGAGCGGGACGTGCATGTGGCCCGCAAGATGAGTCTGGCTGCTCCATTTCCCGAGAGCCACACACACGTCACGGTCCACGTTCGGGACGACACGCTTGGCGAGTTTCGCCACGGCCTTGCGTTTGAATCGCGACACCGTGAATCTCCACTTGCGAAACCCTTTGAGAGCGCAGAACTCCAACATGGCGTTGATATTCTTCCACATGTGCTCGTAACGAGAGAGCAGGGACGCCGACGACGAAGTCTTGAACGAAGGCATGTCCTTCAAAAACGCACCGTAGAGCGGATACCTCTTCTTCAGGTTTTCGAACCAGAATGCATGGTGCTCGACACGACTCATGTGTCGGTACTCTCGGGACGTGACTTGTAGGACATGAGAATTGTCACGCAGGAAATGAGATCGGCGCCTGACGCCGTGTTTCCGCGGACGGTGCTTTGGGTGGTGCCTGTGACAGATCTCGCACCACCCCTCCACATCGCAGTGCGCTCTGCTGCGTCTCTTGCGTCGGTGGCGACGACGGCGGTTCCTGCTGCGCTTCTTGCCATGGCGTCTACCGCCAACGTGGCCTGGACAGGTACTGCACCAACCGGGCATGGAGCATGGCTCTTCCGGTGGGTTGCAGACAAAGCCCAGCATAGGACGGCTGTATGCCGTCAGCATCATCCGTAGACCTGGGTCAATCCCGATCAATGTAGTTGGTATATACTTCGAAGAAAGAGCAGGTCGTTCAAGAGGAGCAGGAATTGACGTCAGCACAGCAGCACTGTACCCATTTGTGGAGATCTGGTACTCGAAGTTGCGCCTGGGAACGCCAATTCGGGGATCCGCAGTATGGCTGACGCAGTCTCCGAGGTTGAACACCGTGGTCCACATTCGCTCGCGCACTTCTTGGAACTCCGCAGTCGTAGCATACGTCCGTTGTCCACGAGAGTTCGTGGACTTGTAGAGACCAAAAACGTCCTTACCCGTAGTTGCCAAAACTTGTTTTGCGACTTGGTAGAGCACCCCTGTCGTGACCGGGAAGAACGCCGGCACACAGGAGGTGGGCTGCGGCAGCAACGTAAACAATCGGCACCATTTCGGGATCTCATCTTGGTCGTGCATTGGCTCCATTACCTTCAGCATGTCGTACAGCTTGCCGAGAAATAGCACTTCGTGGCTAGCGATGTTCGCATCTGTAGGAGCCAGTTCTAGCCACTCAAGCCATTGCTTCTCGACGTCCGTGAGGTCTTCAGGACTGGACTTTAGTCGAGCGACCATGGCCCCAGCTGCTCCCCGCGGATACGCAAGCTGCAGGCTAATGAACTTGACAAGCCGCGCCTCGAAGTTCGTTCGAATGTGTTGCTGCGCCGCAACGAGCATGTCATTCGCCAGTTCTTTGATAGCGGAGCTTGAATCGAATAGCGTGGGTGGTATGTACGACATGACCCTCGATCGCGTAGTTTTGTAGACGTTGATGGACTCCTCTAGTGCAGCGTTAGCCGAGACCCTTGGAGCGGGTATCTGTTCACCACCAAAGACAGCAGTGCAGCACCGGTAGAACGTAGCTTGGTCCAGCTGCAGGGCTGTCTCCATCGTGCGAGATCTTGCCGGTACTACAGGGTAGTTCGGGTGGCTACGCTGGTGGTGCTCGAACAGCCGGCAGCAGTGGAAGTTCATGACGAACATTGCCTCCACTCGGATCTGCTGCAAAGCCACAGCACGTTGTTCGAGCGCGTCCCGGATGTCAGGATTCGGACAAATGTGCCTCAGTGGGTACGTCACCGTGGAGAACTTCAGGGCGCTGTTGGCTCCTCGAAGAAGGGTGCGACGATGGTTCGCGGCGGCGCGTTGCTCGATGTCGACTTGATCAGGCGGTCTCCACGCGACCGCGAGTTCTGGCAGGGGATCGATGATGCCGGGGTCGACAACGAACGAATCCATGAAGACAGGAGGCTTGACTGTTCTGATAGTGAGGCTGCTATCCTGTATGCATGCTGAGTGGCTGCTGCCACCACAGCCAAGTACACTTTCGTCACACCTGACAACGCCGCAGACGCCGTCTCCCGTAACTCCACTGCTGGTGCTGACGCTGCCGCCTCAGTGGCTTCAACTGCGACTCTAAACTTCAACAATGTTGACCGCAGAAGGCGAATTGATCTAGTGGACGCCTGCTGTCGGGGTGGTATGTCAATTTTGGAAGGCGTCCATTGGTCAAAATAACTCCAAAGGCAGCGTCAGGAAGTGGGCAAGTTGGGCAAGCTGGTTAGACGTGGTCCCGGGAAGCTCCCCAGCATCTTTAACAAACCGGAGTCGTATGGATGAATATGACGATCTTTCCGACTATACTACTAGTTTGTATTGTGCTCAACAGCCAATAAAAGCCTAGCTCAGTAGTTTAATCCAATCAAAACTCATAATTACCTCTATTTTATCCAATAGGATGAGAACATCAAACCAGGTCCTGTAGGCCAGCCGTTCCGACGTATTCGGTCGGAACGCCGGTCAAAATATGTATATGTACAGCCAAAAGACAAGTGAATTGCATATCACTTACATATTTGCCGTTTATCCGACCGACAGCATGGGATTGGAAGAGTTGGTGCCAGGAAACACCAAGCGAGCGAAGGCAACTGCTGTGGGGTCTTTCGTGAAGTTTTTGAAATCCGAAGGTGTGACAGAAGAGTATGTGCGTGTGTGTATTGAACGAGATGGGAGTGGAAAGTGTTTTGTGTCCGTAATGGACAAGTTTGGTATGTATCTTGCGTTTAATGAGGGCAAAAAAGGAAAGCCGTTGGCTCGAAACACTGCGATGCAGTACTGCAGGCAGGCCAAACTTTGGCTCCTCGACCAGTTCCCTCAGCACCGGGCTGCATTAGAAGCGCGTCTGCTCAAAATGGGGAAGACGCTAGATAACTTTTGCGTGAAGCGCGACGGTGGTGGATTTATAAGCAAGGCACCACCATGTGCAAAGGCTGACTTAAAGAAAATGCTTGTGTATTTGTATGCTAATGCGAGCTGCTCGAGTGACTACCAAGATGCTGCGCTGCTTTGCCTGCTGTGGTACCTATTCGGTAGAGCCTCGGATCTCGCTCTGCTTCGCAAGCCCAACATCTCCATAGATGCCGGCAACGTGCTCTTCGTCCGCTTCATTCGGATGAAGACATCCGAAGAGCAAGGGCTGTCATTGTTTCCTGGAACCGAATTTGAGACCTGCCCACTGCTTGCCATGGCGCTGGCGGTGCTGATGCAGACCGCCCCATCAACCGACGTCATCGACAATCTACCCGACATGCAAGACCACGCTGCAGTCACGCTTTCTCCGGACGTCCCGCTCCTGGAGATCCTCGACCACCCCGTTGACACAGCTGGACTTGGCGCTCCGTCGGCTGCAGGTGTGGAGAAGACACCCACTGTGTATTCCCACGTGAACCGCGTGCTCGAACGCATAGCTGCAGCTGCTGGTGTCACGATCGCACTGACGTCTCATTCTTTCCGGCGCGGCGGGGCACAACACGCCAACGGTAGCGGCGAGCTCACAGCACGGTGGATCTTCGACAGAGGCGCCTGGAACATGAGCGCAACGAACAAGGGCTTCAACTATATCTTCAACACCAGCAAAGAAGACCACAAGGTTAGCAAGATACTCAGTGGACACAATACCAAGAAAAACGTGGCGCTCGAGAACTTGAGTTCGTTCGACTCGCAAACAGGGAGCACGATTTCCAGCTTCCATCGTCACCTGTTCAGCACGTGCCACAATCTCCAAGCTACACAGTACAACGTTAACCAAGCTGTCCTTGATGTGCTTACCTCGACTGTGATCCGCTGCTGAAACGTCTGAACGCTGAAGCACCTGCAGTTAAACGAATCGAAGCTTGTACCACGGAGATCGGATGCTCGCTCGTTGAGTTACTGGCCTGGTCGTCGCACCTCGCAAATCCAGAGCTACCCTGTGAAGACAGCAAGCCATCAAGCACGCATCAGGCATCTGAGCAGGCATTGCCACGAAGCACAGAACAAAAGGTCATCGATCACCAAGCTGCTGTCATTAACCACTTTATCGAGCACGTGAAGCTGCAAGATGCTCACATGGACGCGCTGGAAGCTAAGCTGAACGTGTAACAGGGTTACACAGGCTGGTGTAATTGGGTACACCAGATATACGTGTATAGCCGAACTATACACGGACAAGTATACGGCAAGCCTTCTGTGTGTGCGCGTCACATACACAGTCAACAATCATTTCGAGCCGCCAATGGCACAAACATTGGCGGGCGCTAAGCGCACTGCTATTGGTGGAAAGGGGCACATTTCCACCAGCCAAACGCATACATAAGGGCCGGAGCGTGAGAGCCAACCATGGCTTCACCTCCGTAGATACATAAGTCATTTAGATAGGTTTGCTAAGGGCCCGCCACGCGGCGGGCTTCCATTCAATTCAGTTTTCTACTTTCAAGTTAAAGTTTCGGTCTTTTGCTTAGAAATACACGGGGACGTGTATTTCTACTTGCATACAAAGTCTAAGTAACTTACGCTTCCTCAAAAGCGCATACTAGTGTATGCTAAAGAAACAGAGCGCGTCTCGCCCTGTCTCACCTGGTAGCACTTTGTAGTCCGTCCAACGCCTACAGAGTTAGCCAAATGGATGCATTTGGCTATGGAGACGAAAACCCTTCGTCAGGCGGTGCCCTGCCTGACGGAGCTCCAAGCGCGGGTCCTCCCCGCATCACGAGGGAGGACTGCCCCCACCTGAGCGATCAGCAGTGGGAGGCACTGCTACGACTCTCGCGAGTCGTAGGTGAGTCCACCGTGGCAGCGATGCTACGGTCGCTGCCACCAAGCGAGCACCATGTAGTCGTGGTCGACTACATGGACAAGGAACGCCAACAGAAGGAGGCGTCAGCCCCTTCTCGCGTTGAGTCACTGAAGGTGTCAGTGACTCCGTTCTCGGGTGGCCAGAACGAGCCTCTTCTGCGATGGCTCGTAGAACTGGAGACAGCAATTGCTGCTCGACGGATCCGGGATCCGTCGCTCCAAGTTGCGTACGCCATGTCGTGTCTGACTGGACGAGCCAGACACTGGGCGTACGGAAGACGTCTTACGGACAGTACGTGCTGGAGCACGTACGAAGACTTCAAGCGCGAGCTCAAGCTAGCGTTTGAGCCGCCTGAATCCGAGTTCAGGTCGAGGGCGGAGTTCCTCGACCTGCGTCAAGGCAAGCGCGACGTGTTGGCTTACGCCCAACACGCGAGGTACTTGGTGTCGAGTATCGTCAATCATCCGATTGACGAGGCGACACAAGTAGTCACCTTCATGAAGGGACTGAAGGATGGGCCTGTGAAGACCTATCTCTTCCGAGAGTACCCGAGTACTCTCGAGCAAGCCATTCGGCTTGCGTCGCAGGAAGAGTTTAGCCTGCACCAGGCTAAGCTCCACGCGGACACGCCAGGGGCGCCACGTCCGCGTGCAAGACCCATGGGCGGTCCAGAGCCCATGGACCTATCCAGTGCGTCTGCTGGCAGGCAGCAGACGGAGCCGCGCAGAGGCGCGGGACGGTGTTTCCGGTGTGGAAACACCGGCCACTTCGCACGTGAGTGTGTAGCAGGCCCGGGTGAAACAGGGCGAGACGCGCTCTGTTTCTTTAGCATACACTAGTATGCGCTTTTGAGGAAGCGTAAGTTACGTAGGCTTTGTATGCAAGTAGAAATACACGTCCCCGTGTATTTCTAAGCAAAAAGACCGAAACTTTAACTTGAAAATAGAAAACTGAATTGAATGGAAGCCCGCCGCGTGGCGGGCCCTTAGCAAACCTATCTAAATGACTTATGTATCTACGAAGGTGAATCCATGGTTGGCTCTCACGCTCCGGCCCTTATGTATGCGTTTGATTGGTGGAAATGTGCCCCTTTCCACCAATAGCAGTGCGCTTAGCGCCCGCCAATGTTTGTGCCATTGGCGGCTCGAAATGATTGTTGACTGTGTATGTGACGCGCACACACAGAAGGCTTGCCGTATACTTGTCCGTGTATAGTTCGGCTATACACGTATATCTGGTGTACCCAATTACACCAGCCTGTGTAACCCTGTTACACTACCCCCCTCTTTAAACACGAATATCGCGTCTGAGAGGTAACGGTGACCACACATCAATCTGTGGTCACTCCCTGTTTTCTCGCGTCTCGAGAAAACACTCCGCGCCCATTCCACAATGAGCGCGTCAAGTCCCAAGGCCCCCACAAGCCCCGCAAGCTCCGCCGCCGCCGGTGGGGACTTCCCACCGGTCACCAAGTTGTCTGTGAGCGATTATCGCTCACAGCTCGCGATCAAGCAGGCCGAGCGGGCTGCTGCGAAGCCTGATGCTGCTGGGGATCCAGCAGCAAGCGAGTCAAGTGTGACGCAGCCTGTGAAGGCTGCGTCTTCAAGCGATATGCCGCCTGCGAAGGCAGCGCTCACCGGATCCCCTGGATCCGGTGCTACGAGTGAGGCACAGCCTGCGAAGGCTGTGCCAGGCGAATCTCTAAGGCCCGAGGCGATGGATGTGGATCTAGATGATTCACATCTAGACCCAGAGCTCGCTGTCGACTACGGCAGCGAGGGGATCGAAGACGACGAGGAGTTGGAAGACTCCTCGTCAGAGTTGAAGGTTGCCGCGCCCGCTGAGGGCCAGCATGCTGCTTCAGAGAGCCCCGTATCGGGCTCTCGCCGCCAGCGCGACGTCGCGCTGGAAGAAGGTGAAGTCGCGCGCCCGAAGCGCGCGCGCTCGGACGTGTCAAGCTCGGCGGAGGCTACCTCCGCCGCAAGTGGTTCTTCAACGCCGGCAGATTTGCCGGCGGGGCGTCGTGCTGCTCGCGCGTCCGATCCGACGCCGTGGATGTTGACATCCACGGCGATCCAGAAGCTGCGCTACAGCGACGAGGGGGCTGCTGCCGAGCCCGTCTCTCTCTTCGATGATCGTCCGATCATCGACGATAAGATCGCGGGCCAGCTCCATCTCGGAGCTGACACTGCTGAGCGACGCGATTACTTCGCGTCGCTATACCTGGCGTCGCGTTACTACAAGAACGCGCGCCGTGGTCCTCAGAGCAAGGTCTCTGAGACTCATGCTCTGGCACAGGGCTGGAACCAGTTCGTGTCGAACTGGAACGCGAACCCCGACTTGTATCGGTACCGTCTTGAACGGCACCGCACTCGCTATTATGAGCATAATAGCACAGGTCGCGTGGTGCATCTGCACAACATGTGTGCAGATGCGGGCATCCCCTGCGCGGTTCCGCGCAGGGAGCATTGTCCAGTCTGTCCGCAGGATGCGGACAGACTATCCGAGAGTGATGTCATGGGGTACACGCGCATCCGTGTACCCGAGAAGGTGACCAAGTGGCGCGAGAGGGTGTTCCCCGACGCGCGTGTCACCTTTCCACCGCCCAGTCAAACCTTGTGGTTTGACGACGTCTCTGGGAAGTGGATCACTGAGTCGAGGGTTACCCCCGACTCGGCCGTAGGTGGTGGCGCTGTTCGTACGCCATCACCATTTCCGGAACGTCCATCACAAGGACGTTCCGCGGCTCCCAGGAGTCGTGTTGGGGAGGCCATCCTCTCCAACGACATCGAAAACGACGCTGACCTTGGTCGGCGCGTGGCTCCTGGTGAGCTACAATTCGCTCGACAATCCAGCGAATTGAGCCGTCTGCAGCCCGCAAGGGCGCAGGCGGTGGGGGGAAGACGTCGCACCCCGGATCAGCCACGCTCGGCTGATCCGATTGTTGGTCGCCTTGAGGCGGATCACGCGGCCTTCCGCGAGGCCGCGTGGAAGACGATCGCTGACCAGGGTCAGCTGATCTCGAACCTCTCCTCGCAAGTGGAGAGTGCTCGGAGCACCGCTGCCGATGCTCTTTCTCGAGCTGCTGAGCTCGAGAAGAAGTTCGCGAAGCTCGTGGAGAGCGTCGGGATGCGCCCTTCGCGGTCCGCTGCGAAGGGGTCTTCTGATGACGACCACTAGGTGGGCCGTCAGGCTCCGGCGTGCTCGTTTCCAACGAGCTCGCAGGCGTATCATGCTCATGATACGCCTTCAGCCGCCCAACGTAGAACGTTGGGTGCAGTCGCATGCTGGACGGTATGTCCAGCGTGTATGCTGTGCCTTGGCGGTGCAAGACACGGAAGGGGCCGATGAAGCGTGGAGCGAGCTTGCTCGCTCCAAAGTCCGAGACTGCATGTCTAGGCAGGTTTTGCGTAGACAGTAAAACTAATGAATTCCTTTTGAACTCACTAATGTTGTTCCTTGACTTCTTGTCCGCGTTCATCTTCTGTCGATCGACAGAAGATGCAATAGCATCACGGACAAACCGCATGACGGCTTGTCTGCTTTGGACGAAGTCCCTTGCATCGACATTGGTCGTCTCGACCAATGTGACATCGCTTGACCTCGTGCCATGCACGAGGTGTCTTTCGTCTTGAACGTCCGCAGGTGCTGCGGACGTGGCCTTGTTCGTCATCGAAGTGACGTCGCCCGGCGACGTCACAGCCTTCGTCACTTGGGATCTCCCGGTGTCCGTCACGTCTGCTCTTGAGGCAGACGTGGGACGATCCTTGGCTTGTCGCTTCGCTCCCAGAGCGAGGCGGTCTTGGTCTTGCCTTGGCGCGTCCGTGTCCGGCACGGAGGCGGTGTCATCTGCGACGCCCGCACCCGGTGCGGACGTGATGTTCTCCATTCGCTGACGCGCTGCGTCAGCTCGCGTCACAGCGGCCAACGAATCCTCGTTGGCTGCAGCTTTTGCTGCGGCATTTTCATGTGAGTGCGCTTCACTCGCATTTCCTCCCCCACTCAAGGGAGCTGTCACCCCGCCGAGGGTGGCAGGGACACGTGGATGCCGCATGGCATTCACGAAGAACGGTGTATGCCCCGTAGAGGCATGCACCGAGTTGTTGATGGCGAACTCCGCCATCGGCAAACAGTCGCTCCACTCGGTGAACGAGTGGGCGTAACTCTTGAGGATGTCACCGAGCACGCGGTTCACGCGCTCGGTCTGACCATCGGTCTGAGGATGATCGGCTGTCGACATCGACAGTCGCGTGCCAAGGAGGGCGAAGACCTCCTTCCAGAAAGCGGCCGTGAACCGAGGGTCACGGTCCGATACGATCTCGCGGGGCATCCCGTGAGATCGGAAGATAAGATCAACAAACAGACGAGCCGTCTGTTTGGATGTGACCTGTGCTGGCACCGCAGCAAGATGCACCATCTTGCTGAAGCGGTCGACAAAGACCGCTATGCCAGTCCGACGCTTGGCGTCGGGCGGCAACCCGAAGATGAAGTCCATACTAATGGACTCCCAACACTCTGCCGGGATTGGCAGAGATTGCAGCGGTGCTTGTGAAGCCAATGTCGGCTTCACACGTTGGCACGCTTCGCAAGCACGAACGTACTTGCGCACCCACTTGTACTGGCGCGGCCAGTAGAAGTCACGCGAGAGAAGCAGGTACGTCTTCTCTCGGCCCGGATGCCCCGCCCATGGGGCATCGTGATACTCGTAGATGACCCGCAACCGCAGGTCATAATCGTTTGGGACGACGATGCGTGCAGCATCGTCGTCAGCTGTGCTATAAAGCAGCAGCCCATCGTGTGCGCTGTATCGGTGCACATTCGAACGCAGATGTGGAGGCAGCGCTCGACGCCCGGCGTCGGTCGGCTCCTTCACATAATCCAGCAGGCGCTTGACGTCGTCGTCAAGCGCATACGCCTTACGCACGTCATCGAGCAGCGATGACGTGGGCACACTGCTTCGCTCAACGCCAATGGCGTTGACATCAACTACCTTGTAGTTGTAATCCGGTCGACGCGAGAGCGCGTCGGCCACCACGTTGAGTCTTCCAGGTTTGTACTCAACCTGGAAGTTGTATTCCGCGAAGAATGACAGCCACCGTGCCATTCTTTGAGAGAGGTGCGGCGACTTCACAGCCGTCCGCAACGATGCGTGGTCCGTATAGACCACGAACGGTTTATCTCCGAGGAGATAGACACGGAACTTCGCCAGTGCGTACTTCATGGCAAGGAGCTCCTTGTCATGCACTGGATAGTTGCGCTCAGCTTGCTTAAGCTGACGCGAGTGATAGCAGATTACACGATCACGACCGTCGTGATCGTGCTGCATCAGCGCGCATCCGATAGCATAATCGGATGCATCGCACACCACGTGGAACGGGCGGTCTTGGTCAGCGATGGCCAAGACCGGCGCCTCAGTCAAGCCCTGCTTGACTGAATCGAAAGCCTGCTGACACTCAGCAGACCACTGCCACTCCGTGTCCTTCTTCAGGAGACGTGACAGTGGGCGAATGCGCCCAGCGTAATCGTGCACGTACTTGCACAAGTACGTGGCCAGCCCAAGGAACTGCCTCAGTTCCTTGGCGTTCGAGGGCGCAGGCCACTCGTTGACGACCCTGACCTTCTCAGGATCGGGGCGGACTCCGTCTTTGCCGACAAGACATCCGAGAACCGGAATCTCGGATGCACCAAATATGCACTTCTTCAAGTTTGCATATAGCTTGTGCTCACGCATCAGCGCGAGCAGACGACGGAGATGCTCCCTGTGCATCTCTGTGGCGGTCTTCCCGCCCACAGCCTGGCTGTGGGCGAACACGTCGTCGAAGTACGTCGGCGCGAAGTCGCGAATCGATCGCAACAGGTGTGTGACGCACCTGTTGAACGTCGCAGGGGCGTTCTTCAGCCCCTGTGGCATCACCATCCACTCCCAAAGCATGCCGCTTGGCGTGCTTACAGCTGTGAAGGGGATGTCCTCCTCACGCATTAAGATTTGGTAGAAACCATCTCTTAAGTCAAGAGCACTGAACACGGTGCTCTTGCTCATCGAATCGATGATCACATCTTTTCGCGGTATCGGCGTCTGCGCCGGTATCGTTGCCTCGTTCAACTTGTTGAACGCGTGGACAATGCGCCATCCGCCCTGCGCCTTCTTGACGCAGAACGTCGGAGCACTGTGCGGGGACTTGCTTTCCCGCACTTGCCCCGCGCGCCGACGAGCTTCGAAGAACTCGTCGATGGCTTGGACCTGCTCACGCGGCAGTGGCCACTGTCGTGTGACGCAGTACTTCGTCCCCGGCACGAGATCAATCTCGTGCTGAATGCCCTTGTCCCGCGGAAGCTCCGCGGGAACCTCATCAGGGAATACGTCCGCGTATTCCCTGAGCACATCGTAATAGGGACTCGCCTTGAGCGAGTCCCAGCTTTGCTCGGCAAAGCGGTCCTTCTTGGTCTTGGCGCTGAGGGCAGTGTCGCCCTCAGGATGCTTGACGAGGACCTGCCGCAGGTCCTCGAGCTCCACTGTGATCTCGGTATCCTCACGCGCGGTGAGGATGCATACTTGCTCTACGCGCCCGGCGCGTAGATCCCGTGCAAAGCCCTTCCAGCTCTGCACTTCCAGCGCTGTCAACTCCGAGGCAGTGCTCGGAGGACCCTCAAGTGTCAGGAGCTGACACTTGACGCCCGAGAGTGTTTGCGTTAACGCATTCACTCTCTCGTACGTGACGTCACCCTTTGCGGGTGACGCAACCACGTCAGCTACACCCTTAGGCGTATCGCGCTCTTGCGACGGGGAGGCGATCTCTTCCCGTCGGGGCCCGGCCCGATTCAAAAGTGAGGAGTCAGCTTCACTCCTCACATCGCGACCCTTGCCGCGATGATGGGTGCCAGGCCCGGCCTGGTTTCGACCCATATCTTTTTCTTCGACGGGCCCGGCCCGTCGAGATGCCTTGATCCTTGACTCCTCAAACCCGGTTTGAGGAGGCGTCTTCTCTTGGTGCTTCGCCTCGGGCCCGGCCCGAGACGGGTTCTTCTGTATTCTTGCCTTTCCGGACCCCGTCCGGAAAGGGTTCTTCTTGATATTGGCTCTCGCAGGCCCGGCCTGCGAGGCGTTTCTTCCAAACCCGGTTTGGGAGAGGGTGCGCTCCCGGAGTGCACCCACCTTTCGTCGATTTGCCTGTGCCCCGGGCACAGGCGAGGAAGCGTCCCGGTCGTCTTCCGTCCTCGTCTTGAGCGCGTCGGCCTTTACGGTCGACGCGCAGTCTTGGCTTGGCTGAGCGAGGGTGACCTCGCTCACGTCGCGTTTACTGCGCGACGCACTCGCAGCGCTGTCAGGGCCATCGCTCTCTGTCGCGCTATCTGCCGAATCGAGGACGCATGCGTCCTCGAAGCCGTAAGAGACTATAGACTGGGACTTCCAGTCTATCACTGGGGCATGGCGTTTGAGCCACGGCATGCCCAGTATCATGTCGAACTTATCGTCTAGATCCAGGACGATAAAGTCCTCAGTGAAGGCCCGGCCTTCACAGCCAAAGCGAACTGATACAGTTCGCTTGCGCGTTTTCACGGTTGCTCCTGTCGCCAGGCGCACCACCAACTCACTTCGAGGAGTCGTCTTCTCCTCGGCGTTCATAGCCCTCAGGCTTTGCAGTCGAACAAAGTTGTTCGATGCACCCGAATCGACTAGCGCGTGCATGGTTCTCCCATGCACCGCGACTTCCAGGATGATCAGCCCTGCTTGATCATCCTGACGCTTGCTGTGGTGTCCGGCACCACAAGGGGCTGTAGCCGTCACATGCCCGACATCGGCATGTGTGACTACACCAGTAGGGCGCCCCGCCCCTACTGGCTTCCAGCGTTTTTTGGTCGTCCGCGCCAACGATCCCCGTTGGCGCGATACGACGTGCCACGTGTGGCACGATACGACGTATCGCGAGCAGCAGGCCCCGGGCCTGCTACACACTCACGTGCGAAGTGGCCGGTGTTTCCACACCGGAAACACCGTCCCGCGCCTCTGCGCGGCTCCGTCTGCTGCCTGCCAGCAGACGCACTGGATAGGTCCATGGGCTCTGGACCGCCCATGGGTCTTGCACGCGGACGTGGCGCCCCTGGCGTGTCCGCGTGGAGCTTAGCCTGGTGCAGGCTAAACTCTTCCTGCGACGCAAGCCGAATGGCTTGCTCGAGAGTACTCGGGTACTCTCGGAAGAGATAGGTCTTCACAGGCCCATCCTTCAGTCCCTTCATGAAGGTGACTACTTGTGTCGCCTCGTCAATCGGATGATTGACGATACTCGACACCAAGTACCTCGCGTGTTGGGCGTAAGCCAACACGTCGCGCTTGCCTTGACGCAGGTCGAGGAACTCCGCCCTCGACCTGAACTCGGATTCAGGCGGCTCAAACGCTAGCTTGAGCTCGCGCTTGAAGTCTTCGTACGTGCTCCAGCACGTACTGTCCGTAAGACGTCTTCCGTACGCCCAGTGTCTGGCTCGTCCAGTCAGACACGACATGGCGTACGCAACTTGGAGCGACGGATACCGGATCCGTCGAGCAGCAATTGCTGTCTCCAGTTCTACGAGCCATCGTAGAAGAGGCTCGTTCTGGCCACCCGAGAACGGAGTCACTGACACCTTCAGTGACTCAACGCGAGAAGGGGCTGACGCCTCCTTCTGTTGGCGTTCCTTGTCCATGTAGTCGACCACGACTACATGGTGCTCGCTTGGTGGCAGCGACCGTAGCATCGCTGCCACGGTGGACTCACCTACGACTCGCGAGAGTCGTAGCAGTGCCTCCCACTGCTGATCGCTCAGGTGGGGGCAGTCCTCCCTCGTGATGCAGGGAGGACCCGCGCTTGGAGCTCCGTCAGGCAGGGCACCGCCTGACGAAGGGTTTTCGTCTCCATAGCCAAATGCATCCATTTGGCTAACTCTGTAGGCGTTGGACGGACTACAAAGTGCTACCAGGTGAAACAGGGCGAGACGCGCTCTGTTTCTTTAGCATACACTAGTATGCGCTTTTGAGGAAGCGTAAGTTACGTAGGCTTTGTATGCAAGTAGAAATACACGTCCCCGTGTATTTCTAAGCAAAAAGACCGAAACTTTAACTTGAAAATAGAAAACTGAATTGAATGGAAGCCCGCCGCGTGGCGGGCCCTTAGCAAACCTATCTAAATGACTTATGTATCTACGAAGGTGAATCCATGGTTGGCTCTCACGCTCCGGCCCTTATGTATGCGTTTGATTGGTGGAAATGTGCCCCTTTCCACCAATAGCAGTGCGCTTAGCGCCCGCCAATGTTTGTGCCATTGGCGGCTCGAAATGATTGTTGACTGTGTATGTGACGCGCACACACAGAAGGCTTGCAGTATACTTGTCCGTGTATAGTTCGGCTATACACGTATATCTGGTGTACCCAATTACACCAGCCTGTGTAACCCTGTTACACCGGGGCCTGCTGCTCGCGATACGTCGTATCGTGCCACACGTGGCACGTCGTATCGCGCCAACGGGGATCGTTGGCGCGGACGACCAAAAAACGCTGGAAGCCAGTAGGGGCGGGGCGCCCTACTGGTGTAGTCACACATGCCGATGTCGGGCATGTGACGGCTACAGCCCCTTGTGGTGCCGGACACCACAGCAAGCGTCAGGATGATCAAGCAGGGCTGATCATCCTGGAAGTCGCGGTGCATGGGAGAACCATGCACGCGCTAGTCGATTCGGGTGCATCGAACAACTTTGTTCGACTGCAAAGCCTGAGGGCTATGAACGCCGAGGAGAAGACGACTCCTCGAAGTGAGTTGGTGGTGCGCCTGGCGACAGGAGCAACCGTGAAAACGCGCAAGCGAACTGTATCAGTTCGCTTTGGCTGTGAAGGCCGGGCCTTCACTGAGGACTTTATCGTCCTGGATCTAGACGATAAGTTCGACATGATACTGGGCATGCCGTGGCTCAAACGCCATGCCCCAGTGATAGACTGGAAGTCCCAGTCTATAGTCTCTTACGGCTTCGAGGACGCATGCGTCCTCGATTCGGCAGATAGCGCGACAGAGAGCGATGGCCCTGACAGCGCTGCGAGTGCGTCGCGCAGTAAACGCGACGTGAGCGAGGTCACCCTCGCTCAGCCAAGCCAAGACTGCGCGTCGACCGTAAAGGCCGACGCGCTCAAGACGAGGACGGAAGACGACCGGGGCGCTTCCTCGCCTGTGCCCGGGGCACAGGCAAATCGACGAAAGGTGGGTGCACTCCGGGAGCGCACCCTCTCCCAAACCGGGTTTGGAAGAAACGCCTCGCAGGCCGGGCCTGCGAGAGCCAATATCAAGAAGAACCCTTTCCGGACGGGGTCCGGAAAGGCAAGAATACAGAAGAACCCGTCTCGGGCCGGGCCCGAGGCGAAGCACCAAGAGAAGACGCCTCCTCAAACCGGGTTTGAGGAGTCAAGGATCAAGGCATCTCGACGGGCCGGGCCCGTCGAAGAAAAAGATATGGGTCGAAACCAGGCCGGGCCTGGCACCCATCATCGCGGCAAGGGTCGCGATGTGAGGAGTGAAGCTGACTCCTCACTTTTGAATCGGGCCGGGCCCCGACGGGAAGAGATCGCCTCCCCGTCGCAAGAGCGCGATACGCCTAAGGGTGTAGCTGACGTGGTTGCGTCACCCGCAAGGGGTGACGTCACGTACGAGAGAGTGAATGCGTTAACGCAAACACTCTCGGGCGTCAAGTGTCAGCTCCTGACACTTGAGGGTCCTCCGAGCACTGCCTCGGAGTTGACAGCGCTGGAAGTGCAGAGCTGGAAGGGCTTTGCACGGGATCTACGCGCCGGGCGCGTAGAGCAAGTATGCATCCTCACCGCGCGTGAGGATGCCGAGATCACAGTGGAGCTCGAGGACCTGCGGCAGGTCCTCGTCAAGCATCCTGAGGGCGACACTGCCCTCAGCGCCAAGACCAAGAAGGACCGCTTTGCCGAGCAAAGCTGGGACTCGCTCAAGGCGAGTCCCTATTACGATGTGCTCAGGGAATACGCGGACGTATTCCCTGATGAGGTTCCCGCGGAGCTTCCGCGGGACAAGGGCATTCAGCACGAGATTGATCTCGTGCCGGGGACGAAGTACTGCGTCACGCGACAGTGGCCACTGCCGCGTGAGCAGGTCCAAGCCATCGACGAGTTCTTCGAAGCTCGTCGGCGCGCGGGGCAAGTGCGGGAAAGCAAGTCCCCGCACAGTGCTCCGACGTTCTGCGTCAAGAAGGCGCAGGGCGGATGGCGCATTGTCCACGCGTTCAACAAGTTGAACGAGGCAACGATACCGGCGCAGACGCCGATACCGCGAAAAGATGTGATCATCGATTCGATGAGCAAGAGCACCGTGTTCAGTGCTCTTGACTTAAGAGATGGTTTCTACCAAATCTTAATGCGTGAGGAGGACATCCCCTTCACAGCTGTAAGCACGCCAAGCGGCATGCTTTGGGAGTGGCTGGTGATGCCACAGGGGCTGAAGAACGCCCCTGCGACGTTCAACAGGTGCGTCACACACCTGTTGCGATCGATTCGCGACTTCGCGCCGACGTACTTCGACGACGTGTTCGCCCACAGCCTGGCTGTGGGCGGGAAGACCGCCACAGAGATGCACAGGGAGCATCTCCGTCGTCTGCTCGCGCTGATGCGTGAGCACAAGCTATATGCAAACTTGAAGAAGTGCATATTTGGTGCATCCGAGATTCCGGTTCTCGGATGTCTTGTCGGCAAAGACGGAGTCCGCCCCGATCCTGAGAAGGTCAGGGTCGTCAACGAGTGGCCTGCGCCCTCGAACGCCAAGGAACTGAGGCAGTTCCTTGGGCTGGCCACGTACTTGTGCAAGTACGTGCACGATTACGCTGGGCGCATTCGCCCACTGTCACGTCTCCTGAAGAAGGACACGGAGTGGCAGTGGTCTGCTGAGTGTCAGCAGGCTTTCGATTCAGTCAAGCAGGGCTTGACTGAGGCGCCGGTCTTGGCCATCGCTGACCAAGACCGCCCGTTCCACGTGGTGTGCGATGCATCCGATTATGCTATCGGATGCGCGCTGATGCAGCACGATCACGACGGTCGTGATCGTGTAATCTGCTATCACTCGCGTCAGCTTAAGCAAGCTGAGCGCAACTATCCAGTGCATGACAAGGAGCTCCTTGCCATGAAGTACGCACTGGCGAAGTTCCGTGTCTATCTCCTCGGAGATAAACCGTTCGTGGTCTATACGGACCACGCATCGTTGCGGACGGCTGTGAAGTCGCCGCACCTCTCTCAAAGAATGGCACGGTGGCTGTCATTCTTCGCGGAATACAACTTCCAGGTTGAGTACAAACCTGGAAGACTCAACGTGGTGGCCGACGCGCTCTCGCGTCGACCGGATTACAACTACAAGGTAGTTGATGTCAACGCCATTGGCGTTGAGCGAAGCAGTGTGCCCACGTCATCGCTGCTCGATGACGTGCGTAAGGCGTATGCGCTTGACGACGACGTCAAGCGCCTGCTGGATTATGTGAAGGAGCCGACCGACGCCGGGCGTCGAGCGCTGCCTCCACATCTGCGTTCGAATGTGCACCGATACAGCGCACACGATGGGCTGCTGCTTTATAGCACAGCTGACGACGATGCTGCACGCATCGTCGTCCCAAACGACTATGACCTGCGGTTGCGGGTCATCTACGAGTATCACGATGCCCCATGGGCGGGGCATCCGGGCCGAGAGAAGACGTACCTGCTTCTCTCGCGTGACTTCTACTGGCCGCGCCAGTACAAGTGGGTGCGCAAGTACGTTCGTGCTTGCGAAGCGTGCCAACGTGTGAAGCCGACATTGGCTTCACAAGCACCGCTGCAATCTCTGCCAATCCCGGCAGAGTGTTGGGAGTCCATTAGTATGGACTTCATCTTCGGGTTGCCGCCCGACGCCAAGCGTCGGACTGGCATAGCGGTCTTTGTCGACCGCTTCAGCAAGATGGTGCATCTTGCTGCGGTGCCAGCACAGGTCACATCCAAACAGACGGCTCGTCTGTTTGTTGATCTTATCTTCCGATCTCACGGGATGCCCCGCGAGATCGTATCGGACCGTGACCCTCGGTTCACGGCCGCTTTCTGGAAGGAGGTCTTCGCCCTCCTTGGCACGCGACTGTCGATGTCGACAGCCGATCATCCTCAGACCGATGGTCAGACCGAGCGCGTGAACCGCGTGCTCGGTGACATCCTCAAGACTTACGCCCACTCGTTCACCGAGTGGAGCGACTGTTTGCCGATGGCGGAGTTCGCCATCAACAACTCGGTGCATGCCTCTACGGGGCATACACCGTTCTTCGTGAATGCCATGCGGCATCCACGTGTCCCTGCCACCCTCGGCGGGGTGACAGCTCCCTTGAGTGGGGGAGGAAATGCGAGTGAAGCGCACTCACATGAAAATGCCGCAGCAAAAGCTGCAGCCAACGAGGATTCGTTGGCCGCTGTGACGCGAGCTGACGCAGCGCGTCAGCGAATGGAGAACATCACGTCCGCACCGGGTGCGGGCGTCGCAGATGACACCGCGTCCGTGCCGGGCACGGACGCGCCAAGGCAAGACCAAGACCGCCTCGCTCTGGGAGCGAAGCGACAAGCCAAGGATCGTCCCACGTCTGCCTCAAGAGCAGACGTGACGGACACCGGGAGATCCCAAGTGACGAAGGCTGTGACGTCGCCGGGCGACGTCACTTCGATGACGAACAAGGCCACGTCCGCAGCACCTGCGGACGTTCAAGACGAAAGACACCTCGTGCATGGCACGAGGTCAAGCGATGTCACATTGGTCGAGACGACCAATGTCGATGCAAGGGACTTCGTCCAAAGCAGACAAGCCGTCATGCGGTTTGTCCGTGATGCTATTGCATCTTCTGTCGATCGACAGAAGATGAACGCGGACAAGAAGTCAAGGAACAACATTAGTGAGTTCAAAAGGAATTCATTAGTTTTACTGTCTACGCAAAACCTGCCTAGACATGCAGTCTCGGACTTTGGAGCGAGCAAGCTCGCTCCACGCTTCATCGGCCCCTTCCGTGTCTTGCACCGCCAAGGCACAGCATACACGCTGGACATACCGTCCAGCATGCGACTGCACCCAACGTTCTACGTTGGGCGGCTGAAGGCGTATCATGAGCATGATACGCCTGCGAGCTCGTTGGAAACGAGCACGCCGGAGCCTGACGGCCCACCTAGTGGTCGTCATCAGAAGACCCCTTCGCAGCGGACCGCGAAGGGCGCATCCCGACGCTCTCCACGAGCTTCGCGAACTTCTTCTCGAGCTCAGCAGCTCGAGAAAGAGCATCGGCAGCGGTGCTCCGAGCACTCTCCACTTGCGAGGAGAGGTTCGAGATCAGCTGACCCTGGTCAGCGATCGTCTTCCACGCGGCCTCGCGGAAGGCCGCGTGATCCGCCTCAAGGCGACCAACAATCGGATCAGCCGAGCGTGGCTGATCCGGGGTGCGACGTCTTCCCCCCACCGCCTGCGCCCTTGCGGGCTGCAGACGGCTCAATTCGCTGGATTGTCGAGCGAATTGTAGCTCACCAGGAGCCACGCGCCGACCAAGGTCAGCGTCGTTTTCGATGTCGTTGGAGAGGATGGCCTCCCCAACACGACTCCTGGGAGCCGCGGAACGTCCTTGTGATGGACGTTCCGGAAATGGTGATGGCGTACGAACAGCGCCACCACCTACGGCCGAGTCGGGGGTAACCCTCGACTCAGTGATCCACTTCCCAGAGACGTCGTCAAACCACAAGGTTTGACTGGGCGGTGGAAAGGTGACACGCGCGTCGGGGAACACCCTCTCGCGCCACTTGGTCACCTTCTCGGGTACACGGATGCGCGTGTACCCCATGACATCACTCTCGGATAGTCTGTCCGCATCCTGCGGACAGACTGGACAATGCTCCCTGCGCGGAACCGCGCAGGGGATGCCCGCATCTGCACACATGTTGTGCAGATGCACCACGCGACCTGTGCTATTATGCTCATAATAGCGAGTGCGGTGCCGTTCAAGACGGTACCGATACAAGTCGGGGTTCGCGTTCCAGTTCGACACGAACTGGTTCCAGCCCTGTGCCAGAGCATGAGTCTCAGAGACCTTGCTCTGAGGACCACGGCGCGCGTTCTTGTAGTAACGCGACGCCAGGTATAGCGACGCGAAGTAATCGCGTCGCTCAGCAGTGTCAGCTCCGAGATGGAGCTGGCCCGCGATCTTATCGTCGATGATCGGACGATCATCGAAGAGAGAGACGGGCTCGGCAGCAGCCCCCTCGTCGCTGTAGCGCAGCTTCTGGATCGCCGTGGATGTCAACATCCACGGCGTCGGATCGGACGCGCGAGCAGCACGACGCCCCGCCGGCAAATCTGCCGGCGTTGAAGAACCACTTGCGGCGGAGGTAGCCTCCGCCGAGCTTGACACGTCCGAGCGCGCGCGCTTCGGGCGCGCGACTTCACCTTCTTCCAGCGCGACGTCGCGCTGGCGGCGAGAGCCCGATACGGGGCTCTCTGAAGCAGCATGCTGGCCCTCAGCGGGCGCGGCAACCTTCAACTCTGACGAGGAGTCTTCCAACTCCTCGTCGTCTTCGATCCCCTCGCTGCCGTAGTCGACAGCGAGCTCTGGGTCTAGATGTGAATCATCTAGATCCACATCCATCGCCTCGGGCCTTAGAGATTCGCCTGGCACAGCCTTCGCAGGCGGCATATCGCTTGAAGACGCAGCCTTCACAGGCTGCGTCACACTTGACTCGCTTGCTGCTGGATCCCCAGCAGCATCAGGCTTCGCAGCAGCCCGCTCGGCCTGCTTGATCGCGAGCTGTGAGCGATAATCGCTCACAGACAACTTGGTGACCGGTGGGAAGTCCCCACCGGCGGCGGCGGAGCTTGCGGGGCTTGTGGGGGCCTTGGGACTTGACGCGCTCATTGTGGAATGGGCGCGGAGTGTTTTCTCGAGACGCGAGAAAACAGGGAGTGACCACAGATTGATGTGTGGTCACCGTTACCTCTCAGACGCGATATTCGTGTTTAAAGAGGGGGGTAGTGTAACAGGGTTACACAGGCTGGTGTAATTGGGTACACCAGATATACGTGTATAGCCGAACTATACACGGACAAGTATACGGCAAGCCTTCTGTGTGTGCGCGTCACATACACAGTCAACAATCATTTCGAGCCGCCAATGGCACAAACATTGGCGGGCGCTAAGCGCACTGCTATTGGTGGAAAGGGGCACATTTCCACCAGCCAAACGCATACATAAGGGCCGGAGCGTGAGAGCCAACCATGGCTTCACCTCCGTAGATACATAAGTCATTTAGATAGGTTTGCTAAGGGCCCGCCACGCGGCGGGCTTCCATTCAATTCAGTTTTCTACTTTCAAGTTAAAGTTTCGGTCTTTTGCTTAGAAATACACGGGGACGTGTATTTCTACTTGCATACAAAGTCTAAGTAACTTACGCTTCCTCAAAAGCGCATACTAGTGTATGCTAAAGAAACAGAGCGCGTCTCGCCCTGTTTCAGAACGACCCTAGGCAAGAAATACGCAAACGGCACAACCCGGAAACTGGTCAATGCGGTGAGAGTCAAGCTAAGAAGAAGCAGCGCAGATCAGCAGTGACTCACCTTCATACGACTTGGTACGGATGGTACGCCCAAGAACCACCGTTGTGGCGTGCACCCATCTCGAAGCAGCAGAAGTCCGACGCAAAGCAGCTTATCGCTTACATGAAGCTGTTCTTGGATGACGGCTTTGTGCTTGATGTCACAGAAGCCAGCTACCGCGACCAGGTGCTGTCCCTGGGAATCTGTGCAGAAAAATCAGTCTTGAGGTTCCTCGAAGATCACGGCATCAACTCACGCGGGTCTGGCGCTGTCTTGAAACACCTGCGTAGTCTTCACCGTGCTGGCGCGCTCAACGCCAAAATTGAGCGCCATGAACAACTTCTCCAGACACCTGCTATCCGAGACCCTGCTCCAGGTTAAACGGCTCCCTCAATACACCCTCCAGTGGGTGGTCACTCGGGCACTGACCCGCGTTGAGCGCAGCGCTCTTTTACTGGCAGCTGTACTGGCTCCTGAAAGCCAGTCATTTCTGGTGTCTGGGGGGTTGTATACGCATACATTTTCCCAGTCAATTAATGAAACACTTGGTTTACTAATGGTATACAAATTTATATATAAAGTCGGATAGGTCGGAGGTCGGAGATTTTAAGATAAGGATGCAAAGGTCACTGCAACACCTTTGTGTATTGGACAGGCACAGTAGCAATCATCGCCATCTCCCAGAGGAATTTCCATAATTCAGTAGTTAGTGTACTGAATTTCAAAAAAGAGGTGTCGAAACATAAGTACTGCATTCAGTATTTGTTAGGTTCGGTCTGCGAACTTAAGAGTTTTGCTGTCCAATGAGCTTTGGTGATTGGCGTCGGGTCAAGACTTCTTCATGCCAACGAGATACCCGAGGGCACAGCTCTGAGTGCGCACAACGTGCAATGCAATTGAAACGACGGAACACTGTTTCTTTACGTGCCCTACGCTAACACAAATGTGGCAAATTTTCCGGAACCCGTGGAAAACGGCATTTGGGACTAACTTGGACTGGCACCTACTGTTATTTCCATCTCCCAGATATGTTGCTAGATAGTGGAGACACGATCAAGAGGTCCTGTTGCTTTTGTCGAGAATATACGCGGCGATTGTGTTTCACGCTACTTGGGGACTGCGGAACGATATTTACTATGGAGAAACACAAGCAACTGCACCCAACATAACCAACGTGCAGGCTTCCTTTCGCACTCACTGCCAATTCATGTTCCAGCATGCGTTAGAACTGAATATTAACGAAAGATTCCTCAACAGATTACATTAGTTTAGGTCTACAAAACGGTTTGTTCACATACTAGCTAATCAGCTTTCTTCTTCTTCTTCTATGGGCTTTGGTGCGTCGTGCTGGCAACTTCTCCCGTCGTCAAGCGGCAATCCAAATTCTCGAAACAGCGAGAGCCATCGCCACATGTCAGCTGCCAGTGCACATCAAGTATAGGAATCGCCACAGAGTCGAGATTCGGTCGATGGTAGCCTTGATCCGCAGGGGTGGAACATTTAGGGTGACACGGGTACGCTCGCATCAGGAGCACAAAGAGAGCGGCGATAGAGACTTAGTCGCAAAACGAACGGCACTAGCGCGAGTTGATTGGGATGCAGCAGATACTCACGTGGGGGAGCTACACGGGAGTTATAGTCACCTCATTCAATGGGACATTGCCCATATATTGGATGGCCATGGCAGGCCGGTCCTTGGTAGTGTCCATGCATTCCTAGCGTCACGATCTGTAAGCCGCGGGAAGGAATTATGGATCAACAGGCAACGCCGAATGGGGCCACACAAGTACACTGCGTGTGAGACGGATATGGTCATGACAGATCTTCTTAAATGGGATGACCAGCAGAAGAGGTTCTACTGGAGGTCAATTGGACATGTACTCCATACTAACCTTCAAAAACATAGGCTGCGCGCCCAGTGGGAACCGCACTGTCGGTTATGCACGGACCAACCAGTAGACTCCCAGCAACACCGATATGGATTAGGCCCATCTCCGTGTTGCAGTGTAGCGGAGTTTTACGAGGAGTATAGCTCGGCGAAAGAGGAAGTATGCATTCAATTGTGGATTCCAGACCAAGAATGTTATTCGCCAGGACGGGGCCACGAGTTAGCACATGCGAGCGGGAAATCTACGCGCTCTTGGTGGGATACGGGACCTCTTGGGCACGGCCAATGGCGGCCGATGGTGTTAATTGCGGGAAATACGTGGGTACACGCTAATAACACCTTGTGGTTGGTTACAGACTGGTCCTGGGCAAACTATGCAAGCCATCTATTTCATCTCGAGGCAGACCGGTGTCGTCGTCGGCTTACTGGGCGTCTTTTACCTTTGTCCATACAGAGAATCGTGTTGGCTTGTCAGCCTGACGCGGCGTTCTACCAATATCACCCATCCCAAATTACAGAGCTTTGGAGTACTGGCATCTTACACCAAGGGTACCCTGTCGCCAGCCAAGCACTAAACCGTAGCCAGGCGAACGGTGCACATTCGACATGGTGGGTGGATGACGTGTTTATCCCTGAATCCACGGAGTGGTGGGAGGTCGTTATTGCGCGGTATCGGTTACCTGGAGCGGCTGATACAGCCTTCTGGCTCGCATGCTACGCAGGTCCAGATGGGTATCGAATGGTGGAAGCACTGGAGGTGACATGGTTCGTGCGAGTCCCAGCCAAAGCACTGGGAATGCGCACAAACCGGGCTGTACGGCAAACACAGCAACTACGTCGATAGGATATCCTTTCACGGAACCCTCAAGATATTTGGATTGGGCTAGTGACACCGTCGATCACTCATCAGTTGTACCACCAATGTGCAATGGAGTAGGCTGAAGTACTTCAAAATGGCTACTCATTGGAATGGCTCCTAACAAACCCTAGTCAAGAAGTGCCCCGCGGTTACGGCCAACGCCAGGCAGTGATATCCTGGCTGAGTACTACAGCAACTACTGGTCGTGATAAAAGCCTGGCGAGTGCACGGAGGTGGCTACTGCAACAGTTTCCCACTTTGTACACAGGACCTAGTGGGTGGCGTCTATGGCCCTCGGCGACGAGAGAGACCGAACGCTGGGCTAAATTACTCATGTGTACGCGCTTTGGGGCGAAAATACTACTCATAGCTGTTCTCCGCGCCATTTGGGCAGTTAACAGAGCTCACTGGAACATTATATGCAAAGAAAATGCAGACACAATTGAAGCGGCAGGGGGCTTGGATATCCTCGATGAAATAAATGTCAAGATCTGAAATGGACGGAGAAAGTCACGTCCGGCGACCATCGCGCCTGGATGCCTTTCTTGATGATCACGATGAAGCTCTACAACAGCGTGCGGAGAGGTGGCACGCTGAACGAAGACGACGATTACTAGATGAGTGACCGGGTGCGTAGGTTACCCAGGTGACTCACGTGACGGAAGCGTTGGCCCACGAGCGTCAGCGACTACTAAACTCGGCCATGTCGAGGTCGGGGGCATCTGAGAGGCACTTCTGTTTTCGTTTTATTAGGAAGATAGTCTGGACCGCGTGGCTTGGGTATTTACTACTGCGTAGGCCAAAACGTTGAGTACAGATAGCTGGAGCCGCCGGGTACGGAGTACCCGGTAGGCGGGGTTGATGCAGAGCTTGCCCCAAGCGCTACCGGCGTTAACCGCAAATAAAATAAAATAAAAACTTCTCCCGTCGTCATCCTCTTGTGCACTGGTACATGAGGCGTAAAGCAGAATATGCTAATTATTAACTTATATAAAATGAGCTTGTAGCGTGTTTATTGCGTTTGATTGTTAGAGGCGGAATCTTGCATATTCACAAATGCAGAATGGCTGCATTGGGTCGATTCTTACCTGCTTAGATATTCTGAAAATTTTAGCCTACTTTGTTGGAAGACTTGTCAGGAGGTTAGTCTTTGAGGAACAGCCCCATGAGCATCTTTACGAACACTCACTGAGTATCCGCGTCATCATTATCATATCCTTCGGAAACATGTAGATTTAGGACCCAACAGCATCTTGATGCTATTTATGATGTCGCTCATCTACACAGCACACTGATAACGTCGTCTTCGGCCAGCAAACATCTTTTGCGTTGATGGTGACCGTATTGCTATCAACCGCAGCAGCAATGCGGCATGCTTCTTCAAGGGGTGGCAACACGTCCCCGTGTCCCCTCAAAATTGAGGCCAGGCTGATCCCGCGAACTTTACAAGCATACTGTTTTTTTTTATTTGGTGCGAACTTAATGCACTCCCTAAGGCCCCCACCTCAAACTAATTTTACGGTATTTCGACATTCAGTACCACTAACTACTGAATTATGGAAATCCCTCCCATCTCCCACGTGCGAGCGAAGCTAGAAGTCCGTGGATTTTCTTCGCTCGTCTAGCCGGTAGCAACACTTGTGCGCAGGACCTGCATTACAGGTACAAGTGTGTATCTTCGCTCGCTCGACGCAAAAGTGCTTGTCGTGATTCACACCGTCCGGCAAACTTCAGAAACCAGAAAATGACAACTTGTCCATTGCTGTTGAGCCCTCCCCCCCACAGCCGACAAAATCCCGAGCAAATCCAATGGCCCAAAAATTCCTTGTCTTATGGTTACTCGGGCGCATTCCATTACTGCGAGCGACAGCCCGCTGTGGTGCCTGCGAAGTCGCTGCTCCGGCCAAGCAACCTGGCCAATCTACAGACCAGCTGTAGACCGCTTCTCACATCTTGCCTCCACTATACCATACTTTTTTGAGTCCGCCCCGACAATTCCCTAAAATCCCCTTCAGTCTCGGATATCACTCCACACAGTCACACGCTCTCAGGTTTCCCAACAGCAGCAGTAGCATGAGCGACGGGCAGATTCTGCGCACGGGCGTGCTGTTCAAGAAGGGATCGGGCACGGGGCCGTTCGGCCGCAAGAACTGGAAGCCGCGCTACTTCGTGCTGACCCCTGCACGCCTGCAGTACTTCACGTTCGAGGACGGGGAGCTCAAGGGCGAGCTGAGTCTGCAGGGCTGCGACGAGGGCGTGCTGGAGGTCATGCCGGCCGACAGCATGAAGACCGGCAGCTCCGCGTCCACGATTTGGCGCATCGCCATCAACGCCCCCGAGCGCCGGCTGCTGGTGGCCGCAGGGACGGAGATGGAGATGAACGACTGGGTGGACAAGCTGGTCCTGGCCTTCCGGATCAACTCGGGCCAGCCGCCCATGCAGCGCGCGTCCATGCCAGCGCCGTCCACGACCACCAATGGGAGTATGGATAACGTCAACAGCAACCCGAGCATCAGAGACTTCCAGAACTTCTCCGTGCCCAGACGCGGCATGAACCAACGCCACAGCACGGGGGGCGAGATGCGCACGGAGGAGCTGGAGCTGCAGTACGCACAAGCGGAGAGCATGAATCAGCAACAGTTGGAGGAGCAGCGTCGACTGGAGGAGGAGCACAGACAGGAGCAGGCGCTCAGGCGTCAGGAGGAACAGCAACAGCGACAGGCACAACAGGACGCCGAGATGCGTAGACAACTGGCGGCCCAGCAAGAGAGAGAACATGAAGAAGCTCTGGCTAGGGAAGAAGAGGAGGAGGAAGCAGCGCAGGCTGCAGCACTCGCGGCGGCCGAGGCCTTGCAGCGACAGGAAGAGCAGGAGAAACAGAAACAGCGCGAATCGCAGCAGCAGAGGCAGCGGGAGTTGGAGATGCAGCAGGCAATGGAGTTGCAACATGCGCGTGAGGCGGAGGAAGCTGCGCGTATTCAACATGAACAGGAGCAGGAGGCGATCCGGAACCAGCGACTCGCAGACGAGTTGGCCATGCAGGAAAAGCTCAAGCCGCAGCAAGGCGAGGATCTTCTGGAGCTGCAGCGTCGTCAGAAGCGCGAGGAGCACGCGCGACAACGTGCTGATCGTGAGAAGGCCATCAAGCAGCAGATGCAGCAGGAGCAGGAGCAGGAAGACCTCGCGTTCCGTATGACCCAACAGATGAACTCACACTTCAGCGTGGACGACGAGTCGGACGACAGCGACAACGAACCTGAACATTCACCGATGGTGCCTGCTGGTTCCTCGCCTGTGGTTGCGTCAGGTCCGATTGGAAGCGGCGGCCTTAGCGACGAGGACGCGGCGCGTCTATCGGCGTCTCAGGCACCGGCCACCGCGCCTCGCTCGTCCCTGGTTGGTGACGTGAAGCGCGAGATGATCCAGAAGCAACAGCAGGAGCACCAGCGACGCCGCGAGGCCGCACTTCAGCAGGAGCAGCAGACACGAGTAGAACTGGAGCAACAGCGCGCCAAGATGGAGGCCTTGAACGTGCGCGAGGCCCCTCGCGAGGTGGAAGTGGCGCCTCGAGAGATTGAAGTGGTGCGACGGGCGCCCGTGAAGAAGCCGGCACCGCCTGCCGCCCCCATGTCGAGCTTCGAGTTTTAAGGAGCCACACTATGACACGTACGCACGTTTCGCATCTTAAGGTAATTGGAAAGGAAGAAGGAAGGAAGGGAGGAAGGAAGTCGGGTATGTTTGAATGGAGCTATGAACTGCACTCGCTTTGACGACCATTTTCGTCATTTTCGCTGCAAAGGTGACGCACCATACTGAACGCTTAAGTTGAGGTTGTGGCGTCTTGTCAATCTGCATCGTATCGTAAATTGGTCTACATACTCGATCCAGTCCCTCGTTTCCCCATCGGACAGCACACTTGCCTTGTGGTAGTTTGCAAAGAAGCCATTGTCCAAGGCTTCAATGACCAGGAAGTGCTGCTCTTTTTTTCTCGCACAGCAAAGTGAAGTACAAGCGTGCTCGACGCGGGATTGGTCGAAACTCTGTTCCGCAACAAAAAAGAATCAACCACGCCAAGACCCAGAGCCATCATGGCGGATCCGCAGCAGCAGGACCGGCGAGCGCCTGCTGCCACCTGCAGCAGCAACTCTAGCGTTTCATCCTCGCACGTGTTGCCTGGAGAACGCAGTCAGTATCCTGTGAATGTGGCGGTGGATTTCACTCGATTGCGGGTACGCAGCTGCATGTTGAACCTCATTCGCCTTCTGGTTGCTTCAATCTGGTGGCACTTCGACATGTACCAGCACTGCAAAGGAGGAACAGAAGCTTCTAGCAGTGTTGCTGACACTTTTGCAATGGTTTGCGCGTCTTTTGGCCCTTTGATTCGCACAGCCCAACGCGCTGCGCAAGTATTTGGCATTCCACGGTATCCCGGAAGTGCCAGGTAGTTCAAGAGACCAATTGGCTGTTACCGTTGCCAGGTGCGTAGTACGTTGCCTTCGTCCAAGTGCAAAGTTATCGTTGCACAGATTTTTTTTATTTGCTGCAACGTAGACACTTCAATGAGGAGTGTAAACAGGCAGACGAGAGCACCAGCATCACGTCGTTCGTCTCTTACGTACGCGGCGACAACCTTTCAGGGTGGAGTGATGCAGTGGAGACTGCAGGGCTGCTGCGAGCTAGACCAGCGTATCAGTTGAAGCGCAAAAAACAGGATTTCGACTGTGAAGACGACAAGGAGAACGAAAACCAACAAGGAGCAGTTGAAGATGTTGGAGCTGTACTGGCAGAGGAAGATGCAGATAATCTGTACGGCTACGAGCGAGAAGATGACGCGGCGCTCGGAGGCGAGATGCATCCATTTGTCGTCAAGAAGCGACGGCCAGTGAACCAAAACAAGAAATCTCGCGGCGGATATGGCCGCGGACGAACAGATAGTGGAGATGCTGAGGCGACGCAGAAGAAGAAGAAGCGAAAAGGACGGCTGTATTGTATCTGCAAGGGCGCGAGCTTCGGCAACATGATTGCTTGCGACAACAAGAGGTGTCTCGATCGCTCCAATTGGTACCACATGGATTGTGTCGATCTGGACCCCTTGGAAGAACCGCCCGAGACATGGTACTGCCCAGCTTGTCAAGAAAACGATTCCGCAGACATCCCAGAGAATCGTACGTGGTCTTTGGATTGTTGGAACTCTGGTTGCATGGACTTATCGGATGACCATCTAACTCTCCTATTGCCTAGAATACCGGAAACCTGCGGCGAGTGTCACGTACGGAGATATGATCGCGCATGCGCTGACCGTATTTCCAGGAGGCAAAGTGCGTGACTCACTTGGCACGGATACGAAACTATGGTAACGCTGACGAAAGATTCTTCAATGTGCATTCTAGGGCTCTTTCAAGGAGATCTGTGACTTTGTCGAGACAGAGTACGAGAGTCAACTCAACTGGAAGCTGGAGAGGTGCGGATGACTGTGGTCTTGTGTCGATGGCAAACAAGTATGCTAACCGTGGTTTTGTACTGTGGCATTGCAGTGACCAACGCAAGTCTCCCGTGTGGAAATCCTCGGTGCGCAAGATCCTCTTTTCCAACGTCCGCTTTCGGAAACACTCCGCGGACAAAGGCATGTTCTGCTTGGCTGCTTAAGTCAGCGCCCGTCGCACTCCTTTCTCTTGCGTCGGCCTTTTGTGTGGGTCGCCGATCCGCCTTTTGCTTTCTGCTGCCGTAGCGTTCCTGTCATCATTACAATCGAAATGGAAGTAACTTACAATTAACTTGAAATGGCATCGTCATTGCACTCCCGTGACTCTGTTTAACGCCAACAACACATGTGTATCCCCTGTCCTCTCTTGCTCTTACTCGTGTTGCCTGTCTACTTGTCGTTGGGGTCGAGGTCGGGCATGTCCTCGTCGTCGCTGTCGTCGCTGCCGTCGTCCATCATTCCTGCCGCGTTCTGCGCCGCCATCATCTGGTTGATGTCGAAGCCGCCGCCGCCGTTGAGCGCGCTCATGTCGAATCCGCTCTGCTCGTCGTCCTCGTCGTCCTCGTCCACGAACTTGCTCCAGTCCACCGTCACGTTGGTCTTCTCCAGGTGCTTGTCGGCCAGCAGACGCGGCCAGAATTCCTCCTCCTGGTTCTTCTTGACGATGTGGAAGTGCAGGTTGCGGTCCGTCTTGGCCCAGATGCTCTCGGCCGACTCCGCGTCCACTTCCTTGAAGAACTCCAGCGTCACCTCGTACAGCTGCCCGTTGCTCGTGCCCCTACCAGAGGACAAGATCTTAATAAATAACTAAAATGAAGTAAAAAAAAATAAATAAGAGGTATCTTTTGAACGCACTTGAAGCTGAGGCTCTTGCTGCTGAGCGTGACCTTCTCGTCCTTGACGTCCGGCAGGTCCACGGTCACGTACAGCGCCTCCTTGCGCTGTGCCCACTTGACGGGCGCCCACAGAGCCTTGGTCTCCGACATGATCTTCTTTCTTGTCTAACGTAAAAGTTCCCTTTTCGATTGGATTGGATTCGAGAACGTCTGGCCCGAATGATTGGTGTGGGATCCACAAATTACGATGTAGCATAGGTTCTATTTATGCCCTAAGACAGGCGCTGCGTTTGACAAGCGAACTGTAACTGGAAGAGACCATGATGACTACGTCGCTGAGTGACGACCCTCGCACCACTTGCCGCGCGTCTTCCACTTTGGACCGCAACAAACAGCTTTATGGGCCTGCGAACATGCTGACAACCGACCTGTCGAGTTGCTGGAACTCTGCGCAGGGAAATCCCCAACAGGTGCAGGTGCTTTTCCACCGCGTGGTGGATGCCTCCAAGCTCTGCATCATGTTCCAAGGAGGTTTCGTGGGTCAGGACGTGGAGGTTCATGAGAAGAAGGCCGGAGGAAATACGCAGTGGGAGCGAGTGGACGTGGACGTGGATCCGGAAGACTCGAACGACTTGCAAGAGTTCCCGTGCAAGTTGTCACAGGTGGAGGCCATCGCGCTCACTTTTCAACGCAGTACGGACTTCTTCGGACGCGTAGTGATCTACCGACTGGAAGTTCGAGGAGCTGAAGTGAAGCAATTGAACTGAGGACTTAATGACTTGATCTTCACGACGTTTTGACTCAACTAGTTACTACTACATGCAGCTCACGCACTTATACACGACCGACGCGTTTACTACCGACACGCACGCGCTACAGGACTTATCTAGTATCGGCACATTTGCTCTTAAAACACAACGCTTGCCTACTCCAAGGCTCTATTCTCCCCCATCTATCGCCCCACCGTCTCATACGAGCGACTGGCTCCAGTAGAACATGAGCGCGTCCTCGCGTAGCATGATGAGGTTGTGCTGGTACTTGGGGAGGGAGTGCACCGCCTGAGAGTCACGTCCGAGCTCGTCCACGAACTGAGACGTGATCTTTTCGCGCTCTTCATCGGACAAGGAGACGTCCCGCAGCGGGTGGAAGACCACCTGTGTCTGGACGTCGTCTTGAGCTTCGCTGTAGAATCCAAGCTGGAGTAACACAACACAATAGTTAAAATCGGGAATCGCTTTGCTATGATACTTCAAGACGTGACGTACCATGCGCTGGAACTGGTCGAAGGCAGGCAACCCGAGCTTTTGCTCCTGCGCATCCGTGTACATCCGAGCCAGGATGTAAAACACTTGATCTTCGTCGTTAGGTGTCTGCGTGGTGGCACCACCCTCGAGGCCACCAAACTCGCCCATCAGTTGGGGTTCGGCCTTGTCATACTGATCCAAGTTGATGCCCATGCTGGTCATCTCATTGAAGAGGGATGTGCCAATTACACCTCCAAAGGACGAGCCGGTCTCCTGCTGATAGTTCTGAGGCTGCTGCTGTTGCGGGTCGAGGGCTGGATCGTCTTCTACTGCTGCGTTCTTGTTCAGGAACAGCTTCTCGGTGCCGTTGCTCATCATCTCCATCTGGTTGTGGAAAGCATTGCTCTCAAACAAATTACCACTTCCCGAGGTGGAGCTTTGCTCTTGACCACTGCTCCCAGGAATTCCTCCTTCCGCTGTGACCTTGTTCATATACGGGGAGATCGTCATGGAAGGTCGCTGAGTCGATGACGTTGCAAGAGTAGCTAGTGTTTTGGGTGACGCGTCCTCCGGCTTGGACGTGATGTTAACTGTATTCTGCTGCATGTTCAGCGACGAAGAATCAGCCATAGCGCTGCTGCCATAGCTGGTAGTGCTGGAAGTTTGAGCTGCACTCATACCCATGCTCTGCTCAGCCAATTGCTGGTACGCTGCGTACCCACGTTGCTGCTGCATCTGCTGCTGGTTCATGGGTGTTCCTTCCATTTGAGAACGGTACATCATATTGCCATTGCCACCGTTTGGGGCGAAAACGCACTGGGGGCTGTGCGAAATAGCTGGCCCCGCCGCCAGCATATCCACATCATTCAGTCGCCGACATTGCGGGCAGCGGTAGATTGGGCGCGCCGTGTTCATGGAACCGTCTGGGTGGATTTCAAAGCCACCGAGAGCCCATTCAACAGCTCCAGGGCTGTTTCCAGCTCCAGAAACTGGGGTTTGAACGGGCGCTTGCTGGTTTTGCGGTGTCTGCTGCTGCATCGGTGAAACAGAACTGGCATTAGGCTGCATCAAGTGGCTGCTCCAGGACATGGACGCCATAGGCTGCTGCTGTTGCTGCTGCTGCATCATGCCTCCGTATCCCATGCCGCTGCTAGTTGCCATGTACTTGCGAGCGCGTTGCGGATGCGGTTCAATCATCATCCCATTCGGACCCATAGACTGAGGAGAGGAGTTCTGCGCGCCACCCATGTTCATGTAAGGGGTGCAGGGCGTCCCCGCAACGCTCCGAGGCGACGCACGCATCCCATACACTCCAGAAGCTGCAGCAGCAGCTGCTGCCGCCGCCTGAGCGTTCAGCTTCCGCTTGTTCCGCTTGGATCGAATTGCAATCACCGACGTGCGCGTGGGTGCAATGTCCTGGAACATGGAGCTACCGTCCTGTTGCTCCGGTCCGATCTCCAGCATGAACGACTGTCCCTGGTGATTCTTGGACACGTCATCGATCCGGAACGAGATTGCCGCGCGACCATGCGTCATGTTGGGTCTCATATCGGGGAAGAGCCTCAAGATGCTCTGGTTCAGCACCGTGTTGCCGGACTCGTAGAGTAGCCGCACGTCGAGTGGTACGACGCGATCCTCCAGATACGCTCCAGGAGCTGGCATTAGAGTCAGCGCCACCGTCATGCACTTCTCTCGTCCTCCTTCGTCTTTGAACCAGACGTCAGGGGGTTGCGTCACCACCTGCAGTTTCTCCTTCACGACGTTCACGGGGGTGGAGAAGACGGACTCAATGTCTGCGTCGGCAGTGCGGACTTCGAGACAGAAGTTGCGTCCGTCGCACGTGGCTGTGAGTGTGTGCAGACTCATGGAGAGCAGCGCCAGCCCCGTGTTGGGGTCGATGCGGGCCTCGGGCGACAGCCGTAGGACGGCGTCCTGGTCCTCCACCAAGTCGTACGTGTCATGGAAGCGCAAAGACACTTGCAGCGGTTTGTGGACCCTGCAACCCGTAGATGATTAATACGACAAGCAGAAGAAGGAGAGATTAGGACGCAACGCACCCTGTGACTTTTGTCTTGTGGTCGTCCACCAGTTTGACTGTCGCTTGGAAGCTCACGTTCTGGTACACGAACGCAGGCACTTGCTCGGCGAACACGAGACTCTGCGGAAATGCCATCGGAACGCCTGTCAGTGCGTAAAATTCCCCCCGCCCACCGGCGCCAAAGAATATAAAAGGATGGCTTTGCCTACCTGAGGCATGGCGAATGTCTAACTGAAGCGACGCTGGCCTCCTCCTCCTCCTTCTTGTGTGTGTGTCTGGGTCTCCCTCCTGCTGCGTCGTCACCTGGCGGGCGGACGAAGGCTTCACTGCAAGAGGCAACGAGAGTGATTCTGCTGCGTGAGCCGTCCGCGCCGGAGCGAGGGGAGCGAGGGAAGCGAGGGCTCGTCTCTCTTCCTGCCGCGCTCTTGGTCGATTGGCGGCACTTGGTTTCACTATCGCAAACTGTGGAGGCCAAAATTCCCCCATCCAGGCAAGAAAAAATACATTCAGCACCAACAGCTGGCGGCGATTTACGGTCAGGGATAGGGGTCAGGACGAAACGGTTTTTCACTGATTGCAGCGCGCAATGGCATTTCCTGGCACATGGCATGTTCTGGCACTTATCAGCAGGACTTTGGTGGAGAGGGCCATGTGCTGCTACTGCGGTCTGTTTCACCTGCTGCGGAGGTAAGCAATTGCCAAGTGCACGCACGTCGTGTTTATCGGAAGGCTCGACCTATGGATAGGGCACGGCGCTCTATAAATATAGGCGTGGCCTTTCGGTAATTTTACGAGTTCTCATTGGTTAAAATGCTGTTGACGAGGGTAGGGTTTATTTAAAGCGCGGCTCGACGGATTCGGCCCCGTGCGCACTGCATCATGCCGAGCCTCGCGCTGTGTCGGCGGGGGGTTGCAATGCAGTCCGCCTTGCTGTTATAGCAGTCCGTCTTGCTTGCACTCGGTTGTCTTCCGGTCGCGACTGGCGTTCTCCTTTTCGCTGCTGCTGGCGATACTGTAGTCTGAAGTTTTTCAATGGAGCCAAGGTTGAAGCTGTCAGCGCCCTTGACATAAGCAATCTCGACTGACCCGCGCGTTTGCCAATCGCGCTGACAAAGCGCGCAGGCTTGAAAACGATGTGGCGTGTGGCGGCGAAGCGCAGCAGCCACCAAGAGATCTCGGGGGCGTCTGGCACCGCCGCGGAGTCGCGGAAAGCAGCTGGATCGGTGCAATCGCTAACGTTCATTGAAGCGATCCCAGCTTGGCGATGGCTTCGTGGCGGCCTGCCGCAGGTGCAGCGCCGAGGAATCGTTGGGGCACGGCAACGGCTTTACTAACGCCTCATTTGTCGCTATGGTGGCGATAGCGTCGTCCGTTGTAGGGATACGCAAGTGAATGGAGCAGTTTTAGTGCTTGCCTGCGACGCGCGTCGGGTGCGTAATGCAGGAGCAAACTGAGGCTTGCAACACGCCGTAGCGCCCCGGCAGATGGCGACGCAAGTTTCCTTCGCGTTGAGGAAGTTGAGGATTGCGGGCACCGATCTCCTCGACAGCGCTTTGGTTGCCCCGTCAGGCGACAGAAACTACGCCGACAAGAGCTACAAGGTGACGAAGCGCGCCGAAAGTCGAGCGTCGTCGGGGCACGGAACCCGCCGCGCAATCTACGCGTCTGCGACGCTAACGCATACAGCGTCCGCCTCGCTTGAGACCGGAGAATAGGTGGGTCTGACGTTCTCGTCCAAGCGTCCGTGGTCTTTAGAAGGGACCCCTGTCAACAAGGTCATGCTGTCGTTGAGTCAATCATTCTGAAGGCTTTCGCACAAGATTGCGCCGGTGCAATCGCAATCATGCACACCTTGGTAGCGATGAGTGCACAACACGTGCATGTAGATTGGATAGGACTGACAGCGAGGACTGACGCGTACACAAGGCAAGTGGGAACTCTGGCGTCACAGTGGTGGAGCAAAAGGTTGTCAAAGGCAACCTCCACCACGAGAGTGCAGCCAAGTGTTTAATATTAAAGAAAAATACATGCATCAATATGGTCGGTGATTATTAACTCGTCACGACGTGTGGCAAGCTACGCGGGCAGCAGAGGTGTCGCGCGATATCGCCCTGCTTAAGCCTTATAACGCTGAAGCAGGGCGACAACCGAAGTTGTCGTTGCTCTTGTCGGTTGACGCGCTTCAAAAATCGAGAACGAATTCGAGACGTTCTCTTTTTTCTAGAATGAGACAGGAACGTTGAAGCGCCTGCTCTTAGAAATATCAAGTTTACACACGTCGCAGATATATCCAGGAAAATTGTGTGAAAGGATTTTGGGTCGTACTGCTGAATGTTCATTTCTGAATTTGCCGTCTTACGTCAAAGGAGCCTCAAGAAGATAACAGCGGAACTAAGTACAGCTGCGAATGTGCCTCCCAATCCCGCTTGGTGATGAACTCTGCAGCTGCCTGGCAGGCGCGGCCTGCGCCTCGTGCTGCCTCGCCGGCGCCCAAGCACCCGAAGAAGATCGTTATCGGCGCGAATGTTATCCCGCGAGACGCGTGTACGTGCAGCCGGTCGTCGTGAAGGAGTATTACCCGCCCCCACCGCATCAAGGATACCCATACGCGCGGCCCGTAGGCAAGGCATAGGCGGCGAAGCTGAGTGAGTACGAGCATGGCGACGTCGTCGGGTACTATCTTAACAAGAACAAACCTGTAAACAAACAATAGAAATATAGTATTCTGCACGACAGCCATGCCGTTCTCCCCCGCCGACCCCCCCCCCCCCCCCCCCCCCCCCCCCAAAGCGTATCCGCAAATCCCCCATTGGGAAAATAATCAAATGTGGAAAAGGCTTTGCACCTCGATCTGTGGGTGTTGGACTCGGAAGATGGTATCCATGCTAGTGTGTGGACATGTATAAAGTTTAATCAGGTTTGCACGGCGTTCATTTCGCAACTTCCTCGTCACGACGCACTTCACGACGCACTTCACGCTGAATTACCAAGTGCCAATATGTGCCTGGATGATGTCCTCTGCTTCTGCTGCGGTGCTTGCTGCACCTCCTGCTGCCTCAGCTCGAACGACCGCGCCAACGACGACCAAAAGCGACGCCGCTCGCCCCCGAAGACTACCGTAGTGTACGTGGCACCAGTTACCGTCTCTCATGGGCCGCCTCGGAATTTCATTCGGCCATCAGGACGGCGTTCCACCTACGCGCGCCACCCGCAATGCGGCAATGGCAACCAGTAAAATATAAATATGAGCGACAAATTTATCTCGCATCCGCAGTGATGTGGTCAAGTTCAGGAATTAACACCCCTGGGACACAAAATCTTCCTTCAACCAACACCAACATCAACTCCAGCATCCCTGACATCATGCCGTTTACCGTCTTGCTCAGTCCTCCAGCAGCAAAGGCTCCCGCGTACTTTGACTGGCGTACTTCGACTAGCGGGCCAGCCTGCAGGGCCAACAAAAAGCAACCACCCAGCCCAGTCGTACACTGAATCCTTTTCTACAAAAGGAGCACGGAAGCTGAGAAAATGTTAGCTTCAACGTGGTTTTCGCTATTCCTTTTTGACTTCCTATCGAATGGTTGTACGTGGTAAGCAGCTCTGTTGTGCATCATGCCGAATATTCGTTATTGCGTCGCCTCGTAGTAAAATTTAAAGGCCGTATTTCTACGTGCTACTCAGTGTTGAAGATCCATTCTAGAGTTGCCGAGCTTTGTCTGGGGCATCCAAGTCGGTCAATAGTGGCCAGCGCAAAAGTGTACATATTTTTTCAAATCCTGAAACATGTCGCATGAATATGAAAGGTGCTCATAATGTATTTTACTAACATGCTGTCAAATCTGCTACGACCGGTTTTCGAAGGTATACATATCACGCAGGTTCGATTAAAAATTATCCAGTCCAGCAAAATAAATGCATACAAATGTCAAGTGTGCACACGTCACATCGCCCAGCATAATCTTTTATCATTTCGCCGTTGGACATCGCAAGAAAATCCAAAGCCACACACTTGAGACCGAGAAGCTCTCGTATTCCTTCATCTGCCACGAACCACCGAAGCGAATAACTTGCACCAACCAGCCACATCAATGTGCATCCCTATCTGCATCCCGTGCGACGACGAAGTCGGCTGCTGCCTCTGCGGCTCGCTGACGGCGCTGTGCTGCTGCTGCGGAGGCGACGACCGACGCCGTCACGATCACCACCGCCACGGGCCCCCGCCCGACCGCGTCGTCTACGTGAACCCCGTCGTCGTTCAGCGAGGAGTCCCGCATCACGGCCACCACCAGCACCACGGAGGCTACTACGACCGAGTGTAAACGGGCAAGAAAAAATGTCGACCGAAAGACAAGAGCTGTCGTCACCTGAGACTGGCAAGGAGCAAGCGCTGCCAGTGCTGTAAAGTATCACCTGTTAGTTTAGAGCCTTAGAACCCGAAGTAGCCGTGGAATATATACTTTTTGAACCATTTTAATGGTCTGCTGCAACACGCTACAAGTTAATCGATGACGTGCGCTGATGTGTTTCCGTTTTCCTAACGTAGTTGCCTCTAGAAGTCCGTGGCTATCCGAATAGCATCACGGCCTCCGTTCTAAGCTGTTCGTTGGGCCTATTACGCTAGCGCAGAGCTAGCAGGACTCCCCGATGTAGGAACACCGGTGAAATGGTCGCGCAGTACGGACACACCCACGTTCTTGTGGAAGATGTTCCGTGCTGCGTTAGCATCTCGATCTTGGACCAGGTGGCAGTGCTTGCACCTGTAGACCTTGTTGCTGCCGAGTTTCTCGTCGATGCGGCCACAGCCTGAGCAGGTCTTGGACGTGCAAACCCTTCGTGTACTTCCACCATTCGGCCGCGCGCTCGCTTCATTCGCAGGAGCATCTTGAACTTGCGACGGCGTCAGCACGACTCGAAGAGCAACGCAGCCTCCTGTCCGCGGACGATGATCACTCCGGGTGCAGGATTCTTGGCCGCAGACTTTGGGAGCGGTAGTTGAGCCTTGACGAGGGGCGTATTGCCCTCGGTGCCGGCGGCACCGACAGCTGGTGGCTTGGTCCAGGTGGCTTGGTCCAAGTCGCTTGAGTAGAAGACGGCAAGTTATGGAATGAGAACAAGCCATGAGCAGCCCCCACGAGTCTTGTAGTGCAACCGAGTTTTCCATTGGCACGCACTCTCGAAATGTGTTCATTCTTCTGGAAAGAATCCTTGCCCGTGAGTCGAAAAGTGCTTGGGCTGCTGCATTTCACCTTGTCTGCTATGATTGCCAACAGTTTTCGGCGCTCGATTCGAGTCGCATCATCCTAACAAGCGGCCAGGAATTCTTACAAAAACTGCGCGAGTTGTTTTCCGGCTCATGTCTCGCCCTCCTAACGTAGTTGCACACGTCACAGATGCTTGTGATCGGCAAATGTTGAAAATCCAAACCCCATCGTCCAGCTGTGCGCTCTTGGCTGCTCTGCTTTCCATTCCTCAATCCGCCCTCGGACACCCAACACCGAACTAAACCACCATGTGCATCCCCTGCTGCTGTGACGACGGCCCCGACGGAGGCTGCTGCGATATCTGCGGACCCGGCCCATGCTGCGACTGTGGAGGTCCCTGTTGCGGAGACTGCTGTGGAGACTTGGATTGCTGTCTGTGTGGAGCCCTGACGGCCTGCTGCTGTTGCGGAGGCGGCGGCCGTGATCGCCACGACCATGGTCCTCCTCCGCCCGAGCGCGTCGTGTACGTGGAACCTGTTATCGTTCAGGGTGGCCCGCCACCGCCCCACCGCAACTACTACTAAGCAGGAACAGGGACTGAAAAAGAATGGCAAAGACAACCAGCTATCTGTTGGAAGACCTGCAACATCGCCTTTTGTGTAAGCTAGACCAGCTCGGACGAGCGAACGATGGAATAGATTCGTGAAACACACACAGCTCGTATCCTCTCCTTTGACGCGTACATTGAGGTCATGAGAGACTTCGGTTCCTATTATACGTAGCAGTGCGCGGGTCTTGGCGGTAGATTCACTCTGGAATTGTGCAGCAGCCTGGGGAGTCGATAGACACCTGTACTGCCCTCTGTGGCGTCTCCACTGTACTTGTGTTCGTCTGCGAGGAAAACTCGGTAGACGAAGGTCGGCACTGCTAGGGACATATCCAATCCCCCAAGACGCTCCAGCCGAAATTTGGAGTCCTGCGTCAGTGGTTGGCGGACTTTGAGCACCAGGTCGTCGTCCGGTCTGTCGCAATCCGTTCCTCTAACTGAAAAGGGGCTTTCACTTTCCTGAGAAGACGACGGACTCGACAGCTCCTCCTCCTCGATGGAATGCGGCACCCACTGCGGCGATCTCACGTCGTGCACCTTGGCTACTGGCTGCTCTGAGCAACTGTCGCTGGATCTAACGCTGCCTAGGTCTAGCGTCACGCAGTCCACTTCGATCTCTCGAGCTTCTCGGATTTCCGCTTGTTTCAGACTTTGGCGCCTCATTCTCACGTGCATCTGCGCCTCGAAGACGTTCTTGACGGCGTTTTCCCGCTCCTGTTGTCGCCACCGACGTCTCCGCTTGATCATCGTCTTGGGCACGAGGAAGGCAAAGGCCTCCCTCCGTTCGATGTAACTGTGCGCCAGTGTTGCCACTTGTTCAAGAGGAAAGGAATTGTTGCAGTTGATTGTATGTTCTGACTGAAGAAGAGCTCTCCACCGAAAAAATGTCGGTGTAGGGCCGAGTCAACGTGCTGCTGGCAGTGCATTCGGGTACGGTACGTTGAGAAAAAAAATCTATGAGGAACCTGCACTTCCAGCAGACTCCAACACAGGCTGGTTGGCTCGCGAAGTTGCCCTTTTGAGTGGTGTGCCGCACACAGTTATTGTATTTTGTTGGGATTTGAAGCCCATCATTGCAAAAAACATTCGGTTTGACATACTGAGATCAAGTGTGCGCGCGTCACAGATTCCGCGGTACCTTCAGCCCCACGTTGGACATTGGCTCGAAAATCCACACGACCGCGAACGGCTGGAGCTGCTGTTTGGTCTCCGTAAGTCGCCACCGTTCACCATTCTTCAATTTGTCACCAAGAACAACAACATCCAACTACAAGCTACAACTTCAGCCATGTGCATCCCCATTTGTCTCCCGTGCGACGACATGGCCTGCTGCCTCTGCGGCTCGCTCACTGCCTGCTGCTGCTGCGGCGGCGGCAATGACCGTCGCGATGACCACCGCCGCCGCCCTCCTCCACCGCAGCGCGTCGTGTATGTGCAACCGGTCGTCGTTCAGAAGGGTCCTCCGCGTCGCCGCTACTAGGTGGCAAGGCTGATGCTGGACAAGAGGAGCAAGTCAAGTGTCTTGATCAAGGCAAAAGCTATAGCACCAGGGTGCTACCACAATAACAAGATCAAACGACAATTGCTGAAGGATAGAGAATCTTCAGCCACCCCGAGAGGATCGAAACAGGGAGTGTCGACAACGACCACTTCCGTGTACAATACTAGTAGAATCTACACCGCCTCGAATACTGTAGGAAGAGGTCATTCAAATTCCATCGCTCTGTGCATCCACCAACGCTTCTTTTACAGTTCACATTAAAACAACAAGCATGCAGTACGTGCCTACTTCTTCCTGCCCTATGCGGTGTCTTTGTGGAGGCGGTTCTCGCGCTCCTGGAGCTGGCGCCGCAGCATCTTGCCCGACGCGTTTTTCGGGATCGCCTCGATGAACTGCACCTCACGCACCTTCTTGAAAGGTGCCACGTTCTCGGCCACGTAGTCCATGATGTCCTGCGGCGCCGGGCGATGGGGGCTGTCCAGGTGTTTGAGCACCACGAAAGCCTTCGGAATCTCTTCGCCCATCGCGTTTTGACCGCGGACACAGCAGCAGTCAGCGATGGCAGGATGGTTGTTCAGCACGTCCTCCAATTCGCCAGGCGCGACTTGGTGGCCCTTGTACTTGATGAGCTCTTTGGCGCGATCGATGACAAACACGAATCCGTCGTCGTCGATGTAGCCGATATCCCCCGTTCGAAGGAAACCATCCTCAGTGAAGATGTTCTGATTGGCCTCGTGGTTGTTTTCGTAGCCCAGCATGACCTGCGGTCCACGGTAAAGCAGCTCACCTTCCTGGTTCGGTGGCAAGTCTCCGCCTGTGCTCATGCAGCGAACGCGGAGCTCAGTATTTGGCACCAGTCTCCCGGCACTTCCCTGTTAGGCACAAACAGATCAAAGGTTTAGTGTCACGTCGCGGACATTAATGACTTGGTGGAATGCTTTTTTACCGGTTTTCGTGTGTGGTCTTCGCCGTAATTGACAGCCGGCGACAGCTCGGTCATGCCGTAGATTTGCTTCACATTGAGGCCCAAGCGCTTGTGCACGAGGCTCTCGACTTGTTTACCGATCGGGGCTCCACCGGAGACAACAAATTCCGTCGATGAAAGGTCGAACTCCTCCACCAGCGGATGGTGGGCTAGGAACAGCACTGCAGGAGGTGCAATGTGCGCCGTGCGGATCTTCGGCAGGCAATTAACGTTAGTGATGGTCAGGTTCGACGCAACATTTCATTGATAATGGGTATAGTTTACCTTGTACGTGGACAACGCGTCGAGGAACGTGTCGGGCATAAACCGTGGCAGGATAACGATGCTCTTCCCTTGGAGGATGCTAAGGTGAATGAGCATCATGCCGTAGATGTGGAAGAACGGCACGAGACCCAGGAAATTTTCTCCCTCTGGCTCCACATGGCTGACCTGCAGCGCGTTCGACAGCAGGTTCCTAGCACTGAGCCCCACACCCTTTGGGTTGCCGGTCGTTCCACTCGAAAATGGCAGCATGAGCTTCAGGTTCGGGTCGACACGTTCGTAGAAGAACTCGTGCTCGGTCTGGGCTGCCATGTCACTACAACAACGACAAATATTATAGTCAGAATGATGTCCACAGTCGTGCGCGAAACTCACGTCACGACCCGTACTTGATGCTCTTGAGGTCGTGCGTCTCGGTCGCTTCAGTCGTCCCCATCGTAAATGTAACCTTATTCGCGAGCCCCGCCATCGACGCAGCTTCGACAGCGACGTTCTCCAGCTGCTTGTGCGTCACCAGATAACTCGCCTTGGACTGCGTGAGCTGGTACGCCAACTCATTCGGCACGAACAGCGGCGATGCCGGCGAACATACCACCCCCATGCCAGTGAGTGCTGCACGCAACGCAACAAGAACAGTTAGCTATAGTACTTTACGTGTTGAATTGTAGTTTGACTCACCCAACACGACCATGGGGTACTCGATGCAGTTGAAAGAGTGCAGCACCACCACGTCCCCCTTGCGGATCCCTTCCTGTGCAAAAGACGCAGCAAGACGTCTAGCCCCCGTGAAGAGCTCTCGGAACGTCACCTTCTTGTGGGTCAGTCCACAGACAAAGGCCGTCTTGTCCCCGAGCTGTCGAGCCTGGCGGTCGGCCACCTCCCAGATCGTGTGATTGGGGATCTCAATGTCGTCGTGTGGAGACTTGTGCACGATCCGGTCGAAAGTTTCTGAAGGATCCGGGAGGTTTGCAACGTGCTCAGCCGCAGCCGACGACGCGAAGGTGGCCAGACTGGGGGTCGTGATGCCACGAGAGGCGAATACTTGCTGGGCCAAGGCCCCACCCACAACACGACGACCGAGTGAGGGCACAAAGCGTTCGGTCCGAAGCAGAATCGGCCGCTCCACCACCAGGCGCAACACGCGCTTGGCCAGCATAGTTTTCAGCAGGAGGACAGGATTTGTAGTGCGCTCGAACTGACGGAATCGAGAATGAGGTGATGTCTAGTAGGCCGACCATGTTGAAGTTGATTTTACCAATTCTTGGTACGAACGGTTTGACATATGATGGTGCTAATATGGTGTATTAGTACCAGCATTTGGTAACTTTTCAGCAGTGGAGAAACGACATCTCTGTTACATCCGCAGGAGATCGCTTTAACCGACCGATTGCAATTATTATTCAATAAGTTTGTTGCAGGCTCTGCATCTCCAGTGTCTCTCTGCGACAAGAGCCACCATAAACCACTTTAAGTGACCGAATAATGACCTCGCTGGCTATCCTCGTTTGCACGCGGTGCTAGACGGTAGATACTGATGAAGCTGTTTTAACGAATGTTATCACAACATGTTGTGTGGCTCTGACTTGAACTGCAACGTGCTAGACTCTCCAGATCGATTACGGTACCCCCTCCCCCCCATGAAGAAGATGGGCTGGATGAGTTACCATCCTCTGACCTGCCCCTCAACTCTGGATGCCCCAAGTAACAATGCCGTCTGCCAGCAAATTAACAACCTTAGGGGTTAAGCTGGTGCACTTATTTTTTGTCTTCATTCTCCGCTATGGCACCACACCGCTTAGAAAGTGTTAGATGCGAGGGGTTATCGTCTAGTCGAAGCAGAAGCAACAATACTGTGGGGTTTATAGATTGCAGTGCACGCACAGTTTAGAGAGGGCCTAACATCAATTACGGTACCCCCCGTTGCTTTGGGTACCAACCTGCTGGCAAAACAGCAACTTCAATTTGGTTGCGTGTACTCGGATTGCCTATGGCAATGACATTTAACAGTGCGGTATCACCGGAAATTGCTTAACTGTGCTGCCAAACACTTTGTCTACATGCGTCCATTTCGTCCATTTAGTCGATCAACCGCACAAGACATTCGAAGCAGCTCGTTGATTGGGCCTAACACTGTTCCCCTTCCTCAAAGATGCAGCGCAACTTCTAATATCCGACGCATCCTGAGACCAACCAGTTCGTGGTTGCCCTTCAAGTTGAAGGCTTCAAGTTGGTACGGACACGGGTCTTCATTCGTATTAGATGAGAGCTCAAAGTCGGAACGGATAAAGAGTTTAGAGAGTAAGTCGGTTTCGAAACTACTGGAACGGATTCCAATCGGGTGGTTCCTCATGAGCTTGCCGTGGGCTCATAACCTTCAGTGGGGACTCGCAACTGGAGCTGCCGCAGTGCAAAAGTCGACACAGTCGTCATTTTTGTTGGTAGATTGATCTCACATTTGTAGTTGAAGTTTATGTCACTGAAACGGATAGTACATATTAGTGACTACAAGAAATCATTCAAGAAAAATTATCCTGCCATGACCGACGCTATCGACGACGCCTGGCAAGTGCTCAAGTTCCAGCCGTGGAACAGCGCACCCGACGTGTCCTTCTGGCAGACGCTCACGTCGCTCAAGCTCGACAAGTTCCAGCTGGACGACCAGGCGCAGGTAGGTCAGGTCCAACGAAAAAATAAAAAAACCTCTAATTTTTCAATTGTGTGCAGGAAATAACGGGCTATTTCACGCCCGGAAGGTCGGTGAACGTCCCCGCCCGCTTCACCATCGACGAGAGCGCGTTCCCAAGTGCTGAAGGGGCTCAGGGGAGCGGCAGGTGCGGCTTATAGCTCACCTTATCCCTACATGAAGATTCTCATACTTTATCGTCTTGGGTAGGAACACCGATCGTGCTCGATACGAATGGCAAGCTCCTGGGTTGCTGTTCAATACAAACACGTTAGAGGTAACGTGGTAGCGGTGAGCTGGATGTGTTGTTATCCTGCACTTACTAACTTTTTAATATTATATTTTGTTGTTGCAGGCGTTCAAGACGCTGGACAAGGCCAAGCTGCTTCGAGATGCTGGGGAGAAGATCTTGGATCTGGTCCTTGGGGGTGAAAACGAGGACTTTCCAATCGACCTTCTCAACAGCTTCGTCCTGGTCACTTTTGCCGACCTGAAGAAACACTCGTTCCTGTATTGGTTCGGTTTCCCAGCGTTGTCTCCGCCGGCGCCGTTCAAGTATCGAGATCCGCCGGTGTCGGTGTCCTCGGTGTTGTCAGCTAAGGAGCAGGTGTATGCACTTCGAGGTTTGTTGGAATTGCGTCGTGTGAATAGTACGACTGGTGCTGTGGAGGGGAACTTTGCACCATTTTTCGTTGTGGAGCGGCTGGCTGAAGGTACAAACAGTGAACAGGTCGTCAGAGTTTTGGACGTGCAGACGTGGAGGAAAGATGAACACAGCACGACTGACGTGGTGGAGACACTTTTCGGCTTCGTGGACCCGTGCCCGCTGAAGACTAATCCGGGGTGGCCTCTGCGTAATTTCCTGGCGCTTCTCACGGCGCTATCAACCGAGAAAGTGAATTGCTCACGCCCGGTTAAGATCATCTCCTTCCGTGAGCACGTGCATCAATTTACCGAAGTTCCTGATGACTTCGAGTGGAAGAGCTCTGTGGTGTTCGAGATCAAAAGTGACCAATCGTTCATGGCAAACGACCGATCCCGTCAGGACGTGCGTGTTATAGGCTGGGAAGCCAATGTTCGCGGCAAGCTGGGTCCGCGAATGATGGAGCTTGGTGGTATCTTGGATCCTATCCGCCTTGCGGAAACTTCGGTGGACTTGAATCTGAAGCTGATGCGGTGGCGACAGCTCCCATCTCTCGACTTAGAGTTGCTTGCTCAGACCAAGTGTTTGCTACTCGGAGCAGGGACTCTCGGCTGTTACACTGCACGCAGCCTACTCTCGTGGGGCTTTCGCAACATTACATTCGTCGATAACTCCACGGTGAGCCACTCAAATCCAGTACGTCAGCCTCTGTTTGAGTTTAATGACGTCGGAAAACCGAAGGGTGAATGCGCTGCAAACGCTTTAATGCGTATTTTCCCGCGTGTGAATTCTCAAGCGGTGCATCTTACTATTCCGATGGCAGGTCACGCGCTCAGCAGCCCGCGGTTAATAGAGGAGGCCAGAAAGGGTCTGGAGACACTGGATCAGCTTATCGAGTCACACGATGTCATTTTTTTGGGAACGGATTCTCGTGAAAGTCGTTGGCTTCCGACTGTGATCGCCTCGTCGAAGAAGAAACTTCTTCTCAATGCGGCGCTTGGCTTTGACAGCTACCTAGTGATGCGTCATGGAGTTCATCTTGACGGTGAAAATGGAGTCGCAGCTAAAACCTCGCTCGGCTGCTACTTCTGTAACGACATAGTAAGTCCTCGCGACTCGATGAAAGACCGCACATTGGATCAAATGTGTACTGTAACCCGACCAGGCCTTGCTCCGATTGCAGCAGCGACGGCAGTCGAACTTCTTGTTGCTGTGTTGCATTCGCCTAAAGGAAAATATGTGGGTGCTGAAAAGCCAAGCGATGGAAGCGTCCCCATGGGCTATATACCGCACCAGCTTCGGGGTTTTCTCAATGCTTTCCAGAACATGGTGATCACAGGCGAGGCGTTCAACAAGTGCATTGCGTGCAGCTCCAAGGTGTTGGATGCGTATGCTGTTGGTGCATTCGATCTATTGGAGAAAGCGTGCAACTCTACTGCTTATTTGGAGGGGCTCACAGGCTTAAACCAGCTGACGGAAGAGGCTGATTCACTTATGATTGACCTCGAGGACAGCGACGAAGACGGCGATATGATCTAGGGTGGGAGGTGCGTTGATCATGTGGTCCGGATTTTAATGATCTCAATTCAGATGCATTTTGTTTTAGTTTAAGGAATGCAGCAGGCAGTAATCCCCGACACTCCCTTCTGTGGTGGCCACGCTCCATTTTCTGGTGGATTCCCGTGGAACCTCATACACGAACGATGGAATACAGTTGGTCATGTCCAAGCTTGCGAGCTGCTCTAAGCGAAACGCAGCTTCTTGGGAAACCACCTTCCGTGTGACCAGCGCTGTGTATCTGCCTAAGGTTTCTGGGTCCCCTTCATGTGGAGTCTGCGTGTGGGTGGTGCCGATGATGCCGCCTGCTTCAGCCCCAACTGAAGAAACAGGGCTGACGTAGGTGTCGGCGATGGAATCCCAGTTCAGCACTTGCAGCCAATGCGCCTTTTTGATCTTCGTGACAACAGATCGATCTCTCGCGTCAATTAGGTCGAGCGTCGCAAAGGCATCGTGGACTGGTCGAGGCCGAGCGTGGTTGGCTCGAGACGACCGTTTGGTCTGTTTCTTTAGTCGCCGCTTCATCCGCTGTTCGAAGACGTTCCTAGCCGTCTCGGAGGTTGGTGGAGTTTTCTTGCGACGGAGACAGCGAGGGATCAGGAAGGAGACACCATTTCCGTTGTCGCTGGGCATACTTGCTTCTCAACTTGAGCTTTTGAGGATCAGAAAGCAAATGGCCAACATGAATAAGAAGATGACATGCTCGCAGGTGCAGCTGCCGAATCGATCTATGCGTTGGAGCCATTCCTTTGCGCGAAGATTTGTAGATGGTCAGTCGAACTCGCCACAATAAGTTTGAAGTCTGAACGTTCGGCCACCTAAGCTTGGCGACGACCAATTTCCTGACAGACGTTCCTTTATAAATCAACTGCACCATGACCTGGCCCACAAACTCCGATCGAGTTGCAGTTGTAGCTATCTCTTCCGAACTCGTTGGATGGGTGTCACTGGAGCGCCGTCGATCGCCGATTGAAGCTTTTCCTTGATGCTAATGAGCTCAATACGGAACACGAGTGCGGCGTTGGGCGGAATTCGAGGCGGCCGGCCTTTCATACCATAAGCCAATGCAGGAGCAATGGTAACTCGAGCCGTCTCACCGACACTCATGCGCTGCAATGCAAGGTCAAAGCCGGCGATGGTGTGTCCAGCACCCACACAAAACTCCAGCGCACTGCCGCATCGTGCTCTGGTTGATTCAAAGATCTCCCCCGTGCGCTCGAAACTGGCGACGTAGTGCACGCGCGCGAATTGTCCGGCAGTCGGGAAGTTGCGGCCGTCACCTTCGAACTCGACTTCGAGTGCAAGCCCCTCCACTTGGGCATTGCGGGCTCGCTCAACGGCTTCGAGTTCTGCCTGGTGCTTTGCGTACAACTCGCGATCCTTCGCAAGCTGCCGTTGTCGCTCTTCTTCTTGACGCTTGCGACGGTCGCGCTTCGCCTGAAGGCGCTTTTGCTCGGCCATGAAGTCCGAGTTGAGCCACTCGTAGAGCTTCTGGCGCGAAGCTTTCACGACCTCATCCAGTCCGTTGAGAAGACCTTGAGCGACACCCATATCCAGCAGTGCCGCAAAAGCAGACTTGGGTCCACCTTCCTCGCCCTTTGTCATGGAAGCCACGATCTGCAGGAACTCATTGAAACCAATGGAGCCGCTGCCATCGTCGTCAACCTCCCGCAGCATAGCTGGAAGGTCGAACTCATCCGCACGCCGACCCAACTTCTTCACAAACTGCTGCAGCTCTTTCTCGTCGATGGACCCGCTTCCGTCTAAATCCAGCACCATAAACTGCTGTTTGAGTTTGGTCAACTCCTTGGGCCCGAACAGCATCGCTAAAGTCAACGAGACGGAGTACTGGTTCTTGTCCTGTTGCTTGCGTAAAAGCTGGAGAAACTCGTCGAAGTCCACCTCGCCGTTCCCGTCGGTATCTACAGCTTTGATAAGCTCGCGCACATTATACAGTGTGAGCTGCTCGCCGAGATTGGTGAACAGTTTGTGCAGTTCCGACGCGTTGATTGACCCACTTGAATCCGTGTCATATTGACCGAACTGCTCCCGAGCCACCGCTATGTCCTGCTCCGAGTATCCTAGATACTTCCCCTCTTCTTCGTCCCCTTCACCTTCCTCGCCTTCCCCGCCTTCCGCTCCTTCTTCGCTAGCATTTTCATCGTCATCCTTGTCCAGATCAACGACTTGCATGGATTCTGTCTCTCCTGTTGGCTCAGCTTCCGATGTCGCCGCCTCTTTCCCATCGTAGACAGCCGTCAGCTCCATATCGTCGTCGTTGCGGAGTGCACGAGGTTTCTCCCATGTGGTCTCACTCGTGCGCTTGTCCAAGTAGTAATAGAGCCCCGAGTCCGCGTCGTAAAACTTCTCGAACACGGAAGCCAGCATTTGACGCAACCGTAGTCTCGCCTTCCGACAACGGAACATGCGCTGCAAACACGCTGCTGCCTCCTGTTCTCGCGCCTCCTGCACCTCGTCCACGTTGCCTTCCATGCGCTCGACTGGGGTCTCGCTCGTGTCAACAGCATCGTCGACGCCCATGGTGCCTGTAGATAACAGTGTCTCTTCGGAGCTGCAACGTATTCCTAGCCGAGATACCCAACAGCTCAAATCGAGTTCAAACCTACACAATGTTACAACAGGTTAGTGTTCCAGCTCGTCACGTATGGACCACGCAGTGCACGACGCCAGAAAATCTCGGCATGGAATGTGTCGTGTATTCCTCGCCTCACTGGGTGTTTACAGCTCGTCCGGGTCAGCCGCTGTACTGCTCCCCCCTGCTCGAAATCTATAGCGACGTCCCCTGTGCTTGGACTTGGACAGCTGCATGGCAATGCATTTCTTCTTTGTCTGGTTGCGCTCGTTCCTCCCGCAGCGCCACGGTGCGTGACGCTTGTTTCCTAACTAAGCGCAAAGCGTCACGCAATAATTACTTCTACATGAACGCGTCCTCGTCAAAGTCGTCATCGTCGTCGTCGAACTCGTAATCCATCTCCATGAAGTCCACCTTCCACCGGAGGATGCCGCCGATGCCACCGAAGCCCTGGCAGAACTGCGAGCCCTCCTGCGAACGCGACGTCACAAACTCGAGCGTCGTACCGAACTGCTTGTAGTTGTTGGCGAACCACTCCACCAGCGGCACACGCTCCACCGTCTCCAGCTTGGCGCCCGTCTCCGAGTCCACGAAGTTCGAGTCCACGGTCTCCTCGGACGGCGACAGGATCTTCGCCGACTCCACGCCCGTGGCCTCGTTGCGCAGCACGTAACGATGGTGCGGCAGGTCTTCCCAGAGGATGAGCGTCTCAACAGCACCCAGATCCAGCGCCTTCATCGTGTCGCTCACACCGAAGCAGTACTTACCCGAGTCCTGGGCGATTTCTTCCATGTAGCTCACGATGAGCTTCTTCTCCTGCACGAATTTGACGTTGGAGAGCGTCTCGGCGGCCAGCTCAATGGCCTGGTTGAAGCCGTTCTCACCACCGTATGACACATCGACAACCTTGACCACAATGGCAGCCAGACGCTTGTCGAACAGGTCGGAGCCGTTGAGTTCGTTCTTGAAGTCGGCCGAACCGGCCAGCACCAGGTTCGAGATGTTGGGCTGGTCATTCGTGATGAACATCTGCGTGGCCGTCTCGGCCACTTTGCGCACGTAATTGTGGCGCTTCTCGAGACGCAGACGCGCGAAACGCAGCGCGGACTGACCACCGCGGCCGTGCTTCTTGGGCAGGTCCACCGAGAATTTGTGCAAAATCTCGCGGTTGCTGCCCGAGACGGCGCCGTAGAGCGCTCCGTTACCGTCCATGACGATGAAGCCGAAGCGGTCGTTGTCCTGCAGCAGCTCGCCCAGCGCCTCCGTGTGGAACTTGTTGTCGCACATGTAGAGCGACGTGTTGATGGGGCGGAAGGGCTCGAAGTCGATGTTGACGCGCTTCTCTTTCCCTTCGTCCGTGATAATGGTACCACAGTAGATAATGAGGCCGTTGGGCGGACACTTGTTGTAGAGCTTCAGACGCTGCTGCGTCGACGTGATGGCGCCCAATACGGACAGGCGGTTCACGCGCGACTTGATGTTGGAGGCTGTACCCATTTCGTCTGCCAGCATTTTAGCCACCAGCGGAATCTGCTGCTTGGGAGGGATAATCAACGAGATCATGCTCGTGCCATTGCTGTCAAATAAGAATATGACGTAAACACGTTAGTTATTATCGGAGCCGAAATTAACAAGACAATCGGTGCGAGGGTGACGCACCCGCGAGCGGCCTGGAGAGACTTGATGAGCTTCTTCACTTTGAAGAGCTCCACCTGGTCGTCGGCAGCGTCGTGAGGGGCAGACATGTCGGTGGTTGGACTAAAGGAGGAGGAGGAGGGGGGGGGGAGGAGGAGGAGGGGGGGGGGAGGAGGAGGAGGAGGGGGCCAGCGAAGAGAGAGCGAAGGACTTGCTGCTGCTTGGCGCTTCTTGGTTCTACTGGCCGAGTTGTGTTAGCGAGGAAAGGGGGCACGAAACGTACGTCGCTGTCCAATCAGCTAGAATAAATTATTTACAGATATGGTCATTATAACGGGGTTTCTACCAATCAAAAGCGAACATTGGAATCATTTTTGACCAATAAAAAGAGTATATGAATAGTATTTACGAATCATAGACAAATTGACCACCAGAATGCACCGAGATTTGGCGGTTTAAGCTGAGCATCAGTTCTACCGCGGGTATCGTTTCGCACAATGGAACATTCGATCTCGCTGATCATTGCGACGTCGACCTGCTGGGCAATGTCATCATGACGACTATAAGCTCAAGTCAACGGTATCGTGTTGGGATGCTTTCGAATTCTTGCTTTGTCACCACGTGCCTGTTGAGCTCCTGACTAGTACATTCCATGGAGGACACGCACTGTACTGCCAGAGCTACGCGAGGCATCTCTGAAAATCTCGAAGCAGCTCTCCTCGCATCTGGATACCATTGTAGCGAGCTCTATTACTGTCCGCATTGCATTGCACTGCCATGGAAATATCAGCGATCGACTTGTATAGTTGCCAACAGCTACACACTTTCAAGCCGATCACTCACCTCGTGAAGGAGGCAGCAATTAACAAAGGGGAAATTCTTGCTTCGCCCTCTTTAGCTCAATACCCCACCCCAAAGTTCTTGTCACGAAGCTGTAAGGCCAGTCACAATCTCCCTTATGAATGCGGAACAGCTCCAGGTTACCCTCATCGATTGATCTCGTCTTGCAAAAGGCCTCGATCCTTCCAGGGCGGTACAGTATCAAGATATCCAATAGCGTTTGGAACAATATCCTGATGCTGCGTAGAATGCTCCCGTGGGGTCGCAAAAGCGACTTGGAATACTTAGTGAAACGTAGCGAGATGAGAGCGATTAGTACAACACTGTCGACACTACACCGACAGCTCTGTACCGAAGCGTACACTCCATGGCAGACTGTTGCGAGTGCATCCTCGGTGGACTTGACTCGGCCTGGTGACCACTGCAGGACCCAACTGAAGGTTATCAGACCACGACAAATTCACAAGGAACCATCCGATTGGGATCCGTTGTTTCGATACCAGTGAACTTGCAGCGGTGTCAAGGCTCTACGATTCCAGCAACGTGAACGAATTACCAAGTGATGAAGGTTGACACCAAAGCACTACAATAGAGAGGAAGATCGTAGATGGTGGAACCATTCTAGTAGAACAGTAGTATGCGCTTTGATGGCCCGAGTTTCTTTGATGTCTATCGCCATCATCGGCGCTGCTGCTCGCTGCGATTTAACTACACCCAGGCGAGAAAGCAGCGAAGAGCTACTGGTCATGTTCACTTGCCAATTTGCCGGCTACTACCGAGTCCCAATCTCCGGCACGACCGCCAGCCATGGCTGCGCCCACCCCAAGAGCCGGCAGTACCACCGCCTTCGAGCAGTTCGAAAAGAGCTCGCCCACCGGGTTCTCCAAGATCGAAGATGGTGAACCCCAACAACGTCGACGCTACTGCTGCAGTCAGAAGGTATGGGCTATTGCGCTCATGGTCACGGGTTCGCTCACCGCTATCCTCGGAATCCTGTACGGCACCGCGTTGCCTGCGTACGTCAACTCAGCCGTGGATGACCAAGTGGTGCACTGCTCCGACTCCGACGTTGCCAAGGAGATCTACCTGGACCCGTACGGAGACTGCGACGACTGCTCGCCCTACTACGTCTCCGTTTACATGCTGAACGCCACCAACGCCGAAGACTACCTCACCACCAACGCCAAGCTGAAAGTCCAAGAGATGGGGCCCTACGTGTATCGCCGTCGCGAGATCAAGATGGATGTGACTCTATCGGACGATGCCTCCACCGTCACGTACAAGACATACACATACCACACGTACGAGGCCGAGAAGAGCTGCGACGGCTGCTCTGACTCGGACGAGATCGTGAGCTTCGACGCCGGGTACTTCAGCGTCATCGCTGCTACGGGCGGCGAGTTCAACCTGCTAGCGGCAGTTGCAGCGGCGTCCTTCGCATCCAAACAAAACACCTCCGATATCATAGCGACCATCACCGAGCACGGCGAGCAAATGATGCGCTGGATGAACGGTCTCAACTCGCTGGACCCGGAAGCCATGAAGACGGTGACCAACAACAGTGCCGTATTGACCTTCCTGGCCACTGGGCCCGAAGCCATCGCCGACTTGGACCTCTCGGGATTCGCGTACAACGGCATCTTCGTCAAGCGCACGGCTGCGCAGTGGGCTTTGGGCTACCCAAGTCTGCTGGCCGGTCTCATCCTGGGCTCCAACTACGTCAACACGTGCAAAACCAGTATGAATGCAGAGTGTGCGTCCTGCAGTGGCGACGACTGCCTGGCTATTGCATCGGCCTGCTCCCAGTGCACGAAGGGCGCGGCTGTCTTAGCAGTGAACAACGTCACGTGTGCCATCATCGAAGACATTTACGCCGCTGAATACGGAACAGAAGAAGCAGCCAGCTTTGCCGAAAGCACGTGCGGTCTCTGTGAGGCTGTAGGTCTGTGTGCTGCACCGCTTCCTGGCACCGTCGAGAGTTCCGGCTTGGACTACTCGAAAGCTGCACCCGATGCATCGACGCTCGAGCCCTACATCAAACGCACGGGCTGCGACGACCTCACCAAGATCGGAGAGTACGTCGAGTACAACGGCTTCACTGTTGCGCCCGTGTGGGTGGATCTGGGTGAGCGTCGTAACCCGACACTAGCGGAGCTCAGCGCGTTCTCGAGCTACGCCAACTGCGTATCTCCTCTCGCCAATGTCACGTGCTTCAACGTGTCGGGTACGGACGGCACATCGCTCAAACCTGGCGGTGTGACCATCAATGGCATGGCCAAACACACCACCGCCGACTTCTTCAACTCGTACACGGGCCCTGCCGAGATCTACATTAAAATCTCCAACACAGACACCATGGTGGACTTCAACGGCGTCTCTCTGCATCGGTTCGGCACTCCCAGTGACACCTTCAACTACACAGCCGAGAACGCAAACATCGGCACGGGCGTCCCCGTCGACGGACTGCAGCAGCTGAGCTTCGTCACAGGTTTCCTATCGTACATGTCGGGTCCGTTCTTCATCTACGGAGACACGTCGCTTCTTGATGCGGTGGAGATGACCACCACCGACGGGACGGTGATAACGACCGACGCCATGTACGAATCGGACGGAAGCCTCGTCGAAAGCTTCCACAGCGCGTACGGTACCTTCGTGGACATCGAGTCGGGTACGGGTCAAACGCTGAGTGCGCGCAAGCGATCGCAGGTGTCGTATGCTCTGGCAGCCTCGACGACCGACGCCAACTTGTCCATGAGCGACGTGCTCTGGCCCACACTGCCGACGGGTGTGGTGCTGCCCACGTACTGGGTGCAGGAGGCTGGCGAGGCTAAGGACAGTGTGCTGGACACGTTCAAGAAGACGCTCACGCTCGTCAAGACGTTTCTGCCGGGACTCATCGTCCTCCTCATTGTGGGCGTTGGTGAAGTAGGTGGCGGTGTCTTCCTCTGGCGCCGCTACAGGCAGAAACTCGAGAAATTGCGCTACGGCAGCACTGCCATCTAAGCCGCAAGTGTAGATCCCTTTGTAATACGTTGTGAATGGCACGTCAGCTTTTAGAAGGCCCACGGACTCTCCTCTCATCTCGCGCGTTGCTGCTGGGGGGCTTACGGCTCTCCACACTCAAGCGGCGCTGGGCGAAGCGCGACCTGCACGGCAACATTCCACACATCGGGCGGGCCAACTGGGCCAAACTGGACCAACTGAAGCAGCGCCAGAGCGCAGCACAGTGTGGTATGAGCGCGTTTGCCAACGTGAAGAAGGTGCGGAGGCACACTGGTGAGGACTGGAAACGATACGTAGCAGCACGTCGAGAGTTTTTCTGTGCGTCCGCCAAGCTTGACAACTACATCAAGGATCTGCACTTCCAAGCTGCGGCATACCTGTGCAAGAACTCGGACGTGATCCTGCTGCCTAAGTCCGACTCCAAGTCGATGCTGCTGACGAGTGCTCCGTGGACGCACAAGTTCAACTCCCACATGCAGACGCTCGCCCACTTCCAGTTCCGCCAGCGACTACTGGCCAAGTGCGCTTGTCGTCGGCAAGACCCTGGTGCTGTGCTCGGAGATGTATACGAGCCGCACTTGTGGTCGTTGCAACCGACCGCACCTCTCTCTCCGCAACCTGGACGTGTTTGTGTGCCCGCACTGTGGCTTCGTGGCAAACAGGGACGAAAACGCTGCCTTCAACATCATGCGCTTTGTATGCGCTGGGTCGTTGAGCGTCTTTCAGGTCAACGGCGAGCAGCAGCAGTAGTGTAGTCTAGCTTACTTCTCGGGTTACAGCGAGAACAGGCCCCGTGGACGAGAAGCGACAGGCTTGGCGGCGTGAAGACTGTAACAACACCATAAAACTGACATTCAGACTGAAAGAGCTGTAGGGGGTGCACCACAGTTCAAACTGCATCCAACAGAACAAGGCGATGGAGGACTGTTGCAATGCGTGCTGGAGTGCGATCTGCGCCGGCTGTTGCATCACGTGTGTCGAGGTGATCTGCACGCCCGCGTGCGACGGCTGCGCGCGATGCTGCTGCGGAGACCGGGGCTTCTCGTGCTGCAGCTCGAGACAAGAGGATGCGTACAGAAGACAGGCTTCGGACTCGTACGGTCGAGCTGGCTCGCCGCCTCCAGAGATCGCCACAGTGCCAGTCAAGATGCAGCCATTGACGCCGCCGCGTGATGAGAATTCCGAGCCTGTGCGACTAGTGTGAGTGATAGGACACCAATGCACACCGTCAGACGAAGACGATCGACAACACTCTTCCTAGACCATTTTTGTTGTCGTAAGACCGGAGGTCCTAATAGACCGCAAGCTACATGAAAGGTCGTGTTGCGCCACTTTGATGCAGGGTGAACTCGGTGTTGCCATCGGGTTTAGCTACGCAGCGACATTGCCGAGCAGTCCGTACTCACCGATAGCGTTCGATATCTCCTATTGAATCACAGACAACAGCTCCAAGCCTCAGCCACCGCATCACCAGCCCACGAATACCTAAAAAACGTACCAACAGCGTCGGCCACCGCCCAGTCTCGAGTTTCGAGAAGATCAAATCGCCTGTAAGTACCATAAAAGTAATGTCATGGAGATCATCCAAAACAACCACAGTAATAACAACTCCACTACCGTTGAAGTAAATCTCGAACGCCCCCGACGCCGTCAAACTACTGGCAGCCGTCCCCATGAAGACGACGATGAAGAAGGCGGCGATGCGGTTGTCTCGTGCCCAGCGCAGCATCGTCGTGTCCACCCCCAACGCCGGCAGAATCTGTCACCACCAGTCAATCATCTAGCACATAATACATGTACTCACCCAAAGCCACTCACGTATTCCCCAAACAGCAGCAGAACCATCGCCGTCGCCTGCGCGTAGCCCAAGAATTGGGCCAACATCATTTTGGAAGGGTCCACCTCGTAGTTGGCGCCGTCGATTCTGTCTTCCAGGTGGGGGAAAGTCTCCTCCAAGTACGTCTTGATCTGATTGAAGTTCTGCTGGTAGCCGCACGCCGTACAGTAAAACACGCGCACGTGGTCGTCCGCGATGTTGCGCTGCAGGTTTTTCTCCTTGGTGGCGGCCGCCTCGTCCGCTTTCGCAGCGGCATCGAAGACCGACTCGGCGGGGGCCGCGTACGAGGCGGGGATGGCCCCGAACACCAGCGCCAGCAGCAGCAGAAGAAGAAGGCGCGACATCATGGTGTATTTCATGGGCGTAGCCAAGGGAATTATGTTTTCCACATAAAATATGCTGTACCTGAACATGGGTACACATTGACCTGGATGCCGAACGCCACTCGTTCAGAGCTCTCCCCATTTCCTCACTTCGCTTTCAGAAGAACACGCGTCAAGAACTCAAGAAAGAAGGGGGATTAACTACCTGCAGCACCAAGATGACAATTCGCGGAACACTTGAACCGGCCAGCGCGCCCTCCTCACCTTCATCCAGGCCCGAAGCGGGTCCTTCGGATAGTGAGGTGCTGTGTGACCCCCGTCACACAGCACCTTGCACAGAGGAAGTGTGCAGGAGTATACAAACTCCAAGTGAACGGCAGTTCACTGGTCCCTGGCCTAAGAGCATCTCCACCGCTGCGGCCAGACTCATCCTAATGCCATATCTGATCACTAAATTTAGCATTGAGCGAGCTATGTAATGGGCCCCTCTGGCCTATTACATTGGTTATGCGATCACAGATTGGTGTGGTTCACACACTGCTGTCATGGAGGTAAAGGTGGCGTAAACATGGTCAAATGTTTGCTCACATCCACCCATGGCACAATCAGTGATTACACCAAGTGTTCTCTGCACTTGTTTGTGCATGATGATGGCTCCTCACCTGGGACATTATTTGGTAACAAGGCCGGCGTGTCACTTGAGTTCTTGTGGCCAATCACAAGACGCCACGCGGCAGGAAGATTCTCCTTCGAAGAATCTTCAAGTTCAACCTGATTCAACCCAAGGTTTTATACTACATGTGTAGGTTAAATGACATTTAACCTCAAGGGCCCCTAGTGGTTTTATTGATAGGGTTCAGGAACCATAAGCTCATTTCAATTCAGTTGCAAACTTTCCCTCAAGTACTCAAGTCGCCTTCCTCCCTCCAAGTCGGGAGTCGTCTCCTCCCTCCAAGTCGGGAACGCTTCCTCAACCGCACAAGCGTGCGTGCCGTGTTTTGGGGACTGTTGTAAACAGCGCCCCATTACAAGTCGTTTGGGGGACACCGTCCCACACTTTATTAAAACTGACATTTTATTTACTGAAATGTTATTTAATTTGTGGAGGTACCGTGACTGAACTGCAAAAATCGCTTCTCATTATCCAATGAGAAGCGTGCTGCTAAACTGTCCATTCGCGGCTCTCGCGCCACCGCGTCGTAGGTGACACCACGCCCTCGTCTCCGCCGCACTCACAGTCGCACTCGCAGTCGTCGCCGCCCATCATCATCAATATCAATATTGGGGAAAATAGTATTGATATATTAAATCATTAATATATTGCTTCATATTATTGCTGTTAAACTGTCAGCAGAGTTGTCTGTAAGGGAATAGGGGTTTTGTACCGAAATGATTGCGCCTTTCGTGCTCGTAAACAATATGAAAATCTTTTTCGAAATGCGCAATCATTTCAGCACAAAACCCCTATTCCCTTACAGACAACTCTGCTGACAGTTTAACAGCAATAATATGAAGCAATATATTAATGATTAATATATCAATACTATTTTTTCCATTATTGATGATGTGCGACTGTGAGTGCGGAGACGAGGGCGTATCGCCTACGCGGCGCGAGAGCTTGTATGATATGATCCACGTGGAGGCGGCTGTGGAGCTGGTGCTGCAGCAGACGCAGCCGCTGGAGGCAGCGCGCGTTGAGGCGTATGAAGCCGAGGGCTTAGTGCTAGCGGAGCCTGTGCACAGCGTCGTGAGTTTTTTTTTTTTCAACGTTCTCCAATTATTCTCTAGTACATAATGCAACATAACTGATGTAGGAGCCGCTACCGCCGTTCCGGGCGAGCATCATGGATGGCTACGCGGTTATTGCAGCGGACGGAGTGGGCACTGTACGTGGATTGGTACTTTTTGAGTAACAACTGCGTAGTCATTGAGTGAGAACTTTGTATGGTAGTTCCCAGTGGTGGAGCGCATTGCGGCGGGGGATATGCCAACAAGTGCGTTGAAGTCGGGACAAGTGGCGTATATTACGACAGGGTCGCCAGTTCCGGAGGGGGCTGACGCTGTCGTGAAGATTGAGGACACGAGCAGCGTTGAGGGCAGTGAGAATCTGCAGAGAGAAGTGGAAGTGAAGGTGCTGAAGGCTGTGAAGTCGGGGCAGAACATCCGTCCTATTGGATCAGACATCAGTCCTGGAGAAGTGCTGGTGGATAAACACGAGCTTGTATCTGCTGCGGAGATTGGTCTATTGGCGACGGTGAGCTGCTGAAAGTTGGGCTGTTGTTGAGTATGTGTAGAGATGATAGCATTGACGTCGTTTTGTTTGCTGCAGGCGGGAATCACTGAGGTGGTGGCGCACAGGAAGCCTGTGGTTGGTGTTCTCTCGACTGGTAGTGAGCTGGTAGAGGCGTTCCAGGGCGCAACGACACCCGGCAAGATCCGAGATAGTAATCGCCCAATGCTACTTGCACTGCTTAATGGATGGGGAGCCAAGACGCTCAACTTGGGCGTGTGCAGCGATAAGAAGCACGCGCTGAAGGAGACCATTCTGAGCGCGCTCGAGAAAGTTGACGTGCTGATCACGAGCGGCGGTGTAAGCATGGGTGAACACGACCTCATCAAGCCTCTGCTGGAGGAAATGGGCACCGTTCACTTCGGAAGGTTGCTGATGAAGCCTGGCAAGCCGACCACTTTTGCGACGCTAAAAATTCAGGGCAAGAAGAAACTAGCGTTTGCTCTTCCAGGCAACCCAGTGAGCTCCTTCACGACGTGTCATTTGCTGGTCCACCCAGCACTACGTCGGCTTCGTGGACTTCCTGTGTCGAAGTGCCATAATGCCAAGGTGTTCACGACACTGACGCACCCGATCAAGTTGGATATCGAGCGTCCAGAATTCCATCGTGCTAACCTGGCGTGGGACAGCAAGCAGCACAAGTTTTTAGCCACCAGTACTGGCCGGCAAATTAGTTCTCGCTTACTCAGGTGGGCTTGCTTACCTCGCCGATCATCCTCTATGCAAGCTTGCCTGGATTAATATGTGACCTTATACCTGTTTCAGCTGCCGAAATGCCAATGCTCTGCTTTGCCTACCGACTGGTACTGAAGTGCGTGACGGCGATGCTGTTGCAGCACTCGTATTGGACAGTACCTTTGGAAACGCCGCCGGCTTTACTGCAGCCATCCCAAGTCAAAGCAAGCCTACTGCATCATTAACTCAACAACCAGCTGACGTACAATCCAGTGTGCCCAAAAAGGTTTTCCGCGCGGGACTTTTGACGGTGCGTCCTGCGATGGCATTCGTTAATTGCTACCGGTAAAATACGAAGAGCCCTCACGATGTTATTGAAATGCGCGTCCACAGATTAGCGACCGTGTATTTGCCGGCATCTCGACGGACATGAGTGGTCCAGCGATGGTGGATGTACTTCAACAAGTTGACAAAGTCCAGGTGGATGTGGTGGCCATCAAGGTCGTGCCTGACGATGTGGACCAAATCCAAGTTGTAGTGAAGGAGTGGGCGGATTCGGACGTCGTGGATTTAATCCTGACATCCGGTGGCACAGGTTTCAGTCCTCGTGACGTCACCCCGGAAGCTGTCAAGGCAGTGCTGGACAAGGAAATCCCAGGGTTCCCCATTGCAATGCTTGAGAGCTCTCTCAAAATCACGGCCAAGGCTGTGTTATCTCGGCCAGTGGCAGGTATTCGAAAGAACACGCTGATTGTGACATTGCCGGGAAAGCCGAAGGCAGTTGTGGAGAACTTTTCTGCTATAGCGGACGTGCTACCGCATGCGTTGCACCTTGTCCGCGACGTGCCGCACGAACACCATCGCGCGAACCCGAGCTTGCTTTACACGTAATTTGAACGAAGATAAAGCATTTGAGTCTGCAAGACCATGATTACCGTCAACTCCATTCGACTTATTCTCCTTGCTAAGGGATCCAACCAGTTTTCCACCACTTTCGCCATTGTCCGTGCGGGGAATTTTGTAGCTCGGCAACCAGAGCTCAGATGAAGACGAGTGAGGTAGTACGTTCTAAAGCTAACGATCTCAGCGATCGCCGCAAAGTGGGTACATCAAACAAGAGAGTCCTGGAGAAACTGTTCGTCACACGGCAAGATGAAGGAAATGATCTGGTGTATCCAGAAGACATGGGGCCGTCACCGGAGTGGGTAGTCAGCACACCTGCAAGTATGCGGCAGGTCGTGGTTCATAGGTTCGTGTCGGCAGTGTCGGCGGCCCACACGAATCTCTCTCACGGCAACATCACCCACTTCAACATGCAGTACAAAGGGCGCAAACAGCACAGCTACTTTCCATTCAACTCCACAGCCCAGACCACCTATCTGAATGCACAAATTCACCGACCCAAGACGCACCACCTTGGTCCGGCGCCGTACCCGAATGACGGCAGAAAACCGAGGAAGTTGACGCAGTTCCTAACTATCACGTCCGTGCCCAACATCCCTATCATTGCGGAGGAAGGCACGACAGTCGAGGGCGAAGTTGTGATTCTGTACAAGCACGGCTATTGGTACGCGCAGATTCCCTACGTGGTCGAGCCCCAGTTATCAAAGGACAAAGATCGCTGTAATGCATGTGACCCAGGCCTCAAGGCATTCCTGACATGCATGGACCTACACGGTGACATTTCACACATTGGGCGGGCCAACTGGGCCAAACTGGACCAACTGAAGCAGCGCCAGAGCGCAGCACAGTGTGGTATGAGCGCGTTTGCCAACGTGAAGAAGGTGCGAAGGCACACTGGTGAGGACTGGAAACGATACGTAGCAGCACGTCGAGAGTTTTCCTGTGCGTCCGCCAAGCTTGACAACTATATCAAGGACCTGCACTTCCAAGCTGCGGCATACCTGTGCAAGAACTCGGACGTGATCCTGCTGCCGAAGTTCGACTCCAAGTCGATGCTGCTGACGAGTGCTCCGTGGACGCACAAGTTCAACTCCCACATGCAGACGCTCGCCCACTTCCAGTTCCGCCAGCGACTACTGGCCAAGTGCGCTTGTCGTCGGCAAGACCCTGGTGCTGTGCTCGGAGATGTATACGAGCCGCACTTGTGGTCGTTGCAACCGACCGCACCTCTCTCTCCGCAACCTGGACGTGTTTGTGTGCCCGCACTGTGGCTTCGCCGCAAACAGGGACGAAAATGCTGCCTTCAACATCATGCGCTTTGTATGTGCTGGGTCGTTGAGCGTCTTTCAGGTCAACGGCGAGCAGCAGCAGTAGTGTAGTCTAGCTTACATCTCGGGTTGCAGCGAGAACAGGCCCCGTGGACGAGAAGCGACAGGCTTGGCGGGGTGAAGACTGTAACATTAATCGTAGATCGATAAGATATAGCCTCCAGCGATACCAGGACACCATTCGCACCCTGTTGATACACACGCTTCAGTCGTGGTGCATTATGACCCTGCACTCGGTGTATTACAATGCACATCTACCATTTCGCATTCCATTCGTGCTGCGGCAGATGCTTAAAAACATCAAATTTACTTCTGTACCAGTGTACTTGAGCCGCTGAAAAAGATACTCTATAAGGAGGCTGGCACGTCCTCATCCTTGATCGGAGAGCGTGGGGCCGCGAGCGCCGGCGGCTTTAGTTCCCGCGTGGTATCCAGCAGATGCAAGTAGTTGGCCTGCAGCGGCGTCGACTTGCTGAGCACCAACTCGGTCTGTGCGAGTTGCTCCCTTGCCTGGCGCAGCTCCTCTGTGAGCGCGTCGTACCGCTCCTTGTCAAGCTTTGACTTGGCCATCTGTCGACGAAGGCGTCGGGTGTACACATAGTGGTAGATGTTCTCGTATTCGTATTCCTGGTTCGTGATGCTCCACCAGGCATATCCGATGATAGAGACGCCGAAACCAGTGAAATACGTTACGGGCTCCATGATATCCCACGAAAAGTGGATAAACGACAACCAGAAGTACAGTCCAAAGGCTCCGACGAGGGACGTCGACAATCCATACGCGATGATGTTCGCCTGCCGCGTCGCCGTCGCCTCCAATTCACGACGCAAGTTGACGAGCGCCACATGCTCCGGTTCCAAAGCTTGAATCTTGGCGAGCAGCGCATCTCGCTGCTGTTGAAAGAGCTGCGACGACAGCGGTGAGAGTCCAATAGACTCCAAGTACGAGTCGAGGATGCTGCGGGGTTGCAAAAACACCGAGTGAGTCAAGTCTTCGTCGTCCGACTTGCCAAAGTAGAACACGACGCCCGTCTGGTGGAAAGCCCGCAGCACTTCGGGCGCCTGTTTCTTGGGGATGCCTCTCTCCTGACACATTTGCATGAACTCTGGGTGGCTGATCTTCCACTTGCCCAGTCTCTCCAGGTCGCTGCGTAACATAATAATTGCCGCTTTCTGCGCCACCGAACGCACGTCCAAGTCCCCATCATCGGCCAGGCTCTGGTATGCGCTGCCCGTGAACACTGGGGCCCTCACAGGCAGCACTTGGTCGTTCAGCAACAGCTCAAAGTCGTCCGTCAAAACCTGCTGCAAAGTGTCCTCAGGCTGGAACTCTTCTCCTCTGGCCGAGCGGATGGCTACACTCTGCACCGACTTGTCCTCCGCTTCAATCTGGGCGATGATATCAGCCACCGTGGTCTCTGTAGTTCGTTGGTTCGTTAGCATATAGAATATTAGATAATATACTTTATAGGTGACAATTCGTAATAAACTATATAATAACTAGCCTGGTGGAATACTGAAAACCCGTTCCTCGTCGAAGCCGTTTAAAGGCAGAGGGACTGCCAGAGTGCATGTCCCGTCGTGGTATTTCAGCTCAATAGCGCGTGCCTTTCCGAACTGCAGCGAGGACGAGCTGGCGATGGCTCGTGTGAGCTGCAGAGGCGGTGACGGGAAACTGGGACGCGAAAGAAGCCGCGTGGAGGCGGCGCTGGAAGAGAGGAGAGCACGGCGCCACATACTTGGGAGCTGCTTTAGGTTACTTCACTTATCAAGGCCTCAAGCAGAGACGTTTGCGTGGGTTTCTTTGTCGACGAGGTGGGGGGGGGGAAGCTGCTGCTACGTATGCTGCGTTCAGTATGGACCGATCTGGATCGACTAAATCGTCCGGTCGTCCACTCCGAATCAGAAATATTCTCAGAAATCTCAGGCTCGGCGAGCCTGTGTGGCCGAGCCGATCGACTCAATTAGCAGAAGGACGACAGAGCTCGTCCAAGGAATTGGCGGTCGTGTAAGAGTAGAAGGAGGACAGAAAAGCTCGACCAACTCGACTTTGGATGCTCTGGGGAGTGATACAAAGACTTGGAGATGATATACGAGCATTGGATTGGCGGGCCTAGGAGTCAAGGTCCGAGAGAGGTCGAGAAGCAATGGTCATTGAAGCTGTAGATGCTTGGGCAGGTTCATGGACGGTAGCTCGCATCGTCCGAGGCAGATCTGTCCTGGACAAAACCCCATACACGTCGCTGTTGCTGTCCAGGAAGTCCCCTGCGGTGCGAGAGAAACGTCTGTGATCTTCAAAGGTTTTTGCAGTCATTGGTAAATTCCTTCTCCTTTTTCGCGTGCAAGCAACCATGGCACGCGGAAAACGCACGTCGCCCTCCTCGCAGCGCCAAGCTGTGGTCGCCGCGTTGCACTGCACGCACCGAAGCAACGGCCGCCCCAACTACAAGCGCGTCGCCCGCAAGTACAAGCTGCACGAACGCACCGTGCGCTAGTTCGAGTTCGAGGCCGAGTTCAACATCCCGCAGAAAGAGATGGGGCGGCCCCCAAAGCCGGGCAACACGGCGCTCGGCGTGGCCAAGAAGCTGCTCTGTCTCCCGACATACAAGCGCGAGTGGCCTCTGAGGAGACTCGCCGACGAGATCCACGTGACCAAGTCCACGCTCCAGAAGGTATTGCCACGTGCCAGGCTCTACATCGAAAACCCCGGCTCGTGCGTGTTCAAGTCGTCCGCGAACGACCCAAAGTTCCACGAGATGGCTCTCAACGACGTCAAGACCGCCACCAAGTCCATCTGGGTCACCATGTACTCTCTGACGGACCCAGATTATTTGAAAGCGCTCATCGACAAGCGCAAGGAGTTTCCAGACATGGGCATCAAGGTCATCATCGACCTCAAGTGGATTCGAGAGCATAAATGTGGCCTGAACGCTGTCTGCGACCTTATCGCCAGTGGCATCGATGTCTTTCATCTGAAGAAGAGATCGAAGTTGAACCACCGGAAACTAGTCATCTGCGATGGCCGGTTCGCCGCGACGGGTACATTCAACTGGACCAAGGCGGGGACGCACACCAACGACGAAGACTTGACCTACTTGATTGGGTTTGAGCCTGGCACGTTTCTATGGAAGACTGTCAAAAGAACTTGGCTAAAAACGTGCCTGTAGTGGAGGAGACCAAGAAGACCTTCCTGATACACCTCGGTAAATCGGATCGAACCTGTCTTCCCATGCTCTATCCACTGTGGACCGACTTCATCATCCACACGGTTCGTGTAGGGTTGCTCAGACAGCCAGTTTTTCAAAGTCTCTTTTGGCGTGCCGCCGGCGCTCTCCTGCTCTTCTGCCCGCCAACACCTTGTCCATTAGCAAACCCCACCGAGCGCGCGCTGCCCCCGAAAAATTCGACCAGGTACTGTGCATTGCATCGCCTGGTCTTAGTTGAGCAGTTCTCCGCAACTTTTAGCACCTGTAGAGCCGGTAATAAGGCCAACAAATCGACCGTGGAGATACAATTCCGAGGCAGATCCACACTCTGCATTCGTCGCAGTGCTCGGATGCCATTGACATTTTCCAGCTGATTGCCCGATAGACCCGACTACGCAAACTCAATGCAACTTGCGAACACTAAATCAACAGAGCTCCATAGCTTGCGAGGCCCTACAACCAACCTGGCTGACGTGTTCGAACACGCCAACCTGGTCAATACTTCGCAGACGGTTGAGCGACAGATCGAGTGCGTACGCCGTCTCTTCTTTCAATTTGAAGTCGGATGCCGAAAAATGGCGTAGCTCAATCCTGTTTCCGGTGAACGTTCGCGTCGGTTTGGCCATGGCAACCACAAAAAAACGGCGTCGAGTCGAGTAGCAATCCTCGGATCCTCTCAAATGGCGTCCTGCCTCCTGAAATGCTGCTGCCTGCTGGTCGTCGCCGTCGCTGTGGTGGCATCAGATTTGACGCCGGAAGAAGTGCAGACGTGGATGCTCACGAACGACGCGTTCGACTGGCAGCAACCGGAAGCAGACGCCGTCGTGCAGATCGCAGGCAAAGGCGTGCAGGACGCAGTCGGGAATTTGTACTTTGCAGGCTCCAAGACGGCCAATATTTCCAACTTTGACCAGCTCAACATTTTCGTAGCTTGCATCAATGCGGACGGAACACTTGGCTGGACCAAAGAAGTGAGTTAGCAGGATGCTATTGTGATATTGGAAGGCTAGCCTCATTTTCTTCTGTCTGCTGCAGTGGGGGACAGATCAAGCAGACGCAGCGACGTCCATCACAATAATCAACGAGACGGACGCAGCGACCGGCACAATGACGCAGTATCTCTATGTACCAGGGTACACCTGGGGGTATCTGGATGAAGGTGGCCACGCACTCAACGGCTTCGGCCAGTACGGCGGTCGAGATGTGGTGCTGGCCAAGATCACGCTGAACGGTGACAAGCTCTGGATGCGTCAGGTACTGCGACTGCGGTCTTCTATCGACAGCCAATGCGATAGTGGACGTTTTAGCTCATGGGATTCTACTGTATTTTGCTGACGCAGTTCGGCACGACCGCGAACGATTTTCCTTACGGGGTGTCGCTGGACGGAAGCTTTAACACGTTGCTGCTATCGGGCGGGTGCGACACCAACCAAGTGGACGAGACCGTGGAGGTGGATGTAGCGCAGATCCTGGAGACCAGGGTGCATGCCGGCGCAATATTCGATTACGAGCCGCAGATCATGGACCCGAAGGCAAGGAGTAGTGTGCAGAAGCGAGGTTACGACTTTGCAGTAAGCTTGAATTTTGACGGAGATATTCTGGACTACACAATGGATGGGGGCGTGACGCTGACACCGCGACGACGGCGTATCAGAGAAGGAGGGCTAGTGGCAGAGTATGCGGTGGTGTTAAATCGTCAGCCACTTGCGGATGTTGTAATAAACGCCGAAGATGTACGCCTCCTGGACCCAAGTGGGGAGCCTGTTCAGCAGCTCCAGTTTTTGACATCGCAAAGCGTCGTGTTCACGCCTGCGAACTGGAACCGCGAACAGTTTGTGCGTCTGACGGCTGTGGACGACGTGCTGGCCGAAGGTAGGCACTACGCCGTTGTGACGCACTCTGTGGCTAGTGCTGACCCGAATTTTAATGGCATTGACACTCCTTTTCTGACGGGACGCAATGTGACCGTGCAGATCGACGACAACGACCGCGCTGGGGTATCGCTCTCGAGACAGCACGTGTTTGTTGCTGAAGGCGGTGGCAAGGATAGCTACGACATTGTGTTGACGTCCCGGCCGTGGCACCCTGTGAAAGTCGTGATTCGGCCGCTGCATGGGAACCAAACGGCCGTAGCGCCTGAAGTATCAAACACAACTACGCAAGATGGAACCGCACTACTCGTATTCCAGCCTGGAGACTGGGATACGCCGCAGCGCGTGGTGGTGAGTGCAGTGGATGACGTCCAGTCCGAAGTGGAGTACGGTGGCCTTTATAATGGAGGCCCGTTGCTTCACTATACAGAGAGCGAGGACATTCGATATCATACTCGCCGCCCGCAGTGTTTCGATGTGGCCATTTGCGACCCACTGGACTCGACTGTCTGTCTGTTGACCGAAGCAGAACTACAAAATGGTCAAATCACTATGAGAGTGTGTGACATTACGAACGAGTGCTCCTTTTCACTCGGAAATGGCGCGTGTATCGCCAACGTGATGACCACTACTGGACGAGTACCAGCCCGGTTTGGCAATCCGCCATTAGACCCTGGTAGTAAGGAGACAAATCCGGCTGATATGAGCTACACAACGCTTCTCGGTTTGTTGAAGGCGGAAGAAAGCGATTTTAACCTCACCGCTTTATCAGCAACTTCAGGATCTGGAGCCACCCCCGGCATGGAGTTTGTACCACCACCACCAGAGCTACGGGGGTTTGTACTAAGTTTCCTTGGGCTCATGAATGTCAACCAGGCTCGGAAAATGAGCGCTAACCCGAGGAATGTCCTTCACACGATATGTGCGGGGTTGGTACGATTAGAGACCATGCGTTGGGCGTTCGAAGAATGGCCTGAGGGCTATGTGGATCGCGTGCTCAATGCTACCTTCGCCATGTTCCCGCAAAGCTACTCGCTTCAACGGCATTCCTGGAACTGCGGCATGGCTAATTTCCTTCCCGATAACAGTGTTGACGTGAGTATTTGGGATAATGACCCTGGCGTCACACTTTCTACTGCGCAGCTGGATGTTAGTGAGGGGGATACCACAGGCGCCACGTACACTATCGTTTTTAACGCACCGCCATCTATCGGAGATCAAGCAACAATTGCTGCAAGCACGGATATGACACAGACGTCGTCTGTGTACTGTACGGCCAAGCAATCGGATACGTGTGGGTTTTGGAACGAAGATTTTGCAGCGTTGGCAGCTACGATCTATGATCAGTCTGCGTGGAGTGGAGCCATTGCACCGAATGTGAGCATCGCGATTGTTGGGAACTCGCAGGTGGAGATTTCGCCCTCACTCTTAACATTCACCGCCTCAAACTGGTTTGTGCCTCAAAGTGTTGTGGTGCGTGCAGTGGACGATGCTGTGGCAGAACTCAATGCCAGCTATGTAATTACACATCGTGTACAGAATTCACCCTACGGCTACACGAATGCGACTGCGTTCTGGTTCCAGGGCACAGTCGCGTCGGCTGCTCTCGAGCTTTACCCTACTTGGAATACTGTGGGTGGAGGCGCTATCCCTTACAATCCGCTGCCGGCCGTTCTATATGCACCTAATCACATGCGTGTTAATGTTTTCGTGCGGGATAATGATGAGGCGAAGGTCAATGTCGTAGTCAACCAGCCCGAAGCGAAGCTTGCAACGAAAGAGGCGAGTGACGCCATTAATTGGGTGGGGGACTACGTCACAGCGCTGGCATTCCACGACGTATCGGTGTCAAAAACGACAACATTGCAGTCGGCGCTACAGAATATCCTCGTGTTTGCGGCAGGTGTGAAGACGTTCATGAAGTTTCATCTACCGCGCTTGCATGATGGAGATATATCACTCGCTTACTCGGGTGCGAAGCTAGTATTCCATCAAACTCCGTACAAGATTTTCAACGTAACGGAACTCGATAGTAGCAGCAGTGCTTCATCATCAGATGAAGTGAGCTTTACGAAGGAATATATGCTGAACGTGACGATGGTGGACAACACCTGGACGACTGACAACATTCGCAGTGGAAATGCAACGCCCCAGCCTCTTTCGTTCGTGACGAATGGTGCGTCTATGACGGTCACAGCGACAGTGGAGAAAAGCCGTTCCATTGAGATAGACATTTCTCCCCTGCTAAAGCAACTTTTACCTACGCGACTATCCGTGATCTCTCTCCAAATTGAAGTGCTCTCAGAAGGAGGCAGTGCCGAGTCGATAGCTGTGACGCAGTTGTGTTCGTCAGTATTTGAACGCGAGCTCCGCCCCCTGTTATCCCTCGTGTACCAGTTCCCGAACCTTCTGAGCGGCCTAGGAGCCACTCAAAGCTCCACTGCCGTATCTACGCTGACCAACACACCTCTATCCGCGTCACTTGCCACGAATGGGGCCAAATATGACGATTCGATTAACAGCACCGTCGCAGTGGCTACAACTGAAAGTGAAAGTGAACCGTGGTGGGAAGTGACGCTTCCTCAGCTAACAAAACTGGGGACGTTGGTGATTTTCCTACCTGCATCTGCTATCCAAGAGAACGTGGGCTCTGATACTGTCGACATTGTGGTAATCACATCGTTGAAGGCGTTTAATGCCAAACCATTGTCGCTCGATGATGCTCTGGCATACGGTTGTCCGGATTCATGCCCCCATGTGGAGCGTTTGCCGGTTCGGAAGGGTATTCTGCTCTGGGATGTACAAGCTGGTGCCGTTGCAGTGCGCATCTACCGCGAGGGTATCGGATCGTTGATGTTATCGCAGGTGCAAGCGTTTAAGCCGTTCATAGCGGTGACTCCCACTGCGGATGGTACTGGGATTCGTTCTCGACTCAAGTTGGATTGGGGTCTGAACACCGCGCTGTTGCAACCGTGGCGTCTTCTGCAGACAGTAAGGAAATCTGAGAATGAGAACCTGGCAGCTGGGATGCCAACCAGACAGAGCAGTACAAGTCCGAGCGATGCGTTATCTTACTTAGCCGTGGACGGGATAAAACATACTAACTGGGACCCACTTACTATCCAGGATGAAGGTGACAGTACGATGGTCGCGCACAGTACACGAACGGATGTGGAAACAGATCCGTGGTGGGAAGTCGATCTGGGAAACGCTAAACCTGTTCACTCTGTGGTGCTCTACCCGTATGTGGGGAGTCATTACGACGAGCTTTGTGCCCCAGAATCAGCGACATTAACAGGAACTAACGGATATCCAGCATGGACTGGCGATCTGTACAACTACAGCCATATGGATCCGTTGCTGCAGCTCGACTTGCCGTTTGTTCAAGTATTCGATGTGCTTCTGTCCGACTTACCATTGACAAACAGCGACGGCACTGCGACTGGAGCTACCGTTACTTCTAACAAGACGCTGGTATTCTCGTGTGCCAACTACACGAACTCGATTACGTGGGATAGCGTGCTCTCGACAGGTCGGTTTGTGACTGTACGAAGGCGCGGTCTCGGCGTGTTGATGCTGAATGAGGTGGAGGTTGTTCGCTGGAATCCAGCCACACTGTCTCGTTACCTGTTGCTCGACCTGTTTGGTTCCGGTGCGGAGCCGATTGGACTTGCTAGTGTGCAGGTATTCCCACCGAGTGATGTAGCCCCCTCGGACGCAAAAACGCTACCCATACCAACTCCGATTTCGTACAAGATCTACAGTGTAAGCTCGCAACTTGCAAGCACAGGTGCAGGTTCAGCGAGCGCATTGCTGAACGCTAATGACAACACCTCGTGCTACGTGGCTGGAGCAGCATCTTTCCACGAGTGGATCGTTCTGGAGTTCGATCCGCCTGTGGAAATCGGACTTGTCGACGTCAATTCAGAGGTGGGTCAGTGTTCGACTGCAAATGTGGAATCTGTGGCAGAGTTCACCGTTGCTTCACATGGCGCTGTGCTCACGGGCATCCGTAGTGACGCTGCATCACAAGCGTTAGCTTTAGAGGGCGCTTCAACTACTTGTGCACTGAGTGCGGCAGGTGCTGTTATTACTCCTTCCTCGCAGTGCACAAATTATGTTTGTGTGGACAATGAATGCCAAGCGCCTTTGCGAGTCCAGAATGCAGTCGGGAGTAGTTTGGTTCTCAGTGATTTCGTTGATATCACGGTGCTTGGTAAAACTGAGCTGCTTCCTGTTAACCAGCTCCCGTTGTCAGTAAATGAACACCGCGCGTTGCTGCTGCGTGACAGCCCAGTAGTCATCTGGTCGTTCGATGATACCACCAAAGTGCTTGTTAGCAATGACGAAGGTGGGGTATCGTGGGGAAGAAAGAGCCGAGCAACAGGAGCATTGCAGCTGCCAACTGCTTTGTTCTCGATGGATCTGAAGATTGACGATGACCTGGAATCCACGTTCTTCTCAGCCGCAGTCACAGTTCAGCCTGCGATGAGTTCGCTTTCGCTGGAGTTCTGGTTTTATATTACCAAGGAGTTTATTGCTGGTGCGGCGGCCAACTATCCCGCCGAGACGGTCACCATGTACGGCACAGATTCCAATGGAGACCAAGTGACCTTCGGGGATGTGGGGATCAGTAGCAAAACCGCGAGGTTCTACTTCGCGATGACAAATCCTTCCGATGGGAGCGTGTGTAGGACAGATCTTGGTGACGATGCCAGTGTATTACCATTTCCCGAGACGTGGCATCAAGCTGTAGCCACGTACGACCCGACTTCTTCGAGTATATCTCTTTCAATTTGTGTTTCGAGTGGAGTGCAGATGGTCAACTGCTATTCGAGTTCTGTGACGTGCAGAATGGCTCTGCTAAGTCTTTCGCAGAAGACACTTCGGTTCGGAGCTCCAGGTACTGGTGGCGGTGGATTCGTAGGGATGCTCGCTAGTGTATCGTGGTTCGTTCGAGCGCTAACGACTAGGGAGATCATGGATCACTATCACGATTTTCTCGATGGTGTGTCCACTGAAACGACTGCTGCTCACAACACGTACTCGATCGAGTTGTCAGCCAAGCCGTTGCAGCCTGTCACCGTGACAATCAATGCAGAGAGTGCTTGCTACCGATTTAATTTGTGCAACGTGTCGGTTATCCCATCGGTGTTGGCGTTCACAACGGAGAATTGGAACTTGCCCCAACTTGTCCACGTCCTCGCCACGGACGACCAACTGTACGAGGGCTTGCATACGTCAGAAATTTTCCATGTGGCGTCAAGCCCACCGTCCTATCAGCTTACGGCTATGGCGAACACTACCAGCGTGAACAATGCCTCGGATGGCCAACAACTTTTACAAGACCTTGATGAAACTGTGACGCAATTTTACAGTGATCTGGTTCTCTACCGAGTACTCGAGAATGCAAGTCAGCGGCTGACACGGCAAGACGGTCTTGTAGGGCTACAGGCGCAATGGGCCACGCAGCTTGTAACACAAGTCGTAATTTCTGCCAACGCGTATGCTCAGACCATCCCCGTTCCGCCTGTGGTGGCAACGATAACAGATTTGACGGTGCCCGGGATTGAGTTGTCAACAGTATCACTGAGTGTGTCTGAGGACGGCAAAGGCAACGATTATCAGGTGGTGCTTCTTTCAGAGCCGACGGACAAGGTTCGCGTGACTCTACATATCGCTTTTGGTTGCTATCGTCGCTGCGTGGAGAGTCCTGTGTGTCCATCGCAGACGGTTGAACACGCCGATGGAACGTATGCTGTTGCAGGAGACAGCTCATTCTTAAGTTGTGGAGACGACACAGAGAGTATGAGTACAAGTACGCTGTTGTGCAACATTACAGTGTCGCCTGACATTCTGACCTTTTCGCCGAGCGACTGGAGCTTGCCAAAGACTGTACGAGTTCTCGCGGTCGATGACCATCTCGATGAAGACGACGTGCACTTGGCCATTATTCGTTCGACCTCGGAAAGCCTCGATCCTGTCTATGACGCTCTGGTGCTGCCAGACATCGTTGTGGCCGTTGCGGATAACGACAACACAGACATGAAATACTCTGCAACGCTTGTTTCGCTCACTGAGAAAAGCCTGGCGCAATCCGCACTCAAGTACCCGCACGCTGGTTCGTACACGCTTCAACTGCTGACCGAGCCTTACGCCAACGTAACCATCGCAATGAGCAACGAAGCAAATCAGGCATGCTATCGTCGATGTGGTTACCCCTTTGACGGGGCCTCATGTGGCCTTCCTCGCCAACAGAGCGTGAGTCTGGTACGTCTGCGCTCAAACTCAACGAGGGAGATTCACCAGATTTCCTTGAGTATGACCAAGATCACCGAAGTGCAGCGAATTGTGACGTACGCGACTCATGTGGACCAAATTGTTTTGCTGTCTGTGTCCGGCGGCTTTGGTGTGGAGGTTCAGGCGATCATTTTTCAGTTCACTGACGCGTTCAAAACACGTTTCCCGTCTGCTAACGCCATCACAGCTACTGCTAGCTATGGCAGCACGTTCACCGTCACAAATGGGGCTGGCACCACTACGGCAGCACTTGATTTGTTTTCAACAGCTCAGCAAGTTCAAATTGCGATCAACGGACTATTTCCTGGCGCAGCCAACACCGTCAACGTGACGCAAGGCGTTCAATACGCAGCATCGACTATTACTTGGAGTGTCACTTTCCTGCGATTTGTGACTTTAGATGGCTCCTTTCCACTCCTATCTGTAGCGACAAATGGAGTGATCCAAGGCACACTAACATGCCAACGCAATCGAACGAGTAGCTCACCTAGTGGCACGTTTAACCTGAGCTACGGAGCTGCTGTATTTCAAGTGCCAATCTTGCCAACCGCTGCTGCCGTTCAAACTACACTGGGTTCACAGCCAGGGATTTACACCGTGTCCGTCTCTCGAAGGCTACTGAGTCTCGGGGGCTACGGATTCGAGTATGTCATTACTTTCGTGAGTGTGGACACCTATGCGAGTCTGGTAATGAATTCTACGACCAGTGTGGTGGCTTCCCCAAACGCTACGACCCAAGTGTCGATCTCAACAACCGAAACACAGTCGCCAGTGTTGATCGGTGGGGCTTTTGTCATCGATTACTATACTCCACTCAACATCACCACTTCAGTCCTGCCCAACCGTACCGTGCCGATCTTTTGGAACGACTCGGCATCCACTCTGGCAGCCAAGCTGATGCAGCTTCAAGGCGTCGCGAATGTGACTGTGTCGCGCCAAAAACTTTCTGCAGAAGGAGGAATGGCGTGGACTGTTCAATTCCTACAGAACTACGGGAACCTGCCTAGTATGATTGCAACGTCACTAAACTTGACAGGTAAGGGAGTCACGGTCGGAGTGAGCACTATGCGAGACGGCGAGTCTTTGCGGGGGAATTTCTCCGTTCAGATGGGTGGCTGGTTCAAAAAGACGGACCCGCGTACAGGCCGTGCATACATGGTGAACATGACATTGAAGAACACCACGTCCATGCTATTCAATTCATCCGCTAGACACCTTCGTAAAGCGCTTTTTGCGTTAAACATTACGGAGCAAGCAAACGTCTCTCGTGCTGGTGTCGACTGCGATATTTTCAACGTCTGCAACGGATACACTTGGACGATCAGCTACACCAACAGTCCGGGGAATCTCCCGCCTATCACAGTGTTTGCCGATGATACCATGAACCAAGCTCCTGGTATGACTCTCACCTCCTCCACCATTGCGAATGGCACTTACTTAGGTGGCAACTTCTCCCTGCGACTCGAACTGCTCGATCCGACTACTAATCAGACATACGTTGGTACGACCTGGAGATTGCCCGTTAATGTGAGCGCAATAGGGATGGATGAAGCTTTGGAAGCGCTGTCTTTCGTCCGCTCAAACCGTGAGGCGGAATATGACCCAGAAACGAAGGTATGGCGCGGGATCAAGTTTGATAAAGGTGTGCGTGTGTATCGTGAGGGACCGTACCTTGATGGAGGGCATATGTGGAGACTGGAATGGGCGTTGGAAGACTACTTGCGCTTTGCCGATCTGAAAATCACGATTGACGTGTCCCTCGTGACTCAAGAGATAGAACCTCTACCAGTCCCATCGCAGCTCGATCTGCTGGGCAAACCAAGATGCTCGGCGATCCCTACCGCTATTTTCCAGCCAGATTTGACTGACCCGCTTGGCCTCCGGGGTTTTTGTGTGTACGCTATCGCGAACGAGACGGCTCAGGAACGATTCCTTTGCAACTATACCGTATTGGACCCCTGGATCGTGTTCACACCAGAAAACTGGTGCGTTCCGCAGCAAGTACAGCTGGCAGCCGTTGACGACAGCCTGGACGAATACACCCAGGATAATGGCACGGTGACATATTCCGAGGTGACGCATAAAGTGTTCAGTGACGACTACATCTACTTGGCGCTTTCTCTGCATGACGTGACGGTTAAAGTGGAGAGTGACGACGTTGCCAAAGTGCTTGTGTCTGAATCGGCACTTACAGTAAGCGAGGACGGAACACTGACAGCTCAGTACTATTTGCAGCTGAACTCAGAGCCCCTAGCTAACGTGAAGATCGTTGTCCTTCCTTGGCTAGACAACAATAACACGCAGTGCTACCGGTTCGGCTTGTGTAATGTCACACTCCCGGTAAGCGAGTTCGTATTCACTCCAGATAGCTGGAACGTGCCGCAGACGGTGGCAGTGCTCGCTACCGACGACAGCCTTGACGAGTACGATACGCACATGACTGGCATTTCACATTTGTCGTACAGTGCTGACCCGAAGTATAACGCGATTGCTACGATCCCCAAAATTAATGTGACTGTGTACGACAACGATGTCTCAGGCTTCGTTGTTAACAAGACCACCGTGTTCGTGACTGAGGGCCTCGGAGCGATAGATTCGTATTCTGTCGTGCTGGCCACGGAGCCGTTCGCAAAAGTGATTGTGAGTGTCACTGACATCGGCACGGTAGGGAACTTTGCCATACCTTCCCCCACTAAGCTGGTTTTCTCGTGGCGCAACTGGAATATTACGCAAACGGTGAACGTGACAGCGTTCGACGACCATACTCAAGACCCTGTGCCATCCACAAGCTTCCTCAATCACTCACTAACAACAAACGACCTCATCTACGCTGGGCTACGAAACTTGACAGCGGTGAAAGTGTTTATCACTGACAACGACAAGTCGGGGATCGAACTGTCAACACGTCAGCTGCGCGGGGTGGAAAGCAACTCCACTGTACTCTCGTACGGTGTTCGTCTAACGTCGGAGCCGTGGTTCCCCGTGGTCGTTCAACCTAACGCCAGCAATGACTGTTATCTGCGCGTCCAAAGTGCGACGCGCATCTGCAACGCCAGCTTATTGAGTGGATCGACTTCGCTGTATTACGGAGCAGCCAACTGGAGTGTCTGGCAAAATGTGTCTCTTATAGCAGTCGACGACTGGCTGGACGAAGCCGACATCCACACGGCTCGGATTTCCCACGCATCGTCAAGTCCTGACCCTTTGTACACTGTCACCGACTATTCAGCAAGTGGCGGGGATATTACGTTCTACATTACCGACAACGACATGTCTTTCGTGAACATTTCGATTCAAAGTGCCACCAACCAACTGCACGTTGCTGAAGGAAGCTTTAACGATTCCTACAGCGTTTTCCTGAACTCGGAGCCGTACCAATACGTGACAGTAACATTGTGTCCTGCTATCGAGAAGATCGTGAGTCTCGCCAACTCATCAAGCATCTTTGTTCAACCGCAGGTCGGAACTGCCTTCGGTTCGTCCACGTCGTCGGGTATGACCTTAGTGAGATCACAGGCAATTCGCAGCATTCAACTGGTCCTCACACCTCTGGATTGGTCGATTCCGCGAGTAGTGACAGTATTTGCAATTGACGACGGAATCCCCGAAGCCGCCACGCAGTATTCATCGATTCTTCACTCGGTGTCAAGTGCCGATGCCAACTACAATATCTCCAACAGTTCTATCGGAGTCGTGAATGTATCTGTGATGATTAACGACAGGGAGGCCATTCCTCCACCACTGCCGGTGACTGCCATCTTTGACAGTTCAGGCTCACAGATCAACATCGCCTTCGACTCGACGGTCTACCATGCGGCCACCATGAATGTGAGTTCCTCTGGTACATACGTGACTCTGCTCAAGACTTTCCCGTGCAGTCTCGTGTTCAACCTAGTTGCAGCAAAGTACACGCTGGGTTCCCAGTCTGATTGCTTGTGGATTGACAGAAAGACTCTGCGCATCGAGCTTAGCGCAGGAATGACGATAGCTGCGGCGGACAAACTAGTCTTGAACGACTGCAGTTCTTTCGCCAACCAAATCTGCAACGCCACGACTGTGCTTCGAGCTAGTCCTTCAAGCCGCGCATTCTCCCAGGCTAGCATTGCAGTGCAGGTTCCGGTGGATGTTGTCCAGCCAAATGGTGTGCTCGTAGTCCCTGAAAACGTTGGCAGCTGCGGGACATGGTCTGCAGATGCGTCTTTCTCTAGCGGAGCTGGTGGACGGCCATTCGTACAATCGATCTGGTTCGCTCTGCCCGCTTCGTTGTATGCATCATCAATCAACCAAACTAGTGCCGGAGCAGGGTTGGCGTTGTTCCAGAGACTTGATGCAGGCCTTGCTCTACTTTGTCAAAAGTACAAAACGGACTGGACGACTGGCACGTCGACAATTACGCTAGTACCAGCTGCAGACATTACTCTGGCCATCGCTGCTAACAGCAACGCCACATCGGATTTTGCGACGCTTTCTACCATGGCGCAGCTTCGCTCGGCTTGCTATCTTCGATCTGTTGCGCAGAATTCTACGACGTCGGGTGTTTTACTCCTTCAAGTGAACGGTTCTCTGCTGGAACCGGGTACAGGGTATCGTATCGGCTTGAGATTAGTGAATGCCTTCGCCCAAACAACGGCGGTCTCCAGGTCTGTCAACGTACAAAGTTTACCAGGCCCCGCCGTGTTCGTCGTGGGTGCTTCTACACAAACCGTGACAAGAATTGGCGATCCCGTCGTGATACAAGTGGATTCGGTGGTAAGCTGCCCAACGTTATCAAGTTCGGATGTTGCGTACCGGTGGACAGCAACAAGTAGAAGCAGCGACGGCACCGGCGCAGTAGCTACCGAAGATTTCAGCAAGGACAATACCGCTCGAGACCCTCGTGTTTATCGCATACCACGTTCATCGCTCCAGGCTGGGCTAACGTACACTTTCCAAGCCGAAGCGTATATGACGGGGGTAGCGGCCAACCAGTCGTCGAGCAGCTTCGCTTCTATCATGGTGAATGTCTCCAGTAGTTTGCCTCAAGTCTCAATTAACGGCGGAAATTGCGCGCTTGGCAGCCTAGACACTCTTGTCCTCGACGGTTCATCAACTGTCGATCCAGATTTTTCAAGTACGCCGTTCACATACGCGTGGACGTGTCAAGACGTGACAAACACAACCAGTTCAACTACAAGTTCGTGTATGAACGCGTCGACGACACCTTCCGTTCCATTGGTGCTGAACTCCGCGACGAGTCCTGTACTACGGATCGCACCGCTGAATCTCGTGTCGAACCGCCAGCTTCAATTCTCGTTAACTGCGTCGAAAGGCTCGCGTTCGGCGACAGCTTCCTCTAACATTTGGACCGTATCGGGACATCTTCCGGTTGTTGTAGTCACCGCGTCCACTGCGAAAGTCAATCCTTCGAGCCGTTTAACGCTTACTGGTTCGGTGACCTCGGATTATCCGTACACTACCCGATGGGTGCAGACGCTGGGGAACCTTGTGCTTCCTACTGCAGACGTAAGCAACACGAGCGATGCCTTCACATTGCCGCTGACGAGCGCAAACAACGCAATTCGCAGTTTCAAGCTGACGCCGGGACTTACGTACACTTTCCGGCTTGTGGCTACTGACACAGGAGGCAACGCTGGCTTCGGTTCTGTGTCAGTGCTTGTGAACTCGCCACCAGCGTCTGGTACTTTTGTAGTGAGTCCTAGTTTGGGCTACGCGATGCAGGACGTGTTTACATTTACCTGCTCGCTCTGGAGTGACGATGCGAGCGACTATCCTCTGACTTACTCTTTCGGAGTGTTATCCAGTGCGACCTTCAACGTACTGCAGAACAATGCGACGGATTCCAACGCTTTGGTGGCACAGCTACGGAAAGCTATGACGCCGTTGGTGGTGAATCAACTCACGCCCTCCGTTACAACACAAATGTTCCCCCCTGAAAATATGGCGGACAGCGAAAACGTGACGATCCTCGCATTTATCAGCGATCGATTGGGTGCGATGGCGCTCGCTTACAACACCATCGAGGTGCTATTGCCTGAAGCAGCCAAGACGTCGCCCACCGTGTATGTTTCCAACATGTTTGATGCTACTGGGGTGCTCAAGTATAGCAGTGGGGCGTCCGAGGACGTGCATCAGGCGCTGGCTGCTGCATTGGTGCTGGAGAAAGCTTTCGGACCTTCTTCTTCTTCGTCATCGTCATCGTCATCGTCATCGTCATCGTCATCGTCATCGTCATCGTCATCATCATCGATTGGGTTGACAACAGGAACACGACGCCTTGCTAGTTGTCCGGATGGATTCATGGGAGTCAACTGCGCTACAGAGATTGTCATAGTCCAGAAAATAAACGCCTTGATCTTGGCGACGGTGTCGAATGCAGTTGGCTCCGTGGAAGCCAGTAGCTCGGAACTTGGACAGGAAGCTCGTGTGCTCGGCTCTATCATGCGGAGCACACCTGAGGCGCTGGGCCCCGCGGAGATCAGCGTTATAACTCAGCTCAGCAGCGGCATTGCGGGTAGTGCTCTAACGATTGACACTCCGAGTGACTTCCTCGATTCGACAAGTGGCATTCTGCTTGAAGTGATCGCAGGCCTTCTCGCGCTTGAAAGTACTACCAGTAGTGTGAATACGCGTCGACTAGGAGACACGAACACGACTTGCACAGAAACGACCAACGCTATTGGGGGGGAAGTGAACTGGAACAACGTGGTGCGCACGCTTCAATCGCTAGCGGCGCTAAGTAGTGACGGGTTTCTCGTTGATGAATCTCCCACAGTACTGGAAGCTAGTGGCGATGTACGCACAATTTCTTCAAAAGGCGATACTTTCACAGAATCGACGAGTGGAGTGTCGATGAATCTCACGACTACTTCAATAGCGTGTCTGGACCCGGGACTCTACCTGGATGCCATCTCACTGGTCAAGAGTCCGCACTCTGCGTGCAGTCTCAACGATTCCGAACCAATTTCTCGATTAACGGTGTTTTCCGCGCACTCACAGGCTGCAGTTGACAAGTCTGCTACTGTTACAGCGTACGCTTATGACGCTGGGGTTGTCATGCAGACGCTAGCTAGTACGAGCGCCTGTGTCAACAAAGCTTCCGAGTCGATGCGTCGCCTTGAGTCTGATGATACTGAGACTGAGAAGTGGGTCCCTCTGGTTGCTCTCACAATTCCACACGATCGTGAGCTATCACCCATCGAGCAGAGAAACTTCTCCACAACTTGTCAAACATGGGACGCTGAGGCTTCGAGTTGGGCTGTCGACGTGTGTTTCAAGGACGACAGCTCTAGTACGAGTAACTTCACAGTGTGCTATTGCACACAGATCGAGTCGGCTCTCGAGGTGCTGGTGACGCTGGAAGAGCGCTTGGACTTCTATGCGATGCAGCCCGATTTGTATCGAAATGATGAACCTTCCCTCGTTGTCAGCATCACGCTCGCTATTCTGGTTGGTGTGTTTGTGGTTGTCGCGAAGGTCGGTCAGAGCCTTGACGCGCGCGATGTTAAGCGCGAGAAGATCATGACGGTCAAGAGGCTCAATCGCGCCAAATGGAACGAATTGGAATCCCGGACGCAGATCCACAACGTGTTTGAGGATTTCGACGCGTACTACGTCGCCCAGAAGAAGAAACGATTGGAATCTCGCCCTTCCGAGGCACCGACGGCAGTGACAGACGTCGGGGAATCGTCAGCAGTATTATTTTCTTCGTCCGTCCGTGGTCAGCGAATGGAAGGACCAACCAGCCAACCTTTTGATACCAACGTACAGCTACCGGATGAAGCACGCACCCTGTTCGGCTCGTCAAACCTCATGGATAGACAGTACCGATGTGTGACTTTGCTGTTCCGAATGAGCAACTTAGCGCTGGCACTACTGGGGATTCTTCTGCTGCTTGCTGGAATTGAAGTGCAGTTTGTGCTTGGACGAACACCTGCCGAATTTGTGCTCTATCTGTACAGTGGACCGCTAGGAGCCACACTCATGGTGGGCGGAACAGTGTTGATGGCAGGAGGAATCGCCGGAGTTTTACTTGCCCGACGAGATGCATCAAATGCAGCTCGGACAGCGTACTTGACGTCTCTGGGGTTTGGCTTGCTGGCCCAATTCCTCGTCGTGATGTTCGCGTTTCACGTGCTGGAGAATTTTGCTGCCATGCCACACGATGTGGCACTGGCATTGCGCTCAAAATGGGATAATCTATCTATCGGTGACAAGACTCAGCTTCAAGCGTCGTACGGATGCTGTGGGTTCTTGTCCGTTAGTGAAGAAGTATCTTGTCCAGAAGAAGCACTTGATGCGGTACCTCCCCGAACATGCTCGGTGGTTCTCGGGGAACAAGCATCTTCGTTGTTTTCTAGTTCGTTTGTCTATGTGGAGACTGTGTTGTTCGTGGAGATCGCATGTGTTGCGCTTGCCAACTTTCTCGTTCGATGGCGCCAGATTCGATTAGTACAACTTGCTACCAGCGGACCCGCTGCCAATGCCGAGGCGACCATCGTTCGCTCGCTGGTATCCGCTGCGCTCTTGTGCTCATTGCCACCGCTATATGCATTCTTAGCCTGTGCTGCTGTTGGTGCGGTGATCTTCGGAGCTGATTTGATGGTACATTGGGGCACACTGGCTGATCCACTCGTGTCCGCGCTGTTTGGTGTCGAGGTCGGTGCGTTTATCATTTGTGGAGCAGTTGTATTCCTGCTCATTACGTTGTTGGCGTTGAATGCGTTGGGTAGACGAGATGTGCGAGCCCTTCGTTGGGTTCTCGGATTGTCCCTGGTCTTTTTGTTACTTACGGTAGCAGTACGAGCGTATATCGGACGTCTTCTTGGCGATTTCTACCTGGACCCAATGATCAGTAAAGCGATCGAGGCAAAGTATGTGGCGCTGCCGCGATCAACGACACTTTTACAAGTGGAGATGGAGTTGGAGTGTTGCGGCTTTAGTGATAGCACACAAGGGACTTGCGTGGTAGGAGCATCAGACACGGACATCCCTACTTGCCGTGAGCAGGTAGAGAATGCACTGATGCGCGCTTTATCCCTGGCATCGGATCGTCTCGCAGGGTTTGCAGTGGTGCAAGCTGTCGTATTTGTTTTGTTGGTTTGGTTGTTGTTGCGACTCCGACGCTTCTCAGGTCTGGCAGCAATTCAATCAGCCGATCATGTGGAACCCACAGTTCCGGAGCCACCAACGCTTTCTGAAAAGGTTTTTGCTAGTGGACTAGCACTGTTGAATGTGGGAGCTGCAGCGGCTGGTATTGGTATCTTTGGCCTGGGACTTGATGTGCTCTTCGAACTCAATGTGCTGCAAATATCGTATCTACTGCGTGTGTTTGACCGTCGTCTGGGCGTTTACTTGCTTATCTTTGGAGGTATGATGGAAACTTTCGCTGTGTGTGGTGGCATTGTAGCGTGGTTTGGGGCGCAAGGTAACCCACGACGGCCAAGAATAAAGGCTGCTAAGAAGTGGCTGCTGACTTGCTACTCGTTGGCGTGCATTGCTCTCTTCATAGCAGCGTTTACCTTGGCAGGAGTTGGGCACAAGCTGTCGGCGCACTTTACTCTTCCGAGTGGTGGGGATAACGCAACAACAGCCAGCGCAGTAGCAATCGATACCCGGATGAAGGATGTATGGAACTCAGCCCCGTCCACAACAAAATTGTTCGTGCAAAACACTCTGACGTGCTGTGGTTACGAGCGCGTTGAAACTGGAAACGGATCAGTGTCGTACACGCTGCAAGCTGAACAATTTGGTTGGCGGCGTCTCACCTCGACGAACACTTATGTCGTGTACAATTCAGGAAGAGACTTGGAAGCCCGGAAGACGCGTATGCTTACGGAAACCAAGGCAGAGTCAACACATTTGGATAGCAGCCCTCAATGCCCCACTGATGCTTCCGATGGTTGCGCTTCCCCTATGAAGCACTACGTCTCTCGAGTGGCTCGCATCGCATGGAAACTATGCAGCGGACTAGCTGGCTTTAGCGTTGCAGCATTGCTCTGCGCCAGCGGACTACATAGCAACAAAACGCGTGAGAGAAAATGGCATTCTGGTTGGCGACTTCGCGTTAAGCGGACGTCGTTGCTCGTCGCAGTTCTAGCAGGAACTTTAGCTGCGCTAGCTTGCTTTGTTGTGGGCTTGGATATCGCTGTCGGCTGGACGCTTTTCAGTTCCAGTGCTTTGCAAATGGTGTTTGCTCGGTCCATGGGCATATCACTGATGGTGTATGCGGTGCTTACGCTATTCACTCACGCGTACTCGATTCGTGCAGCTCACCAATTTAGTGTGCATCAACTGTTCTTGCAGTGCGTAGCACGACTTGTACTTTCCGCACTACTGTTCGCAGCAGTAGGGCTTACAGCCCACCTTTCGCACTACTCCTCGTCATCGGATGAAAGCTGGCATGCACAACTGACGGATTTCCTGGATGATCAATGGAATTTCTTGACGCCTTCAACGCAGAATACGATAGCGCTAGATTTTTCCTGTTGCGGCTTTAACGACCCCGTACTCATTGTTGGCAAAGGAGTCGTGTTTGATCGTCCAGCCCTCGGCTATCCAAGCTGCTCACTGGCAATATCACGTGGCTGCAAGGGTCCTCTGATCACGGGAGTTGAGTCATCTTTTGCGTGGTTGTTTGCGTTCCTTCTAGCGCTTGCACTCTTGGAAATTGTACTTCTTGTGTTTGGAGCGCTCATGTTACACGACGTCCGGAACTACGAAGCCGAGGCATGGTTTATTCTCGAGAGTCGACTGCGGTACGTGGCGGGTAGTTTCCGTCGCGATTTCCGACGATACCACGTACTGGTTTCAGTTGGTGCAAGGTTCGATGCACGGCTCACTCGAGCCCAGCGTGCTGTTAGTGTGCTCTGCGCATGGTCTACTTCGCTAGCAGTATATGCTGGCTACTTCACCACAAAAGGGTGTTATCGGACGTCACTGAAGTCATGCGAGCAACCTGGTGTGGGAGTAGTACTTGGCCTTGGGCTAGTTTACGGTGGTGCGATCGGTCTTGCAGCACAGATTGTCATCATTGCGCTGTTCGAACATGTTCGCCACCGTGCTGATGACGAAACACAGGAGGTTGCCACTGCTCGACAACGAAAGGAGAAAGTTCTGCTGTTCCGAGCTCCATGGTTCCGGCGACGCCGAACTGACAGTCACGATTCACCCAAGATAACGGAGCAATCGGGTATTTCCAACGATGATTCAACCCTGGAAGCCACGCAGACTACAACCGAGGAGCGCTGGTTCGTTTGGCTGACACGCTTTGTGGCTTTGACGTTCCAGACGTGTGGTGTAGTCCTGTTCCTTGGAGGTTGCGCACTCGCGACGCTGCTCGGATTACTTCGACTAGGGTACAACAACTCTCTCTACGGAGTACCGCTTGACGAGGATGCCTTTGAGCTGCTTGGCGTTGCTGCCGGGATCATTGTTGTCGCCTTGATCGCCGCACTGGCGAACGATCTTCGGGAACAGCAGATGAAGCGATCGCACCGTCGGAAGGCGACTCCAGTGATTGTGACGCTGTTGATAGTGTCGATAGCTGCTGTATTAGCCCTTGGCGCCGTTCTCCTTGCCGTATTCATGATCCACGAGGTAGTGCAAGATGATGCCAGCGCATTGAATAGCTGGAGTGTACGAACTACAGGCTTTAGCGTCGTCGAACGTCTCGAGATTGCGTGGAAAGAAGTGCTCACGGGTTACGCGAGGGATACTATTCAGCAGGAGCTACAATGTTGTGGATTTTGGAGCGCTACCGACGCGCCGTTCGAGCCGTGCCCTGAAGGTAATCCCGTCGAAGTCACGTATCAAGCTGTGAGCGTCAGCGGCACAGTCACGACCGAAACAAAACATGAATTCACGACGTTACCAGGGTGTCGCGCTGGCATGCTGGCTCGCTTCCATACCGGTGCGGATGTCGCGACGTACTGCGCTTTAGCTGCAGCCGGACTGCTGTTCATTATGGCGGTCACAGCTCTTTTCCTAGCTCGCGAGTTAGCCATTTCGAAAGACTCCAAACTCAAGTTACGTGTGCCAGACTCTGGAGCTAACGAGGATGAGGTACAACGAGATGTGCGCGAGACGTTTGAGACAGTTGTTGGCCTCAAAATTGCGGCACCAGCTCGTGGAAAACTGCGCTCGCAGTTACTGGCCTCGAGTCTTGAAAGTGTTGCACCCTCAGTAGCAAGTGAGCTGGCGTCAGCACCACTGAAGCATGAGCAGGTATTGCTTTCTACTTCCGATCAGGCTCAGCTTGATGAGAACGGAAACAATGGGCCGAGTGTTGATGCTGGTGACGACAGCTCTGACGTTCCGTACCCGGCATCCGTAGTGTACGTGGTGTTCGCGATATGTCTTGTGTGGTTGGTGATCATGGCATACTTGGTGTCGATCAGCGCGATGGACCTTGGTTTGGTCACGTCTTGGCGCTGCGTGCTTGCCTGGGCAGTGGGTGTGGTGCTTCAGGAGTTGGTGGTGGAGCCCCTTGTGATCCTCGCATCCATTGTAGCTCGTACGCTTCGTGACTGGTGGTCGCGCACTCTTCTTGCCAGAATCATCCGACGCGGGCGCGCTTTACTACGCATTGGTCCTCAAGATGCTAAAGCATTAGAAAATGAGCATTTAGGCAAGTCCCTTTCGCTCTACGATCGTCTCCGTTACGCTGCAGCTGTTCGTATTCAGCGTCGTTTGCTTACACGAGTTACCCGGGCACGCTACCTACGTCAACGTCGATCGTACAGGCAGGAGCAACACCGCTTACGGGCTGTACAGAGGCGCGAGACCCTACGCGAGACGCTAAAGAATTTCAGTGATGAAGAGATTGAGGCGTTCAGGTTGTTGTTCGCGTCCGCAGATGCAGCTCAGCTCGGTTTGGTCTCGTATACGGCCATCGCACAGGCTGTCTATGAGTTGGGTGTGCGTGTGCCAGCCACAAAAGTCCACGAGCTGCTTCAAGAGTTTGATCCGGCGTATGCAGACCTCGTGGACTTTGAACACTTTTTGTATGGCATGCACTGCGTTCGTCTGTACCATCAACAGCTACAGGCGCCAGTTGCAGAGGCTACAGCACGACCAACAACAGCTCAACGGATCGACGGCGAAAAGTTTGTGAGTTCGTCCGATCGATTCGGAGTTCGTGCAGACCCCCGAGCTGAGCTGCTGGTCAAGCGGCAGAACTTACTGCGCGAGCTGCGAGACCGTCGCGAGTCGCTCGCACACAAATTGTTGCGCAAGGTTAACGGGAAGCTGTCGCCACTGATGCGCGGTAAGAGCACGAGGGCTACCACGATCGATGAAGCGTGTGAAGAACTGTCGCCAGGCGATGAAGAAGCTGCAGCGGGTGAAGGCTCAACACAGTCGCAGCCTACCGGCACGTACGTGTTCTGGCAGAACCGGAAGCTGTCGCCCAAGAAGCGCGCGCTCGAGTCTGTATTGAAGAAAAAGCATCGGGAGCGACTGCAGTCGGAGAAGCGTCAAGGAGAGAAACCAGGAGACGATAACGACGGCGTTCAAAAGATCGTCAGACCAGCGGTGACGGCAGATGCAACTTCTCGACCGAAGACGTCGATGTCCCCCACAAAGCGAGCACTGAAGAGTCTGGCCAGCAAGAGGAACATCGCGTCTCGTGGAAACGCACCCAAGACAACGAATGCGCCGCCGCCAGCACCCACACCAGCCATGTCAGTTGATGGAGAGGAAAAGGCAACAACCGCTGAAGCGACTTTAGCCGGAGACAGTGGAAAGGTGGCACCGATCGATCTCGAGGGCATCGACAGAGGTGACGTGGTCGAGAACAGAGCAGCGACTGCAGCTTCCGACTCGACCGAGCCCAAGCCAGTCGAAGCTGCTGCCAAGTCCGTGGAGGAGGCCAAGCCCTTCGGTGCCTACATGCTGCTCACCAAGCAGCCACCTCCGTTCCGACCTCAGAAACTGCAGTCAACGGGTGACAGTAGTGAAGCGACAATTGCCGACGATATCGAAGCCACACCGCGTCCAGCAATACCGGGGAAACCTAAGGCGAGTGGTGCCCAAACTGCGCTGGAGAAGGCGCTGCTCAAGAAGAAGAAAGGTGTTGAAACGTAGCGCGTATATAGGACTTTGTATGGGATTGTAGGAAAATGAGCGGCCAATTCACCAACATTGTCAGTGGCGTTCAACTGTTGACTTGCATCTGTATAGCACAGCAGGAAGTCGTAGCAAAGGAGGTGGAAGCAGGAGTAACAAGTGTTGAGTTGCTTCCTGGTGCTGTGTCCTCTACCTGGCTACGCAACAGAAGATGTCCAGCTTATAGTACTTCTTCACGAAAGCGTACCGCATTACAGGATTGGCATCGAATCGGTGGCCAAGGCTCGTGGGAGCTGCTCATGGATTGCTCTCGTTCCACAAGTTGCAGTCTCCTACTCAGGCGACTGCCAGCGGTCATGGCGCAGGCTTCGCCTCGCAAGGGGCGGGGCAAGGCGGCTGGAAAGGCAAAGCCAGCGTCCAAGAAGAAGTTCGCGAGGACGTCTGGAGACAAGAAACGCAAGGGCATCGACGGAGAAAGCAAGAAGAACAAGAAGCAGTGACTCGCGCAAGACGGACGCGTCCTCGAAGGTCCTGACGTGTGGTTCCGTCAGGAAGTTGCAGACGGCCTCTGGACTCCTGGCGACGTTCGGGACAGCGCAGCGGTGCCTGCGATCTACAAGCCTCTCCAGGATTCGTGGTTCCGAGTGACGCACTGTGTGGACGCCGACCCACCAGACTGGGACCCAAAGATCACTGACTTCGTGGTTGAACCACCCAAGCCGCGCAAGAAGAAAGCGCAAAAGCTTAAAGAAGTGAAGGCCCCTGTGTTGCTACCACCTATCACGAGCTGTACGAAGGTGGCGATGAAGCCGTCATCGGAGCAAAAGGCGAAGCTGGACCAAACGTTCGCAACTCGCCGTGCTGTCTTCAACAAGCTTGTCGCCGCCTCCAAGGAAGAATGTGCTATACGTCTGGCTCAAGGATGCATCAAGCCCAAGGCGCTGGCGCAGCTGTACCGTCCAATGTCGACGAAGGAAGGCGTTCGACAACACTTCCGAAACAAGAAGAAGCTGGCCTCGCATCTTCAGTGCAATTCGGATGCATTCGTTGGAGCCTTTGACGACTTCCAGGATGCTGTCGTCTCGTCCGCCGCGCTGTTTGACGCTCTGAAGGAGAAGGGGAAGAAGACGACATTCCCAGATATTGGCTTTAAGAGTGTATTCGCGCGCTCAGACGCAATGGCGCTGTGGACAGACCGCGGGTTCTTCGTGTCCAAGGATCGCACATCAGTTCGCTTCCACGAGAAGTTCATGGGCAAGCAATGGATCGAGCTGTCCGAGCCTCTGCCTGAGGTCACCACAATGGTGCGACTAGTGCGCACCCGTGAGGGGGGCTTCTACTTGTGCGTGCCCACCTGCAAGAACTTTGCGCCTACGCTGAGCACTCGCACGGGTGCTATTGACCCAGGAGTGCGATGCTTCATCACATTCTACGATCCCAGCGGCCGAGTATTCAGCATCGCGGACCCCGACGAGAAGATACTCACGCGACTCAAGATTGCAGACGCACTACGGCGTGAGGTGGCTCAGCTCGAGAATGACCTTACAGATCCACCATATCGGGGCAAGAAGAAGACGGCGGCAGAATGTGTCGCTACCACTGAACTGCAGCGGAACAAGCGGCGGCGTCAGCGCCTGTGTCTGCAGATCCGTCAGATTCTCGGCAAGATGACACGCATGGTGCACGATATGCACCAGAAAGTCTCAAAGTGGCTGTCGCTGAACTACCACGAGGTGCTGCTGCCAACGTTCGAGACCCAGCAGATGGCCGCTCGATATGTCCGAGAAGAGCGTCTGGAACTCACGCCTGAAAGCTTTCTCGCTCCAGATGAAGAACTCGTGCTTCGGGGACGAAAGCGGAAGCTGCGTCGCCCGGCTGTCCGCGCCATGATGACGCTGGCGCACTACAAGTTCAAGAAGATGCTGGAGTACAAGATGCAGCGAACGAGCGGTCGAATGGTGGAAGTGCACGAAGAGTACACGTCCAAGACCTGCTCAGGCTGTGGCCGCATCGACAAGAAACTCGGCGCCAACAAGGTCTACGGGTGCAAGCACTGCCACCTGGTCCAAGATCGAGATGTTAACGCAGCACGGAACATCTTCCACAAGAACGTGGGTGCGTCCGTACTGCGCGACCATTTCACCGGTGTTCCTGCATCGGGGAGTCCTGCTGGCTCTGCGCTGGCGTAATAGGCCCAACGAACAGCTTAGGACGGAGGCCGTGATGCTGTTCGGGTAGCCACGGACATCTAGAGGCAACTACGTTAGGAGAGAGCCAAGAGCAGACCGAAGGTGTAGTTGAAGTTGTCTGTTGCTCGGATGTTGCTCTACTACTTACGTAAAGGGTACTGTGTACCGCACCACACCATTTTCCACACCAAATAAAAAGCGAAAGAGGCATCATTTCATCAAGACTCCTTCATCCGAGCGAGCGTCCGTCGCGTACTGAGGCCTCAGCCGCGGGTCCATGCGCCGCAATGTCGTTTGCTGCTGATCCCGTCGCCTCCGCGTCCCCTGCAGACGACGGCCTGGTTTTCCTGCCTCAAGCGTCTTCAGCTCTGGAGCTTCTGTGTGTGGCTTTGTACCTCAGTCTGGCGCTCGTGGCCGCCTGCCGGGCGCTCTCTCTGCTCTCCAACAGCAACAGCAGCAGCAGCCAATCGCAACTCTCGACCTCTGCCTTCCACCGCCTCCACCGCAGCACTTTCCAGCGCCTCATGGTCCTTTTCGCCCTCACTCGAGCCGCCTCCTTCGTCCTGAGCCAGGGCGTCGCTCGCAATCTGGCCAATCGCGCCGCTCTGTGCCTCTTCTTCAGCCTCGTGCTCTTCCAAACCTTCTTCTGGATCGACATCGCCAACCCCAAAGTCTCGAGACGCTCCAGACGCATCTGGGTGGCCTTCATCGTGGCCAACGGAGCCTTCTACGCCACGGTGCTGGGTCTCTCCGTGCTGCACGAGGCCAAAGTGGCCGAAGCCAAACACGCCAATGCTCAACTGAACCGCTCCACGCTCTGGACAGGCGTGATGCCGGTGCTCTTCATCGCCACCGGCAGCTTCGTGAGCTCTCTGGGGCTACTCTACTCCACCTGGAAGATGCGCCTACGTGTGGCGCGTGTTTTGAGACCCTCGGGCGACGGACTGAGACGAAGACTGGACGAACGCGTGGAGAAGAAGCTCACACGCGCACTGCGCTTCACGATGGTCGTCATGGGCGCGTGTGCCGTCCTCTTCCTACTGCGCACCATCATTTACATCCAGCGGCCGTTTTCGCACCAAGGCTGTGGAGATATCCACAGTGCGGATGTGTGTGTCATCGTGGGGTATGCAGTTCCGGAGATTGTGCCTTGTGCACTGTTCCTCGTGCTCATGTGGGAGGTGGAACCTACGTTGGAGATCCCGTCAAGACGCAGTTTGAGTTACAATAATGGGCGAGTCACATCCGAGACGACACCGTTGTTGGAGTATGAAGACAAACCACCTCGACCGTTGTTAGTGGCGACTAAGAGATACTCTGACGGAATCGGCGCAGCGAACCCGAACTCTCCGACTGGTTTGCAGGGAGGCTATTTAACGGCTGGACGCCGACCGAGTCCGCTGTCGTTGGGTCTTGGAAACGGCGTCTTGGAGCGGGCGAGACGACGACTGGAGCTTGTGGTGCGACAACATTTGGGCGGAGGAGATAAGGAACAGCAGCCACTCGACAGGTCATCTAGACTCGACTCCACCCGCAGCGCAGGTTTACCGTCACCGGCTGAGTATGAACGACAGGCACAACAGGTAACGTTCTTTGACGGATCTTGGGACGGCGACTCGAAATGGTCAGCGCGGACTGTGTCGCCGACGTTAAGCGCGTGGTTTTCTTTTCAGTGCTTTAATTTGACGCTGCCGTCCAAGTCATTGGTGAATTCGTCGTCGTTCGTTGTTCTGCACCTGATGAATGCGGAGACGGGTGTGGTGCTGGCTGAAGTTGGTCGGACTGAGGTCTCGCATTCACAGGACCCGTGCTTTCATATGATGTTGTCCGTTGAAATGCGTCAACAGGATCTGCTTCGCGCCTCAGTGTATTCGGTTCGAAATCCGAACACGCTAGAAGACCTAAATAGCCAATGGCTTGTTGGCGACCCGCTTGTGCCCCTCTCATCATTTATGATGGGGCCAGCTCCAGCTTTCGGTCGGGCCTCTATTTTCTCGTTGTATTCTCCGTTATCTCGGACACGATCGTCGGGTGAAATTGTTATCCGCTGCGAAGCGGAGGTGAAGGGTTTGCATGCTGGAATGTCTACTGATGGACTTGAACGCATCACTCGGTCATTCATGTATATCGGAAGTAAAAGTACTGACTCCGAGGATCCTTCGCCCCGTGACAACTCAGCGTATTCCGAGATAGCTCAGCAGATGATCAACTTGGCGTCTACCTCCCAACGTACGCATGGCAAAATGCTGGTCGAAGAAGAGCTCATCGAGAGTGTGTATACATGGGAGGTACCTTATCAACTGCTTCAGCTGATACTGTCAGACTTGCTCGTGAAACTCGATTGCCTCAAACGTGAAATTGCGCTTGAGGACGAGGATGAAAGTTCGTCATCAACACCCTCCAGCCAGCTATCAACGCCAAGTGTTGGCGGCTATTCTGTGCCGTCAGTGCTTCCTGCCACTCCCAGAGCGCTTGGTACCGTTCAGGAAAATGATATGACGTACACGACACAGGCGTCAGACGCCGATGACTCGGAGTCGTTGCCATCGGCTGCGTCTGGGCTGAGCTCCTCTCTGCAACCAGAGACTCGAGTTAGACCGGCAACCAGCATTGGAATGCTCTCAGAGATGATCATTCAGATCCAAGATGATGTGATGGAGCGCAAAAAACGCAAGTGGCGTTTGGATCTTGTCAAGACAATGAAGCAGTATGTATCCGAAGTGGAAGACTCAATTTTACGATATGGAGCCACGCAACATGAGGGGCTCACATTTAAGCCAAGCACTATGAAAGCGGACGCTAATCTTCGTTTTCTGGCGTTAAATCTTCATCAACAGTTGATGACTGTGGGAAATGCAGCTCCAACATCAGAAAAAGATGTCCAATATGGAGACCAAACTAGCGCGGCGCGTTATGCACGCCTTGTGAATTCGTTTGTGGAAACTATGATGTCATCACCCTTGAACCTGTCGAGAGAGTCCAGCGTACGTGGACAGCAAGCTGATCTCGATTCCGTTCAGTTCATAGATGACGATATTAACGACGAGAAAGAAGTCGTACCAGCGCCCTCATCCGAAGAATCGCCACTCGAGCCTGTGGAGGCACTTCGTCGGCGAGTGATTTCATTTGATTCAGCGGAGACTATTGTCAACCAGGGAGCTGCGGGCCAGGGTATTTCCGTTCCTTCTGAGCAGCGGAAGCTGGCAGAAACCATTGTTGCGATGGGGATCACCGAAGAAGAGTTCCAGAGCATCTACGGTCTAGATGATAACGTTGATTCTTCTGATGCAGTCGACGTTATCGGCGATATTTTCTCAAGCGGTTTAGATGGCGACGAGACGAAACGTGCAATTCCAAGCAATGGAGGCTACTCCTCGTCACAGAGCTCAATCTCCCCTGCGGAATTGAAGAAAGCAGCGATGACGATTGATACGAATGCAAGACCCCACGCTCCCTTTTACAAGCACCGAATGTATGGTACAACGACTGTTGGTGCCTTTGCGGCACACGTGTATGGGTTTAAGAGCGGCGGCGTGCGTCAGATGCGTGAAGAGTTGGAAAAACTGAATAGACGTTCGCTGAAAGAAGCACAAGCAAGTTCCGATCTGACAATGGACGCTTTGGAGCGTAAGTACATCGAGCTCCAATGGGACGTGGAGCGTCGTCTTGAGGTAGCGTTCTGCCAGGCGATGAGCGCATTGGTCACGTGTTTTCAACAAACGCTTTACGTGCACACGCACGACCACCGGGATTTCGGGCCATATCCTCTAAAGGCCTGCGGTATCGACTATTTAGAATTGCTTACGAGGGTTGGCTTCTTGTTTTCGGTTGAAAGCTTGCTGTCTACGTACGGCAACGAACTGGGAATGCTCGGCGACACAGAAGCAGCAGTCAAGGAGCTTGGACGGGTTCATATCAAGTTACGGCCTGTGAAGTCGCCGCGTGCTGCAGCTTTCCGTGTCTCCATCACTTCCGGTCCATCAGGTATCGTGATCGAGCTCCCTATCATTACACGTCGCGCAAGTGACTTTCCTGATCGTAGCATGCACCGAGTTCCAGGGCAAGACGCTGTGTCAGGAGCTATTTACTTGTCGCTGTCAACTCCTGAGCAGAAGATGCGTGCGAAGTTTTTGTTTCAGAAGCCCATTCGAGTAGTACCTGTGATATTCTCGCAGGGCATGAACGAGATGCAGACAGTTGCGAACACCGTCGGGACAGCCTCGCTTCAGAAGGAAATCAATGTTGAGAACGTGGTTGTGTTGGAGGCGTATGTCAACATGTTCGCCGAATGGGTCTCCAAAAAGAAGTGCCGAGATGACACCTCGGGTCCTATTTGCGATGCTGAGGACCTCGATCGGATTCAAACATCGCTCACAGCGCTCAAGGCCAACATACAACTCTCAGGGCGATCCAAGCGCATGGCCATTTTAAGTTTGTCTTCATCTATTGCGCGTTCTGTGGGTGGAGGCCGTGTTTCGATGTGCAAATCAGCCAAGGACCGAACTTCGATGTCGATCACGCTGGAAGAAGCGAACTTGCTTGTCCGTTCACACGGACTTCTTGCCGATGATGGAGAGGCATTTACCAACCTACTCCGCACGCACGGTGTGCGCCGCGAGAACGCGCGGAAAAACATCGGCAAAGCACAGTATTGTTTCAGTGCGCTGCAGAACTATATGTTGCCACAAGATTACCAGTGTCCACCAGGTACAGGAGGTGGAGGCCGAGCATATTCGTAGAACGGTAAACTGGTGACAGTGCACCTGGAACGAATTCATCGGACTATTATTGCGATTTTCTGTTAAACTAGACGAAAACGCTACGTTACGAACGAGTACGGATGAGACGAGGACACTATTCAGTGGTGCAAGGTCAGGATGTCTTGCATTGACATGGTGCGAGGGTGAGCGCGCAGTTGTTGTGGCTGATGAGCACGGCTCTTGTGGGTGGACTCCATTGAAGGGGTGTCATTTTTGAAGCTGGTGAGAATAGAGGCGTCGACAAGAAGGTTCAGAGAGGGTATGGGTGAAGACACCGGTCTGCTTGCAGTGGTAACTTGCGTGGAGATGCTCGGTGCAGTCCAGGAGCTGCCCTTCAGACATGGGTTCATAGAAAACGCGGCAGTTGCTTCTTTGCTTGGGCTGACACGCTGCACGTCGAGGTCGAAGCTGTGCCCCGTCGGTGGAGGTGTCAACAAAGGTGCCGCTCGAGAGAAGGGTGGCAGGAAGGATGCCGTCGTCTGCGCTACCGTCGATGCGTTGGTCATGAATTCGCTCTCGTCCGATTCGGACATGCGTTCGTCGTCGGAAACGGTTGTGGTGGCGTTGGAGAGCGTTGGGGAGGAGCACCACGAACTTCTACGCACATCGGATATTTTCGATTGCACCGATGCATGCACGGGTAAGCCGAGCTGAGGCATCTTGACTTGCAACAGGCGTTTGGCACTGGCGCCGCGAAGACTTGGAGCGTTGGGGTGAAGCACTGTCGTGGGCAACGATTCGCCTTCCTTCTCAAGCTTGCGTCGCAGGTTTTCCATGGCCTCTTGGCGGATCCGGTCGACGTTCTTCTCGCTTCGGAAGCCCAGGTACGGCCAGCGTCGGATCCCAAGTGAGCGGCACACACGGATGAGTGTTCGGCTGCTGATACCGAGGTCTTCGGCGGCCTTTTTGGCCGTGAATGTGAACAGCTCAGCCAGCACGTCGAATGACAGGGTCTTGATGCCGTGCCTTGTGTGGACGCGAACAACGTACGACGCGTAGGACGCCGCCAGTGAGTTTGTGTGGCGTGACACGCTTGACAGGGATGGGAATGCTGCCGCTGGAGGGGTGACCGTGTGCACGGAAGGTAAGGGGCTAGCCATTGCGGATGGGTGTTGGCAGACTCGGGACTGTGGTTGAGTGGGTGTATATGCTCGGTAAGTGACGACCGAGAGCTGGGCTACCGAGAACGAGCGTCGCTGTTGGGCCGGCGTTGTCTTGGTTGTGATCTGCCACGCAAAATGGATAGTGAGGCCACTTGGCCAGGGGCTAAGAACAGCGACATGCATTTGGGGAAAGACCCGGTGGAGGAAGAACTACTACGCCGCTCGTGGCCGGCATTGCGGCGAGCGCCGTAACTGCTCGACCCAGTCTTCCACCCTTTCGTCTTTCCGTCGCCACGCTGGTTAGTCCTGCAAACTGTGCCGAAGATGACCCACGTTCTTCGACGGAACTCGCGCGGAAGTCCGGCGCCTTGTCGTCGCACTGAAATGGGGCTCGAAAGCAGACGCGGTCTAGTTTGCGTTGGGGAAGGGATCTGCCTCAAGTCGCTGAATGGACACGGTGCTCTGAACTTGGCGCTAGCCAGTTGTTGTAGTTACGTCCCACGGCTCGACTACCGAAAGGACACTTTGGCGAGTCCACTTTGAGAGCAAGCGACTGATTGCTGTGGGATAAGTAGCCGACACCACGGCGCTTGACCAACATTTGCTGAGCGATATGCTTGCCTACAATCGCACGGTACTGTCAAAGAAGCATGGTAGCAAAAACCGTCGCCACCAAATGCCAAATGGAACAGGGGACATTAGCCTACGCAGAGCTTCTGCTATTAGAACAAGTAGGCATACCTAATGGGAATGCAGAAGAAAGCTCTTGAATACGTCGAACAACACGCGTCGTTCGCCAAGCTACGATCGAGGAGAAATCAACAAGCCTCTATAACGCCAACTCGCTCTTCCCTGGGCTAACAAGAAACCGCTATCGCTAGCGCCGTCCTCGACTCGGTCGTCACTGACACTTGACTATCAACCCGGTGCTCAATACAGACACGGGAAATGGCGGGTATACAGAAACAGCTCGATTGTCGCCCGCTGTCGACACTAGAAAAGTCCGCCGTGACTTGTTCCCGCTCTCACGGAAACACTCCAGCAAGCTGTCGCCGCCAACTTAGTCCCACGCAAAAGCTGCCAAACCCACACGTTGTCCGGTTGTTAGTTCGCTCCGCTGGCCACGATATGACAAGGCGTCATGACACGTTGTCCGCCGCTCTTGACCCCGTACAGGCTCGAAATCATCGGCGAAATGAGGCTCTCCATGGCGTCAACTTGTACTCTCGTCGGCGTCGCAACCTTTTGTTGAGCATAGACTCAAATCTCTTACTGCCCCTTGATTGACTCTTCCAGCCCTCGTGGTCCTCTGCTTGGTCTTCGGGGAAGGGCTGTCCCCTGTTGCAGCCGTTCGTGGAGGATTGCCGTTCAGCGTGAGCGTTCGATTGAGGCGCTACCAGCAACCTTGCGTAGATAATTTGGTGGTCGACGAACGAATACCCGACGAGCAGAATCCTTCGCGAAAGCGCACAACAGAGCTACGCAATCTGCTCTACATATCCTTTCATAGGATTCTTATGCCGAGGCAGCTCTGTGGCGATCCTGACAGCTGCACCTTGACTAGGAGAAACTGAAACAAAAATGCCATCAACGACTCCGAGTCGAAATTGTAATCGCGTACGCGTTGTTTTCTGGCCCAAAGCGTTCAGCCTTCCTGATGCATGGGAAGACAGTGGACCATGCGTTTCCTCCTGTGTCCAAGTTGGAACAAATGAGGTGGCACGTCCGGGGGGCCGAAGCTTGCGACTTCGAGTTGCCTTCACAACCATTAGCGCATGCTCCCTGTACTAATGGTGAGTCAAGGGGGTTTTGACGAACGTTAGCGTTGTCCTGCATGATACACGACACGAACTGATAGAGAAAAATCAGCTCCCGCTGGGTAGTACGGGAACTCAAGGAGTCGCCGTTCATAACGTCAGCACTTGATGGGCGCTCTCAAGCTGACGCCAGTTGAGGATGATGCAACCTTGACTTAGGGTCAAGCGGATTTGACCCAAGGTCGGGGGAGGGTAGTCCGACACCCTTCGAAGTCGGCCATGGACGGAGACAACTGACAGCCGGCAAATATGTCCACCATCAGCTGGAATGAATCCGTACTGTATTCGACAGCCCATCGACCGCAACCATGTTTCGCCACTTTCGATGTGTTGGCGATGCTCGGCCATCTCGTTCTGTTTGCAACTCCATCATCGGTGCCCCGCCATCCAGCTAATTGCATGTAGCGAAACGATTCTGAAGTTAGTCAGTGTGTCTGGGACTATCTGCAGCGTCAGTGAGAGAAGCGTCATCTCTCACTCTCCATCCTTTTATTACTCGTACACTTGCTGCTTCTATTAGAGAGTCCCCAGTCCGACGCCTTCGAAGCCTCCTCCCGAGATCTCCATGGCCTCCGCTGCCGCCGATTCGTCGAGTGCCCGACGAATGCCAGCAGCAGCTGCCGAGCTTTTCTGCTTCTTGAGCTTGGGTGACTTGGTCGGTCGGGTCACGTTCTATCACGATCAAAATCCAATAAAATAGAAACCATGAAGTTAGTAGGATAAAATAAATAAATGGCGTCTCGAGATATATAGCCCTCCGTACAATGCTCACGCCCATCGTCTTGCAGAGCACCTCCGCCTCCGCCCACTTGAGAACGCCATACTCGAGACACCACTTCTGGGCCATGCGACTGTCGGGTCGCTGCTGCAACAGACTCTCGTAGAACACGCGGTCCGCGAAGCCCTAACAGAGAGGAATAATAATAAATCATTTAGACGCCTTACTTGTAGGAATAGCGCTGCGTTCTAGCACCAGTTGGGGGAAATACACGTACGGGCGACGGCGTCGGGTGCTTCTGGCCAGGCTTACGGTTGGCCTCCTGCTCCTTGGACCATTCCTCCTCCTCAATCATCCTTCTTTGGTCGATGTTGCTTTTTCCTGTGGTTATTATATATCGATTATGTTTTTGCAAAGGTAAACCCGTCTAAAGCTCGCTAGAGAACGTTCAGATATTAGGCTGAATTAGTATATAAGGGTTGTACATCGCATTTCTATCGGTAGAAAAATGCTCCCAAAAGGCGCTGTATCACGAATGAAGGCAGCACTGCAGCTGTCGACGACTGGTGCCACCTTGAAGACGAAAGTCTTCATCTTGGTCTGCTCTTCCTCGAGCAGAGCTCTCTTGCTGAGTCTCTGGGCCACATTCTGACTGGTGGGTGCGCGACGACGGCCGGATGGAGACTGCAGTGAGCGCTTGGCAGCCTGCGGCGATGGTATCGCCACGGCAACGAGGTCACTCAGCAAGTTGGGATCGTGGATGGCGCGGGGCGTGCAGCTTCCGTCGCGGGAATCCGGATCGGATGCTCTGGGCTAGGGCGCTCGGAGGCGTGGTTTATTATGGTGAGGATGGTGGCGATGGAGATCACTAAAGAAGCGACTTCTAACTGATAGGATGTGTTTGTGTATGCGCGATGGCGTCAAAAGTTGTTCGCCTACGTCGACATGTGGTGCTAGAACGGATCGCACCGGGGATTCCATCTGAAGACGGACTTCTTGTTGCGCGCGACTCGTACACGTACGTGGCGCTGTCACTGCTGTGGTTGCTGCGTCTGGATGGGGTGGCCAGGCCGGAGACGCTGGTCTCACTGGATGAGGAAACTCGAGCGTCGCTAGAGTCCATGATGATGGTTTTGACTAACGGGCAATTGCCATCGCACACAATCATCACGACCGATCAGTGAGCGTCGCTAACAAGGTAGACATTCGCGAGTTCTGGTTTGCTAAATGGCTAAATTGTGTTTGCAGCTCAGACTTCTGGGAGATTCTGCCGACGGCATTGGCGCGTCCGGTCGTACCTGTACAAACGCAGTGGATTGTATATCGCCCCCTGCATGATGCCGCGCTGGACGATATGGTGTTCTCAATCCGCAGCGCACCCGACAGGCGCTTGATAGCGGTGAGTTGGTTGATTGCTTCTTAGCGTAATACGAGTCTTACAAATTTGCTCTGGCGGATTGTGCAGGACAAAAAGTGCTACGGGCTCCTTCGCGAGATGCTGCTGCGTCCGAATGCAGAAGGCAATGCGGCGCAGTTGGTCGGACTCGTGGCAGATCAGCGCTGTAATAGCGAGCACAAGCGCGCGGACGTGACGTTCCTCGGCCAGCCCACACATCTCGCAACGGGTGCGGCGAGACTGCATGTGGAAACAGGAGCAACGCTTTGGTTTGCCGCAATGTTGCACAACAAGCGCTACTACGAGTCAGCCAAACTGAGGGAGAATCCTTTCCGCCTCCGTACTGCGGCCGGTACGGCTCACGTTGCCAACCTATCCTGTTCACCTTCCACATTCACGTGCTCGTGAAATGCAGGTCCCAGCGAATGCCTGAACGTCGTCGACTGCGACCAACTCAAAGGGCGACGCGACCGCAATCATGCAGACATACGCATCGATGCTGGTGGAGGTGGTGCGCGATAACCCGGATCAGTATCTCTGGATGCACAGGTAAGATAACTTCAACTTCATCAACCAATCAGAATCGATCAAGAGCTGCTGCTCATACACATCACTTTTGCTCTAATGTGTCCTCTCCTGATGCATGCAGCTCCGGCGTCTCAACTCGCTCCAACGGCGTTCGTATCGCCCATGAAAGCTTGGTCACCAGCGTTCCCAATCTAAACTGCAGTCCTTGCAGTGCGTGTGGTGACTCCTGCAGCCGCTGCAACGTCGCATCCTATTGCTGCTCACAGACAGCACCAGATTTGATCCGCCAGCCTGTGCAGCACTGGTGCGAGATTCGCCGCGTTCGAGCTGTAGCGACGCGACCACGGCGTCTTCGGTGTGCATGAATTTTGTCAGATGCTGCTCTTCCGGCTTCTGGAAGAGCGCGCGCGCGTTAAAGTACAAGCCGATCCTGACTACGAGGGTGAAGAGCACGAGCGATAACGGTGTGTAATTGATGATGCTGTTGGGGTACATGGAGTCGGAGACCCTGCGGAGGGCGAGGAAGGGTTTGAACGCGACGGACGCATAGATCTACCCCGGGGTGATGGCACGCTCAGGCGCTGAGATTGCGCTGCTGATGAAGCCTTCCAGGAGACGCTCGGCAAGGCCCTGATGGAGGTCTTGAGCGTTGGCCTGCGTGGCAACCTAAAAAGGAAGGTGATCTTGACCACTTTGTGCGGCGAGGTGGCCGGCTTCAACGCGTCTATCCTACGAGAGTGAAGGCTGCGGAGGACATGGATGCCTTAAACAAGGCCGGTGAAGACCCCATAGGCACGGATGAGGCAACAAGTTGACGCTGAACCCTGCAGAGCAGGTGCGCAGCATCAACAACGCGTACATGGCAAAGTACAATACGGGTATTGTGAGAGCGATTCATGCGGGGTTCTTTGGCAATGCGTGTGCTGCAGTTCTCGATGCGCTCTGTGTTGGGGTCGGAGGAGTTGCTTGTGGAGCTGTTTGAGACGACGCTGATGACTGTTGCCAAGAATGCGTATGGCCTGAGTCTGCGTCCGCGCATGTGCATCATGCTCATTCGTTTGGACAGTAAGGAGCTGCGCAAGCGCGTCCAGGGTGTAGTGAGTGGCGAGTGCTATCGGCTTCTTCTGTTTGTATGGGGATGAGGCGGAATTCGGTGCGTCTGCGGTGAGATCAGCTTCTGGTTCGGCGAGTGCTGGTGTGAACAGTTCCGTGAGCAGTGACACGGCTAGAACGTGCTCATCGGCGGAGGAGAAGGCAAGCATTTATTCAAGTGGTGTTGTAAGCGCGAGGGCGGCGGAGACTGTGTCGGCTGGCTCGGTGACGGCGAGAATATCTCTACCAGCACCATGACGATGGAGTCGTTGACATGCTCTGCCGACATGATGTGGATACCCAGGATATCCGGCGTGTGTGCACTGGTGCAACATTAGACAAGGCTGCGCCGGTATCTCTGAAGACTGTCGGACCGCGCTACCCGCTGCAGCATCCTGTGCCAGCAGAGTGTAAATACATGGGAAGGGCACGAGCAACTAGGTGCGCTGTTGAGATCATGTGACGAAAGGTGTTGAGATGACCACGCAGAGCAACTAGTATCACGATACTAGTATGGTATATTCACTAAGAATGATCTCGAGAGATCTTTACGTTCGGACTGGGCTACCTATGAATGAAGGCACTAAGCCTTGCACTCCCCAGCAGCCCGTTTACCGAGTGGGCTTTCGTTTGTGGTCCTTCTCAGGGTCCCGTTCCCACGTTGGTTGAATTCAGCCGCCTTAGTTGATTCGGTATCCTCTGCAAAACTGTGGAGTTCGAGGCCGGTTGGTGACTTGGAGGAGCCCAAGCTGCCACAAGTTCTTCGCCGCATTGATATCACGCTCCCAGTAGTTCGCTCTGCAAACTATATTTCTGCAGACACGCACGTTCCTCGATCTCTTGGTTTTTGTCGTCCCGTAGATCTTGAATGGCGTGTCCTCCATCGGGCGTGAGCACTCAGAGCAAAGATAGCTGGTACGAAACTCGTCGACCATAATGAGGGTTGCGCGGCGAGAGAGTTCAAGTGCGAACCTCTTGAGCGGGACGTGCATGTGGCCCGCAAGATGAGTCTGGCTGCTCCATTTCCCGAGAGCCACACACACGTCACGGTCCACGTTCGGGACGACACGCTTGGCGAGTTTTGCGACGGCCTTGCGTTTGAATCGCGACACCGTGAATCTCCACTTTCGAAACCCTTTGAGAGCGCAGAACTCCAACATGGCGTTGATATTCCTCCACATGTGCTCGTAGCGAGAGAGCAGAGACGCCGACGACGAAGTCTTGAACGAAGGCATGTCCTTCACGAACGCACCATATCGCGGATACCTCTTCTTCAGGTTTTCGAACCAGAATGCATGGTGCTCGACACGACTCATGTGTCGGTACTCTCGGGACGTGACTTGTTGGACGTGAGCATTGTCGTGCAGGAAATGAGATCGGCGCCTGACGCCGTGTTTCCGCGGACGGTGCTTTGGGTGGTGCCTGTGGCAGATTTCGCACCACCCCTCCACATCGCACTGTGCTCTGCTGCGTCTCTTGCGTCTCTTGCGTCGGTGGCGACGACGGCGGTTCCTGCTGCGCTTCTTGCCATGGCGTCTGCCGCCAACATGGCCTGGACAGGTACTGCACCAACCGGGCATGGGGCATGGCTCTTCCGGTGAGTTGCAGACATAGCCCAGCATAGGACGGCTGTATGCCGTCAGCATCATCCGTAGACCTGGGTCAATCCCGATCAATGTAGTTGGTATATACTTCGGAGAAAGAGCAGGTCGTTCAACAGGAGCAGGAATCGACGTCAGCACAGCAGCACTGTAGCCATTCGTGGAGATCTGATACTCGAAGCTGCGCCTTGGAACGCCAATCCGGGGATCTGCTGTGTGGCTGACGCAGTCTCCGAGGTTGAACACCGTGGTCCACATTCGCTCGCGTACTTCTTGGAACTCTTCAGGCGTAGCATACGTCCGATGGCCACGAGAGTTCGTGGACTTGTAAAGCCCAAAAACGTCCTTACCCGTAGTTGCCAAAACTTGTTTTGCGACTTGGTAGAGCACCTCTGTCGTGACCGGGAAGAACGATGGCACACAGGAGGTGGGCTGCGGCAGCAACGTAAAGAGCCGGCACCCTTTCGGGATCTCGTCTTGGTCGTGCATTGGCTCCATTACCTTCAGCATGTCGTACAGCTTGCCGAGAAATAGCACTTCGTGGCTAGCGATGTTCGCATCTGTAGGAGGCAGTTCTAGCCACTCAAGCCATTGCTTCTCGACGTCCGTGAGGTCTTCAGGACTTGACTTTAGTCGAGCGACCATGGCCTCAGCTGCTCCCCGCGGATACGCAAGCTGCAGGCTAATGAACTTGACAAGCCGCGCCTCGAAGTTCGTTCGAACGTGTTGCTGCGCCGCAACGACCATGTCATTCGCCAGTTCTTTGATAGCGGAGCTTGAATCGAATAGCGTGGGTGGTATGTACGACATGACCCTCGATCGCGTAGTTTTGTAGACGTTGATGGACTCCTCTAGTGCAGCGTTAGCCGAGACCCTTGGAGCGGGCATCTGTTCGTCACCAAAGACAGCTGTGCAGCACCGGTAGAACGTAGCTTGGTCTAGCCGTAGGGCATTCTCCATCGTGCGAGATCTTGCCGGTACTACTGGGTAGTTCGGGTAGCTACGCCGATGGTGCTCGAACAGGCGGCAGTGGAAGTTCGTGACGAACATTGCCTCTATGCGAATCTGCTGCAGAGCCACAGCACGTTGTTCGAGCGCGTCCCGGATGTCAGGATTCGGACAAATGTGCCTCAGTGGGTACGTCACCGTGGAGAACTTCAGGGCGCTGTTGGCTCCTCGAAGAAGGGTGCGACGATGGTTCGCGGCGGCGCGTTGCTCGATGTCGACTTGATCAGGCGGTCTCCACGCGACCGCGAGTTCTGGCAGGGGATCGATGATGCCGTGGTCGATAGCGAACGAATCCATGGAGGCAGGAGGCTTGACTGTTCTGATAGTGAGGCTGCTGGCCACCACAGCCAAGTACACTTTCGTCACACCTGACAACGCCGCAGACGCCGTCTCCCGTAACTCCACTGCTGGTGCTGACGCTGCCGCCTCAGTGGCTTCAACTGCGACTCTAAACTTCAACAATGTTGACCGCAGAAGGCGAATTGATCTAGTGGACGCCTGCTGTCGGGGTGGTATGTCAATTTTGGAAGGCGTCCATTGGTCAAAATAACTCCAAAGGCAGCGTCAGGAAGTGGGCAAGTTGGGCAAGCTGGTTAGACGTGGTCCCGGGAAGCTCCCCAGCATCTTTAACAAACCGGAGTCGTATGGATGAATATGACGATCTTTCCGACTATACTACTAGTTTGTATTGTGCTCAACAGCCAATAAAAGCCTAGCTCAGTAGTTTAATCCAATCAAAACTCATAATTACCTCTATTTTATCCAATAGGATGAGAACATCAAACCAGGTCCTGTAGGCCAGCCGTTCCGACGTATTCGGTCGGAACGCCGGTCAAAATATGTATATGTACAGCCAAAAGACAAGTGAATTGCATATCACTTACATATTTGCCGTTTATCCGACCGACAGCATGGGATTGGAAGAGTTGGTGCCAGGAAACACCAAGCGAGCGAAGGCAACTGCTGTGGGGTCTTTCGTGAAGTTTTTGAAATCCGAAGGTGTGACAGAAGAGTATGTGCGTGTGTGTATTGAACGAGATGGGAGTGGAAAGTGTTTTGTGTCCGTAATGGACAAGTTTGGTATGTATCTTGCGTTTAATGAGGGCAAAAAAGGAAAGCCGTTGGCTCGAAACACTGCGATGCAGTACTGCAGGCAGGCCGAACTTTGGCTCCTCGACCAGTTCCCTCAGCACCGGGCTGCATTAGAAGCGCGTCTGCTCAAAATGGGGAAGACGCTAGATAACTTTTGCGTGAAGCGCGACGGTGGTGGATTTATAAGCAAGGCACCACCATGTGCAAAGGCTGACTTAAAGAAAATGCTTGTGTATTTGTATGCTAATGCGAGCTGCTCGAGTGACTACCAAGATGCTGCGCTGCTTTGCCTGCTGTGGTACCTATTCGGTAGAGCCTCGGATCTCGCTCTGCTTCGCAAGCCCAACATCTCCATAGATGCCGGCAACGTGCTCTTCGTCCGCTTCATTCGGATGAAGACATCCGAAGAGCAAGGGCTGTCATTGTTTCCTGGAACCGAATTTGAGACCTGCCCACTGCTTGCCATGGCGCTGGCGGTGCTGATGCAGACCGCCCCATCAACCGACGTCATCGACAATCTACCCGACATGCAAGACCACGCTGCAGTCACGCTTTCTCCGGACGTCCCGCTCCTGGAGATCCTCGACCACCCCGTTGACACAGCTGGACTTGGCGCTCCGTCGGCTGCAGGTGTGGAGAAGACACCCACTGTGTATTCCCACGTGAACCGCGTGCTCGAACGCATAGCTGCAGCTGCTGGTGTCACGATCGCACTGACGTCTCATTCTTTCCGGCGCGGCGGGGCACAACACGCCAACGGTAGCGGAGAGCTCACAGCACGGTGGATCTTCGACAGAGGCGCCTGGAACATGAGCGCAACGAACAAGGGCTTCAACTATATCTTCAACACCAGCAAAGAAGACCACAAGGTTAGCAAGATACTCAGTGGACACAATACCGAGAAAAACGTGGCGCTCGAGAACTTGAGTTCGTTCGACTCGCAAACAGGGAGCACGATTTCCAGCTTCCATCGTCACCTGTTCAGCACGTGCCACAATCTCCAAGCTACACAGTACAACGTTAACCAAGCTGTCCTTGATGTGCTTACCTCGACTGTGATCCGCTGCTGAAACGTCTGAACGCTGAAGCACCTGCAGTTAAACGAATCGAAGCTTGTACCACGGAGATCGGATGCTCGCTCGTTGAGTTACTGGCCTGGTCGTCGCACCTCGCAAATCCAGAGCTACCCTGTGAAGACAGCAAGCCATCAAGCGCGCACCAGGCATCTGAGCAGGCATTGCCACGAAGCACAGAACAAAAGGTCATCGATCACCAAGCTGCTGTCATTAACCACTTTATCGAGCACGTGAAGCTGCAAGATGCTCACATGGACGCGCTGGAAGCTAAGCTGAACGACCCTAGGCAAGAAATACGCAAACGGCACAACCCGGAAACTAGTCAATGCGGTGAGAGTCAAGCTAAGAAGAAGCAGCGCAGATCAGCAGTGACTCACCTTCATACGACTTGGTACGGATGGTACGCCCAAGAACCACCGTTGTGGCGTGCACCCATCTCGAAGCAGCAGAAGTCCGACGCAAAGCAGCTTATCGCTTACATGAAGCTGTTCTTGGATGACGGCTTTGTGCTTGATGTCACAGAAGCCAGCTACCGCGACCAGGTGCTGTCCCTGGGAATCTGTGCAGAAAAATCAGTCTTGAGGTTCCTCGAAGATCACGGCATCAACTCACGCGGGTCTGGCGCTGTCTTGGAACACCTGCGTAGTCTTCACCGTGCTGGCGCGCTCAACGCCAAAATTGAGCGCCATGAACAACTTCTCCACACACCTGCTATCCAAGACCCTGCTCCAGGTTACACGCAAAATATTCTCGAACAGATTAGATGATCAGCATGAGTTGAAAAGGTTAATACACGTTAGTTTGTACAAGCCTTCATTAATACAAGCACATACGCTGTTACACGCATCAATATTCAATCAGGGACCACCTACCGCCTTACACAACAGCTCCAATCGCTGTGGCATTAACAAACAGAAAGCCAAGCACAAGATAAACCTTAGGTGGGAGTTGAACCCACGACCGTCCCTTTCGGGGGCTCTTCCGCTGAGCTACTAAGGTGGGGATTAGCACAACTCAAAGGCAGGGGAATACTCGTTGGAGGCCCGAGGGGGAATTAACCCGCACAGTTCTTCGTGCGGGCGACAACCCTGCTGGCCGAACCGGGTTCGGAACGGCTCCCTCAATACACCCTCCAGTGGGTGGTCACTCGGGCACTGACACGCGTTGAGCGCAGCGCTCTTTCACTGGCAGCTGTACTGGCTCCTGAAAGCCAGTCATTTTTGGTGTCTGGGGGGTTGTATACGCATACATTTTCCCAGTCAATTAATGAAACACTTGGTTTACTAATGGTATACAAATTTATATATAAAGTCGGATAGGTCGGAGGTCGGAGATTTTTTTGGTATGGACATGTTCGAGAAGCTGAAGATCACTGAATGCTTTACTGAAGGGAGTAAACAACAAAATCCGAACACGCTTTTCCTATTGCTTTTGTCCATACGACTCCGGTTTGTTAAAGATGCTGGAGAGCTTCCTGGGACCACGTCTAACCAGCTTGCCCAACTTGCCCACTTCCTGACGCTGCCTTTGGAATTATTTTGACTAATGGACGCCTTCCAAAATTGACATACCACCCCGACAGCAGGCGTCCACTAGATCAATTCGCCTTCTGCGGTCAACATTGTTGAAGTTTAGAGTCGCAGTTGAAGCCACTGAGGCGGCAGCGTCAGCACCAGCAGTGGAGTTACGGGAGACGGCGTCTGCGGCGTTGTCAGGTGTGACGAAAGTGTACTTGGCTGTGGTGGCCAGCAGCCTCACTATCAGAACAGTCAAGCCTCCTGCCTCCATGGATTCGTTCGCTATCGACCACGGCATCATCGATCCCCTGCCAGAACTCGCGGTCGCGTGGAGACCGCCTGATCAAGTCGACATCGAGCAACGCGCCGCCGCGAACCATCGTCGCACCCTTCTTCGAGGAGCCAACAGCGCCCTGAAGTTCTCCACGGTGACGTACCCACTGAGGCACATTTGTCCGAATCCTGACATCCGGGACGCGCTCGAACAACGTGCTGTGGCTCTGCAGCAGATTCGCATAGAGGCAATGTTCGTCACGAACTTCCACTGCCGGCTGTTCGAGCACCATCGGCGTAGCCACCCGAACTACCCTGTAGTACCGGCAAGATCTCGCACGATGGAGACAGCCCTGCAGCTGGACCAAGCTACGTTCTACCGGTGCTGCACAGCTGTCTTTGGTGGTGAACAGATGCCCGCTCCAAGGGTCTCGGCTAACGCTGCACTAGAGGAGTCCATCAACGTCTACAAAACTACGCGATCGAGGGTCATGTCGTACATACCACCCACGCTATTCGATTCAAGCTCCGCTATCAAAGAACTGGCGAATGACATGGTCGTTGCGGCGCAGCAACACATTCGAACGAACTTCGAGGCGCGGCTTGTCAAGTTCATTAGCCTGCAGCTTGCGTATCCGCGGGGAGCAGCTGAGGCCATGGTCGCTCGACTAAAGTCAAGTCCTGAAGACCTCACGGACGTCGAGAAGCAATGGCTTGAGTGGCTAGAACTGCCTCCTACAGATGCGAACATCGCTAGCCACGAAGTGCTATTTCTCGGCAAGCTGTACGACATGCTGAAGGTAATGGAGCCAATGCACGACCAAGACGAGATCCCGAAAGGGTGCCGGCTCTTTACGTTGCTGCCGCAGCCCACCTCCTGTGTGCCATCGTTCTTCCCGGTCACGACAGAGGTGCTCTACCAAGTCGCAAAACAAGTTTTGGCAACTACGGGTAAGGACGTTTTTGGGCTTTACAAGTCCACGAACTCTCGTGGCCATCGGACGTATGCTACGCCTGAAGAGTTCCAAGAAGTACGCGAGCGAATGTGGACCACGGTGTTCAACCTCGGAGACTGCGTCAGCCACACAGCAGATCCCCGGATTGGCGTTCCAAGGCGCAGCTTCGAGTATCAGATCTCCACGAATGGCTACAGTGCTGCTGTGCTGACGTCGATTCCTGCTCCTGTTGAACGACCTGCTCTTTCTCCGAAGTATATACCAACTACATTGATCGGGATTGACCCAGGTCTACGGATGATGCTGACGGCATACAGCCGTCCTATGCTGGGCTATGTCTGCAACTCACCGGAAGAGCCATGCCCCATGCCCGGTTGGTGCAGTACCTGTCCAGGCCATGTTGGCGGCAGACGCCATGGCAAGAAGCGCAGCAGGAACCGCCGTCGTCGCCACCGACGCAAGAGACGCAAGAGACGCAGCAGAGCACAGTGCGATGTGGAGGGGTGGTGCGAAATCTGCCACAGGCACCACCCAAAGCACCGTCCGCGGAAACACGGCGTCAGGCGCCGATCTCATTTCCTGCACGACAATGCTCACGTCCAACAAGTCACGTCCCGAGAGTACCGACACATGAGTCGTGTCGAGCACCATGCATTCTGGTTCGAAAACCTGAAGAAGAGGTATCCGCGATATGGTGCGTTCGTGAAGGACATGCCTTCGTTCAAGACTTCGTCGTCGGCGTCTCTGCTCTCTCGCTACGAGCACATGTGGAGGAATATCAACGCCATGTTGGAGTTCTGCGCTCTCAAAGGGTTTCGAAAGTGGAGATTCACGGTGTCGCGATTCAAACGCAAGGCCGTCGCAAAACTCGCCAAGCGTGTCGTCCCGAACGTGGACCGTGACGTGTGTGTGGCTCTCGGGAAATGGAGCAGCCAGACTCATCTTGCGGGCCACATGCACGTCCCGCTCAAGAGGTTCGCACTTGAACTCTCTCGCCGCGCAACCCTCATTATGGTCGACGAGTTTCGTACCAGCTATCTTTGCTCTGAGTGCTCACGCCCGATGGAGGACACGCCATTCAAGATCTACGGGACGACAAAAACCAAGAGATCGAGGAACGTGCGTGTCTGCAGAAATATAGTTTGCAGAGCGAACTACTGGGAGCGTGATATCAATGCGGCGAAGAACTTGTGGCAGCTTGGGCTCCTCCAAGTCACCAACCGGCCTCGAACTCCACAGTTTTGCAGAGGATACCGAATCAACTAAGGCGGCTGAATTCAACCAACGTGGGAACGGGACCCTGAGAAGGACCACAAACGAAAGCCCACTCGGTAAACGGGCTGCTGGGGAGTGCAAGGCTTAGTGCCTTCATTCATAGGTAGCCCAGTCCGAACGTAAAGATCTCTCGAGATCATTCTTAGTGAATATACCATACCAGGTTGGCGGACGAGATCGATGTTATTATTCTTTTACGACAGATTCTAGCTTGGCGCTTGCTTCGTTGAACTGCGTGAACGACTGCATCTCGGATACAGCAGAGACAGCATCATCACCAAGTCTTGCGCGTCGAACATTTACGGTGGCACCAGCTGCCGAGGAAGCCTGCTCGCTTGGAACGGACGTTGCCATCACTGCAAGAAAATCGCGAGCCATCATTAGTATTCGAGAGAAATTGTTGAGATTTTCATCCACACACAAACAGCTTTGCTGCTTGTGTTAGAGGTCATAGTGCAGTCTTGGTGAGCCAACCATCGATCCAGCTCTGAAGCGAAAGGCTCTCCGTCAACTCGAACAGGCTCATCCAAGCCAAAGCTGTCGTCTATCAGTTTGTTGAGCACCTCACCCAAAGCAACCTCTTCAGCTTCCTGTTGATTTAGCGCAGGATTGCAATTGCTGGCTCGGTACTCCGCCTCGTATTCGTCGAGAACAGACTGCTTTACTGGAGCCATATCATCAATAACCTTTGGCAATAACACCTTCGCCCGTGGATCGAGAACAGCAGCAATCTGAGCCTCGCGATTTTTTACATGCTGTCGCATTCGTCTATTTTTTTCTTGAAAGCGGCTGCGAACTCAGTGGTGTAGCGGGATGCAAGCTAGGGCCTCCAGTGGAGGGTGCAGTTAGAGGTGGACAGACGAATGGAAAACGAAGTTGAAGAGCTGCCTGGCTGGATACAGCCATTGCCGTTCCAATGGATCACGGCGTAAATGACAAAGTCGGTGGAGAAACTCGGATCCATCTTGAATTTACAATGTGTGTCTACAAGGCTTTACGGTACACAACGTCGAGAACCCAAGGAGTCCAGCTTTCTGGATTGTTGTCAAGGAATGGGTATTGAAGGGATCCCCTTTGGAACCTTTTTGAAGTCAGCGCCTGCGTCATGCCTTGAACAAGAGGAGCCCAAACTCGCAAAAAGGCTAAGGAGACAATTCAATAGACTTCCTTCTCCTCACACGTTGTGCACCATCCAATGGTGATATTATGATCATAGCTTATGATAGCCAGCGAATGCCTCGTTCTCGACGTTGTTTCATACACTTAGTATCTGCCCTGAACGTGTGAGGTATCACATCAAGCTGAAGCAATTTGAAGTTATCACGATCTGTTCCGGTGATCGAATATTAAGCCGACTCCACTACTAGCAGTGATGTCGGATCCAGGCCACACCGTTCTGTACTTCCACTTTGCTTGCTTTTTTGTTACAGTGTCGTTCATGTTAATTCCATACGAGACCAATAGTTCTAGGAGGAAAATGTTTTGATGATCAACGGGGAATCCGCAAATCTAACCAAAGGAAATAGTATAGCATCAAGTGAACTTCATTTCAAAGGATTTATACGTACTGGTTTGGACAAAAGCTACGAATCATCGTCCGATAGAGACATGCTCTCCCCAAACAGATCCACTTACGGCGACACGCACTTGGCCGAGAAGCCGTTCGCGTACGAGTACACGTTGAGCACCAGGCCGCTCGTGGGCACCGTCAGGTCGCAGTCGGGCGGGTTGAGCGACACGATCTTGGTGATCATGGTGTTGCAGGCCGTCGACGCGCACATCTTCTTGTATTGGTCCGTCGTGGGCAGCGCCGTGGCCGTCAGCATCGAGTAGCCCGAGTCCGTCGCGCATTGGTTGAAGGACGCGTCCGACAGGATGCTCACGAGGGCGACGTAGGCAGCGGTTTGCTGGGTGGAGGTGCAGGCCGTGGCGGAGACCGATCCTGCGAAGGCAGCGACGGTGGCGGCGAGGATAGCAGCGAAGTTCATCTTGGCGGTAGTGGAGAGGAGGAGTGGTGCTGGGGTGGTGTGGGTGGCAGAGCGAATTGCACAATGACCGTCGGGGTGCTAGACCATTGCAGCACTTTTTGGATTAACGGATACCTGTAGTTGTTGAGGAGGCATTGTCTTCGAACGGTGAAGCTCTCAAAGTTTGAGTCAAACCTGCTCGGGTCGTTTTCGCGACTACAAAGAGTTGTCTCCACAGCAGAGACTGTAACGTGGGCCTGTATCCTATCCAGGACGAGAGAAGGACGCGCGTCTGGTCCTGCAGAGAATGACATCCCAACAAGAGAAGCGTCTGTAGGATCCGCTCGACCTGTCCGTGCGCAAAAACGTCCACATCGAGTGTCTTTCACGCGTCTCGTTCAGTTCTCGACAGTGTCGACACCAGGCACCTTAAGGACGCCTTGCAGGTGAAGGACAGCATGATCGAGAGCAAGACAACGGACGCTGTCGAAAGCGACCTAACCTGCTTTGGTTTTAGGGAACTGTCTGTGCCGGCGTACGAAGGAGAAGATGGACGGTGTCGCCGCTCGTTTTCGTTTCGCTGACGACGATGGCTGTGACGAGGATGACTGGGGCCTGCAATGCTTGGCTGTCCCAGAGCAGTTTCCGCGTCTGTAGCACCGTGTTGTAGCCTCACTGCGCCTCTGTTGTTTCGTTTGAGGATCTGTCAGTGACTGACAGGATACACGTTGCCACTCTACGGCGATAGATCGAAGACGGGGCGCAAAACATTCACGCGCCACGTTGTCTGTCTTTTAGCACCACGATGTGCGGGTACTGCTTGAAGGGATCCGTTGCCTAACGCGCCAAGCACGGCTGCCAGCCTGCAGGCTGCAGTGCAGTCCAGCATCCCGGGTAAACGAGATAAACGGTGGATGCTGGCAGCTCCTGTCCGGACAGAGACCCATAGAGAGTCGATCTTGGTGGAGTTGCAGACAACTTACGCTGGCAGCTTCGGCCAAGGAATCTTGCTTCCTTCACCTGGCAAGTGTGTGGAGCCCGAGTGGGCTTAAGGCAGAACATCCAGCACGTAGCTACTACACGCCAGCCATCCGCAACGTTCCCTATCCAACCCACGACGCCGTTCATCGTGTCCACCAGCTGCCTGGTGCTATGAGCGCGTAACGCTGGTCACCAGGCCGAGGTCACCTGTACCGCGCTTGACTCCGAGTCGTGCAGCAGTGGAAGAAGGGCAAGCGGATGTACAGACCAAGAAGACCGTGTATGTACCGTAGTGGCAATTTTTCCGTTACTTTTTCGGCGTGTCGGCCACTTCAACTTGAAGTTGTCCGTATCTGTTTCGGTGGTCGAATCTGAACACGCAAAACCCTGTTCACAGTCACAGCCACGCAACAACAAGTACCAGGTATAGGAGAAATAAAAACGTGTTCTCATTCGATCGTAAAGCTCGCCCTCACAACCAAACCGGCGAGACATTCGGTAAGAGCCTGGGGATTCAGGCTGGATAAGTGGTGGTAGACGGTGTCTTTGTCATGCGACGAGCTGCGATGCTCGAATTTACGCAGACGACGACGTCGACGAGCACTTGGCCGAGAAGCCGTTCGCGTACGAGTACACGTTGAGCACCAGGCCGCTCGTGGGCACCGTCAGGTCGCAGTCGGGCGGGTTGAGCGACACGATCTTGGTGATCATGGTGTTGCAGGCCGTCGACGCGCACATGAGCTCGTACTGCGCGGTGGTGGGCAGCGCCGTGGCCGTCAGCATCGAGTAGCCCGAGTCCGTCGCGCATTGGTTGAAGGACGCGTCCGACAGGATGCTCACGAGGGCGACGTAGGCAGCGGTTTGCTGGGTGGAGGTGCAGGCCGTGGCGGAGACCGATCCTGCGAAGGCAGCGACGGTGGCGGCGAGGAGAGCAGCGAAGTTCATCCTGATGGTAGCTGGGATTTGAGGTGGGTGGTGGCTTGTGACTGGCAAAGCAAATTGCGGAATGAGAAGAGAAAGCGGCAGGTAGATTGCGACCTCAGGCGAGGCTGATGGCACGCACTCCGCTCACAGTCCCTAGCAACCTGCTTGCTAGTAGCGACGATGTATCCGAGGTGGACTGCTCACCAGTTCTTCTGCACTTGCTAAAGTGACCAGCGGTGGCATGCCGAGCGTATCCTTCATCAGGTGAAGCCAGGCCTGTTCTTTCATTGCAATCACTGCTTCGAAGGCAGGATAGGACGAGAAGACAGGTGGGGGCAGTCGCTGCTGTTGATGTGACATTGCATCCCTCTAGGCAGGTACATGTAGTCTACCTGCCTAGAGGGTCTCGTGATACTCTCGCTGTTCGGACGCGACCAGCAGAAACCACAGAAATGCAACACCGACAACGGAGATGACGCGTGTGCTAACTGTGCATGTACACGATTTCTCGTTGGGTACAGCGGCAAAGTCCGATAACTTGACTAATTCGAGCTCAAAGCGAGCAAGAAGGTAAACGAGCACTAAACAAATTCATAACATTTTTTTTTCCTTGGGGGCGACCGGTACCGCATCGAAGCGTAGATCACAACACCTCCTGAGCAGGTCTCAGTGTTTGGAAAGATTTCTGGTCGCGCGCTCCATCGCTTATAGCGACGCAGGCCTATGGTCTCCCCTGAATGCACCGGCCCGAAAACACAGCACAGTTATGCTTTTGCAAATTAGAGCGCCTTGCAGTCCGACGAGAAGTCGTGCGCCATCTTGTACACGTTGAGCACGAGGCCGCTCGTGGGCACCGTCAGGTCGCAGCTGGGCGGGTCGAGCGAGATAATCTTATTAATCATGGCCTTGCACGACTCGGAGGCGCACATGGCCTCCATCTCCGTGGGGCTTGGCAGTGACTTGGCCGTGATCACCGAGTATCCCGAGTCCTTTGTGGCACGATGCGCAGGCGAGTGTCGGTGGTAAGGAACAGCAAGTAAGGTAGAAAGACAGCAACGGAGCGCTTGCTTTCCACGGAGCAGCTTTGGGATTAAGGAGGAAACCTCGAAGGTGACAACTCCCCCTCTCTTATGAGAACGTAAAGTATACACTAACGGTATACACCAGCATACATCCAACCAAGAGCAACCTTGTGCAGTCTCAGGCGTATACATAACCACTGCAGAAGCAGGAACACGACCTTCGTCACACTTTGAGCACTTGGAGAAAGACGCATCGCTCAAAAGGCCCACGAGCGTCTTGTAGGCGGCATCTTGCTGGGACGGGGTGCACGCAGCGGCGTTGGCAGAGCCAATGAGAGCGGCAACGGTGACGGCAAGAAGAGCAGTGAAGTTCATGGCGAGACAACGTTCCGCGGGTGGTCCGACGACGGCCAAGAAGAAGGGAGGCACCCGGCACTCGGTGTCGAGCAAACAGCGGGAGAACATCATCCGCAGGCTTTTGCAGTCGGTACCCCTACGAAGCGCTGCGTGAGCTGACTAGAGCTGCCGACGCTTCAACCGATGAATCTGCAGTCGTCACTCTAGGAGGTCTACACAATCTTCATGAGATTTTAGACAGTCTATGGAGGTGAGATTACTGGGGTACGACATGAGCTTATGGAACGAGAAGTGGTCGTGGAAGCGCTGCGCGCATTACGTGTCGAGTGAGGCGATTTGTATGGAGTCGCGACTACCGCTGATTTTCATGCTGTGGAGCGAGTCTTGGGTATTAAGTATCGGAGGGTTCGTATGCATTATTGCGATCGTTGCCGGCCCCCTACTCATCCTGGACGATCAAAAAATTCGGCAGTACTACCGTCCAGGTGCTGATCCAGTTATCGTCCATGTACGGAATTTATAACTATCTTGCAAGTCCGTTGCAAAAGTCCAGTGTTTGTCCAGTTACCCGCTTGGTCCAGGTGCCGACCAGGTGAAAGTTGCTAGTCATGGCTCATGTAGTGTCAGGGTTACAATAATAATTATATTCCAGGTTTCGTCCAGGCTTCACTGTCCGAGTATCGTCCAGGCTTCACTGTCCGAGTATCGTCCAGGGATCGATACGAATCCAGTTATCGTCCAGGTGGCGGTTCCAATCCATACCTTGTCCAGTTATTCACTACCACCACTGATTTTCTTTTATTTCTGGAATCGTGCAGCACAGCGAGTATTTATGGAAGGTCTCCGGCCTGCTACGAAAGTACAACCAACGGCGGCGCAAGCAGCATCCCTTAAGGCAAGTGTAGACGAAGCTTTAGCTAACGGATGTCTACGAAAGCCGGCCAAGGGGGCGGCGAGGATGGTGCGGGGGGACAACGGTTCAGACACGGCAGAGGTAAACACGCTGCCCAGCTCAACGAAACCCTCTGTATTGGGGCGTGGCGACGCGACTATTACACGAGAGAGACCAACAAACGTGAAGGTAGCCAAACCGAGAGGAAAAAACGTGAGTTTGCTTCTAATTTATTCTGTTTTTCTTATAGCAACAGAAACATGCTAGCGGGACTTCCAGGGATGAGGCTTCAGATGGTCCACTAGCCCCAGTTACATCTGTGTGTGTTCCCCCTCTTCGGGAGACGCACAGCTCATGGGAAGCTTGGCTGCTACATCTAAAGGAGTATAAAGCAAGCTATCACCAAGTTCTCTCAATATCGGCAACAGTAAGCTACGATCTTCGCAATAAGCGTCTTGCACTAACCAAGGCAGCTCAGCAAGGAAAAGATATCACGTATGTACCATCCGAATGGATCGTATACAAAAGGACGTATATTTGTACGCATGGGTGGCCTGTTAAAAATCGGGGAACGGGGAAACGATCTAAACGGGAAGTTCGAGGGGTGGAATACCCATTTCGGTTCGTGGTTCAAGTGGAACACGTTGATGATGGCTGGGTGCTCAAGGCAAAAAATGGCGTGTTCAAGCACAACCACGAACTTGGCCCAAAACTATTTAAGACGTACGCTTTGAACCGAGGCGTTCAAAACGAGGGTGTAGCGAATGAGGTGCAGGCCATGATTCGCCATGGTTGTCGTCGTGCTAAAGTCTACGAGTATCTTCTGGAGCAGGGTGAGAATGTTGTTCAGAAAGATGTGGACAACATGGTTCAAGCGTTCAAAACTACCTCTAAGACTGATATTTCTGATGAAGACGCCTGCTCAGTTCGTCTCGCCGAATTTGCAGCAAATGAAGGTAATACCGTCACGGCCGACGAGACCAGTAATGCAGAAACGGGGGTTGTCAATTTGTTGTCATGTCACATGCGAAGCATGTTCGCTCGTTTCCCAGAACTTCTTCTTGTGGATTGTACTCACAAAACCAACCGGTACGTTTGTCATGGCTGGTTATTATCACTTTTACTAACAAAGGATGTATTATCATGATGCAGGTTTAACTACCAGCTATGTACCTTGATGGTGATCGATGAATATGGTGAGGGGCAGCCAATTCAGCAGTCACTACTCGAGCGTAACTCGGACTGGCATATGGCGTGTGTTTTGGATCACCTAGAGCGTGTTAACCCAGGATCAGCCCAAAAAGTAGAGGTCATTATGGTGGATAAAGATCTCAATGAGATCCGTGTTCTATTGCTTCAATAGCTGAACCACAACGCAGTTTCAGGCTCCAAGTTGCCAATCGGGCCTCGTACGCGTGCGTGATGGATATATACGAAGACATTGGCAAAGACCCGCCGCTAGACTCTTTCATCAGGAAAACGCTGGATCCAACTAATATCGCAGTCCCCATTCAAACACAGAAACGCTGGCTACATAGTCTCCACAAAGAAATTATGCAAGTACTAACTCGTTTGGAAGCAGATTTAATCAACCTCGAATCACAACCGGGCCGAAAGCAATTCCTGCCCATCGCAGGCATTAAAGTGGCTGCAAAAACCCTCCTGTTCCCTCACATCCCGAAAATGTCAATCAAATATCTACTGCAGCCGACTCATGCAGATCCCGTTCGTCACCCTATTTGCCAGGATCTCCAAACCACAACACCTGCAGACGTTTCTGTGTTTATGAGGTTGGGACGTCAACTCAGACCACAGTTACTACCAATCTACGACGATCTACAATTGCGTTTCGCACTGCGAATTCTCCCAGTACGGTCACGCTTTTGGTTTTTAACACAACAAATACCGAACGTACAACAATGTCCATATTCAACATGTGAGGCCATCGAAACAGCACAGCACCTCTTCATGAAATGCAGAAAGTCAGCTACACTGTGGTCCGAACTGTGGGAAGACTGGAGTCGTTTCTTCGTGGGCCCACTCACGTGGAATTGTCTTGCACTGCCTCACAAACTAAAAGTTGCGGCTATCTGGAAAAACCAGCACGAAGAAACCATATTGCTATGGAATATCACCCGCTGCATAGCTCTTCATCATCGATGGACAGAGCGCAACTGGTACTGTTTCGAAGATACTGAACCAGAGTTCCTCAGTACTACAATATCGGCAATCTATAGTACGTTCGGTACACACTACCGTCGAATACATAGATTCACAGACACCCCACGGCGACGGAGCCTCACTAAGATTCTCGACACGCTTGCTACGTCAAGGCACTTCGGTGATTTTCGGCAGAGAAACCCCGATGTTTTCAGAATACGACACGTCCAATTACACCTCGCAAACCGATCAGGTGTTGTCTTCCGGACACTGATCGGCTAATTTATGAATAGTAGTTATTGTAAGCCAAGTTGGGAAGCCTATAAAGCGGTAATCGACTACTTCTCCTTTATGGTTGAGATCCGTGTTCTGCAGACACATTTTCCTGATGCACAAATTTTAGTTTGCGCATTTCACGTCATCAAATACCTCAAGCTGGCATCACGTAAATCAGAGTACGGCAAGATTTCTAGTTCTGATCACGATGACTTGGATACGATTGTTCGCAACATGGTCTACGCAGCAAGCAAATTGGTGTATATGGAAAACTGTGCCTCGCTGAAGGCATTTTGCCAGCGAACACAGGTTTTGCTCTTCTTCGATTACTTTAGAAGAAATTGGGATTCTTCAACTGAGATGTGGGTGTTATACAGACGGGCTGAATTACCACACTTTGCTGTTCACACCAACAATCACTTGGAAAGTTGGTTTGATCATTTCAAGAAACTGGTGAAAGCTGATATGTCCATGCTAGAGTGTATTGAGGCTCTCATTGGTTGCGACACACGAGCTGAGAATGAGTATCTTTTTCGTCGGTCTCGAGTTGGTCTTCGCGTGAATCACAATTATGATGCTGAAATGAGCCAAGTCCTCCGCTTCACAACGCATTTCGTGGCATCGCACATTGAAAAGCAGTATATTAAAGCAATGGCCAAGTTCGAGCAATTTGCGTACGACAGCACTTCAACACCAGGTTGTGTAATCGTCAAGGACAGCTTCAGTTCATACACCGTACGCGTTAACACGCACGAGTGCACTTGCTCGTTCTCCTGTTCCATGAAAGTCCTCTGTCAACATGCAATTGCCTACCGCAAGGTCAATCAATGTGAGGAGTGCATTCCGTTATCGCGTATTCATGATCGGCACGTCAACGCTACAATGTATTCGAAATGTTCGTATCTCATTTATTATGTGTAAATCTAGATGGATCAAGGCATCAGACGAAGATGAATTAAAGCAACGATTTGTGTTCAAGGCTTTCTCTGCTGGAGGTTCCAAACATCAACGACTGAGTACTCGGCAGAAATACAAAGAGGCTCTTAGTGTTCTACAAGTTGTGTGCAGCGAACTCGCCGATATTCAAGATGATGATGAATATCACGAACACCTCGACTTTGTTCTGAACCAATGGTGTAATGTGAGACAGCGTAAGCGAATTCAAGTGGTTGAGTCGGCAGGTGAAAATGTGCAACAAGACCGTTCGGGCACCTCCAAAGACGATGTTGATAGCTCCGCCACCTTAGCCACAACTGAATCGCCAAAACCAACAACTAGAATTGCCCAGCAATCGGAAATGTCAAGCGGTAACTCGGGCACAAAACCAGCGCACATACGCCTCGCGTTCAACCCCATGTGATTTCGTGGGGACGTCCTCATTTGGATCGTGAGTTACAAGCTGCAACAGAAAAACAAAAAAGGTCAATCATCAATGAAACCGAGCGCCATCGACGTCATCTAGGGAAAATCACGCTCGTCCAACTTTCAGCATCACTGGAAATTGAAAAACCAGCATTGCTGATACCGTGAAGCGCATCGAGCCACTACAGGTTCGATATAAAAGTGCTGCTGCGAAAAAGCCAAGTTTTCATAAGCAACGGAGCCCTGTGCTGAACGAAAACGCATTTTTCCTGCTACCTGTGCCACTGTTAAAGAAGTGTTTTGAACTTCTTCCGACGGCAAACCAACTTAGTGATGCAATTTTTGTCGGCGACTCGAGCGAAAGTGAGCATGAAGAAAAAGCGATACAGTCAACTCATGTTCGGCATGTGCATGAATCACCACAAACCGAATACATCACTATCACGGGGATCGGGAGTTTCTCGTGCGCTCAAATTGAAGCCATGATGAAGCTTACAACTTTGAGATCAGAGTGCGAAGAGGGCCTCGACTTTTGTAAATGGCTCGAGCGTGATGTCAAATCCGCTGTACCAGCTTCAATGCAAAAATTAGTGAACGAAGTTTCGAATGGGATAGCCAAGGTGTTTCCAGAAGAAACATTTCGTCATCTGGCACTTTTTGTCGGGCCAAAACTCTGTACAGAGTGATGCCACCCAAGCTGGCCGACGGTGCGTTTATCTCGGCCTTTTGCTATCGTATTCATCAGTCCTACTCCAGTGTGTTCCTGGTTGGGATCGCAACCGCCCACCCCCACACAAGACGCTCGAAGAGGAACTCAATGGATGTTCACATCAAACGGAAGGCAAAGAAGTCATTCAACAGTAGAGCAACGCTTTTCATCCCAGTTAACTTTGGGAATATTCACTGGTGCGGAATTATCGTCGACGCAACGACAAGAAAGATTTGGTTGTACGACTCGATGAATTGTGTTGGATACAAACACGCACTAAAGGAACTTTCGCAAGATTTAGTCAAGGAGTTAGAAGCCGACTTCCACATCGATGAGTGTTGTACTCCGGTACAATTCGACAGCTTCAGCTGCGGATTTTTCGTCTGCCTGAATTTCATGTGGTTTGTGCGCCCATCGACCTCACTAACGACCACCGGCAATGCGCTTTTAGTCCACCGATTCTGTATGTTGTACTACATGCTGTATGGGCACCATTGCGATGACACCCAAGTTGAGGAGTACACACTATCACTCTAGTGGCTACAACGCTTTACATTTAATACATTGATCAACGATATTCAATTCTTTCTCATGTCGAAGATATGGTGCGCGTCTTACTATAGATATCGATGCCGGATGCACGCGATCGTTGTAATCTCTAGTAAAGTGCATTTATTACGGACAACACCGCGGGCAAACACCACGCAGTAGTGCTGGCAAACACTTAGACTTGCTGCTAGTGCACGACTTGTAGCGTCCTTAACCGCCGCGGGCAGACGCCGCGCAGTGGTGCCGGCAAACACCGCGGGCAAACGCCACGCAGTGGTGCTGGCAAACGCATCGACTTGCTGCTAACTCACAATTCGTAGGGTCAGGACATGCCTGCGCAGCTTGGCGCGTGGGACTCGCATCACATGGCAGTCAAAACTGTCTGGGAGTGTATTTCATTCGACAGGTACACGGTAAAATATTCACAACATAAATTACAGGCATGGACGATAACTGGATCAGCACCTGGACGGTAGTACTGCCGAATTTTTTGATCGTCCAGGATGAGTAGGGGGCCGGCAACGATCGCAATAATGCATACGAACCCTCCGATACTTAATACCCAAGACTCGCTCCACAGCATGAAAATCAGCGGTAGTCGCGACTCCATACAAATCGCCTCACTCGACACGTAATGCGCGCAGCGCTTCCACGACCACTTCTCGTTCCATAAGCTCATGTCGTACCCCAGTAATCTCACCTCCATAGACTGTCTAAAATCTCATGAAGATTGTGTAGACCTCCTAGAGTGACGACTGCAGATTCATCGGTTGAAGCGTCGGCAGCTCTAGTCAGCTCACGCAGCGCTTCGTAGGGGTACCGACTGCAAAAGCCTGCGGATGATGTTCTCCCGCTGTTTGCTCGACACCGAGTGCCGGGTGCCTCCCTTCTTCTTGGCCGTCGTCGGACCACCCGCGGAACGTTGTCTCGCCATGAACTTCACTGCTCTTCTTGCCGTCACCGTTGCCGCTCTCATTGGCTCTGCCAACGCCGCTGCGTGCACCCCGTCCCAGCAAGATGCCGCCTACAAGACGCTCGTGGGCCTTTTGAGCGATGCGTCTTTCTCCAAGTGCTCAAAGTGTGACGAAGGTCGTGTTCCTGCTTCTGCAGTGGTTATGTATACGCCTGAGACTGCACAAGGTTGCTCTTGGTTGGATGTATGCTGGTGTATACCGTTAGTGTATACTTTACGTTCTCATAAGAGAGGGGGAGTTGTCACCTTCGAGGTTTCCTCCTTAATCCCAAAGCTGCTCCGTGGAAAGCAAGCGCTCCGTTGCTGTCTTTCTACCTTACTTGCTGTTCCTTACCACCGACACTCGCCTGCGCATCGTGCCACAAAGGACTCGGGATACTCGGTGATCACGGCCAAGTCACTGCCAAGCCCCACGGAGATGGAGGCCATGTGCGCCTCCGAGTCGTGCAAGGCCATGATTAATAAGATTATCTCGCTCGACCCGCCCAGCTGCGACCTGACGGTGCCCACGAGCGGCCTCGTGCTCAACGTGTACAAGATGGCGCACGACTTCTCGTCGGACTGCAAGGCGCTCTAATTTGCAAAAGCATAACTGTGCTGTGTTTTCGGGCCGGTGCATTCAGGGGAGACCATAGGCCTGCGTCGCTATAAGCGATGGAGCGCGCGACCAGAAATCTTTCCAAACACTGAGACCTGCTCAGGAGGTGTTGTGATCTACGCTTCGATGCGGTACCGGTCGCCCCCAAGGAAAAAAAAATGTTATGAATTTGTTTAGTGCTCGTTTACCTTCTTGCTCGCTTTGAGCTCGAATTAGTCAAGTTATCGGACTTTGCCGCTGTACCCAACGAGAAATCGTGTACATGCACAGTTAGCACACGCGTCATCTCCGTTGTCGGTGTTGCATTTCTGTGGTTTCTGCTGGTCGCGTCCGAACAGCGAGAGTATCACGAGACCCTCTAGGCAGGTAGACTACATGTACCTGCCTAGAGGGATGCAATGTCACATCAACAGCAGCGACTGCCCCCACCTGTCTTCTCGTCCTATCCTGCCTTCGAAGCAGTGATTGCAATGAAAGAACAGGCCTGGCTTCACCTGATGAAGGATACGCTCGGCATGCCACCGCTGGTCACTTTAGCAAGTGCAGAAGAACTGGTGAGCAGTCCACCTCGGATACATCGTCGCTACTAGCAAGCAGGTTGCTAGGGACTGTGAGCGGAGTGCGTGCCATCAGCCTCGCCTGAGGTCGCAATCTACCTGCCGCTTTCTCTTCTCATTCCGCAATTTGCTTTGCCAGTCACAAGCCACCACCCACCTCAAATCCCAGCTACCATCAGGATGAACTTCGCTGCTCTCCTCGCCGCCACCGTCGCTGCCTTCGCAGGATCGGTCTCCGCCACGGCCTGCACCTCCACCCAGCAAACCGCTGCCTACGTCGCCCTCGTGAGCATCCTGTCGGACGCGTCCTTCAACCAATGCGCGACGGACTCGGGCTACTCGATGCTGACGGCCACGGCGCTGCCCACCACCGCGCAGTACGAGCTCATGTGCGCGTCGACGGCCTGCAACACCATGATCACCAAGATCGTGTCGCTCAACCCGCCCGACTGCGACCTGACGGTGCCCACGAGCGGCCTGGTGCTCAACGTGTACTCGTACGCGAACGGCTTCTCGGCCAAGTGCTCGTCGACGTCGTCGTCTGCGTAAATTCGAGCATCGCAGCTCGTCGCATGACAAAGACACCGTCTACCACCACTTATCCAGCCTGAATCCCCAGGCTCTTACCGAATGTCTCGCCGGTTTGGTTGTGAGGGCGAGCTTTACGATCGAATGAGAACACGTTTTTATTTCTCCTATACCTGGTACTTGTTGTTGCGTGGCTGTGACTGTGAACAGGGTTTTGCGTGTTCAGATTCGACCACCGAAACAGATACGGACAACTTCAAGTTGAAGTGGCCGACACGCCGAAAAAGTAACGGAAAAATTGCCACTACGGTACATACACGGTCTTCTTGGTCTGTACATCCGCTTGCCCTTCTTCCACTGCTGCACGACTCGGAGTCAAGCGCGGTACAGGTGACCTCGGCCTGGTGACCAGCGTTACGCGCTCATAGCACCAGGCAGCTGGTGGACACGATGAACGGCGTCGTGGGTTGGATAGGGAACGTTGCGGATGGCTGGCGTGTAGTAGCTACGTGCTGGATGTTCTGCCTTAAGCCCACTCGGGCTCCACACACTTGCCAGGTGAAGGAAGCAAGATTCCTTGGCCGAAGCTGCCAGCGTAAGTTGTCTGCAACTCCACCAAGATCGACTCTCTATGGGTCTCTGTCCGGACAGGAGCTGCCAGCATCCACCGTTTATCTCGTTTACCCGGGATGCTGGACTGCACTGCAGCCTGCAGGCTGGCAGCCGTGCTTGGCGCGTTAGGCAACGGATCCCTTCAAGCAGTACCCGCACATCGTGGTGCTAAAAGACAGACAACGTGGCGCGTGAATGTTTTGCGCCCCGTCTTCGATCTATCGCCGTAGAGTGGCAACGTGTATCCTGTCAGTCACTGACAGATCCTCAAACGAAACAACAGAGGCGCAGTGAGGCTACAACACGGTGCTACAGACGCGGAAACTGCTCTGGGACAGCCAAGCATTGCAGGCCCCAGTCATCCTCGTCACAGCCATCGTCGTCAGCGAAACGAAAACGAGCGGCGACACCGTCCATCTTCTCCTTCGTACGCCGGCACAGACAGTTCCCTAAAACCAAAGCAGGTTAGGTCGCTTTCGACAGCGTCCGTTGTCTTGCTCTCGATCATGCTGTCCTTCACCTGCAAGGCGTCCTTAAGGTGCCTGGTGTCGACACTGTCGAGAACTGAACGAGACGCGTGAAAGACACTCGATGTGGACGTTTTTGCGCACGGACAGGTCGAGCGGATCCTACAGACGCTTCTCTTGTTGGGATGTCATTCTCTGCAGGACCAGACGCGCGTCCTTCTCTCGTCCTGGATAGGATACAGGCCCACGTTACAGTCTCTGCTGTGGAGACAACTCTTTGTAGTCGCGAAAACGACCCGAGCAGGTTTGACTCAAACTTTGAGAGCTTCACCGTTCGAAGACAATGCCTCCTCAACAACTACAGGTATCCGTTAATCCAAAAAGTGCTGCAATGGTCTAGCACCCCGACGGTCATTGTGCAATTCGCTCTGCCACCCACACCACCCCAGCACCACTCCTCCTCTCCACTACCGCCAAGATGAACTTCGCTGCTATCCTCGCCGCCACCGTCGCTGCCTTCGCAGGATCGGTCTCCGCCACGGCCTGCACCTCCACCCAGCAAACCGCTGCCTACGTCGCCCTCGTGAGCATCCTGTCGGACGCGTCCTTCAACCAATGCGCGACGGACTCGGGCTACTCGATGCTGACGGCCACGGCGCTGCCCACGACGGACCAATACAAGAAGATGTGCGCGTCGACGGCCTGCAACACCATGATCACCAAGATCGTGTCGCTCAACCCGCCCGACTGCGACCTGACGGTGCCCACGAGCGGCCTGGTGCTCAACGTGTACTCGTACGCGAACGGCTTCTCGGCCAAGTGCGTGTCGCCGTAAGTGGATCTGTTTGGGGAGAGCATGTCTCTATCGGACGATGATTCGTAGCTTTTGTCCAAACCAGTACGTATAAATCCTTTGAAATGAAGTTCACTTGATGCTATACTATTTCCTTTGGTTAGATTTGCGGATTCCCCGTTGATCATCAAAACATTTTCCTCCTAGAACTATTGGTCTCGTATGGAATTAACATGAACGACACTGTAACAAAAAAGCAAGCAAAGTGGAAGTACAGAACGGTGTGGCCTGGATCCGACATCACTGCTAGTAGTGGAGTCGGCTTAATATTCGATCACCGGAACAGATCGTGATAACTTCAAATTGCTTCAGCTTGATGTGATACCTCACACGTTCAGGGCAGATACTAAGTGTATGAAACAACGTCGAGAACGAGGCATTCGCTGGCTATCATAAGCTATGATCATAATATCACCATTGGATGGTGCACAACGTGTGAGGAGAAGGAAATCTATTGAATTGTCTCCTTAGCCTTTTTGCGAGTTTGGGCTCCTCTTGTTCAAGGCATGACGCAGGCGCTGACTTCAAAAAGGTTCCAAAGGGGATCCCTTCAATACCCATTCCTTGACAACAATCCAGAAAGCTGGACTCCTTGGGTTCTCGACGTTGTGTACCGTAAAGCCTTGTAGACACACATTGTAAATTCAAGATGGATCCGAGTTTCTCCACCGACTTTGTCATTTACGCCGTGATCCATTGGAACGGCAATGGCTGTATCCAGCCAGGCAGCTCTTCAACTTCGTTTTCCATTCGTCTGTCCACCTCTAACTGCACCCTCCACTGGAGGCCCTAGCTCGCTCCGTTGGGTCCTGCGCTTGTTTTATCGCGGTTACTTGCTTTGCTCACTCTCCAATTTGCTCAATTCCTGTCGGCGCGACCCACCTCTTCTCACCTGCATTCGCGATGAACTACACTGCCGTGCTTGCCGCCGTCGCCGCTGCCCTTGTCGGCTCCACGAGTGCTGCTGCCTGCACGAGCTCGCAGCAGACCGCTGCGTACCAGGCGCTCGCAAGTCTCCTCTCCGACTCGTCGTTCAACCAGTGCTCGACGGACTCGGGTTATTCCATGTTGACTGCGACTTCGCTCCCCACGGATGACCAGTACAAGAAGATGTGCGCTTCGACGGCCTGTAACACGATGGTCGAGAAGATCATCGCCGCGAACCCGCCTGACTGCGACCTGACGGTGCCGACGAGCGGACAGGTGATCAACGTGTACGAGTACGCGAACAACTTCTCGGCCAAGTGCGCGTCGCTTTCGTCGTAAGCGAGACTTGTCCAAGCGTCGAAACCTTTTCTTGCCTCGCACGTACTAAACAAAAGAAAATAAAGCTGGAACTGAAGCTTGTTGCGCTTACTCCAAGAGAACCGATTAGCGAAAAATATTTCGATAGTCGACCGTGAAGCCAATGTACGTGTAAGGCAAAGCCTCCAGCGGTACCAGGACTCTATAGTTTAACAAACATGAATAGAGGACCTCTTCAAAACGAACGAATATACGTGTAGTGCATGTAGATATATTGGCAGCTTCGCACTGCAATGGGCAACTAATTGAACCGCATCGTTTCCAGCACCGATGAAAGCTGAAAAGGCGTTTAGCAAGCGCCGCCGGGCACAGCAGGCTCCGTCGTGGTCGGAGTCTTCGTCGGGGCGTCAGTAGGCTTCGAAGTCGGGGCATCCGTCGGTGTGATGGTGGGAGCATCCGTCGGCGTGGTGGTAGGGGCATCAGTAGGCACCGAAGTAGGGGCGTCCGTGGGCGGGGCCGTCGTGGCGGTAAAGGCTTCGCACTGCGTTTCGAACGTGGATGCGAGCTGGTAAACGTTCATGACGGCGTTGCTCGTGGGAATGGTCAGGTCGCAATCGGGCGGGTTCGTGGCCAGCACCGACACAATGAGGTCGTGGCACGCCTGCACAGCGCACATGGACTTGCGCTCGTCGTCCGTGGGGAGAGCAGTCGCGTACAGCATGTTGTAGCCCGACTTCGTGGCGCATTCGTTGAGGGCCGTGCCCGTGAGCAGGCCGACCATGCCAACGTAGGCACCCTGCTGCTGGGCACTCGAGCAGGCCTCAGCGCTCACGGAGCTGACAAGAGCAGCGGCGGTGGTGGCGAATGTGAAGAACGTGTTCATGGTCTCTGAGCGAGGAAGTAGTTCGAGTTGCAGGGCGCAAATTGGAGAATGACCAAGACGGTCGAGCTTTTTGTTGAGCCTGTTGACTTTGCTGTTCGACGCACTCTTTCGAACAGCAGTACATGTAATACTACAGTAGAAAAGAAGGGTGGTGCTGTACGGGGAGCAGGACTGTAACCAACCACAAGGTCAGTCTATGCGAGATGCCCTCTGAAGCGAAAGCAAGTTGCTGGCTGCAAGCCACAGCAAGTTGTAGAGAGCTCAAACCTAGATTCACGTGGTACACGATGCCATAGAGGTACAGTCACTAGCGCTTCAGCATTCGGATCCTACGGGCCTTGCCATTGTTAAGCGGACATCGCTCCAAAACTAAGGCTAACCGACATGAATTTGAAAGACATGCGCCGAACGTATGTACTGTGAATTCTAGAGTACTATGGGCTTGGCTTCACCTTGAAGTCGCGACGGCAACCGAAGACTTTGAATGCACGAGGCAGTAACGACAGCAGCGCGCAGTCCCCGTTTTGCATGGATCCCTCCTACAACTTTGCTGCTGGAAACTGCGCGCCGACAAACACATGTGCAAGAAGTGTATCTTGCTGCGTGACCGGAGTAGGACGAGTGTATCCGCCACGTCACGCACCTGATCTCTCGTTTCTAAGGTGGGCAAAAAATGGAGCTCAACTTCGTGAAGCTGTCGGCGCGCCGACATCGCACTACCGTAGTCGAGCGCCAGGCAGTGGAGACGCAGAGTTTACCCGCAACGCATTCCGTCGCGTTGGTCATGGTCACGGAGCGCCTTGCTTCGGGCATTCGCGACTGGGGTATTGGAGAAGCAGTCCGGGGCATACAAGCGGCGCATGAATTGCTGCTCAGGCCGGAGTTCTGCCTCGGTATCTCAGGATTCATCACTCCTGCCCTATCGTCACTTACAGCCTGTGTATGCTCAAAAAGGCTCTTTTGGACGACAACACCGGCTCGGTTATAATGGCCCTCGAGCAGCAAAGAGCTGCTAGGCACCTTCTCTCTTCGATAGAGTTGGGCGGCGGACACCAACAACTGAAGCGGCCTCGTTCGCGCGGCCAAGGCGATGCCTTCACTCATTCTGCAATTCGCTCTGTCCTTCATAGCTAGCCGTCACCAGCACTTCTTCCAGGTACCATGAACGCCAAGACCATTCTCGCCGTTGCCGCTGTCACTTTCGTTGGCTCCGCTGCCGCCGACACTTGCTCGTCGTCGCAGCAGACGTCCGCCTACACGACGCTGGCCAGCCTGCTGACCCTCGACTCGTTCCAGGGCTGCGTCGACGACTCCGGCTACAGCCTCCTATACTCGACTTCGCTGCCCACGGACGCCGAGTACGTCAAGATGTGCGCGTCGGACAACTGCCAGTCGCTGATCTCGTCGATCATCTCGTTGAACCCGCCGGATTGCACGCTGGACGTGCCCACGAGCGGCCTCGAGGTGAACGTGTACGAGCTGGCCAACGGCTTCTCGGCTGAGTGCTCCTCCCTGTCGTCGACCTCGTCCACCACGACGTCGACGACTTCCAGCACCAGCACTGACACGACCACCACGACGGCGCCGGCCGCCACGACGGCTACGACGACCACCACCACCACGTCGACCGCTTCCAGCACGGACAGCACCACGACCGAGGCCCCTACCGCCACGACGGCCGCGTCCACCAACGCAACGACGACCACCACCACCACGACTGCCACCGCTTGCTAAGTTGTCACGGGTTCATTCTTCCTGATGCGTTTAGCTTGACGAAGAATACGGCTAATGATATGCCCTACTTTTTGCGTTTTGAAAGTCTTGTTTTTACTTTACCTCTGTGCATGAAGCTGGTTCGACGCCGACCTCGAACTCGACGACGTCAGTGACGCAGACCGCCCAGGCTTGCTAAGTTGCTGCCGACTATGGATAGTGGCTTGCGTTCACGCCAAGTATGAAGAAGCTGGCAGCGTAAGTCGCTTCGTATATATCGATTGTGGATTGCGCATCGATAACCGCATGTAATGAACTCATTTTAGATACACAATTCTGAAGGCTGGTTCCCAGTCATGCGTTTGGTAGGGCGCAAGTAGAATGGTTATCGGATTCTTAAGCGGCCAACTGATGCCATGGGCATACTACACGATCCTTTCGCCATTCGTGGCGATCCTACCGACAGCACAAGCCTTGCTGTGGGTAGTATTACCTGGATCGCCTGTGCAATCGCAAGTGGACAGCGTGTCTGCCTGTGGAGGCTAGTCCAGACTACTAGTGTAGTAGTAGTATGTGCATACCGTAGTTAGGACCCGCATTGCCGTGTTTGATGCTTCTGGAGAAAAGTAAAAAATCTGAAGTTGAAGTTGTCATTACCACAGGATAGTATTTCCAGTAGCTCTTTGTAGACTGCTGCCCTTCAACATCAACGCCAGACTGCAGCCCGCAAATGCTACCGATACATACAGAATAGACAGCGCGCTGGCGAATCCGTAATACGTAACACGCGCCAACTTCCACCTCTTAGCAAAGATGTGAAGGTTGGTGGGCGCCGTCCAGTTAGCAGGCCGTGGCCGTCGTGGTGGTGGCTGAGTCCGAGCTTGCAGTCGTCGTGGTCGTCTCCGTTGAGTTGGACGCGGCGGTCGTAGTGGAGGCGTCGCTGACGGTCGACGCGGCCGTTGAAGTCGCAGTCGATGTGGTGGTAGCCGTCGTCGTGGTCGTAGTCGTGTCCGTGCTGGTGCTGGCAGCCGTCGATGTGGTCGAGGTCGTACCGGTACTGGTCGACGAGTCGCTCGACAGCGACGAGCAAATGCTGGAGAAGCCGTTGGCCAGCTCGTACACGTTCACCTCGAGGCCGCTCGTGGGCACGTCCAGCGTGCAATCCGGCGGGTTCAACGAGATGATGGATTCGATGAGCGACTGGCAATCGCTCGACGCGCACATCTTGACGTACTCGGCGTCCGTGGGCAGCGAAGTCGAGTATAGGAGGCTGTAGCCGGAGTCGTCGACGCAGCCCTGGAACGAGTCGAGGGTCAGCAGGCTGGCCAGCGTCGTGTAGGCGGACGTCTGCTGCGACGACGAGCAGGCATCAGAGCTCGATGAACTGGAGGCGGCGACCGAACCGATGAAGGCAGCAACGGCGACGGTGAGGAAGGTCTTAGCGTTCATGGTTTGTACCAGGAGGGTGCTGGGGTACTTGTCGTCTGCGTGAAGCGGAGGAAATTGTAGAATGAGGTCCTTATATGTTACTGTGCCAAAGCCCACGAGTGAAACGTGTATCCTGCGTATCCGACTAAAAGCTGTGTTCCGATAGCATAGGAGTGCGTCTGACAGTCATAATGCTCGTGCTGGCACGGGGAAATGGAGCCTTGCTCGATGAAATGCACCATGTCCCAGAGCAGTCTTGGTTGCCACTCTATATCTCAGGCAGTCAGACTCGTTTCATCAGCGGCGCCATGAAAACCAAAACAAAGTGAAAACCATCGATTTCTATAAGGCTCCAACCTGTTGGATGAAACCCCAGTCGCTACCTACATACCTTGGTATTAGCGTTCGTTATTGCATGGTGTGATGTTGCAGCGATGTTCGCTGGACTCGGAGATTTCGCTGGAGTCCCCAACACGCCTAAGCGATCGCAGAAGCTGCACTAGATCAGACCTGTCCAGAGCGATCTCTTCAGGCGCACTACACGAGCAATCCGCAGCCGGACACTTCCAAGAGCCTCATTCTACAATTTCCTCCGCTTCACGCAGACGACAAGTACCCCAGCACCCTCCTGGTACAAACCATGAACGCTAAGACCTTCCTCACCGTCGCCGTTGCTGCCTTCATCGGTTCGGTCGCCGCCTCCAGTTCATCGAGCTCTGATGCCTGCTCGTCGTCGCAGCAGACGTCCGCCTACACGACGCTGGCCAGCCTGCTGACCCTCGACTCGTTCCAGGGCTGCGTCGACGACTCCGGCTACAGCCTCCTATACTCGACTTCGCTGCCCACGGACGCCGAGTACGTCAAGATGTGCGCGTCGAGCGATTGCCAGTCGCTCATCGAATCCATCATCTCGTTGAACCCGCCGGATTGCACGCTGGACGTGCCCACGAGCGGCCTCGAGGTGAACGTGTACGAGCTGGCCAACGGCTTCTCCAGCATTTGCTCGTCGCTGTCGAGCGACTCGTCGACCAGTACCGGTACGACCTCGACCACATCGACGGCTGCCAGCACCAGCACGGACACGACTACGACCACGACGACGGCTACCACCACATCGACTGCGACTTCAACGGCCGCGTCGACCGTCAGCGACGCCTCCACTACGACCGCCGCGTCCAACTCAACGGAGACGACCACGACGACTGCAAGCTCGGACTCAGCCACCACCACGACGGCCACGGCCTGCTAACTGGACGGCGCCCACCAACCTTCACATCTTTGCTAAGAGGTGGAAGTTGGCGCGTGTTACGTATTACGGATTCACCAGCGCGCTGTCTATTCTGTATGTATCGGTAGCATTTGCGGGCTGCAGTCTGGCGTTGATGTTGAAGGGCAGCAGTCTACAAAGAGCTACTGGAAATACTATCCTGTGGTAATGACAACTTCAACTTCAGATTTTTTACTTTTCTCCAGAAGCATCAAACACGGCAATGCGGGTCCTAACTACGGTATGCACATACTACTACTACACTAGTAGTCTGGACTAGCCTCCACAGGCAGACACGCTGTCCACTTGCGATTGCACAGGCGATCCAGGTAATACTACCCACAGCAAGGCTTGTGCTGTCGGTAGGATCGCCACGAATGGCGAAAGGATCGTGTAGTATGCCCATGGCATCAGTTGGCCGCTTAAGAATCCGATAACCATTCTACTTGCGCCCTACCAAACGCATGACTGGGAACCAGCCTTCAGAATTGTGTATCTAAAATGAGTTCATTACATGCGGTTATCGATGCGCAATCCACAATCGATATATACGAAGCGACTTACGCTGCCAGCTTCTTCATACTTGGCGTGAACGCAAGCCACTATCCATAGTCGGCAGCAACTTAGCAAGCCTGGGCGGTCTGCGTCACTGACGTCGTCGAGTTCGAGGTCGAGGTCGGCGTCGGGGTGGTAGCGGCCGGCGTGGCAGCGGGGGTGTCCGCAGACTTGTCGGCGCTGGAAGCGGTCGACGTCTCCGCGGTGGTCGTGGTCGTGGTCGTGGTCGGGGCCGCCGTCGTCGCGGCAGGCGCCTCCGTAGTCGTGGTCGAGGACGAAGAGCATTTGCCCGAGAAGCCGCTCACCAGGTCATACACGTTTAGCACCAGTCCGCTCGTGGGCACCGTCAGGTCGCAGTTGGGCGGGTTCAGCGCCGACACCGACTCGATGAGCGACTTGCAGTTGTCCGACGCGCACATCTTGACGTACTGCGCATCGTCCGGCAGCGACGTCGAGTACAGCAGGCTGAAGCCCGAGTCGTCCGAGCAGCCCTGGAACGAGCTCAGCGTCAGCACGCTGGCCAGCGTCGAGTACGCGGTGGTCTGCTCCGACGACGAGCACGTCTCGGCAGCGGCGGAGCCGACGAAGGCGGCGGCGGCAACGGCGAGGATGGTCTTCGTGTTCATGGTACCTGGTTGGCGGGTTGCTGCGCTGAAAGGCTGTGTGTGTGTGCGTGTCGAGGACAGAGCAAGTTGGGGAGTGGTCACCTACCCGGCTGAAAAAGTAGACCTTGGTGTCCGAACGCTGGGGCCGTACGAACAGGAAGGATATGTCGAGAGCGCGGCGGTCTTAGACTCTAATAGGCCATCATTTTCGTGACGCTAGGTTTTCAGCTTCCCTTTGATACACAATGCGAGCAGACTTCCGTCTCGCAAACCTGTCTTCCGTAGTATCCACCAGCGGCTGGAAACGTTGCCGAGGAGGAGTTAAATTGGCATGCCGAGGCTTCACCTGCGACTTTAGATGCAAGATAGAGGAAGAGCGCCGGCGATACGTGCTGGTCTCGCCAGTACAAAGCGCGACGCCAGTCAAGCAGAAGTGCTTGGAACGCGCCTTGCTGATCGCAGACTTTGGACTCGCGAGGATCCCTTCAACCACATGTCCCAGTCAGCTTTGACAAACTGCAGACTACCGAGTCTGTAGTACAGACTACTGTAGATACTGTACACTCGAATGCCAGCGGCGAGCAAGGGATACGCGTTCCCTTCGCAAAACTGAAGCCCCGAAAGAAACAGTATTTACTGCTGTTGCAGCAGACAGACCTACTACATGTAAAACACCAAGCAAACCTCCAGACAAAAGACGCCAGCGCAGCAATTTGTGCCCAACAACTTCTTGCGCAGCAGACCCTTGCAAGGTCTACGCAAGGTCTGCTTGGACGCGTCCAGTTGCGGCTTCTGATCTTGTGTCCATTGCTAACGCCAGTTGATCGGCGCCCTTTCTACCCAGTTTCATCAGTGACCACTTGGCAGATGCCCAAAATCGCATGTTGAAGTTATCTGACCAATCCATTGCGAGAAGCGCTGAAATAGTGGGTATCCAGTGCCCAATTTGTCTTATTTTGGGCGTGTATCCGTGTGTAACGCGACTCGTCCCACCTAGATGTCCACCTCTTGTCCTCAAAAGATCCGCATTCTGAACCAAGACACAAAGCTGCCAAAAAACCTGGTTCAGCGATCGGTCTCCGTGCAAAGGCTCAAGATCAGGTACAGAGGGACTTTCCTGTCTGGCCAGCCCCAGCGTTCGGACACCAAGGTCTACTTTTTCAGCCGGGTAGGTGACCACTCCCCAACTTGCTCTGTCCTCGACACGCACACACACACAGCCTTTCAGCGCAGCAACCCGCCAACCAGGTACCATGAACACGAAGACCATCCTCGCCGTTGCCGCCGCCGCCTTCGTCGGCTCCGCCGCTGCCGAGACGTGCTCGTCGTCGGAGCAGACCACCGCGTACTCGACGCTGGCCAGCGTGCTGACGCTGAGCTCGTTCCAGGGCTGCTCGGACGACTCGGGCTTCAGCCTGCTGTACTCGACGTCGCTGCCGGACGATGCGCAGTACGTCAAGATGTGCGCGTCGGACAACTGCAAGTCGCTCATCGAGTCGGTGTCGGCGCTGAACCCGCCCAACTGCGACCTGACGGTGCCCACGAGCGGACTGGTGCTAAACGTGTATGACCTGGTGAGCGGCTTCTCGGGCAAATGCTCTTCGTCCTCGACCACGACTACGGAGGCGCCTGCCGCGACGACGGCGGCCCCGACCACGACCACGACCACGACCACCGCGGAGACGTCGACCGCTTCCAGCGCCGACAAGTCTGCGGACACCCCCGCTGCCACGCCGGCCGCTACCACCCCGACGCCGACCTCGACCTCGAACTCGACGACGTCAGTGACGCAGACCGCCCAGGCTTGCTAAGTTGCTGCCGACTATGGATAGTGGCTTGCGTTCACGCCAAGTATGAAGAAGCTGGCAGCGTAAGTCGCTTCGTATGTATTGGTTTTGGGTAATACCTGTAAAATGCAATTTTACCACAACTTTTCGTCGAGTATTTTATTGAAGGTATTCTTCAATAAAGATTCTTTCGCTAGTCGGAAAGATATTGTGGAAATGGCGTCGCTGCTGACGTTGCTGCTCTTCTGTGACTTCCTCGCCTGCCGCGTGCACACGTCCAACCTCGTTCTGCTGCGACGCATGCTCAGCGATTTCTTCGCTGGCAACGAGCACACTCTGCAGGATTTTGTGCGTCTGGGGGCGAGTGTCGTGACTGTAATGCCCGCGGAGAGAACGAGTCAACGCCACCAACAGGAAGCGGCTCGACTGCTTTTGCAACAGCAACAGATGAAGGAAAACGCCTCCGACCACACGCAACTCTGCGTCTTCAGCTACCTTTCAGCACGAGTCGCCACCAGAAACATTTTCTGGCTCCGTGGCATTTTCCAAGAGTTCTGCAATGGACGAGAAAATCTTCTCCAGGAGTTTGTGAGTCGAGGCAACGAGGTCATCAGTCTCATCCCCGTGGACATCCAAGCTCTGCAACTCAATCCAGTGCAGTCAGCACCGATGATAGTGCACAACACAGGAAGAGACCTGCAACCCTACGATCAGTCGGAGGATGAAGATTTTGAGTCGGACAGTGAGGAGGACGACGATGATGAAATTGCAACTCTGACTGAACTGGCGACGGTGGCATCGATGCCTCCTTCTCTGGGCGATCTGCGCATTTGCATCATGGAGGTGCTGGATCGAATTGAGGGACAGGAACCTTGGACACAAGTTTTCGACCCCGACACGTTGCCAATGCCATTCTCAGGAGCAAAGCGATCGAAATTGGTTGCACTGTTGAAGAAGTTTTGGGCGGACCACAGCCGTGCAGTGTGGGAACGCAAGTTCTGGGGGCCATTTGCGAACATAAGTGACGGACGACGCTGTTCAGCAAGGAAATCTCGCCAGGCGAAGGCTCGCAGGGCGTTTGAGAAGGTGATGAAGTTCGTGTACGAAGACTTGGGTGCGGGATTCTTCGTTAACATGGACAAGCGCAAGAAAAACCACGAAGGCTGGTGGTATGTCGGACCAGTTCAGGACCTCATTCTCATTGCTCAGCGTCTCGGTTTGGCTGCATGCCTCGACTACATGGAGTCGCAAGCATTTGCGCGGTTCCCAGTAGTCGCCGGCAGTGGAATTCGCGTCCGCGTCGCTAAATCGAACAATGGCAAAAGCAAGAGCATGTGGTCCATCACTAGCGCGATGGAACCAATTCTGCGAAAGATATGTGCCGCCAAAGCCGCAAACAACCGCATGAAAGGTAAGATCAAGAAGTGAATGGACACACGGAGACAACAGCAGATCAAGTGCGAGCTCCAAACGACTCATCGGGGTATTCATGTCGTGCATGCTTCCTTGGAGGGGTCTAATCATGCCTTCTCACGCGTCGAAGTCCACTTGTTCAGCATTTCTTTGGTCTTCATCACGTTGTCGAGACCCTGCTGGGGTCCAGTCCAGTGCGAGCTCAATGTCGGCTGCAGGTTGCCACCACTCGAGCAGCACCACATACACATGCAGCACAGCAGCAATCACACAGGCCAACAATCCCGCCACTGGGCCAATTCCGTGATAAAGTTGCAGACGATGTAGCAGCGAGCTGTCCGGAAGTGCACACACCTTCTCGTAAACTTTCTCCGTCCGTACTGCAACAGCATCCCAGTTGTACATTTTCGCCACACGGCCATGGAACTCCTGTCGATTAACGCCCGCAAGTCGCGGAACAGCAGCCAAAACCGCCTCCGCGAGCGCTTCAGGCGTGATATCCGCAGCAAACTGCACCATATCGGGCGGTAATACTTCGGGCACTCCACCAACTCGTGTACTCACAACAAACAGTCCACAAGCTGCAGCTTCGAGAATGGCGATACAGAAACTCTCGGTCAATGAACTGTTGAGGAAAATGTGACCCTGACTCAGCACATCTCGGACCTGCGAGTGGGGCACGGCTCCGTACAGCGTCACTCGATCGTGCAATCTGTATTTCTCCCTCATCTCCTCCAACAGCAATCTCTTAGCGCCGTCGCCTCCGATCAGGAACCTCACGCGCGGGTCCTGCGCACACACCAACGGGATCGCCCGGGCCACGAGGTCGATACCCTTGCGATAGACCAGTCTCGAGATGATGACGACCGTGATCGGGTCGTCCTCCTTGAGCTCAGCAGTATCTGGCGGGGTGAACTTGGTGGCGTCCACCGCGTTGGGGATCGTAGCCACTTTGTCCGGCCGCAGCGACGCGCGTAACACCAAATTTTCTCGACACGTGTGGGAGACTCCGATGGCGGCGTCCACCGTGGACATGGAGAACTTCATGACTTTATTCAGGTGGACGCTCGCAGCGTCGGCAAAGCCGAAGAGCGAGTGGTCGGTATACACCGTTTTGATGCCTAGATCCAGCGCCTTGGCCTGCAGCAGACACTCGTGCATGAAGGTGGACGTAGCCTGGTGGCCGTGCACGATCTGCACGCGCTCGCGGATGCAAATGGCGCGGAACAGCGCCAAGTGGTTGATGAATGTCGGGTACGTGACGTTATCCACGATGGGCGTCACTGGCAGGTAGTAAACTTTCAGGCCGTGCGTCATGTAGCGCACCCCAGCGCGACGCGACGGGGTCGATGAGCTATTGGGACCGGGCACAGCGTGTGTGAGGACGATAACCTTGTGGCCGCGACGCAGCAGGCACTGCGAGAGCGACCACATGTGCATCTCCACGCCGCCCAAGCGAGGGAAGAAGAAGTCGCAGCACATGGCCACGCACAGGCGGCGGCGGCCGTCAGCGCCGGCATCGTTCCGGTCGGGCGGCGCCATGTTAGACGTGATAACTTTTGTGTCGTACTGTACACCACTGCCAACGCTCGAAGGATCTGCAGCGTTGAAGGCGCGGAATTCTGCTTGGTAGGAATGGCTCCCGGACGACGCACGCCAATCGCTCAATGCCGAGAAGTGCTGGCCACACTGACCAGGACCCGCAATACAACGGCCACCCCAAGTACAAGAGTGGAGCCGCCACCTACGAACTTGCCACCCGCCAGTACGTCCTTGTAGGACGAGCTCAACATCCCTTCGCGGCCTCTGGGACGTCCGCCAAAGCCAGGCAGCACGTGGCCGTTGAGACGACTTGGGGACGAGATCCACGTGGGCAAGTCCACGTCAGCAGCCTCGATGGGCTACTTGCTGTGCGTCGACTGGTCACCAGTGGCGTCAAGGTTTCTCACGTGGAGGGGAATCACCGAAACCTGGTGAGCTGTAGTTGGGACGATGGAGTTGAGGGAGGACGACCACGAACGAGAACGACGAGGACATGTTCTACATACATGTTCGGGGCGGAACTGGGCGTGTAGTTAGCGAAGAGAGTGTGTAGTTGGCCTAAAATGACGCGTTTGTTTGGTTGCCATCTCAGTCGCTAGTATGCTCTTGTACACACTTGTACTAACCCACATTGACACGGGTTGAGACTGATATGAGCATCACATGCCATTGTTGCCATTAATTGTTTGCTTCCTGAAGCTTGACCAGCTTTTCACTGCAGTCAGAATTCGTCGCCGTTAGCTTTTGGCTTGAGAGCAACGATCTCATGCAATAATGGCTGTAGTGCTGGGGACAACGACCACATGCTGAGACTTTGGCCGTTGACTCTGGAGAAATAGTTGTGACTGGCGCCGGGGACGACTGGGAACCTCTTGAATGCCTCCGATTCCATGTACTGCAGGCACGTGGACAAACTGTAGCGCTGCGCTAACGTGAACAAGTCGACAGATCGGTCGAGGTAGTACCATCCACCATGAGGTGTATCGCGTTTATCCATCTCGACGAAAAACTCCGCCCCCAGTTCTGTGTGCACGGGAATGATTACTTTCTTCTCGAAAAAGCTCTGCGCCCTACTCTGCCGACATTTCCGTTGGTTGTGCAGTTCGTGAGTGCGAGGTCGAGATAGTGGGGCCCAAAACTTGCGTTCCCAAACAGCTCGAGCGTGAATCTCCCAAAATTCCAACAGCGCCGCAGCCAGCTTGGGGTATCTCACTCGCGAGAACGGCACTGGTAGGGACTCAGGGTTCAGCGCCTGCTTCCACGGCTCCTTGGCTTCCAAGCGCTTCAGTGTGCTTATGATACTCTTTCGCATTTCTTCTGCCGACGGCGATGGCGACGTCGGCGGCTTCAGCACCAGTTCACTTTCGTTTTCTGTCGCCCGAGTTTGTTTTCTGGTTCGATTGTCCCCCATGTCCCCATATCCACTAACATCTTGATGCTGATTTTGGTCTGATTCCCTCGGTCGCTTCCTCTGTGGGGACTGAATTGACGGAGATGAACTTTCGGGCGACTGTGGAGGTGGTTCTGGTCTCGGATCCGTCCCGTTTTGCACCATCAATGGCGGCGGCGGCAGTGGCGCCATACACAGCGCCTGGATGTCCACGGGGATGACGCTGATGGGCTCATTGCCACGACACACGAACGCTCGCACCAAATTGTCCTCCCCCCGACGAAATTCGTCAAACATGTCCCTCAGCCACAGAATGTTCTTGGTCGCCACACGCGCCGACAGGTAGCGGAAGACACAGGGCGTCAACTGCTGCGACTGTGATTGAGTTTCCATCCCCCCCTGCTGCTGCGTAGTGCCTGTCGTTTGGTCCTTCTGTTGATCTAACAGTCGAGCAGCCTCTTGTCGGTGTATCGCTCTCGTCAGCTCCACAGGCATCACGAACACGACACTCGCGCCCAGACGCATGAAGTCCAACAGCGTGTGCTCGTTGCCGGCGTAAAAGTCGCTGAAAATGCGACGCAACAGCGGCAGACTCGACGTGTGCAGTCGGCTCTCGAGGAAGTCGCAGAAGACGAGCAGCTTCGCCAACATATTGTTTAGCTTGTCAACGCGATCTCCTCGACGCCTCTTAATTGCCACAGACCGCTACACAGTCGTCCCCTATCATTCGCTATCGCCACACAAAATATGTGCTGCACAGTCATTTGTCGTCAAGAGTGTTCCACGACAGCTTCCTCTCATACAAGTGCTACCAAACCACAGCTTAGACTGCGCTCAAAGTGTGAGCACAGCCCACTACTGTGACAAGGATCCTCAGGCTATCTCTGCCCAAACGCGTGAGGTGAAGTGCGTTCAACACTCAAATGAGGGCATAGGGATCTCTTTCCAGAGCTACGAGACTCACTTTCGCAACTGCAGTGGAGCCTCGTTCGATAGGGCACGCATCGGTGTATCCTGGTGCGGAGGGCAGTCGACAACCGACAAAGCGTTGTCGAGCTTGGGAACGACTCCTGTATATCCATCAATTCGGCACGGACTGCCTTCAATCTCATTGTTTCATCTTTTTAAGCTGGTTATCTGCGTAGAGGAGATAGGTAGGGGCAAACTATGGCATGCATGAGGTGTAGCTCCTGCTGGGGAAATGCACATGCAATTGCTGGCAATAAATTGCTTCATTACAGAGAAGTTGCCTGTCACTGACGGATCATGCTCAGGGCGCGTGATCCGTCGAGAGCTGCCCTGCGCAGTCGTAGGCAGTCGGACCAACGCGACTGGCACGAACGCTTCGGCACCTATCTCGGCTACAATCGACTAGTGACCACGGCTATTGCTACCATTTTGCGTCCCGTGAGGGTCGAAACCTCTCGTCACTCCTGAATTTGCTTTCTACAGCGCAACTAACCTCATCGACTTACTGCGCTTCCACCACCTCCACGAGTGCTATCATGAACTCCAAAGCGTTCCTCACCGTCGCCGTTGCTGCCTTCATCGGTTCGGTCGCCGCCTCCAGTTCATCGAGCTCTGATGCCTGCTCGTCGTCGCAGCAGACGTCCGCCTACACGACGCTGGCCAGCCTGCTGACCCTCGACTCGTTCCAGGGCTGCGTCGACGACTCCGGCTACAGCCTCCTATACTCGACTTCGCTGCCCACGGACGCCGAGTACGTCAAGATGTGCGCGTCGAGCGATTGCCAGTCGCTCATCGAATCCATCATCTCGTTGAACCCGCCGGATTGCACGCTGGACGTGCCCACGAGCGGCCTCGAGGTGAACGTGTACGAGCTGGCCAACGGCTTCTCCAGCATTTGCTCGTCGCTGTCGAGCGACTCGTCGACCAGTACCGGTACGACCTCGACCACATCGACGGCTGCCAGCACCAGCACGGACACGACTACGACCACGACGACGGCTACCACCACATCGACTGCGACTTCAACGGCCGCGTCGACCGTCAGCGACGCCTCCACTACGACCGCCGCGTCCAACTCAACGGAGACGACCACGACGACTGCAAGCTCGGACTCAGCCACCACCACGACGGCCACGGCCTGCTAACTGGACGGCGCCCACCAACCTTCACATCTTTGCTAAGAGGTGGAAGTTGGCGCGTGTTACGTATTACGGATTCACCAGCGCGCTGTCTATTCTGTATGTATCGGTAGCATTTGCGGGCTGCAGTCTGGCGTTGATGTTGAAGGGCAGCAGTCTACAAAGAGCTACTGGAAATACTATCCTGTGGTAATGACAACTTCAACTTCAGATTTTTTACTTTTCTCCAGAAGCATCAAACACGGCAATGCGGGTCCTAACTACGGTATGCACATACTACTACTACACTAGTAGTCTGGACTAGCCTCCACAGGCAGACACGCTGTCCACTTGCGATTGCACAGGCGATCCAGGTAATACTACCCACAGCAAGGCTTGTGCTGTCGGTAGGATCGCCACGAATGGCGAAAGGATCGTGTAGTATGCCCATGGCATCAGTTGGCCGCTTAAGAATCCGATAACCATTCTACTTGCGCCCTACCAAACGCATGACTGGGAACCAGCCTTCAGAATTGTGTATCTAAAATGAGTTCATTACATGCGGTTATCGATGCGCAATCCACAATCGATATATACGAAGCGACTTACGCTGCCAGCTTCTTCATACTTGGCGTGAACGCAAGCCACTATCCATAGTCGGCAGCAACTTAGCAAGCCTGGGCGGTCTGCGTCACTGACGTCGTCGAGTTCGAGGTCGAGGTCGGCGTCGGGGTGGTAGCGGCCGGCGTGGCAGCGGGGGTGTCCGCAGACTTGTCGGCGCTGGAAGCGGTCGACGTCTCCGCGGTGGTCGTGGTCGTGGTCGTGGTCGGGGCCGCCGTCGTCGCGGCAGGCGCCTCCGTAGTCGTGGTCGAGGACGAAGAGCATTTGCCCGAGAAGCCGCTCACCAGGTCATACACGTTTAGCACCAGTCCGCTCGTGGGCACCGTCAGGTCGCAGTTGGGCGGGTTCAGCGCCGACACCGACTCGATGAGCGACTTGCAGTTGTCCGACGCGCACATCTTGACGTACTGCGCATCGTCCGGCAGCGACGTCGAGTACAGCAGGCTGAAGCCCGAGTCGTCCGAGCAGCCCTGGAACGAGCTCAGCGTCAGCACGCTGGCCAGCGTCGAGTACGCGGTGGTCTGCTCCGACGACGAGCACGTCTCGGCAGCGGCGGAGCCGACGAAGGCGGCGGCGGCAACGGCGAGGATGGTCTTCGTGTTCATGGTACCTGGTTGGCGGGTTGCTGCGCTGAAAGGCTGTGTGTGTGTGCGTGTCGAGGACAGAGCAAGTTGGGGAGTGGTCACCTACCCGGCTGAAAAAGTAGACCTTGGTGTCCGAACGCTGGGGCTGGCCAGACAGGAAAGTCCCTCTGTACCTGATCTTGAGCCTTTGCACGGAGACCGATCGCTGAACCAGGTTTTTTGGCAGCTTTGTGTCTTGGTTCAGAATGCGGATCTTTTGAGGACAAGAGGTGGACATCTAGGTGGGACGAGTCGCGTTACACACGGATACACGCCCAAAATAAGACAAATTGGGCACTGGATACCCACTATTTCAGCGCTTCTCGCAATGGATTGGTCAGATAACTTCAACATGCGATTTTGGGCATCTGCCAAGTGGTCACTGATGAAACTGGGTAGAAAGGGCGCCGATCAACTGGCGTTAGCAATGGACACAAGATCAGAAGCCGCAACTGGACGCGTCCAAGCAGACCTTGCGTAGACCTTGCAAGGGTCTGCTGCGCAAGAAGTTGTTGGGCACAAATTGCTGCGCTGGCGTCTTTTGTCTGGAGGTTTGCTTGGTGTTTTACATGTAGTAGGTCTGTCTGCTGCAACAGCAGTAAATACTGTTTCTTTCGGGGCTTCAGTTTTGCGAAGGGAACGCGTATCCCTTGCTCGCCGCTGGCATTCGAGTGTACAGTATCTACAGTAGTCTGTACTACAGACTCGGTAGTCTGCAGTTTGTCAAAGCTGACTGGGACATGTGGTTGAAGGGATCCTCGCGAGTCCAAAGTCTGCGATCAGCAAGGCGCGTTCCAAGCACTTCTGCTTGACTGGCGTCGCGCTTTGTACTGGCGAGACCAGCACGTATCGCCGGCGCTCTTCCTCTATCTTGCATCTAAAGTCGCAGGTGAAGCCTCGGCATGCCAATTTAACTCCTCCTCGGCAACGTTTCCAGCCGCTGGTGGATACTACGGAAGACAGGTTTGCGAGACGGAAGTCTGCTCGCATTGTGTATCAAAGGGAAGCTGAAAACCTAGCGTCACGAAAATGATGGCCTATTAGAGTCTAAGACCGCCGCGCTCTCGACATATCCTTCCTGTTCGTACGGCCCCAGCGTTCGGACACCAAGGTCTACTTTTTCAGCCGGGTAGGTGACCACTCCCCAACTTGCTCTGTCCTCGACACGCACACACACACAGCCTTTCAGCGCAGCAACCCGCCAACCAGGTACCATGAACACGAAGACCATCCTCGCCGTTGCCGCCGCCGCCTTCGTCGGCTCCGCCGCTGCCGAGACGTGCTCGTCGTCGGAGCAGACCACCGCGTACTCGACGCTGGCCAGCGTGCTGACGCTGAGCTCGTTCCAGGGCTGCTCGGACGACTCGGGCTTCAGCCTGCTGTACTCGACGTCGCTGCCGGACGATGCGCAGTACGTCAAGATGTGCGCGTCGGACAACTGCAAGTCGCTCATCGAGTCGGTGTCGGCGCTGAACCCGCCCAACTGCGACCTGACGGTGCCCACGAGCGGACTGGTGCTAAACGTGTATGACCTGGTGAGCGGCTTCTCGGGCAAATGCTCTTCGTCCTCGACCACGACTACGGAGGCGCCTGCCGCGACGACGGCGGCCCCGACCACGACCACGACCACGACCACCGCGGAGACGTCGACCGCTTCCAGCGCCGACAAGTCTGCGGACACCCCCGCTGCCACGCCGGCCGCTACCACCCCGACGCCGACCTCGACCTCGAACTCGACGACGTCAGTGACGCAGACCGCCCAGGCTTGCTAAGTTGCCTCGAACAAACGTTTTCTAGCGTCGCTGCTCACTGCGAGCGCGATACGTGCAGTATATCGTAACAATGACACCTCATTTATTGCGTTATCCCGAGCGCGTGTGTATGTGTTTTTTTTTTTCTGTTGTAACCGAGCCGTACTAGGTGAGCTCGGTCTCCGTAGAGCGAAAGCGAACGTACGTGGGATATATGGTGGATTTCATCTCGCCAGTACAATAGTGATGAATCTTACGCTGAAGCGACAGCGATAGCCTTGCAGTCTGCAAGTTGCAGATGCAAGTTTATCGCTCCGCGCTACCTATACAAAGAGGAACTGGTTTTGGCACCAAGGATATGCGTGCGTAGCACCAAATAAAACTTCATTTCCACCAAGTTTTGCGTGCGTGTCACCAACCAAGCAACTCAGAAAAACACCAACAGTGCTGGGTTTGCCACCAACGCGGCGTTTGTCTAGTCGTGAAATTAGAACTCGTTAGTGTCCTCCTCGTCTCAGTCATTCGTCAGACGCGCAGCCGACGCAGCATGAACAAACAGTAAAGTCTCTGCACGTTGTCAAGAAGGCAACCGAGCTCAGTATTCAATCTTTCAAGTGCCGGCGAGCGCGGTGGGAGATCGATCTGTCATGTCGAGCGGACAGACTGTCGATTTACCTGAGTGGAGACTGATATGGAGATTCGATCGAGGCGAAGATGTACGCAACGACTACATCACGTCGGTGCTTCCTTGCTTTGCCACTGGCAAGCACAACAGGTGCCCATGTGTAATTGACCATTGGGTCAATTCCGATATCGATCTGGCGATGGAGCGCCACTCGATGAGCTCCATACTCACCAATCGTTGGTCCGATCGGTGTCTGCAAAACAATGATGGGGACGAGTGCTACTGTCGCTACAAGATAAATATCTGTGACGGCGGACGGATTACTGAGGTTTCCCAGCAAGGCTCGCACATTATGGACGACCTTCAGGTCACATCGCCTGCCCGCCAGAGACTTACGTCGGCCATGAAAGACTTACTCCGCGAGGAGTTGGAGCGCCGCCCAGCCGCCACTGCATACCAACTTTTTCGCTAATTGCCTCTGAGATTGGCGATGGTGGCCTGCTCCGAAGAAGAGTCAAGTAGATTAATTTCTTCGTCGGTTGAGAGGTCTCCACCCCGGCGCTGATACCCAGCAGGTAGTCGAATTTCTTGACGAAGCTCTGTATGACAAGTTGGGGCTACACGAGAGCGATCCTGACCACGCCGTCTACTTCAGCGAAGCGGTGCGGCATCGTGGTCGGTGGGTCTCACGAGTTGGAGTTGGCGCCGAAGAGGATCCCTATCGCGTGGGGATGACGTGCTATAGGCTGTTGTACAACTATCTCCAAGTGCAGCGAGACAGCTCCAAGACGACGCTTATCCGCATTGACAACTCATTCAACACCGTGGCGCTGAAGTACCCTGCTTTCGTAATTGGTTATTCCGACACTTGCGGACACTTTATACCACTTGGCTACGTTTGTACCTCCCGCCGAAAGAAATGTGATGTGGCCTATTCCTTCGTTATTTGAAGCGTGAAATTCGAGAAACCTTCAACGAGTCGTTTGACCCGCAGTTTGCCATGGCGGATGGGGGACAAGGCACAGTACAGCGCCTGCAAGTCTGAAACTCCATCTGCACGAGTATTCATGTGCTGTACCACGTTATGGATAACGTGTTCAAGCAAATGCAAATCAAGGGGATTGATCTCAGTTCGTGTGTCCAGTTCTTTGAGGACCTCTATGATCTTCACTATTCTCCCCGGAATTCTTTCGAGGCCCTCAAAACCAGTATTCTTGCTAAGTGGAGTTCGTTTCCGAAGCGGAGCCCTGCTTACGCAATGAGCAAGTACATTAAATCACCGTGGATGAACAGTCGGTTCTGTGACTGGCAGGCATTCTTGGCGCCAACGAGTTACGCGGTCACCAACAATCCGTTAGAACAATATCATCGCGTGCACAAGATCATCAACAACAACCCTCGTGCAAGTCCGAAAGAGATTATCTAAGGCATGAAGACATCGCTTTTGTCGTTTCTTGCGGAAGGTCGAGTATTCGAAGACGGACTCGAAGCTCCGCAGCGACTTCTCAAGCTGTTTGCGCTGCTCAAATCGCATAGATGTCTGAAACATACGCGCGTTCCTGTGGAAACACTGCCTGTTGTGCTGTTCAAGGTTCACCAGTGTAACGGGGCTAGAGCTACCGTTACTGGCGTACACTATAGATAAGAGGAAGCTCGCAACAATGAGTCCAAGTATGTGTTTGGGTGTAAATTCAACTCTGAGTTGGTGTTAGGTCCAGGGCAGGTGGCCCTGACCACTCAGCTACAAGTCAACTCTGGGTTGGCTGAAATCCTAACTCTTTTCAGCCAATCAGAGAGTGACAATACAGCACGCGCTACCCGCGTGCTTGTACCTCTTTCTGTATCAAATTATGTAACTCTACCTACAAATGTAACTTTGGATGTGGCCCGTCACAACCAGTCTCCGCTGCCGGTGGACGAGGTGGACGTTTTGGAGAAAGTCAAGACTGTGCGTTCCGTTAATGACATCCGAATACTCATGAAGGGAATGTCGGAGCATGGGTGGCCGGTAGACGCGCAGACATTGTCTTACAGTTGTTTATACAACACCAAGCATGGCATGGGCCTTCATGTTCTGGCAGCAGGGTTCGAAGCCGGAGTTCGTATACCTGGAGCAGCGCTGGCACCACGTCGATTTGTGCCCAACCTTCAACGGCCTAGACGTCTTTTGCGGTCCAACCGCGGACCACAGCGTCAGCACCGCAGGTCTCGGCAACATGAAACCAATAATGGGCTTATGTGCGACGTGGCCGATGAAGAGAACACATCAAGCCCCAGATTGGGCGGCGACATCAATGCACCAAATGTGGACACCATCCGGAGTGACCACGGAGAGGACCAAGACACGCTGGTACGCCAGCTCCACCAAGCACCAACTAGCCGTTTGGACCCGGTTTCAAGTCTCCAAGCACTGCTAAGTCAAGTAGACGGTAGTCCGTCTTCGCCGTCGTCCCCTACTCGACGTAGTACGCGTCGTCGCCGTCTTACGCAGCGCGCAATCGACTCTCAGGAGCAAGCACGGAAGCGCCGACGCTAAACCGAACGGATGAGTTTGTAGCGAGGCTGGTCAAAGGGCGAGCTCGCACGGGAAACGCTGTAGAGCAGAAGAAATAATGTATGTCATCAACAGAAGAAATATGAACAAAAGCAGATAAAAGAAACCAAGAAAAAGGAGGCAGTGTAGTCTAGGAAGACGAGTAAACGGCGAATCTAACATATCTGCTTCCACCCAAGGCACAGCATTCCTCGTACTATGCTTAATAGTTTAGTACCTTTCGTTCTCTTGGTGGATTTGATTATTGACTTGGTGATTTCTTGAATTCTTTGGTTGGTGAGGCACCTGAGTTCTTTGGTGTTTTTATAACTCTTGCTGGTGACTTAGTCAAACTTCGTTGGTGTTTAGGCTGAAATCTCTGGTGCCAAACACCGGCTCTCCTCTACAAACTCAGGTCCTCTTCATGGTACATGCATGTATCTGAGCCCAACTTTCGGCCACCGTGCAATTCAAGTGCTGCGCATCCTGGAGTGAGTGAGGCTCACGCTACCATCTTAGAAGTACATTGGTATCCGACACTGTCGGACCGGCAGAGCGTTCGCAATGGAGTCTGCAAGCAGGAGTCTTGCCATGAAAGTGGCGCCGGCTACCGTCTGCGATGACGATGTTGCTCGGTTGACGCGGAGCTCTCGTTACTCACCTGCAGACGCGTCCAGGATCTGCTTGTGACACCTGAAGAGGATTCATTCGCCCGGCTCTGCCTGACAGACTAGCGAGGAAAGCACGGACGCCGGATACACTTTTCACCGCGCAGGGCCACCTGCAACACCGGCGTGACTCAAAGTTCGCCTTGTCTAGCGTCGCGCTGTCCGAAAGTTGTGCGCTAGCTGTTCGTACGGGGCGCTGTGGCCTCTGTCAGCTCATTCTCCAATTCGCCCTCCGCAACTCAGGTATCCCTTCCTCCTTCCCCTCAAGATGAACACGTACTTCGCTGTCGCTGCCGCCGCTCTGGCCTTCGTCGCCTCCGTGAACGGTGAGGCCTGCTCGGCCGCCCAGCAGGCCACGGCCTACACGTCCATGGTGGGCCTTCTGCAAGGCACGGCGCTCAACACGTGCGCCTCGGACTCGGGCTACAACATGCTGTACGCCACGGCGCTGCCGACGGCCGAGCAGACCGCTGCCATGTGCAAGGTGGATGCGTGCCACGAGCTCATCAAGAACGTGCAGGCCACCAACCCGCCCGACTGCGACCTCAACATCCCCACGAGCGGCGCCGTCATGAACGTCAAGAGCCTGGCCGACAACTTCGAGCCCGGCTGCTCGTCCTCGACCACCACGGAGGCGCCCGCCGCTACGGAGGCCCCTGCCGCCGCTCCGGCCGCGACCACGGCTCCGTCCACGGAGACCACCACCGCTCCCTCGACGGAGACCAAGGGGGAGACGACTCCTTCCACCGAGACCACCCCCGCTGCCACGACGGCCTCCACCACCCCCATCGCGTGCTAAGATGTCTTCTGGTTGAACCTGGCAAGTGAATTGCTAGCAACGATAGGTGTCGTACCGCTCGCAAATCTGTTAATAAGAGGCACTCGTGTGCCCTAGTGTTTTTATAAGCTGCATTCCGCTTTCATGCTATGGTAGTACAGATCCATCCGCAATACTGGTACCACTGCTCGAACAGCAAAATAAAAGTCACTTTTGATTTTGCTCCAACAGATCCTCAATGTACCGCAACATCTGTAAACGAAAACAAAGTGCAGAGGCAGAATGTCTTTTCAACTGTGTGGAGAGCTACTGAATGGGCTGCAGCGGCCTCGTATGCTTGGCTCTGTTCCGTCCACGAGCTCTAGGCTCCTAACGTTTCTCAACTGCACTATCCTGACGAGTATGCCACCCTGGGAGATTTGGGATCAACTCACCTCGCAAGCTCCGGCTCCAGTCACCCCGTTGTTCTTGACATATCTGTGCGTTGCGGGGTACCGGCGATAGCCACCAGGTGCCAAATAGCGTCGCATTTCGCTTTGACAAGGCTGATACTGCGCATCCGTTTGTCCTAGTGTGAGGTGCAGGCCGGTATCGTATCTCGCCGGCACGATTAAAGACCGATCCTTGCACCACCGATCATCAACCGTTTGCTCACGCAAGACTACTTCGTGCCACGATATCCTTTGCCCCGACGAAGCCCAAACTCGTCGTTGTTCCACTCGCTGCCGCCTCCGAAACCCATGCGGGGCTCGTTGACCTGCTGCCCCGCTCCTTGGTTACCATGATTCACGTTTACGCGTGGCGGGGGGCCGAAGCTAGGCACTCCATCCATGGGAGGCCCGTCGCTCATGAAGTCATCGCGCTCTATGTTTTGCAGCACAAGACGCTTCAGTTCAGACTGCTCCTTCTTTCCAGCGTTTTCCTGGCGGTGACTGTGCTGAGCCAGCGATGACGCCTCCGGCACTACCAATTGTCGAGCCTCCACTTTACCCTTGTTACCACGGCGCAGCATGCGGAACACAACGCCATCGGGGGGGCCGTTCGCGCCAAGCGACAACACCCCACGAGAGCTTGACGGGGTAAGTGCAACCGAGCTCTTCACCACAGTAGGAATGGCCATCTTGTCCACATTTACTCGTGCGGCAGGTTTGCGCGTATCGGTTGACCCATGCATCATGGACTTGAACGCCTTTTCGAATTCGTCGTCCTCCTCGCTCTTCTGGATGCGGTCATGGATGATAAGGTGCTCTTCTTCGTCTTCTTCGTCTTCCTCCTCCTCATCGTCGTCCTCATCGTCGTCCTCATCGCCTTCATCTTCATCTTCCTCGCCGTCATCACCTCCAGCGTGGTCGTCATCGTCATGCTCATCCTCGTCGTCATCCTCTTCGTCGTCGTCAGAGTCTTCCTCCTCGTCTTCGAGAGATTCGTCATCTTCATCCCCTGGTTGGGACAGGGATCCCTCCTCCGCAACGCTCTTGAGACCATTCGTCGCCATAAGCAATGCCGCATTCTTCTTCGATAGCCGGCGCTCGGCTTCTTCCAAGTCACCACGTAGAATCTCTTGAACTGCCTGGTCAACCTCCTCCCATGTTTCAAATTTCTTGAAGTGGTCTTTCAAACTGCCGGCAAGCATTTCGAAGAGATCGAACACGACAAAGTCGGTTTCCATTGGTACATCTGTCTTGGAGAATAGGTATCGTTGGAAAAAGATCATGAACCGGCCGAGACGAGGTCTGGAGATACCTCTTTCGTTCGAACTACCACTGCTTCCAGACACGCTTGGGCTTCCGCTGCCGTTACAAGTCTCGATCAAGGCACTCACCAGGCGAACGCGAAACACTTCGCTGGGGCCGTCAACTTCAGATGGCACTCGAGGATCGTAGCGCATGTCAGGAACCAACAGGAACCGTTTCTTCATCTCCAACAACTGAGTCGGGGAGATTTTGTCACTGCTATATTGTGGTAGCGTCAGCAAATCGTGCGAGTGGTTGATCAGGAGGTATAAGGTTTCCACCACCACATTCATGCTCACTAGTCCACAATTGTAGATCTCTCCTAAGAGCTTCACATATCCGAGGCTCCGCTGGTGGTCACGGTAGTCATTCATTTCCAGTCCGTACCGAATATTCTCCAATACGTCGTCCACCAGGAGCACTAAAACTTCATCGTGGTACCGTGATAGCCCTTTAACCACCTCGCAAATCCATTTCATTTGCATGACTTTGCCCTTTGTCACCTTGAGCAGAGCCTTCAATACCATCCCGCAGGTGGAGCTCGCCTGCCATGGGAACCGCCGAAGAGTCTTCACAACTTTGTTCACGTTCGAGCCGTTGAGATCTTGGTACAGCACCTTAACGAGAAACAAGTACATCGGATCGTACTGTTTCACTTTGCGCTCAACACGCTCGGGTGGTTTACACATGTAATATGCGTTTTCCACGAGCGTTTCCAGCTGCGGGTCCAAATGTTTGGCTGCCTTTAGCTTCATCATGACGTTCAAACAGTTCACCGTCCTCGCATGCGTGTGCTTTGAGCAATACAGAAAGCGCCCGCAATTCTCAAGGAACGTGGTCGCAACGTGCACGTTGTGTCCCTGGAAGTCCTGGAAACACTTTTGCAGACACCGGAAGCCCGTGATGGGTGGGCAGATCCGGAACTTCACCAGCTCAGCCAGGAAGCGGATGTTTTTGATCTTCGATTCAAGACGAAACTGGTTACGCCGTTTGACCAGACTATGAAATTCTCCCACCAGCATGCTCACAAGCTCGCCGCCAATATCCTCCTTCAGAACACTCTGCAGCGTGGCCACCAAACGCGCGTAGTGAGACAACAGCTCTAAATGAGTCCGTGGCACCGCGTACAGAGTCTTTACGAGACGGTTCCTTGTAGCCTTGGAGTTGCGGTAGCAAAAGTCTACTGCTGCTTTGTCGCAACGGTCTCGATTCACCAAATCTTCCAGAGACGCGAAGTACGCGTCTAGTTGGTGATGGTAGCTGTTCGTTGTCCCGCTCGATGAAGTGTCAGTACCAGTCGCCTCCGTTTCTGCTTTGGCCTTACCCTCCTCCTCGTCCACACCTGCCACTTCAGGCTCCTTAATTGCATCTGCTTCCGGGTTTTCCAGTTTCGCATCATCAGCATCTCCACCTTCTTTTATGTCATCATCTACATGGGTTTCGACATTTTCTTCAATCTCGACCTCTGCCTCCTCATCTGCAGCAGCAGCCTCTTTCTTCTTCTTCAACTCTGCAACATCAGCCTCCGTCAGTCCGAGCACCACAGCAGGCACCAGTTCCAGTAGATCGGGTAAATCTTCGTAGAAAGAGCGTGTGGCCTCGTCATCGAAGGGGCCATCGCGACTCAGTTCGCGTCCGCCGCCTTCTCCGCCCTCCCAGATGAGAATGCCTCCACTACCAGACCCATCATCCTTCTCTTCTACAGGCAATGGCGGCACCTCGCGATCCAGCGCATCCGCCAGCGAGTTGACGCTCGTCTGCAGCTTCTCAAACAGCAACTTGGCGTTCTTGAGTTCCTGCACATGTTCCTCCGTGACCTCCCCTCGATTGGCCTCCTCTTTCTCGTTCCTCGCCTCCAGCTTCAGAAACGTCGCGTGCTGTGCCAAGTAAAACTTGCAAATCATCTCGTACGCTTCGAGGTAGCAGCTCAGACACTGCTGCTGCACGGCGGTGGGTACCACAGGCGTCTGATTCTCCGCAAACCTCTGAAACTCTGCGTTCGCTTCCAGCTGCTTCTCCAGTTCCTTGTATTTCTTGGGCTGCACACCTAGAAAATCTACTCCAACGGACTTCGCGAAGCTCACGAGCAGCGGCACCTCCAGCTGCTGCTGCGAAGAAGACGAAGAAGAGGAGGAACAAGAAGACGTAGACATGTTTCCTTTGCCTTTCTTGGTCCCTGGCTGTTCGCGTCTTGCCACTCTCTGGATAATGTTTGCAATCACCTGCACGTCGTCGAACACTCGGGCCAGGTACAATTCGCACAGCAGTCGCAGGATCAAGCGACGTTTGAGCATTTTGCTCTTGTCGTCCGAGGCGTACGAGGCCTCGAAGCTTCCCACGAGGGCGTGCACCATCCCGGGCGCGAACTCCTCGTAGCGCTGGTGCAGTAGCGACGCCACTTTGACGGCGGCCGACAGGTCCACGAGCTTGAGCGGCGCGTCCGCCAGCGCCGCCACGCATTCGCTCACGTAGCGCGTGAGATTGAGTTCTGCCGCGTCTCGCAGTAAAGACTCTGCGTTGCTCTCGCATAGCATCCGAAGCTTCTTGACGAAGGCGGACGAGCGCTTGATGTCCGATTTGAGCTTGAGACTCGAGAGCTGCGCACGCACGGCCGCCACGCTGGACGCGCAGTTGGCGGAACGCAAAGACTGGCGCGCCTCGGTCAGGCGCTGGAGCTCGTGGAGCTGGGCCAACGCTTGGGCCTGCGCGTCGTCGTCCTCGTCGTCGTGCGCCATCTCCAGCTTTGAATTTGGAGCCTGAAAGAAGTGGAGCGACAGGCGTCTCCTGATTGGTCGATTTTCGGCCAACCAAAGCGCGGGCGGGGCCGACCATCCACTTCAACATGCTTTGGGAGGAGTCTCCACGCAGGAAGAGCTCGAGGCGACCTTCGGGGAGGTGGCGACAGATGGGGGCAAAGACAACGACGCGCTGCAACTTGGTGTTGCCCATGAAGGCGGAGCACCTCACGGGTGCCAAACACAAGATGCACGACCTCGGCACCAAACTTGGCATACATCCATTTATGGGCGGACCAAGCTGACCGACAAAGGGGCGAACTGTTCGTCTTGACATCGAGATGCTGTACCGAGCGCTGTAGCTGTTCTATCCTTAACAGCTACAGTTTAATTGTTGCACGGCACGAGAAGCAGCAGCTTGACACGGATGTAAAGCTGGTGTGCTTGTCTATTTCTCTCTCTCTATCGAGGAAGACTGCAAAAAAAACTAGATACTGTATAGCTGGTCTTATGCGTCTGTGTCGGGTTCTTGCGGTTTCCGACACACGCGCTTGACGAACTCGTAGGACGTGACCATGAGGATGCCCGACGGTCCCATGGCCAGAAGCCGCTGCAACATCGGCACCAACAACAAGAGGGGTTAGCATCCAACTCTTAATGGTCAGGTAACAACTCATGACGCACCGCAGAGAGCCCCGTCATGAGCCCCATCGGGCCTTCAGTCTTTAAAATATACTTGAGGGTGTCCATGGCGCCGTACTGCGTATACACCTGCGCCTTTGTCCGCACAATGTCCATCGGGTTGGTCAAGATGCCTGTAATGATACCGGCACTTGCGCCACTCAGTCCCTGCGCCACCACTGCACAAATAACACAGCAACGAGTTAGTATGTCGTCCTCCCTCTCCTCACCTCAAGCCAACGATGCACCTTGTTTCCAGAATGGATCTGTGGGCCACGTCTTCATCAATTTATAGTACATGGGGACGAGTAGTCCGTAGGAGCCCCACCAGATGGAAGACGACGGCGCGTACGTCGCGATGGACGGCACGTAGCCCCTGTAGAAGCCGCGGAGGCCCTCAGCACGAAAGACCTGCTTGGTCACAGCTAGGAACCCCTTGGCCCGCTCCCGTGTCTTGCGCACGTCCTGCCCCTGGCCACTGAGCATCATACGCTGCGACACAATGTCTAGCGGCACCACGACCGTCTGCGAGACGAGTGACGCGAAGGCGCCACCGGCGAAGTTGGCGCCCTTGTCTCCCACGTTCGTGTGGTCCTTGAAGACTTTGCGCGACTTCTCGTACACCGAAATGTAGAGATTCCCCGTGAGCACATTTGCTGTGCTGGCCCCGAATCCCTTGTACAGACCCCGGGCTCCCTCCTGCCGGAAGATGGTGGCGAACGCGTTGGCCGTCCCCGAGTAGAGCGGTTTGTGCTTGGACTGCACCTGCAGTCGCGTCTTCACCAGGTTGCTCGGGTACACGGCGGCGCGCACGGCCAGGAACATGGTGGGGCCCACGATGTAGTACTTGAGCTTGTCTATCTCGTCCCACGAAATGTCCTCCAGCGCGTGCTCGTCCTCCGACATGGTCGCGACCCCGCTCATGGTGCCCAGGTCGTATTTGTAAGCGGAATTACTGGCGAATTGCGCTTAACGAAACGTTAAAAGGTAGGTAATAACTTGAGCTTTAGCTTAAGAAACCTGAATAGAGGACCTCTTCAAAATGGAAACGAGGTCATAAATTGAGCTGAACAAGACATGGTATATTCACTAAGAATGATCTCGAGAGATCTTTACGTTCGGACTGGGCTACCGACGAATGAAGGCACTACGTCTTTCACTCCCCAGCAGCCCGTTTACCGAGTGGGCTTTCGTTTGAGATCCTTCTCAGGGTTCCGTTCCCACGTTGGTTTGAAGAAATCGTCTTAGTCGATTCGGTACCCTCTGCAATACTGCGGAGTTCGAGGCTGGTTGGTGACTTGGAGTAGCCCAAGCTGCCACAAGTTTTTCGCGGCATTGATATCACGCTCCCAGTAGTTCGCTCTGCAAGCTACGTTTCCGCAGACCCGCACATTCCTCGACCTTTTGGTTTTCGTCGTACCGGGGATCTTGAATGGCGTGTCCACCATCGGGCGTGAGCACTCAGAGCAAAGGTAGCTGGTACGAAATTCGTCGACCATAATGAGGGTTGCGCGGCGAGAGAGTTCAAGTGCGAACCGCTTGAGCGGGACGTGCATATGGCCCGCGAGGTGAGTCTGGCTGCTCCATTTTCCGAGAGCCACACACACGTCACGGTCCACTGTCGGGACGACACGCTTGGCGAGTTTCGCGACGGCCTTGCGTTTGAATCGCGACACCGTGAATCTCCACTTTCGAAACCCTTTGAGAGCGCAGAACTCCAACATGGCGTTGATATTCCTCCACATGTGCTCGTAGCGAGAGAGCAGAGACGCCGACGACGAAGTCTTGAACGAAGGCATGTCCTTCACAAACGCACCATAGCGCGGATACCTCTTCTTCAGGTTTTCGAACCAGAATGCATGGTGCTCGACACGACTCATGTGTCGGTACTCTCGGGACGTGACTTGTAGGACATGAGAATTGTCACGCAGGAAATGAGATCGGCGCCTGACGCCGTGTTTCCGCGGACGGTGCTTTGGGTGGTGCCTATGACAGATCTCGCACCACCCCTCCACATCGCACTGTGCTCTACTGCGTCTCTTGCGTCGGTGGCGACGACGGCGGTTCCTGCTGCGCTTCTTACCATGGCGTCTGCCGCCAACGTGGCCTGGACAGGTACTGCACCAACCGGGCATGGAGCATGGCTCTTCCGGTGAGTTGCAGACATAGCCCAGCATAGGACGGCTGTATGCCGTCAGCATCATCCGTAGACCTGGGTCAATCCCGATCAATGTAGTTGGTATATACTTCGGAGAAAGAGCAGGTCGTTCAACAGGAGCAGGAATCGACGTCAGCACAGCAGCACTGTAACCATTCGTGGAGATGTGATACTCGAAGTTGCGCCTTGGAACGCCAATTCGGGGATCCGCAGTATGGCTGACGCAGTCTCCGAGGTTGAAAACCGTGGTCCACATTCGCTCGCGTACTTCTTGGAACTCCGCAGTCGTAGCATACGTCCGATGGCCACGAGAGTTCGTGGACTTGTAGAGCCCAAAAACGTCCTTACCCGTCGTCGCCAAAATTTGTTTTGCGACTTGGTAGAGCACCTCTGTCGTGACCGGGAAGAACGCCGGCACACAGGAGGTGGGCTGCGGCAGCAACGTAAACAATCGGCACCCTTTCGGGATCTCATCTTGGTCGTGCATTGGCTCCATTACCTTCAGCATGTCGTACAGCTTGCCGAGAAATAGCACTTCGTGGCTAGCGATGTTCGCAGCTGTAGGAGGCAGTTCTAGCCACTCAAGCCATTGCTTCTCGACGTCCGTGAGGTCTTCAGGACTTGACTTTAGTCGAGCGACCATGGCCTCAGCTGCTCCCCGCGGATACGCAAGCTGCAGGCGAATGAAGTTGACAAGCCGTGCCTCGAAGTTCGTTCGAACGTGTTGCTGCGCCGCAACGAGCATGTCATTCGCCAGCTCTTTGATAGCGGAGCTTGAATCGAATAGCGTGGGTGGTATGTACGACATGACCCTCGATCGCGTAGTTTTGTAGACGTTGATGGACTCCTCTAGTGCAGCGTTAGCCGAGGGTTTTGGCGCGGGTATCTGTTCGTCACCAAAGACGGCTGTGCAGCACCGGTAGAACGTAGCTTGGTCCAGCTGTAGGGCTGTCTCCATTGTGCGAGATCTTGCCGGTACTACTGGGTAGTTCGGGTGGCTACGCTGGTGGTGCTCGAACAGGCGGCAGCAGTGGAAGTTCATGACGAACATTGCCTCTATGCGGATCTGCTGCAGAGCCACTGCACGTTGTTCGAGCGCGTCCCGGATGTCAGGATTCGGACAAATGTGCCTCAGTGGGTACGTCACCGTGGAGAACTTTAGGACGCTGTTGGCTCCTCGGAGAAGGGTGCGACGATGGTTCGCGGCAGCGCGTTGCTCGATGTCGACTTGATCAGGCGGTCTCCACGCGACCGCGAGTTCTGGCAGGAGCTCGACGATGCTGGGGTCGGTAGCGAACGAATCCATGAAGACAGGAGGCTTGACTGTTCTGATAGTGAGGCTGCTGGCCACCACAGCCAAGTACACTTTCGTCACACCTGACAACGCCGCAGACGCCGTCTCCCGTAACTCCACTGCTGGTGCTGACGCTGCCGCCTCAGCGGCTTCAACTGCGACTTAAACTTCAACAATGTTGACCGCAGAAGGCGCATTGATCTAGTGGACGCCTTCTGTCGGGGTGGTATGTCAATCTTTGGAAGGCGTCCATTGGTCAAAATAATTCCAAAGGCAGCGTCAGGAAGTGGTCAAGTTGGGCAGGTTGGTTAGACGTGGTCCCGGGAAGCTCCCCAGCATCTTTAACAAACCGGAGTCATATGGAAGTGGGCGACGAGGAGCTGCTGGGCGGGTGGAAGCCCCGCCTGGGCCTGCTGTCTGTGGCCGAGAAAGTGGAGCAGGCGGAGCTGCTCAAGCGCCAGGGCAACCTGTACGTCAAACAGAGCGAGCTCAAGCGCGCGCTGTCTTCGTATGCCAAAGTGTTCGCTTACGTTAATGGACTGTCGGTGGCGGGCGACGCCATGTCCCAGTACGCGCACGGGACCGCGGGCATGTCGGCGACGCAGGAGCAGGGCGCCCACATCCAGGCCGTGAAAGTGGCCGTGTGGGCCAACATGGCGCTGTGCCACTTGAAGCTCGGTACGCACCCGGACAAGGCGCTGAGCTGTTGCGACAAGGTACTGGAGCTCGAGCCGCAGCACAGCAAGGCGCGCTTCCGCAAGGCGCAGGCGATGGCGCAGCTGGCGCACTACGATCGCGCCTACAAGCTGCTGAGCGAGCTGCTGGAAGAAGAACCCAAGAACGCGGCGGTGCGCAACGAGATCCGCGCGCTGCAAGTCAAGAAACGCGCGTACGATGCCGAGGCCAAAGCCAAGGAGAAGAGCGCGTTCGGTAATATGTTCAAGTAGAGACAGAGGAAGAAAAGATTGCTGCATCAATGCAGGCGCCCGGTTGAGTATGAGAGCGTATTTTCTGTTTCTGACGGATGTGTTTTCTTCATCTTACGACCGGAATAGTAGCGGCAGAACGCGAGACTTGATGGCTCCCATGAACTGCGTGTAGCCGTGGCCGAAGTGGTTCTCCACGCGCGGAATCACCAGGTCCGACACGTCCACATTCATGCAGTTAGCAGCAGCCGCAGCAGCGAAATCAACGGCTTGGCAACCAGCAGCAGCCGGCCCGTTCGGCCCTGGAAGTTGCAACGCCCAGAAGAGTTTGGACAACACGTCGTCACGAGATGAGAACACGTTGATGAACTTGCCCCCGTTCGGGTCGAGTGCTTTCGTGACGTTGTCTATCCCCTGCGTGTCGGGGATGAAGGCGCCAGCGAAACTCACAGCGTTGGCGATCAGTGGCATGTTACCATCGTTCTTATCTGCTCTCAGCTTGGCCAGCTCCTGGAAGGTGCTATAGATGACAGCGCCACCCAGCGAGTGGCCAAACAGCGAAATCTTGCGGCCGTGGAGCAGAGCAGGACGGTCCGCTAGTACACGGGCAAGCAACACACCCACCTGCTCCGCCTTGCCCTGAGCACTGTGCCATGGGTTGCCAGTGAAGTGCGCGACTATGGCCGACACGGATGAGCTGCCGATGTTGTCGTTCACGTGCGCGCAGAACTCGTTCCAGGCGGCGGCGTCGCCGGCCTCCCAGTGCACAGCGAAGACGGCGGCGTCCTGGTCGTCCTGCGTCCATACGCGCCAATTGTGGGTTGGGTCGTCGCTCTGGGTCATGAAGCCGTTGATGCACAGCACCACGTGGCTGCAAGTGGCCAGGTCCCCACTCATGAGTTTGAGCTGCAGCTGCTGTACTCGCCGCTTGCGCTTGGCCACGTTGAGTGTAGCCATCGCGCCGTCATATGCACTAGCCCACAGCGTCGGCGCTTTCGCCGTGGACGTCGGGGCGGGTGCCGGTCTCAGCCACGCGTTTAGCGCACCCAAGGCGCCTCCCACAGCTACGGCCGCGAGTTCCGAGTTGCCGATGGCATCCTGCCCCTGTTCGTTGCACTGCCGTCGCACACGCTCCACGATGGCGTGTGCGTCTTGGACGAGGAGAGCGGACACACGCTCGCGGATGGCGACGGGTGGGGGGGAGGAGCTGAGAACCGCCTCGTACTCCTGGAGCTGCTCCGACGACAGCAAGCCACGACGCTGCAGCTCGCGGCAGGCGGCCAGCAAGGAGTCGCCCATGGTTGTCGGGCACACAATTGCTACACGAACTTCCGTTTCAGGTTGAAGTGGCCGTTGCGACCCAACCAGACCGGCAGGTATGAGCGCACTTCCAGACTCGCCGGGGTGGCTGTCGCCCATGGACATCGACCAATTGCCAGACCATTTGCTGCTGGCGCACATTTGCAGCTTCGTGCACCTGCAGGATCGTTGGCACGGCCTGGCGCGAGTCTCCAAACGATGGCGTCGGCTCACTCTCGCGTCCGTGCATCGAGAGCAGCATGTGGACTTGGTACGTATGGCTGTCGAATGTGGACTTGCGGCCAGTCGAACCTCATCTCTCTGTCTTTCTTGCTGTGTCTGCAGACGTGGTGCACAGGCGAGCACGAGCTGGAGGCGGCCGCAGCCGCGCTGCTCGACCGCCAGCCGCAACGTAGCAAGAGCGGCCGGAACTTGTCGATGGAAGCCTCGCAACTGCAGAGTGTGGCGCTCTACGGCCCGAGAGTTACGTCGCCGTTGTTGTCGCATTTGGTTAAAGGCCTCGGCTTCGACCAACTGCGGCACGTGGACGTCGAGTCCAAGCAGATCTCGGACGCCGCGCTCGAGCAGCTCTGTCGCTGCGTAAGTCTGCAGACGCTGGCGCTGCATTGCATTAAGCTCACGGACGAATCGCTGGTGGCCATTTCACGCGCGTGTCCGAAACTGGCTAAGGTCGATCTGTCAGGCTGCTCGCGCGTACGAGACGAAGGCATCATCGCGATCGCGGTCAACTGCCTCAATCTAGAAAAGGTCAACCTTACCATGTGCCGGCGAATCACTGACCGATCGGTTGTGGCATTGGCCCAGCACACATCGCTGTCGTTGAAAGAAGTCGTCCTCGATCGATGCCTGAAGGTACGCACTGCTGCAGTGTGACGTTGTTTTGCTCTACTGGGCCACCCAAACTGACTCATCTTGATTTCTCCCCGCTCGCTAGATCTCTGGACCTGCCATTCGATTCCTCATGCGAATGCAGCGCAACCTCCGGTCGCTTTCGTGCGCGCGCTGCCCCAAAGTTCAAGGCTCTGACTTCTACAATCTCGGACAAATCTCTCAAGCGAAATCGACCGTGCCTACCTGTGAACTCACCACGCTTGATCTCAGCGGCTGCACAGGTCTAGATGATCGCGGAGTGGCTGCTTTAGTTGCAATCAACCGCTATACTTTACGTTCGCTGAATCTGGGAGCGCTGCAAACTCTCGGCAGCGCCACTTTTGCAGCAATTTCACGGTGTACAGAGCTCGAGTCACTCAACCTTTCACTGTGTCGGACACTTCAGAACGACAACCTCGCGGCAATCACATCGGGGTGTACACAACTTTCAACACTGTCACTGCAGGGCTGTGTAGCTCTCGATGATGCCGGCTTCAAGGTGATGGCCTCTCGAGCATCAAATCTGCAGCGACTGTCGCTCGAATTCTGCTACAACATCACAGACGAAGGTTTCACGGCCCTGGTTTCGCGCTGCCCGAAATTACTGCACCTGAACGTCAAGGCTTGCAACCAGCTTACGATCGCAGCCTTTCGTGCGTTGGCTCATCGAAAATCCCCACTCGAAATGTTATACATCGGTGCTTGCGCCGATATGGAGACCACTGCGACATACTTCTCCATCGTCAAGAACAGATTCCCTCGATGCCGGATCCACTGGGTCTAAGCTGATCTATGTGTAGAGTAATGGTGCTGCATATCCACTCGTAAAGTAATGACAGACGTGCATAACGAGATGGTCTCTAAATGCAGCATTCGTAAAGCAGCTTTAACGGCCTTCATCGTCTTTATTTATCTAGAGAAGGTGGGGCGGTTTGTGCACTGTCGGTCACTTCAAGAAAAGAGCGCAGACAAGTGCAAAGGCCTTGGTCAACGAGGATTATGTCGGGCCGCATCCCCAACGTGAGCACGCGCATCGTGCCGAAAAGTATCACGCTACCCGAGACAGGAAGCTGCTTCGACACAACCTCGGTAGCCCCCAAGGTTGGAAGAACGAGAACAACACTCAACCCTTCAATTGCTGCGAAGTGATTCCTAACAGTGAGTGTTTTCCGTGCTGTTTGGTTAGCGCCGTACGAACGACAAAGTGGACGACTCGGAGCATATCAGCGCGTTTTCCTTGTCGAAGCCGTCCAAACCTCACACGACCGACAGTTTCCTTCGCAAGGGTCAAGGAACGGGAGGAACCGTTGATCTGGAGAAAGCGCTTAAGGTTTGTCCCGACAGTTCTCAACTGGTAGAACTAGGTTTCTTGGATAGTAAACTCACCTTCCGTGTTGATCCCTCAGACCGACAAGCACGAAAACCTGTCGCCGCGATCGCGACACCAGCAACCGGCAGCCTTTAGAGAACGTGCGAACCCTCCCGATACGTCTTTCAGAAAGTAAGATAGACGAGTAGCTGCCCCGATTTCTACGAAAGTACTGACGGTCGTGTCAATTCCAGATTCTATGAACGTGGTGACCTGCCGATCCAAATCGATCACGGCGGTGTACGCAACATGGTGGCCTGGAAAGTGGACATCACGAAGGTATGTGTTTGCCATTGCTGTTGTGTTCAACAAAACTTTAGATCTAACAATACTTTGCAGCTCGACTTTCACCACTACCTGCCAATTTTCTTCGACGGCCTCCGCGAAGTGGAGGAGCCCTACGCATTCCTGTCCGAACAAGGAATTAAGGACATGCTCATCAATGCCAGCAACAAAGTGCTGCCGGTGATTCCACAGCTTATTATCCCGATCAAGAGTGCGTTTAGTTACCCTAGCAGACGCTAAATGGCCATGGGCTCACTTTCCATTTCTTGTTGCAGACGCCCTGAACACACGTAACGCAGGAATCCTGGTTAAGACATTGCACATTTTGCAGCTCATGGTGACGTGTGAGTCTGCGGCGCAACCAGGGAGTGGTCCGGGACTCATCGGCCAGGCACTTGTGCCATACTACCGACAGATTCTCCCCGTGCTCAACATCTTCATTCGCAAGAATGGTAAGGGCATACCTACTAGAGTCCTCGTATCATCCAAGCTTCTTATCTGCATCTCTGTATTGTAGACAACATCGGCGATGCCATCGACTACGGCCAACGCAAGCAATTGAATCTCGGTGACCTCATTCAGCAGACACTCGAGATTATGGAGTCTCACGGTGGCGACGACGCCTTTATCAACATCAAATACCTCGTCCCCACTTACCAGAGCGTGTGCGTGGGCTAGTCTGACAAAGGTGAAGGGCGACATGAGAGAGGAATATCCAGGTAGATAACGCGAGTCAAGTGAACCAAGCGCCTTGCCCTCTTCTTCAAAAAGTTGCGATGAAGAGGCTACCAATGCTTTAGATTATAGTAGTAGATTCCTTCTCGAACCTCCTGCTGCTGCCGACTTGGGCCGCGGTTTTACTCGAGGAGGTTCTCTTTGGGCTGTCAAGAACTGTGTATTCCCACTACTTCGGCTCGTCAAAGGCTCCGTAGTTTGCTCAACATTACGGCCGTCCACCTCATCCATCTCGGGAACCTCAGACTTCACACTCAAACTTGCCTCCGATCGGCTTGAGACTGCACCCCGTGCTGTCCTATTGCCCTTAGTCCCGAAGTCCTCGGATCGTCGAAGTCTCCGTTCCAGCTCTTTGTTGGCCTTCCGATACGTATTCAACTCCGTCACCAACGATGCGTTCTGAAATGACAGAGCTGCTGCGAGTTTGTGCTTCTCTCGTGTGCCAGCCTCCACCTGCCGCCATAACGAGTGTTTCTTCTGCAGCAAAAAGCGGTTCTGCCGATGCAGTTCGGTGTTCACCTCGTCAGCCGAATCTCCGCGAGCTTGCAGCGCATCTAACTGCCGGGTCATGCGCTTGTGAATACGACCGATCTCCGTCACGAGAGTGCTCTTCTCATGCATGGAACTACGACGGACCAACTCGCCGAGTTCTTCGTGCAGCACCACAATCGAGTGGCGAACTCGTTCCAAACGCGTAAGTGCCGTCTCCAAATCACGCGCGTGCTTTTTCGCTAACGACGAAGTCTCGACACGCAGTCGGTCACTGAGATTCGCCTGGACGACAACCTCTTGGTTGGCGTCGTGGAGCTGATTAAGGTGCTCCTGCATGTTCGCCAACTCACGGTCTTTGGGGAGAATGTGTTTCTGCAGTAGCTCTAACTGCGAGCGGTGCACTTCGTCCATACGTTGCAAGTTCTCAAACAACCGTCGCTGCTCTGCGAGTTGTACTCCAACTTCCTCTTTCTCCCGCATTATCCTCTTCGTAAGAGCTCTTTCGTCCGTCAACTTGTCCCGTAGTGCCTCCATTTCATGTTGACCTTCATCGTAGTCGCAGCACATTTGCTGCAGCTCGCTGTCCTTCTGGTTTAGCGCCCCAAGCAGCATTTTCACTTGTTGGTTCAGCGCTGCAGCCTTGCCATTCTGCTCCGCGAGTTGCAGCGCTCCCTTCTGCTTTTCATAGTCGATAGATGTAGCTAAGAGTCCCATTTGCACGAGTTGATCCTGGTCCTGCTGTCGTAGCATTTCTTGCAGCTTCCTCTGCGTCAATTCCAGTTCGTCGCTCATTTTTTTCTGTGTGGCGGTGTAGTCGGCTTTAGCCTCTCGAAGCTTCTTCTTGCTTTCGTATTCTAGCTGCGCTTCACGTTCTTCAGCTCGCTTCTGCTCGTCCTGTAAGTCGATCTTCGCAGCGTGGAGCTGTTCGCGTAGTGAGTCGCATTCGGTTTGCAGCTTTTCTAACGTAAATAAGTAATGGTCTTGGGCCGAACGAGCATCTTCAGTAAGCGAACGCAACTTGCTCTCGCGTTCGTTGATCGCTCCTCCGAGTCGCACATCCAGCTCTGCGCGTAAAGCTTTCTGCTTCTCCTCAGCAGTTCGAGCATGAGCAGCTAGTTCGCCATGCAGCGTATTCTCAAACCTTGTTCGCTGCTCTCGCACCTGTCTGCTCAGCATCTCATTCTCCATCTTGAACTGCTGCAGTTCGGCGTCCAGGTCCAGAATTTTTAGTCGACTGAGCTCCACCTTGTTACGGTCATATACTGCCAACTCTTCCGGCTGACAAATGCTTGTGAAGGCGCTTGTAGACAAATCGTGGAGGTTTTGCTCGTCTCGGATGGCTGTCGCTATGGCGGACGAACTCTCTCCATCTCCAGAATTCTCGCGGCAGAGTTTACAAGCCAAAACGACTCCGTTGCTCGCATTCGAGAGCAGTAGCCGAGAGCGTGACGCGTAGAATAGCCCTACTATTGGAGCTGTATGCAAATCTACACGCTTGATAGCGTGCGTGAGGAGGATTCTCGAGTGGCCTTCACCGCTTCGAGGCCCTCGCTTCCAACTGAAGATCATCACAGACCCCCGCGCTGTGCCAGTGAAGAGCAGATTCGAGTACACTTTACCATCACTGCCCGTGTTACCACCCAAGCCTGGCCCGGCTTCGAGCGCGGTGATTTCGAACGAGATATTCTCGCCTACACCTCCACCAATGGAGCTATGGAGAGCATCAAACGCCAATTCACCGTTTACCCAAGCGCGTAGAACACTTTGGTTGCAGTTGGCAGTTCGCTTGTGAGAGTTCGTAACCCGCTTTTCAGCGATGAAAACGGCGTAGTCGTGGCTATCGTGGTCCAAGTAGCTGGTTGCAAAAGCCACGATAGCATTGTCTGGTGCAATTGTCTGCGTCACGCTGTGAGTTTCGACAACATCTTCGACGTCTCCGCCAGCTTGCCACCGCAGTTGACAGTGACGCAGTTCCCCCGTCGCATCAACAGCGAAGAAGCTGCTGTCGTGCACAGCCCAGCGGAATACCTCGATAGCGTCTCGGAAGTCCCGAAAGAAGGCTACAAGCTGCGGTTCCCGTTGCACGCGAGTCAAACCTCGATACACGAATACCGTCTTGTTGATGGCGTGGACAGCAGCGAAGAGTGCTCCGCTGGGGCTGTACTGAGCAAGTGATAGGTGCTTCTGTGGCATCTCGAAGCCCAAACGTAGAGAGTCTTGCAGAACGAAGTGCATCTGAAGCTTGGATGAGAACGTCACCAGCAACTCGGACCCAGCAGGATGGATGTCCACACTAAGCGGTGTCTGTTGCTCCAGTGGGTGAGCGATGAAGCACTCGTGGCAATCTGTTTGACTCCAGATGTGCACTGCAGCGTCTCCGTCAGGCAATCGGCAGGCTGCAGCAAAAGAAGGTCGTCGTGAAGCTGCACTCAGCCGCTCCATTTCCTGCGACAGTGGAGTAGATGACAACAAACTCAACGCTATTGCTTCATCGTCGCCGCGTAGAAGACACAAATTGCTGAGGTCGTAAGCTCCATAGCCCCGTTCGGTACAGCAAAGCAGCATGGCAGCGGCTGGATCCGCCGTCACGCTTATAATTCGTTCTCTACAGCGGGCAACAAAAAAACATATAGCATTAGTTTTGGACGCTGTCTAGCCTTCTTCATCCTTGCAACACGTACGTGCTTGGTACCCGCATGCGGCGCTGGAGATGCAGCTCCTTCTCGTTCGCCTTGAGCATTTTGGATGCCACCCGCACGACCGACACGAGGCCGTGGGTGCCTCCTACCACAACCCCTTCGCCATTATTCAGCGGACTCATGCACAGCATCCGTCCCAAGCCTTTGTGCACCGCTCGCAGCGTCTGCACTAGCTCTGCATTCACTATCAATTGTACGTCGCCGTCTTCGAGCAGCCCCACCAGCACATCGTCCGGCAACCATGCGTGATCAGCATAACTCACGACGTTTTTGACTTTGGTCTCATCGCCAGACTTGAAACTCGCCAATGGTTTGAGCGTGTATTCGCACAGCGTCCAGATACGCAGCAGATTGCCTCCACTCGTGGATAGTTGAGCCATATCGATGACGTTGAAGCGCACGCGAGATACACGGCAGTGCACGTCGGTAAGAGCAATTTGTCGTCCTCGACCCCAGTCCCAGACACCAAGACTCCAATTCGAGTTCGCAGCCTGGGCACTCACCAACTTTCCGTCCGGCGACAATGCTGAACTAACGAACCAGTCCGCCCAGGTCACGGTCAGTGTCTTGAGCAGCACAGTGCGTCGTACGCCGCTACTTTTGCCTGTAGTTGAGTCCGTTATTGCTGTGATGTTGTAGATGGAGATGGAGGCAGGTGAACTGCTGGAATTGTCAGCGATCCCGTCGTCAGCTTTCACTGCCGCTCGACAAACCGAAAGATGCTGACGCTTTCCACACAGTGCCATGGCCGTGATCTCACCAAGAGGCACTGAGGCTTGCTCTTGTCCTGTCACGAAGCTCAGCTCCTGCGACTGCGTGTTCTGCAGCACAACGTACTTCCCGATAACGAGCACAAGTTCCTGGCGGCTCAAAGGTAGAATCATATCTCGGAAGGACGTGTCGAGCCCACTCCCATTCACCGGCACCAACGTCGGCGAGGCCGCCAGAGTGAGAGGTCTGGTGTCCATGTACCGGAGCCAAACGAAGGCGTTTGATACACCACTATAAATACGAGACTGCATCAGTGGCGCTGTCCCATCGATTGACTTCCTTAGCACAACGCGATAGGAATGACCAACAAGACGATGCCCACGCTGGATGTGACGATCCAATCGCGGCTCGACAAGTTGAAGTCGCAGTGTCACGAGGTCTGTGGAGACGTTGAAAATGGTCACGTGAGGAGGTCATCCACTGCCGCAACGATTCCGACGCAACCTCTACACGAGTTCTTCTCGAGCGTTCAGCTGTGGAAGGAGCGTTCATTGTACCACACACTCGAAGCACTGGACAAAGCGGGCGTTGTGTCCATGGACAGCCACACTGAGGCGATGGAGGACCACGAGAAGGCAGCCAAAGACCTGTTCGAGTTGACGCGGGGGTTTCTCACTCGCATTCGACACGACTTGAATCTCCATCTCGATACATTCGAAGACGATCTCTCTCGTCTCGTGGACGCAATCATCGCCTCTAGGCTGGAAGAACAGCGTTTGGTTCATGAAAATGCTGTGAAAAGTTTGAAAGAGGAGAATCAGCGGGTTGTCCAAACGTGTCAGGAGCTGAAAGATGCCAATGGAGACTTGGAGCGGCGCCTTGAATCGCTGGAGAATGATTCAGGTAGTGGTGATGCCACCTTATGCACCAAGTTGCGTGGTCGGGTGCAGCATCTAGTCATCCGACAACGTGAACTTTCAACCGAGCTCGAGGGCGCTGCACTGGATCGGGTGAAACATCGACGAGAGCTGGACAAGATGAAGACGCAACTTACTGAGTGTCAGAAATCCTTGGCATTGACACGCGCCATGCACGAGAAGGAGACCAGACAATTGGCGGCAATGGTTCAACTCAATCACGCGCAAGTTCGCCAAGTTTTAAAAGCGTCTCGAGATAGTGTCGAGCCACGACGTCAACAATCGCTAGAGAGGTTCGACCCACTGTCAGGATGCACGATCGTTCACTTATCCCCGGTCGCTACGCCACAAAAACCTCCAGGGACTCCAGTAACCAGTACCTCTCCTCGACGTGCAAGTTCCCCAATACTAGCGACGTCACCCAGTGAAAAGAGTGAAAAAAAGCTAGGAGCACCTGTGAACCCGCGCCAGCGTCTTGTACGACCCAAGTCTGCGGGTAGTTCCGGTAGCAGACGCAGTTCCGTCTCACCGTCTAAATCCCCTCGAGCTTTACACAGTAGGGCCTTTTGTGACTAGACCATGGGCAAGAACCCTCCCGGCTTTTGTGTTTCTCTGGCTGTTGGTTCTTCCTGAAGCTGCGGGTAGTTTGAAGTCTTTTTCTTCGTCTCGGACAAGAAGTCTGCATGCGTAAGTAGCTCCGTGCACGATGTCACAGGTCTCAAACTTGCAGAGGTTTGAGAAAGTGGCATCGCATACTTCCGGTACAGACTGTAGTTGAGCGTTCCTTCCAGGTCAGATGGACTGCCGAGGGACTGTGGAGCAGTGGAAACTGGTCGAGCGAGTGTTGTAGTAGCAAAACGCGCTTGACGGTCTCGTTCGCGCTTGAGGTTCTGCCATTTCTCGCTCCGAGACGACGCAAAGGCGCGAACCGTAGACACAAACTCTTCCTGGAAGACGTCGGCGTCCACAACAGGAGCTCGAAACCCGTGGGCTCGATACTGATTCTCCACGCGTTGCTGTCGTTGTTCGCGTTCTCGAAGTTTTTGCTGCTCTTCCACATACACGCGGTCTCCATACTCCCTTGCAGCAAGGGAAAACATTTTCTTGGGCGTCGCTCTCGCTGCAAGAAGCAATTGCTGCACTTCCTCTGGTTTTCGACTCTTCTTCTCATTACCTTTTGTAGTCGTCTCAACTGGTGTCGTGGTAGGTCGACGACTACCCTGAGGACTATTGTTGCCTTTACTTGAGGCCATGGCTTGGGCTGCGTGCTTCTGGTTGCGTTGTTCGCGTCTCATCTCGAAAATGTGCTCAGCTAGGTCGGTTTTGAGCTTCATGAGCTCCTGCTCAGCCGCTCCAAGCCTCTCCGTCGTCACCAGAAGCTCTGCCAATGTGGCAAACTGAGCGCGATGGAACTGATCCCGCTCTGCAAACGCGAAATTTCGCTGCGAGTCTGACATTGCAGCTGATACTTCGGCTCGTTGCCAGTTGTACGCTGCCAATTCCTGCTTCTTGACACTCTCTTGCATTTGCGCCAAGATGTCGTCTCGGTGTGTTTTCATCGCTGCTGCCTCCTCCTGCGCCCGTGTCCTTGCTCTCTCTGTGTTTGCCAGCGCCACTTGAGTCTCCTTCAATTGCTCCGTCAGACTTGCTCGGTCCTGTTCTAGCTGCTGGTGTGCTTCGGTTTGTCGACTGAGCTGTTGTCGAAGACGTTGAAGCGTCTCAATCGAGAGCGCGTGGGAACTTTTCTCTTCAGCGAGTTGCGTCTGCGCAAACTGTAGTTCCTGAGCCATTCCCTCGAGTCGATGACGCTTGTCATTGTTCTGAGTCTCGAAGTGTTGGGCTCGTAGCGTCAGGTCTTCCAGTTCAACTTGAAGAGCTCCGAGTTTATCTTCCCAGACACTGCTACCACCTCGTAGTCGAATAACTTCAGCTACTGCCGAGTGGCCCCAATGCGTTGCGAGATCCAGCGCGGTGCAACCCGCAGCGTTCTTGGTTTTGAGACTCGCTCCAGCTGCAAGCAACAACTTGGTCAGGTCCATTCGCCCCCAGAAACATGCGAGGTGCAGCAAGGTTTGTCCACCAGCGTCGAAGTGATCCACGTCCACACCCGGAGCTGCCAATAGTTCGGCCACGCGAGCACGATCGTTATCGAAGATAGCATCGCGAATGAGTTCGTAGTGAGTCTCGGAGACTGCAGATGCAGGCATTTGAGACAAGGTTGGTAGGCTGTAGCCCCGCAAACCTTCTTACTGAGGAGTTTGTATAGTGGTGGCGGATGTCGTAAGATAAGATCAATCAAATGCTGTTTCTTGACTACAGTTTCCCACTACGGAAGAGTCCACCGAGAGATAAAGTGGATTGCAATCACCACAAAAGTCGAGTCGAAGTGGAGCAAAAGCTCATGGGTGATCGCTGAAGACGACTGTTTCAGCCCTGCCATTCCTGAATTTGGCGTGTGGCCGTCATTGCCACAGAACGAAGGCGTTATTCTCCGTTACGCCCAGAACCAACTTCGCGAGCACGAGTACGTCCAAGATGATGGAGGGAAGCGCCATGGGCGATTTCGCCAACCGGTGAGGCATGATCGAAGTATCTAAACCTTGGGAGACCCACTGAACTAATGTTTCTACTGCAGACTCAAGCAGGAATTTGAGGACCGAGATTCTAACGCTAGTGACGGTGACGAATGTGAAGACTGGTTTGTGAACGAATCGCCTAGAAATGAGCAAGTGACCCCCATGGATAGTGAATCTCCGCCTAAGCGCGACGGTGGGAGGGATGCAACAGTTCTGGCGCCGCCCACTGCAAGAACGACTCGGTCTGTAAGCAGTCCATCCACTAAAACTACACCTCCAAATTTCAAAACAGTCCCCGACGAGGTTTGCCATGCAGTGAATTTGTGCTCAAAGCTGCAAATATGGCGAATACTGACTTCGTTATGAGTTTCTCCTTTGCAGGAACAAGACGACTGCGACAATATTAGCGGCCCGATGGCATTTCTCCACCACACTCCATCGACGTTCTCGATTCTCGTCATGGAGTTTGGGACGGGTGTCGAGGTGAACTAATTGGATTTTCCTGAGTGCTCATAGCTTTACAGCGAACGATCGTAGTAATATTCCTTATGGTGGGCAGGTTGCTCGCTACGGGACCAAGTTCTTCAGGATCTACATTCCGCAGGTCCACAACAACCAGACGGAATTTTGTCTTTTTGCTCGGAAACGCCTCAACAAGAACAAGTATCGATTCAGGTGAGCATATACAGGGCCGATGAAGTCGTGAATTTCGTGGACTGACCGGAGTCTGGCAGTTTGGACGAGGAGTTTACCACTAGTTGGACGGACACGTTCTATGGAGGTAAAGTTCTGATGACACCTTCAGCAGACACGAAGCGTTTTCGACTCCTCGCCACAAAATCAGCGGGTCGTGTTCATTTCGACATCAAACAGGAGGCCAGAAAACAGGAGCTAAGTGTCCGCCTGAATTCCCAGGTACCGACCGACTGGCAATTATCTTTCGAATGCGAGACATCTAACCTTACTTTGATGGTTGATCATGCAGACCGCTCGATTCAACTTTTTCAGAGCTCGTTCAACGTCTGTAGACACCAAAAGCGAGATCTACCGTTCCAACCTCCAGGTGAGTGCTGTCTCGATATCCTCTCGCCGGATCACAGCATACTGATGGAGCATGTTTACTTGACAGAAATTCATTAATCCGATGGCCGACGTTCGCTGCTCGAAAACCAACTACACACTGTTCAAGATGGAGAAAGAGGGTGTGAGTGAACCAGTTCTCTCTGTAATCTTACTACAGACTGACATGTCTTACGAACAGGAAGTTGGCATGCAAAAGTACGTCATTTCCTACATGCGTCCGTTCTCACTCTTCCTCAGGTAAAGTATGATCCAGCTTTTGAAGCAGAACGAGAAGATTTAAACGGTGCTGTGTTACATTGTGCTTGTATTAGCTGCTGTATCGCCGTAGGCGTCGAAGCACATCTGCTAGAGTGATAGCGCCACTATTCATATTGGCAGCAAAATGCAGCTAAGGCAGCTGAGTATAGACCTTTTCGATGCAGTGCTAATCTGATGCCTCTATCGCGACAGAACCGCAGGGCGCTGTTTGAGCGACTGACTGACCGACAGCATCATCTCGATTCCGCGCAGCTCACGAACTGCATCCTTCACTTGGGAGTCGGATTGGCATAATTTGGCCAGTAGAACGGCCACGTTCTTGCGAGCAAGTCCGTCCGACAATTCTTGTAGAGCTCTCACGAGCACAACTAGGTTTTCTTTCTTTCGGAACGCGTGGCTGTCGACCGGGTCGTTGTCAGACTGCATTGCGATCAACACCTTAACGATATTTCCCACTAGTCGTTCGCACGCGGTCGTCTCCCCAGTTGGCCGATGGTAAGCCATTTGGGAATTTGCAAGTGAGATCACTTTAGTCAACAGGGGGACAACATTTTTCTCGCGCAAGAAGGCACGAACACTCGACAGGTGTGAGCACCAGCCCAAATGACACCAGATTTGAGCACAGAGCTGCCAGAGCTCGTCTGGAAGCGCAGCCGTTTTCCTGCTGAAGCTCGAGTTGGCGTATTCGCACACCGTATAGAGCTTGGAGAGCAATTTAGGACTGGTTAGACGACCATGAAGTTCTGAGCTTGCTCCTCGACAAGCTGAATGCAGACGGCAGAGGAGACTCGCAGTGCGAGACAACGCGAGAATGGAATCCTGAAACTTGGATGGGATCGCTTGTGTGAGAATGCTCTCGACAGCATCGACGGTTCCGACTTCCAGCAAATCGTGAGACCGCACTTGCGAGGTTTCAGTGAATGAAAGATTTAGCAACGCGCCGAGCGCTCGTTCGGAGCACACGAGGTCTTCACCCCGAGCAACTTTAATTAGGGTCCGTACGAGTTTTCTGCGAGTTTCCCCACCGTTGTTACTCTCGATGGCCTCGCGGACCACCTTGTCCGTGGACAAATTAGTCATGAAACCCAGTACGTTGCACAACAAGGTAGGCGACTCGCCATTGTTGTTCGCCTCAAGTGCTTGAGTGACCGCAGCTAGGCAATCTACTCCACGACCACTAAATGCCTGAATACCACTGCAGTCACTGCTCAGCGTGAAGCAAATGCTTGACGCAGCCAGAGCAATTGCGATTTTGGAGGCTTTTTCACCGATCGATCCATGCTTTTCGTCTGTACGAAGAGCAGCAAAAAGTGCTGAGAGTACTTCATCCGATGAGGCCACGGCGTTCCGCCAGCTCTTGGAGTCTGTAAGTTGTTCCAGAAAACGGATGATACTTGCTTGAATAATCCATGGAGTACTGCTCATTGTGGAAGTCAACCCCTTGCCTAGGTCGCCAAAAAATGCCAGCACGCGTTTTCGGAAATCCACGTGACGAAACATTACGACTTGGTTACGTGGTGTGCCAGCCACCGCAGCTGCCGCGCAGTTGATCATCACGCTCAGGATGACTTCTTCAGTTTGCTGACGAGACCTGTTGTCTTCAACTCCCGCGTTGGAAGCACCCAACCCTGTCAAAATTCGGTCGCAGAGTTTATCCATCTCACCCGATGTCCTGAACTTCGTGCGAACATGTTCGTTTCCTTCCATGAAGGGCAGTAGGATGTCGTAGGCTACCCAACAATCCTGAACTTGACCGTGATGATCTTCTGTACTGGAATTAACCGCAGTTGTTTGCTCGTCCATCTTCTTGTACAGCTCCAGAGAAAAGCGCAACTCCTTGATCGACGATGGACCGAGATAAATTGCACAAGAGTTAACGTTTTCTGCTTCTCTGCACTTGTTTAAAGCCGCCTCCAAGTCGCTATTGGTGATCGAGTCTTCGTAGTCTCCAACGATAATGGAGTGCTGCTCTGCAATATCGACATTCTCCCCATCCAATGCAAAGGCCATTCGCATGTCATCGGCAGCCTCCTTAAGTTTCTTCTGGCGGTGCCAAGCCGTTGCTCGACGAGAAAGCGCTTTCACGTGGTTCTCGTCGACGTACAACGTACGAGTGCAGAACTCGACGCAGTCGTCTAGCAGTTTGAGTCGAAGGTAGCACTGCGCAATATTGGCAAGCACCGCCACATTGAACGGAGAGGCTGCCAGAGCCTCCATGTAGCTTTTAATGGCATCCTCGTATTGTTTCATCTTGTAAAAGCGATTGCCCTTCTGCTTCAAACCTGCAATAAAAGAAACAAAAACCACAACACCATCAGCATTTGGCTTTCAGACATCTAATGATGTTTTTCGCGACGTACGCTCAGCTGTGCGCGTTTTTTCTTCCTGGGAACGTTGTCGCTGCTCCATGTCCTTTTTGAACTGGTTACAGAAGTCAGGGTTGTTGGTTTCAAACTCGCGGTTGCGCAGTTTCTCCAGTTCCGCCTCGCGCTCTGCCTTCTCCTGCAATGAGACGGGGTCTTCCGGTTCCCACTGATTCCACAACGAGTAGTCATTGGCGTCGCGCGCCTTGTAGGCCGCTAGGATGCGGTTGGCCCAGCGTTCGCCCTTGCTCTTGGCGTTCTCCTTGTCGGTCTCTTGTTCGTCTCGCATCGAGTAACGCAACTCAGCTTTGTGCCACCAATTGTCGTGCTCCTCCTGCTTCTCCTTACATCTGCGTTCCTCCTCTCGTTTTCGTCGGTCTTCGTCTCTCTTGGCTCTCTCCGTCCGCTCCAGCTCCTCCTGCTCCGGCGTCTTGTAGCCTGGAATCTGCCATCAGACAACAGTAGATTTGGTTATTCCCCCTCATTCTCAAGAGGAAAATTGCAGCAGCCTCGTACATTGCACTTGAACGGGTCGAATGTTCCGTTCTTGACGTTCTCTATGGCCTGCGCGATCTGCATCAACAGCTCCGTTATTTTTTTTTCCAGGATGTTAGCAATTACCCCAGCACTGTGCCGTACCAGGTCCATGCGGTTGGCAAAGTCGTCCACCTCCTGCTGCGAGATGCCGGAGCGATGCTCCATGTCCAGTGCCTTGATCGGGTCCATGTCTTTCTGCAGTTTTTACAAAATGTGCACCAAGGATCGCGTCTCTTCGTGCTACATGGCTACATGTAGAATCAATTTAGACTTGATTTCGCTATTTGCATTTGTATACACACAAATTCACCATTTAGTGCAAGCTATTTTTGCTTTTAGTCTCGCACCAGTCAAAAACAATGACGTCCGAAGCACAAGAAGTGGTGCACGAAGGTCTGCCGTGCGAGGCGTCGGCCGCTGAGGTGGCTCTGGTGCAGGAGGAGCTAGGCTTTGTGCCCAACAACCTGGTGAAAGTGGCCGCGTTCGTGGACAGCAATGGTCGCACGTCTCGCAGCCGCGACTCCCCCGACTATCGACCTGCTGTGCTGCTGCTCTACCCACTGCGCAATGCTGAGGACGCGTACAAGAAGAAGCAACGCGCTAAAGTGGAGCCTTTTCCGACCATCTACTGGCTGGCATCAACGGAGCTCAAAGCTCGCGTGTCCACACTCGAGGACCAACAGTACGTGCTGACCCTGCAGCATCAACTGGACCAAGACGACGCGGCGGCTAAGGAGGTACCCCCTGTCTCCTATTCCGAGAGTGTAGACAGGATGACTCACCCTCTTGTTAATGTTGTTGTTGATGCAGAAAATGGCGCAGAGCCATCGCGAGTACGCGGAGCAGCGCTGGCGGATGATGACGCCGCACGACTTGGAGCTTGTCAAGGACCGACGCTGGGAGTTTTTCCTGCGTGACGTGGGCATCGCTGGCATTCGCGATTTTACCAACGTCAAGTGTCTGCACACGCACTACGCGCACTACCTGGCCACAGGCAACAACCTCATCGGCGAGTGGGTGCAGCAGTTGCTGGACAGCGCAGCAACGACCGAGCGGACGGAAGTGCTCTAGTCTCGCACAGCAGTTGGTAAAAACACGCTAAACGGTTCAAACTCCTCATCTTCTTGTTGTTGCGTCTACCGTCAGCGATATCAGCTTTCGGTAGAGATAGATACGAATCCTGAAGTGAACACTCGCTCACATTCCTCACCCAACACCAGAGCGACGAGATACCCAACGTACCTTGCAGTGCTGGCTGTGCAATAGTGTAGATTCAGCCTCGCGGGGTCTATCCGCTGCCGCAGCAGTCGGACTTTGGTTGCGTCCGATCCACGGCAGCGTCTATAGATACCCGACTGGCGCTCGACGTCTTGCGCACCTGGTGGTTCGAGTAGTCAAAGTTCCGCAAAATCGTCGTCGCCGTCAGCGCAAATGCCTGGTAGTGGCAACAAGTGTAATAACAGCTATTAGTCTCACCAACAATGTACTGGTTGCGCCCAACTGCCGACCGACGGACCTGTTCGACGTTGAGCCCCGTCTTGGCCGAGGCTTCAATGAAGTAGAGTCCGTGGGCCGCGGCCCAGTTGCGCCCCTCCTCCTCCGTCACCTCTCGCTCCCTCTCGTCCACGTCGCACTTCATCCCCACGACCATAATCTCCACTTCGTCGTTGTGGCAGTTCTGGTGGCACTCCTGCAGCCAGCGACCCAAGTGCTCAAAGCTCTCACGTCGACTCACATCGTACACGAGCAGCGCGCCGTCCGCTCCCCGGTAGTAGCTGCGTGTGATGGACAGGAAGGTCTCCTGCCCCGCTGTGTCCCAGATCTCGAGCTTCACCTTGCGGCCGTCCACCTCAAGCAGCTTGGCCCCGAACTCGACGCCGATGGTCAAGTCGTGGATGGGCTGGAAATGTTGCTCTGTGAACTGCAGGAGAAGTGACGACTTGCCTACCTCCGAGTCCCCGATGATGATATACTTGAGCGTCACGAACACCATGGCCGTAGTGCTGGTCAAGATACGAGACTCTCTTGCGCGTTCTCGCGGATCTCTTTTCTTGGAGGAAAAAAATTAAAAAAAAATTGAAAAATGTATAAAAATATTGTTGAAAAATGTATGTATATGATGCTTCAAATGCCAACCGAGCGACGCCGGTACCCATTTCCTTGGTTTATTCACTAAGAATGATCTCGAGAGATCTTTACGTTCGGACTGGGCTAGCTACGTTCGGACTGGGCTAGCTACGAATGTAGGTACTACGTCTTTCACTCCCCAGCAGCCCGTTTACCGAGTGGGCTTTCGTTTGAGATCCTTCTCAGGGTTCCGTTCCCACGTTGGTTTGAAGAAATCGTCTTAGTCGATTCGGTACCCTCTGCAATACTGCGGAGTTCGAGGCTGGTTGGTGACTTGGAGTAGCCCAAGCTGCCACAAGTTTTTCGCGGCATTGATATCACGCTCCCAGTAGTTCGCTCTGCAAGCTACGTTTCCGCAGACCCGCACATTCCTCGACCTTTTGGTTTTCGTCGTACCGGGGATCTTGAATGGCGTGTCCACCATCGGGCGTGAGCACTCAGAGCAAAGGTAGCTGGTACGAAATTCGTCGACCATAATGAGGGTTGCGCGGCGAGAGAGTTCAAGTGCGAACCGCTTGAGCGGGACGTGCATATGGCCCGCGAGGTGAGTCTGGCTGCTCCATTTTCCGAGAGCCACACACACGTCACGGTCCACTGTCGGGACGACACGCTTGGCGAGTTTCGCGACGGCCTTGCGTTTGAATCGCGACACCGTGAATCTCCACTTGCGAAACCCTTTCAGTGCGCAGAACTCCAACATGGCGTTGATATTCCTCCACATGTGCTCGTAACGAGAGAGCAGGGACGCCGACGACGAAGTCTTGAACAATGGCATGTCCTTCACAAACGCACCGTAGCGCGGATACCTCTTCTTCAGGTTTTCATGCCAGAATGCATGGTGCTCGACACGACTCATGTGTCGGTACTCTCGGGACGTGACTTGTAGGACATGAGAATTGTCACGCAGGAAATGAGATCGGCGCCTGACGCCGTGTTTCCGCGGACGGTGCTTTGGGTGATGCCTGTGGCAGATCTCGCACCACCCCTCCACATCGCACTGTGCTCTGCTGCGTCTCTGGCGTCGGTGGAGACGACGGCGGTTCCTGCTGCGCTTCTTGCCATGGCGTCTGCCGCTAACGTGGCCTGGACAGGTACTGCACCAACCGGGCATGGAGCATGGCTCTTCCGGTGGGTTGCAGACAAACTCCAGCATAGGACGGCTGTATGCCAGCAGCATCATCCGTAGACCTGGGTCGATCCCGATCAATGTATGTGGTATATACTTCGGAGAAAGAGCAGGTCGTTCAAGAGGAGCAGGAATCGACGTCAGCACAGCAGCACTGTAGCCATTCGTGGAGATCTGATACTCAAAGTTGCGCCTGGGAACGCCAATCCGTTGATCCGCAGTATGGCTGACGCAGTCTCCGAGGTTGCACACCGTGGTCCACATCCTCTCGCGCACTTCTTGGAACTCCGCAGTCGTGGCATACGTCCGTTGTCCACGAGAGTTTGTGGACTTGTAGAGACCAAAGACATCCTTGCCCGTCGCCGCCAAAAATTGTTTTGCGACTTGGTAGAGCACCTCTGTAGTGACCGGGAAGAACGATGGCACACAGGAGGTGGGCTGCGGCAGCAACGTAAACAATCGGCACCCTTTCGGGATCTCATCTTGGTCGTGCATTGGCTCCATTACCTTCAGCATGTCGTACAGCTTGCCGAGAAATAGCACTTCGTGGCTAGCGATGTTCGCAGCTGTAGGAGGCAGTTCTAGCCACTCAAGCCATTGCTTCTCGACGTCCGTGAGGTCTTCAGGACTTGACTTTAGTCGAGCGACCATGGCCTCAGCTGCTCCCCGCGGATACGCAAGCTGCAGGCGAATGAAGTTGACAAGCCGTGCCTCGAAGTTCGTTCGAACGTGTTGCTGCGCCGCAACGAGCATGTCATTCGCCAGCTCTTTGATAGCGGAGCTTGAATCGAATAGCGTGGGTGGTATGTACGACATGACCCTCGATCGCGTAGTTTTGTAGACGTTGATGGACTCCTCTAGTGCAGCGTTAGCCGAGGGTTTTGGCGCGGGCCTCTGTTCGTCACCAAAGACAGCAGTGCAGCACCGGTAGAACGTAGCTTGGTCCAGCTGCAGGGCTGTCTCCATCGTGCGAGATCTTGCCGGTACTACAGGGTAGTTCGGGTGGCTACGCCGATGGTGCTCGAACAGCCGGCAGCAGGGGAAGTTCGTGACGAACATTGCCTCTATGCGAATCTGCTGCAGAGCCACTGCACGTTGTTCGAGCGCGTCCCGGATGTCATGATTCGGACAAATGTGCCTCAGTGGGTACGTCACCGTGGAGAACTTTAGGACGCTGTTGGCTCCTCGAAGAAGGGAGCGACGATGGTTCGCGGCGGCCCGTTGCTCAATGTCGACTTGATCAGGCGGTCTCCACGCGATCGCGAGTTCTGGCAGGAGATCGACGATGCCGAGGTCGATACTGAACGAATCCATGGAGGAAGGAGGGATATTGACTGCAAAATGCGAATTGGATAATGACAGATTTCGTTGCGCTTCGAGCAAGCCACCCGCTCGCTTTCGGCTGTGCAGTATACATGAACCTTTTGAAATAAGTACAAGTAGTGAAGAGGCGCGTACTTGTCGTCTTGGTTGAGCGAGTCATGGGGCAAATGTGGTCGACAGGCGAGGTCAATCGGTATCATTATGCGGACACCGCATCTCAGCGCTTCGAACAGCGCGTTGAGAATTTCCGGTTCCGAGGCCACAAACATGCCAATCTTGATTTCCTTGAGTTCAGGGTTTTTGATCAGCGCGACGGTCTTCTTCTTGCCGTTGCTGTCGAACCAATAGTCGGGGACTGCCAGCTTCAACCGGTTCTTGACTTCGGGTCTCAAGTGCTGGAAGGTAGAAATAGGGATCCCCGCGTCCTTCGCGGCTTGGTTCAGGTCCGTGTTCGTGTACACATACTGCGGCAGGTGCTGGGCGATTTCGATGACGGCCTTCGAAATCGTCCATCGGGCAGGACGGCCCTTTGGCTTGTCCCTGAATCCCTCGCCGCTCTCGACGCGCTCTTTTTGCAGCATCCGCCGCCGGCCTTGGTAATGTCTTCCCAGCTATCGCCGTTAGCCTTGGCGGCGGCGATCGCTCTGCGCTTGGTCATCGGAATGCGCTTCCCTCCCGTGGTCGACTTGCCCGTCCACTCGGCCGGCTTGGTTGTTAGCGAGGTCGAGGACGGCAACGCTGGCATGAGCGCGCACGCAACAGCCATATTTCTAACGCCTCTGAGAGTTGAAGGTAGGATAGGACGCGCAGTGGGGGTCGCTGGAGCTGGCGAGCGTACAGCTTGTTGCAGCAGGTTACGACCCACTGCACTGGGCGATGCACCTATGCTGGACAAGTAGTCGACAAAAACTCCATCTTGGTCTTGTTGTGTCTCGTCGGAATCGACAATGACGTCCCTTGCGGATGCGGAAGTGTGCAAGGCCATCTTTTGCTTTCGCCACGTGGACACGGTGTTTAGTGCGCAACAAAGCTGATCTTACGTTAACGTTAAAAGACCAGCATCACGCTGCCGCTGAAATTTGTCTTACAGGCACTTTTTGTCTGGTTCGTGGTCGTATACCCCCTCACTGCCTGGCGTTCACCTCAATCGTGTAATCATAGTCAATCGTAGGGATGACCGACTGGATGAACTTGAGGAACAGGAACAGGTACTGGTCGCTGCGGATCTCGTTGGCCACCTGTTCCTCCGTCTCCGTCTCGCCAGGCTTGCGCGCCTTGAGGTTGGCGATGATGCGCTTCATGACGGCGCCGTGTTGGCACGGGTGGATGGATGCGTGAACGAGTGAGCCGCGGTGCGGATGAGGCTCCATGGTCACTGTGCGGTTGGCGTAGTCCTGCATGATGTCTTCGAACATCTGGTCGCCGCTCAGAGGTGCGTTGCGCTCGTCGTAGCCGAAGAGCCACACGCGCGGCGTCTGGTAGTACTTGTCGTAGGTGATGGAAAGGTCGTACGTGCGAGTGCGCAAGATGGCGTCGTCTGCATCATCGGGCTCGCTGGCCATGAGGTATCTTCCAGTCGACGGACCGAGCGCCGCCTCATCCTCCTCCTCCATGAGGTTGTCATTGTCTGCGTACGAGCTCAAGTCTCGCAGCTCCGGCTCAGTAGCACAAGCAGCGGATCCAGACGAGGGTCCGTCCATGAAGTGCTCGTCCACGATGGCTCCCAAGATTCCTCCTTTGCTGTTGCTGCTCGCAGTCGAAACCTCGTCCTCCTTGGGTTTATTGACGTCCGAGAGGGAGATTTCTCCCATCTCATCGCTGAGATCTGTGACGGTGTTGGTGTTGCCGCCTTCGTTGGCGTAGGAAGAGGCGGCCACCCACTCGTCCTCCCCGTCGACGGCTTCTTCCGTCTGGTAGCTCTGCTCCAACGCCGTCACGCGGCGGCGGCACGGCACTACAGAGTAGACAAAGATACAACAGACCATCAGCAAGAACATGTGTCTGATAACAACAGCGAGACTGTAGTCGCAGACCGTTGCGCGTGACGAGGAACTGCTTGTCCGCCGGGAGATACGCGCGTCTGAGACTGGGCTCGCCGCTCTCCCATCGCCACGTGGGGCACTTGTACACGAGCAGGTCTCCGGCCTTGACGAACTCCTCGGGCGTGAGCAGCCCCTTGTCCTCGAACGACGACTCGGTCAGCACCGGCGTCAGGTACTCGCGCACGCCGTGGAACAAACTCTGCATCCGTTGCTTCTTTCTCCAAAATAACGTTCTCCAAAAACCGAGATCCGAGGCTCGCGAGTTGATAGGCTGTAGAACAGCCAATCACAGGCCACCTATCGCACCCTTTTAAAACCGGAAAATTACACGACAGCACCGATGCGTGGCCTGCAGGCTTGACACGCTGGCATATTTCGCATGTCTTGGCGTACTTGGCAACCCATTGATACATGTTGTTTAAGTTAGCTGGCTGTCGCCGCGCGTCGATGCAGTCCAAGCCAATGGACGACCATCATGTCAAGCCACCCACCACCAGAGACTCGTTGCCGACTGCACAAGTGTGCACCATCGCCTTACTGGCAAGTCAGAGTTTGACACATCGCTGTCCGTGTTGACAGGTGGGGATTTGAGCTCGAGCTAGCAAGTTTAAGGCTGATGCATTTTGTAGTTATGTAAGGCCAAATGGCCGTGTTAATATGCATTCTTCGTACGAGAGGTTTCTTAATTGGTCTAGCGATCTTGTCACCTCCACCATCTCATGCTGCTGAAGATCCCTTTTCTCCTCCTCGTCAAAGTCGTCCACGATCTCATCATCATCTCTGCGTCATTTCATGATCTTCAAGTCACTGGATCTCAGGCGAGTTCCAACACTCCTTCCCAGGCGGTCAGCCTGAGAGCATGACCAGCTCTCGCATCTCCAGGAGGCGTGGCGCAGGCATCGGCTTTGTCAGGATGTCCGCACGCATAATTCTGGACTCGCAATACACTACCTTGAGCACCTTCTTCTTCACGAAATCTTTTACGAACTTGTATCTTGTGTCGATATGTTTTGCTCGTCCTGTAGTGTGTGGTGTTGCAAAAGTTAGATTACCACACAACACCAACAACACCTACTTCGCTGAGCAGGCTTGAAGGCGAACCCGAAGATCGCCCTGCCCGTTTACAGCGGTGTAGTGGCTCCCCAGGTACCAAATCCGTAACCCAGAAGCTGTACTGTGAGCTCCGGTACACTTCCCTTGATTCGCTGACCTCTTCTCTCCTCTCTCGCTGAACTCTCTCTCTCTCTCTCCCCCTCTCTCTCTCTCTCCCTCTATCTCTCTCTCTCTCCTTAACCAGAGACCCGTGCCCCCCAACAGGGGAAGGAAGGCGGCTATTACGCTTTTACGGGGTGCCGGCACGATGTTAGATCGCCGACGCCTCTCTTTGTTCTTGAACCCGTGCCCTCCGACAGCAGAAGGACGGCAGCTATTGCGCTTTTACGGGGCGTCGACGCAATGGGGTGATCGCCGACTAGGCACACTCGCAGATCACTGTCTTAGCGACCCACTTGCGATACGATCTAGGCCGTCCGCTAAACTCGCCGACCTTGGACGAGGAACTTCTTCAGCTACGGGGCTGGTACCCAGGAAACCACTTCACTCTTCTTGGGCTAGCCGTGTGGCCGAGGTTACTTAAGTCACTTCTCTAGCAGAGCCCAGCGGTGGACATATATCTACTTCCTGCGGACGTATCAGAGACTGCGCCGCCGCTTGTGTAGGACTTAGAATTTTCCACTCTGTATTTCTTTCTGTGATCTTCCTTGGGTCCTTGCCCCTATTCTTAGTTTCCCTATACAAATATCAAATGAAAATGGGCTGTTATGCCTCTGTCATACTGAAGCCAAATGATTCGCCCAGCAACTCTTCGCGCTCGACGACCTTCGAGATCAGTACTTAGCCGGTGGCCGGTGGTTGGTGTCTCGTAGACATTTCTGATCCCTGATAGGCTAATTCCACCAAACCCCGCCAGAGTCGTAATCCGGAAAATCGCTACACCACAACCCTCCCGATCCGAATACGAACCATTCGGCGAGTGTCCTGATCATCACTCTTAGTCCGGCGATTTCTCCAACTGTCGCTTCGCCGACCCAGGCTAACCGCTCAAACCGCCATGAGAGACACTGGTCGCGCTGCTACTCCGACATCTCCACAGGTATGTCACTTCTGTCTGTATCTTCACCAGTCGTCTGCTTGTTTCGTTGACTCATCGTCGCGTTTTGCTGTACTGTAACAGGGTACCGTCGATATAACAGCAGCTACGCCAACCTCGTCGGCTTCGCCGCCTGCGTCTGCTGCCCCTCCTCCTCGTTCAGATGTTTCTCTCGAAGTGAAGACCGAGATGCTGGCCTCGATGATCGCCAACCCGAATTTGGCTCCTGCGGATTCGACCCCTACTTCTCAGGCTCGCACAGACAACTCGCTGACCTCGAGCGGGTGTTAGCTCTGCGGGATGAGCGTCTCGCGTTTGAGAGGTCTGTTCAGGATACTCAGATGTGCAAGCTTTTGTCGTACGTATTCACGAAACCGGCTCCAGAGCACTCGCACGAGTTGTTTCGCCGACTCCAAGGTGTAACAGGGTCACACAAATTAGTGTGGCACACACCACTATACGTATAGTCGGATACGACTATACACACAATGGATGCAAACCCCTTGTGTGTGGCACACACACAAGATTTATAATCATTTCGAGCCGCCAAAGCGAGCAGACTTTGACGGGCGCTTAGCGCACGATAATTGGCTAGAAAGACGCAGCTTTCTGACCAACCACGTGCCTGCACGTCACGCGGACGCGTGAGGGCCACCCGTCGGCCCTCACTACGCTATAGATATTCTACAGTAGGGTTTGCTAAGGCAGCAGAGCTGCCAATCAATTCAGTTTTCTATTTTCAGTTAAAGTTCACGAGTCTTTTGTATTGCTTTAGAAATACGCGACGCTGCGTATTTCTATTCATTGCATACAAACTCTAAGTACTTCTACGCTTCCTCATTTCTAAGCGCATACGGTGTATGCCTGGAACAGAGCGCTGCTCGCCCTGTTTCACCAGGAGCGTCTTCAATCGACGAGCTGGTCCCTGCTCTGGAGGGTAGTGTAGCGGCTGGGTCTCACTCGGCGACGGTCGCTGGCGAGAAGGAAGCTGAGGCTTTCGCAGATCGCGTGCGCGCGGATCTCCTCGAGCACCAGCTCAAAGAGGCTACACGAGAGTCGGCGAGGTTACGCGAAGAAGCGGAAACTTCTGCCGCACTCATTCACACCTTGAAGGAGAGAGTCGCCCACCTTGAAGAGCGTCGTGTCGCTCACACTCAAGCTCAAGAAAACGACGACGCTCTCCGGAATTTCTTGAATTACTGAGAAGGCGCGTTTGGAGGCCACCGTGGACGACCAGGGAGTGCTGATCGCGAACATGAAGGCGGATTATCACCGCGACGCTGCTCACCGCAAGCTCGTGATTGCTCGCTGTTACGAATTGACCGCCCAGAATCGCCGGCTCACCAATGAGATCACCGATCGTTCTGGTTACAGTTACGAACTTCTACGCCAGGAAATCGCTGACCGAGATCGCCAGATTCGAGAACTCCGGCGCAGTATCCGCTATTCTTCATTGGTCGACGAATTTCGCCGAGATAATCTGTTCCTTGTGGTTGCAGCGATGCTAGTGTGGTGTCGGGATTCGCCAGCAGCGTGGCGCGCACTCGTGCCGGCGGTGACGGCAACCTCTGGGTTTGACCGCCGTTAACTGGGAGTCAATAGGGTGGCACACACGGGACACGCATTCAGGCCTTCAGAGGAGTTGGTGTGCGCACACCAGAGAACCGCTGAAACCACGCGCACTTATCGGTGGCGAGATCCGAACCTAAGGCGAGATCCGAACCTAGCAGAAAGATCGGGCAACGAGGAGTCGCCGGTAGTTTGAGCTCTCGCTCACAACGGTCACATTTATATTTGATATTTGTATAGGCGATAGGAATATCGTAGGATGAGATTTTAACGCCCTCTGGGCGAACAAACAGAACAGATTTTCCCACCAAGTGCAATACCGGCCTCTGGTAAGTCCAAGAAGGTGTCAGGCAGCTTAGGGCGTGAGATGTCTGTCGGTGAACATCTAGTGTAGTAGCTTGTGTTCATCCATCGGTCAGGCCAAGAGATAGGCGTGTGTGGTTTGATTGAGGTATAGGTGGCGGTACTAAGCTATCGTCTGTATTGAGGAGCGCGAGACAGCGACTCCTATATTGTCTTACCGTTCGGAGCTTGACTCCGGCACCCTCGTCTCGGGCTGAAAAGTCTCTGGACCCTTCCTTCTGAGGGCCGACGAGGTTTGAAGTATAGTGAAGAAGCGTGCTGACTCTGCTCGTAGTCAGTGGCGCTTGGATTATTTGGCTGGCCTACCGACAACTCACAGCAACACAGGGTCAAGATCAGCCCGGTGTAAGGGATCGGATCTGGGTCTTCAGATTCTATTCCCACTTCTCGTTAAGTCTTTGCGGGCGAGACGAGTGTTGTGGGTGAAGGAGTGTGACAGAAGCAAAAAACTGCCGTGTTCCGACACGACAACTGGTGCCGCGACCCGGGACTGGTGTGACCTTCTGTGATTGTTGTGGTGTGTTGTGTAGGCATAACCTACGAGCAACAAGTGAGAAGAGAAGAGGATGGCGAAGGGATCGACTACAGCGGTACCAGCTACGCCGACGAGGAGCGAGTGGAGCGACGAGTGTGATGCGGCCGCTCCACACACTGAACGCTTAGCGATCATGGCCGAGCGCTCGGTGAGCTTCGAGGACGCGACCGACGATCACGACGCCGAGGATGGGGAAGATGTCGTCGAGGACGACGGAGATTTGGAGGACAAGGCGCCCGTACAGGTGCCCGACCTCCCTGAAGATGCACAAGTGTTCGCGACAAAGAGTGGAGGCGAACGCTCCCTGTCCCGCAACCTAGCGGAAGAGTTTGACGATGAGTCTGACCCCGAGCCAGCTCAAGTCGGCTATGATGATGTGACCGAGGATTCGAAAGCCTCGGCCAGGGTGGGCATGAGCACCACCCAGCAGGAGGGTGACCGCCCTCCAATTAACGGTGACACCCCTGTGGCGAACAAGGTCCTCGGACGGTGTTATCACATGATGATGGAGGAGAGCGAGTGGATGCGCCTGTTCTCCCCGAAACCAGTTCGACAGGCGCATTGGGTGAACCTGAAGCAGGAACTCAGCTACCCGGTCAACTCGACGAGTACTAGTCAAGTCGCTGAAGACACGGTGTCACTTCTAGCTGCTATGGGGTTCAAGGTGAAAACGTATCCGTCGTCAACTGCGCTTGCCGACTGGGCTCCAACGAAGGCTGGCAAGGAACTCCAGAAGTGGAAGAAGAGACTGCGTTCAGCCTTCGGAAGCAAAGGCCTCAGCTCTGGACGACAACCGGTGGCGAGAAGTGGCGGTGACATGGTGGATCCGGCTGCTGTTCCGCTGCCGCAGACTCCAAAGAAGACTGAGAACAACGAGCGACCTGCGTTTGCGGCATCTGCCGAGCGCTCGCCGTACTTCCAAGACTCGCATATGGTAACTCCCCGTTCAGCGAGCCGTAAGGCACGCATCGTGAATGAGGGAAGAGACATGGACGCTACGGATGACACTCGCAGAGGCACGGAGCGCAGTATGCGAACCCGAGCTCAGCCACGCTGGCGCTCACAACGACGCCTGAATACCAACGACAGCTCGTCAGAGGATGAGTTTGATCCATTCGACTTCGGCAACGTCGGCGACAGACAGACTAACGAGCTCGCTCAGCAGATTCGAGAGTTGAGCGAGACCGAGAGCTTGAATGCCACGCCGAAGATTGAGATCGCTACGCACCGCCCACTGACGCAGATCTCCCCGTTTTCCGGTGACCCGGACCTCGTCAAGGGTGAGGACTCGATGCAGTGGTTGAGAACCTTCGTCTATGAGATGAAGGGAACTCACACGCCACCCAACGAGTGGTGTATGGCCTTCGAACTGAGTCTCAGGGGTGGAGCCGTACACTGGCACCGTACATTGTCGAGACAGGAGAAGCGAACGTGGACCTTGCTGAGCGAGAAGTTTATCAAGGAATACTGCTCGCAGTTCAGCCAACCAGCGACAACTCGCTATTATACAGCAAAGAGAGCTGACAAGGAGCACATTCGTGACTACCTTCACCGGCTGAACGGGTACGCGAGGAGCGCCAACATCCGTTTTGAACACAATTCCCGCGCAGCAAGAGACCACATCAAGCGGTTCCTGGAGACATGTGGTGACAGGAGCGTCGAACGACGACTCTATCACATGCAGATCACCGACATGGAGATGCTGGAAGACGTGTTGAAAGACATCATGCGACTGGATAGGTGAACGGCAAGTCGAGATTCAGCTCAACATTCACGTAGTCGAGAACAGCCTAAGCGCCGAGAAGACCGCCGTCTCGATGACGTGCGTAACGGTTACGGACGTAGCCGACGAGATCAAGACCGAGACAGACGCCACAGCGAACCACGCTATTCGCCGCGAGTGGCATTGGCCGAAGCCTCGGTCTCGGACCTTATCTCGGAACTACAGCACCGAGACCAGCGTGAATCGCACAAGGAACACTCGGAGGAACGTCAGAACGACTACGTCGATGAGAATGGAGAATATTACGACGAGTCGGACTATCAAAACCTGTCGGAAACCGACGACGAGAATAGCAACCACGACTCCTTCGAGGGTGAAGCAGAACCTTACTTCGCAGCCGCTAACGACAACGAACGCCGTGCTGCAGCTGATGGGACTTACGCTCGCGCCGAGAATCGCCCGCCGAGAAGTGGACCCCCTGGACGAGGATTCGACAAGGGTGATCGACGTGACGGGCGTGATGGACGCGGCGGACGAGATAACAGAGACGGACGCAACGGACGTCCAAACACGTATGGACCATGTGCTGCATGCGGAGGCAAGACCCACTCAGCACACTACTGCTACCGACGCTGCAAATTGTGCAAACAAGTTCATGATGTCGGCAAGTGCGAAGCCTTCAACGAGCTTGCGAATCTCCTCCGGACCAAGGTCGAGAGGAAGGACCTGAGTCCGGGACTCCAAGACATTGTCTTTGGTGGGCCTTTAAACTAGGAAGCCCGCCAACTGAAACTGGGTTGGTCCCAACCGGGCAGCCACAGTTAGCTGAACCAGTGATCGACGCAGAATGTATCTACGCGTTCGTTGGCACAAGCGAATGGCCTGACAACGACAATGTGATATCAACGGAATTCGGAGAAGAGAAGGAGGCGAACCTTGGAGGAGATGAATGGTGTGAGAAGAGTGGTGATGGGGACGGTGATCGTCCTGCCAAGGACTGGATAACGAGTGCTGTAGAGGTTGACGCCAAGGCGTCAGTGATGACCAAGACGATACGGTTGCTCCCGGGCGAACGAATGGGATGGTGGTCATCCCGTAAGTTTGACCGTCGAGTGAGGATGCGAGCTCTCGTCAAGGGAGCTGTGGATGATACAAGGACCCAGATACTGCTGGACACTGGTGCTAATGTGAGCGTGATAACGACGAGTCTGGCAAGGAAGTTGAGGCTGCAACCGATTCTGGGGCATGGCAGATTCCTGGAGGTACAAGGGATCAAGAAGGGCAAGATGACGACGAGTACTCGAGTGTGGGCCAAAATCACGCTCGGGTGGGAGACAGTCTATGAGTTCGAGTTCTGGGTCATGGACCACAGTGCCGGCGCAGAGGTTGTGTTGGGAACAGATTTCATGATTCCAGCTGGGGTACGGCTGGACTTGTTTAACGCGACCGCACAGCTTCCGGGCGAAGTAATGGTGCCGTTGGTTAGGACTCAGAGCGTGGAAGACAATCTACCCGAGGGTATGCATGTGACCGGAGGTCCGACCGAGAGCATGCATATCCAACGAGGCGAATGGACGGAGTTCAGGCTGCAAAGGAACCGACCGTCGACGGGAACACACGATGTGTGGATTCGACGAACTGCGGCACTCGTTCCGACGGTGACGAAGTTTCGTCGTGGGCAGCCTGTTAGGATACTCCTCACCAACATTACAGATAAGTTGGCGTTCTGCCCAGCCCATTTCTATGTGGTGGTCTGGGTACCCCGTGGATTCCTGCCGCGGATGGTCGGTTACGTGCCAATCGACTCAAGGAAGTACGAGGAGTGGCAAATACTCGCCTACGCTGGAGCACGTGACAAGACATTGTTCCGACGAGAGTGTGATTTGTACGAGCAGTGGTTAGCAAACCAACCATCAGTGGTCGAAAGGAGGCAGTACATAGCCCCGACGAGTATCCAACGCCGACCGGACGTTATTTTAACTGAGGACGACGAAAGATTGGAGACTGCCGAAGAGTGGAGTCACCCAGAGGAGGATCCAAGACGAGAAACATGCGACGAGATGATCCTAGCAGCTACTTCTGGCGAAACGAGAACTCAGATGGATGCATCAACCCCAGGGGTGGCGGACAAGGGTGAAGACACTGCGACCGACGACTCATCTTGCGGTGAGCCGACAGAATCCGAAAGCAAAGGATCGACTGAGTTCCCAGCCGACAACATAAACAACGATGATGAGCCAGGGGCGACTACGCCACCATCCGGTGTTGGAGGAGGCACTTCATCCCAAGCGGCAGTAGCCGAGTTGGATAAGACGTTCGTGGCTGTGATGACTGTACTCTCGTTGGACAGCAGACAAGATGTATCGGATAAAGACTTCGCGGAACATATAGCGAACGAGATCCCTTTGGAAGATTTCGCCCAACAACTTGCGTTCCTACCTGAATTCACCGAGGTCTCGGCGACAGCTTTGGATTACTCAGCCCCTAACGTGCTGAACGAGAAATTAAGCATGGAACAACAAGGTGGGTTAGTGGATGTGCTGAAGCGACATGAACGGATCATGATTTCGAGTGGCAACGCGTTGCCTCCTCCTGCATATGGAGTTGTCTGTGACATTGATGTCCAAGGTCACGAACCGATCAAGCAGAGAGCTCGGAGGATCCCTCTCCGACATCTGAGGAAGCTGTATGAGCTTCTGAAGGGACTGTTGAAGGCAAGTCTTATCGCGTTCTCGGACAGCCCATGGGCATCACCTATCGTGATTGTGCTCAAGAAAAATGGTGTCGACATACGACTATGCATCGACTACAAGATGGTGAACGCTGTTACAGCAATCATCGAATATACCATGCCACTTGTCGATGACCTGTTGACGGAGCTAGAGAGTTATCTGTGGTTCTGCTCACTTGACGCTGCAAGTGGATTCTGGGTTGTGATGATGACTTTACGTGCACGGAAGATTCCGGCCTTCGTTTGTGCATTGGGGCATTTCGAGTGGCTTCGAATGCCTTTCGGATTAAAAAAATGCTCCGATGATCTACCAACGAATGATCGATAACGCCTTGTGGGGCTTTGTACAACCGAAGGGTGGCTGGAAACAGTTTGCCAAGCGCATGGAGACAGCCGAAGAAGCGTCAAAATGCCTCCGGTCTAACAACGAGGATTCCGAGTTGCTGATGGATAGTAGATCGACAGCTCGAACGAAGTTCGACGCTGACCGTGAATCAACAGTGGACAGCGACCCAGTCTTGCAGTTGGTAAACAGCTCGGACGCGGACATGTTCGCGACGAATGAGGCAGACCAGTCAACGTTGGTGCCTGTGTTTAAACGGCGTTCCTTCGTGGATGACATTTGTTTTGGCGCGAAGACGTTCGATGGTTGTTTGAACACTTTGGACCGACTGCTGAGCCGGTTCGAAGAATGCCGCATCAGCGTGAGCTTCCCGAAGAGCACGTTCGCTCAGTCAAAGGTGAATTTCCTGTCTCACGAAGTCTCACCTGAAGGTATCCGAGCTGACCCGAGGAAGATGACTGCTATCACCGAGCTCTCGTTCCCAAGAACCAAGCGCGGGATGCAGTCGTTCCTGGGTGCGCTGAACTACTATAGCCGCTTCATTCAAGACTTCGCAGTCTACGGTGCGGTGTTGTATCAGCTGAAGGAAGAAGATTTTGGAGCCGGGGGCAACCTCTCGGCAGCAAAAGAAAGTTTCAAAGCGCTGCAGCAGAAGGTGGCTGATGCTCCCATCTTGCGACGCTTCGATGGCAAGAAGGACGTACACATCATGCTGTTTGCCAAAGAGTGGACGTTGAGCACGTCTTTGATGCAGATGCATGACGACAAGTTGCACCCTGTTCGATTCTGCGGGCGAGTACTGAAGGATACGGAAATGAACTATCACCCGGCGGAGAAAGAGGTGTTGGCGTTGCTGCTGCTATTGAAGGTGTGCTACTCACAGTTGGCCGGGAAAACTTTACACGTCTATACCCGATTCTCGACGCTCGAATGGCTTCGCAAGTCTAAATCGCTATTCGGACGTGCGGTCCAGTTTGCAGTGTTGCTGTCACCATGGCACCTACTGGTACAACGGATTAAGGAGAAGGACTGTGTCTTCACGCAGCTCTTACAGTCAACGATAACTAACTTCGTTGATCTCGATGACTCGTTGGCCCTGGTGACACCACCGAAGACGGGTTCACCGACTACTCGGCTAGACCCGCAACTACTGTACGCACAATTACCCCGCGACTACGAAGGTTTCGTTGTCTCATTTGACGGTTCAGCGAAGACCGAGAAGTATGGAGGCTACGGAAGTTGCTCATGGATAGTGTGGAAGCTACCTGAATGGCGCATAGTGATCGCTGCGAGTGCTTACCTCGAGAACACCACGGTGAACATGGCGGAGTACTCGGGCATGAACAATGGGGTGACTGCTGCCCTGGAACATGGAGCCGAGGACTTGGTTATCGTTGGTGACTCGAGACTCGCAATCCAGCAATCCCTAGGGGTGATCGCGTGCAAGAAGGAGTCGCTGATGGCACTACTGAACCGTCACCGAGAACTCGTTGCCAAGCTGAACTCAGTAAAATACCTGCACGTAGTTCGCGAGTACAACGCAGCTGCCGACTCCCTTGCCGGCGAAACACTGGAGTCTAAGGTGTCCAAGGTGGTCCTCAGCGAGCACCGAAAGACCGAATTGGCTGAACTAAATCGGATCCAAGAGATGATCTATGAGCCTGCATTGGACTAAGCCAATGTCGAAAATTCGACCCCGGAGAATTTCGTTCACATTCTGGATGGCTACGAAGCACCACGACGGAAGACGTTCGTGGACTTTGTACGGGCGGAGCGTGGCGATATAGCTGTAACGACTCGCCGCCAAGCGAGAGCTAAGCAGAAGCACGTACAGTTCGCTGAAGAGATCGCTCCAAAAGATGTTGAAGAACAAATGACACCAACTGAGGCAGACAACGAGAATCTGGCGGAAGTCCAACAACGAACAGCTGAGAACTCACTTGCACCCAACGCTGAAGACATTGATCCAGTGGAAGTGCAAGAAGAACGACGTCGGCGCATTGCTAAAGCCCAAGACGAAGAGTGGCGGTGGTCTACTCTGAAGACCCTCTTGCGTGGAGATGTGAATAAGATGAGCTACCGAGAATCCCGAGAAGCCTGGAAGATGGCTGACAAGTTCGTCTTGTCAGAAGACGACATTCTCTATTATCTGGGAACGAGTCGTCGGAAAGACAGTGACAACCAAGCTGAGACGACGTTACGACTTGTAGTGCCGACAACGATGATTCAGGAAATCCTACAAAATTGCCACGACTCACTGGAAGGTGGACACCAAGGAGTTGTGAGAACCTACCAGAGAGTCAAGCTGGATTACTACTGGATTGGACTTTACGCGGATGTTGAGAAGCATGTGAAGTCCTGTATAGACTGCAGTACAAGCAAGAGCCGGCCACACTTGAAGGGATACTCTCCCGGTAATGTGTTGGCTGAACGTCCGTTCCAGATCGTGTCCATGGATTTCGTGATACCACTACCGAGGTCTCGCCAAGGAAACACGGCCTTGTTGCTGTTCCAAGATTCGTTCACTGGATTCGTTATCGCCGAAGCTATGTCGGACACTACAGCGTTGAAGGTTGCTCAGTCGTTTGAAAGGAATGTCTACAAGAGGTTTGGAGCGCCATTTCTCGTTCGACACGACAGAGACCCGCGATTTATGAGCGAGGTCTTTCAGACATTTACAGAAATGATGCAATGTCGGTCTAGGGCAACACTGAGCTATCGTCCACAGGCTAACGGACAGCAAGAGCGGTCTGTGAAGACAGTGATGCAATCGGTGAAGACTTACGTCGAGGATCCTTTACAACAAGATTGGGATGAGATTGCAGAACGAAATGTCTTTGCGATCAACAACTCCCACGACATGACGAGGAAAGAGACTCCGTTCTACCTCGTCCATGGATGGGATGCCTTCACTACACTCCGAGCCATGTCAACATCACTCCGCAGAGGAGTCGGAAAGCAATCTGAAGCGTGGGCATGGCGACGGGAGGTCAATCGTCAACAAGAAATCGCATGGTTCATGGCCAAGGAATACCAGGCAGCAGAGAAAGCTCGGCGTGCGAAGGCGCACAATGAGGCACTCAGCAGGCGAGAGCAAGCTGCGATACCTCGAGCGAGGACTGGCAGTGCTTCACAGCAGAACAAAGATCCAACAGATGAGTCAACGAACACAACGCCAAGGTCTCTGTTCAAGCCAGGTGACCGAGTTTGGCTCTACATGGAACGAGTCAAGCCTGGATTGGTGAAGAAATTAGCTCACCGGTGGCACGGACCCTTTCGAATAGTGGAAAAGGAAGAAGAGTTTGCGTACAAACTGGAACTACCCGACAAAAGTGGCTACAGGTTCTATCCAGTAGTACATGTGTCTTGGCTGAAGGCTGTGAATGAATTTGGAGACCGACCGGGAACTCGTTTGGCGAAAGACGTGACCGAAGATGCGAGGTTAGACTTCGACGAGGAGTTGCTTCCGGAAGATAGCTGGGAGCCTGATCAACTTGCCGGTGAATATGAAATTGAAGCAATTCTCAACGATCGAACCCCGTTGTCAACGGGAACTGAACGATCCGTCCGTGAGTTCGAGGTGAAGTGGGTCGGATATGACGAGACTACCTGGGAACCAGCGTCGAATTTGTCCTGTGGAGGTCTGCTGTACGATTATCTACGCAACAAGAGGAGCGAACAGCGTCTGCAGATGGTCCAAGTCGCTGACGAGGACTAGAAAACCATTATCATCACGAGTGAACTGGATGTGAGGCGGTGCAGCTCACATTTACAGACGAAAACAGCTACTGCAACCAACAACTTGCATATTACTTGGATATTACGCGAAAACTCGCGACTGTGACTGAAAATGAGACGAAGAAAAAGAAAGAAACAACAAACTACTCCAAGCACCTACCTACAAAACTTCAGAACAGCGAGAACTTGTGGGGCTTGGAGGGCAGAGAGCGAGAATCACGGGGTTTCAGAGTCAGGAACAAGCTCCAGTCCAGTACCAGCTACGACTGCAGCAGCCAAAAGCTGCAACAACTGGCCGGGATCATCAGAATTCGGGACCTCGGAGTCAGCATTGACTTGGTTACCGGTTTGCCGGGCGACCGGCGAATCCTCTTCCAACTTCAACGTCGCCGCAGAGGTGTCAGAAACTCCACCAGGAGAAGTAGGAGTTACAGCGACTGAAGTTGGCCCTGAATCTGCTGATTCTTCGGTGCGGAAATCCGCATCCCAGCCATCCGCAACTTCATCATCTCCGAGATCTGGACTCTTGACTATGGCTTGACCGATGGAGTTGCGTGAGAATCCAGCGGGAACGAAGAGAGGCGTGGAAGGATTGCACGGGAAGAAGGTTGTGTTATACGGGTGCTCGGCAGGAGACAACATCCAGCACGTCCGCCACGGTTCCTTGCGATCCAGCTCCTTCACCTCTCGGCACCAATCAGTGGTAGTCGGAATCCATGGCAATGGTTCTAGCGGGTAAATGGACATCGAGGGCTCGAACAAAATTTCCGCAGGCAAACGCTTAGACTCCAGGACTGCGTCTGTAGTCCAAGTCCACATCTTGGCCGGAATCTGCTGGCGTAAAATGTCAGCTCTCAATGACCGTTCGCGATTATATTGAGCCCAAGCTTCCTTCATCTTTTCCAGTGAACGGCGGACGCATTGCTTTTGAGCCTTCGACCACTGCTTCATTTTGTCCACCGAGTCCGACATGCGTCCAAGCATATTCTCGACAGCTCTCGCTGGAATCCAATGCTCACGTTCCCATTCGGCAAAGCCCAACGAGGCTTCAGATTCACTTCCGTGTCCACGACAACGACGCCAGATATGGCGAAGACGTTCTGGGATGGGAGCTCGCTGAGAAACGTGAGCCTCTACGTCGAAGTTCGTGGTGTCAAAAAGACAGGCATGTTCAGGAAAACTCTCACGAAGTTGTTGCCACGGATGGTCATCCGACTCGAACTCCCCGAAGTCTCGAATGAACCGAAGAGACCATGGAACCAGAGCGTCAGGCGGCACAACTTGAGGCACCCGTTTAGCCAACACTTGAACCCAGCATTTGTCTGCACCTGGTAACGAGAAGTCAGGAGTCAGAAACTTGGTGGCCCACTTGATGCCACGCTTGGAAGCTCGAACGATAGGTGGAGTCTTGGAGCGGTGACGCTTGGATTTTGAGTTTGGGACAACTGGAATTTTCCGCTTGTTGGAAGCTCGTGAGGCTGGAGGAGGAACTGGTGCTGATAACTTGGGCTCAACCTCTTTCATAATAACATCGTCCAAGCACTCAGTCTCCGGGATCGACTTCGACAACTCCTTCTCCATGAGAGCGTCATCTTCGTCAACATCTTCGGACTCCGACGACTCAGGACTGGGAGCTGCTGGAGGACTCTCGTCGATGACGATTACGGACTCATCAGATGATGAGTAGTAGACAAGCGGAGTCACCTCGGGTCGGACCTTAGGTCCAGACTTGGTCTCCGGCGTAGACGAGGGCTCAGTCAGCAATGGAGACGATGTTTCAGTCAAATTCAGCACGTCATCGTCCTTAGCCGATTCTTGTTCCAACAGTAACGAGGCTTTGAAGTCAGAACGAATGGCTGCTTGCCGACGTGGGGTGGAACGAGAACTGGAGGCAGTCGACTTGGCGCCACTGGAAACCACAGAGTCCGAACGAGGACGAGACGGAATCGAAATAGCAGGAGGAAGATCCACACAAGAGTCCACGTCGGTAGAGTCAACATCGGCAGAGTCACCGACAGGAGGAGTTGACTTCCCGTTAGAAGGTGAAGACGCCCTCGAGCGGAGAGGAGAACTGCGTGGAGTAGCTGGAGTCTCGACGGTAGCCGTCGGTGGAGGGCTCGCTACTTTCTCAGGAGATGCCGGCACACGAGTTTTCTTCTTCAACAACCGATGACTGGAATTAGTCGACGACGAGGAAGGACCAGCAGACTTCTGGTAATCATCGCTGTCCACGTCTGCTTCCTCGTCCGCTTGGTCATCCAGCTCACGTTGACGCTTGGATCTCACGGCCCGAGTTTTTCCAGTGGATTGCATGGAGACGAACCAGCTCTCGGTGACTTGGATTTCTTGGTTGGAGTCGAAGCTTGAGACTTGGACGCAGCAGCCGCTGCAGCTTGTTCTTCACGCTGTTCGGCAAATAAGAACGCTGCTCGAGCCAAGTCGTTGGCCAACGTGAACTTGGATTGGTCAGCATCAGCAGTTCGATAAACTTCACGAAGCACTGCACGAGTTTCCTTATCAACTTCCAGCGCTCGCCAATCCAGCTCGCCATTCGATAACCCTGGCACGTGAGCGATAAGTCAGTTGCGAAAACGGGTAAAACAGAGACGTCGTCGAGAAGTGATGCGTACCTTCAACTACGGCAACCAAAGTCTCCGGGTCCATCTCATCCAGCTCAACGCGAGCTCGCAGAGTCTTGTTCGCGTTCCTTAAGCGTTGGTTGTGGACGAGGAGATCGCTGATGCGACGGCGTAACTTGGAGGTTATCGGCGTCTCAGCTGGATCACTCCGTAGCAGCAACTCGTGAAGCCTTTTCTTCTGCCCCGTATTTGCGAACATGGCGGCCTTGAATGTCTCTCTCTCGAGCTTGAGTTGGCGTTCCAGGAACTCGATGTGATCCCGCTCCATCTTGATCTTGTTTTCAAGACGATTGCAGATCTCGGTGTGACCTTGGACGACTGCGTTCATGGTAGCAACTTGGTCCAGAAGCGTGGCGACTTGACGTTTCGAATCTCGCACGGCCTTCTTGTGAACTTCCAAGGCTGCAGTGGTATCCTTCAGGAAACACTCGGCTTGCTCCCGACGAAGACTCTCTTGAAACAGCTTCCGCTCGACCGCGGCTTGTCCGCTTTCAGCAGCGTGGAGTTGGGCGCGGATGACTGCGAGATCCAGCGACTCTGGACTAGTTATCACGGCGTCCGACCTAACGACAGCTGTGATATCGGTCAACGAAGAAGCGGCTTGTAGGCCGCGACGCACAGTACCGTCACCACGAATATTCGGGCCAACCTGAAGCTCGGTCACCAAGCGACCGAGTTCCACTAGCATGGGAGTTAACGCCGAGATGATCTGCTCCGAACCAGAACAGACACTGTCACGGATCATGGAACCGAGGTGACCCGCAGAAATGGCGTGCCTGGCGACGTCTGTAGGGGCTCGGATCATCTCAGTGTTGGCTTCTGAGAACTCGGCAGCAGGACGAGAGGAAGCAGGATCTGCAGCAGACGTCTGGAGGTGATGCGAGTCAATACGCAGTTAGCAGGAGCTGACAACCACGAGGTTACCGTAACCGAGAACTCACCGTTACAGCAGCGGTGGATGTCGCGATCGATTGCGAAGCTGGAGTCGCTGCAGACAGAGTGGATAGAGCTGAGGTATGAGCAGACGATACCTACGCACGTGCACGACGTGATTCAAAGTCAGTCAGAACCAAATCCTGAAAACGCTGTGAAGATGAAAACGTACCGAGTTGACGGCCGCCGACGAGTGTGACGACTGGAGAGCCGGGACCGCTGAAGAAATGACGCGCGTCGATGACGATGAAGCGGAAGAGATCTGCGCAGGTGCAGCAACAAGTCCGAAGTCAGTCTTAAGCAGTACAACAAAAACGCAGCAAGGTTGAGTACTCACCGTTGGATTATTGACGGCACCTATGGCAGCGTGGGCTGACCGCAGCGCGTCTTCGAAAGGATTCGGCTGGTGCGGCATGAGCGTGCAACAAGACACTCACCAGTGCCGGGCTCGTATCGTGTTGGAGGCAGTTGTGGTGTCGGGATTCGCCAGCAGCGTGGCGCGCACTCGTGCCGGCGGTGACGGCAACTTCTGGATTTGACCGCCGTTAACTGGGAGTCAATAGTGTGGCACACACGGGACACGCATTCAGTCCTTCAGAGGAGTTGGTGTGCGCACACCAGAGAACCGCTGAAACCACGCGCACTTATCGGTGGCGAGATCCGAACCTAAGGCGAGATCCGAACCTAGCAGAAAGATCGGGCAACGAGGAGTCGCCGGTAGTTTGAGCTCTCGCTCACAACGGTCACATTTATATTTGATATTTGTATAGGCGATAGGAATATCGTAGGATGAGATTTTAACGCCCTCTGGGCGAACAAACAGAACAGATTTTCCCACCAAGTGCAATACCGGCCTCTGGTAAGTCCAAGAAGGTGTCAGGCAGCTTAGGGCGTGAGATGTCTGTCGGTGAACATCTAGTGTAGTAGCTTGTGTTCATCCATCGGTCAGGCCAAGAGATAGGCGTGTGTGGTTTGATTGAGGTATAGGTGGCGGTACTAAGCTATCGTCTGTATTGAGGAGCGCGAGACAGCGACTCCTATATTGTCTTACCGTTCGGGGCTTGACTCCGGCACCCTCGTCTCGGGCTGAAAGGTCTCTGGACCCTTCCTTCTGAGGGCCGACGAGGTTTGAAGTATAGTGAAGAAGCGTGCTGACTCTGCTCGTAGTTGGTGGCGCTTGGATTATTTGGCTGGCCTACCGACAACTCACAGCAACACAGGGTCAAGATCAGCCCGGTGTAAGGGATCGGATCTGGGTCTTCAGATTCTATTCCCACTTCTCGTTAAGTCTTTGCGGGCGAGACGAGTGTTGTGGGTGAAGGAGTGTGACAGAAGCAAAAAACTGCCGTGTTCCGACACGACACTAGGTAAGTCTCTTCGAACTGAGTTTTACTCATGTCTGTTTTTTGCTCACTTATTGTCATGTGCTTAGGTCTGACGATGCCAGGTCTCACTGCGGAAGAAGCAGCTTCTTTCGGCGAGGCTCAGCGAGTTCTTCACACCACCAGATTGTGCTACTATGGGAAGTGCCGGCAAGATCGAACTCCAGTTGAATCCGATGCTATTACCGCGCTCTGGTGTGCTATTGGTAAGAATCAGTGATCACGCTCGGCGAGCGTCGGCCGACCGACCAGGGCTCGTTCGCTGAGCTTCTCAGCCTCCAACAATTCTCCGACAGGTGTTTCTTCGCGCTGGGATGTGGCCCCTGGTTCTGCATCTGCAGCTGGTGATCTTTAATCTTCCTCGTCAACCACCCGTGTCGGTTCCAAGCGCCCGCGTTCGGGTGCTTCAAGCAACTCGTCGTCAAAGAAGGCGAAATAGAAACGGACCAAGCAACCTCCGACTGCGGCTGCGAGCGCCTCGGAGCCAGACTCGGACAGCGACGTTATTCTGCCTCCTCGCCGTCGTTCGCAACGGACTTCTTTAAAGAATGCGACCGCAATTCAGCGTGCAATTCACGAAGCGGAGTCAGATGACGACTCCGAGGCTCTCGGCGAACTACAAGAAGCTAGCATCAACCAAGATTCGACTGGATCGGTCGTCGAGGTTACTCAGGACATGGATTCCTTTGCAAACGCCAACACTCAAGCTTTTCGTCCATCCAACGAGTTGGTCCCGGTACTTGGTGCTGCTGAGATCGGTTCGCCAACCTCTCAAACTCTCGCCGATTCTGGATCTCTGACTGAGGAATTTACAGGGTTGCCGACTCAAGTTGATTCGTCGAGCAAAGCACCGGCTGATGCGGTTTCTCCTGCTCTTACGTCGACCTCTGTTACTTCGACTGTGGATCTCACGTCACCGACTCCCAGTTCTGCGAGTGAAAAGGTTTCGTCCCCTGCGTCGCAAACTGAAGCTGCCTCCGCTCTAGCTTCTATGGGTTCGTTGTCTACCCATGGGTGTCTCATTCGCGCTCTTCCTCCTGGGAAGCACCCAGCTTGGAGTCCGAGCGACGATATGGAAAGCGAGCCTGGATCGGCTGCTAGTGATTCCAAGTCTGGTTCTCCTGCTGTCTCCAGTAACGCTAGTGCTGGAGAAGCTGTGGAGCTAGCGGATAAAACTGATCCTTCTGGGGTAGTCGTCAAGCACAAGGTCGCTGAGCAACCTGAGGGTTTTGACGCATCCTCAACTCCGCCAAGTACTGCTGATTCGTCAGTCAAATCGTCATCCACGTCGCGGTCACTGACCGATGCAGTAACTATGGCCCAGACGCAGGTACTTCTCGGTAATTCGCCGACCCGACAGAAGCCTCAGCGATCTTTCTCAAAGACTCGTCCGGCTACCCAAGCTGCCAAGGCTAAGCTCGCTGTCAAGCCTGTCAAAGCCTCAGCGAAGCCGACGAAAGCACAAGTTGTTTCTCTTCCCGCTAAAGTCGCAACCAAGCCAACACCAGCCACCGCGAAGTCATCGAAGGCGAAGTCCAAACCGTCAGCTGGGTCATCAAAACAGTCGGATTCACTGAGTACAACTGCTGCCCAACCAAGGGAGTTCAAGGTCAGGGTCAAAGTTGAGAGTATCCCTCTTCCCCATCACATCGACATTGCTATTGAGGGTAACCGGTTATGCCTGTACCAGGTTACGGTGAACCTGTCCAATCCGATCACACGATGTTTACGGTACGTTGATTACGCTACCGATGATTAGACGAGTAGGATGATTGGACGAGTGATGGTGATTGGATGCACCAAATGATTGGATGCAGTGCTGCGTGTCTATGAGGATAGCTAGGTAGTGCAGACAAAGTAAGCTCCGATAAATCAATCACTTTCGAATCTCCCTTCTTCCCCCCAAGTGGTCAAGTGTCTTCGCTCCGGTCTACCCAGAGTGCCTACTCCCTCCGCTTCGTCCAAGCTTCGTGTATCAAGATCCATACCCGTTATCAGGTTATGAGCCCAAGCACCATGTCCTCTGCCCAAGACGTCTCCACCAAGGTCTCCATCGACAAGTTCAACGGCGACAACTACGCGACGTGGAACCGCTACATGCGTGGCGTGTTCCTGACCAAGTCGGTGTGGCATGTCGTGAACCGTGAAACGACTCCGACCTTCGCGGACCCAAGGGCCAAGGATGACTACGTCAAGGCGAGCAACATCGCGTTCGGCCTGATGCTGCTCCACATGGACGCGGACTATCATCACGTGGTTGACAACTGCGAGGAAGCGTGGGTGGCGTGGACGCGCCTGAAGACGCTGTACGGAGGATCGCAGAAGGCTGGTCGCATCTACCTGAAGCGACAGCTCTTCAGCATGGAGATGGCGGAAGGCGGCAACGTGTTGCATCATTGCAACGAGGTCCTCAACATCAGCGCCAAGCTCAGCAGCATCGGCGCCAAGATGGAGGACGAGGACGTGGCGATCTGCTTGCTACGCAGTCTCCCCAAGAGCTACGAGAACGTCGTGCTGAACTTGGAGATGAGCAATGTGGAGCTGAAGACGCAAGACGTCGTGAAGGTGCTCACGAACGAGCACATCAAGCGGCAAGGCGAGAAGAAGACCGACTCGGTGAAGACTGAAGACGCGGCGAAGGCGTTCAGTGCCGAGAGAGAGTCTCGCCAGTGCAGTTACTGCGGAAAATTGGGGCACGTCATCGACAAGTGCTGGACCAAGCAGAAGGACGAGAACCGAGGTGGTCGACGCGGCGGCAATGGCCGTGGACGCGGGGCCAACAATGTCCAGTGGCGGAACGACGACTACGACTACGACCGAGTCGCGTTTGCGGTATCCCTGGAGTGCGGACTTTCGACGGGCAAGGGTATGTCCGGGATGTGGGCGGTCGACAGCGGCGCAACGCACCACATCTGCAACAACAAGGCCAAGTTCGCTACGCTGAATGAGCAAGACGAGAGCGAACTGTCGGTGGCTGACGGCAACAAAGCTGCCATCAAGGGTGTGGGGACCATCATCGAACGAGTGGTTCTGCCCAACGGCGACGAGCGCGACATCGAGATCAAGGACGCGCTGTACGTGCCGAACATGAACAAGAATCTGCTGTCGGTGCCGCAGATCAACAAGAGTGGCAAGTTTCAAGTGGTGTTCGACGGTGCGAGCATGCATGTTGCGCGCAAGAGCTCGAAGCAAGTGGTGGCGACGGCTGACCTCGTGGACGGACTCTACTGGCTGCGCACTCCACTGCGTTCTGCGAATGCGACGACGTCGGCGCGTAACGTGGATCTTCATGCGCGGATGGGTCATGCTCCGATCGACGTGCTGCGCAAGATGGTCAACAACGGCATGATCAAGGACGCCAAGGTACCCTTGAAGTCGAGTGGGCCAAGTGTGTGTCGCGGGTGCCAGCAAGGGAAAATGGTCCAAAAGCCGTTCCCGACTAACCGCGACAAGCGCCGTTACGACACGTTCGAGCTGCTCCACTTCGACATCTGCGGTCCCATGGAGGAAGAGTCGTTGGGTGGCAGCAAGTATCTGCTACTCATCACGGACGAAGCCAGCGGATGCATGAAGGGTTTCTGTCTACGCGCCAAGTCGGAGAGCGAAGAGTGCCTCAAGAGCTACATCACCAAGGTGCAGACGCAGTTCGGCAAGCAGGTCAAGTTCGTGCGTCACGACGGAGCCCGCGAGTTTGCGACCAATTCGCTCAAGGCCTTTTACGAGGATCGAGGCATCGAGCAGCAGCCCACGGTTCGGTACGCGCACCAGACCAACGCCACGGCAGAACGCGCCAATCGAACCATCGTCACGATTGGTCGCAGCATGCTGCACCATGCCAAGTTGGACAAGTGTTTCTGGGGCGAAGCGGCGATGACTGCCATCTACGTCAAGAACCGGCTGCCGTCGCCCAAGATCGAAAACAAGACTCCGTTCGAGATCGTGTACAAGTCCAAGCCAAGCGTGAAGCACATGGGTGTGTTTGGGTGTCGGGCGTACGTGCTAACCCCGAGGGAGAAGCGACTCAAGTGGGATCCCAAGGCTCGCGCTGGTCTGTTCATGGGCTACGAGGAAGTGTCGAAGGCGTATCGAGTTTATGACATCGAGGCGGGGAAGGTGGTGATTTCTCGCGATGTCACCTTCGACGAATCGAGTTTTGGTGGTGTCTCGGCGGGAAGTTCAAGCGATGACGACGAAGATGCTAGCCTGGACTTCGACTCCCTCGAGATCAACGATGCTGACAGTGCGGGCCCGATGGAGTTCAAGCAGGCGGGGAAACGCAAGGCCCGCTCAAGTGATGCCGATGATATGTCAGCGAGCTCGCGTTCTGTTCGCCATGGAGCTGGCTTGGAAGAAGCAAGTGCTCCTGACAACTCGTTTGGGCGTCGGGCGAAACGACGATCAAGTGTGCGAATGGAGCCTGATCTGGCTGAAGAAGAGGAGAAGGATGCTCATGACGACGAAGATGACGACTCGACTCCTCCCGCATTTTGGCGAGCAAGCGCCAACGCAGTGGAAGCCGGTGATCTGTCTGAGCCGACGACATTCCAAGATGCGGTGAACGGACCCGACCAAGTGCATTGGCGCAAGGCCGTCCGCGCAGAGCTCAAGTCGATGCGACTTCGTGGGGTGTTTCGAGCTGCCAAGTTGCCGAACGGACAACGCGCCATCGGGACCAAGTGGGTGTTCAAGATCAAGCGCAAAGCGGACGGATCCATCGAGAAGTACAAGGCGCGTCTCGTGACCAAGGGATTCAAGCAGAAGTACGGCATCGACTACACCGAGACGTTCTCGCCCGTGGTCAAGTACGTGACGTTGCGCATGGTGATCGCGTTGGCCAAGTACTTCGACTGGCCGCTGGACCAACTGGACGTGGTGACGGCATTCCTGTACGGCGTGATGAAAGAAGTGGTGTACTGCGCAGTGCCAGAAGGGGTCGAGCTGGACGGTGATTTCGACTGCCTGGAGCTGGTGAAGGCGATCTACGGTCTCAAGCAAGCTTCGCGCGTGTGGAACGAGACCTTCGACGAGTACGTGTGCTCCATCGGCTTCCAAGTCTTGGCCTACGACCCGTGTCTCTACATGAAGATTGTGGACGGTCACTGCGTGCTGTTGCTGGTGTACGTGGACGATGTGTTGGTGACCGGGAGTTCGGCCGATCTGATCGCGCGCACCAAGAGCGACCTCAAGACGCGGTTTGAGATGACCGACAGTGGCAAGTGCGCGTTTGTGCTGGGCATCGAGTTGGTGGACAACGCTGACGGCAGCGTGACGATGTGCCAGCGACGCTACGTGGACGACATTCTCAAGCGTTTCGGCATGGAGGAGTGCGAGGCTGTGGTGAGTCCGGCGGATTTGAGCTCTCGACTGGTTCCAAGCGACGCGCCGACCAAGGTGAACGCCCCGTTCCGCGAAGCTGTGGGTGCTCTCATGCACTTGATGACCGCGACCCGACCGGACATTGCTTTCGCCGTGGGCTATGTGTCGCGCTTCATGGAGAACCCCCAAGTCGAGCACTGGACTGCGGTGAAGCGCATCCTGCGCTATCTGCAGGGAACCAAGTCACATGGGATCTGCTTCCAGCCCGGTGACAAGATCGACTTCCGCGGGTACTCCGACGCAGATTGGGCTGGTGACCACTCCGATCGCAAGTCGACTTCGGGATACGCGTTCATGCTGATGGGCGCGCCGGTGAGCTGGGGAAGCAAGAAGCAGTCAAGTGTGTCGCTGTCTACGAGCGAGGCGGAGTACATTGCACTCAGCCTGGCCATTCAAGAAGGCAAGTGGGTGCATCGCCTGTTGTGCGAGATCATGGCGGCAGCAAGCGAAGCGGGACCTGAGCTCAAGATTCTTGAAGACAACCAGTCGTGCATCAAGATGACCAAGAACCCTGTGAACCATGGCCGCGCCAAGCACATCGACATCAAGTACCATCACATCCGAGATGAGGTCAAGCGTGGTGAAGTGAAGCTCGAGTACTGCGAGACTTCGATGATGCTGGCGGACATCATGACCAAGACGCTCCCGGGACCACGCCACAAGGACCTCACGGCGGCTCTCGGAATCCACGCGTGTTCGCATTGAGGGGGCGTATTGAGGGTAACCGGTTATGCCTGTACCAGGTTACGGTGAACCTGTCCAATCCGATCACACGATGTTTACGGTACGTTGATTACGCTACCGATGATTAGACGAGTAGGATGATTGGACGAGTGCAGAGTGATGGTGATTGGATGCACCAAATGATTGGATGCAGTGCTGCGTGTCTATGAGGATAGCTAGGTAGTGCAGACAAAGTAAGCTCCGATAAATCAATCACTTTCGAATCTCCCTTCTTCCCCTCAAGTGGTCAAGTGTCCTCGCTCCGGTCAAGCTCCGAGTGGTGACTCTCCCCCTCCCTTCTCTTCGTCCAAGATCCGTGACCTTTATCAGCAAGCGCGTGAAGACGCTCCGCAGCGACAACGGCGGAGAGTACACTTCGCGTGAGATGGCCAAGTTCTGCAGCGAGCGTGGTATCGTGCAGAAGTTCACGCCGCCGTACACGCCTCAGCTGAACGGAGTGGCCGAGCGGATGAACCGGACGTTGGTGGAGTGTGCGCGCTGCATGTTGGAACATGCCGGGTTGTCGAAGGGTTACTGGGGTGAAGCGGTGGTGACGGCCACGTTCCTCCGGAATCGCTGTCCGACACGCGCCATCAGCCACGACAAGTCCCCGTACCAAGTCTGGACCGGCAAGAAACCGCTCTTGGCGAACCTCAAGGTGTTCGGTTGCCACGCGTTCGTGCATGTGCCGAAGGAGAAGCGGTCGAAGTTCGACGCTCGGTCGGTGCGTTGCAGGTTTCTGGGCTACTCGGAGCACGAGAAAGCATATCGGTTCGAAGAGATCAAGAGTGGTCGCGTGCTGGTGAGCCGCGACGCACAGTTCATGGAAGACGTCTTCGACGGTGGGAGACGCGAGTGCGGTCAAGAAGACATGGTCGTGGAACTTCGGGATGAAGATGCCACGGACCAAGAAGCATCGTCCGGTCCGGACGAAGACGAAGACGAAAATGAAGAAGAGGCTGCGCGGGATGAAGACTTTGAGCCTGGCAGCAAGCGACACCCGCGGACGCAGTCGTTGGAGGAAGCGGTGGAGATCCCAAGACCCAAGCGGTTTGCGACGCACCAGACTCTCGAGGAGATGTCGGCGGTCGCAAGAGAAGAAGAAGGCTTCGAGGCGGCCTACGTCGTGGATTCAGTGGGAGAAATGCCGACCACGTTCAAGTCGGCGATGGAATCCAGCAACGCAGCCAAGTGGAAGGAAGCGTGCGACTCGGAGCATGAGTCGCTGCGCAAGAACGACACGTGGGACGTGGTGCCACTGCCGAAGGGACGCAAGGCGATCGGCTGCAGATGGGTGTTTCGCGTGAAGGAAAACCAAGCCGGAGAGGTCGAGCGGTTCAAGGCGCGTCTGGTGGCAAAGGGGTTTTCGCAGAAGTACGGCGTCGACTACGACGAGACGTTCGCGCCAGTGGCCAAGTTCACGTCGATCCGGGCCGTGCTGAGTTTGGCTGCCAAGTACGATCTCAAGCTGCACCAGATGGACGTGAAGACCGCATTCCTGAACGGCGTCCTGGACGAAGACATCTACATGGCGCAGCCAGACGGATACGTTGACGAAGGTCACCCCGACTACGTGTGCAAGCTCAAGCGGTCACTCTACGGACTCAAGCAGTCGCCGCGCATGTGGAACCAAACCATCGACGAGTTCATGCTGAAGATGGGGTTCAAGAAGTGCGAGTCGGATCACTGCGTCTACATCAAGAGGAACGACCAAGACATGATCTTCGTGGTGCTGTACGTCGATGATCTCATCCTCGCAAGCAGCAACGACAAGCTACTGGAGTCGACCAAGAAGGCACTCAGCAAGCGGTTCGAGATGACGGACCTCGGCGAGCTCGAGTACTTCCTCGGCATGGAGATCAAGAGCGACGTGGACTCCGGCAAGGTGACGGTGCGGCAGACCAAGTTCCTCAAGAGTATCCTGACCAAGTTCGGCATGCAAGACAGCAAGCCTGTGAAGACACCTCAAGACCCGGGACTCAAGTTGACCAAGAGCATGTGCGAAGGTGGCTGCAAGCATGAAGACACGATGAAGAACGTGCCGTATCGGAGTGCCGTCGGCGAACTGATGTACCTGATGGTGGCGACGCGTCCGGACCTGGCTGCTGCAGTGGGCTCCCTCAGTCAGTTCTGTGCTGACCCGTGTCCGACGCATTGGCAAGCTCTCAAGCGTGTGTTTCGGTACCTCCAAGCGACGCCTACGCACGGACTCGAGTTCTCAAGAGACGGTGGTGACGGCGCGTTATGCGGGTATTCGGATGCGGACTGGGCCGGCGACATCGAGTCGAGAAGGAGTACAAGCGGCTACGCGTTCATGATGAACGGCGGGTGCATCAGCTGGAGGAGCAAGAAACAGCGGGCGGTGGCGCTGTCATCGACGGAGGCAGAGTACATGGCTCTATCGGAAGCGACGCAGGAGGCAGTGTGGCTCAAGGTGTTCATGTGCGAGCTCGGCGAGATGGCAAGCGATGAAGCGATCAAGATCTACGAGGACAACCAAGGCTCCATCGCGTTGGCCAAAAACCCCGAGTTCCACAAGCGCACCAAGCACATCGACATTCGCTACCACTTCGTGCGCGAGAAGGTGGAAGACGGTCAAGTGGTGTTGGAGTACTGCTCAACGAAGGACATGCTGGCGGACTTGATGACCAAGCCCATCACTGCTGTGCAGTTTGAAGTTCTTCGGAGCAAGCTCGGAGTCCAAGGCCCCGGCGTCGAGTCGAGTGGGGGTGTTGTCAAGAAGGCGCCTCGACCAGCTGCGGTGTACCAGTAAGGTACCAGTGCGACCTTCACTCAGTGGTGCCGCCATCATTCGTGTGATGATGGGACGAGGATTACGGGACGCTGATGATGGGACGCTGATGATGGGACGCGTGGGTACAAGATTGTGGGTACAGGATGGGCATCGACGTGGCACTCGCTGATTGGCTGAAGGACCTTCTATCCAGTTAGGAATCCAGTGGAGTGTATCCAGCAGGGATATCCAGTAGGCTTCGAGGCAGCAAGTAGCTTGTGAACTAAGGCCCTAAATCAATCACTTTGCATTCTGACATCTAGTGCTCAAACGACCTTCCTTTTGGGACGAGGATTACGGGACGCTGATGATGGGACGCGTGGGTACAAGATTGTGGGTACAGGATGGGCATCGACGTGGCACTCGCTGATTGGCTGAAGGACCTTCTATCCAGTTAGGAATCCAGTAGAGTGTATCCAGCAGGAATATCCAGTAGGCTTCGAGGCAGCAAGTAGCTTGCGAACTAAGGCCCTAAATCAATCACTTTGCATTCTGACATCTAGTGCTCAAACGACCTTCCTTTTGATCTGCTTCCAGCCGGGTGACAAGATCGACTTCCGCGGGTACTCCGACGCAGACTGGGCTGGTGACCACTCCGATCGCAAGTCGACTTCGGGATACGCGTTCATGCTGATGGGCGCGCCGGTGAGCTGGGGAAGCAAGAAGCAGTCAAGTGTGTCGCTGTCTACGAGCGAGGCGGAGTACATTGCACTCAGCCTGGCCATTCAAGAAGGCAAGTGGGTGCATCGCCTGTTGTGCGAGATCATGGAGGCGGCAAGCGAGGCGGGACCCGAGCTCAAGATTCTCGAGGACAACCAGTCGTGCATCAAGATGACCAAGAACCCTGTGAACCATGGCCGCGCCAAGCACATCGACATCAAGTACCATCACATCCGAGATGAGGTCAAGCGTGGTGAAGTGAAGCTCGAGTACTGCGAGACTTCGATGATGCTGGCGGACATCATGACCAAGACGCTCCCGGGACCACGCCACAAGGACCTCACGGCGGCTCTCGGAATCCACGCGTGTTCGCATTGAGGGGGCGTATTGAGGGTAACCGGTTATGCCTGTACCAGGTTACGGTGAACCTGTCCAATCCGATCACACGATGTTTACGGTACGTTGATTACGCTACCGATGATTAGACGAGTAGGATGATTGGACGAGTGCAGAGTGATGGTGATTGGATGCACCAAATGATTGGATGCAGTGCTGCGTGTCTATGAGGATAGCTAGGTAGTGCAGACAAAGTAAGCTCCGATAAATCAATCACTTTCGAATCTCCCTTCTTCCCCTCAAGTGGTCAAGTGTCCTCGCTCCGGTCAAGCTCCGAGTGGTGACTCTCCCCCTCCCTTCTCTTCGTCCAAGATCCGTGACCTTTATCACTCTTCGGCATGGAGATGGCGGAAGGCGGCAACGTGTTGCATCATTGCAACGAGGTCCTCAACATCAGCGCCAAGCTCAGCAGCATCGGCGCCAAGATGGAGGACGAGGACGTGGCGATCTGCTTGCTACGCAGTCTCCCCAAGAGCTACGAGAACGTCGTGCTGAACTTGGAGATGAGCAATGTGGAGCTGAAGACGCAAGACGTCGTGAAGGTGCTCACGAACGAGCACATCAAGCGGCAAGGCGAGAAGAAGACCGACTCGGTGAAGACTGAAGACGCGGCGAAGGCGTTCAGTGCCGAGAGAGAGTCTCGCCAGTGCAGTTACTGCGGAAAATTGGGGCACGTCATCGACAAGTGCTGGACCAAGCAGAAGGACGAGAACCGAGGTGGTCGACGCGGCGGCAATGGCCGTGGACGCGGGGCCAACAATGTCCAGTGGCGGAACGACGACTACGACTACGACTACGACCGAGTCGCGTTTGCGGTATCCCTGGAGTGCGGACTTTCGACGGGCAAGGGTATGTCCGGGATGTGGGCGGTCGACAGCGGCGCAACGCACCACATCTGCAACAACAAGGCCAAGTTCGCTACGCTGAATGAGCAAGACGAGAGCGAACTGTCGGTGGCTGACGGCAACAAAGCTGCCATCAAGGGTGTGGGGACCATCATCGAACGAGTGGTTCTGCCCAACGGCGACGAGCGCGACATCGAGATCAAGGACGCGCTGTACGTGCCGAACATGAACAAGAATCTGCTGTCGGTGCCGCAGATCAACAAGAGTGGCAAGTTTCAAGTGGTGTTCGACGGTGCGAGCATGCATGTTGCGCGCAAGAGCTCGAAGCAAGTGGTGGCGACGGCTGACCTCGTGGACGGACTCTACTGGCTGCGCACTCCACTGCGTTCTGCGAATGCGACGACGTCGGCGCGTAACGTGGATCTTCATGCGCGGATGGGTCATGCTCCGATCGACGTGCTGCGCAAGATGGTCAACAACGGCATGATCAAGGACGCCAAGGTACCCTTGAAGTCGAGTGGGCCAAGTGTGTGTCGCGGGTGCCAGCAAGGGAAAATGGTCCAAAAGCCGTTCCCGACTAACCGCGACAAGCGCCGTTACGACACGTTCGAGCTGCTCCACTTCGACATCTGCGGTCCCATGGAGGAAGAGTCGTTGGGTGGCAGCAAGTATCTGCTACTCATCACGGACGAAGCCAGCGGATGCATGAAGGGTTTCTGTCTACGCGCCAAGTCGGAGAGCGAAGAGTGCCTCAAGAGCTACATCACCAAGGTGCAGACGCAGTTCGGCAAGCAGGTCAAGTTCGTGCGTCACGACGGAGCCCGCGAGTTTGCGACCAATTCGCTCAAGGCCTTTTACGAGGATCAAGGCATCGAGCAGCAGCCCACGGTTCGGTACGCGCACCAGACCAACGCCACGGCAGAACGCGCCAATCGAACCATCGTCACGATTGGTCGCAGCATGCTGCACCATGCCAAGTTGGACAAGTGTTTCTGGGGCGAAGCGGCGATGACTGCCATCTACGTCAAGAACCGGCTGCCGTCGCCCAAGATCGAAAACAAGACTCCGTTCGAGATCGTGTACAAGTCCAAGCCAAGCGTGAAGCACATGGGTGTGTTTGGGTGTCGGGCGTACGTGCTAACCCCGAGGGAGAAGCGACTCAAGTGGGATCCCAAGGCTCGCGCTGGTCTGTTCATGGGCTACGAGGAAGTGTCGAAGGCGTATCGAGTTTATGACATCGAGGCGGGGAAGGTGGTGATTTCTCGCGATGTCACCTTCGACGAATCGAGTTTTGGTGGTGTCTCGGCGGGAAGTTCAAGCGATGACGACGAAGATGCTAGCCTGGACTTCGACTCCCTCGAGATCAACGATGCTGACAGTGCGGGCCCGATGGAGTTCAAGCAGGCGGGGAAACGCAAGGCCCGCTCAAGTGATGCCGATGATATGTCAGCGAGCTCGCGTTCTGTTCGCCATGGAGCTGGCTTGGAAGAAGCAAGTGCTCCTGACAACTCGTTTGGGCGTCGGGCGAAACGACGATCAAGTGTGCGAATGGAGCCTGATCTGGCTGATGAAGAGAAAAGGAAGGTCGTTTGAGCACTAGATGTCAGAATGCAAAGTGATTGATTTAGGGCCTTAGTTCACAAGCTACTTGCTGCCTCGAAGCCTACTGGATATCCCTGCTGGATACACTCCACTGGATTCCTAACTGGATAGAAGGTCCTTCAGCCAATCAGCGAGTGCCACGTCGATGCCCATCCTGCACCCACAATCTTGCACCCACGCGTCCCATCATCAGCGTCCCATCATCAGCGTCCCGTTGTTGTCAAGAAGGCGCCTCGACCAGCTGCGGTGTACCAGTAAGGTACCGGTGCGACCTTCACTCAGTGGTGCCGCCATCATTCGTGTGATGATGGGACGAGGATTACGGGACGCTGATGATGGGACGCTGATGATGGGACGCTGATGATGGGACGCGTGGGTACAAGATTGTGGGTACAGGATGGGCATCGACGTGGCACTCGCTGATTGGCTGAAGGACCTTCTATCCAGTTAGGAATCCAGTGGAGTGTATCCAGCAGGGATATCCAGTAGGCTTAGAGGCAGCAAGTAGCTTGTGAACTAAGGCCCTAAATCAATCACTTTGCATTCTGACATCTAGTGCTCAAACGACCTTCCTTTTGGTTATGAGCCCAAGCCCCGCATTCTCTGCCCAAGACTCCGACTACGCCTTCGCCATGGACGCCACGCCGACCACGACCGCCCGCATCAACAAGTTCGACGGAACCAACTTCCACACGTGGAAGTTCAAGATGCAGATGGTGCTCGAGGAGCGCGATCTGTGGGAGGTGACAAGTGGAGAGATCAAGCTGGAGCACTGCGCGACCACGTTGGACCAGACGGCCTTCAAGAGGAAGTCTCGCAAGGCGCTGGCGATCGTCTGTCTCGCGATGGAGGATTCGCAGTTGCCGCTGGTCCGGTCGGCCAAGGATGCCCACGATGCATGGTCAAGACTGGAAGGACACTTCGAGAAGAAGAGTTTGGCCAACAAGCTCTTCCTTCGTCGACGTTTCTTCACGACCATGATGGACGAAGGTGATGATGTGCTGGAGCACATCAAGAAGCTCAAGACGCTGGCGGAGCAGCTCGACGCGGTGGGCGCTCCGGTCAGCGAGGACGACTTGGTCATCACGCTTCTGGGCAGTCTCAGCGAGTCGTACCAGTTCCTCATCACGGCGTTGGAGTCGAGGGTCGACTCGCTGACGTGGGAACTCGTGACGTCTCGGCTGCTGCACGAGGACATGAAGCGCAAGGAGCAAGGTGGCGGTGCGGACGGCACCGCGCACGGTCAAGCGTTCATGACGAGAGACAATAAGCGCAAGGGACGACCGGTGAAGAAGGCCGGTGCGTGCCACAACTGCGGCAAACAAGGACATTGGATTGCCGAGTGTCCCTCGCGAGTCCAAGACAACTACGACCGGCAGCGGTCGCAGCGTGCGAACGTCGCGCAGGACGAAGAAGATTCTGGCGACTACCTCTTCTCGGTTGGTGACGGGGTCGCCAAGTCGAGTGAAGTGTGGTTGGTCGACTCGGGTGCGACGCAGCACATGACGTACTCGAAAGAGTACATGAAGAACTACAAGAAGATGGCTCCGGTGGACGTGCACCTCGCGGACGACGGTGTGGTTCAAGCGGTGGGGACGGGCGACATTGTCATGTCCATGAAGACCCCACGCGGAATGAAGAAGGGTGTGCTCACCGGTGTGTGGCACATTCCCAAGTTGTCGCGCAACCTATTCTCGGTCGGGCGCTTCACCAAGGACGTTGGTCCCGTGACGTTCGAGAGCAACGGGTGCTTCGCGGAGACGAAGAGCATCAAGTGGCAGCTCGGTGCGCGTATGGGCAAGGGTCTGTTCAAGCTCTGCATGGCTCCGATCATGCCTGACGAGGCCAATGTGTCGAGTCCGAAGGATCGCAAAGGGGACACCACGTCGTACCTCTGGCACCTTCGACTCGGTCACATCGGCCATAGCGGTCTAGACGCCATCGTCAAGAAGGGCTACGGCACCGGCATCGACGTCAAGTCGGTGAAGCAGTGGGAGTTGTGTGATGGGTGTGCACTCGGCAAACAAACGCGAGTGAGCTACATGGCCAAGTCACCAAACCGTGCCAAGAAGCTGTTGGAAGTGGTTCACAGTGATGTCTGTGGACCCATGCAGACACCCACATTCAGTGGCAAGAAGTACTTCGTCACGTTCATCGACGAGTACTCGCACTTTTGTGTGGTGTACTTGCTGAGGAACAAGTCGGAGGTGGCTGCCAAGTTCGCGGAGTTCGTGGCGTTGGCTGAAACGCAGACTGGCAAGCGTGTGAAGACGCTCCGCAGCGACAACGGTGGCGAGTACACTTCGCGCGAAATGGCCAAGTTCTGTGCGGAGCGTGGGGTCGTGCAGAAGTTCACGCCGCCGTACACGCCACAGCTGAACGGAGTGGCCGATCGGATGAACCGGACGTTGGTGGAGTGTGCGCGCTGCATGTTGGAACATGCCGGGTTGTCGAAGGGTTACTGGGGTGAAGCGGTGGTGACGGCCACGTTCCTCCGGAATCGCTGTCCGACACGCGCCATCAGCCACGACAAGTCCCCGCACCAAGTCTGGACCGGCAAGAAACCGCTCTTGGCGAACCTCAAGGTGTTCGGTTGCCACGCGTTCGTGCATGTGCCGAAGGAGAAGCGGTCCAAGTTCGACGCTCGGTCGGTGCGTTGCAGGTTTCTGGGCTACTCGGAGCATGAGAAAGCATATCGGTTCGAAGAGATCAAGAGTGGTCGCGTGCTGGTGAGCCGCGACGCACAGTTCATGGAAGACGTCTTCGACGGTGGGAGACGCGAGTGCGGTCAAGAAGACATGGTCGTGGAACTTCGGGATGAAGATGCCACGGACCAAGAAGCATCGTCCGGTCCGGACGAAGACGAAGACGAAAATGAAGAAGAGGCTGCGCGGGATGAAGACTTTGAGCCTGGCAGCAAGCGACACCCGCGGACGCAGTCGTTGGAGGAAGCGGTGGAGATCCCAAGACCCAAGCGGTTCGCGACGCACCAGACTCTCGAGGAGATGTCGGCGGTCGCAAGAGAAGAAGAAGGCTTCGAGGCGGCCTACGTCGTGGATTCAGTGGGAGAAATGCCGACCACGTTCAAGTCGGCGATGGAATCCAGCAACGCAGCCAAGTGGAAGGAAGCGTGCGACTCGGAGCATGAGTCGCTGCGCAAGAACGACACGTGGGACGTGGTGCCACTGCCGAAGGGACGCAAGGCGATCGGCTGCAGATGGGTGTTTCGAGTGAAGGAAAACCAGGCTGGAGAGGTCGAACGGTTCAAGGCGCGTCTGGTGGCCAAGGGATTTTCGCAGAAGTACGGCGTCGACTACGACGAGACGTTCGCGCCAGTGGCCAAGTTCACGTCGATCCGAGCCGTGCTGAGCATGGCTGCCAAGTATGGGCTCAAGCTGCACCAGATGGACGTGAAGACCGCATTCCTGAACGGCGTCCTGGATGAAGATATCTACATGGCGCAGCCAGACGGATACGTTGACGAAGGCCACCCCGACTACGTGTGCAAGCTCAAGCGGTCACTCTACGGACTCAAGCAGTCGCCGCGCATGTGGAACCAAACCATCGACGAGTTCATGCTGAAGATGGGGTTCAAGAAGTGCGAGTCGGATCACTGCATCTACTTGAAGCGAGACGGCCAAGACATGATCTTCGTGGTGCTGTACGTCGATGATCTCATCCTCGCAAGCAGCAACGACAAGCTGCTGGAGTCGACCAAGAAGGCACTCAGCAAGCGGTTCGAGATGACGGACCTCGGCGAGCTCGAGTACTTCCTCGGCATGGAGATCAAGAGCGACGTGGACTCCGGCAAGGTGACGGTGCGGCAGACCAAGTTCCTCAAGAGTATCCTGACCAAGTTCGGCATGCAAGACAGCAAGCCTGTGAAGACACCTCAAGACCCGGGACTCAAGTTGACCAAGGCCATGTGCGAAGGAGGTTGCAAGCACGAAGAAACCATGGCGAACGTGCCGTACCGCAACGCTGTGGGATGCCTCATGTATCTCATGGTAGGCACACGTCCAGACCTCGCAGCGGCAGTGGGGGTCCTGAGCCAGTTTGCTGCGGACCCATGCCCGACGCACTGGCAAGCGCTCAAGAGGGTCTTCAGGTACATCCAAGGCACGAAGACGCATGGCATCGAGTTTCAAACGAACTGCGACGGCGGGCTTGAAGGCTATTCGGATGCGGACTGGGCCGGCGACATCGAGTCAAGAAGAAGCACAAGCGGCTACGCGTTCATGATGAACGGCGGGTGCATCAGCTGGAGAAGCAAGAAACAGAGGACGGTGGCGCTGTCATCTACAGAGGCGGAGTACATGGCGCTGTCGGAGGCAACACAAGAAGCGGTGTGGCTCAAGGTGTTCATGTGCGAGCTCGGCGAGATGGCAATCAATAAAGCGGTCAAGATCTACGAGGACAACCAAGGCTCCATCGCGTTGGCCAAGAACCCGGAGTTCCACAAGCGCACCAAGCACATCGACATTCGCTACCACTTCGTGCGCGAGAAGGTGGAAGACGGTCAAGTGGTGTTGGAGTACTGCTCAACGAAGGACATGCTGGCGGACTTGATGACCAAGCCCATCACTGCTGTGCAGTTTGAAGTTCTTCGGAGCAAGCTCGGAGTCCAAGGCCCCGGCGTCGAGTCGAGTGGGGGTGTTGTCAAGAAGGCGCCTCGACCAGCTGCGGTGTACCAGTAAGGTACCAGTGCGACCTTCACTCAGTGGTGCCGCCATCATTCGTGTGATGATGGGACGAGGATTACGGGACGCTGATGATGGGACGCGTGGGTACAAGATTGTGGGTACAGGATGGGCATCGACGTGGCACTCGCTGATTGGCTGAAGGACCTTCTATCCAGTTAGGAATCCAGTGGAGTGTATCCAGCAGGGATATCCAGTAGGCTTAGAGGCAGCAAGTAGCTTGTGAACTAAGGCCCTAAATCAATCACTTTGCATTCTGACATCTAGTGCTCAAACGACCTTCCTTTTGGTTATGAGCCCAAGCCCCGCATTCTCTGCCCAAGACCCCGACTACGCCTTCGCCATGGACGCCACGCCGACCGCCACCGCCCGCATCAACAAGTTCGACGGAACCAACTTCCACACGTGGAAGTTCAAGATGCAGATGGTGCTCGAAGAGCGCGAACTGTGGGAGGTGACAAGTGGGGAGATCAAGCTGGAGCACTGCCAGACCACGGCGGATCAAGCGCTCTTCAAGAAGAAGTCGCGCAAGGCGTTGGCGATCGTCTGTCTCGCGATGGAGGATTCGCAGTTGCCGCTGGTGCGTTCGGCCAAGGATGCTCACGATGCATGGTCAAGACTGGAAGGACACTTCGAGAAGAAGAGTTTGGCCAACAAGCTCTTCCTTCGTCGACGTTTCTTCACGACCATGATGGACGAAGGTGATGATGTGCTGGAGCACATCAAGAAGCTCAAGACGCTGGCGGAGCAGCTCGACGCGGTGGGCGCTCCGGTCAGCGAGGACGACTTGGTCATCACGCTTCTGGGCAGTCTCAGCGAGTCGTACCAGTTCCTCATCACGGCGTTGGAGTCGAGAGCCGACTCGCTGTCGTGGGAACTCGTGACGTCTCGGCTGCTGCACGAGGACATGAAGCGCAAGGAGCAAGGTGGCGGCGTCGACGGAGCCGCGCACGGTCAAGGCCAAGCGTTCATGACAAGCGACAACGGCAAGCGCAAGGGACGGCAGGCGACCGCCAATAAGGCCAGCGCCTGCCACTACTGTGGGGAGCAAGGACATTGGATCGCCAAGTGTCCTGTGCGAATCCGCGAGAACGCGGAGCGGCAGAGGCCGCAGCGAGCGAACGTCGCGCAGAGTGAGGACGACTCTGGCGACTTCCTCTTCTCGGTTGGTGGTGGGAGCAACACCACCAAGTCGAATGAGGTGTGGCTGGTCGACTCGGGTGCGACGCAGCACATGACCAGTTCCAAGAAGTTCATGCGGAACTACAAGAAGATCTCGCCGGTGGACGTGCATCTCGCGGACGACGGTGTGGTGCAAGCGATCGGGAGAGGCGACATCGTGATGAAGATGCAGACCCCGCGCGGCGTCAAGAAGGGTGTGCTCACGAATGTGTGGCACATCCCCAAGTTGTCGCGCAACCTGTTCTCCGTCGGCAGATTCACCAAGGACGTCGGGCCTGTGACGTTCGAGAGCGACGGGTGCTTCACGGAGACGAAGGGTGTCAAGTGGAAGCTCGGCGCTCGCGAAGGCAAAGGGCTGTTCAAGCTCTGCATGACTCCGATCATGCCTGACGAGGCCAATGTGTCGAGTCCGAAGGATCGCAAAGGGGACACCACGTCGTACCTCTGGCACCTTCGACTCGGTCACATCGGCCATGGCGGTCTAGACGCCATCGTCAAGAAGGGCTACGGCACCGGCATCGACATGACGTCGGTGAAGCAGTGGGAGTTGTGTGATGGGTGTGCACTCGGCAAGCAAACGCGAGTGAGCTACATGGCCAAGTCACCAAACCGTGCCAAGAAGCTGCTGGAAGTGGTTCACAGTGATGTCTGTGGACCCATGCAGACACCCACATTCAGTGGCAAGAAGTACTTCGTCACGTTCATCGACGAGTACTCGCACTTTTGTGTGGTGTACTTGCTGAGGAACAAGTCGGAGGTAGCTGCCAAGTTCGCTGAGTTCGTTGCGTTGGCTGAAACGCAGACCGGCAAGCGCGTGAAGACGCTCCGCAGCGACAACGGCGGAGAGTACACTTCGCGCGAAATGGCCAAGTTCTGTGCGGAGCGTGGGGTCGTGCAGAAGTTCACGCCGCCGTACACGCCACAGCTGAACGGAGTGGCCGAGCGGATGAACCGGACGTTGGTGGAGTGTGCGCGCTGCATGTTGGAGCATGCCGGGTTGTCGAAGGGTTACTGGGGTGAAGCGGTGGTGACAGCCACGTTCCTCCGGAACCGGTGTCCGACGCGCGCCATCAGCCACGACAAGTCGCCACACCAAGTTTGGACGGGAAAGAAGCCACTACTGGCGAACCTCAAGGTGTTCGGTTGCCACGCGTTCGTGCATGTGCCGAAGGCGAAGCGGTCCAAGTTCGACGCCCGGTCGGTGCGTTGCCGTTTCCTGGGGTACTCGGAGCACGAGAAAGCGTATCGGTTTGAAGAGATCGAGAGCGGTCGCGTGTTGGTGAGCCGCGATGCGCAGTTCATGGAAGACGTCTTCGACGGTGGGAGACGCAAATATGCTACGAAGGAGGTGGTGATTGGTCTTCCAGATGAAGATGATGAAGATGCCACGGATGAAGAGACTCCGTCCGAATCGGACGAGGACGGAGATGAAGAGGAGGCTGCGCGGGACCAAGACTTCGAACCCGGCAGCAAGCGACACCCGCGGACGCAATCGCTGGAGGAAGCCGTGGAGGTGCCGAGGGCCAAGAGGTATGCGCCGCAGAGTGGACGCTCGACGCTGGATGAGATGTCTGCGGCGGCCCAAGAGAGTCAAGACTTTGAGGCTGCGTACGTCGTGGATTCAGTGGGAGAAATGCCGACCACGTTCAAGTCGGCGATGGAATCCAGCAACGCAGCCAAGTGGAAGGAAGCGTGCGACTCGGAGATGGCGTCGCTTCGCAAGAACGAGACGTGGGAAGTGGTGCCGTTGCCGAAGGGACGCAAGGCGATCGGCTGCAGATGGGTGTTTCGAGTGAAGAAAAACCAGGCTGGAGAGATCGAGCGGTTCAAGGCGCGACTGGTGGCCAAGGGGTTTTCGCAGAAGCACGGCATCGACTACGACGAGACCTTCGCGCCGGTGGCCAAGTTCACGTCCATCAGGATCTTGCTCAGTCTGGCTGCCAAGTACAATCTCACGGTACACCAGATGGATGTGAAGACGGCGTTCCTCAACGGCGAGCTGGACGAAGATATCTACATGGCTCAGCCGGACGGGTTCGTCGACGATGTTCACCCGGACTTCGTGTGCAGGCTCAAGCGGTCGCTATATGGACTGAAGCAGTCGCCACGTATGTGGAACAAGACCATCGACGAGTTCATGCTCAAGCAGGGGTTCAAGAAGTGCGAGTCCGACCACTGCATCTACCTGAAGCGAGACGGCCAAGACATGATCTTCGTGGCGCTCTATGTGGACGACCTGATCCTCGCCAGGAACAGCCACAAGATGATCAAGGACACCAAGCAGGCCCTCAGTGACCGATTCGAGATGACGGACATGGGCCAGCTCAAGTACTTCCTTGGGATGGAGATCGAGCAAGATACGACGGCTGGGAAGGTGTCAGTGCGGCAGACCAAGTTCGCCAACGACATTCTCGAGAAGTTCAAGATGGAGAAGAGCAACCCGGTCAAGACGCCGCAAGACCCGGGACTCAAGTTGACCAAGGCCATGTGCGAAGGAGGTTGCAAGCACGAAGAAACCATGGCGAACGTGCCGTACCGCAACGCTGTGGGATGCCTCATGTATCTCATGGTAGGCACACGTCCAGACCTCGCAGCGGCAGTGGGGGTCCTGAGCCAGTTTGCTGCGGACCCATGCCCGACGCACTGGCAAGCGCTCAAGAGGGTCTTCAGGTACATCCAAGGCACGAAGACGCATGGCATCGAGTTTCAAACGAACTGCGACGGCGGGCTTGAAGGCTATTCGGATGCGGACTGGGCCGGCGACATCGAGTCAAGAAGAAGCACAAGCGGCTACGCGTTCATGATGAACGGCGGGTGCATCAGCTGGAGAAGCAAGAAACAGAGGACGGTGGCGCTGTCATCTACAGAGGCGGAGTACATGGCGCTGTCGGAGGCAACACAAGAAGCGGTGTGGCTCAAGGTGTTCATGTGCGAGCTCGGCGAGATGGCAATCAATGAAGCGGTCAAGATCTACGAGGACAACCAAGGCTCCATCGCGTTGGCCAAGAACCCGGAGTTCCACAAGCGCACCAAGCACATCGACATTCGCTACCACTTCGTGCGCGAGAAGGTGGAAGACGGTCAAGTGGTGTTGGAGTACTGCTCAACGAAGGACATGCTGGCGGACTTGATGACCAAGCCCATCACTGCTGTGCAGTTTGAAGTTCTTCGGAGCAAGCTCGGAGTCCAAGGCCCCGGCGTCGAGTCGAGTGGGGGTGTTGTCAAGAAGGCGCCTCGACCAGCTGCGGTGTACCAGTAAGGTACCAGTGCGACCTTCACTCAGTGGTGCCGCCATCATTCGTGTGATGATGGGACGAGGATTACGGGACGCTGATGATGGGACGCGTGGGTACAAGATTGTGGGTACAGGATGGGCATCGACGTGGCACTCGCTGATTGGCTGAAGGACCTTCTATCCAGTTAGGAATCCAGTGGAGTGTATCCAGCAGGGATATCCAGTAGGCTTAGAGGCAGCAAGTAGCTTGTGAACTAAGGCCCTAAATCAATCACTTTGCATTCTGACATCTAGTGCTCAAACGACCTTCCTTTTGGTTATGAGCCCAAGCCCCGCATTCTCTGCCCAAGACTCCGACTACGCCTTCGCCATGGACGCCACGCCGACCACGACCGCCCGCATCAACAAGTTCGACGGAACCAACTTCCACACGTGGAAGTTCAAGATGCAGATGGTGCTCGAGGAGCGCGATCTGTGGGAGGTGACAAGTGGAGAGATCAAGCTGGAGCACTGCGCGACCACGTTGGACCAGACGGCCTTCAAGAGGAAGTCTCGCAAGGCGCTGGCGATCGTCTGTCTCGCGATGGAGGATTCGCAGTTGCCGCTGGTCCGGTCGGCCAAGGATGCCCACGATGCATGGTCAAGACTGGAAGGACACTTCGAGAAGAAGAGTTTGGCCAACAAGCTCTTCCTTCGTCGACGTTTCTTCACGACCATGATGGACGAAGGTGATGATGTGCTGGAGCACATCAACAAGCTCAAGACGCTGGCGGAGCAGCTCGACGCGGTGGGCGCTCCGGTCAGCGAGGACGACTTGGTCATCACGCTTCTGGGCAGTCTCAGCGAGTCGTACCAGTTCCTCATCACGGCGTTGGAGTCGAGAGCCGACTCGCTGTCGTGGGAACTCGTGACGTCTCGGCTGCTGCACGAGGACATGAAGCGCAAGGAGCAAGGTGGCGGTGCGGACGGCACCGCGCACGGTCAAGCGTTCATGACGAGAGACAATAAGCGCAAGGGACGACCGGTGAAGAAGGCCGGTGCGTGCCACAACTGCGGCAAACAAGGACATTGGATTGCCGAGTGTCCCTCGCGAGTCCAAGACAACTACGACCGGCAGCGGTCGCAGCGTGCGAACGTCGCGCAGGACGAAGAAGATTCTGGCGACTACCTCTTCTCGGTTGGTGACGGGGTCGCCAAGTCGAGTGAAGTGTGGTTGGTCGACTCGGGTGCGACGCAGCACATGACGTACTCGAAAGAGTACATGAAGAACTACAAGAAGATGGCTCCGGTGGACGTGCACCTCGCGGACGACGGTGTGGTTCAAGCGGTGGGGACGGGCGACATTGTCATGTCCATGAAGACCCCACGCGGAATGAAGAAGGGTGTGCTCACCGGTGTGTGGCACATTCCCAAGTTGTCGCGCAACCTATTCTCGGTCGGGCGCTTCACCAAGGACGTTGGTCCCGTGACGTTCGAGAGCAACGGGTGCTTCGCGGAGACGAAGAGCATCAAGTGGCAGCTCGGTGCGCGTATGGGCAAGGGTCTGTTCAAGCTCTGCATGGCTCCGATCATGCCTGACGAGGCCAATGTGTCGAGTCCGAAGGATCGCAAAGGGGACACCACGTCGTACCTCTGGCACCTTCGACTCGGTCACATCGGCCATGGCGGTCTAGACGCCATCGTCAAGAAGGGCCACGGCACCGGCATCGACATGACGTCGGTGAAGCAGTGGGAGTTGTGTGATGGGTGTGCACTCGGCAAACAAACGCGAGTGAGCTACATGGCCAAGTCACCAAACCGTGCCAAGAAGCTGTTGGAAGTGGTTCACAGTGATGTCTGTGGACCCATGCAGACACCCACATTCAGTGGCAAGAAGTACTTCGTCACGTTCATCGACGAGTACTCGCACTTTTGTGTGGTGTACTTGCTGAGGAACAAGTCGGAGGTAGCTGCCAAGTTCGCTGAGTTCGTTGCGTTGGCTGAAACGCAGACCGGCAAGCGCGTGAAGACGCTCCGCAGCGACAACGGCGGAGAGTACACTTCGCGCGAAATGGCCAAGTTCTGTGCGGAGCGTGGGGTCGTGCAGAAGTTCACGCCGCCGTACACGCCACAGCTGAACGGAGTGGCCGAGCGGATGAACCGGACGTTGGTGGAGTGTGCGCGCTGCATGTTGGAACATGCCGGGTTGTCGAAGGGTTACTGGGGTGAAGCGGTGGTGACGGCCACGTTCCTCCGGAATCGCTGTCCGACACGCGCCATCAGCCACGACAAGTCCCCGCACCAAGTCTGGACCGGCAAGAAACCGCTCTTGGCGAACCTCAAGGTGTTCGGTTGCCACGCGTTCGTGCATGTGCCGAAGGAGAAGCGGTCCAAGTTCGACGCTCGGTCGGTGCGTTGCAGGTTTCTGGGCTACTCGGAGCACGAGAAAGCATATCGGTTCGAAGAGATCAAGAGTGGTCGCGTGCTGGTGAGCCGCGACGCACAGTTCATGGAAGACGTCTTCGACGGTGGGAGACGCGAGTGCGGTCAAGAAGACATGGTCGTGGAACTTCGGGATGAAGATGCCACGGACCAAGAAGCATCGTCCGGTCCGGACGAAGACGAAGACGAAAATGAAGAAGAGGCTGCGCGGGATGAAGACTTTGAGCCTGGCAGCAAGCGACACCCGCGGACGCAGTCGTTGGAGGAAGCGGTGGAGATCCCAAGACCCAAGCGGTTCGCGACGCACCAGACTCTCGAGGAGATGTCGGCGGTCGCAAGAGAAGAAGAAGGCTTCGAGGCGGCCTACGTCGTGGATTCAGTGGGAGAAATGCCGACCACGTTCAAGTCGGCAATGGAATCCAGCAACGCAGCCAAGTGGAAGGAAGCGTGCGACTCGGAGCATGAGTCGCTGCGCAAGAACGACACGTGGGACGTGGTGCCACTGCCGAAGGGACGCAAGGCGATCGGCTGCAGATGGGTGTTTCGCGTGAAGGAAAACCAAGCCGGAGAGGTCGAGCGGTTCAAGGCGCGACTGGTGGCAAAGGGTTTTTCGCAGAAGTACGGCGTCGACTACGACGAGACGTTCGCGCCAGTGGCCAAGTTCACGTCGATCCGAGCCGTGCTGAGCATGGCTGCCAAGTACAATCTCACGGTACACCAGATGGATGTCAAGACGGCGTTCCTCAACGGCGTCCTGGATGAAGATATCTACATGGCGCAGCCAGACGGATACGAAGACGAAGGCCACCCCGACTACGTGTGCAAGCTCAAGCGGTCACTCTACGGACTCAAGCAGTCGCCGCGCATGTGGAACCAAACCATCGACGAGTTCATGCTGAAGATGGGGTTCAAGAAGTGCGAGTCGGATCACTGCGTCTACATCAAGAAGAACGACCAAGACATGATCTTCGTGGTGCTGTACGTCGATGATCTCATCCTCGCAAGCAGCAACGACAAGCTACTGGAGTCGACCAAGAAGGCACTCAGCAAGCGGTTCGAGATGACGGACCTCGGCGAGCTCGAGTACTTCCTCGGCATGGAGATCAAGAGCGACGTGGACTCCGGCAAGGTGACGGTGCGGCAGACCAAGTTCCTCAAGAGTATCCTGACCAAGTTCGGCATGCAAGACAGCAAGCCTGTGAAGACACCTCAAGACCCGGGACTCAAGTTGACCAAGAGCATGTGCGAAGGTGGCTGCAAGCATGAAGACACGATGAAGAACGTGCCGTATCGGAGTGCCGTCGGCGGACTGATGTACCTGATGGTGGCGACGCGTCCGGACCTGGCTGCTGCAGTGGGCTCCCTCAGTCAGTTCTGTGCTGACCCGTGTCCGACGCATTGGCAAGCTCTCAAGCGTGTGTTTCGGTACCTCCAAGCGACGCCTACGCACGGACTCGAGTTCTCAAGAGACGGTGGTGACGGCGCGTTATGCGGGTATTCGGATGCGGACTGGGCCGGCGACATCGAGTCGAGAAGGAGTACAAGCGGCTACGCGTTCATGATGAACGGCGGGTGCATCAGCTGGAGGAGCAAGAAACAGCGGACGGTGGCGCTGTCATCGACGGAGGCAGAGTACATGGCTCTATCGGAAGCGACGCAGGAGGCAGTGTGGCTCAAGGTGTTCATGTGCGAGCTCGGCGAGATGGCAAGCGATGAAGCGATCAAGATCTACGAAGACAACCAAGGCTCCATCGCGTTGGCCAAGAACCCCGAGTTCCACAAGCGCACCAAGCACATCGACATTCGCTACCACTTCGTGCGCGAGAAGGTGGAAGACGGTCAAGTGGTGTTGGAGTACTGCTCGACGAAGGACATGCTGGCTGATCTCATGACGAAGCCAATCCCTGCGACGCAGTTTGGCGTGCTCCGGAGCAAGCTTGGTATCGAAGGACCCAAGGCTGCCGAGTCGAGTGGGGGTGTTGTCAAGAAGTCGCCTCGACCAGCTGCGGTGTACCAGTAAGGTACCGGTGCGACCTTCACTCAGTGGTGCCGCCATCATTCGTGTGATGATGGGACGAGGATTACGGGACGCTGATGATGGGACGCTGATGATGGGACGCGTGGGTACAAGATTGTGGGTACAGGATGGGCATCGACGTGGCACTCGCTGATTGGCTGAAGGACCTTCTATCCAGTTAGGAATCCAGTGGAGTGTATCCAGCAGGGATATCCAGTAGGCTTCGAGGCAGCAAGTAGCTTGTGAACTAAGGCCCTAAATCAATCACTTTGCATTCTGACATCTAGTGCTCAAACGACCTTCCTTTTGCTCCAATATGCAGCGCGCACACTCCACCAACGTCCGGTTCATCCGCTCGGCCACTCCATTCAGCTGTGGCGTGTACGGCGGCGTGAACTTCTGCACGACCCCACGCTCCGCACAGAACTTGGCCATCTCACGCGAAGTGTACTCGCTGTTGTCAAGAAGGCGCCTCGACCAGCTGCGGTGTACCAGTAAGGTACCGGTGCGACCTTCACTCAGTGGTGCCGCCATCATTCGTGTGATGATGGGACGAGGATTACGGGACGCTGATGATGGGACGCGTGGGTACAAGATTGTGGGTACAGGATGGGCATCGACGTGGCACTCGCTGATTGGCTGAAGGACCTTCTATCCAGTTAGGAATCCAGTGGAGTGTATCCAGCAGGGATATCCAGTAGGCTTCGAGGCAGCAAGTAGCTTGTGAACTAAGGCCCTAAATCAATCACTTTGCATTCTGACATCTAGTGCTCAAACGACCTTCCTTTTGCTCCAATATGCAGCGCGCACACTCCACCAACGTCCGGTTCATCCGCTCGGCCACTCCATTCAGCTGTGGCGTGTACGGCGGCGTGAACTTCTGCACGACCCCACGCTCCGCACAGAACTTGGCCATCTCACGCGAAGTGTACTCGCTGTTGTCAAGAAGGCGCCTCGACCAGCTGCGGTGTACCAGTAAGGTACCGGTGCGACCTTCACTCAGTGGTGCCGCCATCATTCGTGTGATGATGGGACGAGGATTACGGGACGCTGATGATGGGACGCTGATGATGGGACGCGTGGGTACAAGATTGTGGGTACAGGATGGGCATCGACGTGGCACTCGCTGATTGGCTGAAGGACCTTCTATCCAGTTAGGAATCCAGTGGAGTGTATCCAGCAGGGATATCCAGTAGGCTTCGAGGCAGCAAGTAGCTTGTGAACTAAGGCCCTAAATCAATCACTTTGCATTCTGACATCTAGTGCTCAAACGACCTTCCTTTTGCTCCAATATGCAGCGCGCACACTCCACCAACGTCCGGTTCATCCGCTCGGCCACTCCATTCAGCTGTGGCGTGTACGGCGGCGTGAACTTCTGCACGACCCCACGCTCCGCACAGAACTTGGCCATCTCACGCGAAGTGTACTCGCTGTTGTCAAGAAGGCGCCTCGACCAGCTGCGGTGTACCAGTAAGGTACCGGTGCGACCTTCACTCAGTGGTGCCGCCATCATTCGTGTGATGATGGGACGAGGATTACGGGACGCTGATGATGGGACGCTGATGATGGGACGCGTGGGTACAAGATTGTGGGTACAGGATGGGCATCGACGTGGCACTCGCTGATTGGCTGAAGGACCTTCTATCCAGTTAGGAATCCAGTGGAGTGTATCCAGCAGGGATATCCAGTAGGCTTCGAGGCAGCAAGTAGCTTGTGAACTAAGGCCCTAAATCAATCACTTTGCATTCTGACATCTAGTGCTCAAACGACCTTCCTTTTGCTCCAATATGCAGCGCGCACACTCCACCAACGTCCGGTTCATCCGCTCGGCCACTCCATTCAGCTGTGGCGTGTACGGCGGCGTGAACTTCTGCACGACCCCACGCTCCGCACAGAACTTGGCCATCTCACGCGAAGTGTACTCGCTGTTGTCAAGAAGGCGCCTCGACCAGCTGCGGTGTACCAGTAAGGTACCGGTGCGACCTTCACTCAGTGGTGCCGCCATCATTCGTGTGATGATGGGACGAGGATTACGGGACGCTGATGATGGGACGCGTGGGTACAAGATTGTGGGTACAGGATGGGCATCGACGTGGCACTCGCTGATTGGCTGAAGGACCTTCTATCCAGTTAGGAATCCAGTGGAGTGTATCCAGCAGGGATATCCAGTAGGCTTCGAGGCAGCAAGTAGCTTGTGAACTAAGGCCCTAAATCAATCACTTTGCATTCTGACATCTAGTGCTCAAACGACCTTCCTTTTGCTCCAATATGCAGCGCGCACACTCCACCAACGTCCGGTTCATCCGCTCGGCCACTCCATTCAGCTGTGGCGTGTACGGCGGCGTGAACTTCTGCACGACCCCACGCTCCGCACAGAACTTGGCCATCTCACGCGAAGTGTACTCGCTGTTGTCAAGAAGGCGCCTCGACCAGCTGCGGTGTACCAGTAAGGTACCGGTGCGACCTTCACTCAGTGGTGCCGCCATCATTCGTGTGATGATGGGACGAGGATTACGGGGCGCTGATGATGGGACGCTGATGATGGGACGCGTGGGTACAAGATTGTGGGTACAGGATGGGCATCGACGTGGCACTCGCTGATTGGCTGAAGGACCTTCTATCCAGTTAGGAATCCAGTGGAGTGTATCCAGCAGGGATATCCAGTAGGCTTCGAGGCAGCAAGTAGCTTGTGAACTAAGGCCCTAAATCAATCACTTTGCATTCTGACATCTAGTGCTCAAACGACCTTCCTTTTGCTCCAATATGCAGCGCGCACACTCCACCAACGTCCGGTTCATCCGCTCGGCCACTCCATTCAGCTGTGGCGTGTACGGCGGCGTGAACTTCTGCACGACCCCACGCTCCGCACAGAACTTGGCCATCTCACGCGAAGTGTACTCGCTGTTGTCAAGAAGGCGCCTCGACCAGCTGCGGTGTACCAGTAAGGTACCGGTGCGACCTTCACTCAGTGGTGCCGCCATCATTCGTGTGATGATGGGACGAGGATTACGGGACGCTGATGATGGGACGCTGATGATGGGACGCGTGGGTACAAGATTGTGGGTACAGGATGGGCATCGACGTGGCACTCGCTGATTGGCTGAAGGACCTTCTATCCAGTTAGGAATCCAGTGGAGTGTATCCAGCAGGGATATCCAGTAGGCTTCGAGGCAGCAAGTAGCTTGTGAACTAAGGCCCTAAATCAATCACTTTGCATTCTGACATCTAGTGCTCAAACGACCTTCCTTTTGCTCCAATATGCAGCGCGCACACTCCACCAACGTCCGGTTCATCCGCTCGGCCACTCCATTCAGCTGTGGCGTGTACGGCGGCGTGAACTTCTGCACGACCCCACGCTCCGCACAGAACTTGGCCATCTCACGCGAAGTGTACTCGCTGTTGTCAAGAAGGCGCCTCGACCAGCTGCGGTGTACCAGTAAGGTACCGGTGCGACCTTCACTCAGTGGTGCCGCCATCATTCGTGTGATGATGGGACGAGGATTACGGGACGCTGATGATGGGACGCTGATGATGGGACGCGTGGGTACAAGATTGTGGGTACAGGATGGGCATCGACGTGGCACTCGCTGATTGGCTGAAGGACCTTCTATCCAGTTAGGAATCCAGTGGAGTGTATCCAGCAGGGATATCCAGTAGGCTTCGAGGCAGCAAGTAGCTTGTGAACTAAGGCCCTAAATCAATCACTTTGCATTCTGACATCTAGTGCTCAAACGACCTTCCTTTTGCTCCAATATGCAGCGCGCACACTCCACCAACGTCCGGTTCATCCGCTCGGCCACTCCATTCAGCTGTGGCGTGTACGGCGGCGTGAACTTCTGCACGACCCCACGCTCCGCACAGAACTTGGCCATCTCACGCGAAGTGTACTCGCTGTTGTCAAGAAGGCGCCTCGACCAGCTGCGGTGTACCAGTAAGGTACCGGTGCGACCTTCACTCAGTGGTGCCGCCATCATTCGTGTGATGATGGGACGAGGATTACGGGACGCTGATGATGGGACGCTGATGATGGGACGCGTGGGTACAAGATTGTGGGTACAGGATGGGCATCGACGTGGCACTCGCTGATTGGCTGAAGGACCTTCTATCCAGTTAGGAATCCAGTGGAGTGTATCCAGCAGGGATATCCAGTAGGCTTCGAGGCAGCAAGTAGCTTGTGAACTAAGGCCCTAAATCAATCACTTTGCATTCTGACATCTAGTGCTCAAACGACCTTCCTTTTGCTCCAATATGCAGCGCGCACACTCCACCAACGTCCGGTTCATCCGCTCGGCCACTCCATTCAGCTGTGGCGTGTACGGCGGCGTGAACTTCTGCACGACCCCACGCTCCGCACAGAACTTGGCCATCTCACGCGAAGTGTACTCGCTGTTGTCAAGAAGGCGCCTCGACCAGCTGCGGTGTACCAGTAAGGTACCGGTGCGACCTTCACTCAGTGGTGCCGCCATCATTCGTGTGATGATGGGACGAGGATTACGGGACGCTGATGATGGGACGCTGATGATGGGACGCGTGGGTACAAGATTGTGGGTACAGGATGGGCATCGACGTGGCACTCGCTGATTGGCTGAAGGACCTTCTATCCAGTTAGGAATCCAGTGGAGTGTATCCAGCAGGGATATCCAGTAGGCTTCGAGGCAGCAAGTAGCTTGTGAACTAAGGCCCTAAATCAATCACTTTGCATTCTGACATCTAGTGCTCAAACGACCTTCCTTTTGCTCCAATATGCAGCGCGCACACTCCACCAACGTCCGGTTCATCCGCTCGGCCACTCCATTCAGCTGTGGCGTGTACGGCGGCGTGAACTTCTGCACGACCCCACGCTCCGCACAGAACTTGGCCATCTCACGCGAAGTGTACTCGCTGTTGTCAAGAAGGCGCCTCGACCAGCTGCGGTGTACCAGTAAGGTACCGGTGCGACCTTCACTCAGTGGTGCCGCCATCATTCGTGTGATGATGGGACGAGGATTACGGGACGCTGATGATGGGACGCGTGGGTACAAGATTGTGGGTACAGGATGGGCATCGACGTGGCACTCGCTGATTGGCTGAAGGACCTTCTATCCAGTTAGGAATCCAGTGGAGTGTATCCAGCAGGGATATCCAGTAGGCTTCGAGGCAGCAAGTAGCTTGTGAACTAAGGCCCTAAATCAATCACTTTGCATTCTGACATCTAGTGCTCAAACGACCTTCCTTTTGCTCCAATATGCAGCGCGCACACTCCACCAACGTCCGGTTCATCCGCTCGGCCACTCCATTCAGCTGTGGCGTGTACGGCGGCGTGAACTTCTGCACGACCCCACGCTCCGCACAGAACTTGGCCATCTCACGCGAAGTGTACTCGCTGTTGTCAAGAAGGCGCCTCGACCAGCTGCGGTGTACCAGTAAGGTACCGGTGCGACCTTCACTCAGTGGTGCCGCCATCATTCGTGTGATGATGGGACGAGGATTACGGGACGCTGATGATGGGACGCTGATGATGGGACGCGTGGGTACAAGATTGTGGGTACAGGATGGGCATCGACGTGGCACTCGCTGATTGGCTGAAGGACCTTCTATCCAGTTAGGAATCCAGTGGAGTGTATCCAGCAGGGATATCCAGTAGGCTTCGAGGCAGCAAGTAGCTTGTGAACTAAGGCCCTAAATCAATCACTTTGCATTCTGACATCTAGTGCTCAAACGACCTTCCTTTTGCTCCAATATGCAGCGCGCACACTCCACCAACGTCCGGTTCATCCGCTCGGCCACTCCATTCAGCTGTGGCGTGTACGGCGGCGTGAACTTCTGCACGACCCCACGCTCCGCACAGAACTTGGCCATCTCACGCGAAGTGTACTCGCTGTTGTCAAGAAGGCGCCTCGACCAGCTGCGGTGTACCAGTAAGGTACCGGTGCGACCTTCACTCAGTGGTGCCGCCATCATTCGTGTGATGATGGGACGAGGATTACGGGACGCTGATGATGGGACGCGTGGGTACAAGATTGTGGGTACAGGATGGGCATCGACGTGGCACTCGCTGATTGGCTGAAGGACCTTCTATCCAGTTAGGAATCCAGTGGAGTGTATCCAGCAGGGATATCCAGTAGGCTTCGAGGCAGCAAGTAGCTTGTGAACTAAGGCCCTAAATCAATCACTTTGCATTCTGACATCTAGTGCTCAAACGACCTTCCTTTTGCTCCAATATGCAGCGCGCACACTCCACCAACGTCCGGTTCATCCGCTCGGCCACTCCATTCAGCTGTGGCGTGTACGGCGGCGTGAACTTCTGCACGACCCCACGCTCCGCACAGAACTTGGCCATCTCACGCGAAGTGTACTCGCTGTTGTCAAGAAGGCGCCTCGACCAGCTGCGGTGTACCAGTAAGGTACCGGTGCGACCTTCACTCAGTGGTGCCGCCATCATTCGTGTGATGATGGGACGAGGATTACGGGACGCTGATGATGGGACGCTGATGATGGGACGCGTGGGTACAAGATTGTGGGTACAGGATGGGCATCGACGTGGCACTCGCTGATTGGCTGAAGGACCTTCTATCCAGTTAGGAATCCAGTGGAGTGTATCCAGCAGGGATATCCAGTAGGCTTCGAGGCAGCAAGTAGCTTGTGAACTAAGGCCCTAAATCAATCACTTTGCATTCTGACATCTAGTGCTCAAACGACCTTCCTTTTGCTCCAATATGCAGCGCGCACACTCCACCAACGTCCGGTTCATCCGCTCGGCCACTCCATTCAGCTGTGGCGTGTACGGCGGCGTGAACTTCTGCACGACCCCACGCTCCGCACAGAACTTGGCCATCTCACGCGAAGTGTACTCGCTGTTGTCAAGAAGGCGCCTCGACCAGCTGCGGTGTACCAGTAAGGTACCGGTGCGACCTTCACTCAGTGGTGCCGCCATCATTCGTGTGATGATGGGACGAGGATTACGGGACGCTGATGATGGGACGCTGATGATGGGACGCGTGGGTACAAGATTGTGGGTACAGGATGGGCATCGACGTGGCACTCGCTGATTGGCTGAAGGACCTTCTATCCAGTTAGGAATCCAGTGGAGTGTATCCAGCAGGGATATCCAGTAGGCTTCGAGGCAGCAAGTAGCTTGTGAACTAAGGCCCTAAATCAATCACTTTGCATTCTGACATCTAGTGCTCAAACGACCTTCCTTTTGCTCCAATATGCAGCGCGCACACTCCACCAACGTCCGGTTCATCCGCTCGGCCACTCCATTCAGCTGTGGCGTGTACGGCGGCGTGAACTTCTGCACGACCCCACGCTCCGCACAGAACTTGGCCATCTCACGCGAAGTGTACTCGCTGTTGTCAAGAAGGCGCCTCGACCAGCTGCGGTGTACCAGTAAGGTACCGGTGCGACCTTCACTCAGTGGTGCCGCCATCATTCGTGTGATGATGGGACGAGGATTACGGGACGCTGATGATGGGACGCTGATGATGGGACGCGTGGGTACAAGATTGTGGGTACAGGATGGGCATCGACGTGGCACTCGCTGATTGGCTGAAGGACCTTCTATCCAGTTAGGAATCCAGTGGAGTGTATCCAGCAGGGATATCCAGTAGGCTTCGAGGCAGCAAGTAGCTTGTGAACTAAGGCCCTAAATCAATCACTTTGCATTCTGACATCTAGTGCTCAAACGACCTTCCTTTTGCTCCAATATGCAGCGCGCACACTCCACCAACGTCCGGTTCATCCGCTCGGCCACTCCATTCAGCTGTGGCGTGTACGGCGGCGTGAACTTCTGCACGACCCCACGCTCCGCACAGAACTTGGCCATCTCACGCGAAGTGTACTCGCTGTTGTCAAGAAGGCGCCTCGACCAGCTGCGGTGTACCAGTAAGGTACCGGTGCGACCTTCACTCAGTGGTGCCGCCATCATTCGTGTGATGATGGGACGAGGATTACGGGACGCTGATGATGGGACGCGTGGGTACAAGATTGTGGGTACAGGATGGGCATCGACGTGGCACTCGCTGATTGGCTGAAGGACCTTCTATCCAGTTAGGAATCCAGTGGAGTGTATCCAGCAGGGATATCCAGTAGGCTTCGAGGCAGCAAGTAGCTTGTGAACTAAGGCCCTAAATCAATCACTTTGCATTCTGACATCTAGTGCTCAAACGACCTTCCTTTTGCTCCAATATGCAGCGCGCACACTCCACCAACGTCCGGTTCATCCGCTCGGCCACTCCATTCAGCTGTGGCGTGTACGGCGGCGTGAACTTCTGCACGACCCCACGCTCCGCACAGAACTTGGCCATCTCACGCGAAGTGTACTCGCTGTTGTCAAGAAGGCGCCTCGACCAGCTGCGGTGTACCAGTAAGGTACCGGTGCGACCTTCACTCAGTGGTGCCGCCATCATTCGTGTGATGATGGGACGAGGATTACGGGACGCTGATGATGGGACGCGTGGGTACAAGATTGTGGGTACAGGATGGGCATCGACGTGGCACTCGCTGATTGGCTGAAGGACCTTCTATCCAGTTAGGAATCCAGTGGAGTGTATCCAGCAGGGATATCCAGTAGGCTTCGAGGCAGCAAGTAGCTTGTGAACTAAGGCCCTAAATCAATCACTTTGCATTCTGACATCTAGTGCTCAAACGACCTTCCTTTTGCTCCAATATGCAGCGCGCACACTCCACCAACGTCCGGTTCATCCGCTCGGCCACTCCATTCAGCTGTGGCGTGTACGGCGGCGTGAACTTCTGCACGACCCCACGCTCCGCACAGAACTTGGCCATCTCACGCGAAGTGTACTCGCTGTTGTCAAGAAGGCGCCTCGACCAGCTGCGGTGTACCAGTAAGGTACCGGTGCGACCTTCACTCAGTGGTGCCGCCATCATTCGTGTGATGATGGGACGAGGATTACGGGACGCTGATGATGGGACGCGTGGGTACAAGATTGTGGGTACAGGATGGGCATCGACGTGGCACTCGCTGATTGGCTGAAGGACCTTCTATCCAGTTAGGAATCCAGTGGAGTGTATCCAGCAGGGATATCCAGTAGGCTTCGAGGCAGCAAGTAGCTTGTGAACTAAGGCCCTAAATCAATCACTTTGCATTCTGACATCTAGTGCTCAAACGACCTTCCTTTTGCTCCAATATGCAGCGCGCACACTCCACCAACGTCCGGTTCATCCGCTCGGCCACTCCATTCAGCTGTGGCGTGTACGGCGGCGTGAACTTCTGCACGACCCCACGCTCCGCACAGAACTTGGCCATCTCACGCGAAGTGTACTCGCTGTTGTCAAGAAGGCGCCTCGACCAGCTGCGGTGTACCAGTAAGGTACCGGTGCGACCTTCACTCAGTGGTGCCGCCATCATTCGTGTGATGATGGGACGAGGATTACGGGACGCTGATGATGGGACGCTGATGATGGGACGCGTGGGTACAAGATTGTGGGTACAGGATGGGCATCGACGTGGCACTCGCTGATTGGCTGAAGGACCTTCTATCCAGTTAGGAATCCAGTGGAGTGTATCCAGCAGGGATATCCAGTAGGCTTCGAGGCAGCAAGTAGCTTGTGAACTAAGGCCCTAAATCAATCACTTTGCATTCTGACATCTAGTGCTCAAACGACCTTCCTTTTGCTCCAATATGCAGCGCGCACACTCCACCAACGTCCGGTTCATCCGCTCGGCCACTCCATTCAGCTGTGGCGTGTACGGCGGCGTGAACTTCTGCACGACCCCACGCTCCGCACAGAACTTGGCCATCTCACGCGAAGTGTACTCGCTGTTGTCAAGAAGGCGCCTCGACCAGCTGCGGTGTACCAGTAAGGTACCGGTGCGACCTTCACTCAGTGGTGCCGCCATCATTCGTGTGATGATGGGACGAGGATTACGGGACGCTGATGATGGGACGCGTGGGTACAAGATTGTGGGTACAAGATTGTGGGTACAGGATGGGCATCGACGTGGCACTCGCTGATTGGCTGAAGGACCTTCTATCCAGTTAGGAATCCAGTGGAGTGTATCCAGCAGGGATATCCAGTAGGCTTCGAGGCAGCAAGTAGCTTGTGAACTAAGGCCCTAAATCAATCACTTTGCATTCTGACATCTAGTGCTCAAACGACCTTCCTTTTGCTCCAATATGCAGCGCGCACACTCCACCAACGTCCGGTTCATCCGCTCGGCCACTCCATTCAGCTGTGGCGTGTACGGCGGCGTGAACTTCTGCACGACCCCACGCTCCGCACAGAACTTGGCCATCTCACGCGAAGTGTACTCGCTGTTGTCAAGAAGGCGCCTCGACCAGCTGCGGTGTACCAGTAAGGTACCGGTGCGACCTTCACTCAGTGGTGCCGCCATCATTCGTGTGATGATGGGACGAGGATTACGGGACGCTGATGATGGGACGCTGATGATGGGACGCGTGGGTACAAGATTGTGGGTACAGGATGGGCATCGACGTGGCACTCGCTGATTGGCTGAAGGACCTTCTATCCAGTTAGGAATCCAGTGGAGTGTATCCAGCAGGGATATCCAGTAGGCTTCGAGGCAGCAAGTAGCTTGTGAACTAAGGCCCTAAATCAATCACTTTGCATTCTGACATCTAGTGCTCAAACGACCTTCCTTTTGCTCCAATATGCAGCGCGCACACTCCACCAACGTCCGGTTCATCCGCTCGGCCACTCCATTCAGCTGTGGCGTGTACGGCGGCGTGAACTTCTGCACGACCCCACGCTCCGCACAGAACTTGGCCATCTCACGCGAAGTGTACTCGCTGTTGTCAAGAAGGCGCCTCGACCAGCTGCGGTGTACCAGTAAGGTACCGGTGCGACCTTCACTCAGTGGTGCCGCCATCATTCGTGTGATGATGGGACGAGGATTACGGGACGCTGATGATGGGACGCGTGGGTACAAGATTGTGGGTACAGGATGGGCATCGACGTGGCACTCGCTGATTGGCTGAAGGACCTTCTATCCAGTTAGGAATCCAGTGGAGTGTATCCAGCAGGGATATCCAGTAGGCTTCGAGGCAGCAAGTAGCTTGTGAACTAAGGCCCTAAATCAATCACTTTGCATTCTGACATCTAGTGCTCAAACGACCTTCCTTTTGCTCCAATATGCAGCGCGCACACTCCACCAACGTCCGGTTCATCCGCTCGGCCACTCCATTCAGCTGTGGCGTGTACGGCGGCGTGAACTTCTGCACGACCCCACGCTCCGCACAGAACTTGGCCATCTCACGCGAAGTGTACTCGCTGTTGTCAAGAAGGCGCCTCGACCAGCTGCGGTGTACCAGTAAGGTACCGGTGCGACCTTCACTCAGTGGTGCCGCCATCATTCGTGTGATGATGGGACGAGGATTACGGGACGCTGATGATGGGACGCGTGGGTACAAGATTGTGGGTACAGGATGGGCATCGACGTGGCACTCGCTGATTGGCTGAAGGACCTTCTATCCAGTTAGGAATCCAGTGGAGTGTATCCAGCAGGGATATCCAGTAGGCTTCGAGGCAGCAAGTAGCTTGTGAACTAAGGCCCTAAATCAATCACTTTGCATTCTGACATCTAGTGCTCAAACGACCTTCCTTTTGCTCCAATATGCAGCGCGCACACTCCACCAACGTCCGGTTCATCCGCTCGGCCACTCCATTCAGCTGTGGCGTGTACGGCGGCGTGAACTTCTGCACGACCCCACGCTCCGCACAGAACTTGGCCATCTCACGCGAAGTGTACTCGCTGTTGTCAAGAAGGCGCCTCGACCAGCTGCGGTGTACCAGTAAGGTACCGGTGCGACCTTCACTCAGTGGTGCCGCCATCATTCGTGTGATGATGGGACGAGGATTACGGGACGCTGATGATGGGACGCGTGGGTACAAGATTGTGGGTACAGGATGGGCATCGACGTGGCACTCGCTGATTGGCTGAAGGACCTTCTATCCAGTTAGGAATCCAGTGGAGTGTATCCAGCAGGGATATCCAGTAGGCTTCGAGGCAGCAAGTAGCTTGTGAACTAAGGCCCTAAATCAATCACTTTGCATTCTGACATCTAGTGCTCAAACGACCTTCCTTTTGCTCCAATATGCAGCGCGCACACTCCACCAACGTCCGGTTCATCCGCTCGGCCACTCCATTCAGCTGTGGCGTGTACGGCGGCGTGAACTTCTGCACGACCCCACGCTCCGCACAGAACTTGGCCATCTCACGCGAAGTGTACTCGCTGTTGTCAAGAAGGCGCCTCGACCAGCTGCGGTGTACCAGTAAGGTACCGGTGCGACCTTCACTCAGTGGTGCCGCCATCATTCGTGTGATGATGGGACGAGGATTACGGGACGCTGATGATGGGACGCGTGGGTACAAGATTGTGGGTACAGGATGGGCATCGACGTGGCACTCGCTGATTGGCTGAAGGACCTTCTATCCAGTTAGGAATCCAGTGGAGTGTATCCAGCAGGGATATCCAGTAGGCTTCGAGGCAGCAAGTAGCTTGTGAACTAAGGCCCTAAATCAATCACTTTGCATTCTGACATCTAGTGCTCAAACGACCTTCCTTTTGCTCCAATATGCAGCGCGCACACTCCACCAACGTCCGGTTCATCCGCTCGGCCACTCCATTCAGCTGTGGCGTGTACGGCGGCGTGAACTTCTGCACGACCCCACGCTCCGCACAGAACTTGGCCATCTCACGCGAAGTGTACTCGCTGTTGTCAAGAAGGCGCCTCGACCAGCTGCGGTGTACCAGTAAGGTACCGGTGCGACCTTCACTCAGTGGTGCCGCCATCATTCGTGTGATGATGGGACGAGGATTACGGGACGCTGATGATGGGACGCTGATGATGGGACGCGTGGGTACAAGATTGTGGGTACAGGATGGGCATCGACGTGGCACTCGCTGATTGGCTGAAGGACCTTCTATCCAGTTAGGAATCCAGTGGAGTGTATCCAGCAGGGATATCCAGTAGGCTTCGAGGCAGCAAGTAGCTTGTGAACTAAGGCCCTAAATCAATCACTTTGCATTCTGACATCTAGTGCTCAAACGACCTTCCTTTTGCTCCAATATGCAGCGCGCACACTCCACCAACGTCCGGTTCATCCGCTCGGCCACTCCATTCAGCTGTGGCGTGTACGGCGGCGTGAACTTCTGCACGACCCCACGCTCCGCACAGAACTTGGCCATCTCACGCGAAGTGTACTCGCTGTTGTCAAGAAGGCGCCTCGACCAGCTGCGGTGTACCAGTAAGGTACCGGTGCGACCTTCACTCAGTGGTGCCGCCATCATTCGTGTGATGATGGGACGAGGATTACGGGACGCTGATGATGGGACGCGTGGGTACAAGATTGTGGGTACAGGATGGGCATCGACGTGGCACTCGCTGATTGGCTGAAGGACCTTCTATCCAGTTAGGAATCCAGTGGAGTGTATCCAGCAGGGATATCCAGTAGGCTTCGAGGCAGCAAGTAGCTTGTGAACTAAGGCCCTAAATCAATCACTTTGCATTCTGACATCTAGTGCTCAAACGACCTTCCTTTTGCTCCAATATGCAGCGCGCACACTCCACCAACGTCCGGTTCATCCGCTCGGCCACTCCATTCAGCTGTGGCGTGTACGGCGGCGTGAACTTCTGCACGACCCCACGCTCCGCACAGAACTTGGCCATCTCACGCGAAGTGTACTCGCTGTTGTCAAGAAGGCGCCTCGACCAGCTGCGGTGTACCAGTAAGGTACCGGTGCGACCTTCACTCAGTGGTGCCGCCATCATTCGTGTGATGATGGGACGAGGATTACGGGACGCTGATGATGGGACGCGTGGGTACAAGATTGTGGGTACAGGATGGGCATCGACGTGGCACTCGCTGATTGGCTGAAGGACCTTCTATCCAGTTAGGAATCCAGTGGAGTGTATCCAGCAGGGATATCCAGTAGGCTTCGAGGCAGCAAGTAGCTTGTGAACTAAGGCCCTAAATCAATCACTTTGCATTCTGACATCTAGTGCTCAAACGACCTTCCTTTTGCTCCAATATGCAGCGCGCACACTCCACCAACGTCCGGTTCATCCGCTCGGCCACTCCATTCAGCTGTGGCGTGTACGGCGGCGTGAACTTCTGCACGACCCCACGCTCCGCACAGAACTTGGCCATCTCACGCGAAGTGTACTCGCTGTTGTCAAGAAGGCGCCTCGACCAGCTGCGGTGTACCAGTAAGGTACCGGTGCGACCTTCACTCAGTGGTGCCGCCATCATTCGTGTGATGATGGGACGAGGATTACGGGACGCTGATGATGGGACGCTGATGATGGGACGCGTGGGTACAAGATTGTGGGTACAGGATGGGCATCGACGTGGCACTCGCTGATTGGCTGAAGGACCTTCTATCCAGTTAGGAATCCAGTGGAGTGTATCCAGCAGGGATATCCAGTAGGCTTCGAGGCAGCAAGTAGCTTGTGAACTAAGGCCCTAAATCAATCACTTTGCATTCTGACATCTAGTGCTCAAACGACCTTCCTTTTGCTCCAATATGCAGCGCGCACACTCCACCAACGTCCGGTTCATCCGCTCGGCCACTCCATTCAGCTGTGGCGTGTACGGCGGCGTGAACTTCTGCACGACCCCACGCTCCGCACAGAACTTGGCCATCTCACGCGAAGTGTACTCGCTGTTGTCAAGAAGGCGCCTCGACCAGCTGCGGTGTACCAGTAAGGTACCGGTGCGACCTTCACTCAGTGGTGCCGCCATCATTCGTGTGATGATGGGACGAGGATTACGGGACGCTGATGATGGGACGCGTGGGTACAAGATTGTGGGTACAGGATGGGCATCGACGTGGCACTCGCTGATTGGCTGAAGGACCTTCTATCCAGTTAGGAATCCAGTGGAGTGTATCCAGCAGGGATATCCAGTAGGCTTCGAGGCAGCAAGTAGCTTGTGAACTAAGGCCCTAAATCAATCACTTTGCATTCTGACATCTAGTGCTCAAACGACCTTCCTTTTGCTCCAATATGCAGCGCGCACACTCCACCAACGTCCGGTTCATCCGCTCGGCCACTCCATTCAGCTGTGGCGTGTACGGCGGCGTGAACTTCTGCACGACCCCACGCTCCGCACAGAACTTGGCCATCTCACGCGAAGTGTACTCGCTGTTGTCAAGAAGGCGCCTCGACCAGCTGCGGTGTACCAGTAAGGTACCGGTGCGACCTTCACTCAGTGGTGCCGCCATCATTCGTGTGATGATGGGACGAGGATTACGGGACGCTGATGATGGGACGCTGATGATGGGACGCGTGGGTACAAGATTGTGGGTACAGGATGGGCATCGACGTGGCACTCGCTGATTGGCTGAAGGACCTTCTATCCAGTTAGGAATCCAGTGGAGTGTATCCAGCAGGGATATCCAGTAGGCTTCGAGGCAGCAAGTAGCTTGTGAACTAAGGCCCTAAATCAATCACTTTGCATTCTGACATCTAGTGCTCAAACGACCTTCCTTTTGCTCCAATATGCAGCGCGCACACTCCACCAACGTCCGGTTCATCCGCTCGGCCACTCCATTCAGCTGTGGCGTGTACGGCGGCGTGAACTTCTGCACGACCCCACGCTCCGCACAGAACTTGGCCATCTCACGCGAAGTGTACTCGCTGTTGTCAAGAAGGCGCCTCGACCAGCTGCGGTGTACCAGTAAGGTACCGGTGCGACCTTCACTCAGTGGTGCCGCCATCATTCGTGTGATGATGGGACGAGGATTACGGGACGCTGATGATGGGACGCTGATGATGGGACGCGTGGGTACAAGATTGTGGGTACAGGATGGGCATCGACGTGGCACTCGCTGATTGGCTGAAGGACCTTCTATCCAGTTAGGAATCCAGTGGAGTGTATCCAGCAGGGATATCCAGTAGGCTTCGAGGCAGCAAGTAGCTTGTGAACTAAGGCCCTAAATCAATCACTTTGCATTCTGACATCTAGTGCTCAAACGACCTTCCTTTTGCTCCAATATGCAGCGCGCACACTCCACCAACGTCCGGTTCATCCGCTCGGCCACTCCATTCAGCTGTGGCGTGTACGGCGGCGTGAACTTCTGCACGACCCCACGCTCCGCACAGAACTTGGCCATCTCACGCGAAGTGTACTCGCTGTTGTCAAGAAGGCGCCTCGACCAGCTGCGGTGTACCAGTAAGGTACCGGTGCGACCTTCACTCAGTGGTGCCGCCATCATTCGTGTGATGATGGGACGAGGATTACGGGACGCTGATGATGGGACGCTGATGATGGGACGCGTGGGTACAAGATTGTGGGTACAGGATGGGCATCGACGTGGCACTCGCTGATTGGCTGAAGGACCTTCTATCCAGTTAGGAATCCAGTGGAGTGTATCCAGCAGGGATATCCAGTAGGCTTCGAGGCAGCAAGTAGCTTGTGAACTAAGGCCCTAAATCAATCACTTTGCATTCTGACATCTAGTGCTCAAACGACCTTCCTTTTGCTCCAATATGCAGCGCGCACACTCCACCAACGTCCGGTTCATCCGCTCGGCCACTCCATTCAGCTGTGGCGTGTACGGCGGCGTGAACTTCTGCACGACCCCACGCTCCGCACAGAACTTGGCCATCTCACGCGAAGTGTACTCGCTGTTGTCAAGAAGGCGCCTCGACCAGCTGCGGTGTACCAGTAAGGTACCGGTGCGACCTTCACTCAGTGGTGCCGCCATCATTCGTGTGATGATGGGACGAGGATTACGGGACGCTGATGATGGGACGCGTGGGTACAAGATTGTGGGTACAGGATGGGCATCGACGTGGCACTCGCTGATTGGCTGAAGGACCTTCTATCCAGTTAGGAATCCAGTGGAGTGTATCCAGCAGGGATATCCAGTAGGCTTCGAGGCAGCAAGTAGCTTGTGAACTAAGGCCCTAAATCAATCACTTTGCATTCTGACATCTAGTGCTCAAACGACCTTCCTTTTGCTCCAATATGCAGCGCGCACACTCCACCAACGTCCGGTTCATCCGCTCGGCCACTCCATTCAGCTGTGGCGTGTACGGCGGCGTGAACTTCTGCACGACCCCACGCTCCGCACAGAACTTGGCCATCTCACGCGAAGTGTACTCGCTGTTGTCAAGAAGGCGCCTCGACCAGCTGCGGTGTACCAGTAAGGTACCGGTGCGACCTTCACTCAGTGGTGCCGCCATCATTCGTGTGATGATGGGACGAGGATTACGGGACGCTGATGATGGGACGCTGATGATGGGACGCGTGGGTACAAGATTGTGGGTACAGGATGGGCATCGACGTGGCACTCGCTGATTGGCTGAAGGACCTTCTATCCAGTTAGGAATCCAGTGGAGTGTATCCAGCAGGGATATCCAGTAGGCTTCGAGGCAGCAAGTAGCTTGTGAACTAAGGCCCTAAATCAATCACTTTGCATTCTGACATCTAGTGCTCAAACGACCTTCCTTTTGCTCCAATATGCAGCGCGCACACTCCACCAACGTCCGGTTCATCCGCTCGGCCACTCCATTCAGCTGTGGCGTGTACGGCGGCGTGAACTTCTGCACGACCCCACGCTCCGCACAGAACTTGGCCATCTCACGCGAAGTGTACTCGCTGTTGTCAAGAAGGCGCCTCGACCAGCTGCGGTGTACCAGTAAGGTACCGGTGCGACCTTCACTCAGTGGTGCCGCCATCATTCGTGTGATGATGGGACGAGGATTACGGGACGCTGATGATGGGACGCTGATGATGGGACGCGTGGGTACAAGATTGTGGGTACAGGATGGGCATCGACGTGGCACTCGCTGATTGGCTGAAGGACCTTCTATCCAGTTAGGAATCCAGTGGAGTGTATCCAGCAGGGATATCCAGTAGGCTTCGAGGCAGCAAGTAGCTTGTGAACTAAGGCCCTAAATCAATCACTTTGCATTCTGACATCTAGTGCTCAAACGACCTTCCTTTTGCTCCAATATGCAGCGCGCACACTCCACCAACGTCCGGTTCATCCGCTCGGCCACTCCATTCAGCTGTGGCGTGTACGGCGGCGTGAACTTCTGCACGACCCCACGCTCCGCACAGAACTTGGCCATCTCACGCGAAGTGTACTCGCTGTTGTCAAGAAGGCGCCTCGACCAGCTGCGGTGTACCAGTAAGGTACCGGTGCGACCTTCACTCAGTGGTGCCGCCATCATTCGTGTGATGATGGGACGAGGATTACGGGACGCTGATGATGGGACGCGTGGGTACAAGATTGTGGGTACAGGATGGGCATCGACGTGGCACTCGCTGATTGGCTGAAGGACCTTCTATCCAGTTAGGAATCCAGTGGAGTGTATCCAGCAGGGATATCCAGTAGGCTTCGAGGCAGCAAGTAGCTTGTGAACTAAGGCCCTAAATCAATCACTTTGCATTCTGACATCTAGTGCTCAAACGACCTTCCTTTTGCTCCAATATGCAGCGCGCACACTCCACCAACGTCCGGTTCATCCGCTCGGCCACTCCATTCAGCTGTGGCGTGTACGGCGGCGTGAACTTCTGCACGACCCCACGCTCCGCACAGAACTTGGCCATCTCACGCGAAGTGTACTCGCTGTTGTCAAGAAGGCGCCTCGACCAGCTGCGGTGTACCAGTAAGGTACCGGTGCGACCTTCACTCAGTGGTGCCGCCATCATTCGTGTGATGATGGGACGAGGATTACGGGACGCTGATGATGGGACGCTGATGATGGGACGCGTGGGTACAAGATTGTGGGTACAGGATGGGCATCGACGTGGCACTCGCTGATTGGCTGAAGGACCTTCTATCCAGTTAGGAATCCAGTGGAGTGTATCCAGCAGGGATATCCAGTAGGCTTCGAGGCAGCAAGTAGCTTGTGAACTAAGGCCCTAAATCAATCACTTTGCATTCTGACATCTAGTGCTCAAACGACCTTCCTTTTGCTCCAATATGCAGCGCGCACACTCCACCAACGTCCGGTTCATCCGCTCGGCCACTCCATTCAGCTGTGGCGTGTACGGCGGCGTGAACTTCTGCACGACCCCACGCTCCGCACAGAACTTGGCCATCTCACGCGAAGTGTACTCGCTGTTGTCAAGAAGGCGCCTCGACCAGCTGCGGTGTACCAGTAAGGTACCGGTGCGACCTTCACTCAGTGGTGCCGCCATCATTCGTGTGATGATGGGACGAGGATTACGGGACGCTGATGATGGGACGCGTGGGTACAAGATTGTGGGTACAGGATGGGCATCGACGTGGCACTCGCTGATTGGCTGAAGGACCTTCTATCCAGTTAGGAATCCAGTGGAGTGTATCCAGCAGGGATATCCAGTAGGCTTCGAGGCAGCAAGTAGCTTGTGAACTAAGGCCCTAAATCAATCACTTTGCATTCTGACATCTAGTGCTCAAACGACCTTCCTTTTGCTCCAATATGCAGCGCGCACACTCCACCAACGTCCGGTTCATCCGCTCGGCCACTCCATTCAGCTGTGGCGTGTACGGCGGCGTGAACTTCTGCACGACCCCACGCTCCGCACAGAACTTGGCCATCTCACGCGAAGTGTACTCGCTGTTGTCAAGAAGGCGCCTCGACCAGCTGCGGTGTACCAGTAAGGTACCGGTGCGACCTTCACTCAGTGGTGCCGCCATCATTCGTGTGATGATGGGACGAGGATTACGGGACGCTGATGATGGGACGCTGATGATGGGACGCGTGGGTACAAGATTGTGGGTACAGGATGGGCATCGACGTGGCACTCGCTGATTGGCTGAAGGACCTTCTATCCAGTTAGGAATCCAGTGGAGTGTATCCAGCAGGGATATCCAGTAGGCTTCGAGGCAGCAAGTAGCTTGTGAACTAAGGCCCTAAATCAATCACTTTGCATTCTGACATCTAGTGCTCAAACGACCTTCCTTTTGCTCCAATATGCAGCGCGCACACTCCACCAACGTCCGGTTCATCCGCTCGGCCACTCCATTCAGCTGTGGCGTGTACGGCGGCGTGAACTTCTGCACGACCCCACGCTCCGCACAGAACTTGGCCATCTCACGCGAAGTGTACTCGCTGTTGTCAAGAAGGCGCCTCGACCAGCTGCGGTGTACCAGTAAGGTACCGGTGCGACCTTCACTCAGTGGTGCCGCCATCATTCGTGTGATGATGGGACGAGGATTACGGGACGCTGATGATGGGACGCTGATGATGGGACGCGTGGGTACAAGATTGTGGGTACAGGATGGGCATCGACGTGGCACTCGCTGATTGGCTGAAGGACCTTCTATCCAGTTAGGAATCCAGTGGAGTGTATCCAGCAGGGATATCCAGTAGGCTTCGAGGCAGCAAGTAGCTTGTGAACTAAGGCCCTAAATCAATCACTTTGCATTCTGACATCTAGTGCTCAAACGACCTTCCTTTTGCTCCAATATGCAGCGCGCACACTCCACCAACGTCCGGTTCATCCGCTCGGCCACTCCATTCAGCTGTGGCGTGTACGGCGGCGTGAACTTCTGCACGACCCCACGCTCCGCACAGAACTTGGCCATCTCACGCGAAGTGTACTCGCTGTTGTCAAGAAGGCGCCTCGACCAGCTGCGGTGTACCAGTAAGGTACCGGTGCGACCTTCACTCAGTGGTGCCGCCATCATTCGTGTGATGATGGGACGAGGATTACGGGACGCTGATGATGGGACGCTGATGATGGGACGCGTGGGTACAAGATTGTGGGTACAGGATGGGCATCGACGTGGCACTCGCTGATTGGCTGAAGGACCTTCTATCCAGTTAGGAATCCAGTGGAGTGTATCCAGCAGGGATATCCAGTAGGCTTCGAGGCAGCAAGTAGCTTGTGAACTAAGGCCCTAAATCAATCACTTTGCATTCTGACATCTAGTGCTCAAACGACCTTCCTTTTGCTCCAATATGCAGCGCGCACACTCCACCAACGTCCGGTTCATCCGCTCGGCCACTCCATTCAGCTGTGGCGTGTACGGCGGCGTGAACTTCTGCACGACCCCACGCTCCGCACAGAACTTGGCCATCTCACGCGAAGTGTACTCGCTGTTGTCAAGAAGGCGCCTCGACCAGCTGCGGTGTACCAGTAAGGTACCGGTGCGACCTTCACTCAGTGGTGCCGCCATCATTCGTGTGATGATGGGACGAGGATTACGGGACGCTGATGATGGGACGCTGATGATGGGACGCGTGGGTACAAGATTGTGGGTACAGGATGGGCATCGACGTGGCACTCGCTGATTGGCTGAAGGACCTTCTATCCAGTTAGGAATCCAGTGGAGTGTATCCAGCAGGGATATCCAGTAGGCTTCGAGGCAGCAAGTAGCTTGTGAACTAAGGCCCTAAATCAATCACTTTGCATTCTGACATCTAGTGCTCAAACGACCTTCCTTTTGCTCCAATATGCAGCGCGCACACTCCACCAACGTCCGGTTCATCCGCTCGGCCACTCCATTCAGCTGTGGCGTGTACGGCGGCGTGAACTTCTGCACGACCCCACGCTCCGCACAGAACTTGGCCATCTCACGCGAAGTGTACTCGCTGTTGTCAAGAAGGCGCCTCGACCAGCTGCGGTGTACCAGTAAGGTACCGGTGCGACCTTCACTCAGTGGTGCCGCCATCATTCGTGTGATGATGGGACGAGGATTACGGGACGCTGATGATGGGACGCTGATGATGGGACGCGTGGGTACAAGATTGTGGGTACAGGATGGGCATCGACGTGGCACTCGCTGATTGGCTGAAGGACCTTCTATCCAGTTAGGAATCCAGTGGAGTGTATCCAGCAGGGATATCCAGTAGGCTTCGAGGCAGCAAGTAGCTTGTGAACTAAGGCCCTAAATCAATCACTTTGCATTCTGACATCTAGTGCTCAAACGACCTTCCTTTTGCTCCAATATGCAGCGCGCACACTCCACCAACGTCCGGTTCATCCGCTCGGCCACTCCATTCAGCTGTGGCGTGTACGGCGGCGTGAACTTCTGCACGACCCCACGCTCCGCACAGAACTTGGCCATCTCACGCGAAGTGTACTCGCTGTTGTCAAGAAGGCGCCTCGACCAGCTGCGGTGTACCAGTAAGGTACCGGTGCGACCTTCACTCAGTGGTGCCGCCATCATTCGTGTGATGATGGGACGAGGATTACGGGACGCTGATGATGGGACGCTGATGATGGGACGCGTGGGTACAAGATTGTGGGTACAGGATGGGCATCGACGTGGCACTCGCTGATTGGCTGAAGGACCTTCTATCCAGTTAGGAATCCAGTGGAGTGTATCCAGCAGGGATATCCAGTAGGCTTCGAGGCAGCAAGTAGCTTGTGAACTAAGGCCCTAAATCAATCACTTTGCATTCTGACATCTAGTGCTCAAACGACCTTCCTTTTGCTCCAATATGCAGCGCGCACACTCCACCAACGTCCGGTTCATCCGCTCGGCCACTCCATTCAGCTGTGGCGTGTACGGCGGCGTGAACTTCTGCACGACCCCACGCTCCGCACAGAACTTGGCCATCTCACGCGAAGTGTACTCGCTGTTGTCAAGAAGGCGCCTCGACCAGCTGCGGTGTACCAGTAAGGTACCGGTGCGACCTTCACTCAGTGGTGCCGCCATCATTCGTGTGATGATGGGACGAGGATTACGGGACGCTGATGATGGGACGCTGATGATGGGACGCGTGGGTACAAGATTGTGGGTACAGGATGGGCATCGACGTGGCACTCGCTGATTGGCTGAAGGACCTTCTATCCAGTTAGGAATCCAGTGGAGTGTATCCAGCAGGGATATCCAGTAGGCTTCGAGGCAGCAAGTAGCTTGTGAACTAAGGCCCTAAATCAATCACTTTGCATTCTGACATCTAGTGCTCAAACGACCTTCCTTTTGCTCCAATATGCAGCGCGCACACTCCACCAACGTCCGGTTCATCCGCTCGGCCACTCCATTCAGCTGTGGCGTGTACGGCGGCGTGAACTTCTGCACGACCCCACGCTCCGCACAGAACTTGGCCATCTCACGCGAAGTGTACTCGCTGTTGTCAAGAAGGCGCCTCGACCAGCTGCGGTGTACCAGTAAGGTACCGGTGCGACCTTCACTCAGTGGTGCCGCCATCATTCGTGTGATGATGGGACGAGGATTACGGGACGCTGATGATGGGACGCTGATGATGGGACGCGTGGGTACAAGATTGTGGGTACAGGATGGGCATCGACGTGGCACTCGCTGATTGGCTGAAGGACCTTCTATCCAGTTAGGAATCCAGTGGAGTGTATCCAGCAGGGATATCCAGTAGGCTTCGAGGCAGCAAGTAGCTTGTGAACTAAGGCCCTAAATCAATCACTTTGCATTCTGACATCTAGTGCTCAAACGACCTTCCTTTTGCTCCAATATGCAGCGCGCACACTCCACCAACGTCCGGTTCATCCGCTCGGCCACTCCATTCAGCTGTGGCGTGTACGGCGGCGTGAACTTCTGCACGACCCCACGCTCCGCACAGAACTTGGCCATCTCACGCGAAGTGTACTCGCTGTTGTCAAGAAGGCGCCTCGACCAGCTGCGGTGTACCAGTAAGGTACCGGTGCGACCTTCACTCAGTGGTGCCGCCATCATTCGTGTGATGATGGGACGAGGATTACGGGACGCTGATGATGGGACGCTGATGATGGGACGCGTGGGTACAAGATTGTGGGTACAGGATGGGCATCGACGTGGCACTCGCTGATTGGCTGAAGGACCTTCTATCCAGTTAGGAATCCAGTGGAGTGTATCCAGCAGGGATATCCAGTAGGCTTCGAGGCAGCAAGTAGCTTGTGAACTAAGGCCCTAAATCAATCACTTTGCATTCTGACATCTAGTGCTCAAACGACCTTCCTTTTGCTCCAATATGCAGCGCGCACACTCCACCAACGTCCGGTTCATCCGCTCGGCCACTCCATTCAGCTGTGGCGTGTACGGCGGCGTGAACTTCTGCACGACCCCACGCTCCGCACAGAACTTGGCCATCTCACGCGAAGTGTACTCGCTGTTGTCAAGAAGGCGCCTCGACCAGCTGCGGTGTACCAGTAAGGTACCGGTGCGACCTTCACTCAGTGGTGCCGCCATCATTCGTGTGATGATGGGACGAGGATTACGGGACGCTGATGATGGGACGCTGATGATGGGACGCGTGGGTACAAGATTGTGGGTACAGGATGGGCATCGACGTGGCACTCGCTGATTGGCTGAAGGACCTTCTATCCAGTTAGGAATCCAGTGGAGTGTATCCAGCAGGGATATCCAGTAGGCTTCGAGGCAGCAAGTAGCTTGTGAACTAAGGCCCTAAATCAATCACTTTGCATTCTGACATCTAGTGCTCAAACGACCTTCCTTTTGCTCCAATATGCAGCGCGCACACTCCACCAACGTCCGGTTCATCCGCTCGGCCACTCCATTCAGCTGTGGCGTGTACGGCGGCGTGAACTTCTGCACGACCCCACGCTCCGCACAGAACTTGGCCATCTCACGCGAAGTGTACTCGCTGTTGTCAAGAAGGCGCCTCGACCAGCTGCGGTGTACCAGTAAGGTACCGGTGCGACCTTCACTCAGTGGTGCCGCCATCATTCGTGTGATGATGGGACGAGGATTACGGGACGCTGATGATGGGACGCTGATGATGGGACGCGTGGGTACAAGATTGTGGGTACAGGATGGGCATCGACGTGGCACTCGCTGATTGGCTGAAGGACCTTCTATCCAGTTAGGAATCCAGTGGAGTGTATCCAGCAGGGATATCCAGTAGGCTTCGAGGCAGCAAGTAGCTTGTGAACTAAGGCCCTAAATCAATCACTTTGCATTCTGACATCTAGTGCTCAAACGACCTTCCTTTTGCTCCAATATGCAGCGCGCACACTCCACCAACGTCCGGTTCATCCGCTCGGCCACTCCATTCAGCTGTGGCGTGTACGGCGGCGTGAACTTCTGCACGACCCCACGCTCCGCACAGAACTTGGCCATCTCACGCGAAGTGTACTCGCTGTTGTCAAGAAGGCGCCTCGACCAGCTGCGGTGTACCAGTAAGGTACCGGTGCGACCTTCACTCAGTGGTGCCGCCATCATTCGTGTGATGATGGGACGAGGATTACGGGACGCTGATGATGGGACGCTGATGATGGGACGCGTGGGTACAAGATTGTGGGTACAGGATGGGCATCGACGTGGCACTCGCTGATTGGCTGAAGGACCTTCTATCCAGTTAGGAATCCAGTGGAGTGTATCCAGCAGGGATATCCAGTAGGCTTCGAGGCAGCAAGTAGCTTGTGAACTAAGGCCCTAAATCAATCACTTTGCATTCTGACATCTAGTGCTCAAACGACCTTCCTTTTGCTCCAATATGCAGCGCGCACACTCCACCAACGTCCGGTTCATCCGCTCGGCCACTCCATTCAGCTGTGGCGTGTACGGCGGCGTGAACTTCTGCACGACCCCACGCTCCGCACAGAACTTGGCCATCTCACGCGAAGTGTACTCGCTGTTGTCAAGAAGGCGCCTCGACCAGCTGCGGTGTACCAGTAAGGTACCGGTGCGACCTTCACTCAGTGGTGCCGCCATCATTCGTGTGATGATGGGACGAGGATTACGGGACGCTGATGATGGGACGCTGATGATGGGACGCGTGGGTACAAGATTGTGGGTACAGGATGGGCATCGACGTGGCACTCGCTGATTGGCTGAAGGACCTTCTATCCAGTTAGGAATCCAGTGGAGTGTATCCAGCAGGGATATCCAGTAGGCTTCGAGGCAGCAAGTAGCTTGTGAACTAAGGCCCTAAATCAATCACTTTGCATTCTGACATCTAGTGCTCAAACGACCTTCCTTTTGCTCCAATATGCAGCGCGCACACTCCACCAACGTCCGGTTCATCCGCTCGGCCACTCCATTCAGCTGTGGCGTGTACGGCGGCGTGAACTTCTGCACGACCCCACGCTCCGCACAGAACTTGGCCATCTCACGCGAAGTGTACTCGCTGTTGTCAAGAAGGCGCCTCGACCAGCTGCGGTGTACCAGTAAGGTACCGGTGCGACCTTCACTCAGTGGTGCCGCCATCATTCGTGTGATGATGGGACGAGGATTACGGGACGCTGATGATGGGACGCTGATGATGGGACGCGTGGGTACAAGATTGTGGGTACAGGATGGGCATCGACGTGGCACTCGCTGATTGGCTGAAGGACCTTCTATCCAGTTAGGAATCCAGTGGAGTGTATCCAGCAGGGATATCCAGTAGGCTTCGAGGCAGCAAGTAGCTTGTGAACTAAGGCCCTAAATCAATCACTTTGCATTCTGACATCTAGTGCTCAAACGACCTTCCTTTTGCTCCAATATGCAGCGCGCACACTCCACCAACGTCCGGTTCATCCGCTCGGCCACTCCATTCAGCTGTGGCGTGTACGGCGGCGTGAACTTCTGCACGACCCCACGCTCCGCACAGAACTTGGCCATCTCACGCGAAGTGTACTCGCTGTTGTCAAGAAGGCGCCTCGACCAGCTGCGGTGTACCAGTAAGGTACCGGTGCGACCTTCACTCAGTGGTGCCGCCATCATTCGTGTGATGATGGGACGAGGATTACGGGACGCTGATGATGGGACGCTGATGATGGGACGCGTGGGTACAAGATTGTGGGTACAGGATGGGCATCGACGTGGCACTCGCTGATTGGCTGAAGGACCTTCTATCCAGTTAGGAATCCAGTGGAGTGTATCCAGCAGGGATATCCAGTAGGCTTCGAGGCAGCAAGTAGCTTGTGAACTAAGGCCCTAAATCAATCACTTTGCATTCTGACATCTAGTGCTCAAACGACCTTCCTTTTGCTCCAATATGCAGCGCGCACACTCCACCAACGTCCGGTTCATCCGCTCGGCCACTCCATTCAGCTGTGGCGTGTACGGCGGCGTGAACTTCTGCACGACCCCACGCTCCGCACAGAACTTGGCCATCTCACGCGAAGTGTACTCGCTGTTGTCAAGAAGGCGCCTCGACCAGCTGCGGTGTACCAGTAAGGTACCGGTGCGACCTTCACTCAGTGGTGCCGCCATCATTCGTGTGATGATGGGACGAGGATTACGGGACGCTGATGATGGGACGCTGATGATGGGACGCGTGGGTACAAGATTGTGGGTACAGGATGGGCATCGACGTGGCACTCGCTGATTGGCTGAAGGACCTTCTATCCAGTTAGGAATCCAGTGGAGTGTATCCAGCAGGGATATCCAGTAGGCTTCGAGGCAGCAAGTAGCTTGTGAACTAAGGCCCTAAATCAATCACTTTGCATTCTGACATCTAGTGCTCAAACGACCTTCCTTTTGCTCCAATATGCAGCGCGCACACTCCACCAACGTCCGGTTCATCCGCTCGGCCACTCCATTCAGCTGTGGCGTGTACGGCGGCGTGAACTTCTGCACGACCCCACGCTCCGCACAGAACTTGGCCATCTCACGCGAAGTGTACTCGCTGTTGTCAAGAAGGCGCCTCGACCAGCTGCGGTGTACCAGTAAGGTACCGGTGCGACCTTCACTCAGTGGTGCCGCCATCATTCGTGTGATGATGGGACGAGGATTACGGGACGCTGATGATGGGACGCGTGGGTACAAGATTGTGGGTACAGGATGGGCATCGACGTGGCACTCGCTGATTGGCTGAAGGACCTTCTATCCAGTTAGGAATCCAGTGGAGTGTATCCAGCAGGGATATCCAGTAGGCTTCGAGGCAGCAAGTAGCTTGTGAACTAAGGCCCTAAATCAATCACTTTGCATTCTGACATCTAGTGCTCAAACGACCTTCCTTTTCCTGCAACGCACCGACCGAGCGTCGAACTTGGACCGCTTCTCCTTCGGCACATGCACGAACGCGTGGCAACCGAACACCTTGAGGTTCGCCAAGAGCGGTTTCTTGCCGGTCCAAACTTGGTGCGGCGACTTGTCGTGGCTGATGGCGCGCGTCGGACAGCGATTCCGGAGGAACGTGGCCGTCACCACCGCTTCACCCCAGTAACCCTTCGACAACCCGGCATGTTCCAACATGCAGCGCGCACACTCCACCAACGTCCGGTTCATCCGCTCGGCCACTCCGTTCAGCTGAGGCGTGTACGGCGGCGTGAACTTCTGCACGATCCCACGCTCGCTGCAGAACTTGGCCATCTCACGCGAAGTGTACTCTCCGCCGTTGTCGCTGCGGAGCGTCTTCACGCGCTTGCCGGTCTGCGTTTCAGCCAACGCAACGAACTCAGCGAACTTGGCAGCCACCTCCGACTTGTTCCGCAGCAAGTACACCACACAAAAGTGCGAGTACTCGTCGATGAACGTGACGAAGTACTTCTTGCCACTGAATGTGGGTGTCTGCATGGGTCCACAGACATCACTGTGGATGACTTCCAACAGCTTCTTGGCACGGTTTGGTGACTTGGCCATGTAGCTCACTCGCGTTTGTTTGCCGAGTGCACACCCATCACACAACTCCCACTGCTTCACCGACGTCATGTCGATGCCGGTGCCGTAGCCCTTCTTGACGATGGCGTCTAGACCGCCATGGCCGATGTGACCGAGTCGAAGGTGCCAGAGGTACGACGTGGTGTCCCCTTTGCGATCCTTCGGACTCGACACATTGGCCTCGTCAGGCATGATCGGAGCCATGCAGAGCTTGAACAGACCCTTGCCCATACGCGCACCGAGCTGCCACTTGATGCTCCTCGTCTCCGCGAAGCACCCGTTGCTCTCGAACGTCACGGGACCAACGTCCTTGGTGAAGCGCCCGACCGAGAATAGGTTGCGCGACAAGTTGGGAATGTGCCACACACCGGTGAGCACACCCTTCTTCATTCCGCGTGGGGTCTTCATGGACATGACAATGTCGCCCGTCCCCACCGCTTGAACCACACCGTCGTCCGCGAGGTGCACGTCCACCGGAGCCATCTTCTTGTAGTTCTTCATGTACTCTTTCGAGTACGTCATGTTGTCAAGAAGGCGCCTCGACCAGCTGCGGTGTACCAGTAAGGTACCGGTGCGACCTTCACTCAGTGGTGCCGCCATCATTCGTGTGATGATGGGACGAGGATTACGGGACGCTGATGATGGGACGCGTGGGTACAAGATTGTGGGTACAGGATGGGCATCGACGTGGCACTCGCTGATTGGCTGAAGGACCTTCTATCCAGTTAGGAATCCAGTGGAGTGTATCCAGCAGGGATATCCAGTAGGCTTCGAGGCAGCAAGTAGCTTGCGAACTAAGGCCCTAAATCAATCACTTTGCATTCTGACATCTAGTGCTCAAACGACCTTCCTTTTGGTTATGAGCCCAAGCCCCGCATTCTCTGCCCAAGACTCCGACTACGTCTTCGCCATGGACGCCGCGCCGACCACGACCGCCCGCATCAACAAGTTCGACGGAACCAACTTCCACACGTGGAAGTTCAAGATGCAGATGGTGCTCGAGGAGCGCGATCTGTGGGAGGTGACAAGTGGAGAGATCAAGCTGGAGCACTGCGCGACCACGGCGGACCAGACGGCCTTCAAGAGGAAGTCTCGCAAGGCGCTGGCGATCATCTGTCTCGCGATGGAGGATTCGCAGTTGCCGCTGGTCCGGTCGGCCAAGGATGCCCACGATGCATGGTCAAGGCTGGAAGGACACTTCGAGAAGAAGAGTTTGGCCAACAAGCTCTTCCTTCGTCGACGTTTCTTCACGACCATGATGGACGAAGGTGATGATGTGCTGGAGCACATCAACAAGCTCAAGACGCTGGCGGAGCAGCTCGACGCGGTGGGCGCTCCGGTCAGCGAGGACGACTTGGTCATCACGCTTCTGGGCAGTCTCAGCGAGTCGTACCAGTTCCTCATCACGGCGTTGGAGTCGAGGGTCGACTCGCTGACGTGGGAACTCGTGACGTCTCGGCTGCTGCACGAGGACATGAAGCGCAAGGAGCAAGGTGGCGGTGCGGACGGCACCGCGCACGGTCAAGCGTTCATGACGAGAGACAATAAGCGCAAGGGACGACCGGTGAAGAAGGCCGGTGCGTGCCACAACTGCGGCAAACAAGGACATTGGATTGCCGAGTGTCCCTCGCGAGTCCAAGACAACTACGACCGGCAGCGGTCGCAGCGTGCGAACGTCGCGCAGGACGAAGAAGATTCTGGCGACTACCTCTTCTCGGTTGGTGACGGGGTCGCCAAGTCGAGTGAAGTGTGGTTGGTCGACTCGGGTGCGACGCAGCACATGACGTACTCGAAAGAGTACATGAAGAACTACAAGAAGATGGCTCCGGTGGACGTGCACCTCGCGGACGACGGTGTGGTTCAAGCGGTGGGGACGGGCGACATTGTCATGTCCATGAAGACCCCACGCGGAATGAAGAAGGGTGTGCTCACCGGTGTGTGGCACATTCCCAACTTGTCGCGCAACCTATTCTCGGTCGGGCGCTTCACCAAGGACGTTGGTCCCGTGACGTTCGAGAGCAACGGGTGCTTCGCGGAGACGAAGAGCATCAAGTGGCAGCTCGGTGCGCGTATGGGCAAGGGTCTGTTCAAGCTCTGCATGGCTCCGATCATGCCTGACGAGGCCAATGTGTCGAGTCCGAAGGATCGCAAAGGGGACACCACGTCGTACCTCTGGCACCTTCGACTCGGTCACATCGGCCATGGCGGTCTAGACGCCATCGTCAAGAAGGGCTATGGCACCGGCATCGACATGACGTCGGTGAAGCAGTGGGAGTTGTGTGATGGGTGTGCACTCGGCAAACAAACGCGAGTGAGCTACATGGCCAAGTCACCAAACCGTGCCAAGAAGCTGTTGGAAGTCATCCACAGTGATGTCTGTGGACCCATGCAGACACCCACATTCAGTGGCAAGAAGTACTTCGTCACGTTCATCGACGAGTACTCGCACTTTTGTGTGGTGTACTTGCTGAGGAACAAGTCGGAGGTAGCTGCCAAGTTCGCTGAGTTCGTTGCGTTGGCTGAAACGCAGACCGGCAAGCGCGTGAAGACGCTCCGCAGCGACAACGGCGGAGAGTACACTTCGCGCGAAATGGCCAAGTTCTGTGCGGAGCGTGGGGTCGTGCAGAAGTTCACGCCGCCGTACACGCCACAGCTGAACGGAGTGGCCGAGCGGATGAACCGGACGTTGGTGGAGTGTGCGCGCTGCATGTTGGAACATGCCGGGTTGTCGAAGGGTTACTGGGGTGAAGCGGTGGTGACGGCCACGTTCCTCCGGAATCGCTGTCCGACACGCGCCATCAGCCACGACAAGTCCCCGCACCAAGTCTGGACCGGCAAGAAACCGCTCTTGGCGAACCTCAAGGTGTTCGGTTGCCACGCGTTCGTGCATGTGCCGAAGGAGAAGCGGTCCAAGTTCGACGCTCGGTCGGTGCGTTGCAGGTTTCTGGGCTACTCGGAGCACGAGAAAGCATATCGGTTCGAAGAGATCAAGAGTGGTCGCGTGCTGGTGAGCCGCGACGCACAGTTCATGGAAGACGTCTTCGACGGTGGGAGACGCGAGTGCGGTCAAGAAGACATGGTCGTGGAACTTCGGGATGAAGATGCCACGGACCAAGAAGCATCGTCCGGTCCGGACGAAGACGAAGACGAAAATGAAGAAGAGGCTGCGCGGGATGAAGACTTTGAGCCTGGCAGCAAGCGACACCCGCGGACGCAGTCGTTGGAGGAAGCGGTGGAGATCCCAAGACCCAAGCGGTTCGCGACGCACCAGACTCTCGAGGAGATGTCGGCGGTCGCAAGAGAAGAAGAAGGCTTCGAGGCGGCCTACGTCGTGGATTCAGTGGGAGAAATGCCGACCACGTTCAAGTCGGCAATGGAATCCAGCAACGCAGCCAAGTGGAAGGAAGCGTGCGACTCGGAGCATGAGTCGCTGCGCAAGAACGACACGTGGGACGTGGTGCCACTGCCGAAGGGACGCAAGGCGATCGGCTGCAGATGGGTGTTTCGCGTGAAGGAAAACCAAGCCGGAGAGGTCGAGCGGTTCAAGGCGCGACTGGTGGCAAAGGGTTTTTCGCAGAAGTACGGCGTCGACTACGACGAGACGTTCGCGCCAGTGGCCAAGTTCACGTCGATCCGAGCCGTGCTGAGCATGGCTGCCAAGTATGGGCTCAAGCTGCACCAGATGGACGTGAAGACCGCATTCCTGAACGGCGTCCTGGACGAAGACATCTACATGGCGCAGCCAGACGGATACGTTGACGAAGGCCACCCCGACTACGTGTGCAAGCTCAAGCGGTCACTCTACGGACTCAAGCAGTCGCCGCGCATGTGGAACCAAACCATCGACGAGTTCATGCTGAAGATGGGGTTCAAGAAGTGCGAGTCGGATCACTGCGTCTACATCAAGAGGAACGACCAAGACATGATCTTCGTGGTGCTGTACGTCGATGATCTCATCCTCGCAAGCAGCAACGACAAGCTGCTGGAATCGACCAAGAAGGCACTCAGCAAGCGGTTCGAGATGACGGACCTCGGCGAGCTCGAGTACTTCCTCGGCATGGAGATCAAGAGCGACGTGGACTCCGGCAAGGTGACGGTGCGGCAGACCAAGTTCCTCAAGAGTATCCTGACCAAGTTCGGCATGCAAGACAGCAAGCCTGTGAAGACACCTCAAGACCCGGGACTCAAGTTGACCAAGAGCATGTGCGAAGGTGGCTGCAAGCATGAAGACACGATGAAGAACGTGCCGTATCGGAGTGCCGTCGGCGGACTGATGTACCTGATGGTGGCGACGCGTCCGGACCTGGCTGCTGCAGTGGGCTCCCTCAGTCAGTTCTGTGCTGACCCGTGTCCGACGCATTGGCAAGCTCTCAAGCGTGTGTTTCGGTACCTCCAAGCGACGCCTACGCACGGACTCGAGTTCTCAAGAGACGGTGGTGACGGCGCGTTATGCGGGTATTCGGATGCGGACTGGGCCGGCGACATCGAGTCGAGAAGGAGTACAAGCGGCTACGCGTTCATGATGAACGGCGGGTGCATCAGCTGGAGGAGCAAGAAACAGCGGACGGTGGCGCTGTCATCGACGGAGGCAGAGTACATGGCTCTATCGGAAGCGACGCAGGAGGCAGTGTGGCTCAAGGTGTTCATGTGCGAGCTCGGCGAGATGGCAAGCGATGAAGCGATCAAGATCTACGAAGACAACCAAGGCTCCATCGCGTTGGCCAAGAACCCCGAGTTCCACAAGCGCACCAAGCACATCGACATTCGCTACCACTTCGTGCGCGAGAAGGTGGAAGACGGTCAAGTGGTGTTGGAGTACTGCTCGACGAAGGACATGCTGGCTGATCTCATGACGAAGCCAATCCCTGCGACGCAGTTTGGCGTGCTCCGGAGCAAGCTTGGTATCGAAGGACCCAAGGCTGCCGAGTCGAGTGGGGGTGTTGTCAAGAAGTCGCCTCGACCAGCTGCGGTGTACCAGTAAGGTACCGGTGCGACCTTCACTCAGTGGTGCCGCCATCATTCGTGTGATGATGGGACGAGGATTACGGGACGCTGATGATGGGACGCGTGGGTACAAGATTGTGGGTACAGGATGGGCATCGACGTGGCACTCGCTGATTGGCTGAAGGACCTTCTATCCAGTTAGGAATCCAGTGGAGTGTATCCAGCAGGGATATCCAGTAGGCTTCGAGGCAGCAAGTAGCTTGTGAACTAAGGCCCTAAATCAATCACTTTGCATTCTGACATCTAGTGCTCAAACGACCTTCCTTTTGCTCCAATATGCAGCGCGCACACTCCACCAACGTCCGGTTCATCCGCTCGGCCACTCCATTCAGCTGTGGCGTGTACGGCGGCGTGAACTTCTGCACGACCCCACGCTCCGCACAGAACTTGGCCATCTCACGCGAAGTGTACTCGCTGTTGTCAAGAAGGCGCCTCGACCAGCTGCGGTGTACCAGTAAGGTACCGGTGCGACCTTCACTCAGTGGTGCCGCCATCATTCGTGTGATGATGGGACGAGGATTACGGGACGCTGATGATGGGACGCTGATGATGGGACGCGTGGGTACAAGATTGTGGGTACAGGATGGGCATCGACGTGGCACTCGCTGATTGGCTGAAGGACCTTCTATCCAGTTAGGAATCCAGTGGAGTGTATCCAGCAGGGATATCCAGTAGGCTTCGAGGCAGCAAGTAGCTTGTGAACTAAGGCCCTAAATCAATCACTTTGCATTCTGACATCTAGTGCTCAAACGACCTTCCTTTTGCTCCAATATGCAGCGCGCACACTCCACCAACGTCCGGTTCATCCGCTCGGCCACTCCATTCAGCTGTGGCGTGTACGGCGGCGTGAACTTCTGCACGACCCCACGCTCCGCACAGAACTTGGCCATCTCACGCGAAGTGTACTCGCTGTTGTCAAGAAGGCGCCTCGACCAGCTGCGGTGTACCAGTAAGGTACCGGTGCGACCTTCACTCAGTGGTGCCGCCATCATTCGTGTGATGATGGGACGAGGATTACGGGACGCTGATGATGGGACGCTGATGATGGGACGCGTGGGTACAAGATTGTGGGTACAGGATGGGCATCGACGTGGCACTCGCTGATTGGCTGAAGGACCTTCTATCCAGTTAGGAATCCAGTGGAGTGTATCCAGCAGGGATATCCAGTAGGCTTCGAGGCAGCAAGTAGCTTGTGAACTAAGGCCCTAAATCAATCACTTTGCATTCTGACATCTAGTGCTCAAACGACCTTCCTTTTGCTCCAATATGCAGCGCGCACACTCCACCAACGTCCGGTTCATCCGCTCGGCCACTCCATTCAGCTGTGGCGTGTACGGCGGCGTGAACTTCTGCACGACCCCACGCTCCGCACAGAACTTGGCCATCTCACGCGAAGTGTACTCGCTGTTGTCAAGAAGGCGCCTCGACCAGCTGCGGTGTACCAGTAAGGTACCGGTGCGACCTTCACTCAGTGGTGCCGCCATCATTCGTGTGATGATGGGACGAGGATTACGGGACGCTGATGATGGGACGCTGATGATGGGACGCGTGGGTACAAGATTGTGGGTACAGGATGGGCATCGACGTGGCACTCGCTGATTGGCTGAAGGACCTTCTATCCAGTTAGGAATCCAGTGGAGTGTATCCAGCAGGGATATCCAGTAGGCTTCGAGGCAGCAAGTAGCTTGTGAACTAAGGCCCTAAATCAATCACTTTGCATTCTGACATCTAGTGCTCAAACGACCTTCCTTTTGCTCCAATATGCAGCGCGCACACTCCACCAACGTCCGGTTCATCCGCTCGGCCACTCCATTCAGCTGTGGCGTGTACGGCGGCGTGAACTTCTGCACGACCCCACGCTCCGCACAGAACTTGGCCATCTCACGCGAAGTGTACTCGCTGTTGTCAAGAAGGCGCCTCGACCAGCTGCGGTGTACCAGTAAGGTACCGGTGCGACCTTCACTCAGTGGTGCCGCCATCATTCGTGTGATGATGGGACGAGGATTACGGGACGCTGATGATGGGACGCTGATGATGGGACGCGTGGGTACAAGATTGTGGGTACAGGATGGGCATCGACGTGGCACTCGCTGATTGGCTGAAGGACCTTCTATCCAGTTAGGAATCCAGTGGAGTGTATCCAGCAGGGATATCCAGTAGGCTTCGAGGCAGCAAGTAGCTTGTGAACTAAGGCCCTAAATCAATCACTTTGCATTCTGACATCTAGTGCTCAAACGACCTTCCTTTTGCTCCAATATGCAGCGCGCACACTCCACCAACGTCCGGTTCATCCGCTCGGCCACTCCATTCAGCTGTGGCGTGTACGGCGGCGTGAACTTCTGCACGACCCCACGCTCCGCACAGAACTTGGCCATCTCACGCGAAGTGTACTCGCTGTTGTCAAGAAGGCGCCTCGACCAGCTGCGGTGTACCAGTAAGGTACCGGTGCGACCTTCACTCAGTGGTGCCGCCATCATTCGTGTGATGATGGGACGAGGATTACGGGACGCTGATGATGGGACGCTGATGATGGGACGCGTGGGTACAAGATTGTGGGTACAGGATGGGCATCGACGTGGCACTCGCTGATTGGCTGAAGGACCTTCTATCCAGTTAGGAATCCAGTGGAGTGTATCCAGCAGGGATATCCAGTAGGCTTCGAGGCAGCAAGTAGCTTGTGAACTAAGGCCCTAAATCAATCACTTTGCATTCTGACATCTAGTGCTCAAACGACCTTCCTTTTGCTCCAATATGCAGCGCGCACACTCCACCAACGTCCGGTTCATCCGCTCGGCCACTCCATTCAGCTGTGGCGTGTACGGCGGCGTGAACTTCTGCACGACCCCACGCTCCGCACAGAACTTGGCCATCTCACGCGAAGTGTACTCGCTGTTGTCAAGAAGGCGCCTCGACCAGCTGCGGTGTACCAGTAAGGTACCGGTGCGACCTTCACTCAGTGGTGCCGCCATCATTCGTGTGATGATGGGACGAGGATTACGGGACGCTGATGATGGGACGCTGATGATGGGACGCGTGGGTACAAGATTGTGGGTACAGGATGGGCATCGACGTGGCACTCGCTGATTGGCTGAAGGACCTTCTATCCAGTTAGGAATCCAGTGGAGTGTATCCAGCAGGGATATCCAGTAGGCTTCGAGGCAGCAAGTAGCTTGTGAACTAAGGCCCTAAATCAATCACTTTGCATTCTGACATCTAGTGCTCAAACGACCTTCCTTTTGCTCCAATATGCAGCGCGCACACTCCACCAACGTCCGGTTCATCCGCTCGGCCACTCCATTCAGCTGTGGCGTGTACGGCGGCGTGAACTTCTGCACGACCCCACGCTCCGCACAGAACTTGGCCATCTCACGCGAAGTGTACTCGCTGTTGTCAAGAAGGCGCCTCGACCAGCTGCGGTGTACCAGTAAGGTACCGGTGCGACCTTCACTCAGTGGTGCCGCCATCATTCGTGTGATGATGGGACGAGGATTACGGGACGCTGATGATGGGACGCTGATGATGGGACGCGTGGGTACAAGATTGTGGGTACAGGATGGGCATCGACGTGGCACTCGCTGATTGGCTGAAGGACCTTCTATCCAGTTAGGAATCCAGTGGAGTGTATCCAGCAGGGATATCCAGTAGGCTTCGAGGCAGCAAGTAGCTTGTGAACTAAGGCCCTAAATCAATCACTTTGCATTCTGACATCTAGTGCTCAAACGACCTTCCTTTTGCTCCAATATGCAGCGCGCACACTCCACCAACGTCCGGTTCATCCGCTCGGCCACTCCATTCAGCTGTGGCGTGTACGGCGGCGTGAACTTCTGCACGACCCCACGCTCCGCACAGAACTTGGCCATCTCACGCGAAGTGTACTCGCTGTTGTCAAGAAGGCGCCTCGACCAGCTGCGGTGTACCAGTAAGGTACCGGTGCGACCTTCACTCAGTGGTGCCGCCATCATTCGTGTGATGATGGGACGAGGATTACGGGACGCTGATGATGGGACGCTGATGATGGGACGCGTGGGTACAAGATTGTGGGTACAGGATGGGCATCGACGTGGCACTCGCTGATTGGCTGAAGGACCTTCTATCCAGTTAGGAATCCAGTGGAGTGTATCCAGCAGGGATATCCAGTAGGCTTCGAGGCAGCAAGTAGCTTGTGAACTAAGGCCCTAAATCAATCACTTTGCATTCTGACATCTAGTGCTCAAACGACCTTCCTTTTGCTCCAATATGCAGCGCGCACACTCCACCAACGTCCGGTTCATCCGCTCGGCCACTCCATTCAGCTGTGGCGTGTACGGCGGCGTGAACTTCTGCACGACCCCACGCTCCGCACAGAACTTGGCCATCTCACGCGAAGTGTACTCGCTGTTGTCAAGAAGGCGCCTCGACCAGCTGCGGTGTACCAGTAAGGTACCGGTGCGACCTTCACTCAGTGGTGCCGCCATCATTCGTGTGATGATGGGACGAGGATTACGGGACGCTGATGATGGGACGCTGATGATGGTACAAGATTGTGGGTACAGGATGGGCATCGACGTGGCACTCGCTGATTGGCTGAAGGACCTTCTATCCAGTTAGGAATCCAGTGGAGTGTATCCAGCAGGGATATCCAGTAGGCTTCGAGGCAGCAAGTAGCTTGTGAACTAAGGCCCTAAATCAATCACTTTGCATTCTGACATCTAGTGCTCAAACGACCTTCCTTTTGCTCCAATATGCAGCGCGCACACTCCACCAACGTCCGGTTCATCCGCTCGGCCACTCCATTCAGCTGTGGCGTGTACGGCGGCGTGAACTTCTGCACGACCCCACGCTCCGCACAGAACTTGGCCATCTCACGCGAAGTGTACTCGCTGTTGTCAAGAAGGCGCCTCGACCAGCTGCGGTGTACCAGTAAGGTACCGGTGCGACCTTCACTCAGTGGTGCCGCCATCATTCGTGTGATGATGGGACGAGGATTACGGGACGCTGATGATGGGACGCTGATGATGGGACGCGTGGGTACAAGATTGTGGGTACAGGATGGGCATCGACGTGGCACTCGCTGATTGGCTGAAGGACCTTCTATCCAGTTAGGAATCCAGTGGAGTGTATCCAGCAGGGATATCCAGTAGGCTTCGAGGCAGCAAGTAGCTTGTGAACTAAGGCCCTAAATCAATCACTTTGCATTCTGACATCTAGTGCTCAAACGACCTTCCTTTTGCTCCAATATGCAGCGCGCACACTCCACCAACGTCCGGTTCATCCGCTCGGCCACTCCATTCAGCTGTGGCGTGTACGGCGGCGTGAACTTCTGCACGACCCCACGCTCCGCACAGAACTTGGCCATCTCACGCGAAGTGTACTCGCTGTTGTCAAGAAGGCGCCTCGACCAGCTGCGGTGTACCAGTAAGGTACCGGTGCGACCTTCACTCAGTGGTGCCGCCATCATTCGTGTGATGATGGGACGAGGATTACGGGACGCTGATGATGGGACGCTGATGATGGGACGCGTGGGTACAAGATTGTGGGTACAGGATGGGCATCGACGTGGCACTCGCTGATTGGCTGAAGGACCTTCTATCCAGTTAGGAATCCAGTGGAGTGTATCCAGCAGGGATATCCAGTAGGCTTCGAGGCAGCAAGTAGCTTGTGAACTAAGGCCCTAAATCAATCACTTTGCATTCTGACATCTAGTGCTCAAACGACCTTCCTTTTGCTCCAATATGCAGCGCGCACACTCCACCAACGTCCGGTTCATCCGCTCGGCCACTCCATTCAGCTGTGGCGTGTACGGCGGCGTGAACTTCTGCACGACCCCACGCTCCGCACAGAACTTGGCCATCTCACGCGAAGTGTACTCGCTGTTGTCAAGAAGGCGCCTCGACCAGCTGCGGTGTACCAGTAAGGTACCGGTGCGACCTTCACTCAGTGGTGCCGCCATCATTCGTGTGATGATGGGACGAGGATTACGGGACGCTGATGATGGGACGCTGATGATGGGACGCGTGGGTACAAGATTGTGGGTACAGGATGGGCATCGACGTGGCACTCGCTGATTGGCTGAAGGACCTTCTATCCAGTTAGGAATCCAGTGGAGTGTATCCAGCAGGGATATCCAGTAGGCTTCGAGGCAGCAAGTAGCTTGTGAACTAAGGCCCTAAATCAATCACTTTGCATTCTGACATCTAGTGCTCAAACGACCTTCCTTTTGCTCCAATATGCAGCGCGCACACTCCACCAACGTCCGGTTCATCCGCTCGGCCACTCCATTCAGCTGTGGCGTGTACGGCGGCGTGAACTTCTGCACGACCCCACGCTCCGCACAGAACTTGGCCATCTCACGCGAAGTGTACTCGCTGTTGTCAAGAAGGCGCCTCGACCAGCTGCGGTGTACCAGTAAGGTACCGGTGCGACCTTCACTCAGTGGTGCCGCCATCATTCGTGTGATGATGGGACGAGGATTACGGGACGCTGATGATGGGACGCTGATGATGGGACGCGTGGGTACAAGATTGTGGGTACAGGATGGGCATCGACGTGGCACTCGCTGATTGGCTGAAGGACCTTCTATCCAGTTAGGAATCCAGTGGAGTGTATCCAGCAGGGATATCCAGTAGGCTTCGAGGCAGCAAGTAGCTTGTGAACTAAGGCCCTAAATCAATCACTTTGCATTCTGACATCTAGTGCTCAAACGACCTTCCTTTTGCTCCAATATGCAGCGCGCACACTCCACCAACGTCCGGTTCATCCGCTCGGCCACTCCATTCAGCTGTGGCGTGTACGGCGGCGTGAACTTCTGCACGACCCCACGCTCCGCACAGAACTTGGCCATCTCACGCGAAGTGTACTCGCTGTTGTCAAGAAGGCGCCTCGACCAGCTGCGGTGTACCAGTAAGGTACCGGTGCGACCTTCACTCAGTGGTGCCGCCATCATTCGTGTGATGATGGGACGAGGATTACGGGACGCTGATGATGGGACGCTGATGATGGGACGCGTGGGTACAAGATTGTGGGTACAGGATGGGCATCGACGTGGCACTCGCTGATTGGCTGAAGGACCTTCTATCCAGTTAGGAATCCAGTGGAGTGTATCCAGCAGGGATATCCAGTAGGCTTCGAGGCAGCAAGTAGCTTGTGAACTAAGGCCCTAAATCAATCACTTTGCATTCTGACATCTAGTGCTCAAACGACCTTCCTTTTGCTCCAATATGCAGCGCGCACACTCCACCAACGTCCGGTTCATCCGCTCGGCCACTCCATTCAGCTGTGGCGTGTACGGCGGCGTGAACTTCTGCACGACCCCACGCTCCGCACAGAACTTGGCCATCTCACGCGAAGTGTACTCGCTGTTGTCAAGAAGGCGCCTCGACCAGCTGCGGTGTACCAGTAAGGTACCGGTGCGACCTTCACTCAGTGGTGCCGCCATCATTCGTGTGATGATGGGACGAGGATTACGGGACGCTGATGATGGGACGCTGATGATGGGACGCGTGGGTACAAGATTGTGGGTACAGGATGGGCATCGACGTGGCACTCGCTGATTGGCTGAAGGACCTTCTATCCAGTTAGGAATCCAGTGGAGTGTATCCAGCAGGGATATCCAGTAGGCTTCGAGGCAGCAAGTAGCTTGTGAACTAAGGCCCTAAATCAATCACTTTGCATTCTGACATCTAGTGCTCAAACGACCTTCCTTTTGCTCCAATATGCAGCGCGCACACTCCACCAACGTCCGGTTCATCCGCTCGGCCACTCCATTCAGCTGTGGCGTGTACGGCGGCGTGAACTTCTGCACGACCCCACGCTCCGCACAGAACTTGGCCATCTCACGCGAAGTGTACTCGCTGTTGTCAAGAAGGCGCCTCGACCAGCTGCGGTGTACCAGTAAGGTACCGGTGCGACCTTCACTCAGTGGTGCCGCCATCATTCGTGTGATGATGGGACGAGGATTACGGGACGCTGATGATGGGACGCGTGGGTACAAGATTGTGGGTACAGGATGGGCATCGACGTGGCACTCGCTGATTGGCTGAAGGACCTTCTATCCAGTTAGGAATCCAGTGGAGTGTATCCAGCAGGGATATCCAGTAGGCTTCGAGGCAGCAAGTAGCTTGTGAACTAAGGCCCTAAATCAATCACTTTGCATTCTGACATCTAGTGCTCAAACGACCTTCCTTTTGCTCCAATATGCAGCGCGCACACTCCACCAACGTCCGGTTCATCCGCTCGGCCACTCCATTCAGCTGTGGCGTGTACGGCGGCGTGAACTTCTGCACGACCCCACGCTCCGCACAGAACTTGGCCATCTCACGCGAAGTGTACTCGCTGTTGTCAAGAAGGCGCCTCGACCAGCTGCGGTGTACCAGTAAGGTACCGGTGCGACCTTCACTCAGTGGTGCCGCCATCATTCGTGTGATGATGGGACGAGGATTACGGGACGCTGATGATGGGACGCGTGGGTACAAGATTGTGGGTACAGGATGGGCATCGACGTGGCACTCGCTGATTGGCTGAAGGACCTTCTATCCAGTTAGGAATCCAGTGGAGTGTATCCAGCAGGGATATCCAGTAGGCTTCGAGGCAGCAAGTAGCTTGTGAACTAAGGCCCTAAATCAATCACTTTGCATTCTGACATCTAGTGCTCAAACGACCTTCCTTTTGCTCCAATATGCAGCGCGCACACTCCACCAACGTCCGGTTCATCCGCTCGGCCACTCCATTCAGCTGTGGCGTGTACGGCGGCGTGAACTTCTGCACGACCCCACGCTCCGCACAGAACTTGGCCATCTCACGCGAAGTGTACTCGCTGTTGTCAAGAAGGCGCCTCGACCAGCTGCGGTGTACCAGTAAGGTACCGGTGCGACCTTCACTCAGTGGTGCCGCCATCATTCGTGTGATGATGGGACGAGGATTACGGGACGCTGATGATGGGACGCTGATGATGGGACGCGTGGGTACAAGATTGTGGGTACAGGATGGGCATCGACGTGGCACTCGCTGATTGGCTGAAGGACCTTCTATCCAGTTAGGAATCCAGTGGAGTGTATCCAGCAGGGATATCCAGTAGGCTTCGAGGCAGCAAGTAGCTTGTGAACTAAGGCCCTAAATCAATCACTTTGCATTCTGACATCTAGTGCTCAAACGACCTTCCTTTTGCTCCAATATGCAGCGCGCACACTCCACCAACGTCCGGTTCATCCGCTCGGCCACTCCATTCAGCTGTGGCGTGTACGGCGGCGTGAACTTCTGCACGACCCCACGCTCCGCACAGAACTTGGCCATCTCACGCGAAGTGTACTCGCTGTTGTCAAGAAGGCGCCTCGACCAGCTGCGGTGTACCAGTAAGGTACCGGTGCGACCTTCACTCAGTGGTGCCGCCATCATTCGTGTGATGATGGGACGAGGATTACGGGACGCTGATGATGGGACGCTGATGATGGGACGCGTGGGTACAAGATTGTGGGTACAGGATGGGCATCGACGTGGCACTCGCTGATTGGCTGAAGGACCTTCTATCCAGTTAGGAATCCAGTGGAGTGTATCCAGCAGGGATATCCAGTAGGCTTCGAGGCAGCAAGTAGCTTGTGAACTAAGGCCCTAAATCAATCACTTTGCATTCTGACATCTAGTGCTCAAACGACCTTCCTTTTGCTCCAATATGCAGCGCGCACACTCCACCAACGTCCGGTTCATCCGCTCGGCCACTCCATTCAGCTGTGGCGTGTACGGCGGCGTGAACTTCTGCACGACCCCACGCTCCGCACAGAACTTGGCCATCTCACGCGAAGTGTACTCGCTGTTGTCAAGAAGGCGCCTCGACCAGCTGCGGTGTACCAGTAAGGTACCGGTGCGACCTTCACTCAGTGGTGCCGCCATCATTCGTGTGATGATGGGACGAGGATTACGGGACGCTGATGATGGGACGCTGATGATGGGACGCGTGGGTACAAGATTGTGGGTACAGGATGGGCATCGACGTGGCACTCGCTGATTGGCTGAAGGACCTTCTATCCAGTTAGGAATCCAGTGGAGTGTATCCAGCAGGGATATCCAGTAGGCTTCGAGGCAGCAAGTAGCTTGTGAACTAAGGCCCTAAATCAATCACTTTGCATTCTGACATCTAGTGCTCAAACGACCTTCCTTTTGCTCCAATATGCAGCGCGCACACTCCACCAACGTCCGGTTCATCCGCTCGGCCACTCCATTCAGCTGTGGCGTGTACGGCGGCGTGAACTTCTGCACGACCCCACGCTCCGCACAGAACTTGGCCATCTCACGCGAAGTGTACTCGCTGTTGTCAAGAAGGCGCCTCGACCAGCTGCGGTGTACCAGTAAGGTACCGGTGCGACCTTCACTCAGTGGTGCCGCCATCATTCGTGTGATGATGGGACGAGGATTACGGGACGCTGATGATGGGACGCGTGGGTACAAGATTGTGGGTACAGGATGGGCATCGACGTGGCACTCGCTGATTGGCTGAAGGACCTTCTATCCAGTTAGGAATCCAGTGGAGTGTATCCAGCAGGGATATCCAGTAGGCTTCGAGGCAGCAAGTAGCTTGTGAACTAAGGCCCTAAATCAATCACTTTGCATTCTGACATCTAGTGCTCAAACGACCTTCCTTTTGCTCCAATATGCAGCGCGCACACTCCACCAACGTCCGGTTCATCCGCTCGGCCACTCCATTCAGCTGTGGCGTGTACGGCGGCGTGAACTTCTGCACGACCCCACGCTCCGCACAGAACTTGGCCATCTCACGCGAAGTGTACTCGCTGTTGTCAAGAAGGCGCCTCGACCAGCTGCGGTGTACCAGTAAGGTACCGGTGCGACCTTCACTCAGTGGTGCCGCCATCATTCGTGTGATGATGGGACGAGGATTACGGGACGCTGATGATGGGACGCTGATGATGGGACGCGTGGGTACAAGATTGTGGGTACAGGATGGGCATCGACGTGGCACTCGCTGATTGGCTGAAGGACCTTCTATCCAGTTAGGAATCCAGTGGAGTGTATCCAGCAGGGATATCCAGTAGGCTTCGAGGCAGCAAGTAGCTTGTGAACTAAGGCCCTAAATCAATCACTTTGCATTCTGACATCTAGTGCTCAAACGACCTTCCTTTTGCTCCAATATGCAGCGCGCACACTCCACCAACGTCCGGTTCATCCGCTCGGCCACTCCATTCAGCTGTGGCGTGTACGGCGGCGTGAACTTCTGCACGACCCCACGCTCCGCACAGAACTTGGCCATCTCACGCGAAGTGTACTCGCTGTTGTCAAGAAGGCGCCTCGACCAGCTGCGGTGTACCAGTAAGGTACCGGTGCGACCTTCACTCAGTGGTGCCGCCATCATTCGTGTGATGATGGGACGAGGATTACGGGACGCTGATGATGGGACGCTGATGATGGGACGCGTGGGTACAAGATTGTGGGTACAGGATGGGCATCGACGTGGCACTCGCTGATTGGCTGAAGGACCTTCTATCCAGTTAGGAATCCAGTGGAGTGTATCCAGCAGGGATATCCAGTAGGCTTCGAGGCAGCAAGTAGCTTGTGAACTAAGGCCCTAAATCAATCACTTTGCATTCTGACATCTAGTGCTCAAACGACCTTCCTTTTGCTCCAATATGCAGCGCGCACACTCCACCAACGTCCGGTTCATCCGCTCGGCCACTCCATTCAGCTGTGGCGTGTACGGCGGCGTGAACTTCTGCACGACCCCACGCTCCGCACAGAACTTGGCCATCTCACGCGAAGTGTACTCGCTGTTGTCAAGAAGGCGCCTCGACCAGCTGCGGTGTACCAGTAAGGTACCGGTGCGACCTTCACTCAGTGGTGCCGCCATCATTCGTGTGATGATGGGACGAGGATTACGGGACGCTGATGATGGGACGCGTGGGTACAAGATTGTGGGTACAGGATGGGCATCGACGTGGCACTCGCTGATTGGCTGAAGGACCTTCTATCCAGTTAGGAATCCAGTGGAGTGTATCCAGCAGGGATATCCAGTAGGCTTCGAGGCAGCAAGTAGCTTGTGAACTAAGGCCCTAAATCAATCACTTTGCATTCTGACATCTAGTGCTCAAACGACCTTCCTTTTGCTCCAATATGCAGCGCGCACACTCCACCAACGTCCGGTTCATCCGCTCGGCCACTCCATTCAGCTGTGGCGTGTACGGCGGCGTGAACTTCTGCACGACCCCACGCTCCGCACAGAACTTGGCCATCTCACGCGAAGTGTACTCGCTGTTGTCAAGAAGGCGCCTCGACCAGCTGCGGTGTACCAGTAAGGTACCGGTGCGACCTTCACTCAGTGGTGCCGCCATCATTCGTGTGATGATGGGACGAGGATTACGGGACGCTGATGATGGGACGCTGATGATGGGACGCGTGGGTACAAGATTGTGGGTACAGGATGGGCATCGACGTGGCACTCGCTGATTGGCTGAAGGACCTTCTATCCAGTTAGGAATCCAGTGGAGTGTATCCAGCAGGGATATCCAGTAGGCTTCGAGGCAGCAAGTAGCTTGTGAACTAAGGCCCTAAATCAATCACTTTGCATTCTGACATCTAGTGCTCAAACGACCTTCCTTTTGCTCCAATATGCAGCGCGCACACTCCACCAACGTCCGGTTCATCCGCTCGGCCACTCCATTCAGCTGTGGCGTGTACGGCGGCGTGAACTTCTGCACGACCCCACGCTCCGCACAGAACTTGGCCATCTCACGCGAAGTGTACTCGCTGTTGTCAAGAAGGCGCCTCGACCAGCTGCGGTGTACCAGTAAGGTACCGGTGCGACCTTCACTCAGTGGTGCCGCCATCATTCGTGTGATGATGGGACGAGGATTACGGGACGCTGATGATGGGACGCTGATGATGGGACGCGTGGGTACAAGATTGTGGGTACAGGATGGGCATCGACGTGGCACTCGCTGATTGGCTGAAGGACCTTCTATCCAGTTAGGAATCCAGTGGAGTGTATCCAGCAGGGATATCCAGTAGGCTTCGAGGCAGCAAGTAGCTTGTGAACTAAGGCCCTAAATCAATCACTTTGCATTCTGACATCTAGTGCTCAAACGACCTTCCTTTTGCTCCAATATGCAGCGCGCACACTCCACCAACGTCCGGTTCATCCGCTCGGCCACTCCATTCAGCTGTGGCGTGTACGGCGGCGTGAACTTCTGCACGACCCCACGCTCCGCACAGAACTTGGCCATCTCACGCGAAGTGTACTCGCTGTTGTCAAGAAGGCGCCTCGACCAGCTGCGGTGTACCAGTAAGGTACCGGTGCGACCTTCACTCAGTGGTGCCGCCATCATTCGTGTGATGATGGGACGAGGATTACGGGACGCTGATGATGGGACGCTGATGATGGGACGCGTGGGTACAAGATTGTGGGTACAGGATGGGCATCGACGTGGCACTCGCTGATTGGCTGAAGGACCTTCTATCCAGTTAGGAATCCAGTGGAGTGTATCCAGCAGGGATATCCAGTAGGCTTCGAGGCAGCAAGTAGCTTGTGAACTAAGGCCCTAAATCAATCACTTTGCATTCTGACATCTAGTGCTCAAACGACCTTCCTTTTGCTCCAATATGCAGCGCGCACACTCCACCAACGTCCGGTTCATCCGCTCGGCCACTCCATTCAGCTGTGGCGTGTACGGCGGCGTGAACTTCTGCACGACCCCACGCTCCGCACAGAACTTGGCCATCTCACGCGAAGTGTACTCGCTGTTGTCAAGAAGGCGCCTCGACCAGCTGCGGTGTACCAGTAAGGTACCGGTGCGACCTTCACTCAGTGGTGCCGCCATCATTCGTGTGATGATGGGACGAGGATTACGGGACGCTGATGATGGGACGCGTGGGTACAAGATTGTGGGTACAGGATGGGCATCGACGTGGCACTCGCTGATTGGCTGAAGGACCTTCTATCCAGTTAGGAATCCAGTGGAGTGTATCCAGCAGGGATATCCAGTAGGCTTCGAGGCAGCAAGTAGCTTGTGAACTAAGGCCCTAAATCAATCACTTTGCATTCTGACATCTAGTGCTCAAACGACCTTCCTTTTGCTCCAATATGCAGCGCGCACACTCCACCAACGTCCGGTTCATCCGCTCGGCCACTCCATTCAGCTGTGGCGTGTACGGCGGCGTGAACTTCTGCACGACCCCACGCTCCGCACAGAACTTGGCCATCTCACGCGAAGTGTACTCGCTGTTGTCAAGAAGGCGCCTCGACCAGCTGCGGTGTACCAGTAAGGTACCGGTGCGACCTTCACTCAGTGGTGCCGCCATCATTCGTGTGATGATGGGACGAGGATTACGGGACGCTGATGATGGGACGCTGATGATGGGACGCGTGGGTACAAGATTGTGGGTACAGGATGGGCATCGACGTGGCACTCGCTGATTGGCTGAAGGACCTTCTATCCAGTTAGGAATCCAGTGGAGTGTATCCAGCAGGGATATCCAGTAGGCTTCGAGGCAGCAAGTAGCTTGTGAACTAAGGCCCTAAATCAATCACTTTGCATTCTGACATCTAGTGCTCAAACGACCTTCCTTTTGCTCCAATATGCAGCGCGCACACTCCACCAACGTCCGGTTCATCCGCTCGGCCACTCCATTCAGCTGTGGCGTGTACGGCGGCGTGAACTTCTGCACGACCCCACGCTCCGCACAGAACTTGGCCATCTCACGCGAAGTGTACTCGCTGTTGTCAAGAAGGCGCCTCGACCAGCTGCGGTGTACCAGTAAGGTACCGGTGCGACCTTCACTCAGTGGTGCCGCCATCATTCGTGTGATGATGGGACGAGGATTACGGGACGCTGATGATGGGACGCGTGGGTACAAGATTGTGGGTACAGGATGGGCATCGACGTGGCACTCGCTGATTGGCTGAAGGACCTTCTATCCAGTTAGGAATCCAGTGGAGTGTATCCAGCAGGGATATCCAGTAGGCTTCGAGGCAGCAAGTAGCTTGTGAACTAAGGCCCTAAATCAATCACTTTGCATTCTGACATCTAGTGCTCAAACGACCTTCCTTTTGCTCCAATATGCAGCGCGCACACTCCACCAACGTCCGGTTCATCCGCTCGGCCACTCCATTCAGCTGTGGCGTGTACGGCGGCGTGAACTTCTGCACGACCCCACGCTCCGCACAGAACTTGGCCATCTCACGCGAAGTGTACTCGCTGTTGTCAAGAAGGCGCCTCGACCAGCTGCGGTGTACCAGTAAGGTACCGGTGCGACCTTCACTCAGTGGTGCCGCCATCATTCGTGTGATGATGGGACGAGGATTACGGGACGCTGATGATGGGACGCGTGGGTACAAGATTGTGGGTACAGGATGGGCATCGACGTGGCACTCGCTGATTGGCTGAAGGACCTTCTATCCAGTTAGGAATCCAGTGGAGTGTATCCAGCAGGGATATCCAGTAGGCTTCGAGGCAGCAAGTAGCTTGTGAACTAAGGCCCTAAATCAATCACTTTGCATTCTGACATCTAGTGCTCAAACGACCTTCCTTTTGCTCCAATATGCAGCGCGCACACTCCACCAACGTCCGGTTCATCCGCTCGGCCACTCCATTCAGCTGTGGCGTGTACGGCGGCGTGAACTTCTGCACGACCCCACGCTCCGCACAGAACTTGGCCATCTCACGCGAAGTGTACTCGCTGTTGTCAAGAAGGCGCCTCGACCAGCTGCGGTGTACCAGTAAGGTACCGGTGCGACCTTCACTCAGTGGTGCCGCCATCATTCGTGTGATGATGGGACGAGGATTACGGGACGCTGATGATGGGACGCTGATGATGGGACGCGTGGGTACAAGATTGTGGGTACAGGATGGGCATCGACGTGGCACTCGCTGATTGGCTGAAGGACCTTCTATCCAGTTAGGAATCCAGTGGAGTGTATCCAGCAGGGATATCCAGTAGGCTTCGAGGCAGCAAGTAGCTTGTGAACTAAGGCCCTAAATCAATCACTTTGCATTCTGACATCTAGTGCTCAAACGACCTTCCTTTTGCTCCAATATGCAGCGCGCACACTCCACCAACGTCCGGTTCATCCGCTCGGCCACTCCATTCAGCTGTGGCGTGTACGGCGGCGTGAACTTCTGCACGACCCCACGCTCCGCACAGAACTTGGCCATCTCACGCGAAGTGTACTCGCTGTTGTCAAGAAGGCGCCTCGACCAGCTGCGGTGTACCAGTAAGGTACCGGTGCGACCTTCACTCAGTGGTGCCGCCATCATTCGTGTGATGATGGGACGAGGATTACGGGACGCTGATGATGGGACGCGTGGGTACAAGATTGTGGGTACAGGATGGGCATCGACGTGGCACTCGCTGATTGGCTGAAGGACCTTCTATCCAGTTAGGAATCCAGTGGAGTGTATCCAGCAGGGATATCCAGTAGGCTTCGAGGCAGCAAGTAGCTTGTGAACTAAGGCCCTAAATCAATCACTTTGCATTCTGACATCTAGTGCTCAAACGACCTTCCTTTTGCTCCAATATGCAGCGCGCACACTCCACCAACGTCCGGTTCATCCGCTCGGCCACTCCATTCAGCTGTGGCGTGTACGGCGGCGTGAACTTCTGCACGACCCCACGCTCCGCACAGAACTTGGCCATCTCACGCGAAGTGTACTCGCTGTTGTCAAGAAGGCGCCTCGACCAGCTGCGGTGTACCAGTAAGGTACCGGTGCGACCTTCACTCAGTGGTGCCGCCATCATTCGTGTGATGATGGGACGAGGATTACGGGACGCTGATGATGGGACGCGTGGGTACAAGATTGTGGGTACAGGATGGGCATCGACGTGGCACTCGCTGATTGGCTGAAGGACCTTCTATCCAGTTAGGAATCCAGTGGAGTGTATCCAGCAGGGATATCCAGTAGGCTTCGAGGCAGCAAGTAGCTTGTGAACTAAGGCCCTAAATCAATCACTTTGCATTCTGACATCTAGTGCTCAAACGACCTTCCTTTTGCTCCAATATGCAGCGCGCACACTCCACCAACGTCCGGTTCATCCGCTCGGCCACTCCATTCAGCTGTGGCGTGTACGGCGGCGTGAACTTCTGCACGACCCCACGCTCCGCACAGAACTTGGCCATCTCACGCGAAGTGTACTCGCTGTTGTCAAGAAGGCGCCTCGACCAGCTGCGGTGTACCAGTAAGGTACCGGTGCGACCTTCACTCAGTGGTGCCGCCATCATTCGTGTGATGATGGGACGAGGATTACGGGACGCTGATGATGGGACGCGTGGGTACAAGATTGTGGGTACAGGATGGGCATCGACGTGGCACTCGCTGATTGGCTGAAGGACCTTCTATCCAGTTAGGAATCCAGTGGAGTGTATCCAGCAGGGATATCCAGTAGGCTTCGAGGCAGCAAGTAGCTTGTGAACTAAGGCCCTAAATCAATCACTTTGCATTCTGACATCTAGTGCTCAAACGACCTTCCTTTTGCTCCAATATGCAGCGCGCACACTCCACCAACGTCCGGTTCATCCGCTCGGCCACTCCATTCAGCTGTGGCGTGTACGGCGGCGTGAACTTCTGCACGACCCCACGCTCCGCACAGAACTTGGCCATCTCACGCGAAGTGTACTCGCTGTTGTCAAGAAGGCGCCTCGACCAGCTGCGGTGTACCAGTAAGGTACCGGTGCGACCTTCACTCAGTGGTGCCGCCATCATTCGTGTGATGATGGGACGAGGATTACGGGACGCTGATGATGGGACGCGTGGGTACAAGATTGTGGGTACAGGATGGGCATCGACGTGGCACTCGCTGATTGGCTGAAGGACCTTCTATCCAGTTAGGAATCCAGTGGAGTGTATCCAGCAGGGATATCCAGTAGGCTTCGAGGCAGCAAGTAGCTTGTGAACTAAGGCCCTAAATCAATCACTTTGCATTCTGACATCTAGTGCTCAAACGACCTTCCTTTTGCTCCAATATGCAGCGCGCACACTCCACCAACGTCCGGTTCATCCGCTCGGCCACTCCATTCAGCTGTGGCGTGTACGGCGGCGTGAACTTCTGCACGACCCCACGCTCCGCACAGAACTTGGCCATCTCACGCGAAGTGTACTCGCTGTTGTCAAGAAGGCGCCTCGACCAGCTGCGGTGTACCAGTAAGGTACCGGTGCGACCTTCACTCAGTGGTGCCGCCATCATTCGTGTGATGATGGGACGAGGATTACGGGACGCTGATGATGGGACGCGTGGGTACAAGATTGTGGGTACAGGATGGGCATCGACGTGGCACTCGCTGATTGGCTGAAGGACCTTCTATCCAGTTAGGAATCCAGTGGAGTGTATCCAGCAGGGATATCCAGTAGGCTTCGAGGCAGCAAGTAGCTTGTGAACTAAGGCCCTAAATCAATCACTTTGCATTCTGACATCTAGTGCTCAAACGACCTTCCTTTTGCTCCAATATGCAGCGCGCACACTCCACCAACGTCCGGTTCATCCGCTCGGCCACTCCATTCAGCTGTGGCGTGTACGGCGGCGTGAACTTCTGCACGACCCCACGCTCCGCACAGAACTTGGCCATCTCACGCGAAGTGTACTCGCTGTTGTCAAGAAGGCGCCTCGACCAGCTGCGGTGTACCAGTAAGGTACCGGTGCGACCTTCACTCAGTGGTGCCGCCATCATTCGTGTGATGATGGGACGAGGATTACGGGACGCTGATGATGGGACGCGTGGGTACAAGATTGTGGGTACAGGATGGGCATCGACGTGGCACTCGCTGATTGGCTGAAGGACCTTCTATCCAGTTAGGAATCCAGTGGAGTGTATCCAGCAGGGATATCCAGTAGGCTTCGAGGCAGCAAGTAGCTTGTGAACTAAGGCCCTAAATCAATCACTTTGCATTCTGACATCTAGTGCTCAAACGACCTTCCTTTTGCTCCAATATGCAGCGCGCACACTCCACCAACGTCCGGTTCATCCGCTCGGCCACTCCATTCAGCTGTGGCGTGTACGGCGGCGTGAACTTCTGCACGACCCCACGCTCCGCACAGAACTTGGCCATCTCACGCGAAGTGTACTCGCTGTTGTCAAGAAGGCGCCTCGACCAGCTGCGGTGTACCAGTAAGGTACCGGTGCGACCTTCACTCAGTGGTGCCGCCATCATTCGTGTGATGATGGGACGAGGATTACGGGACGCTGATGATGGGACGCGTGGGTACAAGATTGTGGGTACAGGATGGGCATCGACGTGGCACTCGCTGATTGGCTGAAGGACCTTCTATCCAGTTAGGAATCCAGTGGAGTGTATCCAGCAGGGATATCCAGTAGGCTTCGAGGCAGCAAGTAGCTTGTGAACTAAGGCCCTAAATCAATCACTTTGCATTCTGACATCTAGTGCTCAAACGACCTTCCTTTTGCTCCAATATGCAGCGCGCACACTCCACCAACGTCCGGTTCATCCGCTCGGCCACTCCATTCAGCTGTGGCGTGTACGGCGGCGTGAACTTCTGCACGACCCCACGCTCCGCACAGAACTTGGCCATCTCACGCGAAGTGTACTCGCTGTTGTCAAGAAGGCGCCTCGACCAGCTGCGGTGTACCAGTAAGGTACCGGTGCGACCTTCACTCAGTGGTGCCGCCATCATTCGTGTGATGATGGGACGAGGATTACGGGACGCTGATGATGGGACGCGTGGGTACAAGATTGTGGGTACAGGATGGGCATCGACGTGGCACTCGCTGATTGGCTGAAGGACCTTCTATCCAGTTAGGAATCCAGTGGAGTGTATCCAGCAGGGATATCCAGTAGGCTTCGAGGCAGCAAGTAGCTTGTGAACTAAGGCCCTAAATCAATCACTTTGCATTCTGACATCTAGTGCTCAAACGACCTTCCTTTTGCTCCAATATGCAGCGCGCACACTCCACCAACGTCCGGTTCATCCGCTCGGCCACTCCATTCAGCTGTGGCGTGTACGGCGGCGTGAACTTCTGCACGACCCCACGCTCCGCACAGAACTTGGCCATCTCACGCGAAGTGTACTCGCTGTTGTCAAGAAGGCGCCTCGACCAGCTGCGGTGTACCAGTAAGGTACCGGTGCGACCTTCACTCAGTGGTGCCGCCATCATTCGTGTGATGATGGGACGAGGATTACGGGACGCTGATGATGGGACGCGTGGGTACAAGATTGTGGGTACAGGATGGGCATCGACGTGGCACTCGCTGATTGGCTGAAGGACCTTCTATCCAGTTAGGAATCCAGTGGAGTGTATCCAGCAGGGATATCCAGTAGGCTTCGAGGCAGCAAGTAGCTTGTGAACTAAGGCCCTAAATCAATCACTTTGCATTCTGACATCTAGTGCTCAAACGACCTTCCTTTTGCTCCAATATGCAGCGCGCACACTCCACCAACGTCCGGTTCATCCGCTCGGCCACTCCATTCAGCTGTGGCGTGTACGGCGGCGTGAACTTCTGCACGACCCCACGCTCCGCACAGAACTTGGCCATCTCACGCGAAGTGTACTCGCTGTTGTCAAGAAGGCGCCTCGACCAGCTGCGGTGTACCAGTAAGGTACCGGTGCGACCTTCACTCAGTGGTGCCGCCATCATTCGTGTGATGATGGGACGAGGATTACGGGACGCTGATGATGGGACGCGTGGGTACAAGATTGTGGGTACAGGATGGGCATCGACGTGGCACTCGCTGATTGGCTGAAGGACCTTCTATCCAGTTAGGAATCCAGTGGAGTGTATCCAGCAGGGATATCCAGTAGGCTTCGAGGCAGCAAGTAGCTTGTGAACTAAGGCCCTAAATCAATCACTTTGCATTCTGACATCTAGTGCTCAAACGACCTTCCTTTTGCTCCAATATGCAGCGCGCACACTCCACCAACGTCCGGTTCATCCGCTCGGCCACTCCATTCAGCTGTGGCGTGTACGGCGGCGTGAACTTCTGCACGACCCCACGCTCCGCACAGAACTTGGCCATCTCACGCGAAGTGTACTCGCTGTTGTCAAGAAGGCGCCTCGACCAGCTGCGGTGTACCAGTAAGGTACCGGTGCGACCTTCACTCAGTGGTGCCGCCATCATTCGTGTGATGATGGGACGAGGATTACGGGACGCTGATGATGGGACGCTGATGATGGGACGCGTGGGTACAAGATTGTGGGTACAGGATGGGCATCGACGTGGCACTCGCTGATTGGCTGAAGGACCTTCTATCCAGTTAGGAATCCAGTGGAGTGTATCCAGCAGGGATATCCAGTAGGCTTCGAGGCAGCAAGTAGCTTGTGAACTAAGGCCCTAAATCAATCACTTTGCATTCTGACATCTAGTGCTCAAACGACCTTCCTTTTGCTCCAATATGCAGCGCGCACACTCCACCAACGTCCGGTTCATCCGCTCGGCCACTCCATTCAGCTGTGGCGTGTACGGCGGCGTGAACTTCTGCACGACCCCACGCTCCGCACAGAACTTGGCCATCTCACGCGAAGTGTACTCGCTGTTGTCAAGAAGGCGCCTCGACCAGCTGCGGTGTACCAGTAAGGTACCGGTGCGACCTTCACTCAGTGGTGCCGCCATCATTCGTGTGATGATGGGACGAGGATTACGGGACGCTGATGATGGGACGCGTGGGTACAAGATTGTGGGTACAGGATGGGCATCGACGTGGCACTCGCTGATTGGCTGAAGGACCTTCTATCCAGTTAGGAATCCAGTGGAGTGTATCCAGCAGGGATATCCAGTAGGCTTCGAGGCAGCAAGTAGCTTGTGAACTAAGGCCCTAAATCAATCACTTTGCATTCTGACATCTAGTGCTCAAACGACCTTCCTTTTGCTCCAATATGCAGCGCGCACACTCCACCAACGTCCGGTTCATCCGCTCGGCCACTCCATTCAGCTGTGGCGTGTACGGCGGCGTGAACTTCTGCACGACCCCACGCTCCGCACAGAACTTGGCCATCTCACGCGAAGTGTACTCGCTGTTGTCAAGAAGGCGCCTCGACCAGCTGCGGTGTACCAGTAAGGTACCGGTGCGACCTTCACTCAGTGGTGCCGCCATCATTCGTGTGATGATGGGACGAGGATTACGGGACGCTGATGATGGGACGCTGATGATGGGACGCGTGGGTACAAGATTGTGGGTACAGGATGGGCATCGACGTGGCACTCGCTGATTGGCTGAAGGACCTTCTATCCAGTTAGGAATCCAGTGGAGTGTATCCAGCAGGGATATCCAGTAGGCTTCGAGGCAGCAAGTAGCTTGTGAACTAAGGCCCTAAATCAATCACTTTGCATTCTGACATCTAGTGCTCAAACGACCTTCCTTTTGCTCCAATATGCAGCGCGCACACTCCACCAACGTCCGGTTCATCCGCTCGGCCACTCCATTCAGCTGTGGCGTGTACGGCGGCGTGAACTTCTGCACGACCCCACGCTCCGCACAGAACTTGGCCATCTCACGCGAAGTGTACTCGCTGTTGTCAAGAAGGCGCCTCGACCAGCTGCGGTGTACCAGTAAGGTACCGGTGCGACCTTCACTCAGTGGTGCCGCCATCATTCGTGTGATGATGGGACGAGGATTACGGGACGCTGATGATGGGACGCTGATGATGGGACGCGTGGGTACAAGATTGTGGGTACAGGATGGGCATCGACGTGGCACTCGCTGATTGGCTGAAGGACCTTCTATCCAGTTAGGAATCCAGTGGAGTGTATCCAGCAGGGATATCCAGTAGGCTTCGAGGCAGCAAGTAGCTTGTGAACTAAGGCCCTAAATCAATCACTTTGCATTCTGACATCTAGTGCTCAAACGACCTTCCTTTTGCTCCAATATGCAGCGCGCACACTCCACCAACGTCCGGTTCATCCGCTCGGCCACTCCATTCAGCTGTGGCGTGTACGGCGGCGTGAACTTCTGCACGACCCCACGCTCCGCACAGAACTTGGCCATCTCACGCGAAGTGTACTCGCTGTTGTCAAGAAGGCGCCTCGACCAGCTGCGGTGTACCAGTAAGGTACCGGTGCGACCTTCACTCAGTGGTGCCGCCATCATTCGTGTGATGATGGGACGAGGATTACGGGACGCTGATGATGGGACGCGTGGGTACAAGATTGTGGGTACAGGATGGGCATCGACGTGGCACTCGCTGATTGGCTGAAGGACCTTCTATCCAGTTAGGAATCCAGTGGAGTGTATCCAGCAGGGATATCCAGTAGGCTTCGAGGCAGCAAGTAGCTTGTGAACTAAGGCCCTAAATCAATCACTTTGCATTCTGACATCTAGTGCTCAAACGACCTTCCTTTTGCTCCAATATGCAGCGCGCACACTCCACCAACGTCCGGTTCATCCGCTCGGCCACTCCATTCAGCTGTGGCGTGTACGGCGGCGTGAACTTCTGCACGACCCCACGCTCCGCACAGAACTTGGCCATCTCACGCGAAGTGTACTCGCTGTTGTCAAGAAGGCGCCTCGACCAGCTGCGGTGTACCAGTAAGGTACCGGTGCGACCTTCACTCAGTGGTGCCGCCATCATTCGTGTGATGATGGGACGAGGATTACGGGACGCTGATGATGGGACGCGTGGGTACAAGATTGTGGGTACAGGATGGGCATCGACGTGGCACTCGCTGATTGGCTGAAGGACCTTCTATCCAGTTAGGAATCCAGTGGAGTGTATCCAGCAGGGATATCCAGTAGGCTTCGAGGCAGCAAGTAGCTTGTGAACTAAGGCCCTAAATCAATCACTTTGCATTCTGACATCTAGTGCTCAAACGACCTTCCTTTTGCTCCAATATGCAGCGCGCACACTCCACCAACGTCCGGTTCATCCGCTCGGCCACTCCATTCAGCTGTGGCGTGTACGGCGGCGTGAACTTCTGCACGACCCCACGCTCCGCACAGAACTTGGCCATCTCACGCGAAGTGTACTCGCTGTTGTCAAGAAGGCGCCTCGACCAGCTGCGGTGTACCAGTAAGGTACCGGTGCGACCTTCACTCAGTGGTGCCGCCATCATTCGTGTGATGATGGGACGAGGATTACGGGACGCTGATGATGGGACGCGTGGGTACAAGATTGTGGGTACAGGATGGGCATCGACGTGGCACTCGCTGATTGGCTGAAGGACCTTCTATCCAGTTAGGAATCCAGTGGAGTGTATCCAGCAGGGATATCCAGTAGGCTTCGAGGCAGCAAGTAGCTTGTGAACTAAGGCCCTAAATCAATCACTTTGCATTCTGACATCTAGTGCTCAAACGACCTTCCTTTTGCTCCAATATGCAGCGCGCACACTCCACCAACGTCCGGTTCATCCGCTCGGCCACTCCATTCAGCTGTGGCGTGTACGGCGGCGTGAACTTCTGCACGACCCCACGCTCCGCACAGAACTTGGCCATCTCACGCGAAGTGTACTCGCTGTTGTCAAGAAGGCGCCTCGACCAGCTGCGGTGTACCAGTAAGGTACCGGTGCGACCTTCACTCAGTGGTGCCGCCATCATTCGTGTGATGATGGGACGAGGATTACGGGACGCTGATGATGGGACGCGTGGGTACAAGATTGTGGGTACAGGATGGGCATCGACGTGGCACTCGCTGATTGGCTGAAGGACCTTCTATCCAGTTAGGAATCCAGTGGAGTGTATCCAGCAGGGATATCCAGTAGGCTTCGAGGCAGCAAGTAGCTTGTGAACTAAGGCCCTAAATCAATCACTTTGCATTCTGACATCTAGTGCTCAAACGACCTTCCTTTTGCTCCAATATGCAGCGCGCACACTCCACCAACGTCCGGTTCATCCGCTCGGCCACTCCATTCAGCTGTGGCGTGTACGGCGGCGTGAACTTCTGCACGACCCCACGCTCCGCACAGAACTTGGCCATCTCACGCGAAGTGTACTCGCTGTTGTCAAGAAGGCGCCTCGACCAGCTGCGGTGTACCAGTAAGGTACCGGTGCGACCTTCACTCAGTGGTGCCGCCATCATTCGTGTGATGATGGGACGAGGATTACGGGACGCTGATGATGGGACGCTGATGATGGGACGCGTGGGTACAAGATTGTGGGTACAGGATGGGCATCGACGTGGCACTCGCTGATTGGCTGAAGGACCTTCTATCCAGTTAGGAATCCAGTGGAGTGTATCCAGCAGGGATATCCAGTAGGCTTCGAGGCAGCAAGTAGCTTGTGAACTAAGGCCCTAAATCAATCACTTTGCATTCTGACATCTAGTGCTCAAACGACCTTCCTTTTGCTCCAATATGCAGCGCGCACACTCCACCAACGTCCGGTTCATCCGCTCGGCCACTCCATTCAGCTGTGGCGTGTACGGCGGCGTGAACTTCTGCACGACCCCACGCTCCGCACAGAACTTGGCCATCTCACGCGAAGTGTACTCGCTGTTGTCAAGAAGGCGCCTCGACCAGCTGCGGTGTACCAGTAAGGTACCGGTGCGACCTTCACTCAGTGGTGCCGCCATCATTCGTGTGATGATGGGACGAGGATTACGGGACGCTGATGATGGGACGCTGATGATGGGACGCGTGGGTACAAGATTGTGGGTACAGGATGGGCATCGACGTGGCACTCGCTGATTGGCTGAAGGACCTTCTATCCAGTTAGGAATCCAGTGGAGTGTATCCAGCAGGGATATCCAGTAGGCTTCGAGGCAGCAAGTAGCTTGTGAACTAAGGCCCTAAATCAATCACTTTGCATTCTGACATCTAGTGCTCAAACGACCTTCCTTTTGCTCCAATATGCAGCGCGCACACTCCACCAACGTCCGGTTCATCCGCTCGGCCACTCCATTCAGCTGTGGCGTGTACGGCGGCGTGAACTTCTGCACGACCCCACGCTCCGCACAGAACTTGGCCATCTCACGCGAAGTGTACTCGCTGTTGTCAAGAAGGCGCCTCGACCAGCTGCGGTGTACCAGTAAGGTACCGGTGCGACCTTCACTCAGTGGTGCCGCCATCATTCGTGTGATGATGGGACGAGGATTACGGGACGCTGATGATGGGACGCTGATGATGGGACGCGTGGGTACAAGATTGTGGGTACAGGATGGGCATCGACGTGGCACTCGCTGATTGGCTGAAGGACCTTCTATCCAGTTAGGAATCCAGTGGAGTGTATCCAGCAGGGATATCCAGTAGGCTTCGAGGCAGCAAGTAGCTTGTGAACTAAGGCCCTAAATCAATCACTTTGCATTCTGACATCTAGTGCTCAAACGACCTTCCTTTTGCTCCAATATGCAGCGCGCACACTCCACCAACGTCCGGTTCATCCGCTCGGCCACTCCATTCAGCTGTGGCGTGTACGGCGGCGTGAACTTCTGCACGACCCCACGCTCCGCACAGAACTTGGCCATCTCACGCGAAGTGTACTCGCTGTTGTCAAGAAGGCGCCTCGACCAGCTGCGGTGTACCAGTAAGGTACCGGTGCGACCTTCACTCAGTGGTGCCGCCATCATTCGTGTGATGATGGGACGAGGATTACGGGACGCTGATGATGGGACGCTGATGATGGGACGCGTGGGTACAAGATTGTGGGTACAGGATGGGCATCGACGTGGCACTCGCTGATTGGCTGAAGGACCTTCTATCCAGTTAGGAATCCAGTGGAGTGTATCCAGCAGGGATATCCAGTAGGCTTCGAGGCAGCAAGTAGCTTGTGAACTAAGGCCCTAAATCAATCACTTTGCATTCTGACATCTAGTGCTCAAACGACCTTCCTTTTGCTCCAATATGCAGCGCGCACACTCCACCAACGTCCGGTTCATCCGCTCGGCCACTCCATTCAGCTGTGGCGTGTACGGCGGCGTGAACTTCTGCACGACCCCACGCTCCGCACAGAACTTGGCCATCTCACGCGAAGTGTACTCGCTGTTGTCAAGAAGGCGCCTCGACCAGCTGCGGTGTACCAGTAAGGTACCGGTGCGACCTTCACTCAGTGGTGCCGCCATCATTCGTGTGATGATGGGACGAGGATTACGGGACGCTGATGATGGGACGCTGATGATGGGACGCGTGGGTACAAGATTGTGGGTACAGGATGGGCATCGACGTGGCACTCGCTGATTGGCTGAAGGACCTTCTATCCAGTTAGGAATCCAGTGGAGTGTATCCAGCAGGGATATCCAGTAGGCTTCGAGGCAGCAAGTAGCTTGTGAACTAAGGCCCTAAATCAATCACTTTGCATTCTGACATCTAGTGCTCAAACGACCTTCCTTTTGCTCCAATATGCAGCGCGCACACTCCACCAACGTCCGGTTCATCCGCTCGGCCACTCCATTCAGCTGTGGCGTGTACGGCGGCGTGAACTTCTGCACGACCCCACGCTCCGCACAGAACTTGGCCATCTCACGCGAAGTGTACTCGCTGTTGTCAAGAAGGCGCCTCGACCAGCTGCGGTGTACCAGTAAGGTACCGGTGCGACCTTCACTCAGTGGTGCCGCCATCATTCGTGTGATGATGGGACGAGGATTACGGGACGCTGATGATGGGACGCTGATGATGGGACGCGTGGGTACAAGATTGTGGGTACAGGATGGGCATCGACGTGGCACTCGCTGATTGGCTGAAGGACCTTCTATCCAGTTAGGAATCCAGTGGAGTGTATCCAGCAGGGATATCCAGTAGGCTTCGAGGCAGCAAGTAGCTTGTGAACTAAGGCCCTAAATCAATCACTTTGCATTCTGACATCTAGTGCTCAAACGACCTTCCTTTTGCTCCAATATGCAGCGCGCACACTCCACCAACGTCCGGTTCATCCGCTCGGCCACTCCATTCAGCTGTGGCGTGTACGGCGGCGTGAACTTCTGCACGACCCCACGCTCCGCACAGAACTTGGCCATCTCACGCGAAGTGTACTCGCTGTTGTCAAGAAGGCGCCTCGACCAGCTGCGGTGTACCAGTAAGGTACCGGTGCGACCTTCACTCAGTGGTGCCGCCATCATTCGTGTGATGATGGGACGAGGATTACGGGACGCTGATGATGGGACGCTGATGATGGGACGCGTGGGTACAAGATTGTGGGTACAGGATGGGCATCGACGTGGCACTCGCTGATTGGCTGAAGGACCTTCTATCCAGTTAGGAATCCAGTGGAGTGTATCCAGCAGGGATATCCAGTAGGCTTCGAGGCAGCAAGTAGCTTGTGAACTAAGGCCCTAAATCAATCACTTTGCATTCTGACATCTAGTGCTCAAACGACCTTCCTTTTGCTCCAATATGCAGCGCGCACACTCCACCAACGTCCGGTTCATCCGCTCGGCCACTCCATTCAGCTGTGGCGTGTACGGCGGCGTGAACTTCTGCACGACCCCACGCTCCGCACAGAACTTGGCCATCTCACGCGAAGTGTACTCGCTGTTGTCAAGAAGGCGCCTCGACCAGCTGCGGTGTACCAGTAAGGTACCGGTGCGACCTTCACTCAGTGGTGCCGCCATCATTCGTGTGATGATGGGACGAGGATTACGGGACGCTGATGATGGGACGCTGATGATGGGACGCGTGGGTACAAGATTGTGGGTACAGGATGGGCATCGACGTGGCACTCGCTGATTGGCTGAAGGACCTTCTATCCAGTTAGGAATCCAGTGGAGTGTATCCAGCAGGGATATCCAGTAGGCTTCGAGGCAGCAAGTAGCTTGTGAACTAAGGCCCTAAATCAATCACTTTGCATTCTGACATCTAGTGCTCAAACGACCTTCCTTTTGCTCCAATATGCAGCGCGCACACTCCACCAACGTCCGGTTCATCCGCTCGGCCACTCCATTCAGCTGTGGCGTGTACGGCGGCGTGAACTTCTGCACGACCCCACGCTCCGCACAGAACTTGGCCATCTCACGCGAAGTGTACTCGCTGTTGTCAAGAAGGCGCCTCGACCAGCTGCGGTGTACCAGTAAGGTACCGGTGCGACCTTCACTCAGTGGTGCCGCCATCATTCGTGTGATGATGGGACGAGGATTACGGGACGCTGATGATGGGACGCGTGGGTACAAGATTGTGGGTACAGGATGGGCATCGACGTGGCACTCGCTGATTGGCTGAAGGACCTTCTATCCAGTTAGGAATCCAGTGGAGTGTATCCAGCAGGGATATCCAGTAGGCTTCGAGGCAGCAAGTAGCTTGTGAACTAAGGCCCTAAATCAATCACTTTGCATTCTGACATCTAGTGCTCAAACGACCTTCCTTTTGCTCCAATATGCAGCGCGCACACTCCACCAACGTCCGGTTCATCCGCTCGGCCACTCCATTCAGCTGTGGCGTGTACGGCGGCGTGAACTTCTGCACGACCCCACGCTCCGCACAGAACTTGGCCATCTCACGCGAAGTGTACTCGCTGTTGTCAAGAAGGCGCCTCGACCAGCTGCGGTGTACCAGTAAGGTACCGGTGCGACCTTCACTCAGTGGTGCCGCCATCATTCGTGTGATGATGGGACGAGGATTACGGGACGCTGATGATGGGACGCGTGGGTACAAGATTGTGGGTACAGGATGGGCATCGACGTGGCACTCGCTGATTGGCTGAAGGACCTTCTATCCAGTTAGGAATCCAGTGGAGTGTATCCAGCAGGGATATCCAGTAGGCTTCGAGGCAGCAAGTAGCTTGTGAACTAAGGCCCTAAATCAATCACTTTGCATTCTGACATCTAGTGCTCAAACGACCTTCCTTTTGCTCCAATATGCAGCGCGCACACTCCACCAACGTCCGGTTCATCCGCTCGGCCACTCCATTCAGCTGTGGCGTGTACGGCGGCGTGAACTTCTGCACGACCCCACGCTCCGCACAGAACTTGGCCATCTCACGCGAAGTGTACTCGCTGTTGTCAAGAAGGCGCCTCGACCAGCTGCGGTGTACCAGTAAGGTACCGGTGCGACCTTCACTCAGTGGTGCCGCCATCATTCGTGTGATGATGGGACGAGGATTACGGGACGCTGATGATGGGACGCTGATGATGGGACGCGTGGGTACAAGATTGTGGGTACAGGATGGGCATCGACGTGGCACTCGCTGATTGGCTGAAGGACCTTCTATCCAGTTAGGAATCCAGTGGAGTGTATCCAGCAGGGATATCCAGTAGGCTTCGAGGCAGCAAGTAGCTTGTGAACTAAGGCCCTAAATCAATCACTTTGCATTCTGACATCTAGTGCTCAAACGACCTTCCTTTTGCTCCAATATGCAGCGCGCACACTCCACCAACGTCCGGTTCATCCGCTCGGCCACTCCATTCAGCTGTGGCGTGTACGGCGGCGTGAACTTCTGCACGACCCCACGCTCCGCACAGAACTTGGCCATCTCACGCGAAGTGTACTCGCTGTTGTCAAGAAGGCGCCTCGACCAGCTGCGGTGTACCAGTAAGGTACCGGTGCGACCTTCACTCAGTGGTGCCGCCATCATTCGTGTGATGATGGGACGAGGATTACGGGACGCTGATGATGGGACGCTGATGATGGGACGCGTGGGTACAAGATTGTGGGTACAGGATGGGCATCGACGTGGCACTCGCTGATTGGCTGAAGGACCTTCTATCCAGTTAGGAATCCAGTGGAGTGTATCCAGCAGGGATATCCAGTAGGCTTCGAGGCAGCAAGTAGCTTGTGAACTAAGGCCCTAAATCAATCACTTTGCATTCTGACATCTAGTGCTCAAACGACCTTCCTTTTGCTCCAATATGCAGCGCGCACACTCCACCAACGTCCGGTTCATCCGCTCGGCCACTCCATTCAGCTGTGGCGTGTACGGCGGCGTGAACTTCTGCACGACCCCACGCTCCGCACAGAACTTGGCCATCTCACGCGAAGTGTACTCGCTGTTGTCAAGAAGGCGCCTCGACCAGCTGCGGTGTACCAGTAAGGTACCGGTGCGACCTTCACTCAGTGGTGCCGCCATCATTCGTGTGATGATGGGACGAGGATTACGGGACGCTGATGATGGGACGCGTGGGTACAAGATTGTGGGTACAGGATGGGCATCGACGTGGCACTCGCTGATTGGCTGAAGGACCTTCTATCCAGTTAGGAATCCAGTGGAGTGTATCCAGCAGGGATATCCAGTAGGCTTCGAGGCAGCAAGTAGCTTGTGAACTAAGGCCCTAAATCAATCACTTTGCATTCTGACATCTAGTGCTCAAACGACCTTCCTTTTGCTCCAATATGCAGCGCGCACACTCCACCAACGTCCGGTTCATCCGCTCGGCCACTCCATTCAGCTGTGGCGTGTACGGCGGCGTGAACTTCTGCACGACCCCACGCTCCGCACAGAACTTGGCCATCTCACGCGAAGTGTACTCGCTGTTGTCAAGAAGGCGCCTCGACCAGCTGCGGTGTACCAGTAAGGTACCGGTGCGACCTTCACTCAGTGGTGCCGCCATCATTCGTGTGATGATGGGACGAGGATTACGGGACGCTGATGATGGGACGCTGATGATGGGACGCGTGGGTACAAGATTGTGGGTACAGGATGGGCATCGACGTGGCACTCGCTGATTGGCTGAAGGACCTTCTATCCAGTTAGGAATCCAGTGGAGTGTATCCAGCAGGGATATCCAGTAGGCTTCGAGGCAGCAAGTAGCTTGTGAACTAAGGCCCTAAATCAATCACTTTGCATTCTGACATCTAGTGCTCAAACGACCTTCCTTTTGCTCCAATATGCAGCGCGCACACTCCACCAACGTCCGGTTCATCCGCTCGGCCACTCCATTCAGCTGTGGCGTGTACGGCGGCGTGAACTTCTGCACGACCCCACGCTCCGCACAGAACTTGGCCATCTCACGCGAAGTGTACTCGCTGTTGTCAAGAAGGCGCCTCGACCAGCTGCGGTGTACCAGTAAGGTACCGGTGCGACCTTCACTCAGTGGTGCCGCCATCATTCGTGTGATGATGGGACGAGGATTACGGGACGCTGATGATGGGACGCGTGGGTACAAGATTGTGGGTACAGGATGGGCATCGACGTGGCACTCGCTGATTGGCTGAAGGACCTTCTATCCAGTTAGGAATCCAGTGGAGTGTATCCAGCAGGGATATCCAGTAGGCTTCGAGGCAGCAAGTAGCTTGTGAACTAAGGCCCTAAATCAATCACTTTGCATTCTGACATCTAGTGCTCAAACGACCTTCCTTTTGCTCCAATATGCAGCGCGCACACTCCACCAACGTCCGGTTCATCCGCTCGGCCACTCCATTCAGCTGTGGCGTGTACGGCGGCGTGAACTTCTGCACGACCCCACGCTCCGCACAGAACTTGGCCATCTCACGCGAAGTGTACTCGCTGTTGTCAAGAAGGCGCCTCGACCAGCTGCGGTGTACCAGTAAGGTACCGGTGCGACCTTCACTCAGTGGTGCCGCCATCATTCGTGTGATGATGGGACGAGGATTACGGGACGCTGATGATGGGACGCGTGGGTACAAGATTGTGGGTACAGGATGGGCATCGACGTGGCACTCGCTGATTGGCTGAAGGACCTTCTATCCAGTTAGGAATCCAGTGGAGTGTATCCAGCAGGGATATCCAGTAGGCTTCGAGGCAGCAAGTAGCTTGTGAACTAAGGCCCTAAATCAATCACTTTGCATTCTGACATCTAGTGCTCAAACGACCTTCCTTTTGCTCCAATATGCAGCGCGCACACTCCACCAACGTCCGGTTCATCCGCTCGGCCACTCCATTCAGCTGTGGCGTGTACGGCGGCGTGAACTTCTGCACGACCCCACGCTCCGCACAGAACTTGGCCATCTCACGCGAAGTGTACTCGCTGTTGTCAAGAAGGCGCCTCGACCAGCTGCGGTGTACCAGTAAGGTACCGGTGCGACCTTCACTCAGTGGTGCCGCCATCATTCGTGTGATGATGGGACGAGGATTACGGGACGCTGATGATGGGACGCGTGGGTACAAGATTGTGGGTACAGGATGGGCATCGACGTGGCACTCGCTGATTGGCTGAAGGACCTTCTATCCAGTTAGGAATCCAGTGGAGTGTATCCAGCAGGGATATCCAGTAGGCTTCGAGGCAGCAAGTAGCTTGTGAACTAAGGCCCTAAATCAATCACTTTGCATTCTGACATCTAGTGCTCAAACGACCTTCCTTTTGCTCCAATATGCAGCGCGCACACTCCACCAACGTCCGGTTCATCCGCTCGGCCACTCCATTCAGCTGTGGCGTGTACGGCGGCGTGAACTTCTGCACGACCCCACGCTCCGCACAGAACTTGGCCATCTCACGCGAAGTGTACTCGCTGTTGTCAAGAAGGCGCCTCGACCAGCTGCGGTGTACCAGTAAGGTACCGGTGCGACCTTCACTCAGTGGTGCCGCCATCATTCGTGTGATGATGGGACGAGGATTACGGGACGCTGATGATGGGACGCGTGGGTACAAGATTGTGGGTACAGGATGGGCATCGACGTGGCACTCGCTGATTGGCTGAAGGACCTTCTATCCAGTTAGGAATCCAGTGGAGTGTATCCAGCAGGGATATCCAGTAGGCTTCGAGGCAGCAAGTAGCTTGTGAACTAAGGCCCTAAATCAATCACTTTGCATTCTGACATCTAGTGCTCAAACGACCTTCCTTTTGCTCCAATATGCAGCGCGCACACTCCACCAACGTCCGGTTCATCCGCTCGGCCACTCCATTCAGCTGTGGCGTGTACGGCGGCGTGAACTTCTGCACGACCCCACGCTCCGCACAGAACTTGGCCATCTCACGCGAAGTGTACTCGCTGTTGTCAAGAAGGCGCCTCGACCAGCTGCGGTGTACCAGTAAGGTACCGGTGCGACCTTCACTCAGTGGTGCCGCCATCATTCGTGTGATGATGGGACGAGGATTACGGGACGCTGATGATGGGACGCGTGGGTACAAGATTGTGGGTACAGGATGGGCATCGACGTGGCACTCGCTGATTGGCTGAAGGACCTTCTATCCAGTTAGGAATCCAGTGGAGTGTATCCAGCAGGGATATCCAGTAGGCTTCGAGGCAGCAAGTAGCTTGTGAACTAAGGCCCTAAATCAATCACTTTGCATTCTGACATCTAGTGCTCAAACGACCTTCCTTTTGCTCCAATATGCAGCGCGCACACTCCACCAACGTCCGGTTCATCCGCTCGGCCACTCCATTCAGCTGTGGCGTGTACGGCGGCGTGAACTTCTGCACGACCCCACGCTCCGCACAGAACTTGGCCATCTCACGCGAAGTGTACTCGCTGTTGTCAAGAAGGCGCCTCGACCAGCTGCGGTGTACCAGTAAGGTACCGGTGCGACCTTCACTCAGTGGTGCCGCCATCATTCGTGTGATGATGGGACGAGGATTACGGGACGCTGATGATGGGACGCTGATGATGGGACGCGTGGGTACAAGATTGTGGGTACAGGATGGGCATCGACGTGGCACTCGCTGATTGGCTGAAGGACCTTCTATCCAGTTAGGAATCCAGTGGAGTGTATCCAGCAGGGATATCCAGTAGGCTTCGAGGCAGCAAGTAGCTTGTGAACTAAGGCCCTAAATCAATCACTTTGCATTCTGACATCTAGTGCTCAAACGACCTTCCTTTTGCTCCAATATGCAGCGCGCACACTCCACCAACGTCCGGTTCATCCGCTCGGCCACTCCATTCAGCTGTGGCGTGTACGGCGGCGTGAACTTCTGCACGACCCCACGCTCCGCACAGAACTTGGCCATCTCACGCGAAGTGTACTCGCTGTTGTCAAGAAGGCGCCTCGACCAGCTGCGGTGTACCAGTAAGGTACCGGTGCGACCTTCACTCAGTGGTGCCGCCATCATTCGTGTGATGATGGGACGAGGATTACGGGACGCTGATGATGGGACGCGTGGGTACAAGATTGTGGGTACAGGATGGGCATCGACGTGGCACTCGCTGATTGGCTGAAGGACCTTCTATCCAGTTAGGAATCCAGTGGAGTGTATCCAGCAGGGATATCCAGTAGGCTTCGAGGCAGCAAGTAGCTTGTGAACTAAGGCCCTAAATCAATCACTTTGCATTCTGACATCTAGTGCTCAAACGACCTTCCTTTTGCTCCAATATGCAGCGCGCACACTCCACCAACGTCCGGTTCATCCGCTCGGCCACTCCATTCAGCTGTGGCGTGTACGGCGGCGTGAACTTCTGCACGACCCCACGCTCCGCACAGAACTTGGCCATCTCACGCGAAGTGTACTCGCTGTTGTCAAGAAGGCGCCTCGACCAGCTGCGGTGTACCAGTAAGGTACCGGTGCGACCTTCACTCAGTGGTGCCGCCATCATTCGTGTGATGATGGGACGAGGATTACGGGACGCTGATGATGGGACGCGTGGGTACAAGATTGTGGGTACAGGATGGGCATCGACGTGGCACTCGCTGATTGGCTGAAGGACCTTCTATCCAGTTAGGAATCCAGTGGAGTGTATCCAGCAGGGATATCCAGTAGGCTTCGAGGCAGCAAGTAGCTTGTGAACTAAGGCCCTAAATCAATCACTTTGCATTCTGACATCTAGTGCTCAAACGACCTTCCTTTTGCTCCAATATGCAGCGCGCACACTCCACCAACGTCCGGTTCATCCGCTCGGCCACTCCATTCAGCTGTGGCGTGTACGGCGGCGTGAACTTCTGCACGACCCCACGCTCCGCACAGAACTTGGCCATCTCACGCGAAGTGTACTCGCTGTTGTCAAGAAGGCGCCTCGACCAGCTGCGGTGTACCAGTAAGGTACCGGTGCGACCTTCACTCAGTGGTGCCGCCATCATTCGTGTGATGATGGGACGAGGATTACGGGACGCTGATGATGGGACGCTGATGATGGGACGCGTGGGTACAAGATTGTGGGTACAGGATGGGCATCGACGTGGCACTCGCTGATTGGCTGAAGGACCTTCTATCCAGTTAGGAATCCAGTGGAGTGTATCCAGCAGGGATATCCAGTAGGCTTCGAGGCAGCAAGTAGCTTGTGAACTAAGGCCCTAAATCAATCACTTTGCATTCTGACATCTAGTGCTCAAACGACCTTCCTTTTGCTCCAATATGCAGCGCGCACACTCCACCAACGTCCGGTTCATCCGCTCGGCCACTCCATTCAGCTGTGGCGTGTACGGCGGCGTGAACTTCTGCACGACCCCACGCTCCGCACAGAACTTGGCCATCTCACGCGAAGTGTACTCGCTGTTGTCAAGAAGGCGCCTCGACCAGCTGCGGTGTACCAGTAAGGTACCGGTGCGACCTTCACTCAGTGGTGCCGCCATCATTCGTGTGATGATGGGACGAGGATTACGGGACGCTGATGATGGGACGCTGATGATGGGACGCGTGGGTACAAGATTGTGGGTACAGGATGGGCATCGACGTGGCACTCGCTGATTGGCTGAAGGACCTTCTATCCAGTTAGGAATCCAGTGGAGTGTATCCAGCAGGGATATCCAGTAGGCTTCGAGGCAGCAAGTAGCTTGTGAACTAAGGCCCTAAATCAATCACTTTGCATTCTGACATCTAGTGCTCAAACGACCTTCCTTTTGCTCCAATATGCAGCGCGCACACTCCACCAACGTCCGGTTCATCCGCTCGGCCACTCCATTCAGCTGTGGCGTGTACGGCGGCGTGAACTTCTGCACGACCCCACGCTCCGCACAGAACTTGGCCATCTCACGCGAAGTGTACTCGCTGTTGTCAAGAAGGCGCCTCGACCAGCTGCGGTGTACCAGTAAGGTACCGGTGCGACCTTCACTCAGTGGTGCCGCCATCATTCGTGTGATGATGGGACGAGGATTACGGGACGCTGATGATGGGACGCGTGGGTACAAGATTGTGGGTACAGGATGGGCATCGACGTGGCACTCGCTGATTGGCTGAAGGACCTTCTATCCAGTTAGGAATCCAGTGGAGTGTATCCAGCAGGGATATCCAGTAGGCTTCGAGGCAGCAAGTAGCTTGTGAACTAAGGCCCTAAATCAATCACTTTGCATTCTGACATCTAGTGCTCAAACGACCTTCCTTTTGCTCCAATATGCAGCGCGCACACTCCACCAACGTCCGGTTCATCCGCTCGGCCACTCCATTCAGCTGTGGCGTGTACGGCGGCGTGAACTTCTGCACGACCCCACGCTCCGCACAGAACTTGGCCATCTCACGCGAAGTGTACTCGCTGTTGTCAAGAAGGCGCCTCGACCAGCTGCGGTGTACCAGTAAGGTACCGGTGCGACCTTCACTCAGTGGTGCCGCCATCATTCGTGTGATGATGGGACGAGGATTACGGGACGCTGATGATGGGACGCTGATGATGGGACGCGTGGGTACAAGATTGTGGGTACAGGATGGGCATCGACGTGGCACTCGCTGATTGGCTGAAGGACCTTCTATCCAGTTAGGAATCCAGTGGAGTGTATCCAGCAGGGATATCCAGTAGGCTTCGAGGCAGCAAGTAGCTTGTGAACTAAGGCCCTAAATCAATCACTTTGCATTCTGACATCTAGTGCTCAAACGACCTTCCTTTTGCTCCAATATGCAGCGCGCACACTCCACCAACGTCCGGTTCATCCGCTCGGCCACTCCATTCAGCTGTGGCGTGTACGGCGGCGTGAACTTCTGCACGACCCCACGCTCCGCACAGAACTTGGCCATCTCACGCGAAGTGTACTCGCTGTTGTCAAGAAGGCGCCTCGACCAGCTGCGGTGTACCAGTAAGGTACCGGTGCGACCTTCACTCAGTGGTGCCGCCATCATTCGTGTGATGATGGGACGAGGATTACGGGACGCTGATGATGGGACGCTGATGATGGGACGCGTGGGTACAAGATTGTGGGTACAGGATGGGCATCGACGTGGCACTCGCTGATTGGCTGAAGGACCTTCTATCCAGTTAGGAATCCAGTGGAGTGTATCCAGCAGGGATATCCAGTAGGCTTCGAGGCAGCAAGTAGCTTGTGAACTAAGGCCCTAAATCAATCACTTTGCATTCTGACATCTAGTGCTCAAACGACCTTCCTTTTGCTCCAATATGCAGCGCGCACACTCCACCAACGTCCGGTTCATCCGCTCGGCCACTCCATTCAGCTGTGGCGTGTACGGCGGCGTGAACTTCTGCACGACCCCACGCTCCGCACAGAACTTGGCCATCTCACGCGAAGTGTACTCGCTGTTGTCAAGAAGGCGCCTCGACCAGCTGCGGTGTACCAGTAAGGTACCGGTGCGACCTTCACTCAGTGGTGCCGCCATCATTCGTGTGATGATGGGACGAGGATTACGGGACGCTGATGATGGGACGCGTGGGTACAAGATTGTGGGTACAGGATGGGCATCGACGTGGCACTCGCTGATTGGCTGAAGGACCTTCTATCCAGTTAGGAATCCAGTGGAGTGTATCCAGCAGGGATATCCAGTAGGCTTCGAGGCAGCAAGTAGCTTGTGAACTAAGGCCCTAAATCAATCACTTTGCATTCTGACATCTAGTGCTCAAACGACCTTCCTTTTGCTCCAATATGCAGCGCGCACACTCCACCAACGTCCGGTTCATCCGCTCGGCCACTCCATTCAGCTGTGGCGTGTACGGCGGCGTGAACTTCTGCACGACCCCACGCTCCGCACAGAACTTGGCCATCTCACGCGAAGTGTACTCGCTGTTGTCAAGAAGGCGCCTCGACCAGCTGCGGTGTACCAGTAAGGTACCGGTGCGACCTTCACTCAGTGGTGCCGCCATCATTCGTGTGATGATGGGACGAGGATTACGGGACGCTGATGATGGGACGCGTGGGTACAAGATTGTGGGTACAGGATGGGCATCGACGTGGCACTCGCTGATTGGCTGAAGGACCTTCTATCCAGTTAGGAATCCAGTGGAGTGTATCCAGCAGGGATATCCAGTAGGCTTCGAGGCAGCAAGTAGCTTGTGAACTAAGGCCCTAAATCAATCACTTTGCATTCTGACATCTAGTGCTCAAACGACCTTCCTTTTGCTCCAATATGCAGCGCGCACACTCCACCAACGTCCGGTTCATCCGCTCGGCCACTCCATTCAGCTGTGGCGTGTACGGCGGCGTGAACTTCTGCACGACCCCACGCTCCGCACAGAACTTGGCCATCTCACGCGAAGTGTACTCGCTGTTGTCAAGAAGGCGCCTCGACCAGCTGCGGTGTACCAGTAAGGTACCGGTGCGACCTTCACTCAGTGGTGCCGCCATCATTCGTGTGATGATGGGACGAGGATTACGGGACGCTGATGATGGGACGCGTGGGTACAAGATTGTGGGTACAGGATGGGCATCGACGTGGCACTCGCTGATTGGCTGAAGGACCTTCTATCCAGTTAGGAATCCAGTGGAGTGTATCCAGCAGGGATATCCAGTAGGCTTCGAGGCAGCAAGTAGCTTGTGAACTAAGGCCCTAAATCAATCACTTTGCATTCTGACATCTAGTGCTCAAACGACCTTCCTTTTGCTCCAATATGCAGCGCGCACACTCCACCAACGTCCGGTTCATCCGCTCGGCCACTCCATTCAGCTGTGGCGTGTACGGCGGCGTGAACTTCTGCACGACCCCACGCTCCGCACAGAACTTGGCCATCTCACGCGAAGTGTACTCGCTGTTGTCAAGAAGGCGCCTCGACCAGCTGCGGTGTACCAGTAAGGTACCGGTGCGACCTTCACTCAGTGGTGCCGCCATCATTCGTGTGATGATGGGACGAGGATTACGGGACGCTGATGATGGGACGCGTGGGTACAAGATTGTGGGTACAGGATGGGCATCGACGTGGCACTCGCTGATTGGCTGAAGGACCTTCTATCCAGTTAGGAATCCAGTGGAGTGTATCCAGCAGGGATATCCAGTAGGCTTCGAGGCAGCAAGTAGCTTGTGAACTAAGGCCCTAAATCAATCACTTTGCATTCTGACATCTAGTGCTCAAACGACCTTCCTTTTGCTCCAATATGCAGCGCGCACACTCCACCAACGTCCGGTTCATCCGCTCGGCCACTCCATTCAGCTGTGGCGTGTACGGCGGCGTGAACTTCTGCACGACCCCACGCTCCGCACAGAACTTGGCCATCTCACGCGAAGTGTACTCGCTGTTGTCAAGAAGGCGCCTCGACCAGCTGCGGTGTACCAGTAAGGTACCGGTGCGACCTTCACTCAGTGGTGCCGCCATCATTCGTGTGATGATGGGACGAGGATTACGGGACGCTGATGATGGGACGCGTGGGTACAAGATTGTGGGTACAGGATGGGCATCGACGTGGCACTCGCTGATTGGCTGAAGGACCTTCTATCCAGTTAGGAATCCAGTGGAGTGTATCCAGCAGGGATATCCAGTAGGCTTCGAGGCAGCAAGTAGCTTGTGAACTAAGGCCCTAAATCAATCACTTTGCATTCTGACATCTAGTGCTCAAACGACCTTCCTTTTGCTCCAATATGCAGCGCGCACACTCCACCAACGTCCGGTTCATCCGCTCGGCCACTCCATTCAGCTGTGGCGTGTACGGCGGCGTGAACTTCTGCACGACCCCACGCTCCGCACAGAACTTGGCCATCTCACGCGAAGTGTACTCGCTGTTGTCAAGAAGGCGCCTCGACCAGCTGCGGTGTACCAGTAAGGTACCGGTGCGACCTTCACTCAGTGGTGCCGCCATCATTCGTGTGATGATGGGACGAGGATTACGGGACGCTGATGATGGGACGCGTGGGTACAAGATTGTGGGTACAGGATGGGCATCGACGTGGCACTCGCTGATTGGCTGAAGGACCTTCTATCCAGTTAGGAATCCAGTGGAGTGTATCCAGCAGGGATATCCAGTAGGCTTCGAGGCAGCAAGTAGCTTGTGAACTAAGGCCCTAAATCAATCACTTTGCATTCTGACATCTAGTGCTCAAACGACCTTCCTTTTGCTCCAATATGCAGCGCGCACACTCCACCAACGTCCGGTTCATCCGCTCGGCCACTCCATTCAGCTGTGGCGTGTACGGCGGCGTGAACTTCTGCACGACCCCACGCTCCGCACAGAACTTGGCCATCTCACGCGAAGTGTACTCGCTGTTGTCAAGAAGGCGCCTCGACCAGCTGCGGTGTACCAGTAAGGTACCGGTGCGACCTTCACTCAGTGGTGCCGCCATCATTCGTGTGATGATGGGACGAGGATTACGGGACGCTGATGATGGGACGCGTGGGTACAAGATTGTGGGTACAGGATGGGCATCGACGTGGCACTCGCTGATTGGCTGAAGGACCTTCTATCCAGTTAGGAATCCAGTGGAGTGTATCCAGCAGGGATATCCAGTAGGCTTCGAGGCAGCAAGTAGCTTGTGAACTAAGGCCCTAAATCAATCACTTTGCATTCTGACATCTAGTGCTCAAACGACCTTCCTTTTGCTCCAATATGCAGCGCGCACACTCCACCAACGTCCGGTTCATCCGCTCGGCCACTCCATTCAGCTGTGGCGTGTACGGCGGCGTGAACTTCTGCACGACCCCACGCTCCGCACAGAACTTGGCCATCTCACGCGAAGTGTACTCGCTGTTGTCAAGAAGGCGCCTCGACCAGCTGCGGTGTACCAGTAAGGTACCGGTGCGACCTTCACTCAGTGGTGCCGCCATCATTCGTGTGATGATGGGACGAGGATTACGGGACGCTGATGATGGGACGCGTGGGTACAAGATTGTGGGTACAGGATGGGCATCGACGTGGCACTCGCTGATTGGCTGAAGGACCTTCTATCCAGTTAGGAATCCAGTGGAGTGTATCCAGCAGGGATATCCAGTAGGCTTCGAGGCAGCAAGTAGCTTGTGAACTAAGGCCCTAAATCAATCACTTTGCATTCTGACATCTAGTGCTCAAACGACCTTCCTTTTGCTCCAATATGCAGCGCGCACACTCCACCAACGTCCGGTTCATCCGCTCGGCCACTCCATTCAGCTGTGGCGTGTACGGCGGCGTGAACTTCTGCACGACCCCACGCTCCGCACAGAACTTGGCCATCTCACGCGAAGTGTACTCGCTGTTGTCAAGAAGGCGCCTCGACCAGCTGCGGTGTACCAGTAAGGTACCGGTGCGACCTTCACTCAGTGGTGCCGCCATCATTCGTGTGATGATGGGACGAGGATTACGGGACGCTGATGATGGGACGCGTGGGTACAAGATTGTGGGTACAGGATGGGCATCGACGTGGCACTCGCTGATTGGCTGAAGGACCTTCTATCCAGTTAGGAATCCAGTGGAGTGTATCCAGCAGGGATATCCAGTAGGCTTCGAGGCAGCAAGTAGCTTGTGAACTAAGGCCCTAAATCAATCACTTTGCATTCTGACATCTAGTGCTCAAACGACCTTCCTTTTGCTCCAATATGCAGCGCGCACACTCCACCAACGTCCGGTTCATCCGCTCGGCCACTCCATTCAGCTGTGGCGTGTACGGCGGCGTGAACTTCTGCACGACCCCACGCTCCGCACAGAACTTGGCCATCTCACGCGAAGTGTACTCGCTGTTGTCAAGAAGGCGCCTCGACCAGCTGCGGTGTACCAGTAAGGTACCGGTGCGACCTTCACTCAGTGGTGCCGCCATCATTCGTGTGATGATGGGACGAGGATTACGGGACGCTGATGATGGGACGCGTGGGTACAAGATTGTGGGTACAGGATGGGCATCGACGTGGCACTCGCTGATTGGCTGAAGGACCTTCTATCCAGTTAGGAATCCAGTGGAGTGTATCCAGCAGGGATATCCAGTAGGCTTCGAGGCAGCAAGTAGCTTGTGAACTAAGGCCCTAAATCAATCACTTTGCATTCTGACATCTAGTGCTCAAACGACCTTCCTTTTGCTCCAATATGCAGCGCGCACACTCCACCAACGTCCGGTTCATCCGCTCGGCCACTCCATTCAGCTGTGGCGTGTACGGCGGCGTGAACTTCTGCACGACCCCACGCTCCGCACAGAACTTGGCCATCTCACGCGAAGTGTACTCGCTGTTGTCAAGAAGGCGCCTCGACCAGCTGCGGTGTACCAGTAAGGTACCGGTGCGACCTTCACTCAGTGGTGCCGCCATCATTCGTGTGATGATGGGACGAGGATTACGGGACGCTGATGATGGGACGCGTGGGTACAAGATTGTGGGTACAGGATGGGCATCGACGTGGCACTCGCTGATTGGCTGAAGGACCTTCTATCCAGTTAGGAATCCAGTGGAGTGTATCCAGCAGGGATATCCAGTAGGCTTCGAGGCAGCAAGTAGCTTGTGAACTAAGGCCCTAAATCAATCACTTTGCATTCTGACATCTAGTGCTCAAACGACCTTCCTTTTGCTCCAATATGCAGCGCGCACACTCCACCAACGTCCGGTTCATCCGCTCGGCCACTCCATTCAGCTGTGGCGTGTACGGCGGCGTGAACTTCTGCACGACCCCACGCTCCGCACAGAACTTGGCCATCTCACGCGAAGTGTACTCGCTGTTGTCAAGAAGGCGCCTCGACCAGCTGCGGTGTACCAGTAAGGTACCGGTGCGACCTTCACTCAGTGGTGCCGCCATCATTCGTGTGATGATGGGACGAGGATTACGGGACGCTGATGATGGGACGCGTGGGTACAAGATTGTGGGTACAGGATGGGCATCGACGTGGCACTCGCTGATTGGCTGAAGGACCTTCTATCCAGTTAGGAATCCAGTGGAGTGTATCCAGCAGGGATATCCAGTAGGCTTCGAGGCAGCAAGTAGCTTGTGAACTAAGGCCCTAAATCAATCACTTTGCATTCTGACATCTAGTGCTCAAACGACCTTCCTTTTGCTCCAATATGCAGCGCGCACACTCCACCAACGTCCGGTTCATCCGCTCGGCCACTCCATTCAGCTGTGGCGTGTACGGCGGCGTGAACTTCTGCACGACCCCACGCTCCGCACAGAACTTGGCCATCTCACGCGAAGTGTACTCGCTGTTGTCAAGAAGGCGCCTCGACCAGCTGCGGTGTACCAGTAAGGTACCGGTGCGACCTTCACTCAGTGGTGCCGCCATCATTCGTGTGATGATGGGACGAGGATTACGGGACGCTGATGATGGGACGCGTGGGTACAAGATTGTGGGTACAGGATGGGCATCGACGTGGCACTCGCTGATTGGCTGAAGGACCTTCTATCCAGTTAGGAATCCAGTGGAGTGTATCCAGCAGGGATATCCAGTAGGCTTCGAGGCAGCAAGTAGCTTGTGAACTAAGGCCCTAAATCAATCACTTTGCATTCTGACATCTAGTGCTCAAACGACCTTCCTTTTGCTCCAATATGCAGCGCGCACACTCCACCAACGTCCGGTTCATCCGCTCGGCCACTCCATTCAGCTGTGGCGTGTACGGCGGCGTGAACTTCTGCACGACCCCACGCTCCGCACAGAACTTGGCCATCTCACGCGAAGTGTACTCGCTGTTGTCAAGAAGGCGCCTCGACCAGCTGCGGTGTACCAGTAAGGTACCGGTGCGACCTTCACTCAGTGGTGCCGCCATCATTCGTGTGATGATGGGACGAGGATTACGGGACGCTGATGATGGGACGCGTGGGTACAAGATTGTGGGTACAGGATGGGCATCGACGTGGCACTCGCTGATTGGCTGAAGGACCTTCTATCCAGTTAGGAATCCAGTGGAGTGTATCCAGCAGGGATATCCAGTAGGCTTCGAGGCAGCAAGTAGCTTGTGAACTAAGGCCCTAAATCAATCACTTTGCATTCTGACATCTAGTGCTCAAACGACCTTCCTTTTGCTCCAATATGCAGCGCGCACACTCCACCAACGTCCGGTTCATCCGCTCGGCCACTCCATTCAGCTGTGGCGTGTACGGCGGCGTGAACTTCTGCACGACCCCACGCTCCGCACAGAACTTGGCCATCTCACGCGAAGTGTACTCGCTGTTGTCAAGAAGGCGCCTCGACCAGCTGCGGTGTACCAGTAAGGTACCGGTGCGACCTTCACTCAGTGGTGCCGCCATCATTCGTGTGATGATGGGACGAGGATTACGGGACGCTGATGATGGGACGCGTGGGTACAAGATTGTGGGTACAGGATGGGCATCGACGTGGCACTCGCTGATTGGCTGAAGGACCTTCTATCCAGTTAGGAATCCAGTGGAGTGTATCCAGCAGGGATATCCAGTAGGCTTCGAGGCAGCAAGTAGCTTGTGAACTAAGGCCCTAAATCAATCACTTTGCATTCTGACATCTAGTGCTCAAACGACCTTCCTTTTCCTGCAACGCACCGACCGAGCGTCGAACTTGGACCGCTTCTCCTTCGGCACATGCACGAACGCGTGGCAACCGAACACCTTGAGGTTCGCCAAGAGCGGTTTCTTGCCGGTCCAAACTTGGTGCGGCGACTTGTCGTGGCTGATGGCGCGCGTCGGACAGCGATTCCGGAGGAACGTGGCCGTCACCACCGCTTCACCCCAGTAACCCTTCGACAACCCGGCATGTTCCAACATGCAGCGCGCACACTCCACCAACGTCCGGTTCATCCGCTCGGCCACTCCGTTCAGCTGAGGCGTGTACGGCGGCGTGAACTTCTGCACGATCCCACGCTCGCTGCAGAACTTGGCCATCTCACGCGAAGTGTACTCTCCGCCGTTGTCGCTGCGGAGCGTCTTCACGCGCTTGCCGGTCTGCGTTTCAGCCAACGCCACGAACTCCGCGAACTTGGCAGCCACCTCCGACTTGTTCCGCAGCAAGTACACCACACAAAAGTGCGAGTACTCGTCGATGAACGTGACGAAGTACTTCTTGCCACTGAATGTGGGTGTCTGCATGGGTCCACAGACATCACTGTGGATGACTTCCAACAGCTTCTTGGCACGGTTTGGTGACTTGGCCATGTAGCTCACTCGCGTTTGTTTGCCGAGTGCACACCCATCACACAACTCCCACTGCTTCACCGACGTCATGTCGATGCCGGTGCCGTAGCCCTTCTTGACGATGGCGTCTAGACCGCCATGGCCGATGTGACCGAGTCGAAGGTGCCAGAGGTACGACGTGGTGTCCCCTTTGCGATCCTTCGGACTCGACACATTGGCCTCGTCAGGCATGATCGGAGCCATGCAGAGCTTGAACAGACCCTTGCTGAAACAGGGCGAGACGCGCTCTGTTTCTTTAGCATACACTAGTATGCGCTTTTGAGGAAGCGTAAGTTACTTAGACTTTGTATGCAAGTAGAAATACACGTCCCCGTGTATTTCTAAGCAAAAGACCGAAACTTTAACTTGAAAGTAGAAAACTGAATTGAATGGAAGCCCGCCGCGTGGCGGGCCCTTAGCAAACCTATCTAAATGACTTATGTATCTACGGAGGTGAAGCCATGGTTGGCTCTCACGCTCCGGCCCTTATGTATGCGTTTGATTGGTGGAAATGTGCCCCTTTCCACCAATAGCAGTGCGCTTAGCGCCCGCCAATGTTTGTGCCATTGGCGGCTCGAAATGATTGTTGACTGTGTATGTGACGCACACACAGAAGGCTTGCCGTATACTTGTCCGTGTATAGTCCGGCTATACACGTATATCTGGTGTACCCAATTACACCAGCCTGTGTAACCCTGTTACACTACCCCCCTCTTTAAACACGAATATCGCGTCTGAGAGGTAACGGTGACCACACATCAATCTGTGGTCACTCCCTGTTTTCTCGCGTCTCGAGAAAACACTCCGCGCCCATTCCACAATGAGCGCGTCAAGTCCCAAGGCCCCCACAAGCCCCGCAAGCTCCGCCGCCGCCGGTGGGGACTTCCCACCGGTCACCAAGTTGTCTGTGAGCGATTATCGCTCACAGCTCGCGATCAAGCAGGCCGAGCGGGCTGCTGCGAAGCCTGATGCTGCTGGGGATCCAGCAGCAAGCGAGTCAAGTGTGACGCAGCCTGTGAAGGCTGCGTCTTCAAGCGATATGCCGCCTGCGAAGGCAGCGCTCACCGGATCCCCTGGATCCGGTGCTACGAGTGAGGCACAGCCTGCGAAGGCTGTGCCAGGCGAATCTCTAAGGCCCGAGGCGATGGATGTGGATCTAGATGATTCACATCTAGACCCAGAGCTCGCTGTCGACTACGGCAGCGAGGGGATCGAAGACGACGAGGAGTTGGAAGACTCCTCGTCAGAGTTGAAGGTTGCCGCGCCCGCTGAGGGCCAGCATGCTGCTTCAGAGAGCCCCGTATCGGGCTCTCGCCGCCAGCGCGACGTCGCGCTGGAAGAAGGTGAAGTCGCGCGCCCGAAGCGCGCGCGCTCGGACGTGTCAAGCTCGGCGGAGGCTACCTCCGCCGCAAGTGGTTCTTCAACGCCGGCAGGTTTGCCGGCGGGGCGTCGTGCTGCTCGCGCGTCCGATCCGACGCCGTGGATGTTGACATCCACGGCGATCCAGAAGCTGCGCTACAGCGACGAGGGGGCTGCTGCCGAGCCCGTCTCTCTCTTCGATGATCGTCCGATCATCGACGATAAGATCGCGGGCCAGCTCCATCTCGGAGCTGACACTGCTGAGCGACGCGATTACTTCGCGTCGCTATACCTGGCGTCGCGTTACTACAAGAACGCGCGCCGTGGTCCTCAGAGCAAGGTCTCTGAGACTCATGCTCTGGCACAGGGCTGGAACCAGTTCGTGTCGAACTGGAACGCGAACCCCGACTTGTATCGGTACCGTCTTGAACGGCACCGCACTCGCTATTATGAGCATAATAGCACAGGTCGCGTGGTGCATCTGCACAACATGTGTGCAGATGCGGGCATCCCCTGCGCGGTTCCGCGCAGGGAGCATTGTCCAGTCTGTCCGCAGGATGCGGACAGACTATCCGAGAGTGATGTCATGGGGTACACGCGCATCCGTGTACCCGAGAAGGTGACCAAGTGGCGCGAGAGGGTGTTCCCCGACGCGCGTGTCACCTTTCCACCGCCCAGTCAAACCTTGTGGTTTGACGACGTCTCTGGGAAGTGGATCACTGAGTCGAGGGTTACCCCCGACTCGGCCGTAGGTGGTGGCGCTGTTCGTACGCCATCACCATTTCCGGAACGTCCATCACAAGGACGTTCCGCGGCTCCCAGGAGTCGTGTTGGGGAGGCCATCCTCTCCAACGACATCGAAAACGACGCTGACCTTGGTCGGCGCGTGGCTCCTGGTGAGCTACAATTCGCTCGACAATCCAGCGAATTGAGCCGTCTGCAGCCCGCAAGGGCGCAGGCGGTGGGGGGAAGACGTCGCACCCCGGATCAGCCACGCTCGGCTGATCCGATTGTTGGTCGCCTTGAGGCGGATCACGCGGCCTTCCGCGAGGCCGCGTGGAAGACGATCGCTGACCAGGGTCAGCTGATCTCGAACCTCTCCTCGCAAGTGGAGAGTGCTCGGAGCACCGCTGCCGATGCTCTTTCTCGAGCTGCTGAGCTCGAGAAGAAGTTCGCGAAGCTCGTGGAGAGCGTCGGGATGCGCCCTTCGCGGTCCGCTGCGAAGGGGTCTTCTGATGACGACCACTAGGTGGGCCGTCAGGCTCCGGCGTGCTCGTTTCCAACGAGCTCGCAGGCGTATCATGCTCATGATACGCCTTCAGCCGCCCAACGTAGAACGTTGGGTGCAGTCGCATGCTGGACGGTATGTCCAGCGTGTATGCTGTGCCTTGGCGGTGCAAGACACGGAAGGGGCCGATGAAGCGTGGAGCGAGCTTGCTCGCTCCAAAGTCCGAGACTGCATGTCTAGGCAGGTTTTGCGTAGACAGTAAAACTAATGAATTCCTTTTGAACTCACTAATGTTGTTCCTTGACTTCTTGTCCGCGTTCATCTTCTGTCGATCGACAGAAGATGCAATAGCATCACGGACAAACCGCATGACGGCTTGTCTGCTTTGGACGAAGTCCCTTGCATCGACATTGGTCGTCTCGACCAATGTGACATCGCTTGACCTCGTGCCATGCACGAGGTGTCTTTCGTCTTGAACGTCCGCAGGTGCTGCGGACGTGGCCTTGTTCGTCATCGAAGTGACGTCGCCCGGCGACGTCACAGCCTTCGTCACTTGGGATCTCCCGGTGTCCGTCTCTGAGACGGACACGTCATCGTCCGTCACGTCTGCTCTTGAGGCAGACGTGGGACGATCCTTGGCTTGTCGCTTCGCTCCCAGAGCGAGGCGGTCTTGGTCTTGCCTTGGCGCGTCCGTGCCCGGCACGGAGGCGGTGTCATCTGCGACGCCCGCACCCGGTGCGGACGTGATGTTCTCCATTCGCTGACGCGCTGCGTCAGCTCGCGTCACAGCGGCCAACGAATCCTCGTTGGCTGCAGCTTTTGCTGCGGCATTTTCATGTGAGTGCGCTTCACTCGCATTTCCTCCCCCACTCAAGGGAGCTGTCACCCCGCCGAGGGTGGCAGGGACACGTGGATGCCGCATGGCATTCACGAAGAACGGTGTATGCCCCGTAGAGGCATGCACCGAGTTGTTGATGGCGAACTCCGCCATCGGCAAACAGTCGCTCCACTCGGTGAACGAGTGGGCGTAAGTCTTGAGGATGTCACCGAGCACGCGGTTCACGCGCTCGGTCTGACCATCGGTCTGAGGATGATCGGCTGTCGACATCGACAGTCGCGTGCCAAGGAGGGCGAAGACCTCCTTCCAGAAAGCGGCCGTGAACCGAGGGTCACGGTCCGATACGATCTCGCGGTGCATCCCGTGAGATCGGAAGATAAGATCAACAAACAGACGAGCCGTCTGTTTGGATGTGACCTGTGCTGGCACCGCAGCAAGATGCACCATCTTGCTGAAGCGGTCGACAAAGACCGCTATGCCAGTCCGACGCTTGGCGTCGGGCGGCAACCCGAAGATGAAGTCCATACTAATGGACTCCCAACACTCTGCCGGGATTGGCAGAGATTGCAGCGGTGCTTGTGAAGCCAATGTCGGCTTCACACGTTGGCACGCTTCGCAAGCACGAACGTACTTGCGCACCCACTTGTACTGGCGCGGCCAGTAGAAGTCACGCGAGAGAAGCAGGTACGTCTTCTCTCGGCCCGGATGCCCCGCCCATGGGGCATCGTGATACTCGTAGATGACCCGCAACCGCAGGTCATAGTCGTTTGGGACGACGATGCGTGCAGCATCGTCGTCAGCTGTGCTATAAAGCAGCAGCCCATCGTGTGCGCTGTATCGGTGCACATTCGAACGCAGATGTGGAGGCAGCGCTCGACGCCCGGCGTCGGTCGGCTCCTTCACATAATCCAGCAGGCGCTTGACGTCGTCGTCAAGCGCATACGCCTTACGCACGTCATCGAGCAGCGATGACGTGGGCACACTGCTTCGCTCAACGCCAATGGCGTTGACATCAACTACCTTGTAGTTGTAATCCGGTCGACGCGAGAGCGCGTCGGCCACCACGTTGAGTCTTCCAGGTTTGTACTCAACCTGGAAGTTGTATTCCGCGAAGAATGACAGCCACCGTGCCATTCTTTGAGAGAGGTGCGGCGACTTCACAGCCGTCCGCAACGATGCGTGGTCCGTATAGACCACGAACGGTTTATCTCCGAGGAGATAGACACGGAACTTCGCCAGTGCGTACTTCATGGCAAGGAGCTCCTTGTCATGCACTGGATAGTTGCGCTCAGCTTGCTTAAGCTGACGCGAGTGATAGCAGATTACACGATCACGACCGTCGTGATCGTGCTGCATCAGCGCGCATCCGATAGCATAATCGGATGCATCGCACACCACGTGGAACGGGCGGTCTTGGTCAGCGATGGCCAAGACCGGCGCCTCAGTCAAGCCCTGCTTGACTGAATCGAAAGCCTGCTGACACTCAGCAGACCACTGCCACTCCGTGTCCTTCTTCAGGAGACGTGACAGTGGGCGAATGCGCCCAGCGTAATCGTGCACGTACTTGCACAAGTACGTGGCCAGCCCAAGGAACTGCCTCAGTTCCTTGGCGTTCGAGGGCGCAGGCCACTCGTTGACGACCCTGACCTTCTCAGGATCGGGGCGGACTCCGTCTTTGCCGACAAGACATCCGAGAACCGGAATCTCGGATGCACCAAATATGCACTTCTTCAAGTTTGCATATAGCTTGTGCTCACGCATCAGCGCGAGCAGACGACGGAGATGCTCCCTGTGCATCTCTGTGGCGGTCTTCCCGCCCACAGCCTGGCTGTGGGCGAACACGTCGTCGAAGTACGTCGGCGCGAAGTCGCGAATCGATCGCAACAGGTGTGTGACGCACCTGTTGAACGTCGCAGGGGCGTTCTTCAGCCCCTGTGGCATCACCATCCACTCCCAAAGCATGCCGCTTGGCGTGCTTACAGCTGTGAAGGGGATGTCCTCCTCACGCATTAAGATTTGGTAGAAACCATCTCTTAAGTCAAGAGCACTGAACACGGTGCTCTTGCTCATCGAATCGATGATCACATCTTTTCGCGGTATCGGCGTCTGCGCCGGTATCGTTGCCTCGTTCAACTTGTTGAACGCGTGGACAATGCGCCATCCGCCCTGCGCCTTCTTGACGCAGAACGTCGGAGCACTGTGCGGGGACTTGCTTTCCCGCACTTGCCCCGCGCGCCGACGAGCTTCGAAGAACTCGTCGATGGCTTGGACCTGCTCACGCGGCAGTGGCCACTGTCGTGTGACGCAGTACTTCGTCCCCGGCACGAGATCAATCTCGTGCTGAATGCCCTTGTCCCGCGGAAGCTCCGCGGGAACCTCATCAGGGAATACGTCCGCGTATTCCCTGAGCACATCGTAATAGGGACTCGCCTTGAGCGAGTCCCAGCTTTGCTCGGCAAAGCGGTCCTTCTTGGTCTTGGCGCTGAGGGCAGTGTCGCCCTCAGGATGCTTGACGAGGACCTGCCGCAGGTCCTCGAGCTCCACTGTGATCTCGGTATCCTCACGCGCGGTGAGGATGCATACTTGCTCTACGCGCCCGGCGCGTAGATCCCGTGCAAAGCCCTTCCAGCTCTGCACTTCCAGCGCTGTCAACTCCGAGGCAGTGCTCGGAGGACCCTCAAGTGTCAGGAGCTGACACTTGACGCCCGAGAGTGTTTGCGTTAACGCATTCACTCTCTCGTACGTGACGTCACCCTTTGCGGGTGACGCAACCACGTCAGCTACACCCTTAGGCGTATCGCGCTCTTGCGACGGGGAGGCGATCTCTTCCCGTCGGGGCCCGGCCCGATTCAAAAGTGAGGAGTCAGCTTCACTCCTCACATCGCGACCCTTGCCGCGATGATGGGTGCCAGGCCCGGCCTGGTTTCGACCCATATCTTTTTCTTCGACGGGCCCGGCCCGTCGAGATGCCTTGATCCTTGACTCCTCAAACCCGGTTTGAGGAGGCGTCTTCTCTTGGTGCTTCGCCTCGGGCCCGGCCCGAGACGGGTTCTTCTGTATTCTTGCCTTTCCGGACCCCGTCCGGAAAGGGTTCTTCTTGATATTGGCTCTCGCAGGCCCGGCCTGCGAGGCGTTTCTTCCAAACCCGGTTTGGGAGAGGGTGCGCTCCCGGAGTGCACCCACCTTTCGTCGATTTGCCTGTGCCCCGGGCACAGGCGAGGAAGCGTCCCGGTCGTCTTCCGTCCTCGTCTTGAGCGCGTCGGCCTTTACGGTCGACGCGCAGTCTTGGCTTGGCTGAGCGAGGGTGACCTCGCTCACGTCGCGTTTACTGCGCGACGCACTCGCAGCGCTGTCAGGGCCATCGCTCTCTGTCGCGCTATCTGCCGAATCGAGGACGCATGCGTCCTCGAAGCCGTAAGAGACTATAGACTGGGACTTCCAGTCTATCACTGGGGCATGGCGTTTGAGCCACGGCATGCCCAGTATCATGTCGAACTTATCGTCTAGATCCAGGACGATAAAGTCCTCAGTGAAGGCCCGGCCTTCACAGCCAAAGCGAACTGATACAGTTCGCTTGCGCGTTTTCACGGTTGCTCCTGTCGCCAGGCGCACCACCAACTCACTTCGAGGAGTCGTCTTCTCCTCGGCGTTCATAGCCCTCAGGCTTTGCAGTCGAACAAAGTTGTTCGATGCACCCGAATCGACTAGCGCGTGCATGGTTCTCCCATGCACCGCGACTTCCAGGATGATCAGCCCTGCTTGATCATCCTGACGCTTGCTGTGGTGTCCGGCACCACAAGGGGCTGTAGCCGTCACATGCCCGACATCGGCATGTGTGACTACACCAGTAGGGCGCCCCGCCCCTACTGGCTTCCAGCGTTTTTTGGTCGTCCGCGCCAACGATCCCCGTTGGCGCGATACGACGTGCCACGTGTGGCACGATACGACGTATCGCGAGCAGCAGGCCCCGGGCCTGCTACACACTCACGTGCGAAGTGGCCGGTGTTTCCACACCGGAAACACCGTCCCGCGCCTCTGCGCGGCTCCGTCTGCTGCCTGCCAGCAGACGCACTGGATAGGTCCATGGGCTCTGGACCGCCCATGGGTCTTGCACGCGGACGTGGCGCCCCTGGCGTGTCCGCGTGGAGCTTAGCCTGGTGCAGGCTAAACTCTTCCTGCGACGCAAGCCGAATGGCTTGCTCGAGAGTACTCGGGTACTCTCGGAAGAGATAGGTCTTCACAGGCCCATCCTTCAGTCCCTTCATGAAGGTGACTACTTGTGTCGCCTCGTCAATCGGATGATTGACGATACTCGACACCAAGTACCTCGCGTGTTGGGCGTAAGCCAACACGTCGCGCTTGCCTTGACGCAGGTCGAGGAACTCCGCCCTCGACCTGAACTCGGATTCAGGCGGCTCAAACGCTAGCTTGAGCTCGCGCTTGAAGTCTTCGTACGTGCTCCAGCACGTACTGTCCGTAAGACGTCTTCCGTACGCCCAGTGTCTGGCTCGTCCAGTCAGACACGACATGGCGTACGCAACTTGGAGCGACGGATCCCGGATCCGTCGAGCAGCAATTGCTGTCTCCAGTTCTACGAGCCATCGTAGAAGAGGCTCGTTCTGGCCACCCGAGAACGGAGTCACTGACACCTTCAGTGACTCAACGCGAGAAGGGGCTGACGCCTCCTTCTGTTGGCGTTCCTTGTCCATGTAGTCGACCACGACTACATGGTGCTCGCTTGGTGGCAGCGACCGTAGCATCGCTGCCACGGTGGACTCACCTACGACTCGCGAGAGTCGTAGCAGTGCCTCCCACTGCTGATCGCTCAGGTGGGGGCAGTCCTCCCTCGTGATGCAGGGAGGACCCGCGCTTGGAGCTCCGTCAGGCAGGGCACCGCCTGACGAAGGGTTTTCGTCTCCATAGCCAAATGCATCCATTTGACTAACTCTGTAGGCGTTGGACGGACTACAAAGTGCTACCAGGTGAAACAGGGCGAGACGCGCTCTGTTTCTTTAGCATACACTAGTATGCGCTTTTGAGGAAGCGTAAGTCACGTAGGCTTTGTATGCAAGTAGAAATACACGTCCCCGTGTATTTCTAAGCAAAAAGACCGAAACTTTAACTTGAAAATAGAAAACTGAATTGAATGGAAGCCCGCCGCGTGGCGGGCCCTTAGCAAACCTATCTAAATGACTTATGTATCTACGAAGGTGAATCCATGGTTGGCTCTCACGCTCCGGCCCTTATGTATGCGTTTGATTGGTGGAAATGTGCCCCTTTCCACCAATAGCAGTGCGCTTAGCGCCCGCCAATGTTTGTGCCATTGGCGGCTCGAAATGATTGTTGACTGTGTATGTGACGCGCACACACAGAAGGCTTGCCGTATACTTGTCCGTGTATAGTTCAGCTATACACGTATATCTGGTGTACCCAATTACACCAGCCTGTGTAACCCTGTTACAGGTACACCGCAGCTGGTCGAGGCGCCTTCTTGACAACACGCACGCTGCGACCGCTGCCGGTCGTAGTTGTCTTGGATTCGCGAGGGACACTCGGCAATCCAATGTCCTTGTTTGCCGCAGTTGTGGCACGCACCAGCCTTCTTCACCGGTCGTCCCTTGCGCTTATTGTCTCTCGTCATGAACGCTTGACCGTGCGCGGTGCCGTCCGCACCGCCACCTTGCTCCTTGCGCTTCATGTCCTCGTGCAGCAGCCGAGACGTCACGAGTTCCCACGACAGCGAGTCGGCTCTCGACTCCAACGCCGTGATGAGGAACTGGTACGACTCGCTGAGACTGCCCAGAAGCGTGATGACCAAGTCGTCCTCGCTGACCGGAGCGCCCACCGCGTCGAGCTGCTCCGCCAGCGTCTTGAGCTTGTTGATGTGCTCCAGCACATCATCACCTTCGTCCATCATGGTCGTGAAGAAACGTCGACGAAGGAAGAGCTTGTTGGCCAAACTCTTCTTCTCGAAGTGTCCTTCCAGTCTTGACCATGCATCGTGAGCATCCTTGGCCGAACGCACCAGCGGCAACTGCGAGTCCTCCATCGCGAGACAGACGATCGCCAACGCCTTGCGCGACTTCTTCTTGAAGAGCGCTTGATCCGCTGCGGCGTGGCAGTGCTCCAGCTTGATCTCCCCACTCGTCACCTCCCACAGTTCGCGCTCTTCCAGCACCATCTGCATCTTGAACTTCCACGTGTGGAAGTTGGTTCCGTCGAACTTGTTGATGCGGGCGGTGGCGGTCGGCGTGGCGTCCATGGCGAAGGCGTAGTCGGGGTCTTGGGCAGGGAAGACGGGGCTTGGGCTCATAACCAAAAGGAAGGTCGTTTGAGCACTAGATGTCAGAATGCAAAGTGATTGATTTAGGGCCTTAGTTCACAAGCTACTTGCTGCCTCGAAGCCTACTGGATATCCCTGCTGGATACACTCCACTGGATTCCTAACTGGATAGAAGGTCCTTCAGCCAATCAGCGAGTGCCACGTCGATGCCCATCCTGTACCCACAATCTTGTACCCACGCGTCCCATCATCAGTGTCCCATCATCAGCGTCCCGTAATCCTCGTCCCATCATCACACGAATGATGGCGGCACCACTGAGTGAAGGTCGCACCGGTACCTTACTGGTACACCGCAGCTGGTCGAGGCGCCTTCTTGACAACACGCACGCTGCGACCGCTGCCGGTCGTAGTTGTCTTGGATTCGCGAGGGACACTCGGCAATCCAATGTCCTTGTTTGCCGCAGTTGTGGCACGCACCGGCCTTCTTCACCGGTCGTCCCTTGCGCTTATTGTCTCTCGTCATGAACGCTTGACCGTGCGCGGTGCCGTCCGCACCGCCACCTTGCTCCTTGCGCTTCATGTCCTCGTGCAGCAGCCGAGACGTCACGAGTTCCCACGACAGCGAGTCGGCTCTCGACTCCAACGCCGTGATGAGGAACTGGTACGACTCGCTGAGACTGCCCAGAAGCGTGATGACCAAGTCGTCCTCGCTGACCGGAGCGCCCACCGCGTCGAGCTGCTCCGCCAGCGTCTTGAGCTTGTTGATGTGCTCCAGCACATCATCACCTTCGTCCATCATGGTCGTGAAGAAACGTCGACGAAGGAAGAGCTTGTTGGCCAAACTCTTCTTCTCGAAGTGTCCTTCCAGTCTTGACCATGCATCGTGAGCATCCTTGGCCGAACGCACCAGCGGCAACTGCGAGTCCTCCATCGCGAGACAGACGATCGCCAACGCCTTGCGCGACTTCTTCTTGAAGAGCGCTTGATCCGCTGCGGCGTGGCAGTGCTCCAGCTTGATCTCCCCACTCGTCACCTCCCACAGTTCGCGCTCTTCCAGCACCATCTGCATCTTGAACTTCCACGTGTGGAAGTTGGTTCCGTCGAACTTGTTGATGCGGGCGGTGGCGGTCGGCGTGGCGTCCATGGCGAAGGCGTAGTCGGGGTCTTGGGCAGGGAAGACGGGGCTTGGGCTCATAACCAAAAGGAAGGTCGTTTGAGCACTAGATGTCAGAATGCAAAGTGATTGATTTAGGGCCTTAGTTCACAAGCTACTTGCTGCCTCGAAGCCTACTGGATATCCCTGCTGGATACACTCCACTGGATTCCTAACTGGATAGAAGGTCCTTCAGCCAATCAGCGAGTGCCACGTCGATGCCCATCCTGTACCCACAATCTTGTACCCACGCGTCCCATCATCAGTGTCCCATCATCAGCGTCCCGTAATCCTCGTCCCATCATCACACGAATGATGGCGGCACCACTGAGTGAAGGTCGCACCGGTACCTTACTGGTACACCGCAGCTGGTCGAGGCGCCTTCTTGACAACACGCACGCTGCGACCGCTGCCGGTCGTAGTTGTCTTGGATTCGCGAGGGACACTCGGCAATCCAATGTCCTTGTTTGCCGCAGTTGTGGCACGCACCGGCCTTCTTCACCGGTCGTCCCTTGCGCTTATTGTCTCTCGTCATGAACGCTTGACCGTGCGCGGTGCCGTCCGCACCGCCACCTTGCTCCTTGCGCTTCATGTCCTCGTGCAGCAGCCGAGACGTCACGAGTTCCCACGTCAGCGAGTCGACCCTCGACTCCAACGCCGTGATGAGGAACTGGTACGACTCGCTGAGACTGCCCAGAAGCGTGATGACCAAGTCGTCCTCGCTGACCGGAGCGCCCACCGCGTCGAGCTGCTCCGCCAGCGTCTTGAGCTTGTTGATGTGCTCCAGCACATCATCACCTTCGTCCATCATGGTCGTGAAGAAACGTCGACGAAGGAAGAGCTTGTTGGCCAAACTCTTCTTCTCGAAGTGTCCTTCCAGCCTTGACCATGCATCGTGGGCATCCTTGGCCGACCGGACCAGCGGCAACTGCGAATCCTCCATCGCGAGACAGACGATCGCCAGCGCCTTGCGAGACTTCCTCTTGAAGGCCGTCTGGTCCGCCGTGGTCGCGCAGTGCTCCAGCTTGATCTCTCCACTTGTCACTTCCCACAGATCGCGCTCCTCGAGCACTGATAAAGGTCACGGATCTTGGACGAAGAGAAGGGAGGGGGAGAGTCACCACTCGGAGCTTGACCGGAGCGAGGACACTTGACCACTTGAGGGGAAGAAGGGAGATTCGAAAGGTGATTGATTTATCGGAGCTTACTTTGTCTGCACTGCCTAGCTATCCTCATAGACACGCAGCACTGCATCCAATCATTTGGTGCATCCAATCACCATCACTCTGCACTCGTCCAATCATCCTACTCGTCTAATCATCGGTAGCGTAATCAACGTACCGTAAACATCGTGTGATCGGATTGGACAGGTTCACCGTAACCTGGTACAGGCATAACCGGTTACCCTCAATACGCCCCCTCAATGCGAACACGCGTGGATTCCGAGAGCCGCCGTGAGGTCCTTGTGGCGTGGTCCCGGGAGAGTCTTGGTCATGATGTCCGCCAGCATCATCGAAGTCTCGCAGTACTCGAGCTTCACTTCACCACGCTTGACCTCATCTCGGATGTGATGGTACTTGATGTCGATGTGCTTGGCGCGGCCATGGTTCACAGGGTTCTTGGTCATCTTGATGCACGACTGGTTGTCTTCGAGAATCTTGAGCTCTGGTCCCGCTTCGCTCGCTGCCGCCATAATCTCGCACAACAGGCGGTGCACCCACTTGCCTTCTTGAATGGCCAGGCTGAGTGCAATGTACTCCGCCTCGCTCGTAGACAGCGACACACTTGACTGCTTCTTGCTTCCCCAGCTCACCGGCGCGCCCATCAGCATGAACGCGTATCCCGAAGTCGACTTGCGATCGGAGTGGTCACCAGCCCAGTCTGCGTCGGAGTACCCGCGGAAGTCGATCTTGTCACCCGGCTGGAAGCAGATCCCATGTGACTTGGTTCCCTGCAGATAGCGCAGGATGCGCTTCACCGCAGTCCAGTGCTCGACTTGCGGGTTCTCCATGAAGCGCGACACATAGCCCACGGCGAAAGCAATGTCCGGTCGGGTCGCGGTCATCAAGTGCATGAGCGCACCCACAGCTTCGCGGAACGGGGCGTTCACCTTGGTCGGCGCGTCGCTTGGAACCAGTCGAGAGCTCAAATCCGCCGGACTCACCACAGCCTTGCACTCCTCCATGCCGAAACGCTTGAGAATGTCGTCCACGTAGCGTCGCTGGCACATCGTCACGCTGCCGTCAGCGTTGTCCACCAACTCGATGCCCAGCACAAATGCGCACTTGCCGCTGTCAGTCATCTCGAACCGCGTCTTGAGGTCGCTCTTGGTGCGCGCGATCAGATCGGCCGAACTCCCGGTCACCAACACATCGTCCACGTACACCAGCAACAGCACGCAGTGACCGTCCACAATCTTCATGTAGAGACACGGGTCGTAGGCCGAGACTTGGAAGCCGATGGAGCACACGTACTCGTCGAAGGTCTCGTTCCACACGCGCGAAGCTTGCTTGAGACCGTAGATCGCCTTCACCAGCTCCAGGCAGTCGAAATCACCGTCCAGCTCGACCCCTTCTGGCACTGCGCAGTACACCACTTCTTTCATCACGCCGTACAGGAATGCCGTCACCACGTCCAGTTGGTCCAGCGGCCAGTCGAAGTACTTGGCCAACGCGATCACCATGCGCAACGTCACGTACTTGACCACGGGCGAGAACGTCTCGGTGTAGTCGATGCCGTACTTCTGCTTGAATCCCTTGGCCACGAGACGCGCCTTGTACTTCTCGATGGATCCGTCTGCTTTGCGCTTGATCTTGAACACCCACTTGGTCCCGATGGCGCGTTGTCCGTTCGGCAACTTGGCAGCTCGAAACACCCCACGAAGTCGCATCGACTTGAGCTCTGCGCGGACGGCCTTGCGCCAATGCACTTGGTCGGGTCCGTTCACCGCATCTTGGAATGTCGTCGGCTCAGACAAATCGCCGGCTTCCACTGCGTTGGCGCTTGCTCGCCAAAATGCGGGAGGAGTCGAGTCGTCATCTTCGTCGTCATGAGCATCCTTCTCCTCTTCTTCAGCCAGATCAGGCTCCATTCGCACACTTGATCGTCGTTTCGCCCGACGCCCAAACGAGTTGTCAGGAGCACTTGCTTCTTCCAAGCCAGCTCCATGGCGAACAGAACGTGAGCTCGCTGACATATCACCGGCATCACTTGAGCGGGCCTTGCGTTTCCCCGCCTGCTTGAACTCCATCGGGCCCGCACTGTCAGCATCGTTGATCTCGAGAGAGTCGAAGTCCAGGCTAGCATCTTCGTCGTCATCGCTTGAACTTCCCGCCGAGACACCACCAAAACTCGATTCGTCGAAGGTGACATCGCGAGAAATCACCACCTTCCCCGCCTCGATGTCATAAACTCGATACGCCTTCGACACTTCCTCGTAGCCCATGAACAGACCAGCGCGAGCCTTGGGATCCCACTTGAGTCGTTTCTCCCTCGGAGTTAGCACGTACGCCCGACACCCAAACACACGCATGTGCTTCACGCTTGGCTTGGACTTGTACACGATCTCGAACGGAGTCTTGTTTTCGATCTTGGGCGACGGCAGCCGGTTCTTGACGTAGATGGCAGTCATCGCCGCTTCGCCCCAGAAACACTTGTCCAACTTGGCATGGTGCAGCATGCTGCGGCCAATCGTGACGATGGTTCGGTTGGCGCGTTCTGCCGTGGCGTTGGTCTGGTGCGCGTACCGAACCGTGGGCTGCTGCTCGATGCCTTGGTCCTCGTAAAAGGCCTTGAGCGAATTGGTCGCAAACTCGCGGGCTCCGTCGTGACGCACGAACTTGACCTGCTTGCCGAACTGCGTCTGCACCTTGGTGATGTAGCTCTTGAGGCACTCTTCGCTCTCCGACTTGGCGCGTAGACAGAAACCCTTCATGCATCCGCTGGCTTCGTCCGTGATGAGTAGCAGATACTTGCTGCCACCCAACGATTCTTCCTCCATGGGACCGCAGATGTCGAAGTGGAGCAGCTCGAACGTGTCGTAACGGCGCTTGTCGCGGTTAGTCGGGAACGGCTTTTGGACCATTTTCCCTTGCTGGCACCCGCGACACACACTTGGCCCACTCGACTTCAAGGGTACCTTGGCGTCCTTGATCATGCCGTTGTTGACCATCTTGCGCAGCACGTCGATCGGAGCATGACCCATCCGCGCATGAAGATCCACGTTACGCGCCGACGTCGTCGCATTCGCAGAACGCAGTGGAGTGCGCAGCCAGTAGAGTCCGTCCACGAGGTCAGCCGTCGCCACCACTTGCTTCGAGCTCTTGCGCGCAACATGCATGCTCGCACCGTCGAACACCACTTGAAACTTGCCACTCTTGTTGATCTGCGGCACCGACAGCAGATTCTTGTTCATGTTCGGCACGTACAGCGCGTCCTTGATCTCGATGTCGCGCTCGTCGCCGTTGGGCAGAACCACTCGTTCGATGATGGTCCCCACACCCTTGATGGCAGCTTTGTTGCCGTCAGCCACCGACAGTTCGCCCTCGTCTTGCTCATTCAGCGTGGCGAACTTGGCCTTGTTGTTGCAGATGTGGTGCGTTGCGCCGCTGTCGACCGCCCACATCCCGGACATACCCTTGCCCGTCGAAAGTCCGCACTCCAGGGATACCGCAAACGCGACTCGGTCGTAGTCGTAGTCGTAGTCGTCGTTCCGCCACTGGACATTGTTGGCCCCGCGTCCACGGCCATTGCCGCCGCGTCGACCACCTCGGTTCTCGTCCTTCTGCTTGGTCCAGCACTTGTCGATGACGTGCCCCAATTTTCCGCAGTAACTGCACTGGCGAGACTCTCTCTCGGCACTGAACGCCTTCGCCGCGTCTTCAGTCTTCACCGAGTCGGTCTTCTTCTCGCCTTGCCGCTTGATATGCTCGTTCGTGAGCACCTTCACGACGTCTTGCGTCTTCAGCTCCGCGCTGCTCATCTCCAAGTTCAGCACGACGTTCTCGTAGCTCTTGGGGAGACTGCGTAGCAAGCAGATCGCCACGTCCTCGTCCCCCATCTTGGCGCCGATGCTGCTGAGCTTGGCACTGATGTTGAGGACCTCGTTGCAATGATGCAACACGTTGCCGCCTTCCGCCATCTCCATGCTGAAGAGCTGTCGCTTCAGGTAGATGCGACCAGCCTTCTGCGACCCACCGTACAGCGTCTTCAGGCGCGTCCACGCCACCCACGCTTCTTCACAGTTGTCCACCACGTGGTGGTAGTCCGCGTCCATGTGGAGCAGCATCAGGCCGAACGCGATGTTGCTCGACTTGACGTAGTCATCCTTGGCCCTTGGGTCCGCGAAGGTCGGAGTCGTTTCACGGTTCACGACATGCCACACCGACTTGGTCAGGAACACGCCACGCATGTAGCGGTTCCACGTCGCGTAGTTGTCGCCGTTGAACTTGTCGATGGAGACCTTGGTGGAGACGTCTTGGGCAGAGGACATGGTGCTTGGGCTCATAACCTGATAAAGGTCACGGATCTTGGACGAAGAGAAGGGAGGGGGAGAGTCACCACTCGGAGCTTGACCGGAGCGAGGACACTTGACCACTTGAGGGGAAGAAGGGAGATTCGAAAGGTGATTGATTTATCGGAGCTTACTTTGTCTGCACTGCCTAGCTATCCTCATAGACACGCAGCACTGCATCCAATCATTTGGTGCATCCAATCACCATCACTCTGCACTCGTCCAATCATCCTACTCGTCTAATCATCGGTAGCGTAATCAACGTACCGTAAACATCGTGTGATCGGATTGGACAGGTTCACCGTAACCTGGTACAGGCATAACCGGTTACCCTCAATAAGCACCATCTGCATCTTGAACTTCCACGTGTGGAAGTTGGTTCCGTCGAACTTGTTGATGCGGGCGGTCGTGGTCGGCGCGGCGTCCATGGCGAAGGCGTAGTCGGAGTCTTGGGCAGAGAATGCGGGGCTTGGGCTCATAACCAAAAGGAAGGTCGTTTGAGCACTAGATGTCAGAATGCAAAGTGATTGATTTAGGGCCTTAGTTCACAAGCTACTTGCTGCCTCGAAGCCTACTGGATATCCCTGCTGGATACACTCCACTGGATTCCTAACTGGATAGAAGGTCCTTCAGCCAATCAGCGAGTGCCACGTCGATGCCCATCCTGTACCCACAATCTTGTACCCACGCGTCCCATCATCAGCGTCCCATCATCAGCGTCCCGTAATCCTCGTCCCATCATCACACGAATGATGGCGGCACCACTGAGTGAAGGTCGCACCGGTACCTTACTGGTACACCGCAGCTGGTCGAGGCGCCTTCTTGACAACATTTGCCACCAGTCGCGCCTTGAACCGCTCGACCTCTCCGGCTTGGTTTTCCTTCACTCGAAACACCCATCTGCAGCCGATCGCCTTGCGTCCCTTCGGCGGTGGCACCACGTCCCACGTGTCGTTCTTGCGCAGCGACTCATGCTCCGAGTCGCACGCTTCCTTCCACTTGGCTGCGTTGCTGGATTCCATCGCCGACTTGAACGTGGTCGGCATTTCTCCCACTGAATCCACGACGTAGGCCGCCTCGAAGCCTTCTTCTTCTCTTGCGACCGCCGACATTTCCTCGAGAGTCTGGTGCGTCGCGAACCGCTTGGGTCTTGGGATCTCCACCGCTTCCTCCAACGACTGCGTCCGCGGGTGTCGCTTGCTGCCAGGCTCAAAGTCTTCATCCCACGCAGCCTCTTCTTCATTTTCGTCTTCGTCTTCGTCCGGACCGGACGATGCTTCTTGGTCCGTGGCATCTTCATCCCGAAGTTCCACGACCATGTCTTCTTGACCGCACTCGCGTCTCCCACCGTCGAAGACGTCTTCCATGAACTGTGCGTCGCGGCTCACCAGCACGCGACCACTCTTGATCTCTTCGAACCGATATGCTTTCTCGTGCTCCGAGTAGCCCAGAAACCTACAATGCACCGACCGAGCGTCGAACTTGGACCGCTTCTCCTTCGGCACATGCACGAACGCGTGGCAACCGAACACCTTGAGGTTCGCCAAGAGCGGTTTCTTGCCGGTCCAAACTTGGTGCGGCGACTTGTCGTGGCTGATAGCGCGCGTCGGACAGCGATTCCGGAGGAACGTGGCCGTCACCACCGCTTCACCCCAGTAACCCTTCGACAGTCCGGCATGTTCCAACATGCAGCGCGCACACTCCACCAACGTCCGGTTCATCCGCTCGGCCACTCCGTTCAGCTGAGGCGTGTACGGCGGCGTGAACTTCTGCACGATCCCACGCTCGCTGCAGAACTTGGCCATCTCACGCGAAGTGTACTCTCCGCCGTTGTCGCTGCGGAGCGTCTTCACGCGCTTGCCGGTCTGCGTTTCAGCCAACGCAACGAACTCCGCGAACTTGGCAGCCACCTCCGACTTGTTCCGCAGCAAGTACACCACACAAAAGTGCGAGTACTCGTCGATGAACGTGACGAAGTACTTCTTGCCACTGAATGTGGGTGTCTGCATGGGTCCACAGACATCACTGTGGATGACTTCCAACAGCTTCTTGGCACGGTTTGGTGACTTGGCCATGTAGCTCACTCGCGTTTGTTTGCCGAGTGCACACCCATCACACAACTCCCACTGCTTCACCGACGTCATGTCGATGCCGGTGCCGTAGCCCTTCTTGACGATGGCGTCTAGACCGCCATGGCCGATGTGACCGAGTCGAAGGTGCCAGAGGTACGACGTGGTGTCCCCTTTGCGATCCTTCGGACTCGACACATTGGCCTCGTCAGGCATGATCGGAGCCATGCAGAGCTTGAACAGACCCTTGCCCACACGCGCACCGAGCTGCCACTTGATGCTCTTCGTCTCCGCGAAGCACCCGTTGCTCTCGAACGTCACGGGACCAACGTCCTTGGTGAAGCGCCCGACCGAGAATAGGTTGCGCGACAAGTTGGGAATGTGCCACACACCGGTGAGCACACCCTTCTTCATTCCGCGTGGGGTCTTCATGGACATGACAATGTCGCCCGTCCCCACCGCTTGAACCACACCGTCGTCCGCGAGGTGCACGTCCACCGGAGCCATCTTCTTGTAGTTCTTCATGTACTCTTTCGAGTACGTCATGTGCTGCGTCGCACCCGAGTCGACCAACCACACTTCACTCGACTTGGCGACCCCGTCACCAACCGAGAAGAGGTAGTCGCCAGAATCTTCTTCGTCCTGCGCGACGTTCGCACGCTGCGACCGCTGCCGGTCGTAGTTGTCTTGGACTCGCGAGGGACACTCGGCAATCCAATGTCCTTGTTTGCCGCAGTTGTGGCACGCACCGGCCTTCTTCACCGGTCGTCCCTTGCGCTTATTGTCTCTCGTCATGAACGCTTGACCGTGCGCGGTGCCGTCCGCACCGCCACCTTGCTCCTTGCGCTTCATGTCCTCGTGCAGCAGCCGAGACGTCACGAGTTCCCACGACAGCGAGTCGGCTCTCGACTCCAACGCCGTGATGAGGAACTGGTACGACTCGCTGAGACTGCCCAGAAGCGTGATGACCAAGTCGTCCTCGCTGACCGGAGCGCCCACCGCGTCGAGCTGCTCCGCCAGCGTCTTGAGCTTGTTGATGTGCTCCAGCACATCATCACCTTCGTCCATCATGGTCGTGAAGAAACGTCGACGAAGGAAGAGCTTGTTGGCCAAGCTCTTCTTCTCGAAGTGTCCTTCCAGCCTTGACCATGCATCGTGGGCATCCTTGGCCGACCGGACCAGCGGCAACTGCGAATCCTCCATCGCGAGACAGATGATCGCCAGCGCCTTGCGAGACTTCCTCTTGAAGGCCGTCTGGTCCAACGTGGTCGCGCAGTGCTCCAGCTTGATCTCTCCACTTGTCACTTCCCACAGATCGCGCTCCTCGAGCACCATCTGCATCTTGAACTTCCACGTGTGGAAGTTGGTTCCGTCGAACTTGTTGATGCGGGCGGTGGCGGTCGGCGTGGCGTCCATGGCGAAGGCGTAGTCGGAGTCTTGGGCAGAGAATGCGGGGCTTGGGCTCATAACCAAAAGGAAGGTCGTTTGAGCACTAGATGTCAGAATGCAAAGTGATTGATTTAGGGCCTTAGTTCACAAGCTGCTTGCTGCCTCTAAGCCTACTGGATATCCCTGCTGGATACACTCCACTGGATTCCTAACTGGATAGAAGGTCCTTCAGCCAATCAGCGAGTGCCACGTCGATGCCCATCCTGTACCCACAATCTTGTACCCACGCGTCCCATCATCAGTGTCCCATCATCAGCGTCCCGTAATCCTCGTCCCATCATCACACGAATGATGGCGGCACCACTGAGTGAAGGTCGCACTGGTACCTTACTGGTACACCGCAGCTGGTCGAGGCGCCTTCTTGACAACACGCACGCTGCGACCGCTGCCGGTCGTAGTTGTCTTGGATTCGCGAGGGACACTCGGCAATCCAATGTCCTTGTTTGCCGCAGTTGTGGCACGCACCGGCCTTCTTCACCGGTCGTCCCTTGCGCTTATTGTCTCTCGTCATGAACGCTTGACCGTGCGCGGTGCCGTCCGCACCGCCACCTTGCTCCTTGCGCTTCATGTCCTCGTGCAGCAGCCGAGACGTCACGAGTTCCCACGTCAGCGAGTCGACCCTCGACTCCAACGCCGTGATGAGGAACTGGTACGACTCGCTGAGACTGCCCAGAAGCGTGATGACCAAGTCGTCCTCGCTGACCGGAGCGCCCACCGCGTCGAGCTGCTCCGCCAGCGTCTTGAGCTTGTTGATGTGCTCCAGCACATCATCACCTTCGTCCATCATGGTCGTGAAGAAACGTCGACGAAGGAAGAGCTTGTTGGCCAAGCTCTTCTTCTCGAAGTGTCCTTCCAGCCTTGACCATGCATCGTGGGCATCCTTGGCCGACCGGACCAGCGGCAACTGCGAATCCTCCATCGCGAGACAGATGATCGCCAGCGCCTTGCGAGACTTCCTCTTGAAGGCCGTCTGGTCCAACGTGGTCGCGCAGTGCTCCAGCTTGATCTCTCCACTTGTCACTTCCCACAGATCGCGCTCCTCGAGCACCATCTGCATCTTGAACTTCCACGTGTGGAAGTTGGTTCCGTCGAACTTGTTGATGCGGGCGGTGGCGGTCGGCGTGGCGTCCATGGCGAAGGCGTAGTCGGAGTCTTGGGCAGAGAATGCGGGGCTTGGGCTCATAACCAAAAGGAAGGTCGTTTGAGCACTAGATGTCAGAATGCAAAGTGATTGATTTAGGGCCTTAGTTCACAAGCTGCTTGCTGCCTCTAAGCCTACTGGATATCCCTGCTGGATACACTCCACTGGATTCCTAACTGGATAGAAGGTCCTTCAGCCAATCAGCGAGTGCCACGTCGATGCCCATCCTGTACCCACAATCTTGTACCCACGCGTCCCATCATCAGTGTCCCATCATCAGCGTCCCGTAATCCTCGTCCCATCATCACACGAATGATGGCGGCACCACTGAGTGAAGGTCGCACTGGTACCTTACTGGTACACCGCAGCTGGTCGAGGCGCCTTCTTGACAACACGCACGCTGCGACCGCTGCCGGTCGTAGTTGTCTTGGATTCGCGAGGGACACTCGGCAATCCAATGTCCTTGTTTGCCGCAGTTGTGGCACGCACCGGCCTTCTTCACCGGTCGTCCCTTGCGCTTATTGTCTCTCGTCATGAACGCTTGACCGTGCGCGGTGCCGTCCGCACCGCCACCTTGCTCCTTGCGCTTCATGTCCTCGTGCAGCAGCCGAGACGTCACGAGTTCCCACGTCAGCGAGTCGACCCTCGACTCCAACGCCGTGATGAGGAACTGGTACGACTCGCTGAGACTGCCCAGAAGCGTGATGACCAAGTCGTCCTCGCTGACCGGAGCGCCCACCGCGTCGAGCTGCTCCGCCAGCGTCTTGAGCTTGTTGATGTGCTCCAGCACATCATCACCTTCGTCCATCATGGTCGTGAAGAAACGTCGACGAAGGAAGAGCTTGTTGGCCAAGCTCTTCTTCTCGAAGTGTCCTTCCAGCCTTGACCATGCATCGTGGGCATCCTTGGCCGACCGGACCAGCGGCAACTGCGAATCCTCCATCGCGAGACAGATGATCGCCAGCGCCTTGCGAGACTTCCTCTTGAAGGCCGTCTGGTCCAACGTGGTCGCGCAGTGCTCCAGCTTGATCTCTCCACTTGTCACTTCCCACAGATCGCGCTCCTCGAGCACCATCTGCATCTTGAACTTCCACGTGTGGAAGTTGGTTCCGTCGAACTTGTTGATGCGGGCGGTGGCGGTCGGCGTGGCGTCCATGGCGAAGGCGTAGTCGGAGTCTTGGGCAGAGAATGCGGGGCTTGGGCTCATAACCAAAAGGAAGGTCGTTTGAGCACTAGATGTCAGAATGCAAAGTGATTGATTTAGGGCCTTAGTTCACAAGCTGCTTGCTGCCTCGAAGCCTACTGGATATCCCTGCTGGATACACTCCACTGGATTCCTAACTGGATAGAAGGTCCTTCAGCCAATCAGCGAGTGCCACGTCGATGCCCATCCTGTACCCACAATCTTGTACCCACGCGTCCCATCATCAGCGTCCCGTAATCCTCGTCCCATCATCACACGAATGATGGCGGCACCACTGAGTGAAGGTCGCACCGGTACCTTACTGGTACACCGCAGCTGGTCGAGGCGCCTTCTTGACAACACGCACGCTGCGACCGCTGCCGGTCGTAGTTGTCTTGGATTCGCGAGGGACACTCGGCAATCCAATGTCCTTGTTTGCCGCAGTTGTGGCACGCACCGGCCTTCTTCACCGGTCGTCCCTTGCGCTTATTGTCTCTCGTCATGAACGCTTGACCGTGCGCGGTGCCGTCCGCACCGCCACCTTGCTCCTTGCGCTTCATGTCCTCGTGCAGCAGCCGAGACGTCACGAGTTCCCACGTCAGCGAGTCGACCCTCGACTCCAACGCCGTGATGAGGAACTGGTACGACTCGCTGAGACTGCCCAGAAGCGTGATGACCAAGTCGTCCTCGCTGACCGGAGCGCCCACCGCGTCGAGCTGCTCCGCCAGCGTCTTGAGCTTGTTGATGTGCTCCAGCACATCATCACCTTCGTCCATCATGGTCGTGAAGAAACGTCGACGAAGGAAGAGCTTGTTGGCCAAGCTCTTCTTCTCGAAGTGTCCTTCCAGCCTTGACCATGCATCGTGGGCATCCTTGGCCGACCGGACCAGCGGCAACTGCGAATCCTCCATCGCGAGACAGATGATCGCCAGCGCCTTGCGAGACTTCCTCTTGAAGGCCGTCTGGTCCAACGTGGTCGCGCAGTGCTCCAGCTTGATCTCTCCACTTGTCACTTCCCACAGATCGCGCTCCTCGAGCACCATCTGCATCTTGAACTTCCACGTGTGGAAGTTGGTTCCGTCGAACTTGTTGATGCGGGCGGTGGCGGTCGGCGTGGCGTCCATGGCGAAGGCGTAGTCGGAGTCTTGGGCAGAGAATGCGGGGCTTGGGCTCATAACCAAAAGGAAGGTCGTTTGAGCACTAGATGTCAGAATGCAAAGTGATTGATTTAGGGCCTTAGTTCACAAGCTGCTTGCTGCCTCTAAGCCTACTGGATATCCCTGCTGGATACACTCCACTGGATTCCTAACTGGATAGAAGGTCCTTCAGCCAATCAGCGAGTGCCACGTCGATGCCCATCCTGTACCCACAATCTTGTACCCACGCGTCCCATCATCAGTGTCCCATCATCAGCGTCCCGTAATCCTCGTCCCATCATCACACGAATGATGGCGGCACCACTGAGTGAAGGTCGCACTGGTACCTTACTGGTACACCGCAGCTGGTCGAGGCGCCTTCTTGACAACACGCACGCTGCGACCGCTGCCGGTCGTAGTTGTCTTGGATTCGCGAGGGACACTCGGCAATCCAATGTCCTTGTTTGCCGCAGTTGTGGCACGCACCGGCCTTCTTCACCGGTCGTCCCTTGCGCTTATTGTCTCTCGTCATGAACGCTTGACCGTGCGCGGTGCCGTCCGCACCGCCACCTTGCTCCTTGCGCTTCATGTCCTCGTGCAGCAGCCGAGACGTCACGAGTTCCCACGTCAGCGAGTCGACCCTCGACTCCAACGCCGTGATGAGGAACTGGTACGACTCGCTGAGACTGCCCAGAAGCGTGATGACCAAGTCGTCCTCGCTGACCGGAGCGCCCACCGCGTCGAGCTGCTCCGCCAGCGTCTTGAGCTTGTTGATGTGCTCCAGCACATCATCACCTTCGTCCATCATGGTCGTGAAGAAACGTCGACGAAGGAAGAGCTTGTTGGCCAAGCTCTTCTTCTCGAAGTGTCCTTCCAGCCTTGACCATGCATCGTGGGCATCCTTGGCCGACCGGACCAGCGGCAACTGCGAATCCTCCATCGCGAGACAGATGATCGCCAGCGCCTTGCGAGACTTCCTCTTGAAGGCCGTCTGGTCCAACGTGGTCGCGCAGTGCTCCAGCTTGATCTCTCCACTTGTCACTTCCCACAGATCGCGCTCCTCGAGCACCATCTGCATCTTGAACTTCCACGTGTGGAAGTTGGTTCCGTCGAACTTGTTGATGCGGGCGGTGGCGGTCGGCGTGGCGTCCATGGCGAAGGCGTAGTCGGAGTCTTGGGCAGAGAATGCGGGGCTTGGGCTCATAACCAAAAGGAAGGTCGTTTGAGCACTAGATGTCAGAATGCAAAGTGATTGATTTAGGGCCTTAGTTCACAAGCTGCTTGCTGCCTCTAAGCCTACTGGATATCCCTGCTGGATACACTCCACTGGATTCCTAACTGGATAGAAGGTCCTTCAGCCAATCAGCGAGTGCCACGTCGATGCCCATCCTGTACCCACAATCTTGTACCCACGCGTCCCATCATCAGTGTCCCATCATCAGCGTCCCGTAATCCTCGTCCCATCATCACACGAATGATGGCGGCACCACTGAGTGAAGGTCGCACTGGTACCTTACTGGTACACCGCAGCTGGTCGAGGCGCCTTCTTGACAACACGCACGCTGCGACCGCTGCCGGTCGTAGTTGTCTTGGATTCGCGAGGGACACTCGGCAATCCAATGTCCTTGTTTGCCGCAGTTGTGGCACGCACCGGCCTTCTTCACCGGTCGTCCCTTGCGCTTATTGTCTCTCGTCATGAACGCTTGACCGTGCGCGGTGCCGTCCGCACCGCCACCTTGCTCCTTGCGCTTCATGTCCTCGTGCAGCAGCCGAGACGTCACGAGTTCCCACGTCAGCGAGTCGACCCTCGACTCCAACGCCGTGATGAGGAACTGGTACGACTCGCTGAGACTGCCCAGAAGCGTGATGACCAAGTCGTCCTCGCTGACCGGAGCGCCCACCGCGTCGAGCTGCTCCGCCAGCGTCTTGAGCTTGTTGATGTGCTCCAGCACATCATCACCTTCGTCCATCATGGTCGTGAAGAAACGTCGACGAAGGAAGAGCTTGTTGGCCAAACTCTTCTTCTCGAAGTGTCCTTCCAGCCTTGACCATGCATCGTGGGCATCCTTGGCCGACCGGACCAGCGGCAACTGCGAATCCTCCATCGCGAGACAGATGATCGCCAGCGCCTTGCGAGACTTCCTCTTGAAGGCCGTCTGGTCCGCCGTGGTCGCGCAGTGCTCCAGCTTGATCTCTCCACTTGTCACCTCCCACAGATCGCGCTCCTCGAGCACCATCTGCATCTTGAACTTCCACGTGTGGAAGTTGGTTCCGTCGAACTTGTTGATGCGGGCGGTCGTGGTCGGCGCGGCGTCCATGGCGAAGACGTAGTCGGAGTCTTGGGCAGAGAATGCGGGGCTTGGGCTCATAACCAAAAGGAAGGTCGTTTGAGCACTAGATGTCAGAATGCAAAGTGATTGATTTAGGGCCTTAGTTCGCAAGCTACTTGCTGCCTCGAAGCCTACTGGATATCCCTGCTGGATACACTCCACTGGATTCCTAACTGGATAGAAGGTCCTTCAGCCAATCAGCGAGTGCCACGTCGATGCCCATCCTGTACCCACAATCTTGTACCCACGCGTCCCATCATCAGCGTCCCGTAATCCTCGTCCCATCATCACACGAATGATGGCGGCACCACTGAGTGAAGGTCGCACCGGTACCTTACTGGTACACCGCAGCTGGTCGAGGCGCCTTCTTGACAACATGACGTACTCGAAAGAGTACATGAAGAACTACAAGAAGATGGCTCCGGTGGACGTGCACCTCGCGGACGACGGTGTGGTTCAAGCGGTGGGGACGGGCGACATTGTCATGTCCATGAAGACCCCACGCGGAATGAAGAAGGGTGTGCTCACCGGTGTGTGGCACATTCCCAACTTGTCGCGCAACCTATTCTCGGTCGGGCGCTTCACCAAGGACGTTGGTCCCGTGACGTTCGAGAGCAACGGGTGCTTCGCGGAGACGAAGAGCATCAAGTGGCAGCTCGGTGCGCGTGTGGGCAAGTGTAACAGGGTTACACAGGCTGGTGTAATTGGGTACACCAGATATACGTGTATAGCCGAACTACACACGGACAAGTATACGGCAAGCCTTCTGTGTGTGCGCGTCACATACACAGTCAACAATCATTTCGAGCCGCCAATGGCACAAACATTGGCGGGCGCTAAGCGCACTGCTATTGGTGGAAAGGGGCACATTTCCACCAGCCAAACGCATACATAAGGGCCGGAGCGTGAGAGCCAACCATGGCTTCACCTCCGTAGATACATAAGTCATTTAGATAGGTTTGCTAAGGGCCCGCCACGCGGCGGGCTTCCATTCAATTCAGTTTTCTACTTTCAAGTTAAAGTTTCGGTCTTTTGCTTAGAAATACACGGGGACGTGTATTTCTACTTGCATACAAAGTCTAAGTAACTTACGCTTCCTCAAAAGCGCATACTAGTGTATGCTAAAGAAACAGAGCGCGTCTCGCCCTGTTTCACCTGGTAGCACTTTGTAGTCCGTCCAACGCCTACAGAGTTAGCCAAATGGATGCATTTGGCTATGGAGACGAAAACCCTTCGTCAGGCGGTGCCCTGCCTGACGGAGCTCCAAGCGCGGGTCCTCCCCGCATCACGAGGGAGGACTGCCCCCACCTGAGCGATCAGCAGTGGGAGGCACTGCTACGACTCTCGCGAGTCGTAGGTGAGTCCACCGTGGCAGCGATGCTACGGTCGCTGCCACCAAGCGAGCACCATGTAGTCGTGGTCGACTACATGGACAAGGAACGCCAACAGAAGGAGGCGTCAGCCCCTTCTCGCGTTGAGTCACTGAAGGTGTCAGTGACTCCGTTCTCGGGTGGCCAGAACGAGCCTCTTCTACGATGGCTCGTAGAACTGGAGACAGCAATTGCTGCTCGACGGATCCGGGATCCGTCGCTCCAAGTTGCGTACGCCATGTCGTGTCTGACTGGACGAGCCAGACACTGGGCGTACGGAAGACGTCTTACGGACAGTGCGTGCTGGAGCACGTACGAAGACTTCAAGCGCGAGCTCAAGCTAGCGTTTGAGCCGCCTGAATCCGAGTTCAGGTCGAGGGCGGAGTTCCTCGACCTGCGTCAAGGCAAGCGCGACGTGTTGGCTTACGCCCAACACGCGAGGTACTTGGTGTCGAGTATCGTCAATCATCCGATTGACGAGGCGACACAAGTAGTCACCTTCATGAAGGGACTGAAGGATGGGCCTGTGAAGACCTATCTCTTCCGAGAGTACCCGAGTACTCTCGAGCAAGCCATTCGGCTTGCGTCGCAGGAAGAGTTTAGCCTGCACCAGGCTAAGCTCCACGCGGACACGCCAGGGGCGCCACGTCCGCGTGCAAGACCCATGGGCGGTCCAGAGCCCATGGACCTATCCAGTGCGTCTGCTGGCAGGCAGCAGACGGAGCCGCGCAGAGGCGCGGGACGGTGTTTCCGGTGTGGAAACACCGGCCACTTCGCACGTGAGTGTGTAGCAGGCCCGGGGCCTGCTGCTCGCGATACGTCGTATCGTGCCACACGTGGCACGTCGTATCGCGCCAACGGGGATCGTTGGCGCGGACGACCAAAAAACGCTGGAAGCCAGTAGGGGCGGGGCGCCCTACTGGTGTAGTCACACATGCCGATGTCGGGCATGTGACGGCTACAGCCCCTTGTGGTGCCGGACACCACAGCAAGCGTCAGGATGATCAAGCAGGGCTGATCATCCTGGAAGTCGCGGTGCATGGGAGAACCATGCACGCGCTAGTCGATTCGGGTGCATCGAACAACTTTGTTCGACTGCAAAGCCTGAGGGCTATGAACGCCGAGGAGAAGACGACTCCTCGAAGTGAGTTGGTGGTGCGCCTGGCGACAGGAGCAACCGTGAAAACGCGCAAGCGAACTGTATCAGTTCGCTTTGGCTGTGAAGGCCGGGCCTTCACTGAGGACTTTATCGTCCTGGATCTAGACGATAAGTTCGACATGATACTGGGCATGCCGTGGCTCAAACGCCATGCCCCAGTGATAGACTGGAAGTCCCAGTCTATAGTCTCTTACGGCTTCGAGGACGCATGCGTCCTCGATTCGGCAGATAGCGCGACAGAGAGCGATGGCCCTGACAGCGCTGCGAGTGCGTCGCGCAGTAAACGCGACGTGAGCGAGGTCACCCTCGCTCAGCCAAGCCAAGACTGCGCGTCGACCGTAAAGGCCGACGCGCTCAAGACGAGGACGGAAGACGACCGGGACGCTTCCTCGCCTGTGCCCGGGGCACAGGCAAATCGACGAAAGGTGGGTGCACTCCGGGAGCGCACCCTCTCCCAAACCGGGTTTGGAAGAAACGCCTCGCAGGCCGGGCCTGCGAGAGCCAATATCAAGAAGAACCCTTTCCGGACGGGGTCCGGAAAGGCAAGAATACAGAAGAACCCGTCTCGGGCCGGGCCCGAGGCGAAGCACCAAGAGAAGACGCCTCCTCAAACCGGGTTTGAGGAGTCAAGGATCAAGGCATCTCGACGGGCCGGGCCCGTCGAAGAAAAAGATATGGGTCGAAACCAGGCCGGGCCTGGCACCCATCATCGCGGCAAGGGTCGCGATGTGAGGAGTGAAGCTGACTCCTCACTTTTGAATCGGGCCGGGCCCCGACGGGAAGAGATCGCCTCCCCGTCGCAAGAGCGCGATACGCCTAAGGGTGTAGCTGACGTGGTTGCGTCACCCGCAAAGGGTGACGTCACGTACGAGAGAGTGAATGCGTTAACGCAAACACTCTCGGGCGTCAAGTGTCAGCTCCTGACACTTGAGGGTCCTCCGAGCACTGCCTCGGAGTTGACAGCGCTGGAAGTGCAGAGCTGGAAGGGCTTTGCACGGGATCTACGCGCCGGGCGCGTAGAGCAAGTATGCATCCTCACCGCGCGTGAGGATACCGAGATCACAGTGGAGCTCGAGGACCTGCGGCAGGTCCTCGTCAAGCATCCTGAGGGCGACACTGCCCTCAGCGCCAAGACCAAGAAGGACCGCTTTGCCGAGCAAAGCTGGGACTCGCTCAAGGCGAGTCCCTATTACGATGTGCTCAGGGAATACGCGGACGTATTCCCTGATGAGGTTCCCGCGGAGCTTCCGCGGGACAAGGGCATTCAGCACGAGATTGATCTCGTGCCGGGGACGAAGTACTGCGTCACGCGACAGTGGCCACTGCCGCGTGAGCAGGTCCAAGCCATTGACGAGTTCTTCGAAGCTCGTCGGCGCGCGGGGCAAGTGCGGGAAAGCAAGTCCCCGCACAGTGCTCCGACGTTCTGCGTCAAGAAGGCGCAGGGCGGATGGCGCATTGTCCACGCGTTCAACAAGTTGAACGAGGCAACGATACCGGCGCAGACGCCGATACCGCGAAAAGATGTGATCATCGATTCGATGAGCAAGAGCACCGTGTTCAGTGCTCTTGACTTAAGAGATGGTTTCTACCAAATCTTAATGCGTGAGGAGGACATCCCCTTCACAGCTGTAAGCACGCCAAGCGGCATGCTTTGGGAGTGGCTGGTGATGCCACAGGGGCTGAAGAACGCCCCTGCGACGTTCAACAGGTGCGTCACACACCTGTTGCGATCGATTCGCGACTTCGCGCCGACGTACTTCGACGACGTGTTCGCCCACAGCCAGGCTGTGGGCGGGAAGACCGCCACAGAGATGCACAGGGAGCATCTCCGTCGTCTGCTCGCGCTGATGCGTGAGCACAAGCTATATGCAAACTTGAAGAAGTGCATATTTGGTGCATCCGAGATTCCGGTTCTCGGATGTCTTGTCGGCAAAGACGGAGTCCGCCCCGATCCTGAGAAGGTCAGGGTCGTCAACGAGTGGCCTGCGCCCTCGAACGCCAAGGAACTGAGGCAGTTCCTTGGGCTGGCCACGTACTTGTGCAAGTACGTGCACGATTACGCTGGGCGCATTCGCCCACTGTCACGTCTCCTGAAGAAGGACACGGAGTGGCAGTGGTCTGCTGAGTGTCAGCAGGCTTTCGATTCAGTCAAGCAGGGCTTGACTGAGGCGCCGGTCTTGGCCATCGCTGACCAAGACCGCCCGTTCCACGTGGTGTGCGATGCATCCGATTATGCTATCGGATGCGCGCTGATGCAGCACGATCACGACGGTCGTGATCGTGTAATCTGCTATCACTCGCGTCAGCTTAAGCAAGCTGAGCGCAACTATCCAGTGCATGACAAGGAGCTCCTTGCCATGAAGTACGCACTGGCGAAGTTCCGTGTCTATCTCCTCGGAGATAAACCGTTCGTGGTCTATACGGACCACGCATCGTTGCGGACGGCTGTGAAGTCGCCGCACCTCTCTCAAAGAATGGCACGGTGGCTGTCATTCTTCGCGGAATACAACTTCCAGGTTGAGTACAAACCTGGAAGACTCAACGTGGTGGCCGACGCGCTCTCGCGTCGACCGGATTACAACTACAAGGTAGTTGATGTCAACGCCATTGGCGTTGAGCGAAGCAGTGTGCCCACGTCATCGCTGCTCGATGACGTGCGTAAGGCGTATGCGCTTGACGACGACGTCAAGCGCCTGCTGGATTATGTGAAGGAGCCGACCGACGCCGGGCGTCGAGCGCTGCCTCCACATCTGCGTTCGAATGTGCACCGATACAGCGCACACGATGGGCTGCTGCTTTATAGCACAGCTGACGACGATGCTGCACGCATCGTCGTCCCAAACGACTATGACCTGCGGTTGCGGGTCATCTACGAGTATCACGATGCCCCATGGGCGGGGCATCCGGGCCGAGAGAAGACGTACCTGCTTCTCTCGCGTGACTTCTACTGGCCGCGCCAGTACAAGTGGGTGCGCAAGTACGTTCGTGCTTGCGAAGCGTGCCAACGTGTGAAGCCGACATTGGCTTCACAAGCACCGCTGCAATCTCTGCCAATCCCGGCAGAGTGTTGGGAGTCCATTAGTATGGACTTCATCTTCGGGTTGCCGCCCGACGCCAAGCGTCGGACTGGCATAGCGGTCTTTGTCGACCGCTTCAGCAAGATGGTGCATCTTGCTGCGGTGCCAGCACAGGTCACATCCAAACAGACGGCTCGTCTGTTTGTTGATCTTATCTTCCGATCTCACGGGATGCACCGCGAGATCGTATCGGACCGTGACCCTCGGTTCACGGCCGCTTTCTGGAAGGAGGTCTTCGCCCTCCTTGGCACGCGACTGTCGATGTCGACAGCCGATCATCCTCAGACCGATGGTCAGACCGAGCGCGTGAACCGCGTGCTCGGTGACATCCTCAAGACTTACGCCCACTCGTTCACCGAGTGGAGCGACTGTTTGCCGATGGCGGAGTTCGCCATCAACAACTCGGTGCATGCCTCTACGGGGCATACACCGTTCTTCGTGAATGCCATGCGGCATCCACGTGTCCCTGCCACCCTCGGCGGGGTGACAGCTCCCTTGAGTGGGGGAGGAAATGCGAGTGAAGCGCACTCACATGAAAATGCCGCAGCAAAAGCTGCAGCCAACGAGGATTCGTTGGCCGCTGTGACGCGAGCTGACGCAGCGCGTCAGCGAATGGAGAACATCACGTCCGCACCGGGTGCGGGCGTCGCAGATGACACCGCCTCCGTGCCGGGCACGGACGCGCCAAGGCAAGACCAAGACCGCCTCGCTCTGGGAGCGAAGCGACAAGCCAAGGATCGTCCCACGTCTGCCTCAAGAGCAGACGTGACGGACGATGACGTGTCCGTCTCAGAGACGGACACCGGGAGATCCCAAGTGACGAAGGCTGTGACGTCGCCGGGCGACGTCACTTCGATGACGAACAAGGCCACGTCCGCAGCACCTGCGGACGTTCAAGACGAAAGACACCTCGTGCATGGCACGAGGTCAAGCGATGTCACATTGGTCGAGACGACCAATGTCGATGCAAGGGACTTCGTCCAAAGCAGACAAGCCGTCATGCGGTTTGTCCGTGATGCTATTGCATCTTCTGTCGATCGACAGAAGATGAACGCGGACAAGAAGTCAAGGAACAACATTAGTGAGTTCAAAAGGAATTCATTAGTTTTACTGTCTACGCAAAACCTGCCTAGACATGCAGTCTCGGACTTTGGAGCGAGCAAGCTCGCTCCACGCTTCATCGGCCCCTTCCGTGTCTTGCACCGCCAAGGCACAGCATACACGCTGGACATACCGTCCAGCATGCGACTGCACCCAACGTTCTACGTTGGGCGGCTGAAGGCGTATCATGAGCATGATACGCCTGCGAGCTCGTTGGAAACGAGCACGCCGGAGCCTGACGGCCCACCTAGTGGTCGTCATCAGAAGACCCCTTCGCAGCGGACCGCGAAGGGCGCATCCCGACGCTCTCCACGAGCTTCGCGAACTTCTTCTCGAGCTCAGCAGCTCGAGAAAGAGCATCGGCAGCGGTGCTCCGAGCACTCTCCACTTGCGAGGAGAGGTTCGAGATCAGCTGACCCTGGTCAGCGATCGTCTTCCACGCGGCCTCGCGGAAGGCCGCGTGATCCGCCTCAAGGCGACCAACAATCGGATCAGCCGAGCGTGGCTGATCCGGGGTGCGACGTCTTCCCCCCACCGCCTGCGCCCTTGCGGGCTGCAGACGGCTCAATTCGCTGGATTGTCGAGCGAATTGTAGCTCACCAGGAGCCACGCGCCGACCAAGGTCAGCGTCGTTTTCGATGTCGTTGGAGAGGATGGCCTCCCCAACACGACTCCTGGGAGCCGCGGAACGTCCTTGTGATGGACGTTCCGGAAATGGTGATGGCGTACGAACAGCGCCACCACCTACGGCCGAGTCGGGGGTAACCCTCGACTCAGTGATCCACTTCCCAGAGACGTCGTCAAACCACAAGGTTTGACTGGGCGGTGGAAAGGTGACACGCGCGTCGGGGAACACCCTCTCGCGCCACTTGGTCACCTTCTCGGGTACACGGATGCGCGTGTACCCCATGACATCACTCTCGGATAGTCTGTCCGCAGGATGCGGACAGACTGGACAATGCTCCCTGCGCGGAACCGCGCAGGGGATGCCCGCATCTGCACACATGTTGTGCAGATGCACCACGCGACCTGTGCTATTATGCTCATAATAGCGAGTGCGGTGCCGTTCAAGACGGTACCGATACAAGTCGGGGTTCGCGTTCCAGTTCGACACGAACTGGTTCCAGCCCTGTGCCAGAGCATGAGTCTCAGAGACCTTGCTCTGAGGACCACGGCGCGCGTTCTTGTAGTAACGCGACGCCAGGTATAGCGACGCGAAGTAATCGCGTCGCTCAGCAGTGTCAGCTCCGAGATGGAGCTGGCCCGCGATCTTATCGTCGGATCGGACGCGCGAGCAGCACGACGCCCCGCCGGCAAATCTGCCGGCGTTGAAGAACCACTTGCGGCGGAGGTAGCCTCCGCCGAGCTTGACACGTCCGAGCGCGCGCGCTTCGGGCGCGCGACTTCACCTTCTTCCAGCGCGACGTCGCGCTGGCGGCGAGAGCCCGATACGGGGCTCTCTGAAGCAGCATGCTGGCCCTCAGCGGGCGCGGCAACCTTCAACTCTGACGAGGAGTCTTCCAACTCCTCGTCGTCTTCGATCCCCTCGCTGCCGTAGTCGACAGCGAGCTCTGGGTCTAGATGTGAATCATCTAGATCCACATCCATCGCCTCGGGCCTTAGAGATTCGCCTGGCACAGCCTTCGCAGGCTGTGCCTCACTCGTAGCACCGGATCCAGGGGATCCGGTGAGCGCTGCCTTCGCAGGCGGCATATCGCTTGAAGACGCAGCCTTCACAGGCTGCGTCACACTTGACTCGCTTGCTGCTGGATCCCCAGCAGCATCAGGCTTCGCAGCAGCCCGCTCGGCCTGCTTGATCGCGAGCTGTGAGCGATAATCGCTCACAGACAACTTGGTGACCGGTGGGAAGTCCCCACCGGCGGCGGCGGAGCTTGCGGGGCTTGTGGGGGCCTTGGGACTTGACGCGCTCATTGTGGAATGGGCGCGGAGTGTTTTCTCGAGACGCGAGAAAACAGGGAGTGACCACAGATTGATGTGTGGTCACCGTTACCTCTCAGACGCGATATTCGTGTTTAAAGAGGGGGGTAGTGTAACAGGGTTACACAGGCTGGTGTAATTGGGTACACCAGATATACGTGTATAGCCGAACTATACACGGACAAGTATACGGCAAGCCTTCTGTGTGTGCGCGTCACATACACAGTCAACAATCATTTCGAGCCGCCAATGGCACAAACATTGGCGGGCGCTAAGCGCACTGCTATTGGTGGAAAGGGGCACATTTCCACCAATCAAACGCATACATAAGGGCCGGAGCGTGAGAGCCAACCATGGATTCACCTTCGTAGATACATAAGTCATTTAGATAGGTTTGCTAAGGGCCCGCCACGCGGCGGGCTTCCATTCAATTCAGTTTTCTATTTTCAAGTTAAAGTTTCGGTCTTTTTGCTTAGAAATACACGGGGACGTGTATTTCTACTTGCATACAAAGCCTACGTAACTTACGCTTCCTCAAAAGCGCATACTAGTGTATGCTAAAGAAACAGAGCGCGTCTCGCCCTGTTTCAGTACCAGTAAGGTACCGGTGCGACCTTCACTCAGTGGTGCCGCCATCATTCGTGTGATGATGGGACGAGGATTACGGGACGCTGATGATGGGACACTGATGATGGGACGCGTGGGTACAAGATTGTGGGTACAGGATGGGCATCGACGTGGCACTCGCTGATTGGCTGAAGGACCTTCTATCCAGTTAGGAATCCAGTGGAGTGTATCCAGCAGGGATATCCAGTAGGCTTCGAGGCAGCAAGTAGCTTGTGAACTAAGGCCCTAAATCAATCACTTTGCATTCTGACATCTAGTGCTCAAACGACCTTCCTTTTGGTTATGAGCCCAAGCCCCGTCTTCCCTGCCCAAGACCCCGACTACGCCTTCGCCATGGACGCCACGCCGACCGCCACCGCCCGCATCAACAAGTTCGACGGAACCAACTTCCACACGTGGAAGTTCAAGATGCAGATGGTGCTGGAAGAGCGCGAACTGTGGGAGGTGACGAGTGGGGAGATCAAGCTGGAGCACTGCCACGCCGCAGCGGATCAAGCGCTCTTCAAGAAGAAGTCGCGCAAGGCGTTGGCGATCGTCTGTCTCGCGATGGAGGACTCGCAGTTGCCGCTGGTGCGTTCGGCCAAGGATGCTCACGATGCATGGTCAAGACTGGAAGGACACTTCGAGAAGAAGAGTTTGGCCAACAAGCTCTTCCTTCGTCGACGTTTCTTCACGACCATGATGGACGAAGGTGATGATGTGTTAGAGCACATCAACAAGCTCAAGACGCTGGCGGAGCAGCTCGACGCGGTGGGCGCTCCGGTCAGCGAGGACGACTTGGTGATCACGCTTCTGGGCAGTCTCAGCGAGTCGTACCAGTTCCTCATCACGGCGTTGGAGTCGAGAGCCGACTCGCTGTCGTGGGAACTCGTGACGTCTCGGCTGCTGCATGAGGACATGAAGCGCAAGGAGCAAGGTGGCGGCGTCGACGGAGCCGCGCACGGTCAAGGCCAAACGTTCATGACAAGCGACAACGGCAAGCGCAAGGGACGGCAGGCGACCGCCAACAAGGCCAGCGCCTGCCACTACTGTGGGGAGCAAGGACATTGGATCGCCAAGTGTCCTGTGCGAATCCGCGAGAACGCGGAGCGGCAGAGGCCGCAGCGAGCGAACGTCGCGCAGAGTGAGGACGACTCTGGCGACTTCCTCTTCTCGGTTGGTGGTGGGAGCAACACCACCAAGTCGAATGAGGTGTGGCTGGTCGACTCGGGTGCGACGCAGCACATGACCAGTTCCAAGAAGTTCATGCGGAACTACAAGAAGATCTCGCCGGTGGACGTGCATCTCGCGGACGACGGTGTGGTGCAAGCGATCGGGAGAGGCGACATCGTGATGAAGATGCAGACCCCGCGCGGCGTCAAGAAGGGTGTGCTCACGAATGTGTGGCACATCCCCAAGTTGTCGCGCAACCTGTTCTCCGTCGGCAGATTCACCAAGGACGTCGGGCCTGTGACGTTCGAGAGCGACGGGTGCTTCACGGAGACGAAGGGTGTCAAGTGGAAGCTCGGCGCTCGCGAAGGCAAAGGGCTGTTCAAGCTGAGCATGACACCGGTGATGCCTGACGAGGCCAATGCGGCAAGCTCGAAGGATCGCAAAGGGGACACCACGTCGTACCTCTGGCACCTTCGACTTGGTCACATTGGCCATGGCGGTCTAGACGCCATCGTCAAGAAGGGCTACGGCTCTGGCATCGACATGACGTCGGTGAAGCAGTGGGAGCTGTGCGACGGATGCTCACTCGGCAAGCAAACGCGAGTGAGCTACATGAAGTCGTCTCCAAACCGTGCGAAGCAAGTGCTGGAAGTGGTTCACAGCGATGTGTGCGGCCCCATGCAGACGTCTACGTTTGGTGGCAAGCGCTACTTCGTCACGTTCATCGACGACAAGTCGCACTTTTGTGTGGTGTACTTGCTGCGGAACAAGTCGGAGGTGGCTGCCAAGTTCGCGGAGTTCGTTGCGTTGGCTGAAACGCAGACCGGCAAGCGTGTGAAAACGCTCCGCAGCGACAACGGTGGCGAGTACACTTCGCGTGAGATGGCCAAGTTCTGTGCGGACCGTGGTATCGTGCAGAAGTTCACGCCGCCGTACACGCCACAGCTGAACGGAGTGGCGGAACGGATGAACCGGACGTTGGTGGAGTGTGCGCGCTGCATGTTGGAGCATGCCGGGTTGTCGAAGAGTTACTGGGGTGAAGCGGTGGTGACAGCCACGTTCCTCCGGAACCGGTGTCCGACGCGCGCCATCAGCCACGACAAGTCGCCGCACCAAGTTTGGACGGGAAAGAAGCCACTACTGGCGAACCTCAAGGTGTTCGGTTGCCACGCGTTCGTGCATGTGCCGAAGGAGAAGCGGTCCAAGTTCGACGCCCGGTCGGTGCGTTGCAGGTTTCTGGGGTACTCGGAGCACGAGAAAGCGTATCGGTTTGAAGAGATCGAGAGCGGTCGCGTGTTGGTGAGCCGCGATGCGCAGTTCATGGAAGACGTCTTCGACGGTGGGAGACGCAAATATGCTACGAAGGAGGTGGTGATTGGTCTTCCAGATGAAGATGATGAAGATGCCACGGATGAAGAGACTCCGTCCGAATCGGACGAGGACGGAGATGAAGAGGAGGCTGCGCGGGACCAAGACTTCGAACCCGGCAGCAAGCGACACCCGCGGACGCAGTCGCTGGAGGAAGCCGTGGAGGTGCCGAGGGCCAAGAGGTATGCGCCGCAGAGTGGACGCTCGACGCTGGATGAGATGTCTGCGGCGGCCCAAGAGAGTCAAGACTTCGAGGCTGCGTACGTCGTGGATTCAGTGGGAGAAATGCCGACTACGTTCAAGTCGGCAATGGAATCCAACGACGCAGCCAAGTGGAAGGAAGCGTGCGACTCGGAGATGGCGTCGCTTCGCAAGAACGAGACGTGGGAAGTGGTGCCGTTGCCGAAGGGACGCAAGGCGATCGGCTGCAGATGGGTGTTTCGAGTGAAGAAAAACCAGGCTGGAGAGATCGAGCGGTTCAAGGCGCGACTGGTGGCCAAGGGGTTTTCGCAGAAGCACGGCATCGACTACGACGAGACCTTCGCGCCGGTGGCCAAGTTCACGTCCACCAGGATCTTGCTCAGTCTGGCTGCCAAGTACAATCTCACGGTACACCAGATGGATGTGAAGACGGCGTTCCTCAACGGCGAGCTGGACGAAGATATCTACATGGCTCAGCCGGACGGGTTCGTCGACGATGTTCACCCGGACTTCGTGTGCAGGCTCAAGCGGTCGCTATATGGACTGAAGCAGTCGCCACGTATGTGGAACAAGACCATCGACGAGTTCATGCTCAAGCAGGGGTTCAAGAAGTGCGAGTCCGACCACTGCATCTACTTGAAGCGAGACGGCCAAGACATGATCTTCGTGGCGCTCTATGTGGACGACCTGATCCTCGCCAGCAACAGCCACAAGATGATCAAGGACACCAAGCAGGCCCTCAGTGACCGATTCGAGATGACGGACATGGGCCAGCTCAAGTACTTCCTTGGGATGGAGATCGAGCAAGATACGACGGCTGGGAAGGTGTCAGTGCGGCAGACCAAGTTTGCGAAGGACATTCTCGAGAAGTTCAAGATGGAGAAGAGCAACCCGGTCAAGACGCCGCAAGACCCAGGTCTCAAGCTGACCAAGAACATGTGTGAAGGAGGGTGCAAGCACGATGAGACCATGGCGAACGTGCCGTACCGCAACGCTGTGGGATGCCTCATGTATCTCATGGTAGGCACACGTCCAGACCTCGCAGCGGCAGTGGGGGTCCTGAGCCAGTTTGCTGCGGACCCATGCCCGACGCACTGGCAAGCGCTCAAGAGGGTCTTCAGGTACATCCAAGGCACGAAAACGCATGGCATCGAGTTTCAAGCGAACTGCGACGGCGGGCTTGAAGGCTATTCGGATGCGGACTGGGCCGGAGACACCGAGTCAAGAAGAAGCACAAGCGGCTACGCGTTCATGATGAACGGCGGGTGCATCAGCTGGAGGAGCAAGAAGCAGCGGACGGTGGCGCTGTCATCGACGGAGGCAGAGTACATGGCTCTATCGGAAGCGACGCAGGAGGCAGTGTGGCTCAAGGTGTTCATGTGCGAGCTCGGCGAGATGGCAAGCGATGAAGCGATCAAGATCTACGAGGACAACCAAGGCTCCATTGCGTTGGCCAAGAACCCGGAGTTCCACAAGCGCACCAAGCACATCGACATTCGCTACCACTTCGTGCGCGAGAAGGTGGAACACGGTCAAGTGGTGCTGGAGTACTGCTCGACGAAGGACATGCTGGCTGATCTCATGACCAAGCCAATCCCTGCCACGCAGTTCGGCGTACTCCGGAGCAAGCTTGGTATCGAAGGACCCAAGGCTGCCGAGTCGAGTGGGGGTGTTGTCAAGAAGTCGCCTCGACCAGCTGCGGTGTACCAGTAAGGTACCGGTGCGACCTTCACTCAGTGGTGCCGCCATCATTCGTGTGATGATGGGACGAGGATTACGGGACGCTGATGATGGGACACTGATGATGGGACGCGTGGGTACAAGATTGTGGGTACAGGATGGGCATCGACGTGGCACTCGCTGATTGGCTGAAGGGACTCAGTCGTCAGTAGGAATCCAGTGGAGTGTACCCAGTAGGTAGGACAGAGGCTTAGAGTAGTTCAGCGAACTAAGGACCGAATCAATCACTTTGCATTCTGACATCTAGTGCTCAAACGACCTTCCTTTTGGTTATGAGCCCAAGCCCCGCATTCTCTGCCCAAGACTCCGACTACGCCTTCGCCATGGACGCCGCGCCGACCGCCACTGCCCGCATCAACAAGTTCGACGGAACCAACTTCCACACGTGGAAGTTCAAGATGCAGATGGTGCTCGAGGAGCGCGAACTGTGGGAGGTGACGAGTGGGGAGATCAAGCTGGAGCACTGCCACGCCGCAGCGGATCAAGCGCTCTTCAAGAAGAAGTCGCGCAAGGCGTTGGCGATCGTCTGTCTCGCGATGGAGGACTCGCAGTTGCCGCTGGTCCGGTCGGCCAAGGATGCCCACGATGCATGGTCAAGGCTGGAAGGACACTTCGAGAAGAAGAGTTTGGCCAACAAGCTCTTCCTTCGTCGACGTTTCTTCACGACCATGATGGACGAAGGTGATGATGTGCTGGAGCACATCAACAAGCTCAAGACGCTGGCGGAGCAGCTCGACGCGGTGGGCGCTCCGGTCAGCGAGGACGACTTGGTGATCACGCTTCTGGGCAGTCTCAGCGAGTCGTACCAGTTCCTCATCACGGCGTTGGAGTCGAGGGTCGACTCGCTGACGTGGGAACTCGTGACGTCTCGGCTGCTGCACGAGGACATGAAGCGCAAGGAGCAAGGTGGCGGTGCGGACGGCACCGCGCACGGTCAAGCGTTCATGACGAGAGACAATAAGCGCAAGGGACGACCGGTGAAGAAGGCCGGTGCGTGCCACAACTGCGGCAAACAAGGACATTGGATTGCCGAGTGTCCCTCGCGAGTCCAAGACAACTACGACCGGCAGCGGTCGCAGCGTGCGAACGTCGCGCAGGACGAAGAAGATTCTGGCGACTACCTCTTCTCGGTTGGTGACGGGGTCGCCAAGTCGAGTGAAGTGTGGTTGGTCGACTCGGGTGCGACGCAGCACATGACGTACTCGAAAGAGTACATGAAGAACTACAAGAAGATGGCTCCGGTGGACGTGCACCTCGCGGACGACGGTGTGGTTCAAGCGGTGGGGACGGGCGACATTGTCATGTCCATGAAGACCCCACGCGGAATGAAGAAGGGTGTGCTCACCGGTGTGTGGCACATTCCCAACTTGTCGCGCAACCTATTCTCGGTCGGGCGAAAAGGAAGGTCGTTTGAGCACTAGATGTCAGAATGCAAAGTGATTGATTTAGGGCCTTAGTTCACAAGCTACTTGCTGCCTCGAAGCCTACTGGATATTCCTGCTGGATACACTCTACTGGATTCCTAACTGGATAGAAGGTCCTTCAGCCAATCAGCGAGTGCCACGTCGATGCCCATCCTGTACCCACAATCTTGTACCCACGCGTCCCATCATCAGCGTCCCGTAATCCTCGTCCCATCATCACACGAATGATGGCGGCACCACTGAGTGAAGGTCGCACCGGTACCTTACTGGTACACCGCAGCTGGTCGAGGCGCCTTCTTGACAACACTGATAAAGGTCACGGATCTTGGACGAAGAGAAGGGAGGGGGAGAGTCACCACTCGGAGCTTGACCGGAGCGAGGACACTTGACCACTTGAGGGGAAGAAGGGAGATTCGAAAGTGATTGATTTATCGGAGCTTACTTTGTCTGCACTACCTAGCTATCCTCATAGACACGCAGCACTGCATCCAATCATTTGGTGCATCCAATCACCATCACTCTGCACTCGTCCAATCATCCTACTCGTCTAATCATCGGTAGCGTAATCAACGTACCGTAAACATCGTGTGATCGGATTGGACAGGTTCACCGTAACCTGGTACAGGCATAACCGGTTACCCTCAATACGCCCCCTCAATGCGAACACGCGTGGATTCCGAGAGCCGCCGTGAGGTCCTTGTGACGTGGTCCCGGGAGCGTCTTGGTCATGATGTCCGCCAGCATTGTCGAAGTCTCGCAGTACTCGAGCTTCACTTCACCACGCTTGACCTCATCACGGATGTGATGGTACTTGATGTCGATGTGCTTGGCGCGGCCATGGTTCACAGGGTTCTTGGTCATCTTGATGCACGACTGGTTGTCTTCGAGAATCTTGAGCTCGGGTCCCGCCTCGCTTGCCGCCTCCATGATCTCGCACAACAGGTGATGCACCCACTTGCCTTCTTGAATGGCCAGGCTGAGTGCAATGTACTCCGCCTCGCTCGTAGACAGCGACACACTTGACTGCTTCTTGCTTCCCCAGCTCACCGGCGCGCCCATCAGCATGAACGCGTATCCCGAAGTCGACTTGCGATCGGAGTGGTCACCAGCCCAGTCTGCGTCGGAGTACCCGCGGAAGTCGATCTTGTCACCGGGCTGGAAGCAGATCCCATGTGACTTGGTTCCCTGCAGATAGCGCAGGATGCGCTTCACCGCAGTCCAGTGCTCGACTTGCGGGTTCTCCATGAAGCGCGACACATAGCCCACGGCGAAAGCAATGTCCGGTCGGGTCGCGGTCATCAAGTGCATGAGCGCACCCACAGCTTCGCGGAACGGGGCGTTCACCTTGGTCGGCGCGTCGCTTGGAACCAGTCGAGAGCTCAAATCCGCCGGACTCACCACAGCCTTGCACTCCTCCATGCCGAAACGCTTGAGAATGTCGTCCACGTAGCGTCGCTGGCACATCGTCACGCTGCCGTCAGCGTTGTCCACCAACTCGATGCCCAGCACAAATGCGCACTTGCCGCTGTCAGTCATCTCGAACCGCGTCTTGAGGTCGCTCTTGGTGCGCGCGATCAGATCGGCCGAACTCCCGGTCACCAACACATCGTCCACGTACACCAGCAACAGCACGCAGTGACCGTCCACAATCTTCATGTAGAGACACGGGTCGTAGGCCGAGACTTGGAAGCCGATGGAGCACACGTACTCGTCGAAGGTCTCGTTCCACACGCGCGAAGCTTGCTTGAGACCGTAGATCGCCTTTGTTGTCAAGAAGGCGCCTCGACCAGCTGCGGTGTACCAGTAAGGTACCGGTGCGACCTTCACTCAGTGGTGCCGCCATCATTCGTGTGATGATGGGACGAGGATTACGGGACGCTGATGATGGGACGCTGATGATGGGACGCGTGGGTACAAGATTGTGGGTACAGGATGGGCATCGACGTGGCACTCGCTGATTGGCTGAAGGGACTCAGTCGTCAGTAGGAATCCAGTGGAGTGTACCCAGTAGGTAGGACAGAGGCTTAGAGTAGTTCAGCGAACTAAGGACCGAATCAATCACTTTGCATTCTGACATCTAGTGCTCAAACGACCTTCCTTTTGGTTATGAGCCCAAGCCCCGCATTCTCTGCCCAAGACTCCGACTACGCCTTCGCCATGGACGCCGCGCCGACCACGACCGCCCGCATCAACAAGTTCGACGGAACCAACTTCCACACGTGGAAGTTCAAGATGCAGATGGTGCTCGAGGAGCGCGATCTGTGGGAAGTGACAAGTGGAGAGATCAAGCTGGAGCACTGCGCGACCACGTTGGACCAGACGGCCTTCAAGAGGAAGTCTCGCAAGGCGCTGGCGATCATCTGTCTCGCGATGGAGGATTCGCAGTTGCCGCTGGTCCGGTCGGCCAAGGATGCCCACGATGCATGGTCAAGGCTGGAAGGACACTTCGAGAAGAAGAGCTTGGCCAACAAGCTCTTCCTTCGTCGACGTTTCTTCACGACCATGATGGACGAAGGTGATGATGTGCTGGAGCACATCAACAAGCTCAAGACGCTGGCGGAGCAGCTCGACGCGGTGGGCGCTCCGGTCAGCGAGGACGACTTGGTGATCACGCTTCTGGGCAGTCTCAGCGAGTCGTACCAGTTCCTCATCACGGCGTTGGAGTCGAGAGCCGACTCGCTGTCGTGGGAACTCGTGACGTCTCGGCTGCTGCATGAGGACATGAAGCGCAAGGAGCAAGGTGGCGGTGCGGACGGAGCCGCGCACGGTCAAGCGTTCATGACGAGAGACAATAAGCGCAAGGGACGACCGGTGAAGAAGGCCGGTGCGTGCCACAACTGCGGCAAACAAGGACATTGGATTGCCGAGTGTCCCTCGCGAGTCCAAGACAACTACGACCGGCAGCGGTCGCAGCGTGCGAACGTCGCGCAGGACGAAGAAGATTCTGGCGACTACCTCTTCTCGGTTGGTGACGGGGTCGCCAAGTCGAGTGAAGTGTGGTTGGTCGACTCGGGTGCGACGCAGCACATGACGTACTCGAAAGAGTACATGAAGAACTACAAGAAGATGGCTCCGGTGGACGTGCACCTCGCGGACGACGGTGTGGTTCAAGCGGTGGGGACGGGCGACATTGTCATGTCCATGAAGACCCCACGCGGAATGAAGAAGGGTGTGCTCACCGGTGTGTGGCACATTCCCAAGTTGTCGCGCAACCTATTCTCGGTCGGGCGCTTCACCAAGGACGTTGGTCCCGTGACGTTCGAGAGCAACGGGTGCTTCGCGGAGACGAAGAGCATCAAGTGGCAGCTCGGTGCGCGTATGGGCAAGGGTCTGTTCAAGCTCTGCATGGCTCCGATCATGCCTGACGAGGCCAATGTGTCGAGTCCGAAGGATCGCAAAGGGGACACCACGTCGTACCTCTGGCACCTTCGACTCGGTCACATCGGCCATGGCGGTCTAGACGCCATCGTCAAGAAGGGCTACGGCACCGGCATCGACATGACGTCGGTGAAGCAGTGGGAGTTGTGTGATGGGTGTGCACTCGGCAAACAAACGCGAGTGAGCTACATGGCCAAGTCACCAAACCGTGCCAAGAAGCTGTTGGAAGTCATCCACAGTGATGTCTGTGGACCCATGCAGACACCCACATTCAGTGGCAAGAAGTACTTCGTCACGTTCATCGACGAGTACTCGCACTTTTGTGTGGTGTACTTGCTGCGGAACAAGTCGGAGGTGGCTGCCAAGTTCGCGGAGTTCGTTGCGTTGGCTGAAACGCAGACCGGCAAGCGTGTGAAAACGCTCCGCAGCGACAACGGTGGCGAGTACACTTCGCGTGAGATGGCCAAGTTCTGTGCGGACCGTGGTATCGTGCAGAAGTTCACGCCGCCGTACACGCCACAGCTGAACGGAGTGGCGGAACGGATGAACCGGACGTTGGTGGAGTGTGCGCGCTGCATGTTGGAACATGCCGGACTGTCGAAGGGTTACTGGGGTGAAGCGGTGGTGACGGCCACGTTCCTCCGGAATCGCTGTCCGACGCGCGCCATCAGCCACGACAAGTCGCCGTACCAAGTCTGGACCGGCAAGAAACCGCTCTTGGCGAACCTCAAGGTGTTCGGTTGCCACGCGTTCGTGCATGTGCCGAAGGAGAAGCGGTCGAAGTTCGACGCTCGGTCGGTGCGTTGCCGTTTCCTGGGGTACTCGGAGCATGAGAAAGCATATCGGTTCGAAGAGATCAAGAGTGGTCGCGTGCTGGTGAGCCGCGACGCACAGTTCATGGAAGACGTCTTCGACGGTGGGAGACGCGAGTGCGGTCAAGAAGACATGGTCGTGGAACTTCGGGATGAAGATGCCACGGACCAAGAAGCATCGTCCGGTCCGGACGAAGACGAAGACGAAAATGAAGAAGAGGCTGCGCGGGATGAAAACTTTGAGCCTGGCAGCAAGCGACACCTGCGGACGCAGTCGTTGGAGGAAGCGGTGGAGATCCCAAGACCCAAGCGGTTTGCGATGCACCAGACTCTCGAGGAGATGTCGGCGGTCGCAAGAGAAGAAGAAGGCTTCGAGGCGGCCTACGTCGTGGATTCAGTGGGAGAAATGCCGACCACGTTCAAGTCGGCAATGGAATCCAGCAACGCAGCCAAGTGGAAGGAAGCGTGCGACTCGGAGATGGCGTCGCTTCGCAAGAACGACACGTGGGACGTGGTGCCACTGCCGAAGGGACGCAAGGCGATCGGCTGCAGATGGGTGTTTCGCGTGAAGGAAAACCAAGCCGGAGAGGTCGAGCGGTTCAAGGCGCGACTGGTGGCAAAGGGGTTTTCGCAGAAGTACGGCGTCGACTACGACGAGACGTTCGCGCCAGTGGCCAAGTTCACGTCGATCCGGGCCGTGCTGAGTTTGGCTGCCAAGTACGATCTCAAGCTGCACCAGATGGACGTGAAGACCGCATTCCTGAACGGCGTCCTGGATGAAGATATCTACATGGCGCAGCCAGACGGATACGAAGACGAAGGCCACCCCGACTACGTGTGCAAGCTCAAGCGGTCACTCTACGGACTCAAGCAGTCGCCGCGCATGTGGAACCAAACCATCGACGAGTTCATGCTGAAGATGGGGTTCAAGAAGTGCGAGTCGGATCACTGCGTCTACATCAAGAGGAACGACCAAGACATGATCTTCGTGGTGCTGTACGTCGATGATCTCATCCTCGCAAGCAGCAACGACAAGCTGCTGGAATCGACCAAGAAGGCACTCAGCAAACGGTTCGAGATGACGGACCTCGGCGAGCTCGAGTACTTCCTCGGCATGGAGATCAAGAGCGACGTGGACTCCGGCAAGGTGACGGTGCGGCAGACCAAGTTCCTCAAGAGTATCCTGACCAAGTTCGGCATGCAAGACAGCAAGCCTGTGAAGACACCTCAAGACCCGGGACTCAAGTTGACCAAGAGCATGTGCGAAGGTGGCTGCAAGCATGAAGACACGATGAAGAACGTGCCGTATCGGAGTGCCGTCGGCGGACTGATGTACCTGATGGTGGCGACGCGTCCGGACCTCGCAGCTGCAGTGGGCTCCCTCAGTCAGTTCTGTGCTGACCCGTGTCCGACGCATTGGCAAGCTCTCAAGCGTGTGTTTCGGTACCTCCAAGCGACGCCTACGCACGGACTCGAGTTCTCAAGAGACGGTGGTGACGGCGCGTTATGCGGGTATTCGGATGCGGACTGGGCCGGCGACATCGAGTCGAGAAGGAGTATATTGAGGGTAACCGGTTATGCCTGTACCAGGTTACGGTGAACCTGTCCAATCCGATCACACGATGTTTACGGTACGTTGATTACGCTACCGATGATTAGACGAGTAGGATGATTGGACGAGTGCAGAGTGATGGTGATTGGATGCACCAAATGATTGGATGCAGTGCTGCGTGTCTATGAGGATAGCTAGGTAGTGCAGACAAAGTAAGCTCCGATAAATCAATCACTTTCGAATCTCCCTTCTTCCCCTCAAGTGGTCAAGTGTCCTCGCTCCGGTCAAGCTCCGAGTGGTGACTCTCCCCCTCCCTTCTCTTCGTCCAAGAACCGTGACCTTTATCAGGTTATGAGCCCAAGCACCATGTCCTCTGCCCAAGACGTCTCCACCAAGGTCTCCATCGACAAGTTCAACGGCGACAACTACGCGACGTGGAACCGCTACATGCGTGGCGTGTTCCTGACCAAGTCGGTGTGGCATGTCGTGAACCGTGAAACGACTCCGACCTTCGCGGACCCAAGGGCCAAGGATGACTACGTCAAGTCGAGCAACATCGCGTTCGGCCTGATGCTGCTCCACATGGACGCGGACTACCACCACGTGGTGGACAACTGTGAAGAAGCGTGGGTGGCGTGGACGCGCCTGAAGACGCTGTACGGTGGGTCGCAGAAGGCTGGTCGCATCTACCTGAAGCGACAGCTCTTCAGCATGGAGATGACGGAAGGCGACAACGTGTTGCATCATTGCAACGAGGTCCTCAACATCAGCGCCAAGCTCAGCAGCATCGGCGCCAAGATGGAGGACGAGGACGTGGCGATCTGCTTGTTGCGCAGTCTCCCCAAGAGCTACGAGAACGTCGTGCTGAACTTGGAGATGAGCACTGCGGAGCTGAAGACGCAAGACGTCGTGAAGGTGCTCACGAACGAGCATATCAAGCGGCAAGGCGAGAAGAAGACCGACTCGGTGAAGACTGAAGACGCGGCGAAGGCGTTCAGTGCCGAGAGAGAGTCTCGCCAGTGCAGTTACTGCGGAAAATTGGGGCACGTCATCGACAAGTGCTGGACCAAGCAGAAGGACGAGAACCGAGGTGGTCGACGCGGCGGCAATGGCCGTGGACGCGGGGCCAACAATGTCCAGTGGCGGAACGACGACTACGAATACGACTACGACCGAGTCGCGTTTGCGGTATCCCTGGAGTGCGGACTTTCGACGGGCAAGGGTATGTCCGGGATGTGGGCGGTCGACAGCGGCGCAACGCACCACATCTGCAACAACAAGGCCAAGTTCGCCACGCTGAATGAGCAAGACGAGGGCGAACTGTCGGTGGCTGACGGCAACAAAGCTGCCATCAAGGGTGTGGGGACCATCATCGAACGAGTGGTTCTGCCCAACGGCGACGAGCGCGACATCGAGATCAAGGACGCGCTGTACGTGCCGAACATGAACAAGAATCTGCTGTCGGTGCCGCAGATCAACAAGAGTGGCAAGTTTCAAGTGGTGTTCGACGGTGCGAGCATGCATGTTGCGCGCAAGAGCTCGAAGCAAGTGGTGGCGACGGCTGACCTCGTGGACGGACTCTACTGGCTGCGCACTCCACTGCGTTCTGCGAATGCGACGACGTCGGCGCGTAACGTGGACCTTCATGCGCGGATGGGTCATGCTCCGATCGACGTGCTGCGCAAGATGGTCAACAACGGCATGATCAAGGACGCCAAGGTACCCTTGAAGTCGAGTGGACCAAGTGTGTGTCGCGGGTGCCAGCAAGGGAAAATGGTCCAAAAGCCGTTCCCGACTAACCGCGACAAGCGCCGTTACGACACGTTCGAGCTGCTCCACTTCGACATCTGCGGTCCCATGGAGGAAGAATCGTTGGGTGGCAGCAAGTATCTGCTACTCATCACGGACGAAGCCAGCGGATGCATGAAGGGTTTCTGTCTACGCGCCAAGTCGGAGAGCGAAGAGTGCCTCAAGAGCTACATCACCAAGGTGCAGACGCAGTTCGGCAAGCAGGTCAAGTTCGTGCGTCACGACGGAGCCCGCGAGTTTGCGACCAATTCGCTCAAGGCCTTTTACGAGGATCAAGGCATCGAGCAGCAGCCCACGGTTCGGTACGCGCACCAGACCAACGCCACGGCAGAACGCGCCAACCGAACCATCGTCACGATTGGTCGCAGCATGCTGCACCATGCCAAGTTGGACAAGTGTTTCTGGGGCGAAGCGGCGATGACTGCCATCTACGTCAAGAATCGCCTGCCGTCGCTCAAGATCGAAAACAAGACTCCGTTCGAGATCGTGTACAAGTCCAAGCCAAGCGTGAAGCACATGCGTGTGTTTGGGTGTCGGGCGTACGTGCTAACCCCGAGGGAGAAACGACTCAAGTGGGATCCCAAGGCTCGCGCTGGTCTGTTCATGGGCTACGAGGAAGTGTCGAAGGCGTATCGAGTTTATGACATCGAGGCGGGGAAGGTGGTGATTTCTCGCGATGTCACCTTCGACGAATCGAGTTTTGGTGGTGTCTCGGCGGGAAGTTCAAGCGATGACGACGAAGATGCTAGCCTGGACTTCGACTCTCTCGAGATCAACGATGCTGACAGTGCGGGCCCGATGGAGTTCAAGCAGGCGGGGAAACGCAAGGCCCGCTCAAGTGATGCCGGTGATATGTCAGCGAGCTCACGTTCTGTTCGCCATGGAGCTGGCTTGGAAGAAGCAAGTGCTCCTGACAACTCGTTTGGGCGTCGGGCGAAACGACGATCAAGTGTGCGAATGGAGCCTGATCTGGCTGAAGAAGAGGAGAAGGATGCTCATGACGACGAAGATGACGACTCGACTCCTCCCGCATTTTGGCGAGCAAGCGCCAACGCAGTGGAAGCCGGCGATTTGTCTGAGCCGACGACATTCCAAGATGCGGTGAACGGACCCGACCAAGTGCATTGGCGCAAGGCCGTCCGCGCAGAGCTCAAGTCGATGCGACTTCGTGGGGTGTTTCGAGCTGCCAAGTTGCCGAACGGACAACGCGCCATCGGGACCAAGTGGGTGTTCAAGATCAAGCGCAAAGCAGACGGATCCATCGAGAAGTACAAGGCGCGTCTCGTGGCCAAGGGATTCAAGCAGAAGTACGGCATCGACTACACCGAGACGTTCTCGCCCGTGGTCAAGTACGTGACGTTGCGCATGGTGATCGCGTTGGCCAAGTACTTCGACTGGCCGCTGGACCAACTGGACGTGGTGACGGCATTCCTGTACGGCGTGATGAAAGAAGTGGTGTACTGCGCAGTGCCAGAAGGGGTCGAGCTGGACGGTGACTTCGACTGCCTGGAGCTGGTGAAGGCGATCTACGGTCTCAAGCAAGCTTCGCGCGTGTGGAACGAGACCTTCGACGAGTACGTGTGCTCCATCGGCTTCCAAGTCTCGGCCTACGACCCGTGTCTCTACATGAAGATTGTGGACGGTCACTGCGTGCTGTTGCTGGTGTACGTGGACGATGTGTTGGTGACCGGGAGTTCGGCCGATCTGATCGCGCGCACCAAGAGCGACCTCAAGACGCGGTTCGAGATGACTGACAGCGGCAAGTGCGCATTTGTGCTGGGCATCGAGTTGGTGGACAACGCTGACGGCAGCGTGACGATGTGCCAGCGACGCTACGTGGACGACATTCTCAAGCGTTTCGGCATGGAGGAGTGCAAGGCTGTGGTGAGTCCGGCGGATTTGAGCTCTCGACTGGTTCCAAGCGACGCGCCGACCAAGGTGAACGCCCCGTTCCGCGAAGCTGTGGGTGCGCTCATGCACTTGATGACCGCGACCCGACCGGACATTGCTTTCGCCGTGGGCTATGTGTCGCGCTTCATGGAGAACCCGCAAGTCGAGCACTGGACTGCGGTGAAGCGCATCCTGCGCTACCTACAAGGGACCAAGTCACATGGGATCTGCTTCCAGCCGGGTGACAAGATCGACTTCCGCGGGTACTCCGACGCAGACTGGGCTGGTGACCACTCCGATCGCAAGTCGACTTCGGGATACGCGTTCATGCTGATGGGCGCGCCGGTGAGCTGGGGAAGCAAGAAGCAGTCAAGTGTGTCGCTGTCTACGAGCGAGGCGGAGTACATTGCACTCAGCCTGGCCATTCAAGAAGGCAAGTGGGTGCACCGCCTGTTGTGCGAGATTATGGCGGCAGCGAGCGAAGCGGGACCCGAGCTCAAGATTCTCGAAGACAACCAGTCGTGCATCAAGATGACCAAGAACCCTGTGAACCATGGCCGCGCCAAGCACATCGACATCAAGTACCATCACATCCGAGATGAGGTCAAGCGTGGTGAAGTGAAGCTCGAGTACTGCGAGACTTCGATGATGCTGGCGGACATCATGACCAAGACGCTCCCGGGACCACGCCACAAGGACCTCACGGCGGCTCTCGGAATCCACGCGTGTTCGCATTGAGGGGGCGTATTGAGGGTAACCGGTTATGCCTGTACCAGGTTACGGTGAACCTGTCCAATCCGATCACACGATGTTTACGGTACGTTGATTACGCTACCGATGATTAGACGAGTAGGATGATTGGACGAGTGCAGAGTGATGGTGATTGGATGCACCAAATGATTGGATGCAGTGCTGCGTGTCTATGAGGATAGCTAGGTAGTGCAGACAAAGTAAGCTCCGATAAATCAATCACTTTCGAATCTCCCTTCTTCCCCTCAAGTGGTCAAGTGTCCTCGCTCCGGTCAAGCTCCGAGTGGTGACTCTCCCCCTCCCTTCTCTTCGTCCAAGAACCGTGACCTTTATCAGAGTACAAGCGGCTACGCGTTCATGATGAACGGCGGGTGCATCAGCTGGAGGAGCAAGAAACAGCGGACGGTGGCGCTGTCATCGACGGAGGCAGAGTACATGGCTCTATCGGAAGCGACGCAGGAGGCAGTGTGGCTCAAGGTGTTCATGTGCGAGCTCGGCGAGATGGCAAGCGATGAAGCAATCAAGATCTACGAGGACAACCAAATCTCCATCGCGTTGGCCAAGAACCCGGAGTTCCACAAGCGCACCAAGCACATCGACATTCGCTACCACTTCGTGCGCGAGAAGGTGGAAGACGGTCAAGTGGTGTTGGAGTACTGCTCGACGAAGGACATGCTGGCTGATCTCATGACGAAGCCAATCCCTGCCACGCAGTTCGGCGTACTCCGGAGCAAGCTTGGTATCGAAGGACCCAAGGCTGCCGAGTCGAGTGGGGGTGTTGTCAAGAAGGCGCCTCGACCAGCTGCGGTGTACCAGTAAGGTACCAGTGCGACCTTCACTCAGTGGTGCCGCCATCATTCGTGTGATGATGGGACGAGGATTACGGGACGCTGATGATGGGACGCTGATGATGGGACGCGTGGGTACAAGATTGTGGGTACAGGATGGGCATCGACGTGGCACTCGCTGATTGGCTGAAGGACCTTCTATCCAGTTAGGAATCCAGTGGAGTGTATCCAGCAGGGATATCCAGTAGGCTACGAGGCAGCAAGTAGCTTGTGAACTAAGGCCCTAAATCAATCACTTTGCATTCTGACATCTAGTGCTCAAACGACCTTCCTTTTCGCCCGACCGAGAATAGGTTGCGCGACAAGTTGGGAATGTGCCACACACCGGTGAGCACACCCTTCTTCATTCCGCGTGGGGTCTTCATGGACATGACAATGTCGCCCGTCCCCACCGCTTGAACCACACCGTCGTCCGCGAGGTGCACGTCCACCGGAGCCATCTTCTTGTAGTTCTTCATGTACTCTTTCGAGTACGTCATGTGCTGCGTCGCACCCGAGTCGACCAACCACACTTCACTCGACTTGGCGACCCCGTCACCAACCGAGAAGAGGTAGTCGCCAGAATCTTCTTCGTCCTGCGCGACGTTCGCACGCTGCGACCGCTGCCGGTCGTAGTTGTCTTGGACTCGCGAGGGACACTCGGCAATCCAATGTCCTTGTTTGCCGCAGTTGTGGCACGCACCGGCCTTCTTCACCGGTCGTCCCTTGCGCTTATTGTCTCTCGTCATGAACGCTTGACCGTGCGCGGTGCCGTCCGCACCGCCACCTTGCTCCTTGCGCTTCATGTCCTCGTGCAGCAGCCGAGACGTCACGAGTTCCCACGTCAGCGAGTCGACCCTCGACTCCAACGCCGTGATGAGGAACTGGTACGACTCGCTGAGACTGCCCAGAAGCGTGATCACCAAGTCGTCCTCGCTGACCGGAGCGCCCACCGCGTCGAGCTGCTCCGCCAGCGTCTTGAGCTTGTTGATGTGCTCCAGCACATCATCACCTTCGTCCATCATGGTCGTGAAGAAACGTCGACGAAGGAAGAGCTTGTTGGCCAAACTCTTCTTCTCGAAGTGTCCTTCCAGCCTTGACCATGCATCGTGGGCATCCTTGGCCGACCGGACCAGCGGCAACTGCGAATCCTCCATCGCGAGACAGACGATCGCCAGCGCCTTGCGAGACTTCCTCTTGAAGGCCGTCTGGTCCGCCGTGGTCGCGCAGTGCTCCAGCTTGATCTCTCCACTTGTCACTTCCCACAGATCGCGCTCCTCGAGCACTGATAAAGGTCACGGATCTTGGACGAAGAGAAGGGAGGGGGAGAGTCACCACTCGGAGCTTGACCGGAGCGAGGACACTTGACCACTTGAGGGGAAGAAGGGAGATTCGAAAGGTGATTGATTTATCGGAGCTTACTTTGTCTGCACTGCCTAGCTATCCTCATAGACACGCAGCACTGCATCCAATCATTTGGTGCATCCAATCACCATCACTCTGCACTCGTCCAATCATCCTACTCGTCTAATCATCGGTAGCGTAATCAACGTACCGTAAACATCGTGTGATCGGATTGGACAGGTTCACCGTAACCTGGTACAGGCATAACCGGTTACCCTCAATACGCCCCCTCAATGCGAACACGCGTGGATTCCGAGAGCCGCCGTGAGGTCCTTGTGGCGTGGTCCCGGGAGCGTCTTGGTCATGATGTCCGCCAGCATCATCGAAGTCTCGCAGTACTCGAGCTTCACTTCACCACGCTTGACCTCATCTCGGATGTGATGGTACTTGATGTCGATGTGCTTGGCGCGGCCATGGTTCACAGGGTTCTTGGTCATCTTGATGCACGACTGGTTGTCTTCGAGAATCTTGAGCTCGGGTCCCGCTTCGCTCGCTGCCGCCATAATCTCGCACAACAGGCGGTGCACCCACTTGCCTTCTTGAATGGCCAGGCTGAGTGCAATGTACTCCGCCTCGCTCGTAGACAGCGACACACTTGACTGCTTCTTGCTTCCCCAGCTCACCGGCGCGCCCATCAGCATGAACGCGTATCCCGAAGTCGACTTGCGATCGGAGTGGTCACCAGCCCAGTCTGCGTCGGAGTACCCGCGGAAGTCGATCTTGTCACCCGGCTGGAAGCAGATCCCATGTGACTTGGTCCCTTGTAGGTAGCGCAGGATGCGCTTCACCGCAGTCCAGTGCTCGACTTGCGGGTTCTCCATGAAGCGCGACACATAGCCCACGGCGAAAGCAATGTCCGGTCGGGTCGCGGTCATCAAGTGCATGAGCGCACCCACAGCTTCGCGGAACGGGGCGTTCACCTTGGTCGGCGCGTCGCTTGGAACCAGTCGAGAGCTCAAATCCGCCGGACTCACCACAGCCTTGCACTCCTCCATGCCGAAACGCTTGAGAATGTCGTCCACGTAGCGTCGCTGGCACATCGTCACGCTGCCGTCAGCGTTGTCCACCAACTCGATGCCCAGCACAAATGCGCACTTGCCGCTGTCAGTCATCTCGAACCGCGTCTTGAGGTCGCTCTTGGTGCGCGCGATCAGATCGGCCGAACTCCCGGTCACCAACACATCGTCCACGTACACCAGCAACAGCACGCAGTGACCGTCCACAATCTTCATGTAGAGACACGGGTCGTAGGCCGAGACTTGGAAGCCGATGGAGCACACGTACTCGTCGAAGGTCTCGTTCCACACGCGCGAAGCTTGCTTGAGACCGTAGATCGCCTTCACCAGCTCCAGGCAGTCGAAATCACCGTCCAGCTCGACCCCTTCTGGCACTGCGCAGTACACCACTTCTTTCATCACGCCGTACAGGAATGCCGTCACCACGTCCAGTTGGTCCAGCGGCCAGTCGAAGTACTTGGCCAACGCGATCACCATGCGCAACGTCACGTACTTGACCACGGGCGAGAACGTCTCGGTGTAGTCGATGCCGTACTTCTGCTTGAATCCCTTGGCCACGAGACGCGCCTTGTACTTCTCGATGGATCCGTCTGCTTTGCGCTTGATCTTGAACACCCACTTGGTCCCGATGGCGCGTTGTCCGTTCGGCAACTTGGCAGCTCGAAACACCCCACGAAGTCGCATCGACTTGAGCTCTGCGCGGACGGCCTTGCGCCAATGCACTTGGTCGGGTCCGTTCACCGCATCTTGGAATGTCGTCGGCTCAGACAAATCGCCGGCTTCCACTGCGTTGGCGCTTGCTCGCCAAAATGCGGGAGGAGTCGAGTCGTCATCTTCGTCGTCATGAGCATCCTTCTCCTCTTCTTCAGCCAGATCAGGCTCCATTCGCACACTTGATCGTCGTTTCGCCCGACGCCCAAACGAGTTGTCAGGAGCACTTGCTTCTTCCAAGCCAGCTCCATGGCGAACAGAACGTGAGCTCGCTGACATATCACCGGCATCACTTGAGCGGGCCTTGCGTTTCCCCGCCTGCTTGAACTCCATCGGGCCCGCACTGTCAGCATCGTTGATCTCGAGAGAGTCGAAGTCCAGGCTAGCATCTTCGTCGTCATCGCTTGAACTTCCCGCCGAGACACCACCAAAACTCGATTCGTCGAAGGTGACATCGCGAGAAATCACCACCTTCCCCGCCTCGATGTCATAAACTCGATACGCCTTCGACACTTCCTCGTAGCCCATGAACAGACCAGCGCGAGCCTTGGGATCCCACTTGAGTCGTTTCTCCCTCGGAGTTAGCACGTACGCCCGACACCCAAACACACGCATGTGCTTCACGCTTGGCTTGGACTTGTACACGATCTCGAACGGAGTCTTGTTTTCGATCTTGGGCGACGGCAGCCGGTTCTTGACGTAGATGGCAGTCATCGCCGCTTCGCCCCAGAAACACTTGTCCAACTTGGCATGGTGCAGCATGCTGCGACCAATCGTGACGATGGTTCGATTGGCGCGTTCTGCCGTGGCGTTGGTCTGGTGCGCGTACCGAACCGTGGGCTGCTGCTCGATGCCTCGATCCTCGTAAAAGGCCTTGAGCGAATTGGTCGCAAACTCGCGGGCTCCGTCGTGACGCACGAACTTGACCTGCTTGCCGAACTGCGTCTGCACCTTGGTGATGTAGCTCTTGAGGCACTCTTCGCTCTCCGACTTGGCGCGTAGACAGAAACCCTTCATGCATCCGCTGGCTTCGTCCGTGATGAGTAGCAGATACTTGCTGCCACCCAACGACTCTTCCTCCATGGGACCGCAGATGTCGAAGTGGAGCAGCTCGAACGTGTCGTAACGGCGCTTGTCGCGGTTAGTCGGGAACGGCTTTTGGACCATTTTCCCTTGCTGGCACCCGCGACACACACTTGGCCCACTCGACTTCAAGGGTACCTTGGCGTCCTTGATCATGCCGTTGTTGACCATCTTGCGCAGCACGTCGATCGGAGCATGACCCATCCGCGCATGAAGGTCCACGTTACGCGCCAACGTCGTCGCATTCGCAGAACGCAGTGGAGTGCGCAGCCAGTAGAGTCCGTCCACGAGGTCAGCCGTCGCCACCACTTGCTTCGAGCTCTTGCGCGCAACATGCATGCTCGCACCGTCGAACACCACTTGAAACTTGCCACTCTTGTTGATCTGCGGCACCGACAGCAGATTCTTGTTCATGTTCGGCACGTACAGCGCGTCCTTGATCTCGATGTCGCGCTCGTCGCCGTTGGGCAGAACCACTCGTTCGATGATGGTCCCCACACCCTTGATGGCAGCTTTGTTGCCGTCAGCCACCGACAGTTCGCCCTCGTCTTGCTCATTCAGCGTGGCGAACTTGGCCTTGTTGTTGCAGATGTGGTGCGTTGCGCCGCTGTCGACCGCCCACATCCCGGACATACCCTTGCCCGTCGAAAGTCCGCACTCCAGGGATACCGCAAACGCGACTCGGTCGTAGTCGTATTCGTAGTCGTCGTTCCGCCACTGGACATTGTTGGCCCCGCGTCCACGGCCATTGCCGCCGCGTCGACCACCTCGGTTCTCGTCCTTCTGCTTGGTCCAGCACTTGTCGATGACGTGCCCCAATTTTCCGCAGTAACTGCACTGGCGAGACTCTCTCTCGGCACTGAACGCCTTCGCCGCGTCTTCAGTCTTCACCGAGTCGGTCTTCTTCTCGCCTTGCCGCTTGATATGCTCGTTCGTGAGCACCTTCACGACGTCTTGCGTCTTCAGCTCCGCAGTGCTCATCTCCAAGTTCAGCACGACGTTCTCGTAGCTCTTGGGGAGACTGCGCAACAAGCAGATCGCCACGTCCTCGTCCTCCATCTTGGCGCCGATGCTGCTGAGCTTGGCGCTGATGTTGAGGACCTCGTTGCAATGATGCAACACGTTGTCGCCTTCCGTCATCTCCATGCTGAAGAGCTGTCGCTTCAGGTAGATGCGACCAGCCTTCTGCGACCCACCGTACAGCGTCTTCAGGCGCGTCCACGCCACCCACGCTTCTTCACAGTTGTCCACCACGTGGTGGTAGTCCGCGTCCATGTGGAGCAGCATCAGGCCGAACGCGATGTTGCTCGACTTGACGTAGTCATCCTTGGCCCTTGGGTCCGCGAAGGTCGGAGTCGTTTCACGGTTCACGACATGCCACACCGACTTGGTCAGGAACACGCCACGCATGTAGCGGTTCCACGTCGCGTAGTTGTCGCCGTTGAACTTGTCGATGGAGACCTTGGTGGAGACGTCTTGGGCAGAGGACATGGTGCTTGGGCTCATAACCTGATAACGGGTATGGATCTTGATACACGAAGCTTGGACGAAGAGAAGGGAGGGGGAGAGTCACCACTCGGAGTTGTTGTCAAGAAGGCGCCTCGACCAGCTGCGGTGTACCAGTAAGGTACCAGTGCGACCTTCACTCAGTGGTGCCGCCATCATTCGTGTGATGATGGGACGAGGATTACGGGACGCTGATGATGGGACGCGTGGGTACAAGATTGTGGGTACAGGATGGGCATCGACGTGGCACTCGCTGATTGGCTGAAGGACCTTCTATCCAGTTAGGAATCCAGTGGAGTGTATCCAGCAGGGATAACCAGTAGGCTTCGAGGCAGCAAGTAGCTTGTGAACTAAGGCCCTAAATCAATCACTTTGCATTCTGACATCTAGTGCTCAAACGACCTTCCTTTTGGTTATGAGCCCAAGCCCCGCATTCTCTGCCCAAGACCCCGACTACGCCTTCGCCATGGACGCCACGCCGACCGCCACCGCCCGCATCAACAAGTTCGACGGAACCAACTTCCACACGTGGAAGTTCAAGATGCAGATGGTGCTCGAGGAGCGCGATCTGTGGGAAGTGACAAGTGGAGAGATCAAGCTGGAGCACTGCGCGACCACGTTGGACCAGACGGCCTTCAAGAGGAAGTCTCGCAAGGCGCTGGCGATCGTCTGTCTCGCGATGGAGGACTCGCAGTTGCCGCTGGTCCGGTCGGCCAAGGATGCCTACGATGCATGGTCAAGACTGGAAGGACACTTCGAGAAGAAGAGCTTGGCCAACAAGCTCTTCCTTCGTCGACGTTTCTTCACGACGATGATGGACGAAGGTGATGATGTGCTGGAGCACATCAACAAGCTCAAGACGCTGGCGGAGCAGCTCGACGCGGTGGGCGCTCCGGTCAGCGAGGACGACTTGGTGATCACGCTTCTGGGCAGTCTCAGCGAGTCGTACCAGTTCCTCATCACGGCGTTGGAGTCGAGAGCCGACTCGCTGTCGTGGGAACTCGTGACGTCTCGGCTGCTGCACGAGGACATGAAGCGCAAGGAGCAAGGTGGCGGTGTGGACGGCACCGCGCACGGTCAAGCGTTCATGACGAGAGACAATAAGCGCAAGGGACGACCGGTGAAGAAGGCTGGTGCGTGCCACAACTGCGGCAAACAAGGACATTGGATTGCCGAGTGTCCCTCGCGAGTCCAAGACAACTACGACCGGCAGCGGTCGCAGCGTGCGAACGTCGCGCAGGACGAAGAAGATTCTGGCGACTACCTCTTCTCGGTTGGTGACGGGGTCGCCAAGTCGAGTGAAGTGTGGTTGGTCGACTCGGGTGCGACGCAGCACATGACGTACTCGAAAGAGTACATGAAGAACTACAAGAAGATGGCTCCGGTGGACGTGCACCTCGCGGACGACGGTGTGGTTCAAGCGGTGGGGACGGGCGACATTGTCATGTCCATGAAGACCCCACGCGGAATGAAGAAGGGTGTGCTCACCGGTGTGTGGCACATTCCCAAGTTGTCGCGCAACCTATTCTCGGTCGGGCGCTTCACCAAGGACGTTGGTCCCGTGACGTTCGAGAGCAACGGGTGCTTCGCGGAGACGAAGAGCATCAAGTGGCAGCTCGGTGCGCGTATGGGCAAGGGTCTGTTCAAGCTCTGCATGGCTCCGATCATGCCTGACGAGGCCAATGTGTCGAGTCCGAAGGATCGCAAAGGGGACACCACGTCGTACCTCTGGCACCTTCGACTCGGTCACATCGGCCATGGCGGTCTAGACGCCATCGTCAAGAAGGGCTACGGCACCGGCATCGACATGACGTCGGTGAAGCAGTGGGAGTTGTGTGATGGGTGTGCACTCGGCAAACAAACGCGAGTGAGCTACATGGCCAAGTCACCAAACCGTGCCAAGAAGCTGTTGGAAGTCATCCACAGTGATGTCTGTGGACCCATGCAGACACCCACATTCAGTGGCAAGAAGTACTTCGTCACGTTCATCGACGAGTACTCGCACTTTTGTGTGGTGTACTTGCTGCGGAACAAGTCGGAGGTAGCTGCCAAGTTCGCTGAGTTCGTTGCGTTGGCTGAAACGCAGACCGGCAAGCGCGTGAAGACGCTCCGCAGCGACAACGGCGGAGAGTACACTTCGCGCGAAATGGCCAAGTTCTGTGCGGAGCGTGGGGTCGTGCAGAAGTTCACTCCGCCGTACACGCCTCAGCTGAACGGAGTGGCCGAGCGGATGAACCGGACGTTGGTGGAGTGTGCGCGCTGCATGTTGGAACATGCCGGACTGTCGAAGGGTTACTGGGGAGAAGCGGTGGTGACGGCGACGTTCCTCCGGAATCGCTGTCCGACGCGCGCCATCAGCCACGACAAGTCGCCGTACCAAGTCTGGACCGGCAAGAAACCGCTCTTGGCGAACCTCAAGGTGTTCGGATGCCACGCGTTCGTGCATGTGCCGAAGGAGAAGCGGTCCAAGTTCGACGCTCGGTCGGTGCGTTGCAGGTTTCTGGGCTACTCGGAGCACGAGAAAGCATATCGGTTCGAAGAGATCAAGAGTGGTCGCGTGCTGGTGAGCCGCGACGCACAGTTCATGGAAGACGTCTTCGACGGTGGGAGACGCGAGTGCGGTCAAGAAGACATGGTCGTGGAACTTCGGGATGAAGATGCCACGGACCAAGAAGCATCGTCCGGTCCGGACGAAGACGAAGACGAAAATGAAGAAGAGGCTGCGCGGGATGAAGACTTTGAGCCTGGCAGCAAGCGACACCCGCGGACGCAGTCGTTGGAGGAAGCGGTGGAGATCCCAAGACCCAAGCGGTTCGCGACGCACCAGACTCTCGAGGAGATGTCGGCGGTCGCAAGAGAAGAAGAAGGCTTCGAGGCGGCCTACGTCGTGGATTCAGTGGGAGAAATGCCGACCACGTTCAAGTCGGCGATGGAATCCAGCAACGCAGCCAAGTGGAAGGAAGCGTGCGACTCGGAGCATGAGTCGCTGCGCAAGAACGACACGTGGGACGTGGTGCCACTGCCGAAGGGACGCAAGGCGATCGGCTGCAGATGGGTGTTTCGCGTGAAGGAAAACCAAGCCGGAGAGGTCGAGCGGTTCAAGGCGCGTCTGGTGGCAAAGGGGTTTCGCAGAAGTACGGCGTCGACTACGACGAGACGTTCGCGCCAGTGGCCAAGTTCACGTCGATCCGGGCCGTGCTGAGTTTGGCTGCCAAGTACGAGCTCAAGCTGCACCAGATGGACGTGAAGACCGCATTCCTGAACGGCGTCCTGGATGAAGATATCTACATGGCGCAGCCAGACGGATACGAAGACGAAGGCCACCCCGACTACGTGTGCAAGCTCAAGCGGTCACTCTACGGACTCAAGCAGTCGCCGCGCATGTGGAACCAAACCATCGACGAGTTCATGCTGAAGATGGGGTTCAAGAAGTGCGAGTCGGATCACTGCGTCTACATCAAGAGGAACGACCAAGACATGATCTTCGTGGTGCTGTACGTCGATGATCTCATCCTCGCAAGCAGCAACGACAAGCTACTGGAATCGACCAAGAAGGCACTCAGCAAACGGTTCGAGATGACAGACCTCGGCGAGCTCGAGTACTTCCTCGGCATGGAGATCAAGAGCGACGTGGACTCCGGCAAGGTGACGGTGCGGCAGACCAAGTTCCTCAAGAGTATCCTGACCAAGTTCGGCATGCAAGACAGCAAGCCTGTGAAGACACCTCAAGACCCGGGACTCAAGTTGACCAAGAGCATGTGCGAAGGTGGCTGCAAGCATGAAGACACGATGAAGAACGTGCCGTATCGGAGTGCCGTCGGCGGACTGATGTACCTGATGGTGGCGACGCGTCCGGACCTGGCTGCTGCAGTGGGTTCCCTCAGTCAGTTCTGTGCTGACCCGTGTCCGACGCATTGGCAAGCTCTCAAGCGTGTGTTTCGGTACCTCCAAGCGACGCCTACGCACGGACTCGAGTTCTCAAGAGACGGTGGTGACGGCGCGTTATGCGGGTATTCGGATGCGGACTGGGCCGGCGACATCGAGTCAAGAAGGAGTACAAGCGGCTACGCGTTCATGATGAACGGCGGGTGCATCAGCTGGAGGAGCAAGAAACAGCGGACGGTGGCGCTGTCATCGACGGAGGCAGAGTACATGGCTCTATCGGAAGCGACGCAGGAGGCAGTGTGGCTCAAGGTGTTCATGTGCGAGCTCGGCGAGATGGCAAGCGATGAAGCGATCAAGATCTACGAAGACAACCAAGGCTCCATCGCGTTGGCCAAGAACCCCGAGTTCCACAAGCGCACCAAGCACATCGACATTCGCTACCACTTCGTGCGCGAGAAGGTGGAAGACGGTCAAGTGGTGTTGGAGTACTGCTCGACGAAGGACATGCTGGCGGACTTGATGACCAAGCCCATCACTGCTGTGCAGTTTGAAGTTCTTCGGAGCAAGCTCGGAGTCCAAGGCCCCGGCGTCGAGTCGAGTGGGGGTGTTGTCAAGAAGGCGCCTCGACCAGCTGCGGTGTACCAGTAAGGTACCAGTGCGACCTTCACTCAGTGGTGCCGCCATCATTCGTGTGATGATGGGACGAGGATTACGGGACGCTGATGATGGGACGCGTGGGTACAAGATTGTGGGTACAGGATGGGCATCGACGTGGCACTCGCTGATTGGCTGAAGGACCTTCTATCCAGTTAGGAATCCAGTGGAGTGTATCCAGCAGGGATAACCAGTAGGCTTCGAGGCAGCAAGTAGCTTGTGAACTAAGGCCCTAAATCAATCACTTTGCATTCTGACATCTAGTGCTCAAACGACCTTCCTTTTGGTTATGAGCCCAAGCCCCGCATTCTCTGCCCAAGACCCCGACTACGCCTTCGCCATGGACGCCACGCCGACCGCCACCGCCCGCATCAACAAGTTCGACGGAACCAACTTCCACACGTGGAAGTTCAAGATGCAGATGGTGCTCGAGGAGCGCGATCTGTGGGAAGTGACAAGTGGAGAGATCAAGCTGGAGCACTGCGCGACCACGTTGGACCAGACGGCCTTCAAGAGGAAGTCGCGCAAGGCGTTGGCGATCGTCTGTCTCGCGATGGAGGACTCGCAGTTGCCGCTGGTCCGGTCGGCCAAGGATGCTCACGATGCATGGTCAAGACTGGAAGGACACTTCGAGAAGAAGAGTTTGGCCAACAAGCTCTTCCTTCGTCGACGTTTCTTCACGACCATGATGGACGAAGGTGATGATGTGCTGGAGCACATCAACAAGATCAAGACGCTGGCGGAGCAGCTCGACGCGGTGGGCGCTCCGGTCAGCGAGGACGACTTGGTGATCACGCTTCTGGGCAGTCTCAGCGAGTCGTACCAGTTCCTCATCACGGCGTTGGAGTCGAGGGTCGACTCGCTGACGTGGGAACTCGTGACGTCTCGGCTGCTGCATGAGGACATGAAGCGCAAGGAGCAAGGTGGCGGTGCGGACGGAGCCGCGCACGGTCAAGCGTTCATGACGAGAGACAATAAGCGCAAGGGACGACCGGTGAAGAAGGCCGGTGCGTGCCACAACTGCGGCAAACAAGGACATTGGATTGCCGAGTGTCCCTCGCGAGTCCAAGACAACTACGACCGGCAGCGGTCGCAGCGTGCGAACGTCGCGCAGGACGAAGAAGATTCTGGCGACTACCTCTTCTCGGTTGGTGACGGGGTCGCCAAGTCGAGTGAAGTGTGGTTGGTCGACTCGGGTGCGACGCAGCACATGACGTACTCGAAAGAGTACATGAAGAACTACAAGAAGATGGCTCCGGTGGACGTGCACCTCGCGGACGACGGTGTGGTTCAAGCGGTGGGGACGGGCGACATTGTCATGTCCATGAAGACCCCACGCGGAATGAAGAAGGGTGTGCTCACCGGTGTGTGGCACATTCCCAAGTTGTCGCGCAACCTATTCTCGGTCGGGCGCTTCACCAAGGACGTTGGTCCCGTGACGTTCGAGAGCAACGGGTGCTTCGCGGAGACGAAGAGCATCAAGTGGCAGCTCGGTGCGCGTATGGGCAAGGGTCTGTTCAAGCTCTGCATGGCTCCGATCATGCCTGACGAGGCCAATGTGTCGAGTCCGAAGGATCGCAAAGGGGACACCACGTCGTACCTCTGGCACCTTCGACTCGGTCACATCGGCCATGGCGGTCTAGACGCCATCGTCAAGAAGGGCTACGGCACCGGCATCGACATGACGTCGGTGAAGCAGTGGGAGTTGTGTGATGGGTGTGCACTCGGCAAACAAACGCGAGTGAGCTACATGGCCAAGTCACCAAACCGTGCCAAGAAGCTGTTGGAAGTCATCCACAGTGATGTCTGTGGACCCATGCAGACACCCACATTCAGTGGCAAGAAGTACTTCGTCACGTTCATCGACGAGTACTCGCACTTTTGTGTGGTGTACTTGCTGCGGAACAAGTCGGAGGTAGCTGCCAAGTTCGCTGAGTTCGTTGCGTTGGCTGAAACGCAGACCGGCAAGCGCGTGAAGACGCTCCGCAGCGACAACGGCGGAGAGTACACTTCGCGCGAAATGGCCAAGTTCTGTGCGGAGCGTGGGGTCGTGCAGAAGTTCACTCCGCCGTACACGCCTCAGCTGAACGGAGTGGCCGAGCGGATGAACCGGACGTTGGTGGAGTGTGCGCGCTGCATGTTGGAACATGCCGGACTGTCGAAGGGTTACTGGGGAGAAGCGGTGGTGACGGCGACGTTCCTCCGGAATCGCTGTCCGACGCGCGCCATCAGCCACGACAAGTCGCCGTACCAAGTCTGGACCGGCAAGAAACCGCTCTTGGCGAACCTCAAGGTGTTCGGTTGCCACGCGTTCGTGCATGTGCCGAAGGAGAAGCGGTCGAAGTTCGACGCTCGGTCGGTGCGTTGCCGTTTCCTGGGGTACTCGGAGCATGAGAAAGCATATCGGTTCGAAGAGATCAAGAGTGGTCGCGTGCTGGTGAGCCGCGACGCACAGTTCATGGAAGACGTCTTCGACGGTGGGAGACGCGAGTGCGGTCAAGAAGACATGGTCGTGGAACTTCGGGATGAAGATGCCACGGACCAAGAAGCATCGTCCGGTCCGGACGAAGACGAAGACGAAAATAAAGAAGAGGCTGCGCGGGATGAAGACTTTGAGCCTGGCAGCAAGCGACACCCGCGGACGCAGTCGTTGGAGGAAGCGGTGGAGATCCCAAGACCCAAGCGGTTTGCGACGCACCAGACTCTCGAGGAGATGTCGGCGGTCGCAAGAGAAGAAGAAGGCTTCGAGGCGGCCTACGTCGTGGATTCAGTGGGAGAAATGCCGACCACGTTCAAGTCGGCAATGGAATCCAGCAACGCAGCCAAGTGGAAGGAAGCGTGCGACTCGGAGCATGAGTCGCTGCGCAAGAACGACACGTGGGACGTGGTGCCACTGCCGAAGGGACGCAAGGCGATCGGCTGCAGATGGGTGTTTCGAGTGAAGGAAAACCAAGCCGGAGAGGTCGAGCGGTTCAAGGCGCGACTGGTGGCCAAGGGGTTTTCGCAGAAGTACGGCGTCGACTACGACGAGACCTTCGCGCCAGTGGCCAAGTTCACGTCGATCCGGGCCGTGCTGAGTTTGGCTGCCAAGTACGAGCTCAAGCTGCACCAGATGGACGTGAAGACCGCATTCCTGAACGGCGTCCTGGATGAAGATATCTACATGGCGCAGCCAGACGGATACGAAGACGAAGGCCACCCCGACTACGTGTGCAAGCTCAAGCGGTCACTCTACGGACTCAAGCAGTCGCCGCGCATGTGGAACCAAACCATCGACGAGTTCATGCTGAAGATGGGGTTCAAGAAGTGCGAGTCGGATCACTGCGTCTACATCAAGAGGAACGACCAAGACATGATCTTCGTGGTGCTGTACGTCGATGATCTCATCCTCGCAAGCAGCAACGACAAGCTACTGGAATCGACCAAGAAGGCACTCAGCAAACGGTTCGAGATGACAGACCTCGGCGAGCTCGAGTACTTCCTCGGCATGGAGATCAAGAGCGACGTGGACTCCGGCAAGGTGACGGTGCGGCAGACCAAGTTCCTCAAGAGTATCCTGACCAAGTTCGGCATGCAAGACAGCAAGCCTGTGAAGACACCTCAAGACCCGGGACTCAAGTTGACCAAGAGCATGTGCGAAGGTGGCTGCAAGCATGAAGACACGATGAAGAACGTGCCGTATCGGAGTGCCGTCGGCGGACTGATGTACCTGATGGTGGCGACGCGTCCGGACCTCGCAGCTGCAGTGGGCTCCCTCAGTCAGTTCTGTGCTGACCCGTGTCCGACGCATTGGCAAGCTCTCAAGCGTGTGTTTCGGTACCTCCAAGCGACGCCTACGCACGGACTCGAGTTCTCAAGAGACGGTGGTGACGGCGCGTTATGCGGGTATTCGGATGCGGACTGGGCCGGCGACATCGAGTCAAGAAGGAGTACAAGCGGCTACGCGTTCATGATGAACGGCGGGTGCATCAGCTGGAGGAGCAAGAAACAGCGGACGGTGGCGCTGTCATCGACGGAGGCAGAGTACATGGCTCTATCGGAAGCGACGCAGGAGGCAGTGTGGCTCAAGGTGTTCATGTGCGAGCTCGGCGAGATGGCAAGCGATGAAGCGATCAAGATCTACGAAGACAACCAAGGCTCCATCGCGTTGGCCAAGAACCCCGAGTTCCACAAGCGCACCAAGCACATCGACATTCGCTACCACTTCGTGCGCGAGAAGAAAAGGAAGGTCGTTTGAGCACTAGATGTCAGAATGCAAAGTGATTGATTTAGGGCCTTAGTTCGCAAGCTACTTGCTGCCTCTAAGCCTACTGGATATCCCTGCTGGATACACTTCACTGGATTCCTAACTGGATAGAAGGTCCTTCAGCCAATCAGCGAGTGCCACGTCGATGCCCATCCTGTACCCACAATCTTGTACCCACGCGTCCCATCATCAGCGTCCCATCATCAGCGTCCCGTAATCCTCGTCCCATCATCACACGAATGATGGCGGCACCACTGAGTGAAGGTCGCACTGGTACCTTACTGGTACACCGCAGCTGGTCGAGGCGACTTCTTGACAACACCCCCACTCGACTCGACGCCGGGGCCTTGGACTCCGAGCTTGCTCCGAAGAACTTCAAACTGCACAGCAGTGATGGGCTTGGTCATCAAGTCCGCCAGCATGTCCTTCGTCGAGCAGTACTCCAACACCACTTGACCGTCTTCCACCTTCTCGCGCACGAAGTGGTAGCGAATGTCGATGTGCTTGGTGCGCTTGTGGAACTCCGGGTTCTTGGCCAACGCGATGGAGCCTTGGTTGTCCTCGTAGATCTTGACCGCTTCATTGATTGCCATCTCGCCGAGCTCGCACATGAACACCTTGAGCCACACCGCTTCTTGTGTTGCCTCCGACAGCGCCATGTACTCTGCCTCTGTAGATGACAGCGCCACCGTCCGCTGCTTCTTGCTTCTCCAGCTGATGCACCCGCCGTTCATCATGAACGCGTAGCCGCTTGTGCTTCTTCTTGACTCGGTGTCTCCGGCCCAGTCCGCATCCGAATAGCCTTCAAGCCCGCCATCGCAGTTCGCTTGAAACTCGATGCCATGCGTCTTCGTGCCTTGGATGTACCTGAAGACCCTCTTGAGCGCTTGCCAGTGCGTCGGGCATGGGTCCGCAGCAAACTGGCTCAGGACCCCCACTGCCGCTGCGAGATCTGGACGTGTGCCTACCATGAGATACATGAGGCATCCCACAGCGTTGCGGTACGGCACGTTCGCCATGGTCTCATCGTGCTTGCAACCTCCTTCGCACATGGCCTTGGTCAACTTGAGACCCGGGTCTTGCGGCGTCTTGACCGGGTTGCTCTTCTCCATCTTGAACTTCTCGAGAATGTCGTTGGCGAACTTGGTCTGCCGCACTGACACCTTCCCAGCCGTCGTATCTTGCTCGATCTCCATCCCAAGGAAGTACTTGAGCTGGCCCATGTCCGTCATCTCGAATCGGTCACTGAGGGCCTGCTTGGTGTCCTTGATCATCTTGTGGCTGTTGCTGGCGAGGATCAGGTCGTCCACATAGAGCGCCACGAAGATCATGTCTTGGCCGTCTCGCTTCAAGTAGATGCAGTGGTCGGACTCGCACTTCTTGAACCCCTGCTTGAGCATGAACTCGTCGATGGTCTTGTTCCACATACGTGGCGACTGCTTCAGTCCATATAGCGACCGCTTGAGCCTGCACACGAAGTCCGGGTGAACATCGTCGACGAACCCGTCCGGCTGAGCCATGTAGATATCTTCGTCCAGCTCGCCGTTGAGGAACGCCGTCTTGACATCCATCTGGTGTACCGTGAGATTGTACTTGGCAGCCAGACTGAGCAAGATCCTGATGGACGTGAACTTGGCCACTGGCGCGAAGGTCTCGTCGTAGTCGATGCCGTACTTCTGCGAAAACCCCTTGGCCACCAGTCGCGCCTTGAACCGCTCGATCTCTCCAGCCTGGTTCTCCTTCACTCGAAACACCCATCTGCAGCCGATCGCCTTGCGTCCCTTCGGCAACGGCACCACTTCCCACGTCTCGTTCTTGCGAAGCGACGCCATCTCCGAGTCGCACGCTTCCTTCCACTTGGCTGCGTTGCTGGATTCCATCGCCGACTTGAACGTGGTCGGCATATCTCCCACTGAATCCACGACGTACGCAGCCTCAAAGTCTTGACTCTCTTGGGCCGCCGCAGACATCTCATCCAGCGTCGAGCGTCCACTCTGCGGCGCATACCTCTTGGCCCTCGGCACCTCCACGGCTTCCTCCAGCGACTGCGTCCGCGGGTGTCGCTTGCTGCCGGGTTCGAAGTCTTGGTCCCGCGCAGCCTCCTCTTCATCTCCGTCCTCGTCCGATTCGGACGGAGTCTCTTCATCCGTGGCATCTTCATCATCTTCATCTGGAAGACCAATCACCACCTCCTTCGTAGCATATTTGCGTCTCCCACCGTCGAAGACGTCTTCCATGAACTGCGCATCGCGGCTCACCAACACGCGACCGCTCTCGATCTCTTCAAACCGATACGCTTTCTCGTGCTCCGAGTACCCCAGGAAACGGCAACGCACCGACCGGGCGTCGAACTTGGACCGCTTCGCCTTCGGCACATGCACGAACGCGTGGCAACCGAACACCTTGAGGTTCGCCAGTAGTGGCTTCTTTCCCGTCCAAACTTGGTGCGGCGACTTGTCGTGGCTGATGGCGCGCGTCGGACACCGGTTCCGGAGGAACGTGGCTGTCACCACCGCTTCACCCCAGTAACTCTTCGACAACCCGGCATGCTCCAACATGCAGCGCGCACACTCCACCAACGTCCGGTTCATCCGTTCCGCCACTCCATTCAGCTGTGGCGTGTACGGTGGCGTGAACTTCTGCACGATCCCACGGTCCGCACAGAACTTGGCCATCTCACGCGAAGTGTACTCGCCACCGTTGTCGCTCCGGAGCGTTTTCACACGCTTGCCGGTCTGCGTTTCAGCCAACGCAACGAACTCCGCGAACTTGGCAGCCACCTCCGACTTGTTCCGCAGCAAGTACACCACACAAAAGTGCGACTTGTCGTCGATGAACGTGACGAAGTACTTCTTGCCACCAAACGTAGACGTCTGCATGGGGCCGCACACATCGCTGTGAACCACTTCCAGCACTTGCTTCGCACGGTTTGGAGACGACTTCATGTAGCTCACTCGCGTTTGCTTGCCGAGTGAGCATCCTTGGCCGAACGCACCAGCGGCAACTGCGAGTCCTCCATCGCGAGACAGACGATCGCCAACGCCTTGCGCGACTTCTTCTTGAAGAGCGCTTGATCCGCTGCGGCGTGGCAGTGCTCCAGCTTGATCTCCCCACTCGTCACCTCCCACAGTTCGCGCTCCTCGAGCACCATCTGCATCTTGAACTTCCACGTGTGGAAGTTGGTTCCGTCGAACTTGTTGATGCGGGCGGTGGCGGTCGGCGTGGCGTCCATGGCGAAGGCGTAGTCGGGGTCTTGGGCAGGGAAGACGGGGCTTGGGCTCATAACCAAAAGGAAGGTCGTTTGAGCACTAGATGTCAGAATGCAAAGTGATTGATCTAGGGCCTTAGTTCGCAAGCTACTTGCTGCCTCTAAGCCTACTGGATATCCCTGCTGGATACACTTCACTGGATTCCTAACTGGATAGAAGGTCCTTCAGCCAATCAGCGAGTGCCACGTCGATGCCCATCCTGTACCCACAATCTTGTACCCACGCGTCCCATCATCAGCGTCCCATCATCAGCGTCCCGTAATCCTCGTCCCATCATCACACGAATGATGGCGGCACCACTGAGTGAAGGTCGCACCGGTACCTTACTGGTACACCGCAGCTGGTCGAGGCGCCTTCTTGACAACAAGAAGGTGGAAGACGGTCAAGTGGTGTTGGAGTACTGCTCGACGAAGGACATGCTGGCGGACTTGATGACCAAGCCCATCACTGCTGTGCAGTTTGAAGTTCTTCGGAGCAAGCTCGGAGTCCAAGGCCCCGGCGTCGAGTCGAGTGGGGGTGTTGTCAAGAAGGCGCCTCGACCAGCTGCGGTGTACCAGTAAGGTACCAGTGCGACCTTCACTCAGTGGTGCCGCCATCATTCGTGTGATGATGGGACGAGGATTACGGGACGCTGATGATGGGACGCGTGGGTACAAGATTGTGGGTACAGGATGGGCATCGACGTGGCACTCGCTGATTGGCTGAAGGACCTTCTATCCAGTTAGGAATCCAGTGGAGTGTATCCAGCAGGGATAACCAGTAGGCTTCGAGGCAGCAAGTAGCTTGTGAACTAAGGCCCTAAATCAATCACTTTGCATTCTGACATCTAGTGCTCAAACGACCTTCCTTTTTTCGAGGCAGCAAGTAGCTTGTGAACTAAGGCCCTAAATCAATCACTTTGCATTCTGACATCTAGTGCTCAAACGACCTTCCTTTTGTTGTCAAGAAGGCGCCTCGACCAGCTGCGGTGTACCAGTAAGGTACCGGTGCGACCTTCACTCAGTGGTGCCGCCATCATTCGTGTGATGATGGGACGAGGATTACGGGACGCTAATGATGGGACGCTGATGATGGGACGCGTGGGTACAAGATTGTGGGTACAGGATGGGCATCGACGTGGCACTCGCTGATTGGCTGAAGGACCTTCTATCCAGTTAGGAATCCAGTGGAGTGTATCCAGCAGGAATATCCAGTAGGCTTCGAGGCAGCAAGTAGCTTGCGAACTAAGGCCCTAAATCAATCACTTTGCATTCTGACATCTAGTGCTCAAACGACCTTCCTTTTGGTTATGAGCCCAAGCCCCGCATTCTCTGCCCAAGACTCCGACTACGCCTTCGCCATGGACGCCGCGCCGACCACGACCGCCCGCATCAACAAGTTCGACGGAACCAACTTCCACACGTGGAAGTTCAAGATGCAGATGGTGCTCGAAGAGCGCGAACTGTGGGAGGTGACGAGTGGAGAGATCAAGCTGGAGCACTGCGCGACCACGTTGGACCAGACGGCCTTCAAGAGGAAGTCTCGCAAGGCGCTGGCGATCGTCTGTCTCGCGATGGAGGATTCGCAGTTGTCGCTGGTCCGGTCGGCCAAGGATGCCCACGATGCATGGTCAAGACTGGAAGGACACTTCGAGAAGAAGAGTTTGGCCAACAAGCTCTTCCTTCGTCGACGTTTCTTCACGACCATGATGGACGAAGGTGATGATGTGCTGGAGCACATCAACAAGCTCAAGACGCTGGCGGAGCAGCTCGACGCGGTGGGCGCTCCGGTCAGCGAGGACGACTTGGTGATCACGCTTCTGGGCAGTCTCAGCGAGTCGTACCAGTTCCTCATCACGGCGTTGGAGTCGAGAGCCGACTCGCTGTCGTGGGAACTCGTCACGTCTCGGCTGCTGCATGAGGACATGAAGCGCAAGGAGCAAGGTGGCGGCGTCGACGGAGCCGCGCACGGTCAAGGCCAAGCGTTCATGACAAGCGACAACGGCAAGCGCAAGGGACGGCAGGCGACCGCCAACAAGGCCAGCGCCTGCCACTACTGTGGGGAGCAAGGACATTGGATCGCCAAGTGTCCTGTGCGAATCCGCGAGAACGCGGAGCGGCAGAGGCCGCAGCGAGCGAACGTCGCGCAGAGTGAGGACGACTCTGGCGACTTCCTCTTCTCGGTTGGTGGTGGGAGCAACACCACCAAGTCGAATGAGGTGTGGCTGGTCGACTCGGGTGCGACGCAGCACATGACCAGTTCCAAGAAGTTCATGCGGAACTACAAGAAGATCTCGCCGGTGGGCGTGCATCTCGCGGACGACGGTGTGGTGCAAGCGATCGGGAGAGGCGACATCGTGATGAAGATGCAGACCCCGCGCGGTGTCAAGAAGGGTGTGCTCACGAATGTGTGGCACATCCCCAAGTTGTCGCGCAACCTGTTCTCCGTCGGCAGATTCACCAAGGACGTCGGGCCTGTGACGTTCGAGAGCGACGGGTGCTTCACGGAGACGAAGGGTGTCAAGTGGAAGCTCGGCGCTCGCGAAGGCAAAGGACTGTTCAAGCTGAGCATGACACCGGTGATGCCTGACGAGGCCAATGCGGCAAGCTCGAAGGATCGCAAAGGGGACACCACGTCGTACCTCTGGCACCTTCGACTTGGTCACATTGGCCATGGCGGTCTAGACGCCATCGTCAAGAAGGGCTACGGCTCTGGCATCGACATGACGTCGGTGAAGCAGTGGGAGCTGTGCGACGGATGCTCACTCGGCAAGCAAACGCGAGTGAGCTACATGGCCAAGTCTCCAAACCGTGCGAAGCAAGTGCTGGAAGTGGTTCACAGCGATGTGTGCGGCCCCATGCAGACGTCTACGTTTGGTGGCAAGAAGTACTTCGTCACGTTCATCGACGACAAGTCGCACTTTTGTGTGGTGTACTTGCTGCGGAACAAGTCGGAGGTGGCTGCCAAGTTCGCGGAGTTCGTTGCGTTGGCTGAAACGCAGACCGGCAAGCGTGTGAAAACGCTCCGGAGCGACAACGGTGGCGAGTACACTTCGCGTGAGATGGCCAAGTTCTGTGCGGACCGTGGGATCGTGCAGAAGTTCACGCCACCGTACACGCCACAGCTGAATGGAGTGGCGGAACGGATGAACCGGACGTTGGTGGAGTGTGCGCGCTGCATGTTGGAGCATGCCGGGTTGTCGAAGAGTTACTGGGGTGAAGCGGTGGTGACAGCCACGTTCCTCCGGAACCGGTGTCCGACGCGCGCCATCAGCCACGACAAGTCGCCGCACCAAGTTTGGACGGGAAAGAAGCCACTACTGGCGAATCTCAAGGTGTTCGGGTGCCACGCGTACGTGCTGGTCCCGAAGGCGAAGCGGTCCAAGTTCGACGCCCGGTCGGTGCGTTGCCGTTTCCTGGGGTACTCGGAGCACGAGAAAGCGTATCGGTTTGAAGAGATCGAGAGCGGTCGCGTGTTGGTGAGCCGCGATGCGCAGTTCATGGAAGACGTCTTCGACGGTGGGAGACGCAAATATGCTACGAAGGAGGTGGTGATTGGTCTTCCAGATGAAGATGATGAAGATGCCACGGATGAAGAGACTCCGTCCGAATCGGACGAGGACGGAGATGAAGAGGAGGCTGCGCGGGACCAAGACTTCGAACCCGGCAGCAAGCGACACCCGCGGACGCAGTCGCTGGAGGAAGCCGTGGAGGTGCCGAGGGCCAAGAGGTATGCGCCGCAGAGTGGACGCTCGACGCTGGATGAGATGTCTGCGGCGGCCGAAGAGAGTCAAGACTTTGAGGCTGCGTACGTCGTGGATTCAGTGGGAGATATGCCGACCACGTTCAAGTCGGCGATGGAATCCAGCAACGCAGCCAAGTGGAAGGAAGCGTGCGACTCGGAGATGGCGTCGCTTCGCAAGAACGAGACGTGGGAAGTGGTGCCGTTGCCGAAGGGACGCAAGGCGATCGGCTGCAGATGGGTGTTTCGAGTGAAGGAGAACCAGGCTGGAGAGATCGAGCGGTTCAAGGCGCGACTGGTGGCCAAGGGGTTTTCGCAGAAGTACGGCATCGACTACGACGAGACCTTCGCGCCGGTGGCCAAGTTCACGTCCATCAGGATCTTGCTCAGTCTGGCTGCCAAGTACAATCTCACGGTACACCAGATGGATGTCAAGACGGCGTTCCTCAACGGCGAGCTGGACGAAGATATCTACATGGCTCAGCCGGACGGGTTCGTCGACGATGTTCACCCGGACTTCGTGTGCAGGCTCAAGCGGTCGCTATATGGACTGAAGCAGTCGCCACGTATGTGGAACAAGACCATCGACGAGTTCATGCTCAAGCAGGGGTTCAAGAAGTGCGAGTCCGACCACTGCATCTACTTGAAGCGAGACGGCCAAGACATGATCTTCGTGGCGCTCTATGTGGACGACCTGATCCTCGCCAGCAACAGCCACAAGATGATCAAGGACACCAAGCAGGCCCTCAGTGACCGATTCGAGATGACGGACATGGGCCAGCTCAAGTACTTCCTTGGGATGGAGATCGAGCAAGATACGACGGCTGGGAAGGTGTCAGTGCGGCAGACCAAGTTCGCCAACGACATTCTCGAGAAGTTCAAGATGGAGAAGAGCAACCCGGTCAAGACGCCGCAAGACCCGGGTCTCAAGTTGACCAAGGCCATGTGCGAAGGAGGTTGCAAGCACGATGAGACCATGGCGAACGTGCCGTACCGCAACGCTGTGGGATGCCTCATGTATCTCATGGTAGGCACACGTCCAGACCTCGCAGCGGCAGTGGGGGTCCTGAGCCAGTTTGCTGCGGACCCATGCCCGACGCACTGGCAAGCGCTCAAGAGGGTCTTCAGGTACATCCAAGGCACGAAGACGCATGGCATCGAGTTTCAAGCGAACTGCGATGGCGGGCTTGAAGGCTATTCGGATGCGGACTGGGCCGGAGACACCGAGTCAAGAAGGAGTACAAGCGGCTACGCGTTCATGATGAACGGCGGGTGCATCAGCTGGAGAAGCAAGAAGCAGCGGACGGTGGCGCTGTCATCTACAGAGGCGGAGTACATGGCGCTGTCGGAGGCAACACAAGAAGCGGTGTGGCTCAAGGTGTTCATGTGCGAGCTCGGCGAGATGGCAATCAATGAAGCGGTCAAGATCTACGAGGACAACCAAGGCTCCATCGCGTTGGCCAAGAACCCGGAGTTCCACAAGCGCACCAAGCACATCGACATTCGCTACCACTTCGTGCGCGAGAAGGTGGAAGACGGTCAAGTGGTGTTGGAGTACTGCTCGACGAAGGACATGCTGGCGGACTTGATGACCAAGCCAATCCCTGCGACGCAGTTTGGCGTGCTCCGGAGCAAGCTTGGTATCGAAGGACCCAAGGCTGCCGAGTCGAGTAGGGGTGTTGTCAAGAAGGCGCCTCGACCAGCTGCGGTGTACCAGTAAGGTACCGGTGCGACCTTCACTCAGTGGTGCCGCCATCATTCGTGTGATGATGGGACGAGGATTACGGGACGCTGATGATGGGACGCTGATGATGGGACGCGTGGGTACAAGATTGTGGGTACAGGATGGGCATCGACGTGGCACTCGCTGATTGGCTGAAGGACCTTCTATCCAGTTAGGAATCCAGTGGAGTGTATCCAGCAGGGATATCCAGTAGGCTTCGAGGCAGCAAGTAGCTTGTGAACTAAGGCCCTAAATCAATCACTTTGCATTCTGACATCTAGTGCTCAAACGACCTTCCTTTTGCCTTCACCAGCTCCAGGCAGTCGAAATCACCGTCCAGCTCGACCCCTTCTGGCACTGCGCAGTACACCACTTCTTTCATCACGCCGTACAGGAATGCCGTCACCACGTCCAGTTGGTCCAGCGGCCAGTCGAAGTACTTGGCCAACGCGATCACCATGCGCAACGTCACGTACTTGACCACGGGCGAGAACGTCTCGGTGTAGTCGATGCCGTACTTCTGCTTGAATCCCTTGGCCACGAGACGCGCCTTGTACTTCTCGATGGATCCGTCTGCTTTGCGCTTGATCTTGAATGTTGTCAAGAAGGCGCCTCGACCAGCTGCGGTGTACCAGTAAGGTACCAGTGCGACCTTCACTCAGTGGTGCCGCCATCATTCGTGTGATGATGGGACGAGGATTACGGGACGCTGATGATGGGACGCGTGGGTACAAGATTGTGGGTACAGGATGGGCATCGACGTGGCACTCGCTGATTGGCTGAAGGACCTTCTATCCAGTTAGGAATCCAGTGAAGTGTATCCAGCAGGGATATCCAGTAGGCTTAGAGGCAGCAAGTAGCTTGTGAACTAAGGCCCTAAATCAATCACTTTGCATTCTGACATCTAGTGCTCAAACGACCTTCCTTTTCCTTTTGCCTTCACCAGCTCCAGGCAGTCGAAATCACCGTCCAGCTCGACCCCTTCTGGCACTGCGCAGTACACCACTTCTTTCATCACGCCGTACAGGAATGCCGTCACCACGTCCAGTTGGTCCAGCGGCCAGTCGAAGTACTTGGCCAACGCGATCACCATGCGCAACGTCACGTACTTGACCACGGGCGAGAACGTCTCGGTGTAGTCGATGCCGTACTTCTGCTTGAATCCCTTGGCCACGAGACGCGCCTTGTACTTCTCGATGGATCCGTCTGCTTTGCGCTTGATCTTGAACACCCACTTGGTCCCGATGGCGCGTTGTCCGTTCGGCAACTTGGCAGCTCGAAACACCCCACGAAGTCGCATCGACTTGAGCTCTGCGCGGACGGCCTTGCGCCAATGCACTTGGTCGGGTCCGTTCACCGCATCTTGGAATGTCGTCGGCTCAGACAAATCGCCGGCTTCCACTGCGTTGGCGCTTGCTCGCCAAAATGCGGGAGGAGTCGAGTCGTCATCTTCGTCGTCATGAGCATCCTTCTCCTCTTCTTCAGCCAGATCAGGCTCCATTCGCACACTTGATCGTCGTTTCGCCCGACGCCCAAACGAGTTGTCAGGAGCACTTGCCTCTTCCAAGCCAGCTCCATGGCGAACAGAACGTGAGCTCGCTGACATATCACCGGCATCACTTGAGCGGGCCTTGCGTTTCCCCGCCTGCTTGAACTCCATCGGGCCCGCACTGTCAGCATCGTTGATCTCGAGAGAGTCGAAGTCCAGGCTAGCATCTTCGTCGTCATCGCTTGAACTTCCCGCCGAGACACCACCAAAACTCGATTCGTCGAAGGTGACATCGCGAGAAATCACCACCTTCCCCGCCTCGATGTCATAAACTCGATACGCCTTCGACACTTCCTCGTAGCCCATGAACAGACCAGCGCGAGCCTTGGGATCCCACTTGAGTCGTTTCTCCCTCGGGGTTAGCACGTACGCCCGACACCCAAACACACCCATGTGCTTCACGCTTGGCTTGGACTTGTACACGATCTCGAACAGAGTCTTGTTTTCGATCTTGGGCGACGGCAGCCGGTTCTTGACGTAGATGGCAGTCATCGCCGCTTCGCCCCAGAAACACTTGTCCAACTTGGCATGGTGCAGCATGCTGCGGCCAATCGTGACGATGGTTCGATTGGCGCGTTCTGCCGTGGCGTTGGTCTGGTGCGCGTACCGAACCGTGGGCTGCTGCTCGATGCCTCGATCCTCGTAAAAGGCCTTGAGCGAATTGGTCGCAAACTCGCGGGCTCCGTCGTGACGCACGAACTTGACCTGCTTGCCGAACTGCGTCTGCACCTTGGTGATGTAGCTCTTGAGGCACTCTTCGCTCTCCGACTTGGCGCGTAGACAGAAACCCTTCATGCATCCGCTGGCTTCGTCCGTGATGAGTAGCAGATACTTGCTGCCACCCAACGACTCTTCCTCCATGGGACCGCAGATGTCGAAGTGGAGCAGCTCGAACGTGTCGTAACGGCGCTTGTCGCGGTTAGTCGGGAACGGCTTTTGGACCATTTTCCCTTGCTGGCACCCGCGACACACACTTGGCCCACTCGACTTCAAGGGTACCTTGGCGTCCTTGATCATGCCGTTGTTGACCATCTTGCGCAGCACGTCGATCGGAGCATGACCCATCCGCGCATGAAGGTCCACGTTACGCGCCGACGTCGTCGCATTCGCAGAACGCAGTGGAGTGCGCAGCCAGTAGAGTCCGTCCACGAGGTCAGCCGTCGCCACCACTTGCTTCGAGCTCTTGCGCGCAACATGCATGCTCGCACCGTCGAACACCACTTGAAACTTGCCACTCTTGTTGATCTGCGGCACCGACAGCAGATTCTTGTTCATGTTCGGCACGTACAGCGCGTCCTTGATCTCGATGTCGCGCTCGTCGCCGTTGGGCAGAACCACTCGTTCGATGATGGTCCCCACACCCTTGATGGCAGCTTTGTTGCCGTCAGCCACCGACAGTTCGCCCTCGTCTTGCTCATTCAGCGTGGCGAACTTGGCCTTGTTGTTGCAGATGTGGTGCGTTGCGCCGCTGTCGACCGCCCACATCCCGGACATACCCTTGCCCGTCGAAAGTCCGCACTCCAGGGATACCGCAAACGCGACTCGGTCGTAGTCGTAGTCGTAGTCGTCGTTCCGCCACTGGACATTGTTGGCCCCGCGTCCACGGCCATTGCCGCCGCGTCGACCACCTCGGTTCTCGTCCTTCTGCTTGGTCCAGCACTTGTCGATGACGTGCCCCAATTTTCCGCAGTAACTGCACTGGCGAGACTCTCTCTCGGCACTGAACGCCTTCGCCGCGTCTTCAGTCTTCACCGAGTCGGTCTTCTTCTCGCCTTGCCGCTTGATATGCTCGTTCGTGAGCACCTTCACGACGTCTTGCGTCTTCAGCTCCGCAGTGCTCATCTCCAAGTTCAGCACGACGTTCTCGTAGCTCTTGGGGAGACTGCGCAACAAGCAGATCGCCACGTCCTCGTCCTCCATCTTGGCGCCGATGCTGCTGAGCTTGGCGCTGATGTTGAGGACCTCGTTGCAATGATGCAACACGTTGTCGCCTTCCGTCATCTCCATGCTGAAGAGCTGTCGCTTCAGGTAGATGCGACCAGCCTTCTGCGACCCACCGTACAGCGTCTTCAGGCGCGTCCACGCCACCCACGCTTCTTCACAGTTGTCCACCACGTGGTGGTAGTCCGCGTCCATGTGGAGCAGCATCAGGCCGAACGCGATGTTGCTCGACTTGACGTAGTCATCCTTGGCCCTTGGGTCCGCGAAGGTCGGAGTCGTTTCACGGTTCACGACATGCCACACCGACTTGGTCAGGAACACGCCACGCATGTAGCGGTTCCACGTCGCGTAGTTGTCGCCGTTGAACTTGTCGATGGAGACCTTGGTGGAGACGTCTTGGGCAGAGGACATGGTGCTTGGGCTCATAACCTGATAACGGGTATGGATCTTGATACACGAAGCTTGGACGAAGAGAAGGGAGGGGGAGAGTCACCACTCGGAGTGTTGTCAAGAAGGCGCCTCGACCAGCTGCGGTGTACCAGTAAGGTACCAGTGCGACCTTCACTCAGTGGTGCCGCCATCATTCGTGTGATGATGGGACGAGGATTACGGGACGCTGATGATGGGACGCTGATGATGGGACGCGTGGGTACAAGATTGTGGGTACAGGATGGGCATCGACGTGGCACTCGCTGATTGGCTGAAGGACCTTCTATCCAGTTAGGAATCCAGTGGAGTGTATCCAGCAGGGATATCCAGTAGGCTTCGAGGCAGCAAGTAGCTTGTGAACTAAGGCCCTAAATCAATCACTTTGCATTCTGACATCTAGTGCTCAAACGACCTTCCTTTTGCCTTCACCAGCTCCAGGCAGTCGAAATCACCGTCCAGCTCGACCCCTTCTGGCACTGCGCAGTACACCACTTCTTTCATCACGCCGTACAGGAATGCCGTCACCACGTCCAGTTGGTCCAGCGGCCAGTCGAAGTACTTGGCCAACGCGATCACCATGCGCAACGTCACGTACTTGACCACGGGCGAGAACGTCTCGGTGTAGTCGATGCCGTACTTCTGCTTGAATCCCTTGGCCACGAGACGCGCCTTGTACTTCTCGATGGATCCGTCTGCTTTGCGCTTGATCTTGAACACCCACTTGGTCCCGATGGCGCGTTGTCCGTTCGGCAACTTGGCAGCTCGAAACACCCCACGAAGTCGCATCGACTTGAGCTCTGCGCGGACGGCCTTGCGCCAATGCACTTGGTCGGGTCCGTTCACCGCATCTTGGAATGTCGTCGGCTCAGACAAATCGCCGGCTTCCACTGCGTTGGCGCTTGCTCGCCAAAATGCGGGAGGAGTCGAGTCGTCATCTTCGTCGTCATGAGCATCCTTCTCCTCTTCTTCAGCCAGATCAGGCTCCATTCGCACACTTGATCGTCGTTTCGCCCGACGCCCAAACGAGTTGTCAGGAGCACTTGCCTCTTCCAAGCCAGCTCCATGGCGAACAGAACGTGAGCTCGCTGACATATCACCGGCATCACTTGAGCGGGCCTTGCGTTTCCCCGCCTGCTTGAACTCCATCGGGCCCGCACTGTCAGCATCGTTGATCTCGAGAGAGTCGAAGTCCAGGCTAGCATCTTCGTCGTCATCGCTTGAACTTCCCGCCGAGACACCACCAAAACTCGATTCGTCGAAGGTGACATCGCGAGAAATCACCACCTTCCCCGCCTCGATGTCATAAACTCGATACGCCTTCGACACTTCCTCGTAGCCCATGAACAGACCAGCGCGAGCCTTGGGATCCCACTTGAGTCGTTTCTCCCTCGGGGTTAGCACGTACGCCCGACACCCAAACACACCCATGTGTGATAAAGGTCACGGATCTTGGACGAAGAGAAGGGAGGGGGAGAGTCACCACTCGGAGTGTTGTCAAGAAGGCGCCTCGACCAGCTGCGGTGTACCAGTAAGGTACCAGTGCGACCTTCACTCAGTGGTGCCGCCATCATTCGTGTGATGATGGGACGAGGATTACGGGACGCTGATGATGGGACGCTGATGATGGGACGCGTGGGTACAAGATTGTGGGTACAGGATGGGCATCGACGTGGCACTCGCTGATTGGCTGAAGGACCTTCTATCCAGTTAGGAATCCAGTGGAGTGTATCCAGCAGGGATATCCAGTAGGCTTCGAGGCAGCAAGTAGCTTGTGAACTAAGGCCCTAAATCAATCACTTTGCATTCTGACATCTAGTGCTCAAACGACCTTCCTTTTGCCTTCACCAGCTCCAGGCAGTCGAAATCACCGTCCAGCTCGACCCCTTCTGGCACTGCGCAGTACACCACTTCTTTCATCACGCCGTACAGGAATGCCGTCACCACGTCCAGTTGGTCCAGCGGCCAGTCGAAGTACTTGGCCAACGCGATCACCATGCGCAACGTCACGTACTTGACCACGGGCGAGAACGTCTCGGTGTAGTCGATGCCGTACTTCTGCTTGAATCCCTTGGCCACGAGACGCGCCTTGTACTTCTCGATGGATCCGTCTGCTTTGCGCTTGATCTTGAACACCCACTTGGTCCCGATGGCGCGTTGTCCGTTCGGCAACTTGGCAGCTCGAAACACCCCACGAAGTCGCATCGACTTGAGCTCTGCGCGGACGGCCTTGCGCCAATGCACTTGGTCGGGTCCGTTCACCGCATCTTGGAATGTCGTCGGCTCAGACAAATCGCCGGCTTCCACTGCGTTGGCGCTTGCTCGCCAAAATGCGGGAGGAGTCGAGTCGTCATCTTCGTCGTCATGAGCATCCTTCTCCTCTTCTTCAGCCAGATCAGGCTCCATTCGCACACTTGATCGTCGTTTCGCCCGACGCCCAAACGAGTTGTCAGGAGCACTTGCCTCTTCCAAGCCAGCTCCATGGCGAACAGAACGTGAGCTCGCTGACATATCACCGGCATCACTTGAGCGGGCCTTGCGTTTCCCCGCCTGCTTGAACTCCATCGGGCCCGCACTGTCAGCATCGTTGATCTCGAGAGAGTCGAAGTCCAGGCTAGCATCTTCGTCGTCATCGCTTGAACTTCCCGCCGAGACACCACCAAAACTCGATTCGTCGAAGGTGACATCGCGAGAAATCACCACCTTCCCCGCCTCGATGTCATAAACTCGATACGCCTTCGACACTTCCTCGTAGCCCATGAACAGACCAGCGCGAGCCTTGGGATCCCACTTGAGTCGTTTCTCCCTCGGGGTTAGCACGTACGCCCGACACCCAAACACACCCATGTGTGATAAAGGTCACGGATCTTGGACGAAGAGAAGGGAGGGGGAGAGTCACCACTCGGAGTGTTGTCAAGAAGGCGCCTCGACCAGCTGCGGTGTACCAGTAAGGTACCAGTGCGACCTTCACTCAGTGGTGCCGCCATCATTCGTGTGATGATGGGACGAGGATTACGGGACGCTGATGATGGGACGCTGATGATGGGACGCGTGGGTACAAGATTGTGGGTACAGGATGGGCATCGACGTGGCACTCGCTGATTGGCTGAAGGACCTTCTATCCAGTTAGGAATCCAGTGGAGTGTATCCAGCAGGGATATCCAGTAGGCTTCGAGGCAGCAAGTAGCTTGTGAACTAAGGCCCTAAATCAATCACTTTGCATTCTGACATCTAGTGCTCAAACGACCTTCCTTTTGCCTTCACCAGCTCCAGGCAGTCGAAATCACCGTCCAGCTCGACCCCTTCTGGCACTGCGCAGTACACCACTTCTTTCATCACGCCGTACAGGAATGCCGTCACCACGTCCAGTTGGTCCAGCGGCCAGTCGAAGTACTTGGCCAACGCGATCACCATGCGCAACGTCACGTACTTGACCACGGGCGAGAACGTCTCGGTGTAGTCGATGCCGTACTTCTGCTTGAATCCCTTGGCCACGAGACGCGCCTTGTACTTCTCGATGGATCCGTCTGCTTTGCGCTTGATCTTGAACACCCACTTGGTCCCGATGGCGCGTTGTCCGTTCGGCAACTTGGCAGCTCGAAACACCCCACGAAGTCGCATCGACTTGAGCTCTGCGCGGACGGCCTTGCGCCAATGCACTTGGTCGGGTCCGTTCACCGCATCTTGGAATGTCGTCGGCTCAGACAAATCGCCGGCTTCCACTGCGTTGGCGCTTGCTCGCCAAAATGCGGGAGGAGTCGAGTCGTCATCTTCGTCGTCATGAGCATCCTTCTCCTCTTCTTCAGCCAGATCAGGCTCCATTCGCACACTTGATCGTCGTTTCGCCCGACGCCCAAACGAGTTGTCAGGAGCACTTGCCTCTTCCAAGCCAGCTCCATGGCGAACAGAACGTGAGCTCGCTGACATATCACCGGCATCACTTGAGCGGGCCTTGCGTTTCCCCGCCTGCTTGAACTCCATCGGGCCCGCACTGTCAGCATCGTTGATCTCGAGAGAGTCGAAGTCCAGGCTAGCATCTTCGTCGTCATCGCTTGAACTTCCCGCCGAGACACCACCAAAACTCGATTCGTCGAAGGTGACATCGCGAGAAATCACCACCTTCCCCGCCTCGATGTCATAAACTCGATACGCCTTCGACACTTCCTCGTAGCCCATGAACAGACCAGCGCGAGCCTTGGGATCCCACTTGAGTCGTTTCTCCCTCGGGGTTAGCACGTACGCCCGACACCCAAACACACCCATGTGTGATAAAGGTCACGGATCTTGGACGAAGAGAAGGGAGGGGGAGAGTCACCACTCGGAGTGTTGTCAAGAAGGCGCCTCGACCAGCTGCGGTGTACCAGTAAGGTACCAGTGCGACCTTCACTCAGTGGTGCCGCCATCATTCGTGTGATGATGGGACGAGGATTACGGGACGCTGATGATGGGACGCTGATGATGGGACGCGTGGGTACAAGATTGTGGGTACAGGATGGGCATCGACGTGGCACTCGCTGATTGGCTGAAGGACCTTCTATCCAGTTAGGAATCCAGTGGAGTGTATCCAGCAGGGATATCCAGTAGGCTTCGAGGCAGCAAGTAGCTTGTGAACTAAGGCCCTAAATCAATCACTTTGCATTCTGACATCTAGTGCTCAAACGACCTTCCTTTTGCCTTCACCAGCTCCAGGCAGTCGAAATCACCGTCCAGCTCGACCCCTTCTGGCACTGCGCAGTACACCACTTCTTTCATCACGCCGTACAGGAATGCCGTCACCACGTCCAGTTGGTCCAGCGGCCAGTCGAAGTACTTGGCCAACGCGATCACCATGCGCAACGTCACGTACTTGACCACGGGCGAGAACGTCTCGGTGTAGTCGATGCCGTACTTCTGCTTGAATCCCTTGGCCACGAGACGCGCCTTGTACTTCTCGATGGATCCGTCTGCTTTGCGCTTGATCTTGAACACCCACTTGGTCCCGATGGCGCGTTGTCCGTTCGGCAACTTGGCAGCTCGAAACACCCCACGAAGTCGCATCGACTTGAGCTCTGCGCGGACGGCCTTGCGCCAATGCACTTGGTCGGGTCCGTTCACCGCATCTTGGAATGTCGTCGGCTCAGACAAATCGCCGGCTTCCACTGCGTTGGCGCTTGCTCGCCAAAATGCGGGAGGAGTCGAGTCGTCATCTTCGTCGTCATGAGCATCCTTCTCCTCTTCTTCAGCCAGATCAGGCTCCATTCGCACACTTGATCGTCGTTTCGCCCGACGCCCAAACGAGTTGTCAGGAGCACTTGCCTCTTCCAAGCCAGCTCCATGGCGAACAGAACGTGAGCTCGCTGACATATCACCGGCATCACTTGAGCGGGCCTTGCGTTTCCCCGCCTGCTTGAACTCCATCGGGCCCGCACTGTCAGCATCGTTGATCTCGAGAGAGTCGAAGTCCAGGCTAGCATCTTCGTCGTCATCGCTTGAACTTCCCGCCGAGACACCACCAAAACTCGATTCGTCGAAGGTGACATCGCGAGAAATCACCACCTTCCCCGCCTCGATGTCATAAACTCGATACGCCTTCGACACTTCCTCGTAGCCCATGAACAGACCAGCGCGAGCCTTGGGATCCCACTTGAGTCGTTTCTCCCTCGGGGTTAGCACGTACGCCCGACACCCAAACACACCCATGTGTGATAAAGGTCACGGATCTTGGACGAAGAGAAGGGAGGGGGAGAGTCACCACTCGGAGTGTTGTCAAGAAGGCGCCTCGACCAGCTGCGGTGTACCAGTAAGGTACCAGTGCGACCTTCACTCAGTGGTGCCGCCATCATTCGTGTGATGATGGGACGAGGATTACGGGACGCTGATGATGGGACGCTGATGATGGGACGCGTGGGTACAAGATTGTGGGTACAGGATGGGCATCGACGTGGCACTCGCTGATTGGCTGAAGGACCTTCTATCCAGTTAGGAATCCAGTGGAGTGTATCCAGCAGGGATATCCAGTAGGCTTCGAGGCAGCAAGTAGCTTGTGAACTAAGGCCCTAAATCAATCACTTTGCATTCTGACATCTAGTGCTCAAACGACCTTCCTTTTGCCTTCACCAGCTCCAGGCAGTCGAAATCACCGTCCAGCTCGACCCCTTCTGGCACTGCGCAGTACACCACTTCTTTCATCACGCCGTACAGGAATGCCGTCACCACGTCCAGTTGGTCCAGCGGCCAGTCGAAGTACTTGGCCAACGCGATCACCATGCGCAACGTCACGTACTTGACCACGGGCGAGAACGTCTCGGTGTAGTCGATGCCGTACTTCTGCTTGAATCCCTTGGCCACGAGACGCGCCTTGTACTTCTCGATGGATCCGTCTGCTTTGCGCTTGATCTTGAACACCCACTTGGTCCCGATGGCGCGTTGTCCGTTCGGCAACTTGGCAGCTCGAAACACCCCACGAAGTCGCATCGACTTGAGCTCTGCGCGGACGGCCTTGCGCCAATGCACTTGGTCGGGTCCGTTCACCGCATCTTGGAATGTCGTCGGCTCAGACAAATCGCCGGCTTCCACTGCGTTGGCGCTTGCTCGCCAAAATGCGGGAGGAGTCGAGTCGTCATCTTCGTCGTCATGAGCATCCTTCTCCTCTTCTTCAGCCAGATCAGGCTCCATTCGCACACTTGATCGTCGTTTCGCCCGACGCCCAAACGAGTTGTCAGGAGCACTTGCCTCTTCCAAGCCAGCTCCATGGCGAACAGAACGTGAGCTCGCTGACATATCACCGGCATCACTTGAGCGGGCCTTGCGTTTCCCCGCCTGCTTGAACTCCATCGGGCCCGCACTGTCAGCATCGTTGATCTCGAGAGAGTCGAAGTCCAGGCTAGCATCTTCGTCGTCATCGCTTGAACTTCCCGCCGAGACACCACCAAAACTCGATTCGTCGAAGGTGACATCGCGAGAAATCACCACCTTCCCCGCCTCGATGTCATAAACTCGATACGCCTTCGACACTTCCTCGTAGCCCATGAACAGACCAGCGCGAGCCTTGGGATCCCACTTGAGTCGTTTCTCCCTCGGGGTTAGCACGTACGCCCGACACCCAAACACACCCATGTGTGATAAAGGTCACGGATCTTGGACGAAGAGAAGGGAGGGGGAGAGTCACCACTCGGAGTGTTGTCAAGAAGGCGCCTCGACCAGCTGCGGTGTACCAGTAAGGTACCAGTGCGACCTTCACTCAGTGGTGCCGCCATCATTCGTGTGATGATGGGACGAGGATTACGGGACGCTGATGATGGGACGCTGATGATGGGACGCGTGGGTACAAGATTGTGGGTACAGGATGGGCATCGACGTGGCACTCGCTGATTGGCTGAAGGACCTTCTATCCAGTTAGGAATCCAGTGGAGTGTATCCAGCAGGGATATCCAGTAGGCTTCGAGGCAGCAAGTAGCTTGTGAACTAAGGCCCTAAATCAATCACTTTGCATTCTGACATCTAGTGCTCAAACGACCTTCCTTTTGCCTTCACCAGCTCCAGGCAGTCGAAATCACCGTCCAGCTCGACCCCTTCTGGCACTGCGCAGTACACCACTTCTTTCATCACGCCGTACAGGAATGCCGTCACCACGTCCAGTTGGTCCAGCGGCCAGTCGAAGTACTTGGCCAACGCGATCACCATGCGCAACGTCACGTACTTGACCACGGGCGAGAACGTCTCGGTGTAGTCGATGCCGTACTTCTGCTTGAATCCCTTGGCCACGAGACGCGCCTTGTACTTCTCGATGGATCCGTCTGCTTTGCGCTTGATCTTGAACACCCACTTGGTCCCGATGGCGCGTTGTCCGTTCGGCAACTTGGCAGCTCGAAACACCCCACGAAGTCGCATCGACTTGAGCTCTGCGCGGACGGCCTTGCGCCAATGCACTTGGTCGGGTCCGTTCACCGCATCTTGGAATGTCGTCGGCTCAGACAAATCGCCGGCTTCCACTGCGTTGGCGCTTGCTCGCCAAAATGCGGGAGGAGTCGAGTCGTCATCTTCGTCGTCATGAGCATCCTTCTCCTCTTCTTCAGCCAGATCAGGCTCCATTCGCACACTTGATCGTCGTTTCGCCCGACGCCCAAACGAGTTGTCAGGAGCACTTGCCTCTTCCAAGCCAGCTCCATGGCGAACAGAACGTGAGCTCGCTGACATATCACCGGCATCACTTGAGCGGGCCTTGCGTTTCCCCGCCTGCTTGAACTCCATCGGGCCCGCACTGTCAGCATCGTTGATCTCGAGAGAGTCGAAGTCCAGGCTAGCATCTTCGTCGTCATCGCTTGAACTTCCCGCCGAGACACCACCAAAACTCGATTCGTCGAAGGTGACATCGCGAGAAATCACCACCTTCCCCGCCTCGATGTCATAAACTCGATACGCCTTCGACACTTCCTCGTAGCCCATGAACAGACCAGCGCGAGCCTTGGGATCCCACTTGAGTCGTTTCTCCCTCGGGGTTAGCACGTACGCCCGACACCCAAACACACCCATGTGTGATAAAGGTCACGGATCTTGGACGAAGAGAAGGGAGGGGGAGAGTCACCACTCGGAGTGTTGTCAAGAAGGCGCCTCGACCAGCTGCGGTGTACCAGTAAGGTACCAGTGCGACCTTCACTCAGTGGTGCCGCCATCATTCGTGTGATGATGGGACGAGGATTACGGGACGCTGATGATGGGACGCTGATGATGGGACGCGTGGGTACAAGATTGTGGGTACAGGATGGGCATCGACGTGGCACTCGCTGATTGGCTGAAGGACCTTCTATCCAGTTAGGAATCCAGTGGAGTGTATCCAGCAGGGATATCCAGTAGGCTTCGAGGCAGCAAGTAGCTTGTGAACTAAGGCCCTAAATCAATCACTTTGCATTCTGACATCTAGTGCTCAAACGACCTTCCTTTTGCCTTCACCAGCTCCAGGCAGTCGAAATCACCGTCCAGCTCGACCCCTTCTGGCACTGCGCAGTACACCACTTCTTTCATCACGCCGTACAGGAATGCCGTCACCACGTCCAGTTGGTCCAGCGGCCAGTCGAAGTACTTGGCCAACGCGATCACCATGCGCAACGTCACGTACTTGACCACGGGCGAGAACGTCTCGGTGTAGTCGATGCCGTACTTCTGCTTGAATCCCTTGGCCACGAGACGCGCCTTGTACTTCTCGATGGATCCGTCTGCTTTGCGCTTGATCTTGAACACCCACTTGGTCCCGATGGCGCGTTGTCCGTTCGGCAACTTGGCAGCTCGAAACACCCCACGAAGTCGCATCGACTTGAGCTCTGCGCGGACGGCCTTGCGCCAATGCACTTGGTCGGGTCCGTTCACCGCATCTTGGAATGTCGTCGGCTCAGACAAATCGCCGGCTTCCACTGCGTTGGCGCTTGCTCGCCAAAATGCGGGAGGAGTCGAGTCGTCATCTTCGTCGTCATGAGCATCCTTCTCCTCTTCTTCAGCCAGATCAGGCTCCATTCGCACACTTGATCGTCGTTTCGCCCGACGCCCAAACGAGTTGTCAGGAGCACTTGCCTCTTCCAAGCCAGCTCCATGGCGAACAGAACGTGAGCTCGCTGACATATCACCGGCATCACTTGAGCGGGCCTTGCGTTTCCCCGCCTGCTTGAACTCCATCGGGCCCGCACTGTCAGCATCGTTGATCTCGAGAGAGTCGAAGTCCAGGCTAGCATCTTCGTCGTCATCGCTTGAACTTCCCGCCGAGACACCACCAAAACTCGATTCGTCGAAGGTGACATCGCGAGAAATCACCACCTTCCCCGCCTCGATGTCATAAACTCGATACGCCTTCGACACTTCCTCGTAGCCCATGAACAGACCAGCGCGAGCCTTGGGATCCCACTTGAGTCGTTTCTCCCTCGGGGTTAGCACGTACGCCCGACACCCAAACACACCCATGTGTGATAAAGGTCACGGATCTTGGACGAAGAGAAGGGAGGGGGAGAGTCACCACTCGGAGTGTTGTCAAGAAGGCGCCTCGACCAGCTGCGGTGTACCAGTAAGGTACCAGTGCGACCTTCACTCAGTGGTGCCGCCATCATTCGTGTGATGATGGGACGAGGATTACGGGACGCTGATGATGGGACGCTGATGATGGGACGCGTGGGTACAAGATTGTGGGTACAGGATGGGCATCGACGTGGCACTCGCTGATTGGCTGAAGGACCTTCTATCCAGTTAGGAATCCAGTGGAGTGTATCCAGCAGGGATATCCAGTAGGCTTCGAGGCAGCAAGTAGCTTGTGAACTAAGGCCCTAAATCAATCACTTTGCATTCTGACATCTAGTGCTCAAACGACCTTCCTTTTGCCTTCACCAGCTCCAGGCAGTCGAAATCACCGTCCAGCTCGACCCCTTCTGGCACTGCGCAGTACACCACTTCTTTCATCACGCCGTACAGGAATGCCGTCACCACGTCCAGTTGGTCCAGCGGCCAGTCGAAGTACTTGGCCAACGCGATCACCATGCGCAACGTCACGTACTTGACCACGGGCGAGAACGTCTCGGTGTAGTCGATGCCGTACTTCTGCTTGAATCCCTTGGCCACGAGACGCGCCTTGTACTTCTCGATGGATCCGTCTGCTTTGCGCTTGATCTTGAACACCCACTTGGTCCCGATGGCGCGTTGTCCGTTCGGCAACTTGGCAGCTCGAAACACCCCACGAAGTCGCATCGACTTGAGCTCTGCGCGGACGGCCTTGCGCCAATGCACTTGGTCGGGTCCGTTCACCGCATCTTGGAATGTCGTCGGCTCAGACAAATCGCCGGCTTCCACTGCGTTGGCGCTTGCTCGCCAAAATGCGGGAGGAGTCGAGTCGTCATCTTCGTCGTCATGAGCATCCTTCTCCTCTTCTTCAGCCAGATCAGGCTCCATTCGCACACTTGATCGTCGTTTCGCCCGACGCCCAAACGAGTTGTCAGGAGCACTTGCCTCTTCCAAGCCAGCTCCATGGCGAACAGAACGTGAGCTCGCTGACATATCACCGGCATCACTTGAGCGGGCCTTGCGTTTCCCCGCCTGCTTGAACTCCATCGGGCCCGCACTGTCAGCATCGTTGATCTCGAGAGAGTCGAAGTCCAGGCTAGCATCTTCGTCGTCATCGCTTGAACTTCCCGCCGAGACACCACCAAAACTCGATTCGTCGAAGGTGACATCGCGAGAAATCACCACCTTCCCCGCCTCGATGTCATAAACTCGATACGCCTTCGACACTTCCTCGTAGCCCATGAACAGACCAGCGCGAGCCTTGGGATCCCACTTGAGTCGTTTCTCCCTCGGGGTTAGCACGTACGCCCGACACCCAAACACACCCATGTGTGATAAAGGTCACGGATCTTGGACGAAGAGAAGGGAGGGGGAGAGTCACCACTCGGAGTGTTGTCAAGAAGGCGCCTCGACCAGCTGCGGTGTACCAGTAAGGTACCAGTGCGACCTTCACTCAGTGGTGCCGCCATCATTCGTGTGATGATGGGACGAGGATTACGGGACGCTGATGATGGGACGCTGATGATGGGACGCGTGGGTACAAGATTGTGGGTACAGGATGGGCATCGACGTGGCACTCGCTGATTGGCTGAAGGACCTTCTATCCAGTTAGGAATCCAGTGGAGTGTATCCAGCAGGGATATCCAGTAGGCTTCGAGGCAGCAAGTAGCTTGTGAACTAAGGCCCTAAATCAATCACTTTGCATTCTGACATCTAGTGCTCAAACGACCTTCCTTTTGCCTTCACCAGCTCCAGGCAGTCGAAATCACCGTCCAGCTCGACCCCTTCTGGCACTGCGCAGTACACCACTTCTTTCATCACGCCGTACAGGAATGCCGTCACCACGTCCAGTTGGTCCAGCGGCCAGTCGAAGTACTTGGCCAACGCGATCACCATGCGCAACGTCACGTACTTGACCACGGGCGAGAACGTCTCGGTGTAGTCGATGCCGTACTTCTGCTTGAATCCCTTGGCCACGAGACGCGCCTTGTACTTCTCGATGGATCCGTCTGCTTTGCGCTTGATCTTGAACACCCACTTGGTCCCGATGGCGCGTTGTCCGTTCGGCAACTTGGCAGCTCGAAACACCCCACGAAGTCGCATCGACTTGAGCTCTGCGCGGACGGCCTTGCGCCAATGCACTTGGTCGGGTCCGTTCACCGCATCTTGGAATGTCGTCGGCTCAGACAAATCGCCGGCTTCCACTGCGTTGGCGCTTGCTCGCCAAAATGCGGGAGGAGTCGAGTCGTCATCTTCGTCGTCATGAGCATCCTTCTCCTCTTCTTCAGCCAGATCAGGCTCCATTCGCACACTTGATCGTCGTTTCGCCCGACGCCCAAACGAGTTGTCAGGAGCACTTGCCTCTTCCAAGCCAGCTCCATGGCGAACAGAACGTGAGCTCGCTGACATATCACCGGCATCACTTGAGCGGGCCTTGCGTTTCCCCGCCTGCTTGAACTCCATCGGGCCCGCACTGTCAGCATCGTTGATCTCGAGAGAGTCGAAGTCCAGGCTAGCATCTTCGTCGTCATCGCTTGAACTTCCCGCCGAGACACCACCAAAACTCGATTCGTCGAAGGTGACATCGCGAGAAATCACCACCTTCCCCGCCTCGATGTCATAAACTCGATACGCCTTCGACACTTCCTCGTAGCCCATGAACAGACCAGCGCGAGCCTTGGGATCCCACTTGAGTCGTTTCTCCCTCGGGGTTAGCACGTACGCCCGACACCCAAACACACCCATGTGTGATAAAGGTCACGGATCTTGGACGAAGAGAAGGGAGGGGGAGAGTCACCACTCGGAGTGTTGTCAAGAAGGCGCCTCGACCAGCTGCGGTGTACCAGTAAGGTACCAGTGCGACCTTCACTCAGTGGTGCCGCCATCATTCGTGTGATGATGGGACGAGGATTACGGGACGCTGATGATGGGACGCTGATGATGGGACGCGTGGGTACAAGATTGTGGGTACAGGATGGGCATCGACGTGGCACTCGCTGATTGGCTGAAGGACCTTCTATCCAGTTAGGAATCCAGTGGAGTGTATCCAGCAGGGATATCCAGTAGGCTTCGAGGCAGCAAGTAGCTTGTGAACTAAGGCCCTAAATCAATCACTTTGCATTCTGACATCTAGTGCTCAAACGACCTTCCTTTTGCCTTCACCAGCTCCAGGCAGTCGAAATCACCGTCCAGCTCGACCCCTTCTGGCACTGCGCAGTACACCACTTCTTTCATCACGCCGTACAGGAATGCCGTCACCACGTCCAGTTGGTCCAGCGGCCAGTCGAAGTACTTGGCCAACGCGATCACCATGCGCAACGTCACGTACTTGACCACGGGCGAGAACGTCTCGGTGTAGTCGATGCCGTACTTCTGCTTGAATCCCTTGGCCACGAGACGCGCCTTGTACTTCTCGATGGATCCGTCTGCTTTGCGCTTGATCTTGAACACCCACTTGGTCCCGATGGCGCGTTGTCCGTTCGGCAACTTGGCAGCTCGAAACACCCCACGAAGTCGCATCGACTTGAGCTCTGCGCGGACGGCCTTGCGCCAATGCACTTGGTCGGGTCCGTTCACCGCATCTTGGAATGTCGTCGGCTCAGACAAATCGCCGGCTTCCACTGCGTTGGCGCTTGCTCGCCAAAATGCGGGAGGAGTCGAGTCGTCATCTTCGTCGTCATGAGCATCCTTCTCCTCTTCTTCAGCCAGATCAGGCTCCATTCGCACACTTGATCGTCGTTTCGCCCGACGCCCAAACGAGTTGTCAGGAGCACTTGCCTCTTCCAAGCCAGCTCCATGGCGAACAGAACGTGAGCTCGCTGACATATCACCGGCATCACTTGAGCGGGCCTTGCGTTTCCCCGCCTGCTTGAACTCCATCGGGCCCGCACTGTCAGCATCGTTGATCTCGAGAGAGTCGAAGTCCAGGCTAGCATCTTCGTCGTCATCGCTTGAACTTCCCGCCGAGACACCACCAAAACTCGATTCGTCGAAGGTGACATCGCGAGAAATCACCACCTTCCCCGCCTCGATGTCATAAACTCGATACGCCTTCGACACTTCCTCGTAGCCCATGAACAGACCAGCGCGAGCCTTGGGATCCCACTTGAGTCGTTTCTCCCTCGGGGTTAGCACGTACGCCCGACACCCAAACACACCCATGTGTGATAAAGGTCACGGATCTTGGACGAAGAGAAGGGAGGGGGAGAGTCACCACTCGGAGTGTTGTCAAGAAGGCGCCTCGACCAGCTGCGGTGTACCAGTAAGGTACCAGTGCGACCTTCACTCAGTGGTGCCGCCATCATTCGTGTGATGATGGGACGAGGATTACGGGACGCTGATGATGGGACGCTGATGATGGGACGCGTGGGTACAAGATTGTGGGTACAGGATGGGCATCGACGTGGCACTCGCTGATTGGCTGAAGGACCTTCTATCCAGTTAGGAATCCAGTGGAGTGTATCCAGCAGGGATATCCAGTAGGCTTCGAGGCAGCAAGTAGCTTGTGAACTAAGGCCCTAAATCAATCACTTTGCATTCTGACATCTAGTGCTCAAACGACCTTCCTTTTGCCTTCACCAGCTCCAGGCAGTCGAAATCACCGTCCAGCTCGACCCCTTCTGGCACTGCGCAGTACACCACTTCTTTCATCACGCCGTACAGGAATGCCGTCACCACGTCCAGTTGGTCCAGCGGCCAGTCGAAGTACTTGGCCAACGCGATCACCATGCGCAACGTCACGTACTTGACCACGGGCGAGAACGTCTCGGTGTAGTCGATGCCGTACTTCTGCTTGAATCCCTTGGCCACGAGACGCGCCTTGTACTTCTCGATGGATCCGTCTGCTTTGCGCTTGATCTTGAACACCCACTTGGTCCCGATGGCGCGTTGTCCGTTCGGCAACTTGGCAGCTCGAAACACCCCACGAAGTCGCATCGACTTGAGCTCTGCGCGGACGGCCTTGCGCCAATGCACTTGGTCGGGTCCGTTCACCGCATCTTGGAATGTCGTCGGCTCAGACAAATCGCCGGCTTCCACTGCGTTGGCGCTTGCTCGCCAAAATGCGGGAGGAGTCGAGTCGTCATCTTCGTCGTCATGAGCATCCTTCTCCTCTTCTTCAGCCAGATCAGGCTCCATTCGCACACTTGATCGTCGTTTCGCCCGACGCCCAAACGAGTTGTCAGGAGCACTTGCCTCTTCCAAGCCAGCTCCATGGCGAACAGAACGTGAGCTCGCTGACATATCACCGGCATCACTTGAGCGGGCCTTGCGTTTCCCCGCCTGCTTGAACTCCATCGGGCCCGCACTGTCAGCATCGTTGATCTCGAGAGAGTCGAAGTCCAGGCTAGCATCTTCGTCGTCATCGCTTGAACTTCCCGCCGAGACACCACCAAAACTCGATTCGTCGAAGGTGACATCGCGAGAAATCACCACCTTCCCCGCCTCGATGTCATAAACTCGATACGCCTTCGACACTTCCTCGTAGCCCATGAACAGACCAGCGCGAGCCTTGGGATCCCACTTGAGTCGTTTCTCCCTCGGGGTTAGCACGTACGCCCGACACCCAAACACACCCATGTGTGATAAAGGTCACGGATCTTGGACGAAGAGAAGGGAGGGGGAGAGTCACCACTCGGAGTGTTGTCAAGAAGGCGCCTCGACCAGCTGCGGTGTACCAGTAAGGTACCAGTGCGACCTTCACTCAGTGGTGCCGCCATCATTCGTGTGATGATGGGACGAGGATTACGGGACGCTGATGATGGGACGCTGATGATGGGACGCGTGGGTACAAGATTGTGGGTACAGGATGGGCATCGACGTGGCACTCGCTGATTGGCTGAAGGACCTTCTATCCAGTTAGGAATCCAGTGGAGTGTATCCAGCAGGGATATCCAGTAGGCTTCGAGGCAGCAAGTAGCTTGTGAACTAAGGCCCTAAATCAATCACTTTGCATTCTGACATCTAGTGCTCAAACGACCTTCCTTTTGCCTTCACCAGCTCCAGGCAGTCGAAATCACCGTCCAGCTCGACCCCTTCTGGCACTGCGCAGTACACCACTTCTTTCATCACGCCGTACAGGAATGCCGTCACCACGTCCAGTTGGTCCAGCGGCCAGTCGAAGTACTTGGCCAACGCGATCACCATGCGCAACGTCACGTACTTGACCACGGGCGAGAACGTCTCGGTGTAGTCGATGCCGTACTTCTGCTTGAATCCCTTGGCCACGAGACGCGCCTTGTACTTCTCGATGGATCCGTCTGCTTTGCGCTTGATCTTGAACACCCACTTGGTCCCGATGGCGCGTTGTCCGTTCGGCAACTTGGCAGCTCGAAACACCCCACGAAGTCGCATCGACTTGAGCTCTGCGCGGACGGCCTTGCGCCAATGCACTTGGTCGGGTCCGTTCACCGCATCTTGGAATGTCGTCGGCTCAGACAAATCGCCGGCTTCCACTGCGTTGGCGCTTGCTCGCCAAAATGCGGGAGGAGTCGAGTCGTCATCTTCGTCGTCATGAGCATCCTTCTCCTCTTCTTCAGCCAGATCAGGCTCCATTCGCACACTTGATCGTCGTTTCGCCCGACGCCCAAACGAGTTGTCAGGAGCACTTGCCTCTTCCAAGCCAGCTCCATGGCGAACAGAACGTGAGCTCGCTGACATATCACCGGCATCACTTGAGCGGGCCTTGCGTTTCCCCGCCTGCTTGAACTCCATCGGGCCCGCACTGTCAGCATCGTTGATCTCGAGAGAGTCGAAGTCCAGGCTAGCATCTTCGTCGTCATCGCTTGAACTTCCCGCCGAGACACCACCAAAACTCGATTCGTCGAAGGTGACATCGCGAGAAATCACCACCTTCCCCGCCTCGATGTCATAAACTCGATACGCCTTCGACACTTCCTCGTAGCCCATGAACAGACCAGCGCGAGCCTTGGGATCCCACTTGAGTCGTTTCTCCCTCGGGGTTAGCACGTACGCCCGACACCCAAACACACCCATGTGTGATAAAGGTCACGGATCTTGGACGAAGAGAAGGGAGGGGGAGAGTCACCACTCGGAGTGTTGTCAAGAAGGCGCCTCGACCAGCTGCGGTGTACCAGTAAGGTACCAGTGCGACCTTCACTCAGTGGTGCCGCCATCATTCGTGTGATGATGGGACGAGGATTACGGGACGCTGATGATGGGACGCTGATGATGGGACGCGTGGGTACAAGATTGTGGGTACAGGATGGGCATCGACGTGGCACTCGCTGATTGGCTGAAGGACCTTCTATCCAGTTAGGAATCCAGTGGAGTGTATCCAGCAGGGATATCCAGTAGGCTTCGAGGCAGCAAGTAGCTTGTGAACTAAGGCCCTAAATCAATCACTTTGCATTCTGACATCTAGTGCTCAAACGACCTTCCTTTTGCCTTCACCAGCTCCAGGCAGTCGAAATCACCGTCCAGCTCGACCCCTTCTGGCACTGCGCAGTACACCACTTCTTTCATCACGCCGTACAGGAATGCCGTCACCACGTCCAGTTGGTCCAGCGGCCAGTCGAAGTACTTGGCCAACGCGATCACCATGCGCAACGTCACGTACTTGACCACGGGCGAGAACGTCTCGGTGTAGTCGATGCCGTACTTCTGCTTGAATCCCTTGGCCACGAGACGCGCCTTGTACTTCTCGATGGATCCGTCTGCTTTGCGCTTGATCTTGAACACCCACTTGGTCCCGATGGCGCGTTGTCCGTTCGGCAACTTGGCAGCTCGAAACACCCCACGAAGTCGCATCGACTTGAGCTCTGCGCGGACGGCCTTGCGCCAATGCACTTGGTCGGGTCCGTTCACCGCATCTTGGAATGTCGTCGGCTCAGACAAATCGCCGGCTTCCACTGCGTTGGCGCTTGCTCGCCAAAATGCGGGAGGAGTCGAGTCGTCATCTTCGTCGTCATGAGCATCCTTCTCCTCTTCTTCAGCCAGATCAGGCTCCATTCGCACACTTGATCGTCGTTTCGCCCGACGCCCAAACGAGTTGTCAGGAGCACTTGCCTCTTCCAAGCCAGCTCCATGGCGAACAGAACGTGAGCTCGCTGACATATCACCGGCATCACTTGAGCGGGCCTTGCGTTTCCCCGCCTGCTTGAACTCCATCGGGCCCGCACTGTCAGCATCGTTGATCTCGAGAGAGTCGAAGTCCAGGCTAGCATCTTCGTCGTCATCGCTTGAACTTCCCGCCGAGACACCACCAAAACTCGATTCGTCGAAGGTGACATCGCGAGAAATCACCACCTTCCCCGCCTCGATGTCATAAACTCGATACGCCTTCGACACTTCCTCGTAGCCCATGAACAGACCAGCGCGAGCCTTGGGATCCCACTTGAGTCGTTTCTCCCTCGGGGTTAGCACGTACGCCCGACACCCAAACACACCCATGTGTGATAAAGGTCACGGATCTTGGACGAAGAGAAGGGAGGGGGAGAGTCACCACTCGGAGTGTTGTCAAGAAGGCGCCTCGACCAGCTGCGGTGTACCAGTAAGGTACCAGTGCGACCTTCACTCAGTGGTGCCGCCATCATTCGTGTGATGATGGGACGAGGATTACGGGACGCTGATGATGGGACGCTGATGATGGGACGCGTGGGTACAAGATTGTGGGTACAGGATGGGCATCGACGTGGCACTCGCTGATTGGCTGAAGGACCTTCTATCCAGTTAGGAATCCAGTGGAGTGTATCCAGCAGGGATATCCAGTAGGCTTCGAGGCAGCAAGTAGCTTGTGAACTAAGGCCCTAAATCAATCACTTTGCATTCTGACATCTAGTGCTCAAACGACCTTCCTTTTGCCTTCACCAGCTCCAGGCAGTCGAAATCACCGTCCAGCTCGACCCCTTCTGGCACTGCGCAGTACACCACTTCTTTCATCACGCCGTACAGGAATGCCGTCACCACGTCCAGTTGGTCCAGCGGCCAGTCGAAGTACTTGGCCAACGCGATCACCATGCGCAACGTCACGTACTTGACCACGGGCGAGAACGTCTCGGTGTAGTCGATGCCGTACTTCTGCTTGAATCCCTTGGCCACGAGACGCGCCTTGTACTTCTCGATGGATCCGTCTGCTTTGCGCTTGATCTTGAACACCCACTTGGTCCCGATGGCGCGTTGTCCGTTCGGCAACTTGGCAGCTCGAAACACCCCACGAAGTCGCATCGACTTGAGCTCTGCGCGGACGGCCTTGCGCCAATGCACTTGGTCGGGTCCGTTCACCGCATCTTGGAATGTCGTCGGCTCAGACAAATCGCCGGCTTCCACTGCGTTGGCGCTTGCTCGCCAAAATGCGGGAGGAGTCGAGTCGTCATCTTCGTCGTCATGAGCATCCTTCTCCTCTTCTTCAGCCAGATCAGGCTCCATTCGCACACTTGATCGTCGTTTCGCCCGACGCCCAAACGAGTTGTCAGGAGCACTTGCCTCTTCCAAGCCAGCTCCATGGCGAACAGAACGTGAGCTCGCTGACATATCACCGGCATCACTTGAGCGGGCCTTGCGTTTCCCCGCCTGCTTGAACTCCATCGGGCCCGCACTGTCAGCATCGTTGATCTCGAGAGAGTCGAAGTCCAGGCTAGCATCTTCGTCGTCATCGCTTGAACTTCCCGCCGAGACACCACCAAAACTCGATTCGTCGAAGGTGACATCGCGAGAAATCACCACCTTCCCCGCCTCGATGTCATAAACTCGATACGCCTTCGACACTTCCTCGTAGCCCATGAACAGACCAGCGCGAGCCTTGGGATCCCACTTGAGTCGTTTCTCCCTCGGGGTTAGCACGTACGCCCGACACCCAAACACACCCATGTGTGATAAAGGTCACGGATCTTGGACGAAGAGAAGGGAGGGGGAGAGTCACCACTCGGAGTGTTGTCAAGAAGGCGCCTCGACCAGCTGCGGTGTACCAGTAAGGTACCAGTGCGACCTTCACTCAGTGGTGCCGCCATCATTCGTGTGATGATGGGACGAGGATTACGGGACGCTGATGATGGGACGCTGATGATGGGACGCGTGGGTACAAGATTGTGGGTACAGGATGGGCATCGACGTGGCACTCGCTGATTGGCTGAAGGACCTTCTATCCAGTTAGGAATCCAGTGGAGTGTATCCAGCAGGGATATCCAGTAGGCTTCGAGGCAGCAAGTAGCTTGTGAACTAAGGCCCTAAATCAATCACTTTGCATTCTGACATCTAGTGCTCAAACGACCTTCCTTTTGCCTTCACCAGCTCCAGGCAGTCGAAATCACCGTCCAGCTCGACCCCTTCTGGCACTGCGCAGTACACCACTTCTTTCATCACGCCGTACAGGAATGCCGTCACCACGTCCAGTTGGTCCAGCGGCCAGTCGAAGTACTTGGCCAACGCGATCACCATGCGCAACGTCACGTACTTGACCACGGGCGAGAACGTCTCGGTGTAGTCGATGCCGTACTTCTGCTTGAATCCCTTGGCCACGAGACGCGCCTTGTACTTCTCGATGGATCCGTCTGCTTTGCGCTTGATCTTGAACACCCACTTGGTCCCGATGGCGCGTTGTCCGTTCGGCAACTTGGCAGCTCGAAACACCCCACGAAGTCGCATCGACTTGAGCTCTGCGCGGACGGCCTTGCGCCAATGCACTTGGTCGGGTCCGTTCACCGCATCTTGGAATGTCGTCGGCTCAGACAAATCGCCGGCTTCCACTGCGTTGGCGCTTGCTCGCCAAAATGCGGGAGGAGTCGAGTCGTCATCTTCGTCGTCATGAGCATCCTTCTCCTCTTCTTCAGCCAGATCAGGCTCCATTCGCACACTTGATCGTCGTTTCGCCCGACGCCCAAACGAGTTGTCAGGAGCACTTGCCTCTTCCAAGCCAGCTCCATGGCGAACAGAACGTGAGCTCGCTGACATATCACCGGCATCACTTGAGCGGGCCTTGCGTTTCCCCGCCTGCTTGAACTCCATCGGGCCCGCACTGTCAGCATCGTTGATCTCGAGAGAGTCGAAGTCCAGGCTAGCATCTTCGTCGTCATCGCTTGAACTTCCCGCCGAGACACCACCAAAACTCGATTCGTCGAAGGTGACATCGCGAGAAATCACCACCTTCCCCGCCTCGATGTCATAAACTCGATACGCCTTCGACACTTCCTCGTAGCCCATGAACAGACCAGCGCGAGCCTTGGGATCCCACTTGAGTCGTTTCTCCCTCGGGGTTAGCACGTACGCCCGACACCCAAACACACCCATGTGTGATAAAGGTCACGGATCTTGGACGAAGAGAAGGGAGGGGGAGAGTCACCACTCGGAGTGTTGTCAAGAAGGCGCCTCGACCAGCTGCGGTGTACCAGTAAGGTACCAGTGCGACCTTCACTCAGTGGTGCCGCCATCATTCGTGTGATGATGGGACGAGGATTACGGGACGCTGATGATGGGACGCTGATGATGGGACGCGTGGGTACAAGATTGTGGGTACAGGATGGGCATCGACGTGGCACTCGCTGATTGGCTGAAGGACCTTCTATCCAGTTAGGAATCCAGTGGAGTGTATCCAGCAGGGATATCCAGTAGGCTTCGAGGCAGCAAGTAGCTTGTGAACTAAGGCCCTAAATCAATCACTTTGCATTCTGACATCTAGTGCTCAAACGACCTTCCTTTTGCCTTCACCAGCTCCAGGCAGTCGAAATCACCGTCCAGCTCGACCCCTTCTGGCACTGCGCAGTACACCACTTCTTTCATCACGCCGTACAGGAATGCCGTCACCACGTCCAGTTGGTCCAGCGGCCAGTCGAAGTACTTGGCCAACGCGATCACCATGCGCAACGTCACGTACTTGACCACGGGCGAGAACGTCTCGGTGTAGTCGATGCCGTACTTCTGCTTGAATCCCTTGGCCACGAGACGCGCCTTGTACTTCTCGATGGATCCGTCTGCTTTGCGCTTGATCTTGAACACCCACTTGGTCCCGATGGCGCGTTGTCCGTTCGGCAACTTGGCAGCTCGAAACACCCCACGAAGTCGCATCGACTTGAGCTCTGCGCGGACGGCCTTGCGCCAATGCACTTGGTCGGGTCCGTTCACCGCATCTTGGAATGTCGTCGGCTCAGACAAATCGCCGGCTTCCACTGCGTTGGCGCTTGCTCGCCAAAATGCGGGAGGAGTCGAGTCGTCATCTTCGTCGTCATGAGCATCCTTCTCCTCTTCTTCAGCCAGATCAGGCTCCATTCGCACACTTGATCGTCGTTTCGCCCGACGCCCAAACGAGTTGTCAGGAGCACTTGCCTCTTCCAAGCCAGCTCCATGGCGAACAGAACGTGAGCTCGCTGACATATCACCGGCATCACTTGAGCGGGCCTTGCGTTTCCCCGCCTGCTTGAACTCCATCGGGCCCGCACTGTCAGCATCGTTGATCTCGAGAGAGTCGAAGTCCAGGCTAGCATCTTCGTCGTCATCGCTTGAACTTCCCGCCGAGACACCACCAAAACTCGATTCGTCGAAGGTGACATCGCGAGAAATCACCACCTTCCCCGCCTCGATGTCATAAACTCGATACGCCTTCGACACTTCCTCGTAGCCCATGAACAGACCAGCGCGAGCCTTGGGATCCCACTTGAGTCGTTTCTCCCTCGGGGTTAGCACGTACGCCCGACACCCAAACACACCCATGTGTGATAAAGGTCACGGATCTTGGACGAAGAGAAGGGAGGGGGAGAGTCACCACTCGGAGTGTTGTCAAGAAGGCGCCTCGACCAGCTGCGGTGTACCAGTAAGGTACCAGTGCGACCTTCACTCAGTGGTGCCGCCATCATTCGTGTGATGATGGGACGAGGATTACGGGACGCTGATGATGGGACGCTGATGATGGGACGCGTGGGTACAAGATTGTGGGTACAGGATGGGCATCGACGTGGCACTCGCTGATTGGCTGAAGGACCTTCTATCCAGTTAGGAATCCAGTGGAGTGTATCCAGCAGGGATATCCAGTAGGCTTCGAGGCAGCAAGTAGCTTGTGAACTAAGGCCCTAAATCAATCACTTTGCATTCTGACATCTAGTGCTCAAACGACCTTCCTTTTGCCTTCACCAGCTCCAGGCAGTCGAAATCACCGTCCAGCTCGACCCCTTCTGGCACTGCGCAGTACACCACTTCTTTCATCACGCCGTACAGGAATGCCGTCACCACGTCCAGTTGGTCCAGCGGCCAGTCGAAGTACTTGGCCAACGCGATCACCATGCGCAACGTCACGTACTTGACCACGGGCGAGAACGTCTCGGTGTAGTCGATGCCGTACTTCTGCTTGAATCCCTTGGCCACGAGACGCGCCTTGTACTTCTCGATGGATCCGTCTGCTTTGCGCTTGATCTTGAATGTTGTCAAGAAGGCGCCTCGACCAGCTGCGGTGTACCAGTAAGGTACCAGTGCGACCTTCACTCAGTGGTGCCGCCATCATTCGTGTGATGATGGGACGAGGATTACGGGACGCTGATGATGGGACGCGTGGGTACAAGATTGTGGGTACAGGATGGGCATCGACGTGGCACTCGCTGATTGGCTGAAGGACCTTCTATCCAGTTAGGAATCCAGTGGAGTGTATCCAGCAGGGATATCCAGTAGGCTTCGAGGCAGCAAGTAGCTTGTGAACTAAGGCCCTAAATCAATCACTTTGCATTCTGACATCTAGTGCTCAAACGACCTTCCTTTTGGTTATGAGCCCAAGCCCCGCATTCTCTGCCCAAGACCCCGACTACGCCTTCGCCATGGACGCCGCGCCGACCACGACCGCCCGCATCAACAAGTTCGACGGAACCAACTTCCACACGTGGAAGTTCAAGATGCAGATGGTGCTCGAGGAGCGCGATCTGTGGGAAGTGACAAGTGGAGAGATCAAGCTGGAGCACTGCGCGACCACGTTGGACCAGACGGCCTTCAAGAGGAAGTCTCGCAAGGCGCTGGCGATCGTCTGTCTCGCGATGGAGGACTCGCAGTTGCCGCTGGTCCGGTCGGCCAAGGATGCCTACGATGCATGGTCAAGACTGGAAGGACACTTCGAGAAGAAGAGCTTGGCCAACAAGCTCTTCCTTCGTCGACGTTTCTTCACGACGATGATGGACGAAGGTGATGATGTGCTGGAGCACATCAACAAGCTCAAGACGCTGGCGGAGCAGCTCGACGCGGTGGGCGCTCCGGTCAGCGAGGACGACTTGGTGATCACGCTTCTGGGCAGTCTCAGCGAGTCGTACCAGTTCCTCATCACGGCGTTGGAGTCGAGGGTCGACTCGCTGACGTGGGAACTCGTGACGTCTCGGCTGCTGCACGAGGACATGAAGCGCAAGGAGCAAGGTGGCGGTGCGGACGGCACCGCGCACGGTCAAGCGTTCATGACGAGAGACAATAAGCGCAAGGGACGACCGGTGAAGAAGGCCGGTGCGTGCCACAACTGCGGCAAACAAGGACATTGGATTGCCGAGTGTCCCTCGCGAGTCCAAGACAACTACGACCGGCAGCGGTCGCAGCGTGCGAACGTCGCGCAGGACGAAGAAGATTCTGGCGACTACCTCTTCTCGGTTGGTGACGGGGTCGCCAAGTCGAGTGAAGTGTGGTTGGTCGACTCGGGTGCGACGCAGCACATGACGTACTCGAAAGAGTACATGAAGAACTACAAGAAGATGGCTCCGGTGGACGTGCACCTCGCGGACGACGGTGTGGTTCAAGCGGTGGGGACGGGCGACATTGTCATGTCCATGAAGACCCCACGCGGAATGAAGAAGGGTGTGCTCACCGGTGTGTGGCACATTCCCAAGTTGTCGCGCAACCTATTCTCGGTCGGGCGCTTCACCAAGGACGTTGGTCCCGTGACGTTCGAGAGCAACGGGTGCTTCGCGGAGACGAAGAGCATCAAGTGGCAGCTCGGTGCGCGTGTGGGCAAGGGTCTGTTCAAGCTCTGCATGGCTCCGATCATGCCTGACGAGGCCAATGTGTCGAGTCCGAAGGATCGCAAAGGGGACACCACGTCGTACCTCTGGCACCTTCGACTCGGTCACATCGGCCATGGCGGTCTAGACGCCATCGTCAAGAAGGGCTACGGCACCGGCATCGACATGACGTCGGTGAAGCAGTGGGAGTTGTGTGATGGGTGTGCACTCGGCAAACAAACGCGAGTGAGCTACATGGCCAAGTCACCAAACCGTGCCAAGAAGCTGTTGGAAGTCATCCACAGTGATGTCTGTGGACCCATGCAGACACCCACATTCAGTGGCAAGAAGTACTTCGTCACGTTCATCGACGAGTACTCGCACTTTTGTGTGGTGTACTTGCTGCGGAACAAGTCGGAGGTGGCTGCCAAGTTCGCCGATTTCGTCGCGTTCGCCGAGACCCAGACCGGCAAGCGCGTGAAGACGCTCCGCAGCGACAACGGCGGAGAGTACACTTCGCGTGAGATGGCCAAGTTCTGTGCGGACCGTGGTATAGTGCAGAAGTTCACGCCGCCGTACACGCCACAGCTGAACGGAGTGGCGGAACGGATGAACCGGACGTTGGTGGAGTGTGCGCGCTGCATGTTGGAGCATGCCGGGTTGTCGAAGAGTTACTGGGGTGAAGCGGTGGTGACAGCCACGTTCCTCCGGAATCGCTGTCCGACACGCGCCATCAGCCACGACAAGTCGCCGTACCAAGTCTGGACCGGCAAGAAACCGCTCTTGGCGAACCTCAAGGTGTTCGGATGCCACGCGTTCGTGCATGTGCCGAAGGAGAAGCGGTCGAAGTTCGACGCTCGGTCGGTGCGTTGCAGGTTTCTGGGCTACTCGGAGCACGAGAAAGCATATCGGTTCGAAGAGATCAAGAGTGGTCGCGTGCTGGTGAGCCGCGACGCACAGTTCATGGAAGACGTCTTCGACGGTGGGAGACGCGAGTGCGGTCAAGAAGACATGGTCGTGGAACTTCGGGATGAAGATGCCTCGGACCAAGAAGCATCGTCCGGTCCGGACGAAGACGAAGACGAAAATGAAGAAGAGGCTGCGCGGGATGAAGACTTTGAGCCTGGCAGCAAGCGACACCCGCGGACGCAGTCGTTGGAGGAAGCGGTGGAGATCCCAAGACCCAAGCGGTTCGCGACGCACCAGACTCTCGAGGAGATGTCGGCGGTCGCAAGAGAAGAAGAAGGCTTCGAGGCGGCCTACGTCGTGGATTCAGTGGGAGAAATGCCGACCACGTTCAAGTCGGCGATGGAATCCAGCGACGCAGCCAAGTGGAAGGAAGCGTGCGACTCGGAGATGGCGTCGCTTCGCAAGAACGACACGTGGGACGTGGTGCCACTGCCGAAGGGACGCAAGGCGATCGGCTGCAGATGGGTGTTTCGCGTGAAGGAAAACCAAGCCGGAGAGGTCGAGCGGTTCAAGGCGCGTCTGGTGGCAAAGGGGTTTTCGCAGAAGTACGGCGTCGACTACGACGAGACCTTCGCGCCAGTGGCCAAGTTCACGTCGATCCGGGCCGTGCTGAGTTTGGCTGCCAAGTACGATCTCAAGCTGCACCAGATGGACGTGAAGACCGCATTCCTGAACGGCGTCCTGGATGAAGATATCTACATGGCGCAGCCAGACGGATACGAAGACGAAGGCCACCCCGACTACGTGTGCAAGCTCAAGCGGTCACTCTACGGACTCAAGCAGTCGCCGCGCATGTGGAACCAAACCATCGACGAGTTCATGCTGAAGATGGGGTTCAAGAAGTGCGAGTCGGATCACTGCGTCTACATCAAGAGGAACGACCAAGACATGATCTTCGTGGTGCTGTACGTCGATGATCTCATCCTCGCAAGCAGCAACGACAAGCTGCTGGAATCGACCAAGAAGGCACTCAGCAAGCGGTTCGAGATGACAGACCTCGGCGAGCTCGAGTACTTCCTCGGCATGGAGATCAAGAGCGACGTGGACTCCGGCAAGGTGACGGTGCGGCAGACCAAGTTCCTCAAGAGTATCCTGAGCAAGTTCGGCATGCAAGACAGCAAGCCTGTGAAGACACCTCAAGACCCGGGACTCAAGTTGACCAAGAGCATGTGCGAAGGTGGCTGCAAGCATGAAGACACGATGAAGAACGTGCCGTATCGGAGTGCCGTCGGCGGACTGATGTACCTGATGGTGGCGACGCGTCCGGACCTCGCAGCTGCAGTGGGCTCCCTCAGTCAGTTCTGTGCTGACCCGTGTCCGACGCATTGGCAAGCTCTCAAGCGTGTGTTTCGGTACCTCCAAGCGACGCCTACGCACGGACTCGAGTTCTCAAGAGACGGTGGTGACGGCGCGTTATGCGGGTATTCGGATGCGGACTGGGCCGGCGACATCGAGTCAAGAAGGAGTACAAGCGGCTACGCGTTCATGATGAACGGCGGGTGCATCAGCTGGAGGAGCAAGAAACAGCGGACGGTGGCGCTGTCATCGACGGAGGCAGAGTACATGGCTCTATCGGAAGCGACGCAGGAGGCAGTGTGGCTCAAGGTGTTCATGTGCGAGCTCGGCGAGATGGCAAGCGATGAAGCGATCAAGATCTACGAAGACAACCAAGGCTCCATCGCGTTGGCCAAGAACCCCGAGTTCCACAAGCGCACCAAGCACATCGACATTCGCTACCACTTCGTGCGCGAGAAGGTGGAAGACGGTCAAGTGGTGTTGGAGTACTGCTCGACGAAGGACATGCTGGCGGACTTGATGACCAAGCCCATCACTGCTGTGCAGTTTGAAGTTCTTCGGAGCAAGCTCGGAGTCCAAGGCCCCGGCGTCGAGTCGAGTGGGGGTGTTGTCAAGAAGGCGCCTCGACCAGCTGCGGTGTACCAGTAAGGTACCAGTGCGACCTTCACTCAGTGGTGCCGCCATCATTCGTGTGATGATGGGACGAGGATTACGGGACGCTGATGATGGGACGCGTGGGTACAAGATTGTGGGTACAGGATGGGCATCGACGTGGCACTCGCTGATTGGCTGAAGGACCTTCTATCCAGTTAGGAATCCAGTGGAGTGTATCCAGCAGGGATATCCAGTAGGCTTCGAGGCAGCAAGTAGCTTGTGAACTAAGGCCCTAAATCAATCACTTTGCATTCTGACATCTAGTGCTCAAACGACCTTCCTTTTTTGAACACCCACTTGGTCCCGATGGCGCGTTGTCCGTTCGGCAACTTGGCAGCTCGAAACACCCCACGAAGTCGCATCGACTTGAGCTCTGCGCGGACGGCCTTGCGCCAATGCACTTGGTCGGGTCCGTTCACCGCATCTTGGAATGTCGTCGGCTCAGACAAATCGCCGGCTTCCACTGCGTTGGCGCTTGCTCGCCAAAATGCGGGAGGAGTCGAGTCGTCATCTTCGTCGTCATGAGCATCCTTCTCCTCTTCTTCAGCCAGATCAGGCTCCATTCGCACACTTGATCGTCGTTTCGCCCGACGCCCAAACGAGTTGTCAGGAGCACTTGCCTCTTCCAAGCCAGCTCCATGGCGAACAGAACGTGAGCTCGCTGACATATCACCGGCATCACTTGAGCGGGCCTTGCGTTTCCCCGCCTGCTTGAACTCCATCGGGCCCGCACTGTCAGCATCGTTGATCTCGAGAGAGTCGAAGTCCAGGCTAGCATCTTCGTCGTCATCGCTTGAACTTCCCGCCGAGACACCACCAAAACTCGATTCGTCGAAGGTGACATCGCGAGAAATCACCACCTTCCCCGCCTCGATTGTTGTCAAGAAGGCGCCTCGACCAGCTGCGGTGTACCAGTAAGGTACCAGTGCGACCTTCACTCAGTGGTGCCGCCATCATTCGTGTGATGATGGGACGAGGATTACGGGACGCTGATGATGGGACGCTGATGATGGGACGCGTGGGTACAAGATTGTGGGTACAGGATGGGCATCGACGTGGCACTCGCTGATTGGCTGAAGGACCTTCTATCCAGTTAGGAATCCAGTGAAGTGTATCCAGCAGGGATATCCAGTAGGCTTAGAGGCAGCAAGTAGCTTGTGAACTAAGGCCCTAAATCAATCACTTTGCATTCTGACATCTAGTGCTCAAACGACCTTCCTTTTGGTTATGAGCCCAAGCCCCGCATTCTCTGCCCAAGACTCCGACTACGCCTTCGCCATGGACGCCGCGCCGACCACGACCGCCCGCATCAACAAGTTCGACGGAACCAACTTCCACACGTGGAAGTTCAAGATGCAGATGGTGCTCGAGGAGCGCGATCTGTGGGAAGTGACAAGTGGAGAGATCAAGCTGGAGCACTGCGCGACCACGTTGGACCAGACGGCCTTCAAGAGGAAGTCTCGCAAGGCGCTGGCGATCGTCTGTCTCGCGATGGAGGACTCGCAGTTGCCGCTGGTCCGGTCGGCCAAGGATGCCTACGATGCATGGTCAAGACTGGAAGGACACTTCGAGAAGAAGAGCTTGGCCAACAAGCTCTTCCTTCGTCGACGTTTCTTCACGACGATGATGGACGAAGGTGATGATGTGCTGGAGCACATCAACAAGCTCAAGACGCTGGCGGAGCAGCTCGACGCGGTGGGCGCTCCGGTCAGCGAGGACGACTTGGTGATCACGCTTCTGGGCAGTCTCAGCGAGTCGTACCAGTTCCTCATCACGGCGTTGGAGTCGAGGGTCGACTCGCTGACGTGGGAACTCGTGACGTCTCGGCTGCTGCACGAGGACATGAAGCGCAAGGAGCAAGGTGGCGGTGCGGACGGAGCCGCGCACGGTCAAGCGTTCATGACGAGAGACAATAAGCGCAAGGGACGACCGGTGAAGAAGGCCGGTGCGTGCCACAACTGCGGCAAACAAGGACATTGGATTGCCGAGTGTCCCTCGCGAGTCCAAGACAACTACGACCGGCAGCGGTCGCAGCGTGCGAACGTCGCGCAGGACGAAGAAGATTCTGGCGACTACCTCTTCTCGGTTGGTGACGGGGTCGCCAAGTCGAGTGAAGTGTGGTTGGTCGACTCGGGTGCGACGCAGCACATGACGTACTCGAAAGAGTACATGAAGAACTGATAAAGGTCACGGATCTTGGACGAAGAGAAGGGAGGGGGAGAGTCACCACTCGGAGCTTGACCGGAGCGAGGACACTTGACCACTTGAGGGGAAGAAGGGAGATTCGAAAGTGATTGATTTATCGGAGCTTACTTTGTCTGCACTACCTAGCTATCCTCATAGACACGCAGCACTGCATCCAATCATTTGGTGCATCCAATCACCATCACTCTGCACTCGTCCAATCATCCTACTCGTCTAATCATCGGTAGCGTAATCAACGTACCGTAAACATCGTGTGATCGGATTGGACAGGTTCACCGTAACCTGGTACAGGCATAACCGGTTACCCTCAATACGCCCCCTCAATGCGAACACGCGTGGATTCCGAGAGCCGCCGTGAGGTCCTTGTGGCGTGGTCCCGGGAGCGTCTTGGTCATGATGTCCGCCAGCATTGTCGCAGTCTCGCAGTACTCGAGCTTCACTTCACCACGCTTGACCTCATCACGGATGTGATGGTACTTGATGTCGATGTGCTTGGCGCGGCCATGGTTCACAGGGTTCTTGGTCATCTTGATGCACGACTGGTTGTCCTCGAGAATCTTGAGCTCGGGTCCCGCTTCGCTTGCTGCCGCCATGATCTCGCACAACAGGTGATGCACCCACTTGCCTTCTTGAATGGCCAGGTTGAGTGCAATGTACTCCGCCTCGCTCGTAGACAGCGACACACTTGACTGCTTCTTGCTTCCCCAGCTCACCGGCGCGCCCATCAGCATGAACGCGTATCCCGAAGTCGACTTGCGATCGGAGTGGTCACCAGCCCAGTCTGCGTCGGAGTACCCGCGGAAGTCGATCTTGTCACCCGGCTGGAAGCAGATCCCATGTGACTTGGTTCCCTGCAGATAGCGCAGGATGCGCTTCACCGCAGTCCAGTGCTCGACTTGGGGGTTCTCCATGAAGCGCGACACATAGCCCACGGCGAAAGCAATGTCCGGTCGGGTCGCGGTCATCAAGTGCATGAGCGCACCCACAGCTTCGCGGAACGGGGCGTTCACCTTGGTCGGCGCGTCGCTTGGAACCAGTCGAGAGCTCAAATCCGCCGGACTCACCACAGCCTTGCACTCCTCCATGCCGAAACGCTTGAGAATGTCGTCCACGTAGCGTCGCTGGCACATCGTTACGTTGCCGTCAGCGTTGTCCACCAACTCGATGCCCAGCACAAACGCGCACTTGCCACTGTCGGTCATCTCAAACCGCGTCTTGAGGTCGCTCTTGGTGCGCGCGATCAGATCGGCCGAACTCCCGGTCACCAACACATCGTCCACGTACACCAGCAACAGCACGCAGTGACCGTCCACAATCTTCATGTAGAGACACGGGTCGTAGGCCGAGACTTGGAAGCCGATGGAGCACACGTACTCGTCGAAGGTCTCGTTCCACACGCGCGAAGCTTGCTTGAGACCGTAGATCGCCTTCACCAGCTCCAGGCAGTCGAAGTCACCGTCCAGCTCGACCCCTTCTGGCACTGCGCAGTACACCACTTCTTTCATCACGCCGTACAGGAATGCCGTCACCACGTCCAGTTGGTCCAGCGGCCAGTCGAAGTACTTGGCCAACGCGATCACCATGCGCAACGTCACGTACTTGACCACGGGCGAGAACGTCTCGGTGTAGTCGATGCCGTACTTCTGCTTGAATCCCTTGGCCACGAGACGCGCTTTGTACTTCTCGATGGATCCGTCTGCTTTGCGCTTGATCTTGAACACCCACTTGGTCCCGATGGCGCGTTGTCCGTTCGGCAACTTGGCAGCTCGAAACACCCCACGAAGTCGCATCGACTTGAGCTCTGCGCGGACGGCCTTGCGCCAATGCACTTGGTCGGGTCCGTTCACCGCATCTTGGAATAAAAGGAAGGTCGTTTGAGCACTAGATGTCAGAATGCAAAGTGATTGATTTAGGGCCTTAGTTCACAAGCTACTTGCTGCCTCGAAGCCTACTGGATATCCCTGCTGGATACACTCCACTGGATTCCTAACTGGATAGAAGGTCCTTCAGCCAATCAGCGAGTGCCACGTCGATGCCCATCCTGTACCCACAATCTTGTACCCACGCGTCCCATCATCAGCGTCCCGTAATCCTCGTCCCATCATCACACGAATGATGGCGGCACCACTGAGTGAAGGTCGCACCGGTACCTTACTGGTACACCGCAGCTGGTCGAGGCGCCTTCTTGACAACACCCCTACTCGACTCGGCAGCCTTGGGTCCTTCGATACCAAGCTTGCTCCGGAGCACGCCAAACTGCGTCGCAGGGATTGGCTTTGTCATGAGATCAGCCAGCATGTCCTTCGTCGAGCAGTACTCCAACACCACTTGACCGTCTTCCACCTTCTCGCGCACGAAGTGGTAGCGAATGTCGATGTGCTTGGTGCGCTTGTGGAACTCGGGGTTCTTGGCCAACGCGATGGAGCCTTGGTTGTCTTCGTAGATCTTGATCGCTTCATCGCTTGCCATCTCGCCGAGCTCGCACATGAACACCTTGAGCCACACTGCCTCCTGCGTCGCTTCCGATAGAGCCATGTACTCTGCCTCCGTCGATGACAGCGCCACCGTCCGCTGTTTCTTGCTCCTCCAGCTGATGCACCCGCCGTTCATCATGAACGCGTAGCCGCTTGTACTCCTTCTTGACTCGATGTCGCCGGCCCAGTCCGCATCCGAATACCCGCATAACGCGCCGTCACCACCGTCTCTTGAGAACTCGAGTCCGTGCGTAGGCGTCGCTTGGAGGTACCGAAACACACGCTTGAGAGCTTGCTGTTGTCAAGAAGGCGCCTCGACCAGCTGCGGTGTACCAGTAAGGTACCAGTGCGACCTTCACTCAGTGGTGCCGCCATCATTCGTGTGATGATGGGACGAGGATTACGGGACGCTGATGATGGGACGCGTGGGTACAAGATTGTGGGTACAGGATGGGCATCGACGTGGCACTCGCTGATTGGCTGAAGGACCTTCTATCCAGTTAGGAATCCAGTGGAGTGTATCCAGCAGGGATATCCAGTAGGCTTCGAGGCAGCAAGTAGCTTGTGAACTAAGGCCCTAAATCAATCACTTTGCATTCTGACATCTAGTGCTCAAACGACCTTCCTTTTGGTTATGAGCCCAAGCCCCGTCTTCCCTGCCCAAGACTCCGACTACGCCTTCGCCATGGACGCCGCGCCGACCACGACCGCCCGCATCAACAAGTTCGACGGAACCAACTTCCACACGTGGAAGTTCAAGATGCAGATGGTGCTCGAGGAGCGCGATCTGTGGGAAGTGACAAGTGGAGAGATCAAGCTGGAGCACTGCGCGACCACGTTGGACCAGACGGCCTTCAAGAGGAAGTCTCGCAAGGCGCTGGCGATCGTCTGTCTCGCGATGGAGGACTCGCAGTTGCCGCTGGTCCGGTCGGCCAAGGATGCTCACGATGCATGGTCAAGACTGGAAGGACACTTCGAGAAGAAGAGCTTGGCCAACAAGCTCTTCCTTCGTCGACGTTTCTTCACGACGATGATGGAGGAAGGTGATGATGTGCTGGAGCACATCAACAAGCTCAAGACGCTGGCGGAGCAGCTCGACGCGGTGGGCGCTCCGGTCAGCGAGGACGACTTGGTGATCACGCTTCTGGGCAGTCTCAGCGAGTCGTACCAGTTCCTCATCACGGCGTTGGAGTCGAGGGTCGACTCGCTGACGTGGGAACTCGTGACGTCTCGGCTGCTGCACGAGGACATGAAGCGCAAGGAGCAAGGTGGCGGTGCGGACGGCACCGCGCACGGTCAAGCGTTCATGACGAGAGACAATAAGCGCAAGGGACGACCGGTGAAGAAGGCCGGTGCGTGCCACAACTGCGGCAAACAAGGACATTGGATTGCCGAGTGTCCCTCGCGAGTCCAAGACAACTACGACCGGCAGCGGTCGCAGCGTGCGAACGTCGCGCAGGACGAAGAAGATTCTGGCGACTACCTCTTCTCGGTTGGTGACGGGGTCGCCAAGTCGAGTGAAGTGTGGTTGGTCGACTCGGGTGCGACGCAGCACATGACGTACTCGAAAGAGTACATGAAGAACTGATAAAGGTCACGGATCTTGGACGAAGAGAAGGGAGGGGGAGAGTCACCACTCGGAGCTTGACCGGAGCGAGGACACTTGACCACTTGAGGGGAAGAAGGGAGATTCGAAAGTGATTGATTTATCGGAGCTTACTTTGTCTGCACTACCTAGCTATCCTCATAGACACGCAGCACTGCATCCAATCATTTGGTGCATCCAATCACCATCACTCTGCACTCGTCCAATCATCCTACTCGTCTAATCATCGGTAGCGTAATCAACGTACCGTAAACATCGTGTGATCGGATTGGACAGGTTCACCGTAACCTGGTACAGGCATAACCGGTTACCCTCAATACGCCCCCTCAATGCGAACACGCGTGGATTCCGAGAGCCGCCGTGAGGTCCTTGTGGCGTGGTCCCGGGAGCGTCTTGGTCATGATGTCCGCCAGCATTGTCGCAGTCTCGCAGTACTCGAGCTTCACTTCACCACGCTTGACCTCATCACGGATGTGATGGTACTTGATGTCGATGTGCTTGGCGCGGCCATGGTTCACAGGGTTCTTGGTCATCTTGATGCACGACTGGTTGTCCTCGAGAATCTTGAGCTCGGGTCCCGCTTCGCTTGCTGCCGCCATGATCTCGCACAACAGGTGATGCACCCACTTGCCTTCTTGAATGGCCAGGTTGAGTGCAATGTACTCCGCCTCGCTCGTAGACAGCGACACACTTGACTGCTTCTTGCTTCCCCAGCTCACCGGCGCGCCCATCAGCATGAACGCGTATCCCGAAGTCGACTTGCGATCGGAGTGGTCACCAGCCCAGTCTGCGTCGGAGTACCCGCGGAAGTCGATCTTGTCACCCGGCTGGAAGCAGATCCCATGTGACTTGGTTCCCTGCAGATAGCGCAGGATGCGCTTCACCGCAGTCCAGTGCTCGACTTGGGGGTTCTCCATGAAGCGCGACACATAGCCCACGGCGAAAGCAATGTCCGGTCGGGTCGCGGTCATCAAGTGCATGAGCGCACCCACAGCTTCGCGGAACGGGGCGTTCACCTTGGTCGGCGCGTCGCTTGGAACCAGTCGAGAGCTCAAATCCGCCGGACTCACCACAGCCTTGCACTCCTCCATGCCGAAACGCTTGAGAATGTCGTCCACGTAGCGTCGCTGGCACATCGTTACGTTGCCGTCAGCGTTGTCCACCAACTCGATGCCCAGCACAAACGCGCACTTGCCACTGTCGGTCATCTCAAACCGCGTCTTGAGGTCGCTCTTGGTGCGCGCGATCAGATCGGCCGAACTCCCGGTCACCAACACATCGTCCACGTACACCAGCAACAGCACGCAGTGACCGTCCACAATCTTCATGTAGAGACACGGGTCGTAGGCCGAGACTTGGAAGCCGATGGAGCACACGTACTCGTCGAAGGTCTCGTTCCACACGCGCGAAGCTTGCTTGAGACCGTAGATCGCCTTCACCAGCTCCAGGCAGTCGAAGTCACCGTCCAGCTCGACCCCTTCTGGCACTGCGCAGTACACCACTTCTTTCATCACGCCGTACAGGAATGCCGTCACCACGTCCAGTTGGTCCAGCGGCCAGTCGAAGTACTTGGCCAACGCGATCACCATGCGCAACGTCACGTACTTGACCACGGGCGAGAACGTCTCGGTGTAGTCGATGCCGTACTTCTGCTTGAATCCCTTGGCCACGAGACGCGCTTTGTACTTCTCGATGGATCCGTCTGCTTTGCGCTTGATCTTGAACACCCACTTGGCCCCGATGGCGCGTTGTCCGTTCGGCAACTTGGCAGCTCGAAACACCCCACGAAGTCGCATCGACTTGAGCTCTGCGCGGACGGCCTTGCGCCAATGCACTTGGTCGGGTCCGTTCACCGCATCTTGGAATAAAAGGAAGGTCGTTTGAGCACTAGATGTCAGAATGCAAAGTGATTGATTTAGGGCCTTAGTTCACAAGCTACTTGCTGCCTCGAAGCCTACTGGATATCCCTGCTGGATACACTCCACTGGATTCCTAACTGGATAGAAGGTCCTTCAGCCAATCAGCGAGTGCCACGTCGATGCCCATCCTGTACCCACAATCTTGTACCCACGCGTCCCATCATCAGCGTCCCATCATCAGCGTCCCGTAATCCTCGTCCCATCATCACACGAATGATGGCGGCACCACTGAGTGAAGGTCGCACCGGTACCTTACTGGTACACCGCAGCTGGTCGAGGCGCCTTCTTGACAACACCCCTACTCGACTCGGCAGCCTTGGGTCCTTCGATACCAAGCTTGCTCCGGAGCACGCCAAACTGCGTCGCAGGGATTGGCTTTGTCATGAGATCAGCCAGCATGTCCTTCGTCGAGCAGTACTCCAACACCACTTGACCGTCTTCCACCTTCTCGCGCACGAAGTGGTAGCGAATGTCGATGTGCTTGGTGCGCTTGTGGAACTCGGGGTTCTTGGCCAACGCGATGGAGCCTTGGTTGTCTTCGTAGATCTTGATCGCTTCATCGCTTGCCATCTCGCCGAGCTCGCACATGAACACCTTGAGCCACACTGCCTCCTGCGTCGCTTCCGATAGAGCCATGTACTCTGCCTCCGTCGATGACAGCGCCACCGTCCGCTGTTTCTTGCTCCTCCAGCTGATGCACCCGCCGTTCATCATGAACGCGTAGCCGCTTGTACTCCTTCTTGACTCGATGTCGCCGGCCCAGTCCGCATCCGAATACCCGCATAACGCGCCGTCACCACCGTCTCTTGAGAACTCGAGTCCGTGCGTAGGCGTCGCTTGGAGGTACCGAAACACACGCTTGAGAGCTTGCTGTTGTCAAGAAGGCGCCTCGACCAGCTGCGGTGTACCAGTAAGGTACCAGTGCGACCTTCACTCAGTGGTGCCGCCATCATTCGTGTGATGATGGGACGAGGATTACGGGACGCTGATGATGGGACGCGTGGGTACAAGATTGTGGGTACAGGATGGGCATCGACGTGGCACTCGCTGATTGGCTGAAGGACCTTCTATCCAGTTAGGAATCCAGTGGAGTGTATCCAGCAGGGATATCCAGTAGGCTTCGAGGCAGCAAGTAGCTTGTGAACTAAGGCCCTAAATCAATCACTTTGCATTCTGACATCTAGTGCTCAAACGACCTTCCTTTTGGTTATGAGCCCAAGCCCCGTCTTCCCTGCCCAAGACTCCGACTACGCCTTCGCCATGGACGCCGCGCCGACCACGACCGCCCGCATCAACAAGTTCGACGGAACCAACTTCCACACGTGGAAGTTCAAGATGCAGATGGTGCTCGAGGAGCGCGATCTGTGGGAAGTGACAAGTGGAGAGATCAAGCTGGAGCACTGCGCGACCACGTTGGACCAGACGGCCTTCAAGAGGAAGTCTCGCAAGGCGCTGGCGATCGTCTGTCTCGCGATGGAGGACTCGCAGTTGCCGCTGGTCCGGTCGGCCAAGGATGCTCACGATGCATGGTCAAGACTGGAAGGACACTTCGAGAAGAAGAGCTTGGCCAACAAGCTCTTCCTTCGTCGACGTTTCTTCACGACGATGATGGAGGAAGGTGATGATGTGCTGGAGCACATCAACAAGCTCAAGACGCTGGCGGAGCAGCTCGACGCGGTGGGCGCTCCGGTCAGCGAGGACGACTTGGTGATCACGCTTCTGGGCAGTCTCAGCGAGTCGTACCAGTTCCTCATCACGGCGTTGGAGTCGAGGGTCGACTCGCTGACGTGGGAACTCGTGACGTCTCGGCTGCTGCACGAGGACATGAAGCGCAAGGAGCAAGGTGGCGGTGCGGACGGCACCGCGCACGGTCAAGGCCAAGCGTTCATGACGAGAGACAATAAGCGCAAGGGACGACCGGTGAAGAAGGCCGGTGCGTGCCACAACTGCGGCAAACAAGGACATTGGATTGCCGAGTGTCCCTCGCGAGTCCAAGACAACTACGACCGGCAGCGGTCGCAGCGTGCGAACGTCGCGCAGGACGAAGAAGATTCTGGCGACTACCTCTTCTCGGTTGGTGACGGGGTCGCCAAGTCGAGTGAAGTGTGGTTGGTCGACTCGGGTGCGACGCAGCACATGACGTACTCGAAAGAGTACATGAAGAACTACAAGAAGATGGCTCCGGTGGACGTGCACCTCGCGGACGACGGTGTGGTTCAAGCGGTGGGGACGGGCGACATTGTCATGTCCATGAAGACCCCACGCGGAATGAAGAAGGGTGTGCTCACCGGTGTGTGGCACATTCCCAAGTTGTCGCGCAACCTATTCTCGGTCGGGCGCTTCACCAAGGACGTTGGTCCCGTGACGTTCGAGAGCAACGGGTGCTTCGCGGAGACGAAGAGCATCAAGTGGCAGCTCGGTGCGCGTGTGGGCAAGGGTCTGTTCAAGCTCTGCATGGCTCCGATCATGCCTGACGAGGCCAATGTGTCGAGTCCGAAGGATCGCAAAGGGGACACCACGTCGTACCTCTGGCACCTTCGACTCGGTCACATCGGCCATGGCGGTCTAGACGCCATCGTCAAGAAGGGCTACGGCACCGGCATCGACATGACGTCGGTGAAGCAGTGGGAGTTGTGTGATGGGTGTGCACTCGGCAAACAAACGCGAGTGAGCTACATGGCCAAGTCACCAAACCGTGCCAAGAAGCTGTTGGAAGTGGTTCACAGTGATGTCTGTGGACCCATGCAGACACCCACATTCAGTGGCAAGAAGTACTTCGTCACGTTCATCGACGAGTACTCGCACTTTTGTGTGGTGTACTTGCTGCGGAACAAGTCGGAGGTGGCTGCCAAGTTCGCCGATTTCGTCGCGTTCGCCGAGACCCAGACCGGCAAGCGCGTGAAGACGCTCCGCAGCGACAACGGCGGAGAGTACACTTCGCGCGAAATGGCCAAGTTCTGTGCGGAGCGTGGGGTCGTGCAGAAGTTCACGCCGCCGTACACGCCACAGCTGAACGGAGTGGCGGAACGGATGAACCGGACGTTGGTGGAGTGTGCGCGCTGCATGTTGGAGCATGCCGGGTTGTCGAAGAGTTACTGGGGTGAAGCGGTGGTGACAGCCACGTTCCTCCGGAATCGCTGTCCGACACGCGCCATCAGCCACGACAAGTCGCCGTACCAAGTCTGGACCGGCAAGAAACCGCTCTTGGCGAACCTCAAGGTGTTCGGATGCCACGCGTTCGTGCATGTGCCGAAGGAGAAGCGGTCGAAGTTCGACGCTCGGTCGGTGCGTTGTAGGTTTCTGGGCTACTCGGAGCACGAGAAAGCATATCGGTTCGAAGAGATCAAGAGTGGTCGCGTGCTGGTGAGCCGCGACGCACAGTTCATGGAAGACGTCTTCGACGGTGGGAGACGCGAGTGCGGTCAAGAAGACATGGTCGTGGAACTTCGGGATGAAGATGCCACGGACCAAGAAGCATCGTCCGGTCCGGACGAAGACGAAAATGAAGAAGAGGCTGCGCGGGATGAAGACTTTGAGCCTGGCAGCAAGCGACACCCGCGGACGCAGTCGTTGGAGGAAGCGGTGGAGATCCCAAGACCCAAGCGGTTCGCGACGCACCAGACTCTCGAGGAGATGTCGGCGGTCGCAAGAGAAGAAGAAGGCTTCGAGGCGGCCTACGTCGTGGATTCAGTGGGAGAAATGCCGACCACGTTCAAGTCGGCAATGGAATCCAGCAACGCAGCCAAGTGGAAGGAAGCGTGCGACTCGGAGCATGAGTCGCTGCGCAAGAACGACACGTGGGACGTGGTGCCGTTGCCGAAGGGACGCAAGGCGATCGGCTGCAGATGGGTGTTTCGCGTGAAGGAAAACCAAGCCGGAGAGGTCGAGCGGTTCAAGGCGCGTCTGGTGGCAAAGGGGTTTTCGCAGAAGTACGGCGTCGACTACGACGAGACCTTCGCGCCAGTGGCCAAGTTCACGTCGATCCGGGCCGTGCTGAGTTTGGCTGCCAAGTACGATCTCAAGCTGCACCAGATGGACGTGAAGACCGCATTCCTGAACGGCGTCCTGGATGAAGATATCTACATGGCGCAGCCAGACGGATACGAAGACGAAGGCCACCCCGACTACGTGTGCAAGCTCAAGCGGTCACTCTACGGACTCAAGCAGTCGCCGCGCATGTGGAACCAAACCATCGACGAGTTCATGCTGAAGATGGGGTTCAAGAAGTGCGAGTCGGATCACTGCGTCTACATCAAGAGGAACGACCAAGACATGATCTTCGTGGTGCTGTACGTCGATGATCTCATCCTCGCAAGCAGCAACGACAAGTATTGAGGGTAACCGGTTATGCCTGTACCAGGTTACGGTGAACCTGTCCAATCCGATCACACGATGTTTACGGTACGTTGATTACGCTACCGATGATTAGACGAGTAGGATGATTGGACGAGTGCAGAGTGATGGTGATTGGATGCACCAAATGATTGGATGCAGTGCTGCGTGTCTATGAGGATAGCTAGGTAGTGCAGACAAAGTAAGCTCCGATAAATCAATCACTTTCGAATCTCCCTTCTTCCCCTCAAGTGGTCAAGTGTCCTCGCTCCGGTCAAGCTCCGAGTGGTGACTCTCCCCCTCCCTTCTCTTCGTCCAAGAACCGTGACCTTTATCAGGTTATGAGCCCAAGCACCATGTCCTCTGCCCAAGACGTCTCCACCAAGGTCTTATTGAGGGTAACCGGTTATGCCTGTACCAGGTTACGGTGAACCTGTCCAATCCGATCACACGATGTTTACGGTACGTTGATTACGCTACCGATGATTAGACGAGTAGGATGATTGGACGAGTGCAGAGTGATGGTGATTGGATGCACCAAATGATTGGATGCAGTGCTGCGTGTCTATGAGGATAGCTAGGTAGTGCAGACAAAGTAAGCTCCGATAAATCAATCACTTTCGAATCTCCCTTCTTCCCCTCAAGTGGTCAAGTGTCTTCGCTCCGGTCTACCCAGAGTGCCTACTCCCTCCGCTTCGTCCAAGCTTCGTGTATCAAGATCCATACCCGTTATCAGGTTATGAGCCCAAGCACCATGTCCTCTGCCCAAGACGTCTCCACCAAGGTCTCCATCGACAAGTTCAACGGCGACAACTACGCGACGTGGAACCGCTACATGCGTGGCGTGTTCCTGACCAAGTCTGTGTGGCATGTCGTGAACCGTGAAACGACTCCGACCTTCGCGGACCCAAGGGCCAAGGATGACTACGTCAAGGCGAGCAACATCGCGTTCGGCCTGATGCTGCTCCACATGGACGCGGACTACCATCACGTGGTTGACAACTGCGAGGAAGCGTGGGTGGCGTGGTTGCGCCTGAAGACGCTGTACGGAGGATCGCAGAAGGCTGGTCGCATCTACCTGAAGCGACAGCTCTTCAGCATGGAGATGGCGGAAGGCGGCAACGTGTTGCATCATTGCAACGAGGTCCTCAACATCAGCGCCAAGCTCAGCAGCATCGGCGCCAAGATGGAGGACGAGGACGTGGCGATCTGCTTGTTGCGCAGTCTCCCCAAGAGCTACGAGAACGTCGTGCTGAACTTGGAGATGAGTACTGCGGAGCTGAAGACGCAAGACGTCGTGAAGGTGCTCACGAACGAGCATATCAAGCGGCAAGGCGAGAAGAAGACCGACTCGGTGAAGACTGAAGACGCGGCGAAGGCGTTCAGTGCCGAGAGAGAGTCTCGCCAGTGCAGTTACTGCGGAAAATTGGGGCACGTCATCGACAAGTGCTGGACCAAGCAGAAGGACGAGAACCGAGGTGGTCGACGCGGCGGCAATGGCCGTGGACGCGGGGCCAACAATGTCCAGTGGCGGAACGACGACTACGAATACGAATACGACCGAGTCGCGTTTGCGGTATCCCTGGAGTGCGGACTTTCGACGGGCAAGGGTATGTCCGGGATGTGGGCGGTCGACAGCGGCGCAACGCACCACATCTGCAACAACAAGGCCAAGTTCGCCACGCTGAATGAGCAAGACGAGGGCGAACTGTCGGTGGCTGACGGCAACAAAGCTGCCATCAAGGGTGTGGGGACCATCATCGAACGAGTGGTTCTGCCCAACGGCGACGAGCGCGACATCGAGATCAAGGACGCGCTGTACGTGCCGAACATGAACAAGAATCTGCTGTCGGTGCCGCAGATCAACAAGAGTGGCAAGTTTCAAGTGGTGTTCGACGGTGCGAGCATGCATGTTGCGCGCAAGAGCTCGAAGCAAGTGGTGGCGACGGCTGACCTCGTGGACGGACTCTACCGGCTGCGCACTCCACTGCGTTCTGCGAATGCGACGACGTCGGCGCGTAACGTGGATCTTCATTCGCGGATGGGTCATGCTCCGATCGACGTGCTGCGCAAGATGGTCAACAACGGCATGATCAAGGACGCCAAGGTACCCTTGAAGTCGAGTGGGCCAAGTGTGTGTCGCGGGTGCCAGCAAGGGAAAATGGTCCAAAAGCCGTTCCCGACTAACCGCGACAAGCGCCGTTACGACACGTTCGAGCTGCTCCACTTCGACATCTGCGGTCCCATGGAGGAAGAATCGTTGGGTGGCAGCAAGTATCTGCTACTCATCACGGACGAAGCCAGCGGATGCATGAAGGGTTTCTGTCTACGCGCCAAGTCGGAGAGCGAAGAGTGCCTCAAGAGCTACATCACCAAGGTGCAGACGCAGTTCGGCAAGCAGGTCAAGTTCGTGCGTCACGACGGAGCCCGCGAGTTTGCGACCAATTCGCTCAAGGCCTTTTACGAGGATCAAGGCATCGAGCAGCAGCCCACGGTTCGGTACGCGCACCAGACCGACGCCACGGCAGAACGCGCCAACCGAACCATCGTCACGATTGGTCGCAGCATGCTGCACCATGCCAAGTTGGACAAGTGTTTCTGGGGCGAAGCGGCGATGACTGCCATCTACGTCAAGAACCGGCTGCCGTCGCCCAAGATCGAAAACAAGACTCCGTTCGAGATCGTGTACAAGTCCAAGCCAAGCGTGAAGCACATGCGTGTGTTTGGGTGTCGGGCGTACGTGCTAACCCCGAGGGAGAAGCGACTCAAGTGGGATCCCAAGGCTCGCGCTGGTCTGTTCATGGGCTACGAGGAAGTGTCGAAGGCGTATCGAGTTTATGACATCGAGGCGGGGAAGGTGGTGATTTCTCGCGATGTCACCTTCGACGAATCGAGTTTTGGTGGTGTCTCGGCGGGAAGTTCAAGCGATGACGACGAAGATGCTAGCCTGGACTTCGACTCCCTCGAGATCAACGATGCTGACAGTACGGGCCCGATGGAGTTCAAGCAGGCGGGGAAACGCAAGGCCCGCTCAAGTGATGCTGATGACACGTCTTCAGGCTCACGTTCTGTTCGCCATGGAGCTGGCTTGGAAGAGGCAAGTGCTCCTGACAACTCGTTTGGGCGTCGGGCGAAACGACGATCAAGTGTGCGAATGGAGCCTGATCTGGCTGATGAAGAGGAGAAGGATGCTCATGACGATGAAGATGGCGACTCGATTCCTCCCGCATTTTGGCGAGCAAGCGCCAACGCAGTGGAAGCCGGTGATCTGTCTGAGCCGACGACATTCCAAGATGCGGTGAACGGACCCGACCAAGTGCATTGGCGCAAGGCCGTCCGCGCAGAGCTCAAGTCGATGCGACTTCGTGGGGTGTTTCGAGCTGCCAAGTTGCCGAACGGACAACGCGCCATCGGGACCAAGTGTGTGTTCAAGATCAAGCGCAAAGCGGACGGATCCATCGAGAAGTACAAGGCGCGTCTCGTGGCCAAGGGGTTCAAGCAGAAGTACGGCATCGACTACACCGAGACGTTCTCGCCCGTGGTCAAGTACGTGACGTTGCGCATGGTGATCGCGTTGGCCAAGTACTTCGACTGGCCGCTGGACCAACTGGACGTGGTGACGGCATTCCTGTACGGCGTGATGAAAGAAGTGGTGTACTGCGCAGTGCCAGAAGGGGTCGAGCTGGACGGTGATTTCGACTGCCTGGAGCTGGTGAAGGCGATCTACGGTCTCAAGCAAGCTTCGCGCGTGTGGAACGAGACCTTCGACGAGTACATGTGCTCCATCGGCTTCCAAGTCTCGGCCTACGACCCGTGTCTCTACATGAAGATTGTGGACGGTCACTGCGTGCTGTTGCTGGTGTACGTGGACGATGTGTTGGTGACCGGGAGTTCGGCCGATCTGATCGCGCGCACCAAGAGCGACCTCAAGACGCGGTTCGAGATGACCGACAGTAGCAAGTGCGCGTTTGTGCTGGGCATCGAGTTGGTGGACAACGCTGACGGCAGCGTGACGATGTGCCAGCGACGCTACGTGGACGACATTCTCAAGCGTTTCGGCATGGAGGAGTGCAAGGCTGTGGTGAGTCCGGCGGATTTGAGCTCTCGACTGGTTCCAAGCGACGCGCCGACCAAGGTGAACGCCCCGTTCCGCGAAGCTGTGGGTGCGCTCATGCACTTGATGACCGCGACCCGACCGGACATTGCTTTCGCCGTGGGCTATGTGTCGCGCTTCATGGAGAACCCCCAAGTCGAGCACTGGACTGCGGTGAAGCGCATCCTGCGCTATCTGCAGGGAACCAAGTCACATGGGATCTGCTTCCAGCAGGGTGACAAGATCGACTTCCGCGGGTACTCCGACGCAGACTGGGCTGGTGACCACTCCGATCGCAAGTCGACTTCGGGATACGCGTTCATGCTGATGGGCGCGCCGGTGAGCTGGGGAAGCAAGAAGCAGTCAAGTGTGTCGCTGTCTACGAGCGAGGCGGAGTACATTGCACTCAGCCTGGCCATTCAAGAAGGCAAGTGGGTGCATCGCCTGTTGTGCGAGATTATGGCGGCAGCAAGCGAAGCGGGACCAGAGCTCAAGATTCTCGAAGACAACCAGTCGTGCATCAAGATGACCAAGAACCCTGTGAACCATGGCCGCGCCAAGCACATCGACATCAAGTACCATCACATCCGTGATGAGGTCAAGCGTGGTGAAGTGAAGCTCGAGTACTACGAGACTTCGATGATGCTGGCGGACATCATGACCAAGACGCTCCCGGGACCACGCCACAAGGACCTCACGGCGGCTCTCGGAATCCACGCGTGTTCGCATTGAGGGGGCGTATTGAGGGTAACCGGTTATGCCTGTACCAGGTTACGGTGAACCTGTCCAATCCGATCACACGATGTTTACGGTACGTTGATTACGCTACCGATGATTAGACGAGTAGGATGATTGGACGAGTGCAGAGTGATGGTGATTGGATGCACCAAATGATTGGATGCAGTGCTGCGTGTCTATGAGGATAGCTAGGTAGTGCAGACAAAGTAAGCTCCGATAAATCAATCACTTTCGAATCTCCCTTCTTCCCCTCAAGTGGTCAAGTGTCTTCGCTCCGGTCTACCCAGAGTGCCTACTCCCTCCGCTTCGTCCAAGCTTCGTGTATCAAGATCCATACCCGTTATCAGGTTATGAGCCCAAGCACCATGTCCTCTGCCCAAGACGTCTCCACCAAGGTCTCCATCGACAAGTTCAACGGCGACAACTACGCGACGTGGAACCGCTACATGCGTGGCGTGTTCCTGACCAAGTCTGTGTGGCATGTCGTGAACCGTGAAACGACTCCGACCTTCGCGGACCCAAGGGCCAAGGATGACTACGTCAAGGCGAGCAACATCGCGTTCGGCCTGATGCTGCTCCACATGGACGCGGACTACCATCACGTGGTTGACAACTGCGAGGAAGCGTGGGTGGCGTGGTTGCGCCTGAAGACGCTGTACGGAGGATCGCAGAAGGCTGGTCGCATCTACCTGAAGCGACAGCTCTTCAGCATGGAGATGGCGGAAGGCGGCAACGTGTTGCATCATTGCAACGAGGTCCTCAACATCAGCGCCAAGCTCAGCAGCATCGGCGCCAAGATGGAGGACGAGGACGTGGCGATCTGCTTGTTGCGCAGTCTCCCCAAGAGCTACGAGAACGTCGTGCTGAACTTGGAGATGAGTACTGCGGAGCTGAAGACGCAAGACGTCGTGAAGGTGCTCACGAACGAGCATATCAAGCGGCAAGGCGAGAAGAAGACCGACTCGGTGAAGACTGAAGACGCGGCGAAGGCGTTCAGTGCCGAGAGAGAGTCTCGCCAGTGCAGTTACTGCGGAAAATTGGGGCACGTCATCGACAAGTGCTGGACCAAGCAGAAGGACGAGAACCGAGGTGGTCGACGCGGCGGCAATGGCCGTGGACGCGGGGCCAACAATGTCCAGTGGCGGAACGACGACTACGAATACGAATACGACCGAGTCGCGTTTGCGGTATCCCTGGAGTGCGGACTTTCGACGGGCAAGGGTATGTCCGGGATGTGGGCGGTCGACAGCGGCGCAACGCACCACATCTGCAACAACAAGGCCAAGTTCGCCACGCTGAATGAGCAAGACGAGGGCGAACTGTCGGTGGCTGACGGCAACAAAGCTGCCATCAAGGGTGTGGGGACCATCATCGAACGAGTGGTTCTGCCCAACGGCGACGAGCGCGACATCGAGATCAAGGACGCGCTGTACGTGCCGAACATGAACAAGAATCTGCTGTCGGTGCCGCAGATCAACAAGAGTGGCAAGTTTCAAGTGGTGTTCGACGGTGCGAGCATGCATGTTGCGCGCAAGAGCTCGAAGCAAGTGGTGGCGACGGCTGACCTCGTGGACGGACTCTACCGGCTGCGCACTCCACTGCGTTCTGCGAATGCGACGACGTCGGTGCGTAACGTGGATCTTCATTCGCGGATGGGTCATGCTCCGATCGACGTGCTGCGCAAGATGGTCAACAACGGCATGATCAAGGACGCCAAGGTACCCTTGAAGTCGAGTGGGCCAAGTGTGTGTCGCGGGTGCCAGCAAGGGAAAATGGTCCAAAAGCCGTTCCCGACTAACCGCGACAAGCGCCGTTACGACACGTTCGAGCTGCTCCACTTCGACATCTGCGGTCCCATGGAGGAAGAATCGTTGGGTGGCAGCAAGTATCTGCTACTCATCACGGACGAAGCCAGCGGATGCATGAAGGGTTTCTGTCTACGCGCCAAGTCGGAGAGCGAAGAGTGCCTCAAGAGCTACATCGCCAAGGTGCAGACGCAGTTCGGCAAGCAGGTCAAGTTCGTGCGTCACGACGGAGCCCGCGAGTTTGCGACCAATTCGCTCAAGGCCTTTTACGAGGATCAAGGCATCGAGCAGCAGCCCACGGTTCGGTACGCGCACCAGACCGACGCCACGGCAGAACGCGCCAACCGAACCATCGTCACGATTGGTCGCAGCATGCTGCACCATGCCAAGTTGGACAAGTGTTTCTGGGGCGAAGCGGCGATGACTGCCATCTACGTCAAGAACCGGCTGCCGTCGCCCAAGATCGAAAACAAGACTCCGTTCGAGATCGTGTACAAGTCCAAGCCAAGCGTGAAGCACATGCGTGTGTTTGGGTGTCGGGCGTACGTGCTAACCCCGAGGGAGAAGCGACTCAAGTGGGATCCCAAGGCTCGCGCTGGTCTGTTCATGGGCTACGAGGAAGTGTCGAAGGCGTATCGAGTTTATGACATCGAGGCGGGGAAGGTGGTGATTTCTCGCGATGTCACCTTCGACGAATCGAGTTTTGGTGGTGTCTCGGCGGGAAGTTCAAGCGATGACGACGAAGATGCTAGCCTGGACTTCGACTCCCTCGAGATCAACGATGCTGACAGTACGGGCCCGATGGAGTTCAAGCAGGCGGGGAAACGCAAGGCCCGCTCAAGTGATGCTGATGACACGTCTTCAGGCTCACGTTCTGTTCGCCATGGAGCTGGCTTGGAAGAGGCAAGTGCTCCTGACAACTCGTTTGGGCGTCGGGCGAAACGACGATCAAGTGTGCGAATGGAGCCTGATCTGGCTGATGAAGAGGAGAAGGATGCTCATGACGATGAAGATGGCGACTCGATTCCTCCCGCATTTTGGCGAGCAAGCGCCAACGCAGTGGAAGCCGGTGATCTGTCTGAGCCGACGACATTCCAAGATGCGGTGAACGGACCCGACCAAGTGCATTGGCGCAAGGCCGTCCGCGCAGAGCTCAAGTCGATGCGACTTCGTGGGGTGTTTCGAGCTGCCAAGTTGCCGAACGGACAACGCGCCATCGGGACCAAGTGTGTGTTCAAGATCAAGCGCAAAGCGGACGGATCCATCGAGAAGTACAAGGCGCGTCTCGTGGCCAAGGGGTTCAAGCAGAAGTACGGCATCGACTACACCGAGACGTTCTCGCCCGTGGTCAAGTACGTGACGTTGCGCATGGTGATCGCGTTGGCCAAGTACTTCGACTGGCCGCTGGACCAACTGGACGTGGTGACGGCATTCCTGTACGGCGTGATGAAAGAAGTGGTGTACTGCGCAGTGCCAGAAGGGGTCGAGCTGGACGGTGATTTCGACTGCCTGGAGCTGGTGAAGGCGATCTACGGTCTCAAGCAAGCTTCGCGCGTGTGGAACGAGACCTTCGACGAGTACATGTGCTCCATCGGCTTCCAAGTCTCGGCCTACGACCCGTGTCTCTACATGAAGATTGTGGACGGTCACTGCGTGCTGTTGCTGGTGTACGTGGACGATGTGTTGGTGACCGGGAGTTCGGCCGATCTGATCGCGCGCACCAAGAGCGACCTCAAGACGCGGTTCGAGATGACCGACAGTAGCAAGTGCGCGTTTGTGCTGGGCATCGAGTTGGTGGACAACGCTGACGGCAGCGTGACGATGTGCCAGCGACGCTACGTGGACGACATTCTCAAGCGTTTCGGCATGGAGGAGTGCAAGGCTGTGGTGAGTCCGGCGGATTTGAGCTCTCGACTGGTTCCAAGCGACGCGCCGACCAAGGTGAACGCCCCGTTCCGCGAAGCTGTGGGTGCGCTCATGCACTTGATGACCGCGACCCGACCGGACATTGCTTTCGCCGTGGGCTATGTGTCGCGCTTCATGGAGAACCCCCAAGTCGAGCACTGGACTGCGGTGAAGCGCATCCTGCGCTATCTGCAGGGAACCAAGTCACATGGGATCTGCTTCCAGCAGGGTGACAAGATCGACTTCCGCGGGTACTCCGACGCAGACTGGGCTGGTGACCACTCCGATCGCAAGTCGACTTCGGGATACGCGTTCATGCTGATGGGCGCGCCGGTGAGCTGGGGAAGCAAGAAGCAGTCAAGTGTGTCGCTGTCTACGAGCGAGGCGGAGTACATTGCACTCAGCCTGGCCATTCAAGAAGGCAAGTGGGTGCATCGCCTGTTGTGCGAGATTATGGCGGCAGCAAGCGAAGCGGGACCAGAGCTCAAGATTCTCGAAGACAACCAGTCGTGCATCAAGATGACCAAGAACCCTGTGAACCATGGCCGCGCCAAGCACATCGACATCAAGTACCATCACATCCGTGATGAGGTCAAGCGTGGTGAAGTGAAGCTCGAGTACTACGAGACTTCGATGATGCTGGCGGACATCATGACCAAGACGCTCCCGGGACCACGCCACAAGGACCTCACGGCGGCTCTCGGAATCCACGCGTGTTCGCATTGAGGGGGCGTATTGAGGGTAACCGGTTATGCCTGTACCAGGTTACGGTGAACCTGTCCAATCCGATCACACGATGTTTACGGTACGTTGATTACGCTACCGATGATTAGACGAGTAGGATGATTGGACGAGTGCAGAGTGATGGTGATTGGATGCACCAAATGATTGGATGCAGTGCTGCGTGTCTATGAGGATAGCTAGGTAGTGCAGACAAAGTAAGCTCCGATAAATCAATCACTTTCGAATCTCCCTTCTTCCCCTCAAGTGGTCAAGTGTCTTCGCTCCGGTCTACCCAGAGTGCCTACTCCCTCCGCTTCGTCCAAGCTTCGTGTATCAAGATCCATACCCGTTATCAGGTTATGAGCCCAAGCACCATGTCCTCTGCCCAAGACGTCTCCACCAAGGTCTCCATCGACAAGTTCAACGGCGACAACTACGCGACGTGGAACCGCTACATGCGTGGCGTGTTCCTGACCAAGTCTGTGTGGCATGTCGTGAACCGTGAAACGACTCCGACCTTCGCGGACCCAAGGGCCAAGGATGACTACGTCAAGGCGAGCAACATCGCGTTCGGCCTGATGCTGCTCCACATGGACGCGGACTACCATCACGTGGTTGACAACTGCGAGGAAGCGTGGGTGGCGTGGTTGCGCCTGAAGACGCTGTACGGAGGATCGCAGAAGGCTGGTCGCATCTACCTGAAGCGACAGCTCTTCAGCATGGAGATGGCGGAAGGCGGCAACGTGTTGCATCATTGCAACGAGGTCCTCAACATCAGCGCCAAGCTCAGCAGCATCGGCGCCAAGATGGAGGACGAGGACGTGGCGATCTGCTTGTTGCGCAGTCTCCCCAAGAGCTACGAGAACGTCGTGCTGAACTTGGAGATGAGTACTGCGGAGCTGAAGACGCAAGACGTCGTGAAGGTGCTCACGAACGAGCATATCAAGCGGCAAGGCGAGAAGAAGACCGACTCGGTGAAGACTGAAGACGCGGCGAAGGCGTTCAGTGCCGAGAGAGAGTCTCGCCAGTGCAGTTACTGCGGAAAATTGGGGCACGTCATCGACAAGTGCTGGACCAAGCAGAAGGACGAGAACCGAGGTGGTCGACGCGGCGGCAATGGCCGTGGACGCGGGGCCAACAATGTCCAGTGGCGGAACGACGACTACGAATACGAATACGACCGAGTCGCGTTTGCGGTATCCCTGGAGTGCGGACTTTCGACGGGCAAGGGTATGTCCGGGATGTGGGCGGTCGACAGCGGCGCAACGCACCACATCTGCAACAACAAGGCCAAGTTCGCCACGCTGAATGAGCAAGACGAGGGCGAACTGTCGGTGGCTGACGGCAACAAAGCTGCCATCAAGGGTGTGGGGACCATCATCGAACGAGTGGTTCTGCCCAACGGCGACGAGCGCGACATCGAGATCAAGGACGCGCTGTACGTGCCGAACATGAACAAGAATCTGCTGTCGGTGCCGCAGATCAACAAGAGTGGCAAGTTTCAAGTGGTGTTCGACGGTGCGAGCATGCATGTTGCGCGCAAGAGCTCGAAGCAAGTGGTGGCGACGGCTGACCTCGTGGACGGACTCTACTGGCTGCGCACTCCACTGCGTTCTGCGAATGCGACGACGTCGGTGCGTAACGTGGATCTTCATGCGCGGATGGGTCATGCTCCGATCGACGTGCTGCGCAAGATGGTCAACAACGGCATGATCAAGGACGCCAAGGTACCCTTGAAGTCGAGTGGACCAAGTGTGTGTCGCGGGTGCCAGCAAGGGAAAATGGTCCAAAAGCCGTTCCCGACTAACCGCGACAAGCGTCGTTACGACACGTTCCAGCTGCTCCACTTCGACATCTGCGGTCCCATGGAGGAAGAATCGTTGGGTGGCAGCAAGTATCTGCTACTCATCACGGACGAAGCCAGCGGATGCATGAAGGGTTTCTGTCTACGCGCCAAGTCGGACAGCGAAGAGTGCCTCAAGAGCTACATCGCCAAGGTGCAGACGCAGTTCGGCAAGCAGGTCAAGTTCGTGCGTCACGACGGAGCCCGCGAGTTTGCGACCAATTCGCTCAAGGCCTTTTACGAGGACCAAGGCATCGAGCAGCAGCCCACGGTTCGGTACGCGCACCAGACCAACGCCACGGCAGAACGCGCCAACCGAACCATCGTCACGATTGGTCGCAGCATGCTGCACCATGCCAAGTTGGACAAGTGTTTCTGGGGCGAAGCGGCGATGACTGCCATCTACGTCAAGAACCGGCTGCCGTCGCCCAAGATCGAAAACAAGACTCCGTTCGAGATCGTGTACAAGTCCAAGCCAAGCGTGAAGCACATGCGTGTGTTTGGGTGTCGGGCGTACGTCCTGACCCCGAGGGAGAAACGACTCAAGTGGGATCCCAAGGCTCGCGCTGGTCTGTTCATGGGCTACGAGGAAGTGTCGAAGGCGTATCGAGTTTATGACATCGAGGCGGGGAAGGTGGTGATTTCTCGCGATGTCACCTTCGACGAATCGAGTTTTGGTGGTGTCTCGGCGGGAAGTTCAAGCGATGACGACGAAGATGCTAGCCTGGACTTCGACTCTCTCGAGATCAACGATGCTGACAGTGCGGGCCCGATGGAGTTCAAGCAGGCGGGGAAACGCAAGGCCCGCTCAAGTGATGCCGGTGATATGTCAGCGAGCTCACGTTCTGTTCGCCATGGAGCTGGCTTGGAAGAAGCAAGTGCTCCTGACAACTCGTTTGGGCGTCGGGCGAAACGACGATCAAGTGTGCGAATGGAGCCTGATCTGGCTGAAGAAGAGGAGAAGGATGCTCATGACGACGAAGATGACGACTCGACTCCTCCCGCATTTTGGCGAGCAAGCGCCAACGCAGTGGAAGCCGGTGATCTGTCTGAGCCGACGACATTCCAAGACGCAGTGAACGGACCCGACCAAGTGCATTGGCGCAAGGCCGTCCGCGCAGAGCTCAAGTCGATGCGACTTCGTGGGGTGTTTCGAGCTGCCAAGTTGCCGAACGGACAACGCGCCATCGGGACCAAGTGGGTTATTGAGGGTAACCGGTTATGCCTGTACCAGGTTACGGTGAACCTGTCCAATCCGATCACACGATGTTTACGGTACGTTGATTACGCTACCGATGATTAGACGAGTAGGATGATTGGACGAGTGCAGAGTGATGGTGATTGGATGCACCAAATGATTGGATGCAGTGCTGCGTGTCTATGAGGATAGCTAGGTAGTGCAGACAAAGTAAGCTCCGATAAATCAATCACTTTCGAATCTCCCTTCTTCCCCTCAAGTGGTCAAGTGTCCTCGCTCCGGTCAAGCTCCGAGTGGTGACTCTCCCCCTCCCTTCTCTTCGTCCAAGAACCGTGACCTTTATCAGGTTATGAGCCCAAGCACCATGTCCTCTGCCCAAGACGTCTCCACCAAGGTCTCCATCGACAAGTTCAACGGCGACAACTACGCGACGTGGAACCGCTACATGCGTGGCGTGTTCCTGACCAAGTCGGTGTGGCATGTCGTGAACCGTGAAACGACTCCGACCTTCGCGGACCCAAGGGCCAAGGATGACTACGTCAAGTCGAGCAACATCGCGTTCGGCCTGATGCTGCTCCACATGGACGCGGACTACCACCACGTGGTGGACAACTGTGAAGAAGCGTGGGTGGCGTGGACGCGCCTGAAGACGCTGTACGGTGGGTCGCAGAAGGCTGGTCGCATCTACCTGAAGCGACAGCTCTTCAGCATGGAGATGACGGAAGGCGACAACGTGTTGCATCATTGCAACGAGGTCCTCAACATCAGCGCCAAGCTCAGCAGCATCGGCGCCAAGATGGAGGACGAGGACGTGGCGATCTGCTTGTTGCGCAGTCTCCCCAAGAGCTACGAGAACGTCGTGCTGAACTTGGAGATGAGCACTGCGGAGCTGAAGACGCAAGACGTCGTGAAGGTGCTCACGAACGAGCATATCAAGCGGCAAGGCGAGAAGAAGACCGACTCGGTGAAGACTGAAGACGCGGCGAAGGCGTTCAGTGCCGAGAGAGAGTCTCGCCAGTGCAGTTACTGCGGAAAATTGGGGCACGTCATCGACAAGTGCTGGACCAAGCAGAAGGACGAGAACCGAGGTGGTCGACGCGGCGGCAATGGCCGTGGACGCGGGGCCAACAATGTCCAGTGGCGGAACGACGACTACGAATACGACTACGACCGAGTCGCGTTTGCGGTATCCCTGGAGTGCGGACTTTCGACGGGCAAGGGTATGTCCGGGATGTGGGCGGTCGACAGCGGCGCAACGCACCACATCTGCAACAACAAGGCCAAGTTCGCCACGCTGAATGAGCAAGACGAGGGCGAACTGTCGGTGGCTGACGGCAACAAAGCTGCCATCAAGGGTGTGGGGACCATCATCGAACGAGTGGTTCTGCCCAACGGCGACGAGCGCGACATCGAGATCAAGGACGCGCTGTACGTGCCGAACATGAACAAGAATCTGCTGTCGGTGCCGCAGATCAACAAGAGTGGCAAGTTTCAAGTGGTGTTCGACGGTGCGAGCATGCATGTTGCGCGCAAGAGCTCGAAGCAAGTGGTGGCGACGGCTGACCTCGTGGACGGACTCTACTGGCTGCGCACTCCACTGCGTTCTGCGAATGCGACGACGTCGGCGCGTAACGTGGACCTTCATGCGCGGATGGGTCATGCTCCGATCGACGTGCTGCGCAAGATGGTCAACAACGGCATGATCAAGGACGCCAAGGTACCCTTGAAGTCGAGTGGACCAAGTGTGTGTCGCGGGTGCCAGCAAGGGAAAATGGTCCAAAAGCCGTTCCCGACTAACCGCGACAAGCGCCGTTACGACACGTTCGAGCTGCTCCACTTCGACATCTGCGGTCCCATGAAAAGGAAGGTCGTTTGAGCACTAGATGTCAGAATGCAAAGTGATTGATTTAGGGCCTTAGTTCACAAGCTACTTGCTGCCTCGAAGCCTACTGGTTATCCCTGCTGGATACACTCCACTGGATTCCTAACTGGATAGAAGGTCCTTCAGCCAATCAGCGAGTGCCACGTCGATGCCCATCCTGTACCCACAATCTTGTACCCACGCGTCCCATCATCAGCGTCCCGTAATCCTCGTCCCATCATCACACGAATGATGGCGGCACCACTGAGTGAAGGTCGCACTGGTACCTTACTGGTACACCGCAGCTGGTCGAGGCGCCTTCTTGACAACACCCCCACTCGACTCGACGCCGGGGCCTTGGACTCCGAGCTTGCTCCGAAGAACTTCAAACTGCACAGCAGTGATGGGCTTGGTCATCAAGTCCGCCAGCATGTCCTTCGTCGAGCAGTACTCCAACACCACTTGACCGTCTTCCACCTTCTCGCGCACGAAGTGGTAGCGAATGTCGATGTGCTTGGTGCGCTTGTGGAACTCGGGGTTCTTGGCCAACGCGATGGAGCCTTGGTTGTCTTCGTAGATCTTGATCGCTTCATCGCTTGCCATCTCGCCGAGCTCGCACATGAACACCTTGAGCCACACTGCCTCCTGCGTCGCTTCCGATAGAGCCATGTACTCTGCCTCCGTCGATGACAGCGCCACCGTCCGCTGTTTCTTGCTCCTCCAGCTGATGCACCCGCCGTTCATCATGAACGCGTAGCCGCTTGTACTCCTTCTTGACTCGATGTCGCCGGCCCAGTCCGCATCCGAATACCCGCATAACGCGCCGTCACCACCGTCTCTTGAGAACTCGAGTCCGTGCGTAGGCGTCGCTTGGAGGTACCGAAACACACGCTTGAGAGCTTGCCAATGCGTCGGACACGGGTCAGCACAGAACTGACTGAGGGAACCCACTGCAGCAGCCAGGTCCGGACGCGTCGCCACCATCAGGTACATCAGTCCGCCGACGGCACTCCGATACGGCACGTTCTTCATCGTGTCTTCATGCTTGCAGCCACCTTCGCACATGCTCTTGGTCAACTTGAGTCCCGGGTCTTGAGGTGTCTTCACAGGCTTGCTGTCTTGCATGCCGAACTTGGTCAGGATACTCTTGAGGAACTTGGTCTGCCGCACCGTCACCTTGCCGGAGTCCACGTCGCTCTTGATCTCCATGCCGAGGAAGTACTCGAGCTCGCCGAGGTCTGTCATCTCGAACCGTTTGCTGAGTGCCTTCTTGGTCGATTCCAGTAGCTTGTCGTTGCTGCTTGCGAGGATGAGATCATCGACGTACAGCACCACGAAGATCATGTCTTGGTCGTTCCTCTTGATGTAGACGCAGTGATCCGACTCGCACTTCTTGAACCCCATCTTCAGCATGAACTCGTCGATGGTTTGGTTCCACATGCGCGGCGACTGCTTGAGTCCGTAGAGTGACCTCTTGAGCTTGCACACGTAGTCGGGGTGGCCTTCGTCTTCGTATCCGTCTGGCTGCGCCATGTAGATATCTTCATCCAGGACGCCGTTCAGGAATGCGGTCTTTGATAAAGGTCACGGATCTTGGACGAAGAGAAGGGAGGGGGAGAGTCACCACTCGGAGCTTGACCGGAGCGAGGACACTTGACCACTTGAGGGGAAGAAGGGAGATTCGAAAGTGATTGATTTATCGGAGCTTACTTTGTCTGCACTACCTAGCTATCCTCATAGACACGCAGGACTGCATCCAATCATTTGGTGCATCCAATCACCATCACTCTGCACTCGTCCAATCATCCTACTCGTCTAATCATCGGTAGCGTAATCAACGTACCGTAAACATCGTGTGATCGGATTGGACAGGTTCACCGCAACCTGGTACAGGCATAACCGGTTACCCTCAATACGCCCCCTCAATGCGAACACGCGTGGATTCCGAGAGCCGCCGTGAGGTCCTTGTGGCGTGGTCCCGGGAGCGTCTTGGTCATGATGTCCGCCAGCATTGTCGCAGTCTCGCAGTATTCGAGCTTCACTTCACCACGCTTGACCTCATCACGGATGTGATGGTACTTGATGTCGATGTGCTTGGCGCGGCCATGGTTCACAGGGTTCTTGGTCATCTTGATGCACGACTGGTTGTCTTCGAGAATCTTGAGCTCGGGTCCCGCCTCGCTTGCCGCCTCCATGATCTCGCACAACAGGTGATGCACCCACTTGCCTTCTTGAATGGCCAGGCTGAGTGCAATGTACTCCGCCTCGCTCGTAGACAGCGACACACTTGACTGCTTCTTGCTTCCCCAGCTCACCGGCGCGCCCATCAGCATGAACGCGTATCCCGAAGTCGACTTGCGATCGGAGTGGTCACCAGCCCAGTCTGCGTCGGAGTACCCGCGGAAGTCGATCTTGTCACCCGGCTGGAAGCAGATCCCATGTGACTTGGTTCCCTGCAGATAGCGCAGGATGCGCTTCACCGCAGTCCAGTGCTCGACTTGGGGGTTCTCCATGAAGCGCGACACATAGCCCACGGCGAAAGCAATGTCCGGTCGGGTCGCGGTCATCAAGTGCATGAGCGCACCCACAGCTTCGCGGAACGGGGCGTTCACCTTGGTCGGCGCGTCGCTTGGAACCAGTCGAGAGCTCAAATCCGCCGGACTCACCACAGCCTTGCACTCCTCCATGCCGAAACGCTTGAGAATGTCGTCCACGTAGCGTCGCTGGCACATCGTCACGCTGCCGTCAGCGTTGTCCACCAACTCGATGCCCAGCACAAACGCGCACTTGCCGCTGTCAGTCATCTCGAACCGCGTCTTGAGGTCGCTCTTGGTGCGCGCGATCAGATCGGCCGAACTCCCGGTCACCAACACATCGTCCACGTACACCAGCAACAGCACGCAGTGACCGTCCACAATCTTCATGTAGAGACACGGGTCGTAGGCCGAGACTTGGAAGCCGATGGAGCACACGTACTCGTCGAAGGTCTCGTTCCACACGCGCGAAGCTTGCTTGAGACCGTAGATCGCCTTCACCAGCTCCAGGCAGTCGAAATCACCGTCCAGCTCGACCCCTTCTGGCACTGCGCAGTACACCACTTCTTTCATCACGCCGTACAGGAATGCCGTCACCACGTCCAGTTGGTCCAGCGGCCAGTCGAAGTACTTGGCCAACGCGATCACCATGCGCAACGTCACGTACTTGACCACGGGCGAGAACGTCTCGGTGTAGTCGATGCCGTACTTCTGTTTGAACCCCTTGGCCACGAGACGCGCCTTGTACTTCTCGATGGATCCGTCCGCTTTGCGCTTGATCTTGAACACCCACTTGGTCCCGATGGCGCGTTGTCCGTTCGGCAACTTGGCAGCTCGAAACACCCCACGAAGTCGCATCGACTTGAGCTCTGCGCGGACGGCCTTGCGCCAATGCACTTGGTCGGGTCCGTTCACCGCATCTTGGAATGTCGTCGGCTCAGACAAATCGCCGGCTTCCACTGCGTTGGCGCTTGCTCGCCAAAATGCGGGAGGAGTCGAGTCGTCATCTTCGTCGTCATGAGCATCCTTCTCCTCTTCTTCAGCCAGATCAGGCTCCATTCGCACACTTGATCGTCGTTTCGCCCGACGCCCAAACGAGTTGTCAGGAGCACTTGCTTCTTCCAAGCCAGCTCCATGGCGAACAGAACGTGAGCCTGAAGACGTGTCATCAGCATCACTTGAGCGGGCCTTGCGTTTCCCCGCCTGCTTGAACTCCATCGGGCCCGCACTGTCGGCATCGTTGATCTCGAGAGAGTCGAAGTCCAGGCTAGCATCTTCGTCGTCATCGCTTGAACTTCCCGCCGAGACACCACCAAAACTCGATTCGTCGAAGGTGACATCGCGAGAAATCACCACCTTCCCCGCCTCGATGTCATAAACTCGATACGCCTTCGACACTTCCTCGTAGCCCATGAACAGACCAGCGCGAGCCTTGGGATCCCACTTGAGTCGTTTCTCCCTTGGGGTCAGGACGTACGCCCGACACCCAAACACACGCATGTGCTTCACGCTTGGCTTGGACTTGTACACGATCTCGAACGGAGTCTTGTTTTCGATCTTGGGCGACGGCAGCCGGTTCTTGACGTAGATGGCAGTCATCGCCGCTTCGCCCCAGAAACACTTGTCCAACTTGGCATGGTGCAGCATGCTGCGACCAATCGTGACGATGGTTCGGTTGGCGCGTTCTGCCGTGGCGTTGGTCTGGTGCGCGTACCGAACCGTGGGCTGCTGCTCGATGCCTTGATCCTCGTAAAAGGCCTTGAGCGAATTGGTCGCAAACTCGCGGGCTCCGTCGTGACGCACGAACTTGACCTGCTTGCCGAACTGCGTCTGCACCTTGGCGATGTAGCTCTTGAGGCACTCTTCGCTCTCCGACTTGGCGCGTAGACAGAAACCCTTCATGCATCCGCTGGCTTCGTCCGTGATGAGTAGCAGATACTTGCTGCCACCCAACGATTCTTCCTCCATGGGACCGCAGATGTCGAAGTGGAGCAGCTCGAACGTGTCGTAACGGCGCTTGTCGCGGTTAGTCGGGAACGGCTTTTGGACCATTTTCCCTTGCTGGCACCCGCGACACACACTCGGCCCACTCGACTTCAAGGGTACCTTGGCGTCCTTGATCATGCCGTTGTTGACCATCTTGCGCAGCACGTCGATCGGAGCATGACCCATCCGCGCATGAAGATCCACGTTACGCGCCGACGTCGTCGCATTCGCAGAACGCAGTGGAGTGCGCAGCCAGTAGAGTCCGTCCACGAGGTCAGCCGTCGCCACCACTTGCTTCGAGCTCTTGCGCGCAACATGCATGCTCGCACCGTCGAACACCACTTGAAACTTGCCACTCTTGTTGATCTGCGGCACCGACAGCAGATTCTTGTTCATGTTCGGCACGTACAGCGCGTCCTTGATCTCGATGTCGCGCTCGTCGCCGTTGGGCAGAACCACTCGTTCGATGATGGTCCCCACACCCTTGATGGCAGCTTTGTTGCCGTCAGCCACCGACAGTTCGCCCTCGTCTTGCTCATTCAGCGTGGCGAACTTGGCCTTGTTGTTGCAGATGTGGTGCGTTGCGCCGCTGTCGACCGCCCACATCCCGGACATACCCTTGCCCGTCGAAAGTCCGCACTCCAGGGATACCGCAAACGCGACTCGGTCGTAGTCGTATTCGTAGTCGTCGTTCCGCCACTGGACATTGTTGGCCCCGCGTCCACGGCCATTGCCGCCGCGTCGACCACCTCGGTTCTCGTCCTTCTGCTTGGTCCAGCACTTGTCGATGACGTGCCCCAATTTTCCGCAGTAACTGCACTGGCGAGACTCTCTCTCGGCACTGAACGCCTTCGCCGCGTCTTCAGTCTTCACCGAGTCGGTCTTCTTCTCGCCTTGCCGCTTGATATGCTCGTTCGTGAGCACCTTCACGACGTCTTGCGTCTTCAGCTCCGCAGTGCTCATCTCCAAGTTCAGCACGACGTTCTCGTAGCTCTTGGGGAGACTGCGCAACAAGCAGATCGCCACGTCCTCGTCCTCCATCTTGGCGCCGATGCTGCTGAGCTTGGCGCTGATGTTGAGGACCTCGTTGCAATGATGCAACACGTTGCCGCCTTCCGCCATCTCCATGCTGAAGAGCTGTCGCTTCAGGTAGATGCGACCAGCCTTCTGCGACCCACCGTACAGCGTCTTCAGGCGCGTCCACGCCACCCACGCTTCCTCGCAGTTGTCAACCACGTGATGGTAGTCCGCGTCCATGTGGAGCAGCATCAGGCCGAACGCGATGTTGCTCGCCTTGACGTATTCGTCCTTGGCCCTTGGGTCCGCGAAGGTCGGAGTCGTTTCACGGTTCACGACATGCCACACCGACTTGGTCAGGAACACGCCACGCATGTAGCGGTTCCACGTCGCGTAGTTGTCGCCGTTGAACTTGTCGATGGAGACCTTGGTGGAGACGTCTTGGGCAGAGGACATGGTGCTTGGGCTCATAACCTGATAAAGGTCACGGATCTTGGACGAAGAGAAGGGAGGGGGAGAGTCACCACTCGGAGCTTGACCGGAGCGAGGACACTTGACCACTTGAGGGGAAGAAGGGAGATTCGAAAGTGATTGATTTATCGGAGCTTACTTTGTCTGCACTACCTAGCTATCCTCATAGACACGCAGGACTGCATCCAATCATTTGGTGCATCCAATCACCATCACTCTGCACTCGTCCAATCATCCTACTCGTCTAATCATCGGTAGCGTAATCAACGTACCGTAAACATCGTGTGATCGGATTGGACAGGTTCACCGCAACCTGGTACAGGCATAACCGGTTACCCTCAATAGTCTTCACGTCCATCTGGTGCAGCTTGAGCTCGTACTTGGCAGCCAAACTCAGCACGGCCCGGATCGACGTGAACTTGGCCACTGGCGCGAACGTCTCGTCGTAGTCGACGCCGTACTTCTGCGAAAACCCCTTTGCCACCAGACGCGCCTTGAACCGCTCGACCTCTCCGGCTTGGTTTTCCTTCACGCGAAACACCCATCTGCAGCCGATCGCCTTGCGTCCCTTCGGCAGTGGCACCACGTCCCACGTGTCGTTCTTGCGCAGCGACTCATGCTCCGAGTCGCACGCTTCCTTCCACTTGGCTGCGTCGCTGGATTCCATCGCCGACTTGAACGTGGTCGGCATTTCTCCCACTGAATCCACGACGTAGGCCGCCTCGAAGCCTTCTTCTTCTCTTGCGACCGCCGACATCTCCTCGAGAGTCTGGTGCGTCGCGAACCGCTTGGGTCTTGGGATCTCCACCGCTTCCTCCAACGACTGCGTCCGCGGGTGTCGCTTGCTGCCAGGCTCAAAGTCTTCATCCCGCGCAGCCTCTTCTTCATTTTCGTCTTCGTCTTCGTCCGGACCGGACGATGCTTCTTGGTCCGTGGCATCTTCATCCCGAAGTTCCACGACCATGTCTTCTTGACCGCACTCGCGTCTCCCACCGTCGAAGACGTCTTCCATGAACTGTGCGTCGCGGCTCACCAGCACGCGACCACTCTTGATCTCTTCGAACCGATATGCTTTCTCGTGCTCCGAGTAGCCCAGAAACCTGCAACGCACCGACCGAGCGTCGAACTTGGACCGCTTCTCCTTCGGCACATGCACGAACGCGTGGCATCCGAACACCTTGAGGTTCGCCAAGAGCGGTTTCTTGCCGGTCCAGACTTGGTACGGCGACTTGTCGTGGCTGATGGCGCGCGTCGGACAGCGATTCCGGAGGAACGTCGCCGTCACCACCGCTTCTCCCCAGTAACCCTTCGACAGTCCGGCATGTTCCAACATGCAGCGCGCACACTCCACCAACGTCCGGTTCATCCGCTCGGCCACTCCGTTCAGCTGAGGCGTGTACGGCGGAGTGAACTTCTGCACGACCCCACGCTCGCTGCAGAACTTGGCCATCTCACGCGAAGTGTACTCTCCGCCGTTGTCGCTGCGGAGCGTCTTCACGCGCTTGCCGGTCTGGGTCTCGGCGAACGCGACGAAATCGGCGAACTTGGCAGCTACCTCCGACTTGTTCCGCAGCAAGTACACCACACAAAAGTGCGAGTACTCGTCGATGAACGTGACGAAGTACTTCTTGCCACTGAATGTGGGTGTCTGCATGGGTCCACAGACATCACTGTGGATGACTTCCAACAGCTTCTTGGCACGGTTTGGTGACTTGGCCATGTAGCTCACTCGCGTTTGTTTGCCGAGTGCACACCCATCACACAACTCCCACTGCTTCACCGACGTCATGTCGATGCCGGTGCCGTAGCCCTTCTTGACGATGGCGTCTAGACCGCCATGGCCGATGTGACCGAGTCGAAGGTGCCAGAGGTACGACGTGGTGTCCCCTTTGCGATCCTTCGGACTCGACACATTGGCCTCGTCAGGCATGATCGGAGCCATGCAGAGCTTGAACAGACCCTTGCCCATACGCGCACCGAGCTGCCACTTGATGCTCTTCGTCTCCGCGAAGCACCCGTTGCTCTCGAACGTCACGGGACCAACGTCCTTGGTGAAGCGCCCGACCGAGAATAGGTTGCGCGACAACTTGGGAATGTGCCACACACCGGTGAGCACACCCTTCTTCATTCCGCGTGGGGTCTTCATGGACATGACAATGTCGCCCGTCCCCACCGCTTGAACCACACCGTCGTCCGCGAGGTGCACGTCCACCGGAGCCATCTTCTTGTAGTTCTTCATGTACTCTTTCGAGTACGTCATGTGCTGCGTCGCACCCGAGTCGACCAACCACACTTCACTCGACTTGGCGACCCCGTCACCAACCGAGAAGAGGTAGTCGCCAGAATCTTCTTCGTCCTGCGCGACGTTCGCACGCTGCGACCGCTGCCGGTCGTAGTTGTCTTGGACTCGCGAGGGACACTCGGCAATCCAATGTCCTTGTTTGCCGCAGTTGTGGCACGCACCGGCCTTCTTCACCGGTCGTCCCTTGCGCTTATTGTCTCTCGTCATGAACGCTTGACCGTGCGCGGTGCCGTCCGCACCGCCACCTTGCTCCTTGCGCTTCATGTCCTCATGCAGCAGCCGAGACGTCACGAGTTCCCACGACAGCGAGTCGACCCTCGACTCCAACGCCGTGATGAGGAACTGGTACGACTCGCTGAGACTGCCCAGAAGCGTGATGACCAAGTCGTCCTCGCTGACCGGAGCGCCCACCGCGTCGAGCTGCTCCGCCAGCGTCTTGAGCTTGTTGATGTGCTCCAGCACATCATCACCTTCGTCCATCATCGTCGTGAAGAAACGTCGACGAAGGAAGAGCTTGTTGGCCAAGCTCTTCTTCTCGAAGTGTCCTTCCAGTCTTGACCATGCATCGTAGGCATCCTTGGCCGACCGGACCAGCGGCAACTGCGAGTCCTCCATCGCGAGACAGACGATCGCCAGCGCCTTGCGAGACTTCCTCTTGAAGGCCGTCTGGTCCAACGTGGTCGCGCAGTGCTCCAGCTTGATCTCTCCACTTGTCACTTCCCACAGATCGCGCTCCTCGAGCACCATCTGCATCTTGAACTTCCACGTGTGGAAGTTGGTTCCGTCGAACTTGTTGATGCGGGCGGTGGCGGTCGGCGTGGCGTCCATGGCGAAGGCGTAGTCGGGGTCTTGGGCAGAGAATGCGGGGCTTGGGCTCATAACCAAAAGGAAGGTCGTTTGAGCACTAGATGTCAGAATGCAAAGTGATTGATTTAGGGCCTTAGTTCACAAGCTACTTGCTGCCTCGAAGCCTACTGGTTATCCCTGCTGGATACACTCCACTGGATTCCTAACTGGATAGAAGGTCCTTCAGCCAATCAGCGAGTGCCACGTCGATGCCCATCCTGTACCCACAATCTTGTACCCACGCGTCCCATCATCAGCGTCCCGTAATCCTCGTCCCATCATCACACGAATGATGGCGGCACCACTGAGTGAAGGTCGCACTGGTACCTTACTGGTACACCGCAGCTGGTCGAGGCGCCTTCTTGACAACACCATGGAGGAAGAATCGTTGGGTGGCAGCAAGTATCTGCTACTCATCACGGACGAAGCCAGCGGATGCATGAAGGGTTTCTGTCTACGCGCCAAGTCGGAGAGCGAAGAGTGCCTCAAGAGCTACATCACCAAGGTGCAGACGCAGTTCGGCAAGCAGGTCAAGTTCGTGCGTCACGACGGAGCCCGCGAGTTTGCGACCAATTCGCTCAAGGCCTTTTACGAGGATCAAGGCATCGAGCAGCAGCCCACGGTTCGGTACGCGCACCAGACCAACGCCACGGCAGAACGCGCCAACCGAACCATCGTCACGATTGGTCGCAGCATGCTGCACCATGCCAAGTTGGACAAGTGTTTCTGGGGCGAAGCGGCGATGACTGCCATCTACGTCAAGAATCGCCTGCCGTCGCTCAAGATCGAAAACAAGACTCCGTTCGAGATCGTGTACAAGTCCAAGCCAAGCGTGAAGCACATGCGTGTGTTTGGGTGTCGGGCGTACGTGCTAACCCCGAGGGAGAAACGACTCAAGTGGGATCCCAAGGCTCGCGCTGGTCTGTTCATGGGCTACGAGGAAGTGTCGAAGGCGTATCGAGTTTATGACATCGAGGCGGGGAAGGTGGTGATTTCTCGCGATGTCACCTTCGACGAATCGAGTTTTGGTGGTGTCTCGGCGGGAAGTTCAAGCGATGACGACGAAGATGCTAGCCTGGACTTCGACTCTCTCGAGATCAACGATGCTGACAGTGCGGGCCCGATGGAGTTCAAGCAGGCGGGGAAACGCAAGGCCCGCTCAAGTGATGCCGGTGATATGTCAGCGAGCTCACGTTCTGTTCGCCATGGAGCTGGCTTGGAAGAAGCAAGTGCTCCTGACAACTCGTTTGGGCGTCGGGCGAAACGACGATCAAGTGTGCGAATGGAGCCTGATCTGGCTGAAGAAGAGGAGAAGGATGCTCATGACGACGAAGATGACGACTCGACTCCTCCCGCATTTTGGCGAGCAAGCGCCAACGCAGTGGAAGCCGGCGATTTGTCTGAGCCGACGACATTCCAAGATGCGGTGAACGGACCCGACCAAGTGCATTGGCGCAAGGCCGTCCGCGCAGAGCTCAAGTCGATGCGACTTCGTGGGGTGTTTCGAGCTGCCAAGTTGCCGAACGGACAACGCGCCATCGGGACCAAGTGGGTGTTCAAGATCAAGCGCAAAGCAGACGGATCCATCGAGAAGTACAAGGCGCGTCTCGTGGCCAAGGGATTCAAGCAGAAGTACGGCATCGACTACACCGAGACGTTCTCGCCCGTGGTCAAGTACGTGACGTTGCGCATGGTGATCGCGTTGGCCAAGTACTTCGACTGGCCGCTGGACCAACTGGACGTGGTGACGGCATTCCTGTACGGCGTGATGAAAGAAGTGGTGTACTGCGCAGTGCCAGAAGGGGTCGAGCTGGACGGTGACTTCGACTGCCTGGAGCTGGTGAAGGCGATCTACGGTCTCAAGCAAGCTTCGCGCGTGTGGAACGAGACCTTCGACGAGTACGTGTGCTCCATCGGCTTCCAAGTCTCGGCCTACGACCCGTGTCTCTACATGAAGATTGTGGACGGTCACTGCGTGCTGTTGCTGGTGTACGTGGACGATGTGTTGGTGACCGGGAGTTCGGCCGATCTGATCGCGCGCACCAAGAGCGACCTCAAGACGCGGTTCGAGATGACTGACAGCGGCAAGTGCGCATTTGTGCTGGGCATCGAGTTGGTGGACAACGCTGACGGCAGCGTGACGATGTGCCAGCGACGCTACGTGGACGACATTCTCAAGCGTTTCGGCATGGAGGAGTGCAAGGCTGTGGTGAGTCCGGCGGATTTGAGCTCTCGACTGGTTCCAAGCGACGCGCCGACCAAGGTGAACGCCCCGTTCCGCGAAGCTGTGGGTGCGCTCATGCACTTGATGACCGCGACCCGACCGGACATTGCTTTCGCCGTGGGCTATGTGTCGCGCTTCATGGAGAACCCGCAAGTCGAGCACTGGACTGCGGTGAAGCGCATCCTGCGCTACCTACAAGGGACCAAGTCACATGGGATCTGCTTCCAGCCGGGTGACAAGATCGACTTCCGCGGGTACTCCGACGCAGACTGGGCTGGTGACCACTCCGATCGCAAGTCGACTTCGGGATACGCGTTCATGCTGATGGGCGCGCCGGTGAGCTGGGGAAGCAAGAAGCAGTCAAGTGTGTCGCTGTCTACGAGCGAGGCGGAGTACATTGCACTCAGCCTGGCCATTCAAGAAGGCAAGTGGGTGCACCGCCTGTTGTGCGAGATTATGGCGGCAGCGAGCGAAGCGGGACCCGAGCTCAAGATTCTCGAAGACAACCAGTCGTGCATCAAGATGACCAAGAACCCTGTGAACCATGGCCGCGCCAAGCACATCGACATCAAGTACCATCACATCCGAGATGAGGTCAAGCGTGGTGAAGTGAAGCTCGAGTACTGCGAGACTTCGATGATGCTGGCGGACATCATGACCAAGACGCTCCCGGGACCACGCCACAAGGACCTCACGGCGGCTCTCGGAATCCACGCGTGTTCGCATTGAGGGGGCGTATTGAGGGTAACCGGTTATGCCTGTACCAGGTTACGGTGAACCTGTCCAATCCGATCACACGATGTTTACGGTACGTTGATTACGCTACCGATGATTAGACGAGTAGGATGATTGGACGAGTGCAGAGTGATGGTGATTGGATGCACCAAATGATTGGATGCAGTGCTGCGTGTCTATGAGGATAGCTAGGTAGTGCAGACAAAGTAAGCTCCGATAAATCAATCACTTTCGAATCTCCCTTCTTCCCCTCAAGTGGTCAAGTGTCCTCGCTCCGGTCAAGCTCCGAGTGGTGACTCTCCCCCTCCCTTCTCTTCGTCCAAGAACCGTGACCTTTATCATGGGTGTTCAAGATCAAGCGCAAAGCAGACGGATCCATCGAGAAGTACAAGGCGCGTCTCGTGGCCAAGGGGTTCAAACAGAAGTACGGCATCGACTACACCGAGACGTTCTCGCCCGTGGTCAAGTACGTGACGTTGCGCATGGTGATCGCGTTGGCCAAGTACTTCGACTGGCCGCTGGACCAACTGGACGTGGTGACGGCATTCCTGTACGGCGTGATGAAAGAAGTGGTGTACTGCGCAGTGCCAGAAGGGGTCGAGCTGGACGGTGACTTCGACTGCCTGGAGCTGGTGAAGGCGATCTACGGTCTCAAGCAAGCTTCGCGCGTGTGGAACGAGACCTTCGACGAGTACGTGTGCTCCATCGGCTTCCAAGTCTCGGCCTACGACCCGTGTCTCTACATGAAGATTGTGGACGGTCACTGCGTGCTGTTGCTGGTGTACGTGGACGATGTGTTGGTGACCGGGAGTTCGGCCGATCTGATCGCGCGCACCAAGAGCGACCTCAAGACGCGGTTCGAGATGACTGACAGCGGCAAGTGCGCATTTGTGCTGGGCATCGAGTTGGTGGACAACGCTGACGGCAGCGTGACGATGTGCCAGCGACGCTACGTGGACGACATTCTCAAGCGTTTCGGCATGGAGGAGTGCAAGGCTGTGGTGAGTCCGGCGGATTTGAGCTCTCGACTGGTTCCAAGCGACGCGCCGACCAAGGTGAACGCCCCGTTCCGCGAAGCTGTGGGTGCGCTCATGCACTTGATGACCGCGACCCGACCGGACATTGCTTTCGCCGTGGGCTATGTGTCGCGCTTCATGGAGAACCCCCAAGTCGAGCACTGGACTGCGGTGAAGCGCATCCTGCGCTATCTGCAGGGAACCAAGTCACATGGGATCTGCTTCCAGCCGGGTGACAAGATCGACTTCCGCGGGTACTCCGACGCAGACTGGGCTGGTGACCACTCCGATCGCAAGTCGACTTCGGGATACGCGTTCATGCTGATGGGCGCGCCGGTGAGCTGGGGAAGCAAGAAGCAGTCAAGTGTGTCGCTGTCTACGAGCGAGGCGGAGTACATTGCACTCAGCCTGGCCATTCAAGAAGGCAAGTGGGTGCATCACCTGTTGTGCGAGATCATGGAGGCGGCAAGCGAGGCGGGACCCGAGCTCAAGATTCTCGAAGACAACCAGTCGTGCATCAAGATGACCAAGAACCCTGTGAACCATGGCCGCGCCAAGCACATCGACATCAAGTACCATCACATCCGTGATGAGGTCAAGCGTGGTGAAGTGAAGCTCGAATACTGCGAGACTGCGACAATGCTGGCGGACATCATGACCAAGACGCTCCCGGGACCACGCCACAAGGACCTCACGGCGGCTCTCGGAATCCACGCGTGTTCGCATTGAGGGGGCGTATTGAGGGTAACCGGTTATGCCTGTACCAGGTTACGGTGAACCTGTCCAATCCGATCACACGATGTTTACGGTACGTTGATTACGCTACCGATGATTAGACGAGTAGGATGATTGGACGAGTGCAGAGTGATGGTGATTGGATGCACCAAATGATTGGATGCAGTGCTGCGTGTCTATGAGGATAGCTAGGTAGTGCAGACAAAGTAAGCTCCGATAAATCAATCACTTTCGAATCTCCCTTCTTCCCCTCAAGTGGTCAAGTGTCTTCGCTCCGGTCTACCCAGAGTGCCTACTCCCTCCGCTTCGTCCAAGCTTCGTGTATCAAGATCCATACCCGTTATCAGGTTATGAGCCCAAGCACCATGTCCTCTGCCCAAGACGTCTCCACCAAGGTCTCCATCGACAAGTTCAACGGCGACAACTACGCGACGTGGAACCGCTACATGCGTGGCGTGTTCCTGACCAAGTCTGTGTGGCATGTCGTGAACCGTGAAACGACTCCGACCTTCGCGGACCCAAGGGCCAAGGATGACTACGTCAAGGCGAGCAACATCGCGTTCGGCCTGATGCTGCTCCACATGGACGCGGACTACCATCACGTGGTTGACAACTGCGAGGAAGCGTGGGTGGCGTGGTTGCGCCTGAAGACGCTGTACGGAGGATCGCAGAAGGCTGGTCGCATCTACCTGAAGCGACAGCTCTTCAGCATGGAGATGGCGGAAGGCGGCAACGTGTTGCATCATTGCAACGAGGTCCTCAACATCAGCGCCAAGCTCAGCAGCATCGGCGCCAAGATGGAGGACGAGGACGTGGCGATCTGCTTGTTGCGCAGTCTCCCCAAGAGCTACGAGAACGTCGTGCTGAACTTGGAGATGAGTACTGCGGAGCTGAAGACGCAAGACGTCGTGAAGGTGCTCACGAACGAGCATATCAAGCGGCAAGGCGAGAAGAAGACCGACTCGGTGAAGACTGAAGACGCGGCGAAGGCGTTCAGTGCCGAGAGAGAGTCTCGCCAGTGCAGTTACTGCGGAAAATTGGGGCACGTCATCGACAAGTGCTGGACCAAGCAGAAGGACGAGAACCGAGGTGGTCGACGCGGCGGCAATGGCCGTGGACGCGGGGCCAACAATGTCCAGTGGCGGAACGACGACTACGAATACGAATACGACCGAGTCGCGTTTGCGGTATCCCTGGAGTGCGGACTTTCGACGGGCAAGGGTATGTCCGGGATGTGGGCGGTCGACAGCGGCGCAACGCACCACATCTGCAACAACAAGGCCAAGTTCGCCACGCTGAATGAGCAAGACGAGGGCGAACTGTCGGTGGCTGACGGCAACAAAGCTGCCATCAAGGGTGTGGGGACCATCATCGAACGAGTGGTTCTGCCCAACGGCGACGAGCGCGACATCGAGATCAAGGACGCGCTGTACGTGCCGAACATGAACAAGAATCTGCTGTCGGTGCCGCAGATCAACAAGAGTGGCAAGTTTCAAGTGGTGTTCGACGGTGCGAGCATGCATGTTGCGCGCAAGAGCTCGAAGCAAGTGGTGGCGACGGCTGACCTCGTGGACGGACTCTACTGGCTGCGCACTCCACTGCGTTCTGCGAATGCGACGACGTCGGTGCGTAACGTGGATCTTCATGCGCGGATGGGTCATGCTCCGATCGACGTGCTGCGCAAGATGGTCAACAACGGCATGATCAAGGACGCCAAGGTACCCTTGAAGTCGAGTGGACCAAGTGTGTGTCGCGGGTGCCAGCAAGGGAAAATGGTCCAAAAGCCGTTCCCGACTAACCGCGACAAGCGTCGTTACGACACGTTCCAGCTGCTCCACTTCGACATCTGCGGTCCCATGGAGGAAGAATCGTTGGGTGGCAGCAAGTATCTGCTACTCATCACGGACGAAGCCAGCGGATGCATGAAGGGTTTCTGTCTACGCGCCAAGTCGGACAGCGAAGAGTGCCTCAAGAGCTACATCGCCAAGGTGCAGACGCAGTTCGGCAAGCAGGTCAAGTTCGTGCGTCACGACGGAGCCCGCGAGTTTGCGACCAATTCGCTCAAGGCCTTTTACGAGGACCAAGGCATCGAGCAGCAGCCCACGGTTCGGTACGCGCACCAGACCAACGCCACGGCAGAACGCGCCAACCGAACCATCGTCACGATTGGTCGCAGCATGCTGCACCATGCCAAGTTGGACAAGTGTTTCTGGGGCGAAGCGGCGATGACTGCCATCTACGTCAAGAACCGGCTGCCGTCGCCCAAGATCGAAAACAAGACTCCGTTCGAGATCGTGTACAAGTCCAAGCCAAGCGTGAAGCACATGCGTGTGTTTGGGTGTCGGGCGTACGTCCTGACCCCGAGGGAGAAACGACTCAAGTGGGATCCCAAGGCTCGCGCTGGTCTGTTCATGGGCTACGAGGAAGTGTCGAAGGCGTATCGAGTTTATGACATCGAGGCGGGGAAGGTGGTGATTTCTCGCGATGTCACCTTCGACGAATCGAGTTTTGGTGGTGTCTCGGCGGGAAGTTCAAGCGATGACGACGAAGATGCTAGCCTGGACTTCGACTCTCTCGAGATCAACGATGCTGACAGTGCGGGCCCGATGGAGTTCAAGCAGGCGGGGAAACGCAAGGCCCGCTCAAGTGATGCCGGTGATATGTCAGCGAGCTCACGTTCTGTTCGCCATGGAGCTGGCTTGGAAGAAGCAAGTGCTCCTGACAACTCGTTTGGGCGTCGGGCGAAACGACGATCAAGTGTGCGAATGGAGCCTGATCTGGCTGAAGAAGAGGAGAAGGATGCTCATGACGACGAAGATGACGACTCGACTCCTCCCGCATTTTGGCGAGCAAGCGCCAACGCAGTGGAAGCCGGTGATCTGTCTGAGCCGACGACATTCCAAGACGCAGTGAACGGACCCGACCAAGTGCATTGGCGCAAGGCCGTCCGCGCAGAGCTCAAGTCGATGCGACTTCGTGGGGTGTTTCGAGCTGCCAAGTTGCCGAACGGACAACGCGCCATCGGGACCAAGTGGGTTATTGAGGGTAACCGGTTATGCCTGTACCAGGTTACGGTGAACCTGTCCAATCCGATCACACGATGTTTACGGTACGTTGATTACGCTACCGATGATTAGACGAGTAGGATGATTGGACGAGTGCAGAGTGATGGTGATTGGATGCACCAAATGATTGGATGCAGTGCTGCGTGTCTATGAGGATAGCTAGGTAGTGCAGACAAAGTAAGCTCCGATAAATCAATCACTTTCGAATCTCCCTTCTTCCCCTCAAGTGGTCAAGTGTCCTCGCTCCGGTCAAGCTCCGAGTGGTGACTCTCCCCCTCCCTTCTCTTCGTCCAAGAACCGTGACCTTTATCAGGTTATGAGCCCAAGCACCATGTCCTCTGCCCAAGACGTCTCCACCAAGGTCTCCATCGACAAGTTCAACGGCGACAACTACGCGACGTGGAACCGCTACATGCGTGGCGTGTTCCTGACCAAGTCGGTGTGGCATGTCGTGAACCGTGAAACGACTCCGACCTTCGCGGACCCAAGGGCCAAGGATGACTACGTCAAGTCGAGCAACATCGCGTTCGGCCTGATGCTGCTCCACATGGACGCGGACTACCACCACGTGGTGGACAACTGTGAAGAAGCGTGGGTGGCGTGGACGCGCCTGAAGACGCTGTACGGTGGGTCGCAGAAGGCTGGTCGCATCTACCTGAAGCGACAGCTCTTCAGCATGGAGATGGCGGAAGGCGGCAACGTGTTGCATCATTGCAACGAGGTCCTCAACATCAGCGCCAAGCTCAGCAGCATCGGCGCCAAGATGGAGGACGAGGACGTGGCGATCTGCTTGTTGCGCAGTCTCCCCAAGAGCTACGAGAACGTCGTGCTGAACTTGGAGATGAGTATTGAGGGTAACCGGTTATGCCTGTACCAGGTTACGGTGAACCTGTCCAATCCGATCACACGATGTTTACGGTACGTTGATTACGCTACCGATGATTAGACGAGTAGGATGATTGGACGAGTGCAGAGTGATGGTGATTGGATGCACCAAATGATTGGATGCAGTGCTGCGTGTCTATGAGGATAGCTAGGTAGTGCAGACAAAGTAAGCTCCGATAAATCAATCACTTTCGAATCTCCCTTCTTCCCCTCAAGTGGTCAAGTGTCCTCGCTCCGGTCAAGCTCCGAGTGGTGACTCTCCCCCTCCCTTCTCTTCGTCCAAGATCCGTGACCTTTATCAGGTTATGAGCCCAAGCACCATGTCCTCTGCCCAAGACGTCTCCACCAAGGTCTCCATCGACAAGTTCAACGGCGACAACTACGCGACGTGGAACCGCTACATGCGTGGCGTGTTCCTGACCAAGTCGGTGTGGCATGTCGTGAACCGTGAAACGACTCCGACCTTCGCGGACCCAAGGGCCAAGGATGACTACGTCAAGTCGAGCAACATCGCGTTCGGCCTGATGCTGCTCCACATGGACGCGGACTACCACCACGTGGTGGACAACTGTGAAGAAGCGTGGGTGGCGTGGACGCGCCTGAAGACGCTGTACGGTGGGTCGCAGAAGGCTGGTCGCATCTACCTGAAGCGACAGCTCTTCAGCATGGAGATGGCGGAAGGCGGCAACGTGTTGCATCATTGCAACGAGGTCCTCAACATCAGCGCCAAGCTCAGCAGCATCGGCGCCAAGATGGAGGACGAGGACGTGGCGATCTGCTTGTTGCGCAGTCTCCCCAAGAGCTACGAGAACGTCGTGCTGAACTTGGAGATGAGCACTGCGGAGCTGAAGACGCAAGACGTCGTGAAGGTGCTCACGAACGAGCATATCAAGCGGCAAGGCGAGAAGAAGACCGACTCGGTGAAGACTGAAGACGCGGCGAAGGCGTTCAGTGCCGAGAGAGAGTCTCGCCAGTGCAGTTACTGCGGAAAATTGGGGCACGTCATCGACAAGTGCTGGACCAAGCAGAAGGACGAGAACCGAGGTGGTCGACGCGGCGGCAATGGCCGTGGACGCGGGGCCAACAATGTCCAGTGGCGGAACGACGACTACGAATACGACTACGACCGAGTCGCGTTTGCGGTATCCCTGGAGTGCGGACTTTCGACGGGCAAGGGTATGTCCGGGATGTGGGCGGTCGACAGCGGCGCAACGCACCACATCTGCAACAACAAGGCCAAGTTCGCCACGCTGAATGAGCAAGACGAGGGCGAACTGTCGGTGGCTGACGGCAACAAAGCTGCCATCAAGGGTGTGGGGACCATCATCGAACGAGTGGTTCTGCCCAACGGCGACGAGCGCGACATCGAGATCAAGGACGCGCTGTACGTGCCGAACATGAACAAGAATCTGCTGTCGGTGCCGCAGATCAACAAGAGTGGCAAGTTTCAAGTGGTGTTCGACGGTGCGAGCATGCATGTTGCGCGCAAGAGCTCGAAGCAAGTGGTGGCGACGGCTGACCTCGTGGACGGACTCTACTGGCTGCGCACTCCACTGCGTTCTGCGAATGCGACGACGTCGGCGCGTAACGTGGATCTTCATGCGCGGATGGGTCATGCTCCGATCGACGTGCTGCGCAAGATGGTCAACAACGGCATGATCAAGGACGCCAAGGTACCCTTGAAGTCGAGTGGGCCAAGTGTGTGTCGCGGGTGCCAGCAAGGGAAAATGGTCCAAAAGCCGTTCCCGACTAACCGCGACAAGCGCCGTTACGACACGTTCGAGCTGCTCCACTTCGACATCTGCGGTCCCATGGAGGAAGAATCGTTGGGTGGCAGCAAGTATCTGCTACTCATCACGGACGAAGCCAGCGGATGCATGAAGGGTTTCTGTCTACGCGCCAAGTCGGAGAGCGAAGAGTGCCTCAAGAGCTACATCACCAAGGTGCAGACGCAGTTCGGCAAGCAGGTCAAGTTCGTGCGTCACGACGGAGCCCGCGAGTTTGCGACCAATTCGCTCAAGGCCTTTTACGAGGATCAAGGCATCGAGCAGCAGCCCACGGTTCGGTACGCGCACCAGACCAACGCCACGGCAGAACGCGCCAACCGAACCATCGTCACGATTGGTCGCAGCATGCTGCACCATGCCAAGTTGGACAAGTGTTTCTGGGGCGAAGCGGCGATGACTGCCATCTACGTCAAGAATCGCCTGCCGTCGCTCAAGATCGAAAACAAGACTCCGTTCGAGATCGTGTACAAGTCCAAGCCAAGCGTGAAGCACATGCGTGTGTTTGGGTGTCGGGCGTACGTGCTAACTCCGAGGGAGAAACGACTCAAGTGGGATCCCAAGGCTCGCGCTGGTCTGTTCATGGGCTACGAGGAAGTGTCGAAGGCTATTGAGGGTAACCGGTTATGCCTGTACCAGGTTACGGTGAACCTGTCCAATCCGATCACACGATGTTTACGGTACGTTGATTACGCTACCGATGATTAGACGAGTAGGATGATTGGACGAGTGCAGAGTGATGGTGATTGGATGCACCAAATGATTGGATGCAGTGCTGCGTGTCTATGAGGATAGCTAGGTAGTGCAGACAAAGTAAGCTCCGATAAATCAATCACTTTCGAATCTCCCTTCTTCCCCTCAAGTGGTCAAGTGTCTTCGCTCCGGTCTACCCAGAGTGCCTACTCCCTCCGCTTCGTCCAAGCTTCGTGTATCAAGATCCATACCCGTTATCAGGTTATGAGCCCAAGCACTATGTCCTCTGCCCAAGACGTCTCCACCAAGGTCTCCATCGACAAGTTCAACGGCGACAACTACGCGACGTGGAACCGCTACATGCGTGGCGTGTTCCTGACCAAGTCGGTGTGGCATGTCGTGAACCGAGAGACGACTCCGACCTTCGCCGACACTCGGGCCAAGGACGAATACGTCAAGGCGAGCAACATCGCGTTCGGCCTGATGCTGCTCCACATGGACGCGGACTACCATCACGTGGTTGACAACTGCGAGGAAGCGTGGGTGGCGTGGTCGCGCCTGAAGACGCTGTACGGAGGATCGCAGAAGGCTGGTCGCATCTACCTGAAGCGACAGCTCTTCAGCATGGAGATGACGGAAGGCGACAACGTGTTGCATCATTGCAACGAGGTTCTCAACATCAGCGCCAAGCTCAGCAGCATCGGCGCCAAGATGGAGGACGAGGACGTGGCGATCTGCTTGTTGCGCAGTCTCCCCAAGAGCTACGAGAACGTCGTGCTGAACTTGGAGATGAGCACTGCGGAGCTGAAGACGCAAGACGTCGTGAAGGTGCTCACGAACGAGCATATCAAGCGGCAAGGCGAGAAGAAGACCGACTCGGTGAAGACTGAAGACGCGGCGAAGGCGTTCAGTGCCGAGAGAGAGTCTCGCCAGTGCAGTTACTGCGGAAAATTGGGGCACGTCATCGACAAGTGCTGGACCAAGCAGAAGGACGAGAACCGAGGTGGTAGACGCGGCGGCAATGGCCGTGGACGCGGGGCCAACAATGTCCAGTGGCAGAACGACGAATACGACTACGACCGAGTCGCGTTTGCGGTATCCCTGGAGTGCGGACTTTCGACGGGCAAGGGTATGTCCGGGATGTGGGCGGTCGACAGCGGCGCAACGCACCACATCTGCAACAACAAGGCCAAGTTCGCTACGCTGAATGAGCAAGACGAGGGCGAACTGTCGGTGGCTGACGGCAACAAAGCTGCCATCAAGGGTGTGGGGACCATCATCGAACGAGTGGTTCTGCCCAACGGCGACGAGCGCGACATCGAGATCAAGGACGCGCTGTACGTGCCGAACATGAACAAGAATCTGCTGTCGGTGCCGCAGATCAACAAGAGTGGCAAGTTTCAAGTGGTGTTCGACGGTGCGAGCATGCATGTTGCGCGCAAGAGCTCGAAGCAAGTGGTGGCGACGGCTGACCTCGTGGACGGACTCTACTGGCTGCGCACTCCACTGCGTTCTGCGAATGCGACGACGTCGGCGTGTAACGTGGATCTTCATGCGCGGATGGGTCATGCTCCGATCGACGTGCTGCGCAAGATGGTCAACAACGGCATGATCAAGGACGCCAAGGTACCCTTGAAGTCGAGTGGACCAAGTGTGTGTCGCGGGTGCCAGCAAGGGAAAATGGTCCAAAAGCCGTTCCCGACTAACCGCGACAAGCGCCGTTACGACACGTTCGAGCTGCTCCACTTCGACATCTGCGGCCCCATGGAGGAAGAATCGTTGGGTGGCAGCAAGTATCTGCTACTCATCACGGACGAAGCCAGCGGATGCATGAAGGGTTTCTGTCTACGCGCCAAGTCGGAGAGCGAAGAGTGCCTCAAGAGCTACATCACCAAGGTGCAGACGCAGTTCGGCAAGCAGGTCAAGTTCGTGCGTCACGACGGAGCCCGCGAGTTTGCGACCAATTCGCTCAAGGCCTTTTACGAGGATCAAGGCATCGAGCAGCAGCCCACGGTTCGGTACGCGCACCAGACCAACGCCACGGCAGAACGCGCCAACCGAACCATCGTCACGATTGGTCGCAGCATGCTGCACCATGCCAAGTTGGACAAGTGTTTCTGGGGCGAAGCGGCGATGACTGCCATCTACGTCAAGAATCGCCTGCCGTCGCTCAAGATCGAAAACAAGACTCCGTTCGAGATCGTGTACAAGTCCAAGCCAAGCGTGAAGCACATGCGTGTGTTTGGGTGTCGGGCGTACGTGCTAACCCCAAAAGGAAGGTCGTTTGAGCACTAGATGTCAGAATGCAAAGTGATTGATTTAGGGCCTTAGTTCACAAGCTACTTGCTGCCTCTAAGCCTACTGGATATCCCTGCTGGATACACTTCACTGGATTCCTAACTGGATAGAAGGTCCTTCAGCCAATCAGCGAGTGCCACGTCGATGCCCATCCTGTACCCACAATCTTGTACCCACGCGTCCCATCATCAGCGTCCCATCATCAGCGTCCCGTAATCCTCGTCCCATCATCACACGAATGATGGCGGCACCACTGAGTGAAGGTCGCACTGGTACCTTACTGGTACACCGCAGCTGGTCGAGGCGCCTTCTTGACAACACCCCCACTCGACTCGACGCCGGGGCCTTGGACTCCGAGCTTGCTCCGAAGAACTTCAAACTGCACAGCAGTGATGGGCTTGGTCATCAAGTCCGCCAGCATGTCCTTCGTCGAGCAGTACTCCAACACCACTTGACCGTCTTCCACCTTCTCGCGCACGAAGTGGTAGCGAATGTCGATGTGCTTGGTGCGCTTGTGGAACTCGGGGTTCTTGGCCAACGCGATGGAGCCTTGGTTGTCTTCGTAGATCTTGATCGCTTCATCGCTTGCCATCTCGCCGAGCTCGCACATGAACACCTTGAGCCACACTGCCTCCTGCGTCGCTTCCGATAGAGCCATGTACTCTGCCTCCGTCGATGACAGCGCCACCGTCCGCTGTTTCTTGCTCCTCCAGCTGATGCACCCGCCGTTCATCATGAACGCGTAGCCGCTTGTACTCCTTCTCGACTCGATGTCGCCGGCCCAGTCCGCATCCGAATACCCGCATAACGCGCCGTCACCACCGTCTCTTGAGAACTCGAGTCCGTGCGTAGGCGTCGCTTGGAGGTACCGAAACACACGCTTGAGAGCTTGCCAATGCGTCGGACACGGGTCAGCACAGAACTGACTGAGGGAGCCCACTGCAGCAGCCAGGTCCGGACGCGTCGCCACCATCAGGTACATCAGTCCGCCGACGGCACTCCGATACGGCACGTTCTTCATCGTGTCTTCATGCTTGCAGCCACCTTCGCACATGCTCTTGGTCAACTTGAGTCCCGGGTCTTGAGGTGTCTTCACAGGCTTGCTGTCTTGCATGCCGAACTTGGTCAGGATACTCTTGAGGAACTTGGTCTGCCGCACCGTCACCTTGCCGGAGTCCACGTCGCTCTTGATCTCCATGCCGAGGAAGTACTCGAGCTCGCCGAGGTCCGTCATCTCGAACCGCTTGCTGAGTGCCTTCTTGGTCGACTCCATCAGCTTGTCGTTGCTGCTTGCGAGGATGAGATCATCGACGTACAGCACCACGAAGATCATGTCTTGGTCGTTCCTCTTGATGTAGACGCAGTGATCCGACTCGCACTTCTTGAACCCCATCTTCAGCATGAACTCGTCGATGGTTTGGTTCCACATGCGCGGCGACTGCTTGAGTCCGTAGAGTGACCGCTTGAGCTTGCACACGTAGTCGGGGTGGCCTTCGTCAACGTATCCGTCTGGCTGCGCCATGTAGATATCTTCATCCAGGACGCCGTTCAGGAATGCGGTCTTCACGTCCATCTGGTGCAGCTTGAGATCGTACTTGGCAGCCAAACTCAGCACGGCCCGGATCGACGTGAACTTGGCCACTGGCGCGAACGTCTCGTCGTAGTCGACGCCGTACTTCTGCGAAAACCCCTTTGCCACCAGTCGCGCCTTGAACCGTTCGACCTCTCCGGCTTGGTTTTCCTTCACTCGAAACACCCATCTGCAGCCGATCGCCTTGCGTCCCTTCGGCAGTGGCACCACGTCCCACGTGTCGTTCTTGCGCAGCGACGCCATCTCCGAGTCGCACGCTTCCTTCCACTTGGCTGCGTTGCTGGATTCCATTGCCGACTTGAACGTGGTCGGCATTTCTCCCACTGAATCCACGACGTAGGCCGCCTCGAAGCCTTCTTCTTCTCTTGCGACCGCCGACATCTCCTCGAGAGTCTGGTGCGTCGCAAACCGCTTGGGTCTTGGGATCTCCACCGCTTCCTCCAACGACTGCGTCCGCGGGTGTCGCTTGCTGCCAGGCTCAAAGTCTTCATCCCGCGCAGCCTCTTCTTCATTTTCGTCTTCGTCTTCGTCCGGACCGGACGATGCTTCTTGGTCCGTGGCATCTTCATCCCGAAGTTCCACGACCATGTCTTCTTGACCGCACTCGCGTCTCCCACCGTCGAAGACGTCTTCCATGAACTGTGCGTCGCGGCTCACCAGCACGCGACCACTCTTGATCTCTTCGAACCGATATGCTTTCTCGTGCTCCGAGTAGCCCAGGAAACGGCAACGCACCGACCGAGCGTCGAACTTCGACCGCTTCTCCTTCGGCACATGCACGAACGCGTGGCAACCGAACACCTTGAGGTTCGCCAAGAGCGGTTTCTTGCCGGTCCAGACTTGGTACGGCGACTTGTCGTGGCTGATGGCGCGCGTCGGACAGCGATTCCGGAGGAACGTGGCCGTCACCACCGCTTCACCCCAGTAACCCTTCGACAGTCCGGCATGTTCCAACATGCAGCGCGCACACTCCACCAACGTCCGGTTCATCCGCTCGGCCACTCCGTTCAGCTGAGGCGTGTACGGCGGCGTGAACTTCTGCACGATCCCACGCTCGCTGCAGAACTTGGCCATCTCACGCGAAGTGTACTCTCCGCCGTTGTCGCTGCGGAGCGTCTTCACGCGCTTGCCGGTCTGGGTCTCGGCGAACGCGACGAAATCGGCGAACTTGGCAGCCACCTCCGACTTGTTCCGCAGCAAGTACACCACACAAAAGTGCGAGTACTCGTCGATGAACGTGACGAAGTACTTCTTGCCACTGAATGTGGGTGTCTGCATGGGTCCACAGACATCACTGTGGATGACTTCCAACAGCTTCTTGGCACGGTTTGGTGACTTGGCCATGTAGCTCACTCGCGTTTGTTTGCCGAGTGCACACCCATCACACAACTCCCACTGCTTCACCGACGTCATGTCGATGCCGGTGCCATAGCCCTTCTTGACGATGGCGTCTAGACCGCCGTGGCCGATGTGACCGAGTCGAAGGTGCCAGAGGTACGACGTGGTGTCCCCTTTGCGATCCTTCGGACTCGACACATTGGCCTCGTCAGGCATGATCGGAGCCATGCAGAGCTTGAACAGACCCTTGCCCATACGCGCACCGAGCTGCCACTTGATGCTCTTCGTCTCCGCGAAGCACCCGTTGCTCTCGAACGTCACGGGACCAACGTCCTTGGTGAAGCGCCCGACCGAGAATAGGTTGCGCGACAAGTTGGGAATGTGCCACACACCGGTGAGCACACCCTTCTTCATTCCGCGTGGGGTCTTCATGGACATGACAATGTCGCCCGTCCCCACCGCTTGAACCACACCGTCGTCCGCGAGGTGCACGTCCACCGGAGCCATCTTCTTGTAGTTCTTCATGTACTCTTTCGAGTACGTCATGTGCTGCGTCGCACCCGAGTCGACCAACCACACTTCACTCGACTTGGCGACCCCGTCACCAACCGAGAAGAGGTAGTCGCCAGAATCTTCTTCGTCCTGCGCGACGTTCGCACGCTGCGACCGCTGCCGGTCGTAGTTGTCTTGGACTCGCGAGGGACACTCGGCAATCCAATGTCCTTGTTTGCCGCAGTTGTGGCACGCACCGGCCTTCTTCACCGGTCGTCCCTTGCGCTTATTGTCTCTCGTCATGAACGCTTGACCGTGCGCGGCTCCGTCCGCACCGCCACCTTGCTCCTTGCGCTTCATGTCCTCGTGCAGCAGCCGAGACGTCACGAGTTCCCACGTCAGCGAGTCGACCCTCGACTCCAACGCCGTGATGAGGAACTGGTACGACTCGCTGAGACTGCCCAGAAGCGTGATGACCAAGTCGTCCTCGCTGACCGGAGCGCCCACCGCGTCGAGCTGCTCCGCCAGCGTCTTGAGCTTGTTGATGTGCTCCAGCACATCATCACCTTCGTCCATCATGGTCGTGAAGAAACGTCGACGAAGAAAGAGCTTGTTGGCCAAACTCTTCTTCTCGAAGTGTCCTTCCAGTCTTGACCATGCATCGTGAGCATCCTTGGCCGAACGCACCAGCGGCAACTGCGAATCCTCCATCGCGAGACAGACGATCGCCAACGCCTTGCGCGACTTCTTCTTGAAGAGCGCTTGATCCGCTGCGGCGTGGCAGTGCTCCAGCTTGATCTCCCCACTCGTCACCTCCCACAGTTCGCGCTCCTCGAGCACCATCTGCATCTTGAACTTCCACGTGTGGAAGTTGGTTCCGTCGAACTTGTTGATGCGGGCGGTCGTGGTCGGCGCGGCGTCCATGGCGAAGGCGTAGTCGGAGTCTTGGGCAGAGAATGCGGGGCTTGGGCTCATAACCAAAAGGAAGGTCGTTTGAGCACTAGATGTCAGAATGCAAAGTGATTGATTTAGGGCCTTAGTTCACAAGCTACTTGCTGCCTCTAAGCCTACTGGATATCCCTGCTGGATATGTTGTCAAGAAGGCGCCTCGACCAGCTGCGGTGTACCAGTAAGGTACCAGTGCGACCTTCACTCAGTGGTGCCGCCATCATTCGTGTGATGATGGGACGAGGATTACGGGACGCTGATGATGGGACGCGTGGGTACAAGATTGTGGGTACAGGATGGGCATCGACGTGGCACTCGCTGATTGGCTGAAGGACCTTCTATCCAGTTAGGAATCCAGTAGAGTGTATCCAGCAGGAATATCCAGTAGGCTTCGAGGCAGCAAGTAGCTTGCGAACTAAGGCCCTAAATCAATCACTTTGCATTCTGACATCTAGTGCTCAAACGACCTTCCTTTTGGTTATGAGCCCAAGCCCCGTCTTCCCTGCCCAAGACCCCGACTACGCCTTCGCCATGGACGCCACGCCGACCACGACCGCCCGCATCAACAAGTTCGACGGAACCAACTTCCACACGTGGAAGTTCAAGATGCAGATGGTGCTGGAAGAGCGCGAACTGTGGGAGGTGACGAGTGGGGAGATCAAGCTGGAGCACTGCCACGCCGCAGCGGATCAAGCGCTCTTCAAGAAGAAGTCGCGCAAGGCGTTGGCGATCGTCTGTCTCGCGATGGAGGACTCGCAGTTGCCGCTGGTGCGTTCGGCCAAGGATGCTCACGATGCATGGTCAAGACTGGAAGGACACTTCGAGAAGAAGAGTTTGGCCAACAAGCTCTTTCTTCGTCGACGTTTCTTCACGACCATGATGGACGAAGGTGATGATGTGTTAGAGCACATCAACAAGCTCAAGACGCTGGCGGAGCAGCTCGACGCGGTGGGCGCTCCGGTCAGCGAGGACGACTTGGTGATCACGCTTCTGGGCAGTCTCAGCGAGTCGTACCAGTTCCTCATCACGGCGTTGGAGTCGAGAGCCGACTCGCTGTCGTGGGAACTCGTGACGTCTCGGCTGCTGCATGAGGACATGAAGCGCAAGGAGCAAGGTGGCGGCGTCGACGGAGCCGCGCACGGTCAAGGCCAAGCGTTCATGACAAGCGACAACGGCAAGCGCAAGGGACGGCAGGCGACCGCCAACAAGGCCAGCGCCTGCCACTACTGTGGGGAGCAAGGACATTGGATCGCCAAGTGTCCTGTGCGAATCCGCGAGAACGCGGAGCGGCAGAGGCCGCAGCGAGCGAACGTCGCGCAGAGTGAGGACGACTCTGGCGACTTCCTCTTCTCGGTTGGTGGTGGGAGCAACACCACCAAGTCGAATGAGGTGTGGCTGGTCGACTCGGGTGCGACGCAGCACATGACCAGTTCCAAGAAGTTCATGCGGAACTACAAGAAGATCTCGCCGGTGGACGTGCATCTCGCGGACGACGGTGTGGTGCAAGCGATCGGGAGAGGCGACATCGTGATGAAGATGCAGACCCCGCGCGGCGTCAAGAAGGGTGTGCTCACGAATGTGTGGCACATCCCCAAGTTGTCGCGCAACCTGTTCTCCGTCGGCAGATTCACCAAGGACGTCGGGCCTGTGACGTTCGAGAGCGACGGGTGCTTCACGGAGACGAAGGGTGTCAAGTGGAAGCTCGGCGCTCGCGAAGGCAAAGGACTGTTCAAGCTGAGCATGACTCCGATCATGCCTGACGAGGTCAATGCGGCAAGCTCGAAGGATCGCAAAGGGGACACCACGTCGTACCTCTGGCACCTTCGACTTGGTCACATTGGCCATGGCGGTCTAGACGCCATCGTCAAGAAGGGCTACGGCACCGGCATCGACATGACGTCGGTGAAGCAGTGGGAGCTGTGCGACGGATGCTCACTCGGCAAGCAAACGCGAGTGAGCTACATGAAGTCGTCTCCAAACCGTGCGAAGCAAGTGCTGGAAGTGGTTCACAGCGATGTGTGCGGCCCCATGCAGACGTCTACGTTTGGTGGCAAGCGCTACTTCGTCACGTTCATCGACGACAAGTCGCACTTTTGTGTGGTGTACTTGCTGCGGAACAAGTCGGAGGTGGCTGCCAAGTTCGCCGATTTCGTCGCGTTCGCCGAGACTCAGACTGGCAAGCGTGTGAAGACGCTCCGCAGCGACAACGGTGGCGAGTACACTTCGCGTGAGATGGCCAAGTTCTGCAGCGAGCGTGGGATCGTGCGGAAGTTCACGCCGCCGTACACGCCACAGCTGAATGGAGTGGCGGAACGGATGAACCGGACGTTGGTGGAGTGTGCGCGCTGCATGTTGGAGCATGCCGGGTTGTCGAAGGGTTACTGGGGTGAAGCGGTGGTGACGGCCACGTTCCTCCGGAATCGCTGTCCGACGCGCGCCATCAGCCACGACAAGTCCCCGCACCAAGTTTGGACGGGAAAGAAGCCACTACTGGCGAACCTCAAGGTGTTCGGTTGCCACGCGTTCGTGCATGTGCCGAAGGCGAAGCGGTCCAAGTTCGACGCCCGGTCGGTGCGTTGCCGTTTCCTGGGGTACTCGGAGCACGAGAAAGCGTATCGGTTTGAAGAGATCGAGAGCGGTCGCGTGTTGGTGAGCCGCGATGCGCAGTTCATGGAAGACGTCTTCGACGGTGGGAGACGCAAATATGCTACGAAGGAGGTGGTGATTGGTCTTCCAGATGAAGATGATGAAGATGCCACGGATGAAGAGACTCCGTCCGAATCGGACGAGGACGGAGATGAAGAGGAGGCTGCGCGGGACCAAGACTTCGAACCCGGCAGCAAGCGACACCCGCGGACGCAGTCGCTGGAGGAAGCCGTGGAGGTGCCGAGGGCCAAGAGGTATGCGCCGCAGAGTGGACGCTCGACGCTGGATGAGATGTCTGCGGCGGCCCAAGAGAGTCAAGACTTTGAGGCTGCGTACGTCGTGGATTCAGTGGGAGAAATGCCGACCACGTTCAAGTCGGCGATGGAATCCAGCGACGCAGCCAAGTGGAAGGAAGCGTGCGACTCGGAGATGGCGTCGCTTCGCAAGAACGAGACGTGGGAAGTGGTGCCGTTGCCGAAGGGACGCAAGGCGATCGGCTGCAGATGGGTGTTTCGAGTGAAGGAGAACCAGGCTGGAGAGATCGAGCGGTTCAAGGCGCGACTGGTGGCCAAGGGGTTTTCGCAGAAGCACGGCATCGACTACGACGAGACGTTCGCGCCGGTGGCCAAGTTCACGTCCATCAGGATCTTGCTCAGTCTGGCTGCCAAGTACAATCTCACGGTACACCAGATGGATGTCAAGACGGCGTTCCTCAACGGCGAGCTGGACGAAGATATCTACATGGCTCAGCCGGACGGGTTCGTCGACGATGTTCACCCGGACTTCGTGTGCAGGCTCAAGCGGTCGCTATATGGACTGAAGCAGTCGCCACGTATGTGGAACAAGACCATCGACGAGTTCATGCTCAAGCAGGGGTTCAAGAAGTGCGAGTCCGACCACTGCATCTACTTGAAGCGAGACGGCCAAGACATGATCTTCGTGGCGCTCTATGTGGACGACCTGATCCTCGCCAGCAACAGCCACAAGATGATCAAGGACACCAAGCAGGCCCTCAGTGACCGATTCGAGATGACGGACATGGGCCAGCTCAAGTACTTCCTTGGGATGGAGATCGAGCAAGATACGACGGCTGGGAAGGTGTCAGTGCGGCAGACCAAGTTTGCGAAGGACATTCTCGAGAAGTTCAAGATGGAGAAGAGCAACCCGGTCAAGACGCCGCAAGACCCAGGTCTCAAGCTGACCAAGGCCATGTGCGAAGGAGGTTGCAAGCACGATGAGACCATGGCGAACGTGCCGTACCGCAACGCTGTGGGATGCCTCATGTATCTCATGGTAGGCACACGTCCAGACCTCGCAGCGGCAGTGGGGGTCCTGAGCCAGTTTGCTGCGGACCCATGCCCGACGCACTGGCAAGCGCTCAAGAGGGTCTTCAGGTACATCCAAGGCACGAAGACGCATGGCATCGAGTTTCAAGCGAACTGCGACGGCGGGCTTGAAGGCTATTCGGATGCGGACTGGGCCGGCGACACCGAGTCAAGAAGAAGCACAAGCGGCTACGCGTTCATGATGAACGGCGGGTGCATCAGCTGGAGAAGCAAGAAGCAGCGGACGGTGGCGCTGTCATCTACAGAGGCGGAGTACATGGCGCTGTCGGAGGCAACACAAGAAGCGGTGTGGCTCAAGGTGTTCATGTGCGAGCTCGGCGAGATGGCAAGCGATGAAGCGGTCAAGATCTACGAGGACAACCAAGGCTCCATCGCGTTGGCCAAGAACCCCGAGTTCCACAAGCGCACCAAGCACATCGACATTCGCTACCACTTCGTGCGCGAGAAGGTGGAAGACGGTCAAGTGGTGTTGGAGTACTGCTCGACGAAGGACATGCTGGCTGATCTCATGACGAAGCCAATCCCTGCGACGCAGTTTGGCGTGCTCCGGAGCAAGCTTGGTATCGAAGGACCCAAGGCTGCCGAGTCGAGTAGGGGTGTTGTCAAGAAGGCGCCTCGACCAGCTGCGGTGTACCAGTAAGGTACCAGTGCGACCTTCACTCAGTGGTGCCGCCATCATTCGTGTGATGATGGGACGAGGATTACGGGACGCTGATGATGGGACGCGTGGGTACAAGATTGTGGGTACAGGATGGGCATCGACGTGGCACTCGCTGATTGGCTGAAGGACCTTCTATCCAGTTAGGAATCCAGTAGAGTGTATCCAGCAGGAATATCCAGTAGGCTTCGAGGCAGCAAGTAGCTTGCGAACTAAGGCCCTAAATCAATCACTTTGCATTCTGACATCTAGTGCTCAAACGACCTTCCTTTTGGATACACTTCACTGGATTCCTAACTGGATAGAAGGTCCTTCAGCCAATCAGCGAGTGCCACGTCGATGCCCATCCTGTACCCACAATCTTGTACCCACGCGTCCCATCATCAGCGTCCCATCATCAGCGTCCCGTAATCCTCGTCCCATCATCACACGAATGATGGCGGCACCACTGAGTGAAGGTCGCACTGGTACCTTACTGGTACACCGCAGCTGGTCGAGGCGCCTTCTTGACAACAGTTCGACGGTGCGAGCATGCATGTTGCGCGCAAGAGCTCGAAGCAAGTGGTGGCGACGGCTGACCTCGTGGACGGACTCTACTGGCTGCGCACTCCACTGCGTTCTGCGAATGCGACGACGTCGGCGCGTAACGTGGATCTTCATGCGCGGATGGGTCATGCTCCGATCGACGTGCTGCGCAAGATGGTCAACAACGGCATGATCAAGGACGCCAAGGTACCCTTGAAGTCGAGTGGACCAAGTGTGTGTCGCGGGTGCCAGCAAGGGAAAATGGTCCAAAAGCCGTTCCCGACTAACCGCGACAAGCGCCGTTACGACACGTTCGAGCTGCTCCACTTCGACATCTGCGGTCCCATGGAGGAAGAATCGTTGGGTGGCAGCAAGTATCTGCTACTCATCACGGACGAAGCCAGCGGATGCATGAAGGGTTTCTGTCTACGCGCCAAGTCGGAGAGCGAAGAGTGCCTCAAGAGCTACATCACCAAGGTGCAGACGCAGTTCGGCAAGCAGGTCAAGTTCGTGCGTCACGACGGAGCCCGCGAGTTTGCGACCAATTCGCTCAAGGCCTTTTACGAGGATCAAGGCATCGAGCAGCAGCCCACGGTTCGGTACGCGCACCAGACCAACGCCACGGCAGAACGCGCCAACCGAACCATCGTCACGATTGGTCGCAGCATGCTGCACCATGCCAAGTTGGACAAGTGTTTCTGGGGCGAAGCGGCGATGACTGCCATCTACGTCAAGAATCGCCTGCCGTCGCTCAAGATCGAAAACAAGACTCCGTTCGAGATCGTGTACAAGTCCAAGCCAAGCGTGAAGCACATGCGTGTGTTTGGGTGTCGGGCGTACGTGCTAACCCCGAGGGAGAAACGACTCAAGTGGGATCCCAAGGCTCGCGCTGGTCTGTTCATGGGCTACGAGGAAGTGTCGAAGGCGTATCGAGTTTATGACATCGAGGCGGGGAAGGTGGTGATTTCTCGCGATGTCACCTTCGACGAATCGAGTTTTGGTGGTGTCTCGGCGGGAAGTTCAAGCGATGACGACGAAGATGCTAGCCTGGACTTCGACTCTCTCGAGATCAACGATGCTGACAGTGCGGGCCCGATGGAGTTCAAGCAGGCGGGGAAACGCAAGGCCCGCTCAAGTGATGCCGGTGATATGTCAGCGAGCTCACGTTCTGTTCGCCATGGAGCTGGCTTGGAAGAAGCAAGTGCTCCTGACAACTCGTTTGGGCGTCGGGCGAAACGACGATCAAGTGTGCGAATGGAGCCTGATCTGGCTGAAGAAGAGGAGAAGGATGCTCATGACGACGAAGATGACGACTCGACTCCTCCCGCATTTTGGCGAGCAAGCGCCAACGCAGTGGAAGCCGGCGATTTGTCTGAGCCGACGACATTCCAAGATGCGGTGAACGGACCCGACCAAGTGCATTGGCGCAAGGCCGTCCGCGCAGAGCTCAAGTCGATGCGACTTCGTGGGGTGTTTCGAGCTGCCAAGTTGCCGAACGGACAACGCGCCATCGGGACCAAGTGGGTGTTCAAGATCAAGCGCAAAGCAGACGGATCCATCGAGAAGTACAAGGCGCGTCTCGTGGCCAAGGGATTCAAGCAGAAGTACGGCATCGACTACACCGAGACGTTCTCGCCCGTGGTCAAGTACGTGACGTTGCGCATGGTGATCGCGTTGGCCAAGTACTTCGACTGGCCGCTGGACCAACTGGACGTGGTGACGGCATTCCTGTACGGCGTGATGAAAGAAGTGGTGTACTGCGCAGTGCCAGAAGGGGTCGAGCTGGACGGTGACTTCGACTGCCTGGAGCTGGTGAAGGCGATCTACGGTCTCAAGCAAGCTTCGCGCGTGTGGAACGAGACCTTCGACGAGTACGTGTGCTCCATCGGCTTCCAAGTCTCGGCCTACGACCCGTGTCTCTACATGAAGATTGTGGACGGTCACTGCGTGCTGTTGCTGGTGTACGTGGACGATGTGTTGGTGACCGGGAGTTCGGCCGATCTGATCGCGCGCACCAAGAGCGACCTCAAGACGCGGTTCGAGATGACTGACAGCGGCAAGTGCGCATTTGTGCTGGGCATCGAGTTGGTGGACAACGCTGACGGCAGCGTGACGATGTGCCAGCGACGCTACGTGGACGACATTCTCAAGCGTTTCGGCATGGAGGAGTGCAAGGCTGTGGTGAGTCCGGCGGATTTGAGCTCTCGACTGGTTCCAAGCGACGCGCCGACCAAGGTGAACGCCCCGTTCCGCGAAGCTGTGGGTGCGCTCATGCACTTGACGACCGCGACCCGACCGGACATTGCTTTCGCCGTGGGCTATGTGTCGCGCTTCATGGAGAAACCCCAAGTCGAGCACTGGACTGCGGTGAAGCGCATTCTGCGCTATCTGCAGGGAACCAAGTCACATGGGATCTGCTTCCAGCCGGGTGACAAGATCGACTTCCGCGGGTACTCCGACGCAGACTGGGCTGGTGACCACTCCGATCGCAAGTCGACTTCGGGATACGCGTTCATGCTGATGGGCGCGCCGGTGAGCTGGGGAAGCAAGAAGCAGTCAAGTGTGTCGCTGTCTACGAGCGAGGCGGAGTACATTGCACTCAGCCTGGCCATTCAAGAAGGCAAGTGGGTGCATCGCCTGTTGTGCGAGATTATGGCGGCAGCAAGCGAAGCGGGACCAGAGCTCAAGATTCTCGAAGACAACCAGTCGTGCATCAAGATGACCAAGAACCCTGTGAACCATGGCCGCGCCAAGCACATCGACATCAAGTACCATCACATCCGTGATGAGGTCAAGCGTGGTGAAATGAAGCTCGAGTACTGCGAGACTTCGATGATGCTGGCGGACATCATGACCAAGACGCTCCCGGGACCACGTCACAAGGACCTCACGGCGGCTCTCGGAATCCACGCGTGTTCGCATTGAGGGGGCGTATTGAGGGTAACCGGTTATGCCTGTACCAGGTTACGGTGAACCTGTCCAATCCGATCACACGATGTTTACGGTACGTTGATTACGCTACCGATGATTAGACGAGTAGGATGATTGGACGAGTGCAGAGTGATGGTGATTGGATGCACCAAATGATTGGATGCAGTGCTGCGTGTCTATGAGGATAGCTAGGTAGTGCAGACAAAGTAAGCTCCGATAAATCAATCACTTTCGAATCTCCCTTCTTCCCCTCAAGTGGTCAAGTGTCTTCGCTCCGGTCTACCCAGAGTGCCTACTCCCTCCGCTTCGTCCAAGCTTCGTGTATCAAGATCCATACCCGTTATCAAAGGCGTATCGAGTTTATGACATCGAGGCGGGGAAGGTGGTGATTTCTCGCGATGTCACCTTCGACGAATCGAGTTTTGGTGGTGTCTCGGCGGGAAGTTCAAGCGATGACGACGAAGATGCTAGCCTGGACTTCGACTCTCTCGAGATCAACGATGCTGACAGTGCGGGCCCGATGGAGTTCAAGCAGGCGGGGAAACGCAAGGCCCGCTCAAGTGATGCCGGTGATATGTCAGCGAGCTCACGTTCTGTTCGCCATGGAGCTGGCTTGGAAGAAGCAAGTGCTCCTGACAACTCGTTTGGGCGTCGGGCGAAACGACGATCAAGTGTGCGAATGGAGCCTGATCTGGCTGAAGAAGAGGAGAAGGATGCTCATGACGACGAAGATGACGACTCGACTCCTCCCGCATTTTGGCGAGCAAGCGCCAACGCAGTGGAAGCCGGCGATTTGTCTGAGCCGACGACATTCCAAGATGCGGTGAACGGACCCGACCAAGTGCATTGGCGCAAGGCCGTCCGCGCAGAGCTCAAGTCGATGCGACTTCGTGGGGTGTTTCGAGCTGCCAAGTTGCCGAACGGACAACGCGCCATCGGGACCAAGTGGGTGTTCAAGATCAAGCGCAAAGCAGACGGATCCATCGAGAAGTACAAGGCGCGTCTCGTGGCCAAGGGATTCAAGCAGAAGTACGGCATCGACTACACCGAGACGTTCTCGCCCGTGGTCAAGTACGTGACGTTGCGCATGGTGATCGCGTTGGCCAAGTACTTCGACTGGCCGCTGGACCAACTGGACGTGGTGACGGCATTCCTGTACGGCGTGATGAAAGAAGTGGTGTACTGCGCAGTGCCAGAAGGGGTCGAGCTGGACGGTGACTTCGACTGCCTGGAGCTGGTGAAGGCGATCTACGGTCTCAAGCAAGCTTCGCGCGTGTGGAACGAGACCTTCGACGAGTACGTGTGCTCCATCGGCTTCCAAGTCTCGGCCTACGACCCGTGTCTCTACATGAAGATTGTGGACGGTCACTGCGTGCTGTTGCTGGTGTACGTGGACGATGTGTTGGTGACCGGGAGTTCGGCCGATCTGATCGCGCGCACCAAGAGCGACCTCAAGACGCGGTTTGAGATGACCGACAGTGGCAAGTGCGCGTTTGTGCTGGGCATCGAGTTGGTGGACAACGCTGACGGCAACGTAACGATGTGCCAGCGACGCTACGTGGACGACATTCTCAAGCGTTTCGGCATGGAGGAGTGCAAGGCTGTGGTGAGTCCGGCGGATTTGAGCTCTCGACTGGTTCCAAGCGACGCGCCGACCAAGGTGAACGCCCCGTTCCGCGAAGCTGTGGGTGCGCTCATGCACTTGATGACCGCGACCCGACCGGACATTGCTTTCGCCGTGGGCTATGTGTCGCGCTTCATGGAGAACCCCCAAGTCGAGCACTGGACTGCGGTGAAGCGCATCCTGCGCTATCTGCAGGGAACCAAGTCACATGGGATCTGCTTCCAGCCGGGTGACAAGATCGACTTCCGCGGGTACTCCGACGCAGACTGGGCTGGTGACCACTCCGATCGCAAGTCGACTTCGGGATACGCGTTCATGCTGATGGGCGCGCCGGTGAGCTGGGGAAGCAAGAAGCAGTCAAGTGTGTCGCTGTCTACGAGCGAGGCGGAGTACATTGCACTCAACCTGGCCATTCAAGAAGGCAAGTGGGTGCATCACCTGTTGTGCGAGATCATGGCGGCAGCAAGCGAAGCGGGACCCGAGCTCAAGATTCTCGAGGACAACCAGTCGTGCATCAAGATGACCAAGAACCCTGTGAACCATGGCCGCGCCAAGCACATCGACATCAAGTACCATCACATCCGTGATGAGGTCAAGCGTGGTGAAGTGAAGCTCGAGTACTGCGAGACTGCGACAATGCTGGCGGACATCATGACCAAGACGCTCCCGGGACCACGCCACAAGGACCTCACGGCGGCTCTCGGAATCCACGCGTGTTCGCATTGAGGGGGCGTATTGAGGGTAACCGGTTATGCCTGTACCAGGTTACGGTGAACCTGTCCAATCCGATCACACGATGTTTACGGTACGTTGATTACGCTACCGATGATTAGACGAGTAGGATGATTGGACGAGTGCAGAGTGATGGTGATTGGATGAAAAGGAAGGTCGTTTGAGCACTAGATGTCAGAATGCAAAGTGATTGATTTAGGGCCTTAGTTCGCAAGCTACTTGCTGCCTCGAAGCCTACTGGATATTCCTGCTGGATACACTCTACTGGATTCCTAACTGGATAGAAGGTCCTTCAGCCAATCAGCGAGTGCCACGTCGATGCCCATCCTGTACCCACAATCTTGTACCCACGCGTCCCATCATCAGCGTCCCATCATCAGCGTCCCATCATCACACGAATGATGGCGGCACCACTGAGTGAAGGTCGCACTGGTACCTTACTGGTACACCGCAGCTGGTCGAGGCGCCTTCTTGACAACACCCCCACTCGACTCGACGCCGGGGCCTTGGACTCCGAGCTTGCTCCGAAGAACTTCAAACTGCACAGCAGTGATGGGCTTCGTCATGAGATCAGCCAGCATGTCCTTCGTTGAGCAGTACTCCAACACCACTTGACCGTCTTCCACCTTCTCGCGCACGAAGTGGTAGCGAATGTCGATGTGCTTGGTGCGCTTGTGGAACTCGGGGTTCTTGGCCAACGCGATGGAGCCTTGGTTGTCTTCGTAGATCTTGATCGCTTCATCGCTTGCCATCTCGCCGAGCTCGCACATGAACACCTTGAGCCACACTGCCTCCTGCGTCGCTTCCGATAGAGCCATGTACTCTGCCTCCGTCGATGACAGCGCCACCGTCCGCTGTTTCTTGCTCCTCCAGCTGATGCACCCGCCGTTCATCATGAACGCGTAGCCGCTTGTACTCCTTCTCGACTCGATGTCGCCGGCCCAGTCCGCATCCGAATACCCGCATAACGCGCCGTCACCACCGTCTCTTGAGAACTCGAGTCCGTGCGTAGGCGTCGCTTGGAGGTACCGAAACACACGCTTGAGAGCTTGCCAATGCGTCGGACACGGGTCAGCACAGAACTGACTGAGGGAGCCCACTGCAGCTGCGAGGTCCGGACGCGTCGCCACCATCAGGTACATCAGTCCGCCGACGGCACTCCGATACGGCACGTTCTTCATCGTGTCTTCATGCTTGCAGCCACCTTCGCACATGCTCTTGGTCAACTTGAGTCCCGGGTCTTGAGGTGTCTTCACAGGCTTGCTGTCCTGCATGCCGAACTTGCTCAGGATACTCTTGAGGAACTTGGTCTGCCGCACCGTCACCTTGCCGGAGTCCACGTCGCTCTTGATCTCCATGCCGAGGAAGTACTCGAGCTCGCCGAGGTCTGTCATCTCGAACCGCTTGCTGAGTGCCTTCTTGGTCGATTCCAGCAGCTTGTCGTTGCTGCTTGCGAGGATGAGATCATCGACGTACAGCACCACGAAGATCATGTCTTGGTCGTTCCTCTTGATGTAGACGCAGTGATCCGACTCGCACTTCTTGAACCCCATCTTCAGCATGAACTCGTCGATGGTTTGGTTCCACATGCGCGGCGACTGCTTGAGTCCGTAGAGTGACCGCTTGAGCTTGCACACGTAGTCGGGGTGGCCTTCGTCAACGTATCCGTCTGGCTGCGCCATGTAGATATCTTCATCCAGGACGCCGTTCAGGAATGCGGTCTTCACGTCCATCTGGTGCAGCTTGAGATCGTACTTGGCAGCCAAACTCAGCACGGCCCGGATCGACGTGAACTTGGCCACTGGCGCGAACGTCTCGTCGTAGTCGACGCCGTACTTCTGCGAAAACCCCTTTGCCACCAGACGCGCCTTGAACCGCTCGACCTCTCCAGCCTGGTTCTCCTTCACGCGAAACACCCATCTGCAGCCGATCGCCTTGCGTCCCTTCGGCAGTGGCACCACTTCCCACGTCTCGTTCTTGCGCAGCGACGCCATCTCCGAGTCGCACGCTTCCTTCCACTTGGCTGCGTCGCTGGATTCCATCGCCGACTTGAACGTGGTCGGCATTTCTCCCACTGAATCCACGACGTAGGCCGCCTCGAAGCCTTCTTCTTCTCTTGCGACCGCCGACATCTCCTCGAGAGTCTGGTGCGTCGCGAACCGCTTGGGTCTTGGGATCTCCACCGCTTCCTCCAACGACTGCGTCCGCGGGTGTCGCTTGCTGCCAGGCTCAAAGTCTTCATCCCGCGCAGCCTCTTCTTCATTTTCGTCTTCGTCTTCGTCCGGACCGGACGATGCTTCTTGGTCCGTGGCATCTTCATCCCGAAGTTCCACGACCATGTCTTCTTGACCGCACTCGCGTCTCCCACCGTCGAAGACGTCTTCCATGAACTGTGCGTCGCGGCTCACCAGCACGCGACCACTCTTGATCTCTTCGAACCGATATGCTTTCTCGTGCTCCGAGTAGCCCAGAAACCTACAACGCACCGACCGAGCGTCGAACTTCGACCGCTTCTCCTTCGGCACATGCACGAACGCGTGGCAACCGAACACCTTGAGGTTCGCCAAGAGCGGTTTCTTGCCGGTCCAGACTTGGTACGGCGACTTGTCGTGGCTAATGGCGCGCGTCGGACAGCGATTCCGGAGGAACGTGGCTGTCACCACCGCTTCTCCCCAGTAACCCTTCGACAGTCCGGCATGTTCCAACATGCAGCGCGCACACTCCACCAACGTCCGGTTCATCCGTTCCGCCACTCCATTCAGCTGAGGCGTGTACGGCGGCGTGAACTTCTGCACGATACCACGCTCGCTGCAGAACTTGGCCATCTCACGCGAAGTGTACTCTCCGCCGTTGTCGCTGCGGAGCGTCTTCACACGCTTGCCGGTCTGGGTCTCGGCGAACGCAACGAACTCCGCGAACTTGGCAGCCACCTCCGACTTGTTCCTCAGCAAGTACACCACACAAAAGTGCGAGTACTCGTCGATGAACGTGACGAAGTACTTCTTGCCACTGAATGTGGGTGTCTGCATGGGTCCACAGACATCACTGTGGATGACTTCCAACAGCTTCTTGGCACGGTTTGGTGACTTGGCCATGTAGCTCACTCGCGTTTGTTTGCCGAGTGCACACCCATCACACAACTCCCACTGCTTCACCGACTTGACGTCGATGCCGGTGCCGTAGCCCTTCTTGACGATGGCGTCTAGACCGCCATGGCCGATGTGACCGAGTCGAAGGTGCCAGAGGTACGACGTGGTGTCCCCTTTGCGATCCTTCGGACTCGACACATTGGCCTCGTCAGGCATGATCGGAGCCATGCAGAGCTTGAACAGACCCTTGCCCATACGCGCACCGAGCTGCCACTTGATGCTCTTCGTCTCCGCGAAGCACCCGTTGCTCTCGAACGTCACGGGACCAACGTCCTTGGTGAAGCGCCCGACCGAGAATAGGTTGCGCGACAACTTGGGAATGTGCCACACACCGGTGAGCACACCCTTCTTCATTCCGCGTGGGGTCTTCATGGACATGACAATGTCGCCCGTCCCCACCGCTTGAACCACACCGTCGTCCGCGAGGTGCACGTCCACCGGAGCCATCTTCTTGTAGTTCTTCATGTACTCTTTCGAGTACGTCATGTGCTGCGTCGCACCCGAGTCGACCAGCCACACTTCACTCGACTTGGCGACCCCGTTACCAACCGAGAAGAGGTAGTCGCCAGAATCTTCTTCGTCCTGCGCGACGTTCGCACGCTGCGACCGCTGCCGGTCGTAGTTGTCTTGGACTCGCGAGGGACACTCGGCAATCCAATGTCCTTGTTTGCCGCAGTTGTGGCACGCACCGGCCTTCTTCACCGGTCGTCCCTTGCGCTTATTGTCTCTCGTCATGAACGCTTGACCGTGCGCGGTGCCGTCGACGCCGCCACCTTGTTCCTTGCGCTTCATGTCCTCGTGCAGCAGCCGAGACGTCACGAGTTCCCACGTCAGCGAGTCGACCCTCGACTCCAACGCCGTGATGAGGAACTGGTACGACTCGCTGAGACTGCCCAGAAGCGTGATCACCAAGTCGTCCTCGCTGACCGGAGCGCCCACCGCGTCGAGCTGCTCCGCCAGCGTCTTGAGCTTGTTGATGTGCTCCAGCACATCATCACCTTCGTCCATCATGGTCGTGAAGAAACGTCGACGAAGGAAGAGCTTGTTGGCCAAGCTCTTCTTCTCGAAGTGTCCTTCCAGCCTTGACCATGCATCGTAGGCATCCTTGGCCGACCGGACCAGCGGCAACTGCGAGTCCTCCATCGCGAGACAGATGATCGCCAACGCCTTGCGAGACTTCCTCTTGAAGGCCGTCTGGTCCAACGTGGTCGCGCAGTGCTCCAGCTTGATCTCTCCACTTGTCACTTCCCACAGATCGCGCTCCTCGAGCACCATCTGCATCTTGAACTTCCACGTGTGGAAGTTGGTTCCGTCGAACTTGTTGATGCGGGCGGTCGTGGTCGGCGCGGCGTCCATGGCGAAGGCGTAGTCGGAGTCTTGGGCAGAGAATGCGGGGCTTGGGCTCATAACCAAAAGGAAGGTCGTTTGAGCACTAGATGTCAGAATGCAAAGTGATTGATTTAGGGCCTTAGTTCGCAAGCTACTTGCTGCCTCGAAGCCTACTGGATATTCCTGCTGGATACACTCTACTGGATTCCTAACTGGATAGAAGGTCCTTCAGCCAATCAGCGAGTGCCACGTCGATGCCCATCCTGTACCCACAATCTTGTACCCACGCGTCCCATCATCAGCGTCCCATCATCAGCGTCCCATCATCACACGAATGATGGCGGCACCACTGAGTGAAGGTCGCACTGGTACCTTACTGGTACACCGCAGCTGGTCGAGGCGCCTTCTTGACAACAGGATGCACCAAATGATTGGATGCAGTGCTGCGTGTCTATGAGGATAGCTAGGTAGTGCAGACAAAGTAAGCTCCGATAAATCAATCACTTTCGAATCTCCCTTCTTCCCCTCAAGTGGTCAAGTGTCCTCGCTCCGGTCAAGCTCCGAGTGGTGACTCTCCCCCTCCCTTCTCTTCGTCCAAGATCCGTGACCTTTATCAATGAGCACTGCGGAGCTGAAGACGCAAGACGTCGTGAAGGTGCTCACGAACGAGCATATCAAGCGGCAAGGCGAGAAGAAGACCGACTCGGTGAAGACTGAAGACGCGGCGAAGGCGTTCAGTGCCGAGAGAGAGTCTCGCCAGTGCAGTTACTGCGGAAAATTGGGGCACGTCATCGACAAGTGCTGGACCAAGCAGAAGGACGAGAACCGAGGTGGTCGACGCGGCGGCAATGGCCGTGGACGCGGGGCCAACAATGTCCAGTGGCGGAACGACGACTACGAATACGACTACGACCGAGTCGCGTTTGCGGTATCCCTGGAGTGCGGACTTTCGACGGGCAAGGGTATGTCCGGGATGTGGGCGGTCGACAGCGGCGCAACGCACCACATCTGCAACAACAAGGCCAAGTTCGCCACGCTGAATGAGCAAGACGAGGGCGAACTGTCGGTGGCTGACGGCAACAAAGCTGCCATCAAGGGTGTGGGGACCATCATCGAACGAGTGGTTCTGCCCAACGGCGACGAGCGCGACATCGAGATCAAGGACGCGCTGTACGTGCCGAACATGAACAAGAATCTGCTGTCGGTGCCGCAGATCAACAAGAGTGGCAAGTTTCAAGTGGTGTTCGACGGTGCGAGCATGCATGTTGCGCGCAAGAGCTCGAAGCAAGTGGTGGCGACGGCTGACCTCGTGGACGGACTCTACTGGCTGCGCACTCCACTGCGTTCTGCGAATGCGACGACGTCGGCGCGTAACGTGGACCTTCATGCGCGGATGGGTCATGCTCCGATCGACGTGCTGCGCAAGATGGTCAACAACGGCATGATCAAGGACGCCAAGGTACCCTTGAAGTCGAGTGGACCAAGTGTGTGTCGCGGGTGCCAGCAAGGGAAAATGGTCCAAAAGCCGTTCCCGACTAACCGCGACAAGCGCCGTTACGACACGTTCGAGCTGCTCCACTTCGACATCTGCGGTCCCATGGAGGAAGAATCGTTGGGTGGCAGCAAGTATCTGCTACTCATCACGGACGAAGCCAGCGGATGCATGAAGGGTTTCTGTCTACGCGCCAAGTCGGAGAGCGAAGAGTGCCTCAAGAGCTACATCACCAAGGTGCAGACGCAGTTCGGCAAGCAGGTCAAGTTCGTGCGTCACGACGGAGCCCGCGAGTTTGCGACCAATTCGCTCAAGGCCTTTTACGAGGATCAAGGCATCGAGCAGCAGCCCACGGTTCGGTACGCGCACCAGACCAACGCCACGGCAGAACGCGCCAACCGAACCATCGTCACGATTGGTCGCAGCATGCTGCACCATGCCAAGTTGGACAAGTGTTTCTGGGGCGAAGCGGCGATGACTGCCATCTACGTCAAGAATCGCCTGCCGTCGCTCAAGATCGAAAACAAGACTCCGTTCGAGATCGTGTACAAGTCCAAGCCAAGCGTGAAGCACATGCGTGTGTTTGGGTGTCGGGCGTACGTGCTAACCCCGAGGGAGAAACGACTCAAGTGGGATCCCAAGGCTCGCGCTGGTCTGTGTTGTCAAGAAGGCGCCTCGACCAGCTGCGGTGTACCAGTAAGGTACCAGTGCGACCTTCACTCAGTGGTGCCGCCATCATTCGTGTGATGATGGGACGAGGATTACGGGACGCTGATGATGGGACGCTGATGATGGGACGCGTGGGTACAAGATTGTGGGTACAGGATGGGCATCGACGTGGCACTCGCTGATTGGCTGAAGGACCTTCTATCCAGTTAGGAATCCAGTAGAGTGTATCCAGCAGGAATATCCAGTAGGCTTCGAGGCAGCAAGTAGCTTGTGAACTAAGGCCCTAAATCAATCACTTTGCATTCTGACATCTAGTGCTCAAACGACCTTTCCTTTTGGTTATGAGCCCAAGCCCCGTCTTCCCTGCCCAAGACTCCGACTACGCCTTCGCCATGGACGCCGCGCCGACCACGACCGCCCGCATCAACAAGTTCGACGGAACCAACTTCCACACGTGGAAGTTCAAGATGCAGATGGTGCTCGAGGAGCGCGAACTGTGGGAGGTGACGAGTGGGGAGATCAAGCTGGAGCACTGCCACGCCGCAGCGGATCAAGCACTCTTCAAGAAGAAGTCGCGCAAGGCGTTGGCGATCGTCTGTCTCGCGATGGAGGACTCGCAGTTGCCGCTGGTGCGTTCGGCCAAGGATGCTCACGATGCATGGTCAAGACTGGAAGGACACTTCGAGAAGAAGAGCTTGGCCAACAAGCTCTTCCTTCGTCGACGTTTCTTCACGACCATGATGGACGAAGGTGATGATGTGCTGGAGCACATCAACAAGCTCAAGACGCTGGCGGAGCAGCTCGACGCGGTGGGCGCTCCGGTCAGCGAGGACGACTTGGTCATCACGCTTCTGGGCAGTCTCAGCGAGTCGTACCAGTTCCTCATCACGGCGTTGGAGTCGAGGGTCGACTCGCTGACGTGGGAACTCGTGACGTCTCGGCTGCTGCACGAGGACATGAAGCGCAAGGAGCAAGGTGGCGGTGCGGACGGAGCCGCGCACGGTCAAGCGTTCATGACGAGAGACAATAAGCGCAAGGGACGACCGGTGAAGAAGGCCGGTGCGTGCCACAACTGCGGCAAACAAGGACATTGGATTGCCGAGTGTCCCTCGCGAGTCCAAGACAACTACGACCGGCAGCGGTCGCAGCGTGCGAACGTCGCGCAGGACGAAGAAGATTCTGGCGACTACCTCTTCTCGGTTGGTGACGGGGTCGCCAAGTCGAGTGAAGTGTGGTTGGTCGACTCGGGTGCGACGCAGCACATGACGTACTCGAAAGAGTACATGAAGAACTACAAGAAGATGGCTCCGGTGGACGTGCACCTCGCGGACGACGGTGTGGTTCAAGCGGTGGGGACGGGCGACATTGTCATGTCCATGAAGACCCCACGCGGAATGAAGAAGGGTGTGCTCACCGGTGTGTGGCACATTCCCAAGTTGTCGCGCAACCTATTCTCGGTCGGGCGCTTCACCAAGGACGTTGGTCCCGTGACGTTCGAGAGCAACGGGTGCTTCGCGGAGACGAAGAGCATCAAGTGGCAGCTCGGTGCGCGTATGGGCAAGGGTCTGTTCAAGCTCTGCATGGCTCCGATCATGCCTGACGAGGCCAATGTGTCGAGTCCGAAGGATCGCAAAGGGGACACCACGTCGTACCTCTGGCACCTTCGACTCGGTCACATCGGCCATGGCGGTCTAGACGCCATCGTCAAGAAGGGCTACGGCACCGGCATCGACATGACGTCGGTGAAGCAGTGGGAGTTGTGTGATGGGTGTGCACTCGGCAAGCAAACGCGAGTGAGCTACATGGCCAAGTCACCAAACCGTGCCAAGAAGCTGTTGGAAGTCATCCACAGTGATGTCTGTGGACCCATGCAGACACCCACATTCAGTGGCAAGAAGTACTTCGTCACGTTCATCGACGAGTACTCGCACTTTTGTGTGGTGTACTTGCTGCGGAACAAGTCGGAGGTGGCTGCCAAGTTCGCCGATTTCGTCGCGTTCGCCGAGACCCAGACCGGCAAGCGCGTGAAGACGCTCCGCAGCGACAACGGCGGAGAGTACACTTCGCGCGAAATGGCCAAGTTCTGTGCGGAGCGTGGGGTCGTGCAGAAGTTCACGCCGCCGTACACGCCTCAGCTGAACGGAGTGGCGGAACGGATGAACCGGACGTTGGTGGAGTGTGCGCGCTGCATGTTGGAGCATGCCGGGTTGTCGAAGAGTTACTGGGGTGAAGCGGTGGTGACAGCCACGTTCCTCCGGAATCGCTGTCCGACGCGCGCCATCAGCCACGACAAGTCGCCGTACCAAATCTGGATCGGCAAGAAACCGCTCTTGGCGAACCTCAAGGTGTTCGGTTGCCACGCGTTCGTGCATGTGCCGAAGGAGAAGCGGTCGAAGTTCGACGCTCGGTCGGTGCGTTGCAGGTTTCTGGGCTACTCGGAGCACGAGAAAGCATATCGGTTCGAAGAGATCAAGAGTGGTCGCGTGCTGGTGAGCCGCGACGCACAGTTCATGGAAGATATTGAGGGTAACCGGTTATGCCTGTACCAGGTTACGGTGAACCTGTCCAATCCGATCACACGATGTTTACGGTACGTTGATTACGCTACCGATGATTAGACGAGTAGGATGATTGGACGAGTGCAGAGTGATGGTGATTGGATGCACCAAATGATTGGATGCAGTGCTGCGTGTCTATGAGGATAGCTAGGTAGTGCAGACAAAGTAAGCTCCGATAAATCAATCACTTTCGAATCTCCCTTCTTCCCCTCAAGTGGTCAAGTGTCCTCGCTCCGGTCAAGCTCCGAGTGGTGACTCTCCCCCTCCCTTCTCTTCGTCCAAGAACCGTGACCTTTATCAGGTTATGAGCCCAAGCACCATGTCCTCTGCCCAAGACGTCTCCACCAAGGTCTCCATCGACAAGTTCAACGGCGACAACTACGCGACGTGGAACCGCTACATGCGTGGCGTGTTCCTGACCAAGTCGGTGTGGCATGTCGTGAACCGTGAAACGACTCCGACCTTCGCGGACCCAAGGGCCAAGGATGACTACGTCAAGTCGAGCAACATCGCGTTCGGCCTGATGCTGCTCCACATGGACGCGGACTACCACCACGTGGTGGACAACTGTGAAGAAGCGTGGGTGGCGTGGACGCGCCTGAAGACGCTGTACGGTGGGTCGCAGAAGGCTGGTCGCATCTACCTGAAGCGACAGCTCTTCAGCATGGAGATGACGGAAGGCGACAACGTGTTGCATCATTGCAACGAGGTCCTCAACATCAGCGCCAAGCTCAGCAGCATCGGCGCCAAGATGGAGGACGAGGACGTGGCGATCTGCTTGTTGCGCAGTCTCCCCAAGAGCTACGAGAACGTCGTGCTGAACTTGGAGATGAGCACTGCGGAGCTGAAGACGCAAGACGTCGTGAAGGTGCTCACGAACGAGCATATCAAGCGGCAAGGCGAGAAGAAGACCGACTCGGTGAAGACTGAAGACGCGGCGAAGGCGTTCAGTGCCGAGAGAGAGTCTCGCCAGTGCAGTTACTGCGGAAAATTGGGGCACGTCATCGACAAGTGCTGGACCAAGCAGAAGGACGAGAACCGAGGTGGTCGACGCGGCGGCAATGGCCGTGGACGCGGGGCCAACAATGTCCAGTGGCGGAACGACGACTACGAATACGACTACGACCGAGTCGCGTTTGCGGTATCCCTGGAGTGCGGACTTTCGACGGGCAAGGGTATGTCCGGGATGTGGGCGGTCGACAGCGGCGCAACGCACCACATCTGCAACAACAAGGCCAAGTTCGCCACGCTGAATGAGCAAGACGAGGGCGAACTGTCGGTGGCTGACGGCAACAAAGCTGCCATCAAGGGTGTGGGGACCATCATCGAACGAGTGGTTCTGCCCAACGGCGACGAGCGCGACATCGAGATCAAGGACGCGCTGTACGTGCCGAACATGAACAAGAATCTGCTGTCGGTGCCGCAGATCAACAAGAGTGGCAAGTTTCAAGTGGTGTTCGACGGTGCGAGCATGCATGTTGCGCGCAAGAGCTCGAAGCAAGTGGTGGCGACGGCTGACCTCGTGGACGGACTCTACTGGCTGCGCACTCCACTGCGTTCTGCGAATGCGACGACGTCGGCGCGTAACGTGGACCTTCATGCGCGGATGGGTCATGCTCCGATCGACGTGCTGCGCAAGATGGTCAACAACGGCATGATCAAGGACGCCAAGGTACCCTTGAAGTCGAGTGGACCAAGTGTGTGTCGCGGGTGCCAGCAAGGGAAAATGGTCCAAAAGCCGTTCCCGACTAACCGCGACAAGCGCCGTTACGACACGTTCGAGCTGCTCCACTTCGACATCTGCGGTCCCATGGAGGAAGAATCGTTGGGTGGCAGCAAGTATCTGCTACTCATCACGGACGAAGCCAGCGGATGCATGAAGGGTTTCTGTCTACGCGCCAAGTCGGAGAGCGAAGAGTGCCTCAAGAGCTACATCACCAAGGTGCAGACGCAGTTCGGCAAGCAGGTCAAGTTCGTGCGTCACGACGGAGCCCGCGAGTTTGCGACCAATTCGCTCAAGGCCTTTTACGAGGATCAAGGCATCGAGCAGCAGCCCACGGTTCGGTACGCGCACCAGACCAACGCCACGGCAGAACGCGCCAACCGAACCATCGTCACGATTGGTCGCAGCATGCTGCACCATGCCAAGTTGGACAAGTGTTTCTGGGGCGAAGCGGCGATGACTGCCATCTACGTCAAGAATCGCCTGCCGTCGCTCAAGATCGAAAACAAGACTCCGTTCGAGATCGTGTACAAGTCCAAGCCAAGCGTGAAGCACATGCGTGTGTTTGGGTGTCGGGCGTACGTGCTAACCCCGAGGGAGAAACGACTCAAGTGGGATCCCAAGGCTCGCGCTGGTCTGTTCATGGGCTACGAGGAAGTGTCGAAGGCGTATCGAGTTTATGACATCGAGGCGGGGAAGGTGGTGATTTCTCGCGATGTCACCTTCGACGAATCGAGTTTTGGTGGTGTCTCGGCGGGAAGTTCAAGCGATGACGACGAAGATGCTAGCCTGGACTTCGACTCTCTCGAGATCAACGATGCTGACAGTGCGGGCCCGATGGAGTTCAAGCAGGCGGGGAAACGCAAGGCCCGCTCAAGTGATGCCGGTGATATGTCAGCGAGCTCACGTTCTGTTCGCCATGGAGCTGGCTTGGAAGAAGCAAGTGCTCCTGACAACTCGTTTGGGCGTCGGGCGAAACGACGATCAAGTGTGCGAATGGAGCCTGATCTGGCTGAAGAAGAGGAGAAGGATGCTCATGACGACGAAGATGACGACTCGACTCCTCCCGCATTTTGGCGAGCAAGCGCCAACGCAGTGGAAGCCGGCGATTTGTCTGAGCCGACGACATTCCAAGATGCGGTGAACGGACCCGACCAAGTGCATTGGCGCAAGGCCGTCCGCGCAGAGCTCAAGTCGATGCGACTTCGTGGGGTGTTTCGAGCTGCCAAGTTGCCGAACGGACAACGCGCCATCGGGACCAAGTGGGTGTTCAAGATCAAGCGCAAAGCAGACGGATCCATCGAGAAGTACAAGGCGCGTCTCGTGGCCAAGGGATTCAAGCAGAAGTACGGCATCGACTACACCGAGACGTTCTCGCCCGTGGTCAAGTACGTGACGTTGCGCATGGTGATCGCGTTGGCCAAGTACTTCGACTGGCCGCTGGACCAACTGGACGTGGTGACGGCATTCCTGTACGGCGTGATGAAAGAAGTGGTGTACTGCGCAGTGCCAGAAGGGGTCGAGCTGGACGGTGACTTCGACTGCCTGGAGCTGGTGAAGGCGATCTACGGTCTCAAGCAAGCTTCGCGCGTGTGGAACGAGACCTTCGACGAGTACGTGTGCTCCATCGGCTTCCAAGTCTCGGCCTACGACCCGTGTCTCTACATGAAGATTGTGGACGGTCACTGCGTGCTGTTGCTGGTGTACGTGGACGATGTGTTGGTGACCGGGAGTTCGGCCGATCTGATCGCGCGCACCAAGAGCGACCTCAAGACGCGGTTCGAGATGACTGACAGCGGCAAGTGCGCATTTGTGCTGGGCATCGAGTTGGTGGACAACGCTGACGGCAGCGTGACGATGTGCCAGCGACGCTACGTGGACGACATTCTCAAGCGTTTCGGCATGGAGGAGTGCAAGGCTGTGGTGAGTCCGGCGGATTTGAGCTCTCGACTGGTTCCAAGCGACGCGCCGACCAAGGTGAACGCCCCGTTCCGCGAAGCTGTGGGTGCGCTCATGCACTTGATGACCGCGACCCGACCGGACATTGCTTTCGCCGTGGGCTATGTGTCGCGCTTCATGGAGAACCCGCAAGTCGAGCACTGGACTGCGGTGAAGCGCATCCTGCGCTACCTACAAGGGACCAAGTCACATGGGATCTGCTTCCAGCCGGGTGACAAGATCGACTTCCGCGGGTACTCCGACGCAGACTGGGCTGGTGACCACTCCGATCGCAAGTCGACTTCGGGATACGCGTTCATGCTGATGGGCGCGCCGGTGAGCTGGGGAAGCAAGAAGCAGTCAAGTGTGTCGCTGTCTACGAGCGAGGCGGAGTACATTGCACTCAGCCTGGCCATTCAAGAAGGCAAGTGGGTGCACCGCCTGTTGTGCGAGATTATGGCGGCAGCGAGCGAAGCGGGACCCGAGCTCAAGATTCTCGAAGACAACCAGTCGTGCATCAAGATGACCAAGAACCCTGTGAACCATGGCCGCGCCAAGCACATCGACATCAAGTACCATCACATCCGAGATGAGGTCAAGCGTGGTGAAGTGAAGCTCGAGTACTGCGAGACTTCGATGATGCTGGCGGACATCATGACCAAGACGCTCCCGGGACCACGCCACAAGGACCTCACGGCGGCTCTCGGAATCCACGCGTGTTCGCATTGAGGGGGCGTATTGAGGGTAACCGGTTATGCCTGTACCAGGTTACGGTGAACCTGTCCAATCCGATCACACGATGTTTACGGTACGTTGATTACGCTACCGATGATTAGACGAGTAGGATGATTGGACGAGTGCAGAGTGATGGTGATTGGATGCACCAAATGATTGGATGCAGTGCTGCGTGTCTATGAGGATAGCTAGGTAGTGCAGACAAAGTAAGCTCCGATAAATCAATCACTTTCGAATCTCCCTTCTTCCCCTCAAGTGGTCAAGTGTCCTCGCTCCGGTCAAGCTCCGAGTGGTGACTCTCCCCCTCCCTTCTCTTCGTCCAAGAACCGTGACCTTTATCAGAAGACGTCTTCGACGGTGGGAGACGCGAGTGCGGTCAAGAAGACATGGTCGTGGAACTTCGGGATGAAGATGCCACGGACCAAGAAGCATCGTCCGGTCCGGACGAAGACGAAGACGAAAATGAAGAAGAGGCTGCGCGGGATGAAAACTTTGAGCCTGGCAGCAAGCGACACCCGCGGACGCAGTCGTTGGAGGAAGCGGTGGAGATCCCAAGACCCAAGCGGTTTGCGACGCACCAGACTCTCGAGGAGATGTCGGCGGTCGCAAGAGAAGAAGAAGGCTTCGAGGCGGCCTACGTCGTGGATTCAGTGGGAGAAATGCCGACCACGTTCAAGTCGGCAATGGAATCCAGCAACGCAGCCAAGTGGAAGGAAGCGTGCGACTCGGAGCATGAGTCGCTGCGCAAGAACGACACGTGGGACGTGGTGCCACTGCCGAAGGGACGCAAGGCGATCGGCTGCAGATGGGTGTTTCGCGTGAAGGAAAACCAAGCCGGAGAGGTCGAGCGGTTCAAGGCGCGACTGGTGGCAAAGGGGTTTTCGCAGAAGTACGGCGTCGACTACGACGAGACCTTCGCGCCAGTGGCCAAGTTCACGTCGATCCGGGCCGTGCTGAGTTTGGCTGCCAAGTACGATCTCAAGCTGCACCAGATGGACGTGAAGACCGCATTCCTGAACGGCGTCCTGGATGAAGATATCTACATGGCGCAGCCAGACGGATACGTTGACGAAGGCCACCCCGACTACGTGTGCAAGCTCAAGCGGTCACTCTACGGACTCAAGCAGTCGCCGCGCATGTGGAACCAAACCATCGACGAGTTCATGCTGAAGATGGGGTTCAAGAAGTGCGAGTCGGATCACTGCGTCTACATCAAGAGGAACGACCAAGACATGATCTTCGTGGTGCTGTACGTCGATGATCTCATCCTCGCAAGCAGCAACGACAAGCTGCTGGAGTCGACCAAGAAGGCACTCAGCAAGCGGTTCGAGATGACAGACCTCGGCGAGCTCGAGTACTTTCTCGGCATGGAGATCAAGAACGACGTGGACTCCGACAAGGTGACGGTGCGGCAGACCAAGTTCCTCAAGAGTATCCTGACCAAGTTCGGCATGCAAGACAGCAAGCCTGTGAAGACACCTCAAGACCCGGGACTCAAGTTGACCAAGAGCATGTGCGAAGGTGGCTGCAAGCATGAAGACACGATGAAGAACGTGCCGTATCGGAGTGCCGTCGGCGGACTGATGTACCTGATGGTGGCGACGCGTCCGGACCTCGCAGCTGCAGTGGGCTCCCTCAGTCAGTTCTGTGCTGACCCGTGTCCGACGCATTGGCAAGCTCTCAAGCGTGTGTTTCGGTACCTCCAAGCGACGCCTACGCACGGACTCGAGTTCTCAAGAGACGGTGGTGACGGCGCGTTATGCGGGTATTCGGATGCGGACTGGGCCGGCGACATCGAGTCGAGAAGGAGTACAAGCGGCTACGCGTTCATGATGAACGGCGGGTGCATCAGCTGGAGGAGCAAGAAACAGCGGACGGTGGCGCTGTCATCGACGGAGGCAGAGTACATGGCTCTATCGGAAGCGACGCAGGAGGCAGTGTGGCTCAAGGTGTTCATGTGCGAGCTCGGCGAGATGGCAATCGATGAAGCGGTCAAGATCTACGAAGACAACCAAGGCTCCATCGCGTTGGCCAAGAACCCCGAGTTCCACAAGCGCACCAAGCACATCGACATTCGCTACCACTTCGTGCGCGAGAAGGTGGAAGACGGTCAAGTGGTGTTGGAGTACTGCTCGACGAAGGACATGCTGGCGGACTTGATGACCAAGCCCATCACTGCTGTGCAGTTTGAAGTTCTTCGGAGCAAGCTCGGAGTCCAAGGCCCCGGCGTCGAGTCGAGTGGGGGTGTTGTCAAGAAGGCGCCTCGACCAGCTGCGGTGTACCAGTAAGGTACCAGTGCGACCTTCACTCAGTGGTGCCGCCATCATTCGTGTGATGATGGGACGCTGATGATGGGACGCTGATGATGGGACGCGTGGGTACAAGATTGTGGGTACAGGATGGGCATCGACGTGGCACTCGCTGATTGGCTGAAGGACCTTCTATCCAGTTAGGAATCCAGTAGAGTGTATCCAGCAGGAATATCCAGTAGGCTTCGAGGCAGCAAGTAGCTTGTGAACTAAGGCCCTAAATCAATCACTTTGCATTCTGACATCTAGTGCTCAAACGACCTTTCCTTTTGTCTGTTCATGGGCTACGAGGAAGTGTCGAAGGCGTATCGAGTTTATGACATCGAGGCGGGGAAGGTGGTGATTTCTCGCGATGTCACCTTCGACGAATCGAGTTTTGGTGGTGTCTCGGCGGGAAGTTCAAGCGATGACGACGAAGATGCTAGCCTGGACTTCGACTCTCTCGAGATCAACGATGCTGACAGTGCGGGCCCGATGGAGTTCAAGCAGGCGGGGAAACGCAAGGCCCGCTCAAGTGATGCCGGTGATATGTCAGCGAGCTCACGTTCTGTTCGCCATGGAGCTGGCTTGGAAGAAGCAAGTGCTCCTGACAACTCGTTTGGGCGTCGGGCGAAACGACGATCAAGTGTGCGAATGGAGCCTGATCTGGCTGAAGAAGAGGAGAAGGATGCTCATGACGACGAAGATGACGACTCGACTCCTCCCGCATTTTGGCGAGCAAGCGCCAACGCAGTGGAAGCCGGCGATTTGTCTGAGCCGACGACATTCCAAGATGCGGTGAACGGACCCGACCAAGTGCATTGGCGCAAGGCCGTCCGCGCAGAGCTCAAGTCGATGCGACTTCGTGGGGTGTTTCGAGCTGCCAAGTTGCCGAACGGACAACGCGCCATCGGGACCAAGTGGGTGTTCAAGATCAAGCGCAAAGCAGACGGATCCATCGAGAAGTACAAGGCGCGTCTCGTGGCCAAGGGATTCAAGCAGAAGTACGGCATCGACTACACCGAGACGTTCTCGCCCGTGGTCAAGTACGTGACGTTGCGCATGGTGATCGCGTTGGCCAAGTACTTCGACTGGCCGCTGGACCAACTGGACGTGGTGACGGCATTCCTGTACGGCGTGATGAAAGAAGTGGTGTACTGCGCAGTGCCAGAAGGGGTCGAGCTGGACGGTGACTTCGACTGCCTGGAGCTGGTGAAGGCGATCTACGGTCTCAAGCAAGCTTCGCGCGTGTGGAACGAGACCTTCGACGAGTACGTGTGCTCCATCGGCTTCCAAGTCTCGGCCTACGACCCGTGTCTCTACATGAAGATTGTGGACGGTCACTGCGTGCTGTTGCTGGTGTACGTGGACGATGTGTTGGTGACCGGGAGTTCGGCCGATCTGATCGCGCGCACCAAGAGCGACCTCAAGACGCGGTTCGAGATGACTGACAGCGGCAAGTGCGCATTTGTGCTGGGCATCGAGTTGGTGGACAACGCTGACGGCAGCGTGACGATGTGCCAGCGACGCTACGTGGACGACATTCTCAAGCGTTTCGGCATGGAGGAGTGCAAGGCTGTGGTGAGTCCGGCGGATTTGAGCTCTCGACTGGTTCCAAGCGACGCGCCGACCAAGGTGAACGCCCCGTTCCGCGAAGCTGTGGGTGCGCTCATGCACTTGATGACCGCGACCCGACCGGACATTGCTTTCGCCGTGGGCTATGTGTCGCGCTTCATGGAGAACCCGCAAGTCGAGCACTGGACTGCGGTGAAGCGCATCCTGCGCTACCTACAAGGGACCAAGTCACATGGGATCTGCTTCCAGCCGGGTGACAAGATCGACTTCCGCGGGTACTCCGACGCAGACTGGGCTGGTGACCACTCCGATCGCAAGTCGACTTCGGGATACGCGTTCATGCTGATGGGCGCGCCGGTGAGCTGGGGAAGCAAGAAGCAGTCAAGTGTGTCGCTGTCTACGAGCGAGGCGGAGTACATTGCACTCAGCCTGGCCATTCAAGAAGGCAAGTGGGTGCACCGCCTGTTGTGCGAGATTATGGCGGCAGCGAGCGAAGCGGGACCCGAGCTCAAGATTCTCGAAGACAACCAGTCGTGCATCAAGATGACCAAGAACCCTGTGAACCATGGCCGCGCCAAGCACATCGACATCAAGTACCATCACATCCGAGATGAGGTCAAGCGTGGTGAAGTGAAGCTCGAGTACTGCGAGACTTCGATGATGCTGGCGGACATCATGACCAAGACGCTCCCGGGACCACGCCACAAGGACCTCACGGCGGCTCTCGGAATCCACGCGTGTTCGCATTGAGGGGGCGTATTGAGGGTAACCGGTTATGCCTGTACCAGGTTACGGTGAACCTGTCCAATCCGATCACACGATGTTTACGGTACGTTGATTACGCTACCGATGATTAGACGAGTAGGATGATTGGACGAGTGCAGAGTGATGGTGATTGGATGCACCAAATGATTGGATGCAGTGCTGCGTGTCTATGAGGATAGCTAGGTAGTGCAGACAAAGTAAGCTCCGATAAATCAATCACTTTCGAATCTCCCTTCTTCCCCTCAAGTGGTCAAGTGTCCTCGCTCCGGTCAAGCTCCGAGTGGTGACTCTCCCCCTCCCTTCTCTTCGTCCAAGAACCGTGACCTTTATCATGGGTGTTCAAGATCAAGCGCAAAGCAGACGGATCCATCGAGAAGTACAAGGCGCGTCTCGTGGCCAAGGGGTTCAAGCAGAAGTACGGCATCGACTACACCGAGACGTTCTCGCCCGTGGTCAAGTACGTGACGTTGCGCATGGTGATCGCGTTGGCCAAGTACTTCGACTGGCCGCTGGACCAACTGGACGTGGTGACGGCATTCCTGTACGGCGTGATGAAAGAAGTGGTGTACTGCGCAGTGCCAGAAGGGGTCGAGCTGGACGGTGACTTCGACTGCCTGGAGCTGGTGAAGGCGATCTACGGTCTCAAGCAAGCTTCGCGCGTGTGGAACGAGACCTTCGACGAGTACGTGTGCTCCATCGGCTTCCAAGTCTCGGCCTACGACCCGTGTCTCTACATGAAGATTGTGGACGGTCACTGCGTGCTGTTGCTGGTGTACGTGGACGATGTGTTGGTGACCGGGAGTTCGGCCGATCTGATCGCGCGCACCAAGAGCGACCTCAAGACGCGGTTCGAGATGACTGACAGCGGCAAGTGCGCATTTGTGCTGGGCATCGAGTTGGTGGACAACGCTGACGGCAGCGTGACGATGTGCCAGCGACGCTACGTGGACGACATTCTCAAGCGTTTCGGCATGGAGGAGTGCAAGGCTGTGGTGAGTCCGGCGGATTTGAGCTCTCGACTGGTTCCAAGCGACGCGCCGACCAAGGTGAACGCCCCGTTCCGCGAAGCTGTGGGTGCGCTCATGCACTTGATGACCGCGACCCGACCGGACATTGCTTTCGCCGTGGGCTATGTGTCGCGCTTCATGGAGAACCCCCAAGTCGAGCACTGGACTGCGGTGAAGCGCATCCTGCGCTATCTGCAGGGAACCAAGTCACATGGGATCTGCTTCCAGCCGGGTGACAAGATCGACTTCCGCGGGTACTCCGACGCAGACTGGGCTGGTGACCACTCCGATCGCAAGTCGACTTCGGGATACGCGTTCATGCTGATGGGCGCGCCGGTGAGCTGGGGAAGCAAGAAGCAGTCAAGTGTGTCGCTGTCTACGAGCGAGGCGGAGTACATTGCACTCAGCCTGGCCATTCAAGAAGGCAAGTGGGTGCATCACCTGTTGTGCGAGATCATGGAGGCGGCAAGCGAGGCGGGACCCGAGCTCAAGATTCTCGAAGACAACCAGTCGTGCATCAAGATGACCAAGAACCCTGTGAACCATGGCCGCGCCAAGCACATCGACATCAAGTACCATCACATCCGTGATGAGGTCAAGCGTGGTGAAGTGAAGCTCGAATACTGCGAGACTGCGACAATGCTGGCGGACATCATGACCAAGACGCTCCCGGGACCACGCCACAAGGACCTCACGGCGGCTCTCGGAATCCACGCGTGTTCGCATTGAGGGGGCGTATTGAGGGTAACCGGTTATGCCTGTACCAGGTTACGGTGAACCTGTCCAATCCGATCACACGATGTTTACGGTACGTTGATTACGCTACCGATGATTAGACGAGTAGGATGATTGGACGAGTGCAGAGTGATGGTGATTGGATGCACCAAATGATTGGATGCAGTGCTGCGTGTCTATGAGGATAGCTAGGTAGTGCAGACAAAGTAAGCTCCGATAAATCAATCACTTTCGAATCTCCCTTCTTCCCCTCAAGTGGTCAAGTGTCTTCGCTCCGGTCTACCCAGAGTGCCTACTCCCTCCGCTTCGTCCAAGCTTCGTGTATCAAGATCCATACCCGTTATCAGGTCTCCATCGACAAGTTCAACGGCGACAACTACGCGACGTGGAACCGCTACATGCGTGGCGTGTTCCTGACCAAGTCGGTGTGGCATGTCGTGAACCGTGAAACGACTCCGACCTTCGCGGACCCAAGGGCCAAGGATGACTACGTCAAGTCGAGCAACATCGCGTTCGGCCTGATGCTGCTCCACATGGACGCGGACTACCACCACGTGGTGGACAACTGTGAAGAAGCGTGGGTGGCGTGGACGCGCCTGAAGACGCTGTACGGTGGGTCGCAGAAGGCTGGTCGCATCTACCTGAAGCGACAGCTCTTCAGCATGGAGATGACGGAAGGCGACAACGTGTTGCATCATTGCAACGAGGTCCTCAACATCAGCGCCAAGCTCAGCAGCATCGGCGCCAAGATGGAGGACGAGGACGTGGCGATCTGCTTGTTGCGCAGTCTCCCCAAGAGCTACGAGAACGTCGTGCTGAACTTGGAGATGAGCACTGCGGAGCTGAAGACGCAAGACGTCGTGAAGGTGCTCACGAACGAGCATATCAAGCGGCAAGGCGAGAAGAAGACCGACTCGGTGAAGACTGAAGACGCGGCGAAGGCGTTCAGTGCCGAGAGAGAGTCTCGCCAGTGCAGTTACTGCGGAAAATTGGGGCACGTCATCGACAAGTGCTGGACCAAGCAGAAGGACGAGAACCGAGGTGGTCGACGCGGCGGCAATGGCCGTGGACGCGGGGCCAACAATGTCCAGTGGCGGAACGACGACTACGAATACGACTACGACCGAGTCGCGTTTGCGGTATCCCTGGAGTGCGGACTTTCGACGGGCAAGGGTATGTCCGGGATGTGGGCGGTCGACAGCGGCGCAACGCACCACATCTGCAACAACAAGGCCAAGTTCGCCACGCTGAATGAGCAAGACGAGGGCGAACTGTCGGTGGCTGACGGCAACAAAGCTGCCATCAAGGGTGTGGGGACCATCATCGAACGAGTGGTTCTGCCCAACGGCGACGAGCGCGACATCGAGATCAAGGACGCGCTGTACGTGCCGAACATGAACAAGAATCTGCTGTCGGTGCCGCAGATCAACAAGAGTGGCAAGTTTCAAGTGGTGTTCGACGGTGCGAGCATGCATGTTGCGCGCAAGAGCTCGAAGCAAGTGGTGGCGACGGCTGACCTCGTGGACGGACTCTACTGGCTGCGCACTCCACTGCGTTCTGCGAATGCGACGACGTCGGCGCGTAACGTGGACCTTCATGCGCGGATGGGTCATGCTCCGATCGACGTGCTGCGCAAGATGGTCAACAACGGCATGATCAAGGACGCCAAGGTACCCTTGAAGTCGAGTGGACCAAGTGTGTGTCGCGGGTGCCAGCAAGGGAAAATGGTCCAAAAGCCGTTCCCGACTAACCGCGACAAGCGCCGTTACGACACGTTCGAGCTGCTCCACTTCGACATCTGCGGTCCCATGGAGGAAGAATCGTTGGGTGGCAGCAAGTATCTGCTACTCATCACGGACGAAGCCAGCGGATGCATGAAGGGTTTCTGTCTACGCGCCAAGTCGGAGAGCGAAGAGTGCCTCAAGAGCTACATCACCAAGGTGCAGACGCAGTTCGGCAAGCAGGTCAAGTTCGTGCGTCACGACGGAGCCCGCGAGTTTGCGACCAATTCGCTCAAGGCCTTTTACGAGGATCAAGGCATCGAGCAGCAGCCCACGGTTCGGTACGCGCACCAGACCAACGCCACGGCAGAACGCGCCAACCGAACCATCGTCACGATTGGTCGCAGCATGCTGCACCATGCCAAGTTGGACAAGTGTTTCTGGGGCGAAGCGGCGATGACTGCCATCTACGTCAAGAATCGCCTGCCGTCGCTCAAGATCGAAAACAAGACTCCGTTCGAGATCGTGTACAATGTTGTCAAGAAGGCGCCTCGACCAGCTGCGGTGTACCAGTAAGGTACCAGTGCGACCTTCACTCAGTGGTGCCGCCATCATTCGTGTGATGATGGGACGAGGATTACGGGACGCTGATGATGGGACGCTGATGATGGGACGCGTGGGTACAAGATTGTGGGTACAGGATGGGCATCGACGTGGCACTCGCTGATTGGCTGAAGGACCTTCTATCCAGTTAGGAATCCAGTGGAGTGTATCCAGCAGGGATATCCAGTAGGCTTAGAGGCAGCAAGTAGCTTGCGAACCAAGGCCCTAAATCAATCACTTTGCATTCTGACATCTAGTGCTCAAACGACCTTCCTTTTGGTTATGAGCCCAAGCCCCGCATTCTCTGCCCAAGACTCCGACTACGCCTTCGCCATGGACGCCGCGCCGACCGCCACCGCCCGCATCAACAAGTTCGACGGAACCAACTTCCACACGTGGAAGTTCAAGATGCAGATGGTGCTCGAGGAGCGCGATCTGTGGGAAGTGACAAGTGGAGAGATCAAGCTGGAGCACTGCGCGACCACGTTGGACCAGACGGCCTTCAAGAGGAAGTCTCGCAAGGCGCTGGCGATCGTCTGTCTCGCGATGGAGGATTCGCAGTTGCCGCTGGTCCGGTCGGCCAAGGATGCCCACGATGCATGGTCAAGGCTGGAAGGACACTTCGAGAAGAAGAGCTTGGCCAACAAGCTCTTTCTTCGTCGACGTTTCTTCACGACGATGATGGACGAAGGTGATGATGTGCTGGAGCACATCAACAAGCTCAAGACGCTGGCGGAGCAGCTCGACGCGGTGGGCGCTCCGGTCAGCGAGGACGACTTGGTCATCACGCTTCTGGGCAGTCTCAGCGAGTCGTACCAGTTCCTCATCACGGCGTTGGAGTCGAGAGCCGACTCGCTGTCGTGGGAACTCGTGACGTCTCGGCTGCTGCACGAGGACATGAAGCGCAAGGAGCAAGGTGGCGGTGCGGACGGAGCCGCGCACGGTCAAGGCCAAGCGTTCATGACGAGAGACAATAAGCGCAAGGGACGACCGGTGAAGAAGGCCGGTGCGTGCCACAACTGCGGCAAACAAGGACATTGGATTGCCGAGTGTCCCTCGCGAGTCCAAGACAACTACGACCGGCAGCGGTCGCAGCGTGCGAACGTCGCGCAGGACGAAGAAGATTCTGGCGACTACCTCTTCTCGGTTGGTGACGGGGTCGCCAAGTCGAGTGAAGTGTGGTTGGTCGACTCGGGTGCGACGCAGCACATGACGTACTCGAAAGAGTACATGAAGAACTACAAGAAGATGGCTCCGGTGGACGTGCACCTCGCGGACGACGGTGTGGTTCAAGCGGTGGGGACGGGCGACATTGTCATGTCCATGAAGACCCCACGCGGAATGAAGAAGGGTGTGCTCACCGGTGTGTGGCACATTCCCAACTTGTCGCGCAACCTATTCTCGGTCGGGCGCTTCACCAAGGACGTTGGTCCCGTGACGTTCGAGAGCAACGGGTGCTTCGCGGAGACGAAGAGCATCAAGTGGCAGCTCGGTGCGCGTATGGGCAAGGGTCTGTTCAAGCTCTGCATGGCTCCGATCATGCCTGACGAGGCCAATGTGTCGAGTCCGAAGGATCGCAAAGGGGACACCACGTCGTACCTCTGGCACCTTCGACTCGGTCACATCGGCCATGGCGGTCTAGACGCCATCGTCAAGAAGGGCTACGGCACCGGCATCGACATGACGTCGGTGAAGCAGTGGGAGTTGTGTGATGGGTGTGCACTCGGCAAACAAACGCGAGTGAGCTACATGGCCAAGTCACCAAACCGTGCCAAGAAGCTGTTGGAAGTCATCCACAGTGATGTCTGTGGACCCATGCAGACACCCACATTCAGTGGCAAGAAGTACTTCGTCACGTTCATCGACGAGTACTCGCACTTTTGTGTGGTGTACTTGCTGAGGAACAAGTCGGAGGTGGCTGCCAAGTTCGCCGATTTCGTCGCGTTCGCCGAGACCCAGACCGGCAAGCGCGTGAAGACGCTCCGCAGCGACAACGGCGGAGAGTACACTTCGCGTGAGATGGCCAAGTTCTGCAGCGAGCGTGGGGTCGTGCAGAAGTTCACTCCGCCGTACACGCCTCAGCTGAACGGAGTGGCCGAGCGGATGAACCGGACGTTGGTGGAGTGTGCGCGCTGCATGTTGGAACATGCCGGACTGTCGAAGGGTTACTGGGGAGAAGCGGTGGTGACGGCGACGTTCCTCCGGAATCGCTGTCCGACGCGCGCCATCAGCCACGACAAGTCGCCGTACCAAGTCTGGACCGGCAAGAAACCGCTCTTGGCGAACCTCAAGGTGTTCGGTTGCCACGCGTTCGTGCATGTGCCGAAGGAGAAGCGGTCGAAGTTCGACGCTCGGTCGGTGCGTTGCAGGTTTCTGGGCTACTCGGAGCACGAGAAAGCATATCGGTTCGAAGAGATCAAGAGTGGTCGCGTGCTGGTGAGCCGCGACGCACAGTTCATGGAAGACGTCTTCGACGGTGGGAGACGCGAGTGCGGTCAAGAAGACATGGTCGTGGAACTTCGGGATGAAGATGCCACGGACCAAGAAGCATCGTCCGGTCCGGACGAAGACGAAGACGAAAATGAAGAAGAGGCTGCGCGGGATGAAGACTTTGAGCCTGGCAGCAAGCAAAAGGAAGGTCGTTTGAGCACTAGATGTCAGAATGCAAAGTGATTGATTTAGGGCCTTAGTTCACAAGCTACTTGCTGCCTCGAAGCCTACTGGATATCCCTGCTGGATACACTCCACTGGATTCCTAACTGGATAGAAGGTCCTTCAGCCAATCAGCGAGTGCCACGTCGATGCCCATCCTGTACCCACAATCTTGTACCCACGCGTCCCATCATCAGCGTCCCATCATCAGCGTCCCGTAATCCTCGTCCCATCATCACACGAATGATGGCGGCACCACTGAGTGAAGGTCGCACTGGTACCTTACTGGTACACCGCAGCTGGTCGAGGCGCCTTCTTGACAACACCCCCACTCGACTCGACGCCGGGGCCTTGGACTCCGAGCTTGCTCCGAAGAACTTCAAACTGCACAGCAGTGATGGGCTTGGTCATCAAGTCCGCCAGCATGTCCTTCGTCGAGCAGTACTCCAACACCACTTGACCGTCTTCCACCTTCTCGCGCACGAAGTGGTAGCGAATGTCGATGTGCTTGGTGCGCTTGTGGAACTCGGGGTTCTTGGCCAACGCGATGGAGCCTTGGTTGTCTTCGTAGATCTTGATCGCTTCATCGCTTGCCATCTCGCCGAGCTCGCACATGAACACCTTGAGCCACACTGCCTCCTGCGTCGCTTCCGATAGAGCCATGTACTCTGCCTCCGTCGATGACAGCGCCACCGTCCGCTGTTTCTTGCTCCTCCAGCTGATGCACCCGCCGTTCATCATGAACGCGTAGCCGCTTGTACTCCTTCTTGACTCGGTGTCTCCGGCCCAGTCCGCATCCGAATAGCCTTCAAGCCCGCCGTCGCAGTTCGCTTGAAACTCGATGCCATGCGTCTTCGTGCCTTGGATGTACCTGAAGACCCTCTTGAGCGCTTGCCAGTGCGTCGGGCATGGGTCCGCAGCAAACTGGCTCAGGACCCCCACTGCCGCTGCGAGGTCTGGACGTGTGCCTACCATGAGATACATGAGGCATCCCACAGCGTTGCGGTACGGCACGTTCGCCATGGTCTCATCGTGCTTGCAACCTCCTTCGCACATGGCCTTGGTCAGCTTGAGACCTGGGTCTTGCGGCGTCTTGACCGGGTTGCTCTTCTCCATCTTGAACTTCTCGAGAATGTCCTTCGCAAACTTGGTCTGCCGCACTGACACCTTCCCAGCCGTCGTATCTTGCTCGATCTCCATCCCAAGGAAGTACTTGAGCTGGCCCATGTCCGTCATCTCGAATCGGTCACTGAGGGCCTGCTTGGTGTCCTTGATCATCTTGTGGCTGTTGCTGGCGAGGATCAGGTCGTCCACATAGAGCGCCACGAAGATCATGTCTTGGCCGTCTCGCTTCAAGTAGATGCAGTGGTCGGACTCGCACTTCTTGAACCCCTGCTTGAGCATGAACTCGTCGATGGTCTTGTTCCACATACGTGGCGACTGCTTCAGTCCATATAGCGACCGCTTGAGCCTGCACACGAAGTCCGGGTGAACATCGTCGACGAACCCGTCCGGCTGAGCCATGTAGATATCTTCGTCCAGCTCGCCGTTGAGGAACGCCGTCTTGACATCCATCTGGTGTACCGTGAGATTGTACTTGGCAGCCAGACTGAGCAAGATCCTGATGGACGTGAACTTGGCCACCGGCGCGAAGGTCTCGTCGTAGTCGACGCCGTACTTCTGCGAAAACCCCTTGGCCACCAGTCGCGCCTTGAACCGCTCGATCTCTCCAGCCTGGTTCTCCTTCACTCGAAACACCCATCTGCAGCCGATCGCCTTGCGTCCCTTCGGCAACGGCACCACTTCCCACGTCTCGTTCTTGCGAAGCGACGCCATCTCCGAGTCGCACGCTTCCTTCCACTTGGCTGCGTCGCTGGATTCCATCGCCGACTTGAACGTGGTCGGCATTTCTCCCACTGAATCCACGACGTACGCAGCCTCAAAGTCTTGACTCTCTTGGGCCGCCGCAGACATCTCATCCAGCGTCGAGCGTCCACTCTGCGGCGCATACCTCTTGGCCCTCGGCACCTCCACGGCTTCCTCCAGCGACTGCGTCCGCGGGTGTCGCTTGCTGCCGGGTTCGAAGTCTTGGTCCCGCGCAGCCTCCTCTTCATCTCCGTCCTCGTCCGATTCGGACGGAGTCTCTTCATCCGTGGCATCTTCATCATCTTCATCTGGAAGACCAATCACCACCTCCTTCGTAGCATATTTGCGTCTCCCACCGTCGAAGACGTCTTCCATGAACTGCGCATCGCGGCTCACCAACACGCGACCGCTCTCGATCTCTTCAAACCGATACGCTTTCTCGTGCTCCGAGTACCCCAGGAAACGGCAACGCACCGACCGGGCGTCGAACTTGGACCGCTTCGCCTTCGGCACATGCACGAACGCGTGGCAACCGAACACCTTGAGGTTCGCCAGTAGTGGCTTCTTTCCCGTCCAAACTTGGTGCGGGGACTTGTCGTGGCTGATGGCGCGCGTCGGACACCGGTTCCGGAGGAACGTGGCTGTCACCACCGCTTCACCCCAGTAACTCTTCGACAACCCGGCATGCTCCAACATGCAGCGCGCACACTCCACCAACGTCCGGTTCATCCGTTCCGCCACTCCGTTCAGCTGTGGCGTGTACGGCGGCGTGAACTTCTGCACGATACCACGGTCCGCACAGAACTTGGCCATCTCACGCGAAGTGTACTCGCCACCGTTGTCGCTCCGGAGCGTTTTCACACGCTTGCCGGTCTGCGTTTCAGCCAACGCAACGAACTCCGCGAACTTGGCAGCCACCTCCGACTTGTTCCGCAGCAAGTACACCACACAAAAGTGCGACTTGTCGTCGATGAACGTGACGAAGTACTTCTTGCCACTGAATGTGGGTGTCTGCATGGGGCCGCACACATCGCTGTGAACCACTTCCAGCACTTGCTTCGCACGGTTTGGAGACGACTTCATGTAGCTCACTCGCGTTTGCTTGCCGAGTGAGCATCCGTCGCACAGCTCCCACTGCTTCACCGACGTCATGTCGATGCCAGAGCCGTAGCCCTTCTTGACGATGGCGTCTAGACCGCCATGGCCAATGTGACCAAGTCGAAGGTGCCAGAGGTACGACGTGGTGTCCCCTTTGCGATCCTTCGGACTCGACACATTGGCCTCGTCAGGCATGATCGGAGTCATGCAGAGCTTGAACAGACCCTTGCCTTCGCGAGCGCCGAGCTTCCACTTGACACCCTTCGTCTCCGTGAAGCACCCGTCGCTCTCGAACGTCACAGGCCCGACGTCCTTGGTGAATCTGCCGACGGAGAACAGGTTGCGCGACAACTTGGGGATGTGCCACACATTCGTGAGCACACCCTTCTTGACGCCGCGCGGGGTCTGCATCTTCATCACGATGTCGCCTCTCCCGATCGCTTGCACCACACCGTCGTCCGCGAGATGCACGTCCACCGGCGAGATCTTCTTGTAGTTCCGCATGAACTTCTTGGAACTGGTCATGTGCTGCGTCGCACCCGAGTCGACCAGCCACACCTCATTCGACTTGGTGGTGTTGCTCCCACCACCAACCGAGAAGAGGAAGTCGCCAGAGTCGTCCTCACTCTGCGCGACGTTCGCTCGCTGCGGCCTCTGCCGCTCCGCGTTCTCGCGGATTCGCACAGGACACTTGGCGATCCAATGTCCTTGCTCCCCACAGTAGTGGCAGGCGCTGGCCTTGTTGGCGGTCGCCTGCCGTCCCTTGCGCTTGCCGTTGTCGCTTGTCATGAACGCTTGGCCTTGACCGTGCGCGGCTCCGTCGACGCCGCCACCTTGCTCCTTGCGCTTCATGTCCTCGTGCAGCAGCCGAGACGTCACGAGTTCCCACGTCAGCGAGTCGACCCTCGACTCCAACGCCGTGATGAGGAACTGGTACGACTCGCTGAGACTGCCCAGAAGCGTGATGACCAAGTCGTCCTCGCTGACCGGAGCGCCCACCGCGTCGAGCTGCTCCGCCAGCGTCTTGAGCTTGTTGATGTGCTCTAACACATCATCACCTTCCTCCATCATGGTCGTGAAGAAACGTCGACGAAGAAAGAGCTTGTTGGCCAAACTCTTCTTCTCGAAGTGTCCTTCCAGTCTTGACCATGCATCGTGAGCATCCTTGGCCGACCGCACCAGCGGCAACTGCGAATCCTCCATCGCGAGACAGACGATCGCCAACGCCTTGCGCGACTTCTTCTTGAAGAGCGCTTGATCCGCTGCGGCGTGGCAGTGCTCCAGCTTGATCTCCCCACTCGTCACCTCCCACAGTTCGCGCTCTTCCAGCACCATCTGCATCTTGAACTTCCACGTGTGGAAGTTGGTTCCGTCGAACTTGTTGATGCGGGCGGTGGCGGTCGGCGTGGCGTCCATGGCGAAGGCGTAGTCGGGGTCTTGGGCAGGGAAGACGGGGCTTGGGCTCATAACCAAAAGGAAGGTCGTTTGAGCACTAGATGTCAGAATGCAAAGTGATTGATTTAGGGCCTTAGTTCACAAGCTACTTGCTGCCTCGAAGCCTACTGGATATCCCTGCTGGATACACTCCACTGGATTCCTAACTGGATAGAAGGTCCTTCAGCCAATCAGCGAGTGCCACGTCGATGCCCATCCTGTACCCACAATCTTGTACCCACGCGTCCCATCATCAGCGTCCCATCATCAGCGTCCCGTAATCCTCGTCCCATCATCACACGAATGATGGCGGCACCACTGAGTGAAGGTCGCACTGGTACCTTACTGGTACACCGCAGCTGGTCGAGGCGCCTTCTTGACAACACAAGCGACACCCGCGGACGCAGTCGTTGGAGGAAGCGGTGGAGATCCCAAGACCCAAGCGGTTCGCGACGCACCAGACTCTCGAGGAGATGTCGGCGGTCGCAAGAGAAGAAGAAGGCTTCGAGGCGGCCTACGTCGTGGATTCAGTGGGAGAAATGCCGACCACGTTCAAGTCGGCGATGGAATCCAGCGACGCAGCCAAGTGGAAGGAAGCGTGCGACTCGGAGCATGAGTCGCTGCGCAAGAACGAGACGTGGGACGTGGTGCCACTGCCGAAGGGACGCAAGGCGATCGGCTGCAGATGGGTGTTTCGCGTGAAGGAGAACCAGGCTGGAGAGGTCGAGCGGTTCAAGGCGCGTCTGGTGGCCAAGGGGTTTTCGCAGAAGTACGGCGTCGACTACGACGAGACGTTCGCGCCAGTGGCCAAGTTCACGTCGATCCGGGCCGTGCTGAGTTTGGCTGCCAAGTACGATCTCAAGCTGCACCAGATGGACGTGAAGACCGCATTCCTGAACGGCGTCCTGGATGAAGATATCTACATGGCGCAGCCAGACGGATACGAAGACGAAGGCCACCCCGACTACGTGTGCAAGCTCAAGCGGTCACTCTACGGACTCAAGCAGTCGCCGCGCATGTGGAACCAAACCATCGACGAGTTCATGCTGAAGATGGGGTTCAAGAAGTGCGAGTCGGATCACTGCGTCTACATCAAGAGGAACGACCAAGACATGATCTTCGTGGTGCTGTACGTCGATGATCTCATCCTCGCAAGCAGCAACGACAAGCTACTGGAATCGACCAAGAAGGCACTCAGCAAGCGGTTCGAGATGACGGACCTCGGCGAGCTCGAGTACTTCCTCGGCATGGAGATCAAGAGCGACGTGGACTCCGGCAAGGTGACGGTGCGGCAGACCAAGTTCCTCAAGAGTATCCTGACCAAGTTCGGCATGCAAGACAGCAAGCCTGTGAAGACACCTCAAGACCCGGGACTCAAGTTGACCAAGAGCATGTGCGAAGGTGGCTGCAAGCATGAAGACACGATGAAGAACGTGCCGTATCGGAGTGCCGTCGGCGGACTGATGTACCTGATGGTGGCGACGCGTCCGGACCTGGCTGCTGCAGTGGGTTCCCTCAGTCAGTTCTGTGCTGACCCGTGTCCGACGCATTGGCAAGCTCTCAAGCGTGTGTTTCGGTACCTCCAAGCGACGCCTACGCACGGACTCGAGTTCTCAAGAGACGGTGGTGACGGCGCGTTATGCGGGTATTCGGATGCGGACTGGGCCGGCGACATCGAGTCGAGAAGGAGTACAAGCGGCTACGCGTTCATGATGAACGGCGGGTGCATCAGCTGGAGGAGCAAGAAGCAGAGGACGGTGGCGCTGTCATCGACGGAGGCAGAGTACATGGCTCTATCGGAAGCGACGCAGGAGGCAGTGTGGCTCAAGGTGTTCATGTGCGAGCTCGGCGAGATGGCAAGCGATGAAGCGATCAAGATCTACGAAGACAACCAAGGCTCCATCGCGTTGGCCAAGAACCCCGAGTTCCACAAGCGCACCAAGCACATCGACATTCGCTACCACTTCGTGCGCGAGAAGGTGGAAGACGGTCAAGTGGTGTTGGAGTACTGCTCAACGAAGGACATGCTGGCGGACTTGATGACCAAGCCCATCACTGCTGTGCAGTTTGAAGTTCTTCGGAGCAAGCTCGGAGTCCAAGGCCCCGGCGTCGAGTCGAGTGGGGGTGTTGTCAAGAAGGCGCCTCGACCAGCTGCGGTGTACCAGTAAGGTACCAGTGCGACCTTCACTCAGTGGTGCCGCCATCATTCGTGTGATGATGGGACGAGGATTACGGGACGCTGATGATGGGACGCTGATGATGGGACGCGTGGGTACAAGATTGTGGGTACAGGATGGGCATCGACGTGGCACTCGCTGATTGGCTGAAGGACCTTCTATCCAGTTAGGAATCCAGTGGAGTGTATCCAGCAGGGATATCCAGTAGGCTTAGAGGCAGCAAGTAGCTTGCGAACCAAGGCCCTAAATCAATCACTTTGCATTCTGACATCTAGTGCTCAAACGACCTTCCTTTTTACAAGTCCAAGCCAAGCGTGAAGCACATGCGTGTGTTTGGGTGTCGGGCGTACGTGCTAACCCCGAGGGAGAAACGACTCAAGTGGGATCCCAAGGCTCGCGCTGGTCTGTTCATGGGCTACGAGGAAGTGTCGAAGGCGTATCGAGTTTATGACATCGAGGCGGGGAAGGTGGTGATTTCTCGCGATGTCACCTTCGACGAATCGAGTTTTGGTGGTGTCTCGGCGGGAAGTTCAAGCGATGACGACGAAGATGCTAGCCTGGACTTCGACTCTCTCGAGATCAACGATGCTGACAGTGCGGGCCCGATGGAGTTCAAGCAGGCGGGGAAACGCAAGGCCCGCTCAAGTGATGCCGGTGATATGTCAGCGAGCTCACGTTCTGTTCGCCATGGAGCTGGCTTGGAAGAAGCAAGTGCTCCTGACAACTCGTTTGGGCGTCGGGCGAAACGACGATCAAGTGTGCGAATGGAGCCTGATCTGGCTGAAGAAGAGGAGAAGGATGCTCATGACGACGAAGATGACGACTCGACTCCTCCCGCATTTTGGCGAGCAAGCGCCAACGCAGTGGAAGCCGGCGATTTGTCTGAGCCGACGACATTCCAAGATGCGGTGAACGGACCCGACCAAGTGCATTGGCGCAAGGCCGTCCGCGCAGAGCTCAAGTCGATGCGACTTCGTGGGGTGTTTCGAGCTGCCAAGTTGCCGAACGGACAACGCGCCATCGGGACCAAGTGGGTGTTCAAGATCAAGCGCAAAGCAGACGGATCCATCGAGAAGTACAAGGCGCGTCTCGTGGCCAAGGGATTCAAGCAGAAGTACGGCATCGACTACACCGAGACGTTCTCGCCCGTGGTCAAGTACGTGACGTTGCGCATGGTGATCGCGTTGGCCAAGTACTTCGACTGGCCGCTGGACCAACTGGACGTGGTGACGGCATTCCTGTACGGCGTGATGAAAGAAGTGGTGTACTGCGCAGTGCCAGAAGGGGTCGAGCTGGACGGTGACTTCGACTGCCTGGAGCTGGTGAAGGCGATCTACGGTCTCAAGCAAGCTTCGCGCGTGTGGAACGAGACCTTCGACGAGTACGTGTGCTCCATCGGCTTCCAAGTCTCGGCCTACGACCCGTGTCTCTACATGAAGATTGTGGACGGTCACTGCGTGCTGTTGCTGGTGTACGTGGACGATGTGTTGGTGACCGGGAGTTCGGCCGATCTGATCGCGCGCACCAAGAGCGACCTCAAGACGCGGTTCGAGATGACTGACAGCGGCAAGTGCGCATTTGTGCTGGGCATCGAGTTGGTGGACAACGCTGACGGCAGCGTGACGATGTGCCAGCGACGCTACGTGGACGACATTCTCAAGCGTTTCGGCATGGAGGAGTGCAAGGCTGTGGTGAGTCCGGCGGATTTGAGCTCTCGACTGGTTCCAAGCGACGCGCCGACCAAGGTGAACGCCCCGTTCCGCGAAGCTGTGGGTGCGCTCATGCACTTGATGACCGCGACCCGACCGGACATTGCTTTCGCCGTGGGCTATGTGTCGCGCTTCATGGAGAACCCGCAAGTCGAGCACTGGACTGCGGTGAAGCGCATCCTGCGCTACCTACAAGGGACCAAGTCACATGGGATCTGCTTCCAGCCGGGTGACAAGATCGACTTCCGCGGGTACTCCGACGCAGACTGGGCTGGTGACCACTCCGATCGCAAGTCGACTTCGGGATACGCGTTCATGCTGATGGGCGCGCCGGTGAGCTGGGGAAGCAAGAAGCAGTCAAGTGTGTCGCTGTCTACGAGCGAGGCGGAGTACATTGCACTCAGCCTGGCCATTCAAGAAGGCAAGTGGGTGCACCGCCTGTTGTGCGAGATTATGGCGGCAGCGAGCGAAGCGGGACCCGAGCTCAAGATTCTCGAAGACAACCAGTCGTGCATCAAGATGACCAAGAACCCTGTGAACCATGGCCGCGCCAAGCACATCGACATCAAGTACCATCACATCCGAGATGAGGTCAAGCGTGGTGAAGTGAAGCTCGAGTACTGCGAGACTTCGATGATGCTGGCGGACATCATGACCAAGACGCTCCCGGGACCACGCCACAAGGACCTCACGGCGGCTCTCGGAATCCACGCGTGTTCGCATTGAGGGGGCGTATTGAGGGTAACCGGTTATGCCTGTACCAGGTTACGGTGAACCTGTCCAATCCGATCACACGATGTTTACGGTACGTTGATTACGCTACCGATGATTAGACGAGTAGGATGATTGGACGAGTGCAGAGTGATGGTGATTGGATGCACCAAATGATTGGATGCAGTGCTGCGTGTCTATGAGGATAGCTAGGTAGTGCAGACAAAGTAAGCTCCGATAAATCAATCACTTTCGAATCTCCCTTCTTCCCCTCAAGTGGTCAAGTGTCCTCGCTCCGGTCAAGCTCCGAGTGGTGACTCTCCCCCTCCCTTCTCTTCGTCCAAGAACCGTGACCTTTATCAACAAGCTGCTGGAATCGACCAAGAAGGCACTCAGCAAGCGGTTCGAGATGACAGACCTCGGCGAGCTCGAGTACTTCCTCGGCATGGAGATCAAGAGCGACGTGGACTCCGGCAAGGTGACGGTGCGGCAGACCAAGTTCCTCAAGAGTATCCTGACCAAGTTCGGCATGCAAGACAGCAAGCCTGTGAAGACACCTCAAGACCCGGGACTCAAGTTGACCAAGAGCATGTGCGAAGGTGGCTGCAAGCATGAAGACACGATGAAGAACGTGCCGTATCGGAGTGCCGTCGGCGGACTGATGTACCTGATGGTGGCGACGCGTCCGGACCTGGCTGCTGCAGTGGGTTCCCTCAGTCAGTTCTGTGCTGACCCGTGTCCGACGCATTGGCAAGCTCTCAAGCGTGTGTTTCGGTACCTCCAAGCGACGCCTACGCACGGACTCGAGTTCTCAAGAGACGGTGGTGACGGCGCGTTATGCGGGTATTCGGATGCGGACTGGGCCGGCGACATCGAGTCAAGAAGGAGTACAAGCGGCTACGCGTTCATGATGAACGGCGGGTGCATCAGCTGGAGGAGCAAGAAACAGCGGACGGTGGCGCTGTCATCGACGGAGGCAGAGTACATGGCTCTATCGGAAGCGACGCAGGAGGCAGTGTGGCTCAAGGTGTTCATGTGCGAGCTCGGCGAGATGGCAAGCGATGAAGCGATCAAGATCTACGAAGACAACCAAGGCTCCATCGCGTTGGCCAAGAACCCCGAGTTCCACAAGCGCACCAAGCACATCGACATTCGCTACCACTTCGTGCGCGAGAAGGTGGAAGACGGTCAAGTGGTGTTGGAGTACTGCTCGACGAAGGACATGCTAAAAGGAAGGTCGTTTGAGCACTAGATGTCAGAATGCAAAGTGATTGATTTAGGGCCTTAGTTCGCAAGCTACTTGCTGCCTCGAAGCCTACTGGATATTCCTGCTGGATACACTCTACTGGATTCCTAACTGGATAGAAGGTCCTTCAGCCAATCAGCGAGTGCCACGTCGATGCCCATCCTGTACCCACAATCTTGTACCCACGCGTCCCATCATCAGCGTCCCATCATCAGCGTCCCGTAATCCTCGTCCCATCATCACACGAATGATGGCGGCACCACTGAGTGAAGGTCGCACCGGTACCTTACTGGTACACCGCAGCTGGTCGAGGCGCCTTCTTGACAACACCCCCACTCGACTCGGCAGCCTTGGGTCCTTCGATACCAAGCTTGCTCCGGAGCACGCCAAACTGCGTCGCAGGGATTGGCTTCGTCATGAGATCAGCCAGCATGTCCTTCGTCGAGCAGTACTCCAACACCACTTGACCGTCTTCCACCTTCTCGCGCACGAAGTGGTAGCGAATGTCGATGTGCTTGGTGCGCTTGTGGAACTCCGGGTTCTTGGCCAACGCGATGGAGCCTTGGTTGTCCTCGTAGATCTTGACCGCTTCATCGCTTGCCATCTCGCCGAGCTCGCACATGAACACCTTGAGCCACACCGCTTCTTGTGTTGCCTCCGACAGCGCCATGTACTCTGCCTCTGTAGATGACAGCGCCACCGTCCGCTGTTTCTTGCTTCTCCAGCTGATGCACCCGCCGTTCATCATGAACGCGTAGCCGCTTGTGCTTCTTCTTGACTCGGTGTCTCCGGCCCAGTCCGCATCCGAATAGCCTTCAAGCCCGCCATCGCAGTTCGCTTGAAACTCGATGCCATGCGTCTTCGTGCCTTGGATGTACCTGAAGACCCTCTTGAGCGCTTGCCAGTGCGTCGGGCATGGGTCCGCGGCAAACTGGCTCAGGACCCCCACTGCCGCTGCGAGGTCTGGACGTGTGCCTACCATGAGATACATGAGGCATCCCACAGCGTTGCGGTACGGCACGTTCGCCATGGTCTCATCGTGCTTGCACCCTCCTTCGCACATGGCCTTGGTCAACTTGAGTCCCGGGTCTTGCGGCGTCTTGACCGGGTTGCTCTTCTCCATCTTGAACTTCTCGAGAATATCGTTGGCGAACTTGGTCTGCCGCACTGACACCTTCCCAGCCGTCGTATCTTGCTCGATCTCCATCCCAAGGAAGTACTTGAGCTGGCCCATGTCCGTCATCTCGAATCGGTCACTGAGGGCCTGCTTGGTGTCCTTGATCATCTTGTGGCTGTTGCTGGCGAGGATCAGGTCGTCCACATAGAGCGCCACGAAGATCATGTCTTGGCCGTCTCGCTTCAGGTAGATGCAGTGGTCGGACTCGCACTTCTTGAACCCCTGCTTGAGCATGAACTCGTCGATGGTCTTGTTCCACATACGTGGCGACTGCTTCAGTCCATATAGCGACCGCTTGAGCCTGCACACGAAGTCCGGGTGAACATCGTCGACGAACCCGTCCGGCTGAGCCATGTAGATATCTTCGTCCAGCTCGCCGTTGAGGAACGCCGTCTTCACATCCATCTGGTGTACCGTGAGATTGTACTTGGCAGCCAGACTGAGCAAGATCCTGATGGACGTGAACTTGGCCACCGGCGCGAAGGTCTCGTCGTAGTCGATGCCGTACTTCTGCGAAAACCCCTTGGCCACCAGTCGCGCCTTGAACCGCTCGATCTCTCCAGCCTGGTTCTCCTTCACTCGAAACACCCATCTGCAGCCGATCGCCTTGCGTCCCTTCGGCAACGGCACCACTTCCCACGTCTCGTTCTTGCGAAGCGACGCCATCTCCGAGTCGCACGCTTCCTTCCACTTGGCTGCGTCGCTGGATTCCATCGCCGACTTGAACGTGGTCGGCATTTCTCCCACTGAATCCACGACGTACGCAGCCTCAAAGTCTTGACTCTCTTGGGCCGCCGCAGACATCTCATCCAGCGTCGAGCGTCCACTCTGCGGCGCATACCTCTTGGCCCTCGGCACCTCCACGGCTTCCTCCAGCGACTGCGTCCGCGGGTGTCGCTTGCTGCCGGGTTCGAAGTCTTGGTCCCGCGCAGCCTCCTCTTCATCTCCGTCCTCGTCCGGTTCGGACGGAGTCTCTTCATCCGTGGCATCTTCATCATCTTCATCTGGAAGACCAATCACCACCTCCTTCGTAGCATATTTGCGTCTCCCACCGTCGAAGACGTCTTCCATGAACTGTGCATCGCGGCTCACCAACACGCGACCGCTCTCGATCTCTTCAAACCGATACGCTTTCTCATGCTCCGAGTACCCCAGGAAACGGCAACGCACCGACCGGGCGTCGAACTTGGACCGCTTCGCCTTCGGGACCAGCACGTACGCGTGGCACCCGAACACCTTGAGATTCGCCAGTAGTGGCTTCTTTCCCGTCCATACTTGGTGCGGCGACTTGTCGTGGCTGGTGGCGCGCGTCGGACAGCGATTCCGGAGGAACGTGGCTGTCACCACCGCTTCACCCCAGTAACTCTTCGACAACCCGGCATGCTCCAACATGCAGCGCGCACACTCCACCAACGTCCGGTTCATCCGTTCCGCCACTCCATTCAGCTGAGGCGTGTACGGCGGCGTGAACTTCTGCACGATCCCACGGTCCGCACAGAACTTGGCCATCTCACGCGAAGTGTACTCTCCGCCGTTGTCGCTGCGGAGCGTCTTCACGCGCTTGCCGGTCTGGGTCTCGGCGAACGCGACGAAATCGGCGAACTTGGCAGCCACCTCCGACTTGTTCCGCAGCAAGTACACCACACAAAAGTGCGAGTACTCGTCGATGAACGTGACGAAGTACTTCTTGCCACTGAATGTGGGTGTCTGCATGGGTCCACAGACATCACTGTGAACCACTTCCAACAGCTTCTTGGCACGGTTTGGTGACTTGGCCATGTAGCTCACTCGCGTTTGTTTGCCGAGTGCACACCCATCACACAACTCCCACTGCTTCACCGACGTCATGTCGATGCCGGTGCCATAGCCCTTCTTGACGATGGCGTCTAGACCGCCATGGCCGATGTGACCGAGTCGAAGGTGCCAGAGGTACGACGTGGTGTCCCCTTTGCGATCCTTCGGACTCGACACATTGGCCTCGTCAGGCATGATCGGAGCCATGCAGAGCTTGAACAGACCCTTGCCCATACGCGCACCGAGCTGCCACTTGATGCTCTTCGTCTCCGCGAAGCACCCGTTGCTCTCGAACGTCACGGGACCAACGTCCTTGGTGAAGCGCCCGACCGAGAATAGGTTGCGCGACAAGTTGGGAATGTGCCACACACCGGTGAGCACACCCTTCTTCATTCCGCGTGGGGTCTTCATGGACATGACAATGTCGCCCGTCCCCACCGCTTGAACCACACCGTCGTCCGCGAGGTGCACGTCCACCGGAGCCATCTTCTTGTAGTTCTTCATGTACTCTTTCGAGTACGTCATGTGCTGCGTCGCACCCGAGTCGACCAACCACACTTCACTCGACTTGGCGACCCCGTCACCAACCGAGAAGAGGTAGTCGCCAGAATCTTCTTCGTCCTGCGCGACGTTCGCACGCTGCGACCGCTGCCGGTCGTAGTTGTCTTGGACTCGCGAGGGACACTCGGCAATCCAATGTCCTTGTTTGCCGCAGTTGTGGCACGCACCGGCCTTCTTCACCGGTCGTCCCTTGCGCTTATTGTCTCTCGTCATGAACGCTTGACCGTGCGCGGTGCCGTCCGCACCGCCACCTTGCTCCTTGCGCTTCATGTCCTCGTGCAGCAGCCGAGACGTCACGAGTTCCCACGACAGCGAGTCGGCTCTCGACTCCAACGCCGTGATGAGGAACTGGTACGACTCGCTGAGACTGCCCAGAAGCGTGATGACCAAGTCGTCCTCGCTGACCGGAGCGCCCACCGCGTCGAGCTGCTCCGCCAGCGTCTTGAGCTTGTTGATGTGCTCCAGCACATCATCACCTTCGTCCATCATGGTCGTGAAGAAACGTCGACGAAGGAAGAGCTTGTTGGCCAAGCTCTTCTTCTCGAAGTGTCCTTCCAGCCTTGACCATGCATCGTGGGCATCCTTGGCCGACCGGACCAGCGGCAACTGCGAGTCCTCCATCGCGAGACAGACGATCGCCAGCGCCTTGCGAGACTTCCTCTTGAAGGCCGTCTGGTCCAACGTGGTCGCGCAGTGCTCCAGCTTGATCTCTCCACTTGTCACTTCCCACAGATCGCGCTCCTCGAGCACCATCTGCATCTTGAACTTCCACGTGTGGAAGTTGGTTCCGTCGAACTTGTTGATGCGGGCGGTGGCGGTCGGCGTGGCGTCCATGGCGAAGGCGTAGTCGGGGTCTTGGGCAGGGAAGACGGGGCTTGGGCTCATAACCAAAAGGAAGGTCGTTTGAGCACTAGATGTCAGAATGCAAAGTGATTGATTTAGGGCCTTAGTTCACAAGCTACTTGCTGCCTCGAAGCCTACTGGATATCCCTGCTGGATACACTCCACTGGATTCCTAACTGGATAGAAGGTCCTTCAGCCAATCAGCGAGTGCCACGTCGATGCCCATCCTGTACCCACAATCTTGTACCCACGCGTCCCATCATCAGCGTCCCATCATCAGCGTCCCGTAATCCTCGTCCCATCATCACACGAATGATGGCGGCACCACTGAGTGAAGGTCGCACCGGTACCTTACTGGTACACCGCAGCTGGTCGAGGCGACTTCTTGACAACAGGAATGTCGTCGGCTCAGACAAATCGCCGGCTTCCACTGCGTTGGCGCTTGCTCGCCAAAATGCGGGAGGAGTCGAGTCGTCATCTTCGTCGTCATGAGCATCCTTCTCCTCTTCTTCAGCCAGATCAGGCTCCATTCGCACACTTGATCGTCGTTTCGCCCGACGCCCAAACGAGTTGTCAGGAGCACTTGCTTCTTCCAAGCCAGCTCCATGGCGAACAGAACGTGAGCTCGCTGACATATCACCGGCATCACTTGAGCGGGCCTTGCGTTTCCCCGCCTGCTTGAACTCCATCGGGCCCGCACTGTCAGCATCGTTGATCTCGAGAGAGTCGAAGTCCAGGCTAGCATCTTCGTCGTCATCGCTTGAACTTCCCGCCGAGACACCACCAAAACTCGATTCGTCGAAGGTGACATCGCGAGAAATCACCACCTTCCCCGCCTCGATGTCATAAACTCGATACGCCTTCGACACTTCCTCGTAGCCCATGAACAGACCAGCGCGAGCCTTGGGATCCCACTTGAGTCGTTTCTCCCTCGGAGTTAGCACGTACGCCCGACACCCAAACACACGCATGTGCTTCACGCTTGGCTTGGACTTGTACACGATCTCGAACGGAGTCTTGTTTTCGATCTTGAGCGACGGCAGGCGATTCTTGACGTAGATGGCAGTCATCGCCGCTTCGCCCCAGAAACACTTGTCCAACTTGGCATGGTGCAGCATGCTGCGACCAATCGTGACGATGGTTCGGTTGGCGCGTTCTGCCGTGGCGTTGGTCTGGTGCGCGTACCGAACCGTGGGCTGCTGCTCGATGCCTTGATCCTCGTAAAAGGCCTTGAGCGAATTGGTCGCAAACTCGCGGGCTCCGTCGTGACGCACGAACTTGACCTGCTTGCCGAACTGCGTCTGCACCTTGGTGATGTAGCTCTTGAGGCACTCTTCGCTCTCCGACTTGGCGCGTAGACAGAAACCCTTCATGCATCCGCTGGCTTCGTCCGTGATGAGTAGCAGATACTTGCTGCCACCCAACGATTCTTCCTCCATGGGACCGCAGATGTCGAAGTGGAGCAGCTCGAACGTGTCGTAACGGCGCTTGTCGCGGTTAGTCGGGAACGGCTTTTGGACCATTTTCCCTTGCTGGCACCCGCGACACACACTTGGCCCACTCGACTTCAAGGGTACCTTGGCGTCCTTGATCATGCCGTTGTTGACCATCTTGCGCAGCACGTCGATCGGAGCATGACCCATCCGCGCATGAAGATCCACGTTACGCGCCGACGTCGTCGCATTCGCAGAACGCAGTGGAGTGCGCAGCCAGTAGAGTCCGTCCACGAGGTCAGCCGTCGCCACCACTTGCTTCGAGCTCTTGCGCGCAACATGCATGCTCGCACCGTCGAACACCACTTGAAACTTGCCACTCTTGTTGATCTGCGGCACCGACAGCAGATTCTTGTTCATGTTCGGCACGTACAGCGCGTCCTTGATCTCGATGTCGCGCTCGTCGCCGTTGGGCAGAACCACTCGTTCGATGATGGTCCCCACACCCTTGATGGCAGCTTTGTTGCCGTCAGCCACCGACAGTTCGCCCTCGTCTTGCTCATTCAGCGTGGCGAACTTGGCCTTGTTGTTGCAGATGTGGTGCGTTGCGCCGCTGTCGACCGCCCACATCCCGGACATACCCTTGCCCGTCGAAAGTCCGCACTCCAGGGATACCGCAAACGCGACTCGGTCGTAGTCGTATTCGTAGTCGTCGTTCCGCCACTGGACATTGTTGGCCCCGCGTCCACGGCCATTGCCGCCGCGTCGACCACCTCGGTTCTCGTCCTTCTGCTTGGTCCAGCACTTGTCGATGACGTGCCCCAATTTTCCGCAGTAACTGCACTGGCGAGACTCTCTCTCGGCACTGAACGCCTTCGCCGCGTCTTCAGTCTTCACCGAGTCGGTCTTCTTCTCGCCTTGCCGCTTGATATGCTCGTTCGTGAGCACCTTCACGACGTCTTGCGTCTTCAGCTCCGCAGTGCTCATCTCCAAGTTCAGCACGACGTTCTCGTAGCTCTTGGGGAGACTGCGCAACAAGCAGATCGCCACGTCCTCGTCCTCCATCTTGGCGCCGATGCTGCTGAGCTTGGCGCTGATGTTGAGGACCTCGTTGCAATGATGCAACACGTTGCCGCCTTCCGCCATCTCCATGCTGAAGAGCTGTCGCTTCAGGTAGATGCGACCAGCCTTCTGCGACCCACCGTACAGCGTCTTCAGGCGCGTCCACGCCACCCACGCTTCCTCGCAGTTGTCAACCACGTGATGGTAGTCCGCGTCCATGTGGAGCAGCATCAGGCCGAACGCGATGTTGCTCGCCTTGACGTATTCGTCCTTGGCCCTTGGGTCCGCGAAGGTCGGAGTCGTTTCACGGTTCACGACATGCCACACCGACTTGGTCAGGAACACGCCACGCATGTAGCGGTTCCACGTCGCGTAGTTGTCGCCGTTGAACTTGTCGATGGAGACCTTGGTGGAGACGTCTTGGGCAGAGGACATGGTGCTTGGGCTCATAACCTGATAAAGGTCACGGATCTTGGACGAAGAGAAGGGAGGGGGAGAGTCACCACTCGGAGCTTGACCGGAGCGAGGACACTTGACCACTTGAGGGGAAGAAGGGAGATTCGAAAGTGATTGATTTATCGGAGCTTACTTTGTCTGCATTGCCTAGCTATCCTCATAGACACGCAGCACTGCATCCAATCATTTGGTGCATCCAATCACCATCACTCTGCACTCGTCCAATCATCCTACTCGTCTAATCATCGGTAGCGTAATCAACGTACCGTAAACATCGTGTGATCGGATTGGACAGGTTCACCGCAACCTGGTACAGGCATAACCGGTTACCCTCAATACGCCCCCTCAATGCGAACACGCGTGGATTCCGAGAGCCGCCGTGAGGTCCTTGTGGCGTGGTCCCGGGAGCGTCTTGGTCATGATGTCCGCCAGCATTGTCGCAGTCTCGCAGTATTCGAGCTTCACTTCACCACGCTTGACCTCATCACGGATGTGATGGTACTTGATGTCGATGTGCTTGGCGCGGCCATGGTTCACAGGGTTCTTGGTCATCTTGATGCACGACTGGTTGTCTTCGAGAATCTTGAGCTCGGGTCCCGCCTCGCTTGCCGCCTCCATGATCTCGCACAACAGGTGATGCACCCACTTGCCTTCTTGAATGGCCAGGCTGAGTGCAATGTACTCCGCCTCGCTCGTAGACAGCGACACACTTGACTGCTTCTTGCTTCCCCAGCTCACCGGCGCGCCCATCAGCATGAACGCGTATCCCGAAGTCGACTTGCGATCGGAGTGGTCACCAGCCCAGTCTGCGTCGGAGTACCCGCGGAAGTCGATCTTGTCACCCGGCTGGAAGCAGATCCCATGTGACTTGGTTCCCTGCAGATAGCGCAGGATGCGCTTCACCGCAGTCCAGTGCTCGACTTGGGGGTTCTCCATGAAGCGCGACACATAGCCCACGGCGAAAGCAATGTCCGGTCGGGTCGCGGTCATCAAGTGCATGAGCGCACCCACAGCTTCGCGGAACGGGGCGTTCACCTTGGTCGGCGCGTCGCTTGGAACCAGTCGAGAGCTCAAATCCGCCGGACTCACCACAGCCTTGCACTCCTCCATGCCGAAACGCTTGAGAATGTCGTCCACGTAGCGTCGCTGGCACATCGTCACGCTGCCGTCAGCGTTGTCCACCAACTCGATGCCCAGCACAAACGCGCACTTGCCGCTGTCAGTCATCTCGAACCGCGTCTTGAGGTCGCTCTTGGTGCGCGCGATCAGATCGGCCGAACTCCCGGTCACCAACACATCGTCCACGTACACCAGCAACAGCACGCAGTGACCGTCCACAATCTTCATGTAGAGACACGGGTCGTAGGCCGAGACTTGGAAGCCGATGGAGCACACGTACTCGTCGAAGGTCTCGTTCCACACGCGCGAAGCTTGCTTGAGACCGTAGATCGCCTTCACCAGCTCCAGGCAGTCGAAATCACCGTCCAGCTCGACCCCTTCTGGCACTGCGCAGTACACCACTTCTTTCATCACGCCGTACAGGAATGCCGTCACCACGTCCAGTTGGTCCAGCGGCCAGTCGAAGTACTTGGCCAACGCGATCACCATGCGCAACGTCACGTACTTGACCACGGGCGAGAACGTCTCGGTGTAGTCGATGCCGTACTTCTGTTTGAACCCCTTGGCCACGAGACGCGCCTTGTACTTCTCGATGGATCCGTCCGCTTTGCGCTTGATCTTGAACACCCACTTGGTCCCGATGGCGCGTTGTCCGTTCGGCAACTTGGCAGCTCGAAACACCCCACGAAGTCGCATCGACTTGAGCTCTGCGCGGACGGCCTTGCGCCAATGCACTTGGTCGGGTCCGTTCACCGCATCTTGGAATGTCGTCGGCTCAGACAAATCGCCGGCTTCCACTGCGTTGGCGCTTGCTCGCCAAAATGCGGGAGGAGTCGAGTCGTCATCTTCGTCGTCATGAGCATCCTTCTCCTCATCTTCAGCCAGATCAGGCTCCATTCGCACACTTGATCGTCGTTTCGCCCGACGCCCAAACGAGTTGTCAGGAGCACTTGCTTCTTCCAAGCCAGCTCCATGGCGAACAGAACGTGAGCCTGAAGACGTGTCATCAGCATCACTTGAGCGGGCCTTGCGTTTCCCCGCCTGCTTGAACTCCATCGGGCCCGCACTGTCGGCATCGTTGATCTCGAGAGAGTCGAAGTCCAGGCTAGCATCTTCGTCGTCATCGCTTGAACTTCCCGCCGAGACACCACCAAAACTCGATTCGTCGAAGGTGACATCGCGAGAAATCACCACCTTCCCCGCCTCGATGTCATAAACTCGATACGCCTTCGACACTTCCTCGTAGCCCATGAACAGACCAGCGCGAGCCTTGGGATCCCACTTGAGTCGTTTCTCCCTTGGGGTCAGGACGTACGCCCGACACCCAAACACACGCATGTGCTTCACGCTTGGCTTGGACTTGTACACGATCTCGAACGGAGTCTTGTTTTCGATCTTGGGCGACGGCAGCCGGTTCTTGACGTAGATGGCAGTCATCGCCGCTTCGCCCCAGAAACACTTGTCCAACTCGGCATGGTGCAGCATGCTGCGGCCAATCGTGACGATGGTTCGGTTGGCGCGTTCTGCCGTGGCGTTGGTCTGGTGCGCGTACCGAACCGTGGGCTGCTGCTCGATGCCTTGGTCCTCGTAAAAGGCCTTGAGCGAATTGGTCGCAAACTCGCGGGCTCCGTCGTGACGCACGAACTTGACCTGCTTGCCGAACTGCGTCTGCACCTTGGTGATGTAGCTCTTGAGGCACTCTTCGCTCTCCGACTTGGCTCGTAGACAGAAACCCTTCATGCATCCGCTGGCTTCGTCCGTGATGAGTAGCAGATACTTGCTGCCACCCAACGATTCTTCCTCCATGGGACCGCAGATGTCGAAGTGGAGCAGCTCGAACGTGTCGTAACGGCGCTTGTCGCGGTTAGTCGGGAACGGCTTTTGGACCATTTTCCCTTGCTGGCACCCGCGACACACACTTGGTCCACTCGACTTCAAGGGTACCTTGGCGTCCTTGATCATGCCGTTGTTGACCATCTTGCGCAGCACGTCGATCGGAGCATGACCCATCCGCGCATGAAGATCCACGTTACGCGCCGACGTCGTCGCATTCGCAGAACGCAGTGGAGTGCGCAGCCAGTAGAGTCCGTCCACGAGGTCAGCCGTCGCCACCACTTGCTTCGAGCTCTTGCGCGCAACATGCATGCTCGCACCGTCGAACACCACTTGAAACTTGCCACTCTTGTTGATCTGCGGCACCGACAGCAGATTCTTGTTCATGTTCGGCACGTACAGCGCGTCCTTGATCTCGATGTCGCGCTCGTCGCCGTTGGGCAGAACCACTCGTTCGATGATGGTCCCCACACCCTTGATGGCAGCTTTGTTGCCGTCAGCCACCGACAGTTCGCCCTCGTCTTGCTCATTCAGCGTGGCGAACTTGGCCTTGTTGTTGCAGATGTGGTGCGTTGCGCCGCTGTCGACCGCCCACATCCCGGACATACCCTTGCCCGTCGAAAGTCCGCACTCCAGGGATACCGCAAACGCGACCCGGTCGTAGTCGTATTCGTAGTCGTCGTTCCGCCACTGGACATTGTTGGCCCCGCGTCCACGGCCATTGCCGCCGCGTCGACCACCTCGGTTCTCGTCCTTCTGCTTGGTCCAGCACTTGTCGATGACGTGCCCCAATTTTCCGCAGTAACTGCACTGGCGAGACTCTCTCTCGGCACTGAACGCCTTCGCCGCGTCTTCAGTCTTCACCGAGTCGGTCTTCTTCTCGCCTTGCCGCTTGATATGCTCGTTCGTGAGCACCTTCACGACGTCTTGCGTCTTCAGCTCCGCAGTGCTCATCTCCAAGTTCAGCACGACGTTCTCGTAGCTCTTGGGGAGACTGCGCAACAAGCAGATCGCCACGTCCTCGTCCTCCATCTTGGCGCCGATGCTGCTGAGCTTGGCGCTGATGTTGAGGACCTCGTTGCAATGATGCAACACGTTGCCGCCTTCCGTCATCTCCATGCTGAAGAGCTGTCGCTTCAGGTAGATGCGACCAGCCTTCTGCGATCCTCCGTACAGCGTCTTCAGGCGCGACCACGCCACCCACGCTTCCTCGCAGTTGTCAACCACGTGATGGTAGTCCGCGTCCATGTGGAGCAGCATCAGGCCGAACGCGATGTTGCTCGCCTTGACGTATTCGTCCTTGGCCCTTGGGTCCGCGAAGGTCGGAGTCGTTTCACGGTTCACGACATGCCACACCGACTTGGTCAGGAACACGCCACGCATGTAGCGGTTCCACGTCGCGTAGTTGTCGCCGTTGAACTTGTCGATGGAGACCTTGGTGGAGACGTCTTGGGCAGAGGACATGGTGCTTGGGCTCATAACCTGATAAAGGTCACGGATCTTGGACGAAGAGAAGGGAGGGGGAGAGTCACCACTCGGAGCTTGACCGGAGCGAGGACACTTGACCACTTGAGGGGAAGAAGGGAGATTCGAAAGTGATTGATTTATCGGAGCTTACTTTGTCTGCATTGCCTAGCTATCCTCATAGACACGCAGCACTGCATCCAATCATTTGGTGCATCCAATCACCATCACTCTGCACTCGTCCAATCATCCTACTCGTCTAATCATCGGTAGCGTAATCAACGTACCGTAAACATCGTGTGATCGGATTGGACAGGTTCACCGTAACCTGGTACAGGCATAACCGGTTACCCTCAATAGATGGCAAGCGATGAAGCGATCAAGATCTACGAAGACAACCAAGGCTCCATCGCGTTGGCCAAGAACCCCGAGTTCCACAAGCGCACCAAGCACATCGACATTCGCTACCACTTCGTGCGCGAGAAGAAAAGGAAGGTCGTTTGAGCACTAGATGTCAGAATGCAAAGTGATTGATTTAGGGCCTTAGTTCGCAAGCTACTTGCTGCCTCGAAGCCTACTGGATATTCGTGCTGGATACACTCCACTGGATTCCTAACTGGATAGAAGGTCCTTCAGCCAATCAGCGAGTGCCACGTCGATGCCCATCCTGTACCCACAATCTTGTACCCACGCGTCCCATCATCAGCGTCCCATCATCAGCGTCCCGTAATCCTCGTCCCATCATCACACGAATGATGGCGGCACCACTGAGTGAAGGTCGCACTGGTACCTTACTGGTACACCGCAGCTGGTCGAGGCGCCTTCTTGACAACACCCCTACTCGACTCGGCAGCCTTGGGTCCTTCGATACCAAGCTTGCTCCGGAGCACGCCAAACTGCGTCGCAGGGATTGGCTTCGTCATGAGATCAGCCAGCATGTCCTTCGTCGAGCAGTACTCCAACAAGAAGGAAGGTCGTTTGAGCACTAGATGTCAGAATGCAAAGTGATTGATTTAGGGCCTTAGTTCGCAAGCTACTTGCTGCCTCGAAGCCTACTGGATATCCCTGCTGGATACACTCCACTGGATTCCTAACTGGATAGAAGGTCCTTCAGCCAATCAGCGAGTGCCACGTCGATGCCCATCCTGTACCCACAATCTTGTACCCACGCGTCCCATCATCAGCGTCCCATCATCAGCGTCCCATCATCAGCGTCCCGTAATCCTCGTCCCATCATCACACGAATGATGGCGGCACCACTGAGTGAAGGTCGCACTGGTACCTTACTGGTACACCGCAGCTGGTCGAGGCGCCTTCTTGACAACACCCCCACTCGACTCGACGCCGGGGCCTTGGACTCCGAGCTTGCTCCGAAGAACTTCAAACTGCACAGCAGTGATGGGCTTGGTCATCAAGTCCGCCAGCATGTCCTTCGTCGAGCAGTACTCCAACACCACTTGACCGTCTTCCACCTTCTCGCGCACGAAGTGGTAGCGAATGTCGATGTGCTTGGTGCGCTTGTGGAACTCGGGGTTCTTGGCCAACGCGATGGAGCCTTGGTTGTCTTCGTAGATCTTGATCGCTTCATCGCTTGCCATCTCGCCGAGCTCGCACATGAACACCTTGAGCCACACTGCCTCCTGCGTCGCTTCCGATAGAGCCATGTACTCTGCCTCCGTCGATGACAGCGCCACCGTCCGCTGTTTCTTGCTCCTCCAGCTGATGCACCCGCCGTTCATCATGAACGCGTAGCCGCTTGTACTCCTTCTCGACTCGATGTCGCCGGCCCAGTCCGCATCCGAATACCCGCATAACGCGCCGTCACCACCGTCTCTTGAGAACTCGAGTCCGTGCGTAGGCGTCGCTTGGAGGTACCGAAACACACGCTTGAGAGCTTGCCAATGCGTCGGACACGGGTCAGCACAGAACTGACTGAGGGAGCCCACTGCAGCTGCGAGGTCCGGACGCGTCGCCACCATCAGGTACATCAGTCCGCCGACGGCACTCCGATACGGCACGTTCTTCATCGTGTCTTCATGCTTGCAGCCACCTTCGCACATGCTCTTGGTCAACTTGAGTCCCGGGTCTTGAGGTGTCTTCACAGGCTTGCTGTCCTGCATGCCGAACTTGCTCAGGATACTCTTGAGGAACTTGGTCTGCCGCACCGTCACCTTGCCGGAGTCCACGTCGCTCTTGATCTCCATGCCGAGGAAGTACTCGAGCTCGCCGAGGTCTGTCATCTCGAACCGCTTGCTGAGTGCCTTCTTGGTCGATTCCAGCAGCTTGTCGTTGCTGCTTGCGAGGATGAGATCATCGACGTACAGCACCACGAAGATCATGTCTTGGTCGTTCCTCTTGATGTAGACGCAGTGATCCGACTCGCACTTCTTGAACCCCATCTTCAGCATGAACTCGTCGATGGTTTGGTTCCACATGCGCGGCGACTGCTTGAGTCCGTAGAGTGACCGCTTGAGCTTGCACACGTAGTCGGGGTGGCCTTCGTCAACGTATCCGTCTGGCTGCGCCATGTAGATATCTTCATCCAGGACGCCGTTCAGGAATGCGGTCTTCACGTCCATCTGGTGCAGCTTGAGATCGTACTTGGCAGCCAAACTCAGCACGGCCCGGATCGACGTGAACTTGGCCACTGGCGCGAACGTCTCGTCGTAGTCGACGCCGTACTTCTGCGAAAAACCCTTTGCCACCAGTCGCGCCTTGAACCGCTCGACCTCTCCGGCTTGGTTTTCCTTCACGCGAAACACCCATCTGCAGCCGATCGCCTTGCGTCCCTTCGGCAGTGGCACCACGTCCCACGTGTCGTTCTTGCGCAGCGACTCATGCTCCGAGTCGCACGCTTCCTTCCACTTGGCTGCGTTGCTGGATTCCATCGCCGACTTGAACGTGGTCGGCATTTCTCCCACTGAATCCACGACGTAGGCCGCCTCGAAGCCTTCTTCTTCTCTTGCGACCGCCGACATCTCCTCGAGAGTCTGGTGCGTCGCGAACCGCTTGGGTCTTGGGATCTCCACCGCTTCCTCCAACGACTGCGTCCGCGGGTGTCGCTTGCTGCCAGGCTCAAAGTCTTCATCCCGCGCAGCCTCTTCTTCATTTTCGTCTTCGTCTTCGTCCGGACCGGACGATGCTTCTTGGTCCGTGGCATCTTCATCCCGAAGTTCCACGACCATGTCTTCTTGACCGCACTCGCGTCTCCCACCGTCGAAGACGTCTTCCATGAACTGTGCGTCGCGGCTCACCAGCACGCGACCACTCTTGATCTCTTCGAACCGATATGCTTTCTCATGCTCCGAGTAGCCCAGAAACCTGCAACGCACCGACCGAGCGTCGAACTTCGACCGCTTCTCCTTCGGCACATGCACGAACGCGTGGCAACCGAACACCTTGAGGTTCGCCAAGAGCGGTTTCTTGCCGGTCCAGACTTGGTACGGCGACTTGTCGTGGCTGATGGCGCGCGTCGGACAGCGATTCCGGAGGAACGTCGCCGTCACCACCGCTTCTCCCCAGTAACCCTTCGACAGTCCGGCATGTTCCAACATGCAGCGCGCACACTCCACCAACGTCCGGTTCATCCGTTCCGCCACTCCATTCAGCTGAGGCGTGTACGGCGGCGTGAACTTCTGCACGATACCACGCTCGCTGCAGAACTTGGCCATTTCGCGCGAAGTGTACTCTCCGCCGTTGTCGCTGCGGAGCGTCTTCACGCGCTTGCCGGTCTGAGTCTCGGCGAACGCGACGAAATCGGCGAACTTGGCAGCCACCTCCGACTTGTTCCGCAGCAAGTACACCACACAAAAGTGCGAGTACTCGTCGATGAACGTGACGAAGTACTTCTTGCCACTGAATGTGGGTGTCTGCATGGGTCCACAGACATCACTGTGGATGACTTCCAACAGCTTCTTGGCACGGTTTGGTGACTTGGCCATGTAGCTCACTCGCGTTTGTTTGCCGAGTGCACACCCATCACACAACTCCCACTGCTTCACCGACGTCATGTCGATGCCGGTGCCGTAGCCCTTCTTGACGATGGCGTCTAGACCGCCATGGCCGATGTGACCGAGTCGAAGGTGCCAGAGGTACGACGTGGTGTCCCCTTTGCGATCCTTCGGACTCGACACATTGGCCTCGTCAGGCATGATCGGAGCCATGCAGAGCTTGAACAGACCCTTGCCCATACGCGCACCGAGCTGCCACTTGATGCTCTTCGTCTCCGCGAAGCACCCGTTGCTCTCGAACGTCACGGGACCAACGTCCTTGGTGAAGCGCCCGACCGAGAATAGGTTGCGCGACAACTTGGGAATGTGCCACACACCGGTGAGCACACCCTTCTTCATTCCGCGTGGGGTCTTCATGGACATGACAATGTCGCCCGTCCCCACCGCTTGAACCACACCGTCGTCCGCGAGGTGCACGTCCACCGGAGCCATCTTCTTGTAGTTCTTCATGTACTCTTTCGAGTACGTCATGTGCTGCGTCGCACCCGAGTCGACCAACCACACTTCACTCGACTTGGCGACCCCGTCACCAACCGAGAAGAGGTAGTCGCCAGAATCTTCTTCGTCCTGCGCGACGTTCGCACGCTGCGACCGCTGCCGGTCGTAGTTGTCTTGGACTCGCGAGGGACACTCGGCAATCCAATGTCCTTGTTTGCCGCAGTTGTGGCACGCACCGGCCTTCTTCACCGGTCGTCCCTTGCGCTTATTGTCTCTCGTCATGAACGCTTGACCGTGCGCGGTGCCGTCCGCACCGCCACCTTGCTCCTTGCGCTTCATGTCCTCGTGCAGCAGCCGAGACGTCACGAGTTCCCACGACAGCGAGTCGACCCTCGACTCCAACGCCGTGATGAGGAACTGGTACGACTCGCTGAGACTGCCCAGAAGCGTGATCACCAAGTCGTCCTCGCTGACCGGAGCGCCCACCGCGTCGAGCTGCTCCGCCAGCGTCTTGAGCTTGTTGATGTGCTCCAGCACATCATCACCTTCGTCCATCATGGTCGTGAAGAAACGTCGACGAAGGAAGAGCTTGTTGGCCAAGCTCTTCTTCTCGAAGTGTCCTTCCAGCCTTGACCATGCATCGTGGGCATCCTTGGCCGACCGGACCAGCGGCAACTGCGAATCCTCCATCGCGAGACAGACGATCGCCAGCGCCTTGCGAGACTTCCTCTTGAAGGCCGTCTGGTCCAACGTGGTCGCGCAGTGCTCCAGCTTGATCTCTCCACTTGTCACTTCCCACAGATCGCGCTCCTCGAGCACCATCTGCATCTTGAACTTCCACGTGTGGAAGTTGGTTCCGTCGAACTTGTTGATGCGGGCGGTGGCGGTCGGCGTGGCGTCCATGGCGAAGGCGTAGTCGGAGTCTTGGGCAGAGAATGCGGGGCTTGGGCTCATAACCAAAAGGAAGGTCGTTTGAGCACTAGATGTCAGAATGCAAAGTGATTGATTTAGGGCCTTAGTTCGCAAGCTACTTGCTGCCTCGAAGCCTACTGGATATCCCTGCTGGATACACTCCACTGGATTCCTAACTGGATAGAAGGTCCTTCAGCCAATCAGCGAGTGCCACGTCGATGCCCATCCTGTACCCACAATCTTGTACCCACGCGTCCCATCATCAGCGTCCCATCATCAGCGTCCCATCATCAGCGTCCCGTAATCCTCGTCCCATCATCACACGAATGATGGCGGCACCACTGAGTGAAGGTCGCACTGGTACCTTACTGGTACACCGCAGCTGGTCGAGGCGCCTTCTTGACAACAGGCTCCATTCGCACACTTGATCGTCGTTTCGCCCGACGCCCAAACGAGTTGTCAGGAGCACTTGCTTCTTCCAAGCCAGCTCCATGGCGAACAGAACGTGAGCTCGCTGACATATCACCGGCATCACTTGAGCGGGCCTTGCGTTTCCCCGCCTGCTTGAACTCCATCGGGCCCGCACTGTCAGCATCGTTGATCTCGAGAGAGTCGAAGTCCAGGCTAGCATCTTCGTCGTCATCGCTTGAACTTCCCGCCGAGACACCACCAAAACTCGATTCGTCGAAGGTGACATCGCGAGAAATCACCACCTTCCCCGCCTCGATGTCATAAACTCGATACGCCTTCGACACTTCCTCGTAGCCCATGAACAGACCAGCGCGAGCCTTGGGATCCCACTTGAGTCGTTTCTCCCTCGGAGTTAGCACGTACGCCCGACACCCAAACACACGCATGTGCTTCACGCTTGGCTTGGACTTGTACACGATCTCGAACGGAGTCTTGTTTTCGATCTTGAGCGACGGCAGGCGATTCTTGACGTAGATGGCAGTCATCGCCGCTTCGCCCCAGAAACACTTGTCCAACTTGGCATGGTGCAGCATGCTGCGACCAATCGTGACGATGGTTCGGTTGGCGCGTTCTGCCGTGGCGTTGGTCTGGTGCGCGTACCGAACCGTGGGCTGCTGCTCGATGCCTTGATCCTCGTAAAAGGCCTTGAGCGAATTGGTCGCAAACTCGCGGGCTCCGTCGTGACGCACGAACTTGACCTGCTTGCCGAACTGCGTCTGCACCTTGGTGATGTAGCTCTTGAGGCACTCTTCGCTCTCCGACTTGGCGCGTAGACAGAAACCCTTCATGCATCCGCTGGCTTCGTCCGTGATGAGTAGCAGATACTTGCTGCCACCCAACGATTCTTCCTCCATGGGACCGCAGATGTCGAAGTGGAGCAGCTCGAACGTGTCGTAACGGCGCTTGTCGCGGTTAGTCGGGAACGGCTTTTGGACCATTTTCCCTTGCTGGCACCCGCGACACACACTCGGCCCACTCGACTTCAAGGGTACCTTGGCGTCCTTGATCATGCCGTTGTTGACCATCTTGCGCAGCACGTCGATCGGAGCATGACCCATCCGCGCATGAAGATCCACGTTACGCGCCGACGTCGTCGCATTCGCAGAACGCAGTGGAGTGCGCAGCCAGTAGAGTCCGTCCACGAGGTCAGCCGTCGCCACCACTTGCTTCGAGCTCTTGCGCGCAACATGCATGCTCGCACCGTCGAACACCACTTGAAACTTGCCACTCTTGTTGATCTGCGGCACCGACAGCAGATTCTTGTTCATGTTCGGCACGTACAGCGCGTCCTTGATCTCGATGTCGCGCTCGTCGCCGTTGGGCAGAACCACTCGTTCGATGATGGTCCCCACACCCTTGATGGCAGCTTTGTTGCCGTCAGCCACCGACAGTTCGCCCTCGTCTTGCTCATTCAGCGTGGCGAACTTGGCCTTGTTGTTGCAGATGTGGTGCGTTGCGCCGCTGTCGACCGCCCACATCCCGGACATACCCTTGCCCGTCGAAAGTCCGCACTCCAGGGATACCGCAAACGCGACTCGGTCGTAGTCGTATTCGTAGTCGTCGTTCCGCCACTGGACATTGTTGGCCCCGCGTCCACGGCCATTGCCGCCGCGTCGACCACCTCGGTTCTCGTCCTTCTGCTTGGTCCAGCACTTGTCGATGACGTGCCCCAATTTTCCGCAGTAACTGCACTGGCGAGACTCTCTCTCGGCACTGAACGCCTTCGCCGCGTCTTCAGTCTTCACCGAGTCGGTCTTCTTCTCGCCTTGCCGCTTGATATGCTCGTTCGTGAGCACCTTCACGACGTCTTGCGTCTTCAGCTCCGCAGTGCTCATCTCCAAGTTCAGCACGACGTTCTCGTAGCTCTTGGGGAGACTGCGCAACAAGCAGATCGCCACGTCCTCGTCCTCCATCTTGGCGCCGATGCTGCTGAGCTTGGCGCTGATGTTGAGGACCTCGTTGCAATGATGCAACACGTTGCCGCCTTCCGCCATCTCCATGCTGAAGAGCTGTCGCTTCAGGTAGATGCGACCAGCCTTCTGCGACCCACCGTACAGCGTCTTCAGGCGCGTCCACGCCACCCACGCTTCTTCACAGTTGTCCACCACGTGGTGGTAGTCCGCGTCCATGTGGAGCAGCATCAGGCCGAACGCGATGTTGCTCGACTTGACGTAGTCATCCTTGGCCCTTGGGTCCGCGAAGGTCGGAGTCGTTTCACGGTTCACGACATGCCACACCGACTTGGTCAGGAACACGCCACGCATGTAGCGGTTCCACGTCGCGTAGTTGTCGCCGTTGAACTTGTCGATGGAGACCTTGGTGGAGACGTCTTGGGCAGAGGACATGGTGCTTGGGCTCATAACCTGATAAAGGTCACGGATCTTGGACGAAGAGAAGGGAGGGGGAGAGTCACCACTCGGAGCTTGACCGGAGCGAGGACACTTGACCACTTGAGGGGAAGAAGGGAGATTCGAAAGTGATTGATTTATCGGAGCTTACTTTGTCTGCACTACCTAGCTATCCTCATAGACACGCAGCACTGCATCCAATCATTTGGTGCATCCAATCACCATCACTCTGCACTCGTCCAATCATCCTACTCGTCTAATCATCGGTAGCGTAATCAACGTACCGTAAACATCGTGTGATCGGATTGGACAGGTTCACCGTAACCTGGTACAGGCATAACCGGTTACCCTCAATAAGAACTACAAGAAGATGGCTCCGGTGGACGTGCACCTCGCGGACGACGGTGTGGTTCAAGCGGTGGGGACGGGCGACATTGTCATGTCCATGAAGACCCCACGCGGAATGAAGAAGGGTGTGCTCACCGGTGTGTGGCACATTCCCAAGTTGTCGCGCAACCTATTCTCGGTCGGGCGCTTCACCAAGGACGTTGGTCCCGTGACGTTCGAGAGCAACGGGTGCTTCGCGGAGACGAAGAGCATCAAGTGGCAGCTCGGTGCGCGTATGGGCAAGGGTCTGTTCAAGCTCTGCATGGCTCCGATCATGCCTGACGAGGCCAATGTGTCGAGTCCGAAGGATCGCAAAGGGGACACCACGTCGTACCTCTGGCACCTTCGACTCGGTCACATCGGCCACGGCGGTCTAGACGCCATCGTCAAGAAGGGCTATGGCACCGGCATCGACATGACGTCGGTGAAGCAGTGGGAGTTGTGTGATGGGTGTGCACTCGGCAAACAAACGCGAGTGAGCTACATGGCCAAGTCACCAAACCGTGCCAAGAAGCTGTTGGAAGTCATCCACAGTGATGTCTGTGGACCCATGCAGACACCCACATTCAGTGGCAAGAAGTACTTCGTCACGTTCATCGACGAGTACTCGCACTTTTGTGTGGTGTACTTGCTGCGGAACAAGTCGGAGGTGGCTGCCAAGTTCGCCGATTTCGTCGCGTTCGCCGAGACCCAGACCGGCAAGCGCGTGAAGACGCTCCGCAGCGACAACGGCGGAGAGTACACTTCGCGTGAGATGGCCAAGTTCTGCAGCGAGCGTGGGATCGTGCAGAAGTTCACGCCGCCGTACACGCCTCAGCTGAACGGAGTGGCCGAGCGGATGAACCGGACGTTGGTGGAGTGTGCGCGCTGCATGTTGGAACATGCCGGACTGTCGAAGGGTTACTGGGGTGAAGCGGTGGTGACGGCCACGTTCCTCCGGAATCGCTGTCCGACGCGCGCCATCAGCCACGACAAGTCGCCGCACCAAGTCTGGACCGGCAAGAAACCGCTCTTGGTGAACCTCAAGGTGTTCGGTTGCCACGCGTTCGTGCATGTGCCGAAGGAGAAGCGGTCGAAGTTCGACGCTCGGTCGGTGCGTTGCAGGTTTCTGGGCTACTCGGAGCACGAGAAAGCATATCGGTTCGAAGAGATCAAGAGTGGTCGCGTGCTGGTGAGCCGCGACGCACAGTTCATGGAAGACGTCTTCGACGGTGGGAGACGCGAGTGCGGTCAAGAAGACATGGTCGTGGAACTTCGGGATGAAGATGCCACGGACCAAGAAGCATCGTCCGGTCCGGACGAAGACGAAAATGAAGAAGAGGCTGCGCGGGATGAAAACTTTGAGCCTGGCAGCAAGCGACACCCGCGGACGCAGTCGTTGGAGGAAGCGGTGGAGATCCCAAGACCCAAGCGGTTTGCGACGCACCAGACTCTCGAGGAGATGTCGGCGGTCGCAAGAGAAGAAGAAGGCTTCGAGGCGGCCTACGTCGTGGATTCAGTGGGAGAAATGCCGACCACGTTCAAGTCGGCAATGGAATCCAGCAACGCAGCCAAGTGGAAGGAAGCGTGCGACTCGGAGCATGAGTCGCTGCGCAAGAACGACACGTGGGACGTGGTGCCACTGCCGAAGGGACGCAAGGCGATCGGCTGCAGATGGGTGTTTCGAGTGAAGGAAAACCAAGCCGGAGAGGTCGAACGGTTCAAGGCGCGACTGGTGGCAAAGGGGTTTTCGCAGAAGTACGGCGTCGACTACGACGAGACCTTCGCGCCAGTGGCCAAGTTCACGTCGATCCGGGCCGTGCTGAGTTTGGCTGCCAAGTACGATCTCAAGCTGCACCAGATGGACGTGAAGACCGCATTCCTGAACGGCGTCCTGGATGAAGATATCTACATGGCGCAGCCAGACGGATACGTTGACGAAGGCCACCCCGACTACGTGTGCAAGCTCAAGCGGTCACTCTACGGACTCAAGCAGTCGCCGCGCATGTGGAACCAAACCATCGACGAGTTCATGCTGAAGATGGGGTTCAAGAAGTGCGAGTCGGATCACTGCGTCTACATCAAGAGGAACGACCAAGACATGATCTTCGTGGTGCTGTACGTCGATGATCTCATCCTCGCAAGCAGCAACGACAAGCTGCTGGAATCGACCAAGAAGGCACTCAGCAAGCGGTTCGAGATGACAGACCTCGGCGAGCTCGAGTACTTCCTCGGCATGGAGATCAAGAGCGACGTGGACTCCGGCAAGGTGACGGTGCGGCAGACCAAGTTCCTCAAGAGTATCCTGACCAAGTTCGGCATGCAAGACAGCAAGCCTGTGAAGACACCTCAAGACCCGGGACTCAAGTTGACCAAGAGCATGTGCGAAGGTGGCTGCAAGCATGAAGACACGATGAAGAACGTGCCGTATCGGAGTGCCGTCGGCGGACTGATGTACCTGATGGTGGCGACGCGTCCGGACCTCGCAGCTGCAGTGGGCTCCCTCAGTCAGTTCTGTGCTGACCCGTGTCCGACGCATTGGCAAGCTCTCAAGCGTGTGTTTCGGTACCTCCAAGCGACGCCTACGCACGGACTCGAGTTCTCAAGAGACGGTGGTGACGGCGCGTTATGCGGGTATTCGGATGCGGACTGGGCCGGCGACATCGAGTCGAGAAGGAGTACAAGCGGCTACGCGTTCATGATGAACGGCGGGTGCATCAGCTGGAGGAGCAAGAAACAGCGGACGGTGGCGCTGTCATCGACGGAGGCAGAGTACATGGCTCTATCGGAAGCGACGCAGGAGGTAGTGTGGCTCAAGGTGTTCATGTGCGAGCTCGGCGAGATGGCAAGCGATGAAGCGATCAAGATCTACGAAGACAACCAAGGCTCCATCGCGTTGGCCAAGAACCCCGAGTTCCACAAGCGCACCAAGCACATCGACATTCGCTACCACTTCGTGCGCGAGAAGGTGGAAGACGGTCAAGTGGTGTTGGAGTACTGCTCGACGAAGGACATGCTGGCGGACTTGATGACCAAGCCCATCACTGCTGTGCAGTTTGAAGTTCTTCGGAGCAAGCTCGGAGTCCAAGGCCCCGGCGTCGAGTCGAGTGGGGGTGTTGTCAAGAAGGCGCCTCGACCAGCTGCGGTGTACCAGTAAGGTACCAGTGCGACCTTCACTCAGTGGTGCCGCCATCATTCGTGTGATGATGGGACGAGGATTACGGGACGCTGATGATGGGACGCTGATGATGGGACGCGTGGGTACAAGATTGTGGGTACAGGATGGGCATCGACGTGGCACTCGCTGATTGGCTGAAGGACCTTCTATCCAGTTAGGAATCCAGTGAAGTGTATCCAGCAGGGATATCCAGTAGGCTTAGAGGCAGCAAGTAGCTTGTGAACTAAGGCCCTAAATCAATCACTTTGCATTCTGACATCTAGTGCTCAAACGACCTTCCTTTTTCGATGTCATAAACTCGATACGCCTTCGACACTTCCTCGTAGCCCATGAACAGACCAGCGCGAGCCTTGGGATCCCACTTGAGTCGTTTCTCCCTCGGAGTTAGCACGTACGCCCGACACCCAAACACACCCATGTGTGATAAAGGTCACGGATCTTGGACGAAGAGAAGGGAGGGGGAGAGTCACCACTCGGAGCTTGACCGGAGCGAGGACACTTGACCACTTGAGGGGAAGAAGGGAGATTCGAAAGTGATTGATTTATCGGAGCTTACTTTGTCTGCACTACCTAGCTATCCTCATAGACACGCAGCACTGCATCCAATCATTTGGTGCATCCAATCACCATCACTCTGCACTCGTCCAATCATCCTACTCGTCTAATCATCGGTAGCGTAATCAACGTACCGTAAACATCGTGTGATCGGATTGGACAGGTTCACCGTAACCTGGTACATGTTGTCAAGAAGGCGCCTCGACCAGCTGCGGTGTACCAGTAAGGTACCAGTGCGACCTTCACTCAGTGGTGCCGCCATCATTCGTGTGATGATGGGACGAGGATTACGGGACGCTGATGATGGGACGCTGATGATGGGACGCGTGGGTACAAGATTGTGGGTACAGGATGGGCATCGACGTGGCACTCGCTGATTGGCTGAAGGACCTTCTATCCAGTTAGGAATCCAGTGGAGTGTATCCAGCAGGGATAACCAGTAGGCTTCGAGGCAGCAAGTAGCTTGTGAACTAAGGCCCTAAATCAATCACTTTGCATTCTGACATCTAGTGCTCAAACGACCTTCCTTTTGGTTATGAGCCCAAGCCCCGCATTCTCTGCCCAAGACTCCGACTACGCCTTCGCCATGGACGCCGCGCCGACCACGACCGCCCGCATCAACAAGTTCGACGGAACCAACTTCCACACGTGGAAGTTCAAGATGCAGATGGTGCTGGAAGAGCGCGAACTGTGGGAAGTGACAAGTGGAGAGATCAAGCTGGAGCACTGCGCGACCACGTTGGACCAGACGGCCTTCAAGAGGAAGTCTCGCAAGGCGCTGGCGATCGTCTGTCTCGCGATGGAGGATTCGCAGTTGCCGCTGGTGCGTTCGGCCAAGGATGCTCACGATGCATGGTCAAGACTGGAAGGACACTTCGAGAAGAAGAGCTTGGCCAACAAGCTCTTTCTTCGTCGACGTTTCTTCACGACCATGATGGACGAAGGTGATGATGTGCTGGAGCACATCAACAAGCTCAAGACGCTGGCGGAGCAGCTCGACGCGGTGGGCGCTCCGGTCAGCGAGGACGACTTGGTGATCACGCTTCTGGGCAGTCTCAGCGAGTCGTACCAGTTCCTCATCACGGCGTTGGAGTCGAGAGCCGACTCGCTGTCGTGGGAACTCGTGACGTCTCGGCTGCTGCACGAGGACATGAAGCGCAAGGAGCAAGGTGGCGGCGTCGACGGAGCCGCGCACGGTCAAGGCCAAGCGTTCATGACAAGCGACAACGGCAAGCGCAAGGGACGGCAGGCGACCGCCAACAAGGCCAGCGCCTGCCACTACTGTGGGGAGCAAGGACATTGGATCGCCAAGTGTCCTGTGCGAATCCGCGAGAACGCGGAGCGGCAGAGGCCGCAGCGAGCGAACGTCGCGCAGAGTGAGGACGACTCTGGCGACTTCCTCTTCTCGGTTGGTGGTGGGAGCAACACCACCAAGTCGAATGAGGTGTGGCTGGTCGACTCGGGTGCGACGCAGCACATGACCAGTTCCAAGAAGTTCATGCGGAACTACAAGAAGATCTCGCCGGTGGACGTGCATCTCGCGGACGACGGTGTGGTGCAAGCGATCGGGAGAGGCGACATCGTGATGAAGATGCAGACCCCGCGCGGCGTCAAGAAGGGTGTGCTCACGAATGTGTGGCACATCCCCAAGTTGTCGCGCAACCTGTTCTCCGTCGGCAGATTCACCAAGGACGTCGGGCCTGTGACGTTCGAGAGCGACGGGTGCTTCACGGAGACGAAGGGTGTCAAGTGGAAGCTCGGCGCTCGCGAAGGCAAAGGGCTGTTCAAGCTCTGCATGGCTCCGATCATGCCTGACGAGGCCAATGTGTCGAGTCCGAAGGATCGCAAAGGGGACACCACGTCGTACCTCTGGCACCTTCGACTCGGTCACATCGGCCATGGCGGTCTAGACGCCATCGTCAAGAAGGGCTACGGCACCGGCATCGACGTCAAGTCGGTGAAGCAGTGGGAGTTGTGTGATGGGTGTGCACTCGGCAAACAAACGCGAGTGAGCTACATGGCCAAGTCACCAAACCGTGCCAAGAAGCTGCTGGAAGTCATCCACAGTGATGTCTGTGGACCCATGCAGACACCCACATTCAGTGGCAAGAAGTACTTCGTCACGTTCATCGACGAGTACTCGCACTTTTGTGTGGTGTACTTGCTGAGGAACAAGTCGGAGGTGGCTGCCAAGTTCGCCGATTTCGTCGCGTTCGCCGAGACCCAGACCGGCAAGCGCGTGAAGACGCTCCGCAGCGACAACGGCGGAGAGTACACTTCGCGTGAGATGGCCAAGTTCTGTGCGGAGCGTGGGATCGTGCAGAAGTTCACGCCGCCGTACACGCCTCAGCTGAACGGAGTGGCCGAGCGGATGAACCGGACGTTGGTGGAGTGTGCGCGCTGCATGTTGGAACATGCCGGGTTGTCGAAGGGTTACTGGGGTGAAGCGGTGGTGACGGCCACGTTCCTCCGGAATCGCTGTCCGACACGCGCCATCAGCCACGACAAGTCCCCGCACCAAGTCTGGACCGGCAAGAAACCGCTCTTGGCGAACCTCAAGGTGTTCGGATGCCACGCGTTCGTGCATGTGCCGAAGGAGAAGCGGTCGAAGTTCGACGCTCGGTCGGTGCGTTGCAGGTTTCTGGGCTACTCGGAGCACGAGAAAGCATATCGGTTCGAAGAGATCAAGAGTGGTCGCGTGCTGGTGAGCCGCGACGCACAGTTCATGGAAGACGTCTTCGACGGTGGGAGACGCGAGTGCGGTCAAGAAGACATGGTCGTGGAACTTCGGGATGAAGATGCCTCGGACCAAGAAGCATCGTCCGGTCCGGACGAAGACGAAGACGAAAATGAAGAAGAGGCTGCGCGGGATGAAGACTTTGAGCCTGGCAGCAAGCGACACCCGCGGACGCAGTCGTTGGAGGAAGCGGTGGAGATCCCAAGACCCAAGCGGTTCGCGACGCACCAGACTCTCGAGGAGATGTCGGCGGTCGCAAGAGAAGAAGAAGGCTTCGAGGCGGCCTACGTCGTGGATTCAGTGGGAGAAATGCCGACCACGTTCAAGTCGGCGATGGAATTCAGCAACGCAGCCAAGTGGAAGGAAGCGTGCGACTCGGAGCATGAGTCGCTGCGCAAGAACGACACGTGGGACGTGGTGCCACTGCCGAAGGGACGCAAGGCGATCGGCCGCAGATGGGTGTTTCGCGTGAAGGAAAACCAAGCCGGAGAGGTCGAGCGGTTCAAGGCGCGTCTGGTGGCCAAGGGGTTTTCGCAGAAGTACGGCGTCGACTACGACGAGACCTTCGCGCCAGTGGCCAAGTTCACGTCGATCCGGGCCGTGCTGAGTTTGGCTGCCAAGTACGATCTCAAGCTGCACCAGATGGACGTGAAGACCGCATTCCTGAACGGCGTCCTGGATGAAGATATCTACATGGCGCAGCCAGACGGATACGTTGACGAAGGCCACCCCGACTACGTGTGCAAGCTCAAGCGGTCACTCTACGGACTCAAGCAGTCGCCGCGCATGTGGAACCAAACCATCGACGAGTTCATGCTGAAGATGGGGTTCAAGAAGTGCGAGTCGGATCACTGCGTCTACATCAAGAGGAACGACCAAGACATGATCTTCGTGGTGCTGTACGTCGATGATCTCATCCTCGCAAGCAGCAACGACAAGCTGCTGGAATCGACCAAGAAGGCACTCAGCAAGCGGTTCGAGATGACAGACCTCGGCGAGCTCGAGTACTTCCTCGGCATGGAGATCAAGAGCGACGTGGACTCCGGCAAGGTGACGGTGCGGCAGACCAAGTTCCTCAAGAGTATCCTGAGCAAGTTCGGCATGCAGGACAGCAAGCCTGTGAAGACACCTCAAGACCCGGGACTCAAGTTGACCAAGAGCATGTGCGAAGGTGGCTGCAAGCATGAAGACACGATGAAGAACGTGCCGTATCGGAGTGCCGTCGGCGGACTGATGTACCTGATGGTGGCGACGCGTCCGGACCTCGCAGCTGCAGTGGGCTCCCTCAGTCAGTTCTGTGCTGACCCGTGTCCGACGCATTGGCAAGCTCTCAAGCGTGTGTTTCGGTACCTCCAAGCGACGCCTACGCACGGACTCGAGTTCTCAAGAGACGGTGGTGACGGCGCGTTATGCGGGTATTCGGATGCGGACTGGGCCGGCGACATCGAGTCGAGAAGGAGTACAAGCGGCTACGCGTTCATGATGAACGGCGGGTGCATCAGCTGGAGGAGCAAGAAACAGCGGACGGTGGCGCTGTCATCGACGGAGGCAGAGTACATGGCTCTATCGGAAGCGACGCAGGAGGCAGTGTGGCTCAAGGTGTTCATGTGCGAGCTCGGCGAGATGGCAAGCGATGAAGCGATCAAGATCTACGAAGACAACCAAGGCTCCATCGCGTTGGCCAAGAACCCCGAGTTCCACAAGCGCACCAAGCACATCGACATTCGCTACCACTTCGTGCGCGAGAAGGTGGAAGACGGTCAAGTGGTGTTGGAGTACTGCTCGACGAAGGACATGCTGGCGGACTTGATGACCAAGCCCATCACTGCTGTGCAGTTTGAAGTTCTTCGGAGCAAGCTCGGAGTCCAAGGCCCCGGCGTCGAGTCGAGTGGGGGTGTTGTCAAGAAGGCGCCTCGACCAGCTGCGGTGTACCAGTAAGGTACCAGTGCGACCTTCACTCAGTGGTGCCGCCATCATTCGTGTGATGATGGGACGAGGATTACGGGACGCTGATGATGGGACGCTGATGATGGGACGCGTGGGTACAAGATTGTGGGTACAGGATGGGCATCGACGTGGCACTCGCTGATTGGCTGAAGGACCTTCTATCCAGTTAGGAATCCAGTGGAGTGTATCCAGCAGGGATAACCAGTAGGCTTCGAGGCAGCAAGTAGCTTGTGAACTAAGGCCCTAAATCAATCACTTTGCATTCTGACATCTAGTGCTCAAACGACCTTCCTTTTGTACAGGCATAACCGGTTACCCTCAATACGCCCCCTCAATGCGAACACGCGTGGATTCCGAGAGCCGCCGTGAGGTCCTTGTGGCGTGGTCCCGGGAGCGTCTTGGTCATGATGTCCGCCAGCATTGTCGCAGTCTCGCAGTACTCGAGCTTCACTTCACCACGCTTGACCTCATCACGGATGTGATGGTACTTGATGTCGATGTGCTTGGCGCGGCCATGGTTCACAGGGTTCTTGGTCATCTTGATGCACGACTGGTTGTCCTCGAGAATCTTGAGCTCGGGTCCCGCTTCGCTTGCTGCCGCCATGATCTCGCACAACAGGTGATGCACCCACTTGCCTTCTTGAATGGCCAGGTTGAGTGCAATGTACTCCGCCTCGCTCGTAGACAGCGACACACTTGACTGCTTCTTGCTTCCCCAGCTCACCGGCGCGCCCATCAGCATGAACGCGTATCCCGAAGTCGACTTGCGATCGGAGTGGTCACCAGCCCAGTCTGCGTCGGAGTACCCGCGGAAGTCGATCTTGTCACCCGGCTGGAAGCAGATCCCATGTGACTTGGTTCCCTGCAGATAGCGCAGGATGCGCTTCACCGCAGTCCAGTGCTCGACTTGCGGGTTCTCCATGAAGCGCGACACATAGCCCACGGCGAAAGCAATGTCCGGTCGGGTCGCGGTCATCAAGTGCATGAGCGCACCCACAGCTTCGCGGAACGGGGCGTTCACCTTGGTCGGCGCGTCGCTTGGAACCAGTCGAGAGCTCAAATCCGCCGGACTCACCACAGCCTTGCACTCCTCCATGCCGAAACGCTTGAGAATGTCGTCCACGTAGCGTCGCTGGCACATCGTTACGTTGCCGTCAGCGTTGTCCACCAACTCGATGCCCAGCACAAACGCGCACTTGCCACTGTCGGTCATCTCAAACCGCGTCTTGAGGTCGCTCTTGGTGCGCGCGATCAGATCGGCCGAACTCCCGGTCACCAACACATCGTCCACGTACACCAGCAACAGCACGCAGTGACCGTCCACAATCTTCATGTAGAGACACGGGTCGTAGGCCGAGACTTGGAAGCCGATGGAGCACACGTACTCGTCGAAGGTCTCGTTCCACACGCGCGAAGCTTGCTTGAGACCGTAGATCGCCTTCACCAGCTCCAGGCAGTCGAAGTAAAAGGAAGGTCGTTTGAGCACTAGATGTCAGAATGCAAAGTGATTGATTTAGGGCCTTAGTTCACAAGCTACTTGCTGCCTCGAAGCCTACTGGATATCCCTGCTGGATACACTCTACTGGATTCCTAACTGGATAGAAGGTCCTTCAGCCAATCAGCGAGTGCCACGTCGATGCCCATCCTGTACCCACAATCTTGTACCCACGCGTCCCATCATCAGCGTCCCATCATCAGCGTCCCGTAATCCTCGTCCCATCATCACACGAATGATGGCGGCACCACTGAGTGAAGGTCGCACTGGTACCTTACTGGTACACCGCAGCTGGTCGAGGCGCCTTCTTGACAACACCCCTACTCGACTCGGCAGCCTTGGGTCCTTCGATACCAAGCTTGCTCCGGAGCACGCCAAACTGCGTCGCAGGGATTGGCTTCGTCATGAGATCAGCCAGCATGTCCTTCGTCGAGCAGTACTCCAACACCACTTGACCGTCTTCCACCTTCTCGCGCACGAAGTGGTAGCGAATGTCGATGTGCTTGGTGCGCTTGTGGAACTCGGGGTTCTTGGCCAACGCGATGGAGCCTTGGTTGTCCTCGTAGATCTTGACCGCTTCATTGATTGCCATCTCGCCGAGCTCGCACATGAACACCTTGAGCCACACCGCTTCTTGTGTTGCCTCCGACAGCGCCATGTACTCCGCCTCTGTAGATGACAGCGCCACCGTCCGCTGCTTCTTGCTTCTCCAGCTGATGCACCCGCCGTTCATCATGAACGCGTAGCCGCTTGTGCTTCTTCTTGACTCGGTGTCTCCGGCCCAGTCCGCATCCGAATAGCCTTCAAGCCCGCCGTCGCAGTTCGCTTGAAACTCGATGCCATGCGTTTTCGTGCCTTGGATGTACCTGAAGACCCTCTTGAGCGCTTGCCAGTGCGTCGGGCATGGGTCCGCAGCAAACTGGCTCAGGACCCCCACTGCCGCTGCGAGGTCTGGACGTGTGCCTACCATGAGATACATGAGGCATCCCACAGCGTTGCGGTACGGCACGTTCGCCATGGTCTCATCGTGCTTGCACCCTCCTTCACACATGTTCTTGGTCAGCTTGAGACCTGGGTCTTGCGGCGTCTTGACCGGGTTGCTCTTCTCCATCTTGAACTTCTCGAGAATGTCCTTCGCAAACTTGGTCTGCCGCACTGACACCTTCCCAGCCGTCGTATCTTGCTCGATCTCCATCCCAAGGAAGTACTTGAGCTGGCCCATGTCCGTCATCTCGAATCGGTCACTGAGGGCCTGCTTGGTGTCCTTGATCATCTTGTGGCTGTTGCTGGCGAGGATCAGGTCGTCCACATAGAGCGCCACGAAGATCATGTCTTGGCCGTCTCGCTTCAAGTAGATGCAGTGGTCGGACTCGCACTTCTTGAACCCCTGCTTGAGCATGAACTCGTCGATGGTCTTGTTCCACATACGTGGCGACTGCTTCAGTCCATATAGCGACCGCTTGAGCCTGCACACGAAGTCCGGGTGAACATCGTCGACGAACCCGTCCGGCTGAGCCATGTAGATATCTTCGTCCAGCTCGCCGTTGAGGAACGCCGTCTTGACATCCATCTGGTGTACCGTGAGATTGTACTTGGCAGCCAGACTGAGCAAGATCCTGATGGACGTGAACTTGGCCACTGGCGCGAAGGTCTCGTCGTAGTCGACGCCGTACTTCTGCGAAAATCCCTTGGCCACCAGACGCGCCTTGAACCGTTCGATCTCTCCAGCCTGGTTTTCCTTCACTCGAAACACCCATCTGCAGCCGATCGCCTTGCGTCCCTTCGGCAGTGGCACCACGTCCCACGTGTCGTTCTTATTGAGGGTAACCGGTTATGCCTGTACCAGGTTGCGGTGAACCTGTCCAATCCGATCACACGATGTTTACGGTACGTTGATTACGCTACCGATGATTAGACGAGTAGGATGATTGGACGAGTGCAGAGTGATGGTGATTGGATGCACCAAATGATTGGATGCAGTCCTGCGTGTCTATGAGGATAGCTAGGTAGTGCAGACAAAGTAAGCTCCGATAAATCAATCACTTTCGAATCTCCCTTCTTCCCCTCAAGTGGTCAAGTGTCCTCGCTCCGGTCAAGCTCCGAGTGGTGACTCTCCCCCTCCCTTCTCTTCGTCCAAGATCCGTGACCTTTATCAGGTTATGAGCCCAAGCACCATGTCCTCTGCCCAAGACGTCTCCACCAAGGTCTCCATCGACAAGTTCAACGGCGACAACTACGCGACGTGGAACCGCTACATGCGTGGCGTGTTCCTGACCAAGTCGGTGTGGCATGTCGTGAACCGTGAAACGACTCCGACCTTCGCGGACCCAAGGGCCAAGGACGAATACGTCAAGGCGAGCAACATCGCGTTCGGCCTGATGCTGCTCCACATGGACGCGGACTACCATCACGTGGTTGACAACTGCGAGGAAGCGTGGGTGGCGTGGACGCGCCTGAAGACGCTGTACGGTGGGTCGCAGAAGGCTGGTCGCATCTACCTGAAGCGACAGCTCTTCAGCATGGAGATGGCGGAAGGCGGCAACGTGTTGCATCATTGCAACGAGGTCCTCAACATCAGCGCCAAGCTCAGCAGCATCGGCGCCAAGATGGAGGACGAGGACGTGGCGATCTGCTTGTTGCGCAGTCTCCCCAAGAGCTACGAGAACGTCGTGCTGAACTTGGAGATGAGCACTGCGGAGCTGAAGACGCAAGACGTCGTGAAGGTGCTCACGAACGAGCATATCAAGCGGCAAGGCGAGAAGAAGACCGACTCGGTGAAGACTGAAGACGCGGCGAAGGCGTTCAGTGCCGAGAGAGAGTCTCGCCAGTGCAGTTACTGCGGAAAATTGGGGCACGTCATCGACAAGTGCTGGACCAAGCAGAAGGACGAGAACCGAGGTGGTCGACGCGGCGGCAATGGCCGTGGACGCGGGGCCAACAATGTCCAGTGGCGGAACGACGACTACGAATACGACTACGACCGAGTCGCGTTTGCGGTATCCCTGGAGTGCGGACTTTCGACGGGCAAGGGTATGTCCGGGATGTGGGCGGTCGACAGCGGCGCAACGCACCACATCTGCAACAACAAGGCCAAGTTCGCCACGCTGAATGAGCAAGACGAGGGCGAACTGTCGGTGGCTGACGGCAACAAAGCTGCCATCAAGGGTGTGGGGACCATCATCGAACGAGTGGTTCTGCCCAACGGCGACGAGCGCGACATCGAGATCAAGGACGCGCTGTACGTGCCGAACATGAACAAGAATCTGCTGTCGGTGCCGCAGATCAACAAGAGTGGCAAGTTTCAAGTGGTGTTCGACGGTGCGAGCATGCATGTTGCGCGCAAGAGCTCGAAGCAAGTGGTGGCGACGGCTGACCTCGTGGACGGACTCTACTGGCTGCGCACTCCACTGCGTTCTGCGAATGCGACGACGTCGGCGCGTAACGTGGATCTTCATGCGCGGATGGGTCATGCTCCGATCGACGTGCTGCGCAAGATGGTCAACAACGGCATGATCAAGGACGCCAAGGTACCCTTGAAGTCGAGTGGGCCGAGTGTGTGTCGCGGGTGCCAGCAAGGGAAAATGGTCCAAAAGCCGTTCCCGACTAACCGCGACAAGCGCCGTTACGACACGTTCGAGCTGCTCCACTTCGACATCTGCGGTCCCATGGAGGAAGAATCGTTGGGTGGCAGCAAGTATCTGCTACTCATCACGGACGAAGCCAGCGGATGCATGAAGGGTTTCTGTCTACGCGCCAAGTCGGAGAGCGAAGAGTGCCTCAAGAGCTACATCGCCAAGGTGCAGACGCAGTTCGGCAAGCAGGTCAAGTTCGTGCGTCACGACGGAGCCCGCGAGTTTGCGACCAATTCGCTCAAGGCCTTTTACGAGGATCAAGGCATCGAGCAGCAGCCCACGGTTCGGTACGCGCACCAGACCAACGCCACGGCAGAACGCGCCAACCGAACCATCGTCACGATTGGTCGCAGCATGCTGCACCATGCCAAGTTGGACAAGTGTTTCTGGGGCGAAGCGGCGATGACTGCCATCTACGTCAAGAACCGGCTGCCGTCGCCCAAGATCGAAAACAAGACTCCGTTCGAGATCGTGTACAAGTCCAAGCCAAGCGTGAAGCACATGCGTGTGTTTGGGTGTCGGGCGTACGTCCTGACCCCAAGGGAGAAACGACTCAAGTGGGATCCCAAGGCTCGCGCTGGTCTGTTCATGGGCTACGAGGAAGTGTCGAAGGCGTATCGAGTTTATGACATCGAGGCGGGGAAGGTGGTGATTTCTCGCGATGTCACCTTCGACGAATCGAGTTTTGGTGGTGTCTCGGCGGGAAGTTCAAGCGATGACGACGAAGATGCTAGCCTGGACTTCGACTCTCTCGAGATCAACGATGCCGACAGTGCGGGCCCGATGGAGTTCAAGCAGGCGGGGAAACGCAAGGCCCGCTCAAGTGATGCTGATGACACGTCTTCAGGCTCACGTTCTGTTCGCCATGGAGCTGGCTTGGAAGAAGCAAGTGCTCCTGACAACTCGTTTGGGCGTCGGGCGAAACGACGATCAAGTGTGCGAATGGAGCCTGATCTGGCTGAAGAAGAGGAGAAGGATGCTCATGACGACGAAGATGACGACTCGACTCCTCCCGCATTTTGGCGAGCAAGCGCCAACGCAGTGGAAGCCGGCGATTTGTCTGAGCCGACGACATTCCAAGATGCGGTGAACGGACCCGACCAAGTGCATTGGCGCAAGGCCGTCCGCGCAGAGCTCAAGTCGATGCGACTTCGTGGGGTGTTTCAAAAGGAAGGTCGTTTGAGCACTAGATGTCAGAATGCAAAGTGATTGATTCGGTCCTTAGTTCGCTGAACTACTCTAAGCCTCTGTCCTACCTACTGGGTACACTCCACTGGATTCCTACTGACGACTGAGTCCCTTCAGCCAATCAGCGAGTGCCACGTCGATGCCCATCCTGTACCCACAATCTTGTACCCACGCGTCCCATCATCAGTGTCCCATCATCAGCGTCCCGTAATCCTCGTCCCATCATCACACGAATGATGGCGGCACCACTGAGTGAAGGTCGCACCGGTACCTTACTGGTACACCGCAGCTGGTCGAGGCGACTTCTTGACAACACCCCCACTCGACTCGGCAGCCTTGGGTCCTTCGATACCAAGCTTGCTCCGGAGTACGCCGAACTGCGTGGCAGGGATTGGCTTGGTCATCAAGTCCGCCAGCATGTCCTTCGTCGAGCAGTACTCCAGCACCACTTGACCGTCTTCCACCTTCTCGCGCACGAAGTGGTAGCGAATGTCGATGTGCTTGGTGCGCTTGTGGAACTCCGGGTTCTTGGCCAACGCAATGGAGCCTTGGTTGTCCTCGTAGATCTTGATCGCTTCATCGCTTGCCATCTCGCCGAGCTCGCACATGAACACCTTGAGCCACACTGCCTCCTGCGTCGCTTCCGATAGAGCCATGTACTCTGCCTCCGTCGATGACAGCGCCACCGTCCGCTGCTTCTTGCTCCTCCAGCTGATGCACCCGCCGTTCATCATGAACGCGTAGCCGCTTGTGCTTCTTCTTGACTCGGTGTCTCCGGCCCAGTCCGCATCCGAATAGCCTTCAAGCCCGCCGTCGCAGTTCGCTTGAAACTCGATGCCATGCGTTTTCGTGCCTTGGATGTACCTGAAGACCCTCTTGAGCGCTTGCCAGTGCGTCGGGCATGGGTCCGCAGCAAACTGGCTCAGGACCCCCACTGCCGCTGCGAGGTCTGGACGTGTGCCTACCATGAGATACATGAGGCATCCCACAGCGTTGCGGTACGGCACGTTCGCCATGGTCTCATCGTGCTTGCACCCTCCTTCACACATGTTCTTGGTCAGCTTGAGACCTGGGTCTTGCGGCGTCTTGACCGGGTTGCTCTTCTCCATCTTGAACTTCTCGAGAATGTCCTTCGCAAACTTGGTCTGCCGCACTGACACCTTCCCAGCCGTCGTATCTTGCTCGATCTCCATCCCAAGGAAGTACTTGAGCTGGCCCATGTCCGTCATCTCGAATCGGTCACTGAGGGCCTGCTTGGTGTCCTTGATCATCTTGTGGCTGTTGCTGGCGAGGATCAGGTCGTCCACATAGAGCGCCACGAAGATCATGTCTTGGCCGTCTCGCTTCAAGTAGATGCAGTGGTCGGACTCGCACTTCTTGAACCCCTGCTTCAGCATGAACTCGTCGATGGTCTTGTTCCACATACGTGGCGACTGCTTCAGTCCATATAGCGACCGCTTGAGCCTGCACACGAAGTCCGGGTGAACATCGTCGACGAACCCGTCCGGCTGAGCCATGTAGATATCTTCGTCCAGCTCGCCGTTGAGGAACGCCGTCTTGACATCCATCTGGTGTACCGTGAGATTGTACTTGGCAGCCAGACTGAGCAAGATCCTGGTGGACGTGAACTTGGCCACCGGCGCGAAGGTCTCGTCGTAGTCGATGCCGTGCTTCTGCGAAAACCCCTTGGCCACCAGTCGCGCCTTGAACCGCTCGATCTCTCCAGCCTGGTTTTTCTTCACTCGAAACACCCATCTGCAGCCGATCGCCTTGCGTCCCTTCGGCAACGGCACCACTTCCCACGTCTCGTTCTTGCGAAGCGACGCCATCTCCGAGTCGCACGCTTCCTTCCACTTGGCTGCGTCGTTGGATTCCATCGCCGACTTGAACGTAGTCGGCATTTCTCCCACTGAATCCACGACGTACGCAGCCTCGAAGTCTTGACTCTCTTGGGCCGCCGCAGACATCTCATCCAGCGTCGAGCGTCCACTCTGCGGCGCATACCTCTTGGCCCTCGGCACCTCCACGGCTTCCTCCAGCGACTGCGTCCGCGGGTGTCGCTTGCTGCCGGGTTCGAAGTCTTGGTCCCGCGCAGCCTCCTCTTCATCTCCGTCCTCGTCCGATTCGGACGGAGTCTCTTCATCCGTGGCATCTTCATCATCTTCATCTGGAAGACCAATCACCACCTCCTTCGTAGCATATTTGCGTCTCCCACCGTCGAAGACGTCTTCCATGAACTGCGCATCGCGGCTCACCAACACGCGACCGCTCTCGATCTCTTCAAACCGATACGCTTTCTCGTGCTCCGAGTACCCCAGGAAACGGCAACGCACCGACCGGGCGTCGAACTTGGACCGCTTCGCCTTCGGCACATGCACGAACGCGTGGCAACCGAACACCTTGAGGTTCGCCAGTAGTGGCTTCTTTCCCGTCCAAACTTGGTGCGGCGACTTGTCGTGGCTGATGGCGCGCGTCGGACACCGGTTCCGGAGGAACGTGGCTGTCACCACCGCTTCACCCCAGTAACTCTTCGACAACCCGGCATGCTCCAACATGCAGCGCGCACACTCCACCAACGTCCGGTTCATCCGTTCCGCCACTCCATTCAGCTGTGGCGTGTACGGTGGCGTGAACTTCTGCACGATCCCACGGTCCGCACAGAACTTGGCCATCTCACGCGAAGTGTACTCGCCACCGTTGTCGCTCCGGAGCGTTTTCACACGCTTGCCGGTCTGCATTTCAGCCAACGCAACGAACTCCGCGAACTTGGCAGCCACCTCCGACTTGTTCCGCAGCAAGTACACCACACAAAAGTGCGAGTACTCGTCGATGAACGTGACGAAGTAGCGCTTGCCACCAAACGTAGACGTCTGCATGGGGCCGCACACATCGCTGTGAACCACTTCCAGCACTTGCTTCGCACGGTTTGGAGACGACTTCATGTAGCTCACTCGCGTTTGCTTGCCGAGTGAGCATCCGTCGCACAGCTCCCACTGCTTCACCGACGTCATGTCGATGCCAGAGCCGTAGCCCTTCTTGACGATGGCGTCTAGACCGCCATGGCCAATGTGACCAAGTCGAAGGTGCCAGAGGTACGACGTGGTGTCCCCTTTGCGATCCTTCGAGCTTGCCGCATTGGCCTCGTCAGGCATCACCGGTGTCATGCTCAGCTTGAACAGCCCTTTGCCTTCGCGAGCGCCGAGCTTCCACTTGACACCCTTCGTCTCCGTGAAGCACCCGTCGCTCTCGAACGTCACAGGCCCGACGTCCTTGGTGAATCTGCCGACGGAGAACAGGTTGCGCGACAACTTGGGGATGTGCCACACATTCGTGAGCACACCCTTCTTGACGCCGCGCGGGGTCTGCATCTTCATCACGATGTCGCCTCTCCCGATCGCTTGCACCACACCGTCGTCCGCGAGATGCACGTCCACCGGCGAGATCTTCTTGTAGTTCCGCATGAACTTCTTGGAACTGGTCATGTGCTGCGTCGCACCCGAGTCGACCAGCCACACCTCATTCGACTTGGTGGTGTTGCTCCCACCACCAACCGAGAAGAGGAAGTCGCCAGAGTCGTCCTCACTCTGCGCGACGTTCGCTCGCTGCGGCCTCTGCCGCTCCGCGTTCTCGCGGATTCGCACAGGACACTTGGCGATCCAATGTCCTTGCTCCCCACAGTAGTGGCAGGCGCTGGCCTTGTTGGCGGTCGCCTGCCGTCCCTTGCGCTTGCCGTTGTCGCTTGTCATGAACGCTTGGCCTTGACCGTGCGCGGCTCCGTCGACGCCGCCACCTTGCTCCTTGCGCTTCATGTCCTCATGCAGCAGCCGAGACGTCACGAGTTCCCACGACAGCGAGTCGGCTCTCGACTCCAACGCCGTGATGAGGAACTGGTACGACTCGCTGAGACTGCCCAGAAGCGTGATGACCAAGTCGTCCTCGCTGACCGGAGCGCCCACCGCGTCGAGCTGCTCCGCCAGCGTCTTGAGCTTGTTGATGTGCTCCAGCACATCATCACCTTCGTCCATCATGGTCGTGAAGAAACGTCGACGAAGGAAGAGCTTGTTGGCCAAACTCTTCTTCTCGAAGTGTCCTTCCAGTCTTGACCATGCATCGTGAGCATCCTTGGCCGAACGCACCAGCGGCAACTGCGAGTCCTCCATCGCGAGACAGACGATCGCCAACGCCTTGCGCGACTTCTTCTTGAAGAGCGCTTGATCCGCTGCGGCGTGGCAGTGCTCCAGCTTGATCTCCCCACTCGTCACCTCCCACAGTTCGCGCTCTTCCAGCACCATCTGCATCTTGAACTTCCACGTGTGGAAGTTGGTTCCGTCGAACTTGTTGATGCGGGCGGTGGCGGTCGGCGTGGCGTCCATGGCGAAGGCGTAGTCGGGGTCTTGGGCAGGGAAGACGGGGCTTGGGCTCATAACCAAAAGGAAGGTCGTTTGAGCACTAGATGTCAGAATGCAAAGTGATTGATTCGGTCCTTAGTTCGCTGAACTACTCTAAGCCTCTGTCCTACCTACTGGGTACACTCCACTGGATTCCTACTGACGACTGAGTCCCTTCAGCCAATCAGCGAGTGCCACGTCGATGCCCATCCTGTACCCACAATCTTGTACCCACGCGTCCCATCATCAGCGTCCCATCATCAGCGTCCCGTAATCCTCGTCCCATCATCACACGAATGATGGCGGCACCACTGAGTGAAGGTCGCACCGGTACCTTACTGGTACACCGCAGCTGGTCGAGGCGACTTCTTGACAACAGTTTCGAGCTGCCAAGTTGCCGAACGGACAACGCGCCATCGGGACCAAGTGGGTGTTCAAGATCAAGCGCAAAGCGGACGGATCCATCGAGAAGTACAAGGCGCGTCTCGTGGCCAAGGGGTTCAAACAGAAGTACGGCATCGACTACACCGAGACGTTCTCGCCCGTGGTCAAGTACGTGACGTTGCGCATGGTGATCGCGTTGGCCAAGTACTTCGACTGGCCGCTGGACCAACTGGACGTGGTGACGGCATTCCTGTACGGCGTGATGAAAGAAGTGGTGTACTGCGCAGTGCCAGAAGGGGTCGAGCTGGACGGTGATTTCGACTGCCTGGAGCTGGTGAAGGCGATCTACGGTCTCAAGCAAGCTTCGCGCGTGTGGAACGAGACCTTCGACGAGTACGTGTGCTCCATCGGCTTCCAAGTCTCGGCCTACGACCCGTGTCTCTACATGAAGATTGTGGACGGTCACTGCGTGCTGTTGCTGGTGTACGTGGACGATGTGTTGGTGACCGGGAGTTCGGCCGATCTGATCGCGCGCACCAAGAGCGACCTCAAGACGCGGTTCGAGATGACTGACAGCGGCAAGTGCGCGTTTGTGCTGGGCATCGAGTTGGTGGACAACGCTGACGGCAGCGTGACGATGTGCCAGCGACGCTACGTGGACGACATTCTCAAGCGTTTCGGCATGGAGGAGTGCAAGGCTGTGGTGAGTCCGGCGGATTTGAGCTCTCGACTGGTTCCAAGCGACGCGCCGACCAAGGTGAACGCCCCGTTCCGCGAAGCTGTGGGTGCGCTCATGCACTTGATGACCGCGACCCGACCGGACATTGCTTTCGCCGTGGGCTATGTGTCGCGCTTCATGGAGAACCCGCAAGTCGAGCACTGGACTGCGGTGAAGCGCATCCTGCGCTATCTGCAGGGAACCAAGTCACATGGGATCTGCTTCCAGCCGGGTGACAAGATCGACTTCCGCGGGTACTCCGACGCAGACTGGGCTGGTGACCACTCCGATCGCAAGTCGACTTCGGGATACGCGTTCATGCTGATGGGCGCGCCGGTGAGCTGGGGAAGCAAGAAGCAGTCAAGTGTGTCGCTGTCTACGAGCGAGGCGGAGTACATTGCACTCAGCCTGGCCATTCAAGAAGGCAAGTGGGTGCATCACCTGTTGTGCGAGATCATGGAGGCGGCAAGCGAGGCGGGACCCGAGCTCAAGATTCTCGAAGACAACCAGTCGTGCATCAAGATGACCAAGAACCCTGTGAACCATGGCCGCGCCAAGCACATCGACATCAAGTACCATCACATCCGTGATGAGGTCAAGCGTGGTGAAGTGAAGCTCGAATACTGCGAGACTGCGACAATGCTGGCGGACATCATGACCAAGACGCTCCCGGGACCACGCCACAAGGACCTCACGGCGGCTCTCGGAATCCACGCGTGTTCGCATTGAGGGGGCGTATTGAGGGTAACCGGTTATGCCTGTACCAGGTTACGGTGAACCTGTCCAATCCGATCACACGATGTTTACGGTACGTTGATTACGCTACCGATGATTAGACGAGTAGGATGATTGGACGAGTGCAGAGTGATGGTGATTGGATGCACCAAATGATTGGATGCAGTCCTGCGTGTCTATGAGGATAGCTAGGTAGTGCAGACAAAGTAAGCTCCGATAAATCAATCACTTTCGAATCTCCCTTCTTCCCCTCAAGTGGTCAAGTGTCCTCGCTCCGGTCAAGCTCCGAGTGGTGACTCTCCCCCTCCCTTCTCTTCGTCCAAGATCCGTGACCTTTATCAGTTCTTGCGCAGCGACTCATGCTCCGAGTCGCACGCTTCCTTCCACTTGGCTGCGTCGCTGGATTCCATCGCCGACTTGAACGTGGTCGGCATTTCTCCCACTGAATCCACGACGTAGGCCGCCTCGAAGCCTTCTTCTTCTCTTGCGACCGCCGACATCTCCTCGAGAGTCTGGTGCGTCGCGAACCGCTTGGGTCTTGGGATCTCCACCGCTTCCTCCAACGACTGCGTCCGCGGGTGTCGCTTGCTGCCAGGCTCAAAGTCTTCATCCCGCGCAGCCTCTTCTTCATTTTCGTCTTCGTCTTCGTCCGGACCGGACGATGCTTCTTGGTCCGTGGCATCTTCATCCCGAAGTTCCACGACCATGTCTTCTTGACCGCACTCGCGTCTCCCACCGTCGAAGACGTCTTCCATGAACTGTGCGTCGCGGCTCACCAGCACGCGACCACTCTTGATCTCTTCGAACCGATATGCTTTCTCGTGCTCCGAGTAGCCCAGAAACCTGCAACGCACCGACCGAGCGTCGAACTTCGACCGCTTCTCCTTCGGCACATGCACGAACGCGTGGCATCCGAACACCTTGAGGTTCGCCAAGAGCGGTTTCTTGCCGGTCCAGACTTGGTACGGCGACTTGTCGTGGCTGATGGCGCGCGTCGGACAGCGATTCCGGAGGAACGTGGCCGTCACCACCGCTTCACCCCAGTAACCCTTCGACAACCCGGCATGTTCCAACATGCAGCGCGCACACTCCACCAGCGTCCGGTTCATCCGCTCGGCCACTCCGTTCAGCTGAGGCGTGTACGGCGGCGTGAACTTCTGCACGACCCCACGCTCCGCACAGAACTTGGCCATCTCACGTGAAGTGTACTCTCCGCCGTTGTCGCTGCGGAGCGTCTTCACGCGCTTGCCAGTCTGCGTTTCAGCCAACGCAACGAACTCCGCGAACTTGGCAGCCACCTCCGACTTGTTCCGCAGCAAGTACACCACACAAAAGTGCGAGTACTCGTCGATGAACGTGACGAAGTACTTCTTGCCACTGAATGTGGGTGTCTGCATGGGTCCACAGACATCACTTGAAACAGGGCGAGACGCGCTCTGTTTCTTTAGCATACACTAGTATGCGCTTTTGAGGAAGCGTAAGTTACTTAGACTTTGTATGCAAGTAGAAATACACGTCCCCGTGTATTTCTAAGCAAAAGACCGAAACTTTGACTTGAAAATAGAAAACTGAATTGAATGGAAGCCCGCCGCGTGGCGGGCCCTTAGCAAACCTATCTAAATGACTTATGTATCTACGGAGGTGAAGCCATGGTTGGCTCTCACGCTCCGGCCCTTATGTATGCGTTTGGTTGGTGGAAATGTGCCCCTTTCCACCAATAGCAGTGCGCTTAGCGCCCGCCAATGTTTGTGCCATTGGCGGCTCGAAATGATTGTTGACTGTGTATGTGACGCGCACACACAGAAGGCTTGCCGTATACTTGTCCGTGTATAGTTCGGCTATACACGTATATCTGGTGTACCCAATTACACCAGCCTGTGTAACCCTGTTACACTACCCCCCTCTTTAAACACGAATATCGCGTCTGAGAGGTAACGGTGACCACACATCAATCTGTGGTCACTCCCTGTTTTCTCGCGTCTCGAGAAAACACTCCGCGCCCATTCCACAATGAGCGCGTCAAGTCCCAAGGCCCCCACAAGCCCCGCAAGCTCCGCCGCCGCCGGTGGGGACTTCCCACCGGTCACCAAGTTGTCTGTGAGCGATTATCGCTCACAGCTCGCGATCAAGCAGGCCGAGCGGGCTGCTGCGAAGCCTGATGCTGCTGGGGATCCAGCAGCAAGCGAGTCAAGTGTGACGCAGCCTGTGAAGGCTGCGTCTTCAAGCGATATGCCGCCTGCGAAGGCAGCGCTCACCGGATCCCCTGGATCCGGTGCTACGAGTGAGGCACAGCCTGCGAAGGCTGTGCCAGGCGAATCTCTAAGGCCCGAGGCGATGGATGTGGATCTAGATGATTCACATCTAGACCCAGAGCTCGCTGTCGACTACGGCAGCGAGGGGATCGAAGACGACGAGGAGTTGGAAGACTCCTCGTCAGAGTTGAAGGTTGCCGCGCCCGCTGAGGGCCAGCATGCTGCTTCAGAGAGCCCCGTATCGGGCTCTCGCCGCCAGCGCGACGTCGCGCTGGAAGAAGGTGAAGTCGCGCGCCCGAAGCGCGCGCGCTCGGACGTGTCAAGCTCGGCGGAGGCTACCTCCGCCGCAAGTGGTTCTTCAACGCCGGCAGATTTGCCGGCGGGGCGTCGTGCTGCTCGCGCGTCCGATCCGACGATAAGATCGCGGGCCAGCTCCATCTCGGAGCTGACACTGCTGAGCGACGCGATTACTTCGCGTCGCTATACCTGGCGTCGCGTTACTACAAGAACGCGCGCCGTGGTCCTCAGAGCAAGGTCTCTGAGACTCATGCTCTGGCACAGGGCTGGAACCAGTTCGTGTCGAACTGGAACGCGAACCCCGACTTGTATCGGTACCGTCTTGAACGGCACCGCACTCGCTATTATGAGCATAATAGCACAGGTCGCGTGGTGCATCTGCACAACATGTGTGCAGATGCGGGCATCCCCTGCGCGGTTCCGCGCAGGGAGCATTGTCCAGTCTGTCCGCATCCTGCGGACAGACTATCCGAGAGTGATGTCATGGGGTACACGCGCATCCGTGTACCCGAGAAGGTGACCAAGTGGCGCGAGAGGGTGTTCCCCGACGCGCGTGTCACCTTTCCACCGCCCAGTCAAACCTTGTGGTTTGACGACGTCTCTGGGAAGTGGATCACTGAGTCGAGGGTTACCCCCGACTCGGCCGTAGGTGGTGGCGCTGTTCGTACGCCATCACCATTTCCGGAACGTCCATCACAAGGACGTTCCGCGGCTCCCAGGAGTCGTGTTGGGGAGGCCATCCTCTCCAACGACATCGAAAACGACGCTGACCTTGGTCAGCGCGTGGCTCCTGGTGAGCTACAATTCGCTCGACAATCCAGCGAATTGAGCCGTCTGCAGCCCGCAAGGGCGCAGGCGGTGGGGGGAAGACGTCGCACCCCGGATCAGCCACGCTCGGCTGATCCGATTGTTGGTCGCCTTGAGGCGGATCACGCGGCCTTCCGCGAGGCCGCGTGGAAGACGATCGCTGACCAGGGTCAGCTGATCTCGAACCTCTCCTCGCAAGTGGAGAGTGCTCGGAGCACCGCTGCCGATGCTCTTTCTCGAGCTGCTGAGCTCGAGAAGAAGTTCGCGAAGCTCGTGGAGAGCGTCGGGATGCGCCCTTCGCGGTCCGCTGCGAAGGGGTCTTCTGATGACGACCACTAGGTGGGCCGTCAGGCTCCGGCGTGCTCGTTTCCAACGAGCTCGCAGGCGTATCATGCTCATGATACGCCTTCAGCCGCCCAACGTAGAACGTTGGGTGCAGTCGCATGCTGGACGGTATGTCCAGCGTGTATGCTGTGCCTTGGCGGTGCAAGACACGGAAGGGGCCGATGAAGCGTGGAGCGAGCTTGCTCGCTCCAAAGTCCGAGACTGCATGTCTAGGCAGGTTTTGCGCAGACAGTAAAACTAATGAATTCCTTTTGAACTCACTAATGTTGTTCCTTGACTTCTTGTCCGCGTTCATCTTCTGTCGATCGACAGAAGATGCAATAGCATCACGGACAAACCGCATGACGGCTTGTCTGCTTTGGACAAAGTCCCTTGCATCGACATTGGTCGTCTCGACCAATGTGACATCGCTTGACCTCGTGCCATGCACGAGGTGTCTTTCGTCTTGAACGTCCGCAGGTGCTGCGGACGTGGCCTTGTTCGTCATCGAAGTGACGTCGCCCGGCGACGTCACAGCCTTCGTCACTTGGGATCTCCCGGTGTCCGTCTCTGAGACGGACACGTCATCGTCCGTCACGTCTGCTCTTGAGGCAGACGTGGGACGATCCTTGGCTTGTCGCTTCGCTCCCAGAGCGAGGCGGTCTTGGTCTTGCCTTGGCGCGTCCGTGCCCGGCACGGAGGCGGTGTCATCTGCGACGCCCGCACCCGGTGCGGACGTGATGTTCTCCATTCGCTGACGCGCTGCGTCAGCTCGCGTCACAGCGACCAACGAATCCTCGTTGGCTGCAGCTTTTGCTGCGGCATTTTCATGTGAGTGCGCTTCACTCGCATTTCCTCCCCCACTCAAGGGAGCTGTCACCCCGCCGAGGGTGGCAGGGACACGTGGATGCCGCATGGCATTCACGAAGAACGGTGTATGCCCCGTAGAGGCATGCACCGAGTTGTTGATGGCGAACTCCGCCATCGGCAAACAGTCGCTCCACTCGGTGAACGAGTGGGCGTAACTCTTGAGGATGTCACCGAGCACGCGGTTCACGCGCTCGGTCTGACCATCGGTCTGAGGATGATCGGCTGTCGACATCGACAGTCGCGTGCCAAGGAGGGCGAAGACCTCCTTCCAGAAAGCGGCCGTGAACCGAGGGTCACGGTCCGATACGATCTCGCGGGGCATCCCGTGAGATCGGAAGATAAGATCAACAAACAGACGAGCCGTCTGTTTGGATGTGACCTGTGCTGGCACCGCAGCAAGATGCACCATCTTGCTGAAGCGGTCGACAAAGACCGCTATGCCAGTCCGACGCTTGGCGTCGGGCGGCAACCCGAAGATGAAGTCCATACTAATGGACTCCCAACACTCTGCCGGGATTGGCAGAGATTGCAGCGGTGCTTGTGAAGCCAATGTCGGCTTCACACGTTGGCACGCTTCGCAAGCACGAACGTACTTGCGCACCCACTTGTACTGGCGCGGCCAGTAGAAGTCACGCGAGAGAAGCAGGTACGTCTTCTCTCGGCCCGGATGCCCCGCCCATGGGGCATCGTGATACTCGTAGATGACCCGCAACCGCAGGTCATAGTCGTTTGGGACGACGATGCGTGCAGCATCGTCGTCAGCTGTGCTATAAAGCAGCAGCCCATCGTGTGCGCTGTATCGGTGCACATTCGAACGCAGATGTGGAGGCAGCGCTCGACGCCCGGCGTCGGTCGGCTCCTTCACATAATCCAGCAGGCGCTTGACGTCGTCGTCAAGCGCATACGCCTTACGCACGTCATCGAGCAGCGATGACGTGGGCACACTGCTTCGCTCAACGCCAATGGCGTTGACATCAATTACCTTGTAGTTGTAATCCGGTCGACGCGAGAGCGCGTCGGCCACCACGTTGAGTCTTCCAGGTTTGTACTCAACCTGGAAGTTGTATTCCGCGAAGAATGACAGCCACCGTGCCATTCTTTGAGAGAGGTGCGGCGACTTCACAGCCGTCCGCAACGATGCGTGGTCCGTATAGACCACGAACGGTTTATCTCCGAGGAGATAGACACGGAACTTCGCCAGTGCGTACTTCATGGCAAGGAGCTCCTTGTCATGCACTGGATAGTTGCGCTCAGCTTGCTTAAGCTGACGCGAGTGATAGCAGATTACACGATCACGACCGTCGTGATCGTGCTGCATCAGCGCGCATCCGATAGCATAATCGGATGCATCGCACACCACGTGGAACGGGCGGTCTTGGTCAGCGATGGCCAAGACCGGCGCCTCAGTCAAGCCCTGCTTGACTGAATCGAAAGCCTGCTGACACTCAGCAGACCACTGCCACTCCGTGTCCTTCTTCAGGAGACGTGACAGTGGGCGAATGCGCCCAGCGTAATCGTGCACGTACTTGCACAAGTACGTGGCCAGCCCAAGGAACTGCCTCAGTTCCTTGGCGTTCGAGGGCGCAGACCACTCGTTGACGACCCTGACCTTCTCAGGATCGGGGCGGACTCCGTCTTTGCCGACAAGACATCCGAGAACCGGAATCTCGGATGCACCAAATATGCACTTCTTCAAGTTTGCATATAGCTTGTGCTCACGCATCAGCGCGAGCAGACGACGGAGATGCTCCCTGTGCATCTCTGTGGCGGTCTTCCCGCCCACAGCCTGGCTGTGGGCGAACACGTCGTCGAAGTACGTCGGCGCGAAGTCGCGAATCGATCGCAACAGGTGTGTGACGCACCTGTTGAACGTCGCAGGGGCGTTCTTCAGCCCCTGTGGCATCACCAGCCACTCCCAAAGCATGCCGCTTGGCGTGCTTACAGCTGTGAAGGGGATGTCCTCCTCACGCATTAAGATTTGGTAGAAACCATCTCTTAAGTCAAGAGCACTGAACACGGTGCTCTTGCTCATCGAATCGATGATCACATCTTTTCGCGGTATCGGCGTCTGCGCCGGTATCGTTGCCTCGTTCAACTTGTTGAACGCGTGGACAATGCGCCATCCGCCCTGCGCCTTCTTGACGCAGAACGTCGGAGCACTGTGCGGGGACTTGCTTTCCCGCACTTGCCCCGCGCGCCGACGAGCTTCGAAGAACTCGTCGATGGCTTGGACCTGCTCACGCGGCAGTGGCCACTGTCGCGTGACGCAGTACTTCGTCCCCGGCACGAGATCAATCTCGTGTTGAATGCCCTTGTCCCGCGGAAGCTCCGCGGGAACCTCATCAGGGAATACGTCCGCGTATTCCCTGAGCACATCGTAATAGGGACTCGCCTTGAGCGAGTCCCAGCTTTGCTCGGCAAAGCGGTCCTTCTTGGTCTTGGCGCTGAGGGCAGTGTCGCCCTCAGGATGCTTGACGAGGACCTGCCGCAGGTCCTCGAGCTCCACTGTGATCTCGGTATCCTCACGCGCGGTGAGGATGCATACTTGCTCTACGCGCCCGGCGCGTAGATCCCGTGCAAAGCCCTTCCAGCGCTGTCAACTCCGAGGCAGTGCTCGGAGGACCCTCAAGTGTCAGGAGCTGACACTTGACGCCCGAGAGTGTTTGCGTTAACGCATTCACTCTCTCGTACGTGACGTCACCCCTTGCGGGTGACGCAACCACGTCAGCTACACCCTTAGGCGTATCGCGCTCTTGCGACGGGGAGGCGATCTCTTCCCGTCGGGGCCCGGCCCGATTCAAAAGTGAGGAGTCAGCTTCACTCCTCACATCGCGACCCTTGCCGCGATGATGGGTGCCAGGCCCGGCCTGGTTTCGACCCATATCTTTTTCTTCGACGGGCCCGGCCCGTCGAGATGCCTTGATCCTTGACTCCTCAAACCCGGTTTGAGGAAGCGTCTTCTCTTGGTGCTTCGCCTCGGGCCCGGCCCGAGACGGGTTCTTCTTGATATTGGCTCTCGCAGGCCCGGCCTGCGAGGCGTTTCTTCCAAACCCGGTTTGGGAGAGGGTGCGCTCCCGGAGTGCACCCACCTTTCGTCGATTTGCCTGTGCCCCGGGCACAGGCGAGGAAGCGCCCCGGTCGTCTTCCGTCCTCGTCTTGAGCGCGTCGGCCTTTACGGTCGACGCGCAGTCTTGGCTTGGCTGAGCGAGGGTGACCTCGCTCACGTCGCGTTTACTGCGCGACGCACTCGCAGCGCTGTCAGGGCCATCGCTCTCTGTCGCGCTATCTGCCGAATCGAGGACGCATGCGTCCTCGAAGCCGTAAGAGACTATAGACTGGGACTTCCAGTCTATCACTGGGGCATGGCGTTTGAGCCACGGCATGCCCAGTATCATGTCGAACTTATCGTCTAGATCCAGGACGATAAAGTCCTCAGTGAAGGCCCGGCCTTCACAGCCAAAGCGAACTGATACAGTTCGCTTGCGCGTTTTCACGGTTGCTCCTGTCGCCAGGCGCACCACCAACTCACTTCGAGGAGTCGTCTTCTCCTCGGCGTTCATAGCCCTCAGGCTTTGCAGTCGAACAAAGTTGTTCGATGCACCCGAATCGACTAGCGCGTGCATGGTTCTCCCATGCACCGCGACTTCCAGGATGATCAGCCCTGCTTGATCATCCTGACGCTTGCTGTGGTGTCCGGCACCACAAGGGGCTGTAGTCGTCACATGCCCGACATCGGCATGTGTGACTACACCAGTAGGGCGCCCCGCCCCTACTGGCTTCCAGCGTTTTTTGGTCGTCCGCGCCAACGATCCCCGTTGGCGCGATACGACGTGCCACGTGTGGCACGATGCGACGTATCGCGAGCAGCAGGCCCCGGGCCTGCTACACACTCACGTGCGAAGTGGCCGGTGTTTCCACACCGGAAACACCGTCCCGCGCCTCTGCGCGGCTCCGTCTGCTGCCTGCCAGCAGACGCACTGGATAGGTCCATGGGCTCTGGACCGCCCATGGGTCTTGCACGCGGACGTGGCGCCCCTGGCGTGTCCGCGTGGAGCTTAGCCTGGTGCAGGCTAAACTCTTCCTGCGACGCAAGCCGAATGGCTTGCTCGAGAGTACTCGGGTACTCTCGGAAGAGATAGGTCTTCACAGGCCCATCCTTCAGTCCCTTCATGAAGGTGACTACTTGTGTCGCCTCGTCAATCGGATGATTGACGATACTCGACACCAAGTACCTCGCGTGTTGGGCGTAAGCCAACACGTCGCGCTTGCCTTGACGCAGGTCGAGGAACTCCGCCCTCGACCTGAACTCGGATTCAGGCGGCTCAAACGCTAGCTTGAGCTCGCGCTTGAAGTCTTCGTACGTGCTCCAGCACGTACTGTCCGTAAGACGTCTTCCGTACGCCCAGTGTCTGGCTCGTCCAGTCAGACACGACATGGCGTACGCAACTTGGAGCGACAGATCCCGGATCCGTCGAGCAGAAATTGCTGTCTCCAGTTCTACGAGCCATCGTAGAAGAGGCTCGTTCTGGCCACCCGAGAACGGAGTCACTGACACCTTCAGTGACTCAACGCGAGAAGGGGCTGACGCCTCCTTCTGTTGGCGTTCCTTGTCCATGTAGTCGACCACGACTACATGGTGTTCGCTTGGTGGCAGCGACCGTAGCATCGCTGCCACGGTGGACTCACCTACGACTCGCGAGAGTCGTAGCAGTGCCTCCCACTGCTGATCGCTCAGGTGGGGGCAGTCCTCCCTCGTGATGCGGGGAGGACCCGCGCTTGGAGCTCCGTCAGGCAGGGCACCGCCTGACGAAGGGTTTTCGTCTCCATAACCAAATGCATCCATTTGGCTAACTCTGTAGGCGTTGGACGGACTACAAAGTGCTACCAGGTGAAACAGGGCGAGACGCGCTCTGTTTCTTTAGCATACACTAGTATGCGCTTTTGAGGAAGCGTAAGTTACTTAGACTTTGTATGCAAGTAGAAATACACGTCCCCGTGTATTTCTAAGCAAAAGACCGAAACTTTGACTTGAAAATAGAAAACTGAATTGAATGGAAGCCCGCCGCGTGGCGGGCCCTTAGCAAACCTATCTAAATGACTTATGTATCTACGGAGGTGAAGCCATGGTTGGCTCTCACGCTCCGGCCCTTATGTATGCGTTTGGCTGGTGGAAATGTGCCCCTTTCCACCAATAGCAGTGCGCTTAGCGCCCGCCAATGTTTGTGCCATTGGCGGCTCGAAATGATTGTTGACTGTGTATGTGACGCGCACACACAGAAGGCTTGCCGTATACTTGTCCGTGTATAGTTCGGCTATACACGTATATCTGGTGTACCCAATTACACCAGCCTGTGTAACCCTGTTACATCACTGTGGATGACTTCCAACAGCTTCTTGGCACGGTTTGGTGACTTGGCCATGTAGCTCACTCGCGTTTGTTTGCCGAGTGCACACCCATCACACAACTCCCACTGCTTCACCGACGTCATGTCGATGCCGGTGCCGTAGCCCTTCTTGACGATGGCGTCTAGACCGCCATGGCCGATGTGACCGAGTCGAAGGTGCCAGAGGTACGACGTGGTGTCCCCTTTGCGATCCTTCGGACTCGACACATTGGCCTCGTCAGGCATGATCGGAGCCATGCAGAGCTTGAACAGACCCTTGCCCATACGCGCACCGAGCTGCCACTTGATGCTCTTCGTCTCCGCGAAGCACCCGTTGCTCTCGAACGTCACGGGACCAACGTCCTTGGTGAAGCGCCCGACCGAGAATAGGTTGCGCGACAACTTGGGAATGTGCCACACACCGGTGAGCACACCCTTCTTCATTCCGCGTGGGGTCTTCATGGACATGACAATGTCGCCCGTCCCCACCGCTTGAACCACACCGTCGTCCGCGAGGTGCACGTCCACCGGAGCCATCTTCTTGTAGTTCTTCATGTACTCTTTCGAGTACGTCATGTGCTGCGTCGCACCCGAGTCGACCAACCACACTTCACTCGACTTGGCGACCCCGTCACCAACCGAGAAGAGGTAGTCGCCAGAATCTTCTTCGTCCTGCGCGACGTTCGCACGCTGCGATCGCTGCCGGTCGTAGTTGTCTTGGACTCGCGAGGGACACTCGGCAATCCAATGTCCTTGTTTGCCGCAGTTGTGGCACGCACCGGCCTTCTTCACCGGTCGTCCCTTGCGCTTATTGTCTCTCGTCATGAACGCTTGACCGTGCGCGGTGCCGTCCGCACCGCCACCTTGCTCCTTGCGCTTCATGTCCTCATGCAGCAGCCGAGACGTCACGAGTTCCCACGACAGCGAGTCGGCTCTCGACTCCAACGCCGTGATGAGGAACTGGTACGACTCGCTGAGACTGCCCAGAAGCGTGATGACCAAGTCGTCCTCGCTGACCGGAGCGCCCACCGCGTCGAGCTGCTCCGCCAGCGTCTTGAGCTTGTTGATGTGCTCCAGCACATCATCACCTTCGTCCATCATCGTCGTGAAGAAACGTCGACGAAGGAAGAGCTTGTTGGCTAAACTCTTCTTCTCGAAGTGTCCTTCCAGTCTTGACCATGCATCGTGAGCATCCTTGGCCGACCGCACCAGCGGCAACTGCGAATCCTCCATCGCGAGACAGACGATCGCCAACGCCTTGCGCGACTTCTTCTTGAAGAGCGCTTGATCCGCTGCGGCGTGGCAGTGCTCCAGCTTGATCTCCCCACTCGTCACCTCCCACAGTTCGCGCTCTTCCAGCACCATCTGCATCTTGAACTTCCACGTGTGGAAGTTGGTTCCGTCGAACTTGTTGATGCGGGCGGTGGCGGTCGGCGTGGCGTCCATGGCGAAGGCGTAGTCGGGGTCTTGGGCAGGGAAGACGGGGCTTGGGCTCATAACCAAAAGGAAGGTCGTTTGAGCACTAGATGTCAGAATGCAAAGTGATTGATTTAGGGCCTTAGTTCACAAGCTACTTGCTGCCTCGAAGCCTACTGGATATCCCTGCTGGATACACTCCACTGGATTCCTAACTGGATAGAAGGTCCTTCAGCCAATCAGCGAGTGCCACGTCGATGCCCATCCTGTACCCACAATCTTGTACCCACGCGTCCCATCATCAGCGTCCCATCATCAGCGTCCCGTAATCCTCGTCCCATCATCACACGAATGATGGCGGCACCACTGAGTGAAGGTCGCACTGGTACCTTACTGGTACACCGCAGCTGGTCGAGGCGCCTTCTTGACAACAGAAGTCACCGTCCAGCTCGACCCCTTCTGGCACTGCGCAGTACACCACTTCTTTCATCACGCCGTACAGGAATGCCGTCACCACGTCCAGTTGGTCCAGCGGCCAGTCGAAGTACTTGGCCAACGCGATCACCATGCGCAACGTCACGTACTTGACCACGGGCGAGAACGTCTCGGTGTAGTCGATGCCGTACTTCTGCTTGAATCCCTTGGCCACGAGACGCGCCTTGTACTTCTCGATGGATCCGTCTGCTTTGCGCTTGATCTTGAACACCCACTTGGTCCCGATGGCGCGTTGTCCGTTCGGCAACTTGGCAGCTCGAAACACCCCACGAAGTCGCATCGACTTGAGCTCTGCGCGGACGGCCTTGCGCCAATGCACTTGGTCGGGTCCGTTCACCGCATCTTGGAATGTCGTCGGCTCAGACAAATCGCCGGCTTCCACTGCGTTGGCGCTTGCTCGCCAAAATGCGGGAGGAGTCGAGTCGTCATCTTCGTCGTCATGAGCATCCTTCTCCTCTTCTTCAGCCAGATCAGGCTCCATTCGCACACTTGATCGTCGTTTCGCCCGACGCCCAAACGAGTTGTCAGGAGCACTTGCTTCTTCCAAGCCAGCTCCATGGCGAACAGAACGTGAGCTCGCTGACATATCACCGGCATCACTTGAGCGGGCCTTGCGTTTCCCCGCCTGCTTGAACTCCATCGGGCCCGCACTGTCAGCATCGTTGATCTCGAGAGAGTCGAAGTCCAGGCTAGCATCTTCGTCGTCATCGCTTGAACTTCCCGCCGAGACACCACCAAAACTCGATTCGTCGAAGGTGACATCGCGAGAAATCACCACCTTCCCCGCCTCGATGTCATAAACTCGATACGCCTTTATTGAGGGTAACCGGTTATGCCTGTACCAGGTTACGGTGAACCTGTCCAATCCGATCACACGATGTTTACGGTACGTTGATTACGCTACCGATGATTAGACGAGTAGGATGATTGGACGAGTGCAGAGTGATGGTGATTGGATGCACAAAATGATTGGATGCAGTGCTGCGTGTCTATGAGGATAGCTAGGCAATGCAGACAAAGTAAGCTCCGATAAATCAATCACTTTCGAATCTCCCTTCTTCCCCTCAAGTGGTCAAGTGTCTTCGCTCCGGTCTACCCAGAGTGCCTACTCCCTCCGCTTCGTCCAAGCTTCGTGTATCAAGATCCATACCCGTTATCAGGTTATGAGCCCAAGCACCATGTCCTCTGCCCAAGACGTCTCCACCAAGGTCTCCATCGACAAGTTCAACGGCGACAACTACGCGACGTGGAACCGCTACATGCGTGGCGTGTTCCTGACCAAGTCGGTGTGGCATGTCGTGAACCGTGAAACGACTCCGACCTTCGCGGACCCAAGGGCCAAGGATGACTACGTCAAGTCGAGCAACATCGCGTTCGGCCTGATGCTGCTCCACATGGACGCGGACTACCATCACGTGGTTGACAACTGCGAGGAAGCGTGGGTGGCGTGGTCGCGCCTGAAGACGCTGTACGGAGGATCGCAGAAGGCTGGTCGCATCTACCTGAAGCGACAGCTCTTCAGCATGGAGATGACGGAAGGCGGCAACGTGTTGCATCATTGCAACGAGGTCCTCAACATCAGCGCCAAGCTCAGCAGCATCGGCGCCAAGATGGAGGACGAGGACGTGGCGATCTGCTTGTTGCGCAGTCTCCCCAAGAGCTACGAGAACGTCGTGCTGAACTTGGAGATGAGCACTGCGGAGCTGAAGACGCAAGACGTCGTGAAGGTGCTCACGAACGAGCATATCAAGCGGCAAGGCGAGAAGAAGACCGACTCGGTGAAGACTGAAGACGCGGCGAAGGCGTTCAGTGCCGAGAGAGAGTCTCGCCAGTGCAGTTACTGCGGAAAATTGGGGCACGTCATCGACAAGTGCTGGACCAAGCAGAAGGACGAGAACCGAGGTGGTCGACGCGGCGGCAATGGCCGTGGACGCGGGGCCAACAATGTCCAGTGGCGGAACGACGACTACGAATACGACTACGACCGGGTCGCGTTTGCGGTATCCCTGGAGTGCGGACTTTCGACGGGCAAGGGTATGTCCGGGATGTGGGCGGTCGACAGCGGCGCAACGCACCACATCTGCAACAACAAGGCCAAGTTCGCCACGCTGAATGAGCAAGACGAGGGCGAACTGTCGGTGGCTGACGGCAACAAAGCTGCCATCAAGGGTGTGGGGACCATCATCGAACGAGTGGTTCTGCCCAACGGCGACGAGCGCGACATCGAGATCAAGGACGCGCTGTACGTGCCGAACATGAACAAGAATCTGCTGTCGGTGCCGCAGATCAACAAGAGTGGCAAGTTTCAAGTGGTGTTCGACGGTGCGAGCATGCATGTTGCGCGCAAGAGCTCGAAGCAAGTGGTGGCGACGGCTGACCTCGTGGACGGACTCTACTGGCTGCGCACTCCACTGCGTTCTGCGAATGCGACGACGTCGGCGCGTAACGTGGATCTTCATGCGCGGATGGGTCATGCTCCGATCGACGTGCTGCGCAAGATGGTCAACAACGGCATGATCAAGGACGCCAAGGTACCCTTGAAGTCGAGTGGGCCAAGTGTGTGTCGCGGGTGCCAGCAAGGGAAAATGGTCCAAAAGCCGTTCCCGACTAACCGCGACAAGCGCCGTTACGACACGTTCGAGCTTCTCCACTTCGACATCTGCGGCCCCATGGAGGAAGAATCGTTGGGTGGCAGCAAGTATCTGCTACTCATCACGGACGAAGCCAGCGGATGCATGAAGGGTTTCTGTCTACGCGCCAAGTCGGACAGCGAAGAGTGCCTCAAGAGCTACATCACCAAGGTGCAGACGCAGTTCGGCAAGCAGGTCAAGTTCGTGCGTCACGACGGAGCCCGCGAGTTTGCGACCAATTCGCTCAAGGCCTTTTACGAGGATCAAGGCATCGAGCAGCAGCCCACGGTTCGGTACGCGCACCAGACCAACGCCACGGCAGAACGCGCCAACCGAACCATCGTCACGATTGGCCGCAGCATGCTGCACCATGCCAAGTTGGACAAGTGTTTCTGGGGCGAAGCGGCGATGACTGCCATCTACGTCAAGAACCGGCTGCCGTCGCCCAAGATCGAAAACAAGACTCCGTTCGAGATCGTGTACAAGTCCAAGCCAAGCGTGAAGCACATGCGTGTGTTTGGGTGTCGGGCGTACGTGCTAACTCCGAGGGAGAAACGACTCAAGTGGGATCCCAAGGCTCGCGCTGGTCTGTTCATGGGCTACGAGGAAGTGTCGAAGGCGTATCGAGTTTATGACATCGAGGCGGGGAAGGTGGTGATTTCTCGCGATGTCACCTTCGACGAATCGAGTTTTGGTGGTGTCTCGGCGGGAAGTTCAAGCGATGACGACGAAGATGCTAGCCTGGACTTCGACTCCCTCGAGATCAACGATGCTGACAGTGCGGGCCCGATGGAGTTCAAGCAGGCGGGGAAACGCAAGGCCCGCTCAAGTGATGCCGGTGATATGTCAGCGAGCTCACGTTCTGTTCGCCATGGAGCTGGCTTGGAAGAGGCAAGTGCTCCTGACAACTCGTTTGGGCGTCGGGCGAAACGACGATCAAGTGTGCGAATGGAGCCTGATCTGGCTGAAGAAGAGGAGAAGGATGCTCATGACGATGAAGATGACGACTCGACTCCTCCCGCATTTTGGCGAGCAAGCGCCAACGCAGTGGAAGCCGGTGATCTGTCTGAGCCGACGACATTCCAAGATGCGGTGAACGGACCCGACCAGGTGCATTGGCGCAAGGCCGTCCGCGCAGAGCTCAAGTCGATGCGACTTCGTGGGGTGTTTCGAGCTGCCAAGTTGCCGAACGGACAACGCGCCATCGGGACCAAGTGGGTGTTCAAGATCAAGCGCAAAGCGGACGGATCCATCGAGAAGTACAAGGCGCGTCTCGTGGCCAAGGGGTTCAAACAGAAGTACGGCATCGACTACACCGAGACGTTCTCGCCCGTGGTCAAGTACGTGACGTTGCGCATGGTGATCGCGTTGGCCAAGTACTTCGACTGGCCGCTGGACCAACTGGACGTGGTGACGGCATTCCTGTACGGCGTGATGAAAGAAGTGGTGTACTGCGCCGTGCCAGAAGGGGTCGAGCTGGACGGTGACTTCGACTGCCTGGAGCTGGTGAAGGCGATCTACGGTCTCAAGCAAGCTTCGCGCGTGTGGAACGAGACCTTCGACGAGTACGTGTGCTCCATCGGCTTCCAAGTCTCGGCCTACGACCCGTGTCTCTGTTGTCAAGAAGGCGCCTCGACCAGCTGCGGTGTACCAGTAAGGTACCAGTGCGACCTTCACTCAGTGGTGCCGCCATCATTCGTGTGATGATGGGACGAGGATTACGGGACGCTGATGATGGGACGCGTGGGTACAAGATTGTGGGTACAGGATGGGCATCGACGTGGCACTCGCTGATTGGCTGAAGGACCTTCTATCCAGTTAGGAATCCAGTGTAGTGTATCCAGCAGGGATATCCAGTAGGCTTCGAGGCAGCAAGTAGCTTGCGAACTAAGGCCCTAAATCAATCACTTTGCATTCTGACATCTAGTGCTCAAACGACCTTCCTTTTGGTTATGAGCCCAAGCCCCGTCTTCCCTGCCCAAGACTCCGACTACGCCTTCGCCATGGACGCCGCGCCGACCACGACCGCCCGCATCAACAAGTTCGACGGAACCAACTTCCACACGTGGAAGTTCAAGATGCAGATGGTGCTCGAGGAGCGCGATCTGTGGGAAGTGACAAGTGGAGAGATCAAGCTGGAGCACTGCGCGACCACGTTGGACCAGACGGCCTTCAAGAGGAAGTCTCGCAAGGCGCTGGCGATCGTCTGTCTCGCGATGGAGGACTCGCAGTTGCCGCTGGTCCGGTCGGCCAAGGATGCCTACGATGCATGGTCAAGACTGGAAGGACACTTCGAGAAGAAGAGCTTGGCCAACAAGCTCTTCCTTCGTCGACGTTTCTTCACGACGATGATGGACGAAGGTGATGATGTGCTGGAGCACATCAACAAGCTCAAGACGCTGGCGGAGCAGCTCGACGCGGTGGGCGCTCCGGTCAGCGAGGACGACTTGGTGATCACGCTTCTGGGCAGTCTCAGCGAGTCGTACCAGTTCCTCATCACGGCGTTGGAGTCGAGAGCCGACTCGCTGTCGTGGGAACTCGTGACGTCTCGGCTGCTGCATGAGGACATGAAGCGCAAGGAGCAAGGTGGCGGCGTCGACGGAGCCGCGCACGGTCAAGGCCAAGCGTTCATGACAAGCGACAACGGCAAGCGCAAGGGACGGCAGGCGACCGCCAACAAGGCCAGCGCCTGCCACTACTGTGGGGAGCAAGGACATTGGATCGCCAAGTGTCCTGTGCGAATCCGCGAGAACGCGGAGCGGCAGAGGCCGCAGCGAGCGAACGTCGCGCAGAGTGAGGACGACTCTGGCGACTTCCTCTTCTCGGTTGGTGGTGGGAGAAACACCACCAAGTCGAATGAGGTGTGGCTGGTCGACTCGGGTGCGACGCAGCACATGACCAGTTCCAAGAAGTTCATGCGGAACTACAAGAAGATCTCGCCGGTGGACGTGCATCTCGCGGACGACGGTGTGGTGCAAGCGATCGGGAGAGGCGACATCGTGATGAAGATGCAGACCCCGCGCGGCGTCAAGAAGGGTGTGCTCACGAATGTGTGGCACATCCCCAAGTTGTCGCGCAACCTGTTCTCCGTCGGCAGATTCACCAAGGACGTCGGGCCTGTGACGTTCGAGAGCGACGGGTGCTTCACGGAGACGAAGGGTGTCAAGTGGAAGCTCGGCGCTCGCGAAGGCAAAGGGCTGTTCAAGCTCTGCATGGCTCCGATCATGCCTGACGAGGCCAATGTGTCGAGTCCGAAGGATCGCAAAGGGGACACCACGTCGTACCTCTGGCACCTTCGACTCGGTCACATCGGCCATGGCGGTCTAGACGCCATCGTCAAGAAGGGCTACGGCACCGGCATCGACGTCAAGTCGGTGAAGCAGTGGGAGTTGTGTGATGGGTGTGCACTCGGCAAACAAACGCGAGTGAGCTACATGGCCAAGTCACCAAACCGTGCCAAGAAGCTGTTGGAAGTCATCCACAGTGATGTCTGTGGACCCATGCAGACACCCACATTCAGTGGCAAGAAGTACTTCGTCACGTTCATCGACGAGTACTCGCACTTTTGTGTGGTGTACTTGCTGCGGAACAAGTCGGAGGTGGCTGCCAAGTTCGCCGATTTCGTCGCGTTCGCCGAGACCCAGACCGGCAAGCGCGTGAAGACGCTCCGCAGCGACAACGGCGGAGAGTACACTTCGCGCGAGATGGCCAAGTTCTGCAGCGAGCGTGGGATCGTGCAGAAGTTCACTCCGCCGTACACGCCTCAGCTGAACGGAGTGGCCGAGCGGATGAACCGGACGTTGGTGGAGTGTGCGCGCTGCATGTTGGAACATGCCGGGTTGTCGAAGGGTTACTGGGGAGAAGCGGTGGTGACGGCCACGTTCCTCCGGAATCGCTGTCCGACACGCGCCATCAGCCACGACAAGTCCCCGCACCAAGTCTGGACCGGCAAGAAACCGCTCTTGGCGAACCTCAAGGTGTTCGGTTGCCACGCGTTCGTGCATGTGCCGAAGGAGAAGCGGTCGAAGTTCGACGCTCGGTCGGTGCGTTGCAGGTTTCTGGGCTACTCGGAGCACGAGAAAGCGTATCGGTTCGAAGAGATCAAGAGTGGTCGCGTGCTGGTGAGCCGCGATGCGCAGTTCATGGAAGACATCTTCGACGGTGGGAGACGCGAGTGCGGTCAAGAAGACATGGTCGTGGAACTTCGGGATGAAGATGCCACGGACCAAGAAGCATCGTCCGGTCCGGACGAAGACGAAGACGAAAATGAAGAAGAGGCTGCGCGGGATGAAGACTTTGAGCCTGGCAGCAAGCGACACCCGCGGACGCAGTCGTTGGAGGAAGCGGTGGAGATCCCAAGACCCAAGCGGTTCGCGACGCACCAGACTCTCGAGGAGATGTCGGCGGTCGCAAGAGAAGAAGAAGGCTTCGAGGCGGCCTACGTCGTGGATTCAGTGGGAGAAATGCCGACCACGTTCAAGTCGGCAATGGAATCCAGCAACGCAGCCAAGTGGAAGGAAGCGTGCGACTCGGAGCATGAGTCGCTGCGCAAGAACGAGACGTGGGACGTGGTGCCACTGCCGAAGGGACGCAAGGCGATCGGCTGCAGATGGGTGTTTCGAGTGAAGGAAAACCAAGCCGGAGAGGTCGAGCGGTTCAAGGCGCGACTGGTGGCAAAGGGGTTTTCGCAGAAGTACGGCGTCGACTACGACGAGACCTTCGCGCCAGTGGCCAAGTTCACGTCGATCCGGGCCGTGCTGAGTTTGGCTGCCAAGTACGATCTCAAGCTGCACCAGATGGACGTGAAGACCGCATTCCTGAACGGCGTCCTGGACGAAGACATCTACATGGCGCAGCCAGACGGATACGTTGACGAAGGTCACCCCGACTACGTGTGCAAGCTCAAGCGGTCACTCTACGGACTCAAGCAGTCGCCGCGCATGTGGAACCAAACCATCGACGAGTTCATGCTGAAGATGGGGTTCAAGAAGTGCGAGTCGGATCACTGCGTCTACATCAAGAGGAACGACCAAGACATGATCTTCGTGGTGCTGTACGTCGATGATCTCATCCTCGCAAGCAGCAACGACAAGCTGCTGGAATCGACCAAGAAGGCACTCAGCAAGCGGTTCGAGATGACGGACCTCGGTGAGCTCGAGTACTTCCTCGGCATGGAGATCAAGAGCGACGTGGACTCCGGCAAGGTGACGGTGCGGCAGACCAAGTTCCTCAAGAGTATCCTGACCAAGTTCGGCATGCAAGACAGCAAGCCTGTGAAGACACCTCAAGACCCGGGACTCAAGTTGACCAAGAGCATGTGCGAAGGTGGCTGCAAGCATGAAGACACGATGAAGAACGTGCCGTATCGGAGTGCCGTCGGCGGACTGATGTACCTGATGGTGGCGACGCGTCCGGACCTCGCAGCTGCAGTGGGCTCCCTCAGTCAGTTCTGTGCTGACCCGTGTCCGACGCATTGGCAAGCTCTCAAGCGTGTGTTTCGGTACCTCCAAGCGACGCCTACGCACGGACTCGAGTTCTCAAGAGACGGTGGTGACGGCGCGTTATGCGGGTATTCGGATGCGGACTGGGCCGGCGACATCGAGTCGAGAAGGAGTACAAGCGGCTACGCGTTCATGATGAACGGCGGGTGCATCAGCTGGAGGAGCAAGAAGCAGAGGACGGTGGCGCTGTCATCGACGGAGGCAGAGTACATGGCTCTATCGGAAGCGACGCAGGAGGCAGTGTGGCTCAAGGTGTTCATGTGCGAGCTCGGCGAGATGGCAAGCGATGAAGCGATCAAGATCTACGAAGACAACCAAGGCTCCATCGCGTTGGCCAAGAACCCCGAGTTCCACAAGCGCACCAAGCACATCGACATTCGCTACCACTTCGTGCGCGAGAAGGTGGAAGACGGTCAAGTGGTGTTGGAGTACTGCTCGACGAAGGACATGCTGGCGGACTTGATGACCAAGCCCATCACTGCTGTGCAGTTTGAAGTTCTTCGGAGCAAGCTCGGAGTCCAAGGCCCCGGCGTCGAGTCGAGTGGGGGTGTTGTCAAGAAGGCGCCTCGACCAGCTGCGGTGTACCAGTAAGGTACCAGTGCGACCTTCACTCAGTGGTGCCGCCATCATTCGTGTGATGATGGGACGAGGATTACGGGACGCTGATGATGGGACGCGTGGGTACAAGATTGTGGGTACAGGATGGGCATCGACGTGGCACTCGCTGATTGGCTGAAGGACCTTCTATCCAGTTAGGAATCCAGTGTAGTGTATCCAGCAGGGATATCCAGTAGGCTTCGAGGCAGCAAGTAGCTTGCGAACTAAGGCCCTAAATCAATCACTTTGCATTCTGACATCTAGTGCTCAAACGACCTTCCTTTTGTCTCTACATGAAGATTGTGGACGGTCACTGCGTGCTGTTGCTGGTGTACGTGGACGATGTGTTGGTGACCGGGAGTTCGGCCGATCTGATCGCGCGCACCAAGAGCGACCTCAAGACGCGGTTCGAGATGACTGACAGCGGCAAGTGCGCATTTGTGCTGGGCATCGAGTTGGTGGACAACGCTGACGGCAGCGTGACGATGTGTCAACGGCGCTACGTGGACGACATTCTCAAGCGTTTCGGCATGGAGGAGTGCAAGGCTGTGGTGAGTCCGGCGGATTTGAGCTCTCGACTGGTTCCAAGCGACGCGCCGACCAAGGTGAACGCCCCGTTCCGCGAAGCTGTGGGTGCGCTCATGCACTTGATGACCGCGACCCGACCGGACATTGCTTTCGCCGTGGGCTATGTGTCGCGCTTCATGGAGAACCCGCAAGTCGAGCACTGGACTGCGGTGAAGCGCATCCTGCGCTATCTGCAGGGAACCAAGTCACATGGGATCTGCTTCCAGCCGGGTGACAAGATCGACTTCCGCGGGTACTCCGACGCAGACTGGGCTGGTGACCACTCCGATCGCAAGTCGACTTCGGGATACGCGTTCATGCTGATGGGCGCGCCGGTGAGCTGGGGAAGCAAGAAGCAGTCAAGTGTGTCGCTGTCTACGAGCGAGGCGGAGTACATTGCACTCAGCCTGGCCATTCAAGAAGGCAAGTGGGTGCATCACCTGTTGTGCGAGATCATGGCGGCAGCAAGCGAAGCGGGACCCGAGCTCAAGATTCTCGAGGACAACCAGTCGTGCATCAAGATGACCAAGAACCCTGTGAACCATGGCCGCGCCAAGCACATCGACATCAAGTACCATCACATCCGAGATGAGGTCAAGCGTGGTGAAGTGAAGCTCGAGTACTGCGAGACTGCGACAATGCTGGCGGACATCATGACCAAGACGCTCCTGGGACCACGTCACAAGGACCTCACGGCGGCTCTCGGAATCCACGCGTGTTCGCATTGAGGGGGCGTATTGAGGGTAACCGGTTATGCCTGTACCAGGTTACGGTGAACCTGTCCAATCCGATCACACGATGTTTACGGTACGTTGATTACGCTACCGATGATTAGACGAGTAGGATGATTGGACGAGTGCAGAGTGATGGTGATTGGATGCACCAAATGATTGGATGCAGTGCTGCGTGTCTATGAGGATAGCTAGGCAATGCAGACAAAGTAAGCTCCGATAAATCAATCACTTTCGAATCTCCCTTCTTCCCCTCAAGTGGTCAAGTGTCTTCGCTCCGGTCTACCCAGAGTGCCTACTCCCTCCGCTTCGTCCAAGCTTCGTGTATCAAGATCCATACCCGTTATCAGCCTTCGACACTTCCTCGTAGCCCATGAACAGACCAGCGCGAGCCTTGGGATCCCACTTGAGTCGTTTCTCCCTCGGAGTTAGCACGTACGCCCGACACCCAAACACACGCATGTGCTTCACGCTTGGCTTGGACTTGTACACGATCTCGAACGGAGTCTTGTTTTCGATCTTGAGCGACGGCAGGCGATTCTTGACGTAGATGGCAGTCATCGCCGCTTCGCCCCAGAAACACTTGTCCAACTTGGCATGGTGCAGCATGCTGCGACCAATCGTGACGATGGTTCGGTTGGCGCGTTCTGCCGTGGCGTTGGTCTGGTGCGCGTACCGAACCGTGGGCTGCTGCTCGATGCCTTGATCCTCGTAAAAGGCCTTGAGCGAATTGGTCGCAAACTCGCGGGCTCCGTCGTGACGCACGAACTTGACCTGCTTGCCGAACTGCGTCTGCACCTTGGTGATGTAGCTCTTGAGGCACTCTTCGCTCTCCGACTTGGCGCGTAGACAGAAACCCTTCATGCATCCGCTGGCTTCGTCCGTGATGAGTAGCAGATACTTGCTGCCACCCAACGATTCTTCCTCCATGGGACCGCAGATGTCGAAGTGGAGCAGCTCGAACGTGTCGTAACGGCGCTTGTCGCGGTTAGTCGGGAACGGCTTTTGGACCATTTTCCCTTGCTGGCACCCGCGACACACACTTGGCCCACTCGACTTCAAGGGTACCTTGGCGTCCTTGATCATGCCGTTGTTGACCATCTTGCGCAGCACGTCGATCGGAGCATGACCCATCCGCGCATGAAGATCCACGTTACGCGCCGACGTCGTCGCATTCGCAGAACGCAGTGGAGTGCGCAGCCAGTAGAGTCCGTCCACGAGGTCAGCCGTCGCCACCACTTGCTTCGAGCTCTTGCGCGCAACATGCATGCTCGCACCGTCGAACACCACTTGAAACTTGCCACTCTTGTTGATCTGCGGCACCGACAGCAGATTCTTGTTCATGTTCGGCACGTACAGCGCGTCCTTGATCTCGATGTCGCGCTCGTCGCCGTTGGGCAGAACCACTCGTTCGATGATGGTCCCCACACCCTTGATGGCAGCTTTGTTGCCGTCAGCCACCGACAGTTCGCCCTCGTCTTGCTCATTCAGCGTGGCGAACTTGGCCTTGTTGTTGCAGATGTGGTGCGTTGCGCCGCTGTCGACCGCCCACATCCCGGACATACCCTTGCCCGTCGAAAGTCCGCACTCCAGGGATACCGCAAACGCGACTCGGTCGTAGTCGTATTCGTAGTCGTCGTTCCGCCACTGGACATTGTTGGCCCCGCGTCCACGGCCATTGCCGCCGCGTCGACCACCTCGGTTCTCGTCCTTCTGCTTGGTCCAGCACTTGTCGATGACGTGCCCCAATTTTCCGCAGTAACTGCACTGGCGAGACTCTCTCTCGGCACTGAACGCCTTCGCCGCGTCTTCAGTCTTCACCGAGTCGGTCTTCTTCTCGCCTTGCCGCTTGATATGCTCGTTCGTGAGCACCTTCACGACGTCTTGCGTCTTCAGCTCCGCAGTGCTCATCTCCAAGTTCAGCACGACGTTCTCGTAGCTCTTGGGGAGACTGCGCAACAAGCAGATCGCCACGTCCTCGTCCTCCATCTTGGCGCCGATGCTGCTGAGCTTGGCGCTGATGTTGAGGACCTCGTTGCAATGATGCAACACGTTGCCGCCTTCCGCCATCTCCATGCTGAAGAGCTGTCGCTTCAGGTAGATGCGACCAGCCTTCTGCGACCCACCGTACAGCGTCTTCAGGCGCGTCCACGCCACCCACGCTTCTTCACAGTTGTCCACCACGTGGTGGTAGTCCGCGTCCATGTGGAGCAGCATCAGGCCGAACGCGATGTTGCTCGACTTGACGTAGTCATCCTTGGCCCTTGGGTCCGCGAAGGTCGGAGTCGTTTCACGGTTCACGACATGCCACACCGACTTGGTCAGGAACACGCCACGCATGTAGCGGTTCCACGTCGCGTAGTTGTCGCCGTTGAACTTGTCGATGGAGACCTTGGTGGAGACGTCTTGGGCAGAGGACATGGTGCTTGGGCTCATAACCTGATAAAGGTCACGGATCTTGGACGAAGAGAAGGGAGGGGGAGAGTCACCACTCGGAGCTTGACCGGAGCGAGGACACTTGACCACTTGAGGGGAAGAAGGGAGATTCGAAAGTGATTGATTTATCGGAGCTTACTTTGTCTGCACTACCTAGCTATCCTCATAGACACGCAGCACTGCATCCAATCATTTGGTGCATCCAATCACCATCACTCTGCACTCGTCCAATCATCCTACTCGTCTAATCATCGGTAGCGTAATCAACGTACCGTAAACATCGTGTGATCGGATTGGACAGGTTCACCGTAACCTGGTACAGGCATAACCGGTTACCCTCAATAATGTGCTTCACGCTTGGCTTGGACTTGTACACGATCTCGAACAGAGTCTTGTTTTCGATCTTGGGCGACGGCAGCCGGTTCTTGACGTAGATGGCAGTCATCGCCGCTTCGCCCCAGAAACACTTGTCCAACTTGGCATGGTGCAGCATGCTGCGACCAATCGTGACGATGGTTCGATTGGCGCGTTCTGCCGTGGCGTTGGTCTGGTGCGCGTACCGAACCGTGGGCTGCTGCTCGATGCCTCGATCCTCGTAAAAGGCCTTGAGCGAATTGGTCGCAAACTCGCGGGCTCCGTCGTGACGCACGAACTTGACCTGCTTGCCGAACTGCGTCTGCACCTTGGTGATGTAGCTCTTGAGGCACTCTTCGCTCTCCGACTTGGCGCGTAGACAGAAACCCTTCATGCATCCGCTGGCTTCGTCCGTGATGAGTAGCAGATACTTGCTGCCACCCAACGATTCTTCCTCCATGGGACCGCAGATGTCGAAGTGGAGCAGCTCGAACGTGTCGTAACGGCGCTTGTCGCGGTTAGTCGGGAACGGCTTTTGGACCATTTTCCCTTGCTGGCACCCGCGACACACACTTGGCCCACTCGACTTCAAGGGTACCTTGGCGTCCTTGATCATGCCGTTGTTGACCATCTTGCGCAGCACGTCGATCGGAGCATGACCCATCCGCGCATGAAGGTCCACGTTACGCGCCGACGTCGTCGCATTCGCAGAACGCAGTGGAGTGCGCAGCCAGTAGAGTCCGTCCACGAGGTCAGCCGTCGCCACCACTTGCTTCGAGCTCTTGCGCGCAACATGCATGCTCGCACCGTCGAACACCACTTGAAACTTGCCACTCTTGTTGATCTGCGGCACCGACAGCAGATTCTTGTTCATGTTCGGCACGTACAGCGCGTCCTTGATCTCGATGTCGCGCTCGTCGCCGTTGGGCAGAACCACTCGTTCGATGATGGTCCCCACACCCTTGATGGCAGCTTTGTTGCCGTCAGCCACCGACAGTTCGCCCTCGTCTTGCTCATTCAGCGTGGCGAACTTGGCCTTGTTGTTGCAGATGTGGTGCGTTGCGCCGCTGTCGACCGCCCACATCCCGGACATACCCTTGCCCGTCGAAAGTCCGCACTCCAGGGATACCGCAAACGCGACTCGGTCGTAGTCGTAGTCGTAGTCGTCGTTCCGCCACTGGACATTGTTGGCCCCGCGTCCACGGCCATTGCCGCCGCGTCGACCACCTCGGTTCTCGTCCTTCTGCTTGGTCCAGCACTTGTCGATGACGTGCCCCAATTTTCCGCAGTAACTGCACTGGCGAGACTCTCTCTCGGCACTGAACGCCTTCGCCGCGTCTTCAGTCTTCACCGAGTCGGTCTTCTTCTCGCCTTGCCGCTTGATATGCTCGTTCGTGAGCACCTTCACGACGTCTTGCGTCTTCAGCTCCGCAGTGCTCATCTCCAAGTTCAGCACGACGTTCTCGTAGCTCTTGGGGAGACTGCGCAACAAGCAGATCGCCACGTCCTCGTCCTCCATCTTGGCGCCGATGCTGCTGAGCTTGGCGCTGATGTTGAGGACCTCGTTGCAATGATGCAACACGTTGTCGCCTTCCGTCATCTCCATGCTGAAGAGCTGTCGCTTCAGGTAGATGCGACCAGCCTTCTGCGACCCACCGTACAGCGTCTTCAGGCGCGTCCACGCCACCCACGCTTCTTCACAGTTGTCCACCACGTGGTGGTAGTCCGCGTCCATGTGGAGCAGCATCAGGCCGAACGCGATGTTGCTCGCCTTGACGTATTCGTCCTTGGCCCTTGGGTCCGCGAAGGTCGGAGTCGTTTCACGGTTCACGACATGCCACACCGACTTGGTCAGGAACACGCCACGCATGTAGCGGTTCCACGTCGCGTAGTTGTCGCCGTTGAACTTGTCGATGGAGACCTTGGTGGAGACGTCTTGGGCAGAGGACATGGTGCTTGGGCTCATAACCTGATAACGGGTATGGATCTTGATACACGAAGCTTGGACGAAGAGAAGGGAGGGGGAGAGTCACCACTCGGAGTGTTGTCAAGAAGGCGCCTCGACCAGCTGCGGTGTACCAGTAAGGTACCAGTGCGACCTTCACTCAGTGGTGCCGCCATCATTCGTGTGATGATGGGACGAGGATTACGGGACGCTGATGATGGGACGCTGATGATGGGACGCGTGGGTACAAGATTGTGGGTACAGGATGGGCATCGACGTGGCACTCGCTGATTGGCTGAAGGACCTTCTATCCAGTTAGGAATCCAGTGGAGTGTATCCAGCAGGGATATCCAGTAGGCTTCGAGGCAGCAAGTAGCTTGTGAACTAAGGCCCTAAATCAATCACTTTGCATTCTGACATCTAGTGCTCAAACGACCTTCCTTTTGCCTTCACCAGCTCCAGGCAGTCGAAATCACCGTCCAGCTCGACCCCTTCTGGCACTGCGCAGTACACCACTTCTTTCATCACGCCGTACAGGAATGCCGTCACCACGTCCAGTTGGTCCAGCGGCCAGTCGAAGTACTTGGCCAACGCGATCACCATGCGCAACGTCACGTACTTGACCACGGGCGAGAACGTCTCGGTGTAGTCGATGCCGTACTTCTGCTTGAATCCCTTGGCCACGAGACGCGCCTTGTACTTCTCGATGGATTCGTCTGCTTTGCGCTTGATCTTGAACACCCACTTGGTCCCGATGGCGCGTTGTCCGTTCGGCAACTTGGCAGCTCGAAACACCCCACGAAGTCGCATCGACTTGAGCTCTGCGCGGACGGCCTTGCGCCAATGCACTTGGTCGGGTCCGTTCACCGCATCTTGGAATGTCGTCGGCTCAGACAAATCGCCGGCTTCCACTGCGTTGGCGCTTGCTCGCCAAAATGCGGGAGGAGTCGAGTCGTCATCTTCGTCGTCATGAGCATCCTTCTCCTCTTCTTCAGCCAGATCAGGCTCCATTCGCACACTTGATCGTCGTTTCGCCCGACGCCCAAACGAGTTGTCAGGAGCACTTGCTTCTTCCAAGCCAGCTCCATGGCGAACAGAACGTGAGCTCGCTGACATATCACCGGCATCACTTGAGCGGGCCTTGCGTTTCCCCGCCTGCTTGAACTCCATCGGGCCCGCACTGTCAGCATCGTTGATCTCGAGAGAGTCGAAGTCCAGGCTAGCATCTTCGTCGTCATCGCTTGAACTTCCCGCCGAGACACCACCAAAACTCGATTCGTCGAAGGTGACATCGCGAGAAATCACCACCTTCCCCGCCTCGATGTCATAAACTCGATACGCCTTCGACACTTCCTCGTAGCCCATGAACAGACCAGCGCGAGCCTTGGGATCCCACTTGAGTCGTTTCTCCCTTGGGGTCAGGACGTACGCCCGACACCCAAACACACCCATGTGCTTCACGCTTGGCTTGGACTTGTACACGATCTCGAACAGAGTCTTGTTTTCGATCTTGGGCGACGGCAGCCGGTTCTTGACGTAGATGGCAGTCATCGCCGCTTCGCCCCAGAAACACTTGTCCAACTTGGCATGGTGCAGCATGCTGCGACCAATCGTGACGATGGTTCGATTGGCGCGTTCTGCCGTGGCGTTGGTCTGGTGCGCGTACCGAACCGTGGGCTGCTGCTCGATGCCTCGATCCTCGTAAAAGGCCTTGAGCGAATTGGTCGCAAACTCGCGGGCTCCGTCGTGACGCACGAACTTGACCTGCTTGCCGAACTGCGTCTGCACCTTGGTGATGTAGCTCTTGAGGCACTCTTCGCTCTCCGACTTGGCGCGTAGACAGAAACCCTTCATGCATCCGCTGGCTTCGTCCGTGATGAGTAGCAGATACTTGCTGCCACCCAACGATTCTTCCTCCATGGGACCGCAGATGTCGAAGTGGAGCAGCTCGAACGTGTCGTAACGGCGCTTGTCGCGGTTAGTCGGGAACGGCTTTTGGACCATTTTCCCTTGCTGGCACCCGCGACACACACTTGGCCCACTCGACTTCAAGGGTACCTTGGCGTCCTTGATCATGCCGTTGTTGACCATCTTGCGCAGCACGTCGATCGGAGCATGACCCATCCGCGCATGAAGGTCCACGTTACGCGCCGACGTCGTCGCATTCGCAGAACGCAGTGGAGTGCGCAGCCAGTAGAGTCCGTCCACGAGGTCAGCCGTCGCCACCACTTGCTTCGAGCTCTTGCGCGCAACATGCATGCTCGCACCGTCGAACACCACTTGAAACTTGCCACTCTTGTTGATCTGCGGCACCGACAGCAGATTCTTGTTCATGTTCGGCACGTACAGCGCGTCCTTGATCTCGATGTCGCGCTCGTCGCCGTTGGGCAGAACCACTCGTTCGATGATGGTCCCCACACCCTTGATGGCAGCTTTGTTGCCGTCAGCCACCGACAGTTCGCCCTCGTCTTGCTCATTCAGCGTGGCGAACTTGGCCTTGTTGTTGCAGATGTGGTGCGTTGCGCCGCTGTCGACCGCCCACATCCCGGACATACCCTTGCCCGTCGAAAGTCCGCACTCCAGGGATACCGCAAACGCGACTCGGTCGTATTCGTATTCGTAGTCGTCGTTCCGCCACTGGACATTGTTGGCCCCGCGTCCACGGCCATTGCCGCCGCGTCGACCACCTCGGTTCTCGTCCTTCTGCTTGGTCCAGCACTTGTCGATGACGTGCCCCAATTTTCCGCAGTAACTGCACTGGCGAGACTCTCTCTCGGCACTGAACGCCTTCGCCGCGTCTTCAGTCTTCACCGAGTCGGTCTTCTTCTCGCCTTGCCGCTTGATATGCTCGTTCGTGAGCACCTTCACGACGTCTTGCGTCTTCAGCTCCGCAGTGCTCATCTCCAAGTTCAGCACGACGTTCTCGTAGCTCTTGGGGAGACTGCGCAACAAGCAGATCGCCACGTCCTCGTCCTCCATCTTGGCGCCGATGCTGCTGAGCTTGGCGCTGATGTTGAGGACCTCGTTGCAATGATGCAACACGTTGCCGCCTTCCGCCATCTCCATGCTGAAGAGCTGTCGCTTCAGGTAGATGCGACCAGCCTTCTGCGACCCACCGTACAGCGTCTTCAGGCGCGTCCACGCCACCCACGCTTCTTCACAGTTGTCCACCACGTGGTGGTAGTCCGCGTCCATGTGGAGCAGCATCAGGCCGAACGCGATGTTGCTCGCCTTGACGTAGTCATCCTTGGCCCTTGGGTCCGCGAAGGTCGGAGTCGTTTCACGGTTCACGACATGCCACACCGACTTGGTCAGGAACACGCCACGCATGTAGCGGTTCCACGTCGCGTAGTTGTCGCCGTTGAACTTGTCGATGGAGACCTTGGTGGAGACGTCTTGGGCAGAGGACATGGTGCTTGGGCTCATAACCTGATAACGGGTATGGATCTTGATACACGAAGCTTGGACGAAGAGAAGGGAGGGGGAGAGTCACCACTCGGAGTGTTGTCAAGAAGGCGCCTCGACCAGCTGCGGTGTACCAGTAAGGTACCAGTGCGACCTTCACTCAGTGGTGCCGCCATCATTCGTGTGATGATGGGACGAGGATTACGGGACGCTGATGATGGGACGCTGATGATGGGACGCGTGGGTACAAGATTGTGGGTACAGGATGGGCATCGACGTGGCACTCGCTGATTGGCTGAAGGACCTTCTATCCAGTTAGGAATCCAGTGGAGTGTATCCAGCAGGGATATCCAGTAGGCTTCGAGGCAGCAAGTAGCTTGTGAACTAAGGCCCTAAATCAATCACTTTGCATTCTGACATCTAGTGCTCAAACGACCTTCCTTTTGCCTTCACCAGCTCCAGGCAGTCGAAATCACCGTCCAGCTCGACCCCTTCTGGCACTGCGCAGTACACCACTTCTTTCATCACGCCGTACAGGAATGCCGTCACCACGTCCAGTTGGTCCAGCGGCCAGTCGAAGTACTTGGCCAACGCGATCACCATGCGCAACGTCACGTACTTGACCACGGGCGAGAACGTCTCGGTGTAGTCGATGCCGTACTTCTGCTTGAATCCCTTGGCCACGAGACGCGCCTTGTACTTCTCGATGGATCCGTCTGCTTTGCGCTTGATCTTGAACACCCACTTGGTCCCGATGGCGCGTTGTCCGTTCGGCAACTTGGCAGCTCGAAACACCCCACGAAGTCGCATCGACTTGAGCTCTGCGCGGACGGCCTTGCGCCAATGCACTTGGTCGGGTCCGTTCACCGCATCTTGGAATGTCGTCGGCTCAGACAAATCGCCGGCTTCCACTGCGTTGGCGCTTGCTCGCCAAAATGCGGGAGGAGTCGAGTCGTCATCTTCGTCGTCATGAGCATCCTTCTCCTCTTCTTCAGCCAGATCAGGCTCCATTCGCACACTTGATCGTCGTTTCGCCCGACGCCCAAACGAGTTGTCAGGAGCACTTGCTTCTTCCAAGCCAGCTCCATGGCGAACAGAACGTGAGCTCGCTGACATATCACCGGCATCACTTGAGCGGGCCTTGCGTTTCCCCGCCTGCTTGAACTCCATCGGGCCCGCACTGTCAGCATCGTTGATCTCGAGAGAGTCGAAGTCCAGGCTAGCATCTTCGTCGTCATCGCTTGAACTTCCCGCCGAGACACCACCAAAACTCGATTCGTCGAAGGTGACATCGCGAGAAATCACCACCTTCCCCGCCTCGATGTCATAAACTCGATACGCCTTCGACACTTCCTCGTAGCCCATGAACAGACCAGCGCGAGCCTTGGGATCCCACTTGAGTCGTTTCTCCCTCGGGGTTAGCACGTACGCCCGACACCCAAACACACGCATGTGCTTCACGCTTGGCTTGGACTTGTACACGATCTCGAACAGAGTCTTGTTTTCGATCTTGGGCGACGGCAGCCGGTTCTTGACGTAGATGGCAGTCATCGCCGCTTCGCCCCAGAAACACTTGTCCAACTTGGCATGGTGCAGCATGCTGCGACCAATCGTGACGATGGTTCGATTGGCGCGTTCTGCCGTGGCGTTGGTCTGGTGCGCGTACCGAACCGTGGGCTGCTGCTCGATGCCTCGATCCTCGTAAAAGGCCTTGAGCGAATTGGTCGCAAACTCGCGGGCTCCGTCGTGACGCACGAACTTGACCTGCTTGCCGAACTGCGTCTGCACCTTGGTGATGTAGCTCTTGAGGCACTCTTCGCTCTCCGACTTGGCGCGTAGACAGAAACCCTTCATGCATCCGCTGGCTTCGTCCGTGATGAGTAGCAGATACTTGCTGCCACCCAACGACTCTTCCTCCATGGGACCGCAGATGTCGAAGTGGAGCAGCTCGAACGTGTCGTAACGGCGCTTGTCGCGGTTAGTCGGGAACGGCTTTTGGACCATTTTCCCTTGCTGGCACCCGCGACACACACTTGGCCCACTCGACTTCAAGGGTACCTTGGCGTCCTTGATCATGCCGTTGTTGACCATCTTGCGCAGCACGTCGATCGGAGCATGACCCATCCGCGCATGAAGGTCCACGTTACGCGCCGACGTCGTCGCATTCGCAGAACGCAGTGGAGTGCGCAGCCAGTAGAGTCCGTCCACGAGGTCAGCCGTCGCCACCACTTGCTTCGAGCTCTTGCGCGCAACATGCATGCTCGCACCGTCGAACACCACTTGAAACTTGCCACTCTTGTTGATCTGCGGCACCGACAGCAGATTCTTGTTCATGTTCGGCACGTACAGCGCGTCCTTGATCTCGATGTCGCGCTCGTCGCCGTTGGGCAGAACCACTCGTTCGATGATGGTCCCCACACCCTTGATGGCAGCTTTGTTGCCGTCAGCCACCGACAGTTCGCCCTCGTCTTGCTCATTCAGCGTGGCGAACTTGGCCTTGTTGTTGCAGATGTGGTGCGTTGCGCCGCTGTCGACCGCCCACATCCCGGACATACCCTTGCCCGTCGAAAGTCCGCACTCCAGGGATACCGCAAACGCGACTCGGTCGTAGTCGTAGTCGTAGTCGTCGTTCCGCCACTGGACATTGTTGGCCCCGCGTCCACGGCCATTGCCGCCGCGTCGACCACCTCGGTTCTCGTCCTTCTGCTTGGTCCAGCACTTGTCGATGACGTGCCCCAATTTTCCGCAGTAACTGCACTGGCGAGACTCTCTCTCGGCACTGAACGCCTTCGCCGCGTCTTCAGTCTTCACCGAGTCGGTCTTCTTCTCGCCTTGCCGCTTGATATGCTCGTTCGTGAGCACCTTCACGACGTCTTGCGTCTTCAGCTCCGCAGTGCTCATCTCCAAGTTCAGCACGACGTTCTCGTAGCTCTTGGGGAGACTGCGCAACAAGCAGATCGCCACGTCCTCGTCCTCCATCTTGGCGCCGATGCTGCTGAGCTTGGCGCTGATGTTGAGGACCTCGTTGCAATGATGCAACACGTTGTCGCCTTCCGTCATCTCCATGCTGAAGAGCTGTCGCTTCAGGTAGATGCGACCAGCCTTCTGCGACCCACCGTACAGCGTCTTCAGGCGCGTCCACGCCACCCACGCTTCTTCACAGTTGTCCACCACGTGGTGGTAGTCCGCGTCCATGTGGAGCAGCATCAGGCCGAACGCGATGTTGCTCGCCTTGACGTATTCGTCCTTGGCCCTTGGGTCCGCGAAGGTCGGAGTCGTTTCACGGTTCACGACATGCCACACCGACTTGGTCAGGAACACGCCACGCATGTAGCGGTTCCACGTCGCGTAGTTGTCGCCGTTGAACTTGTCGATGGAGACCTTGGTGGAGACGTCTTGGGCAGAGGACATGGTGCTTGGGCTCATAACCTGATAACGGGTATGGATCTTGATACACGAAGCTTGGACGAAGAGAAGGGAGGGGGAGAGTCACCACTCGGAGTGTTGTCAAGAAGGCGCCTCGACCAGCTGCGGTGTACCAGTAAGGTACCGGTGCGACCTTCACTCAGTGGTGCCGCCATCATTCGTGTGATGATGGGACGAGGATTACGGGACGCTGATGATGGGACGCTGATGATGGGACGCGTGGGTACAAGATTGTGGGTACAGGATGGGCATCGACGTGGCACTCGCTGATTGGCTGAAGGACCTTCTATCCAGTTAGGAATCCAGTGAAGTGTATCCAGCAGGGATATCCAGTAGGCTTCGAGGCAGCAAGTAGCTTGTGAACTAAGGCCCTAAATCAATCACTTTGCATTCTGACATCTAGTGCTCAAACGACCTTCCTTTTGGTTATGAGCCCAAGCCCCGCATTCTCTGCCCAAGACTCCGACTACGCCTTCGCCATGGACGCCGCGCCGACCACGACCGCCCGCATCAACAAGTTCGACGGAACCAACTTCCACACGTGGAAGTTCAAGATGCAGATGGTGCTGGAAGAGCGCGAACTGTGGGAGGTGACGAGTGGGGAGATCAAGCTGGAGCACTGCCACGCCGCAGCGGATCAAGCACTCTTCAAGAAGAAGTCGCGCAAGGCGCTGGCGATCGTCTGTCTCGCGATGGAGGACTCGCAGTTGCCGCTGGTGCGTTCGGCCAAGGATGCTCACGATGCATGGTCAAGACTGGAAGGACACTTCGAGAAGAAGAGTTTAGCCAACAAGCTCTTCCTTCGTCGACGTTTCTTCACGACCATGATGGACGAAGGTGATGATGTGCTGGAGCACATCAACAAGCTCAAGACGCTGGCGGAGCAGCTCGACGCGGTGGGCGCTCCGGTCAGCGAGGACGACTTGGTGATCACGCTTCTGGGCAGTCTCAGCGAGTCGTACCAGTTCCTCATCACGGCGTTGGAGTCGAGGGTCGACTCGCTGACGTGGGAACTCGTGACGTCTCGGCTGCTGCACGAGGACATGAAGCGCAAGGAGCAAGGTGGCGGTGCGGACGGCACCGCGCACGGTCAAGCGTTCATGACGAGAGACAATAAGCGCAAGGGACGACCGGTGAAGAAGGCCGGTGCGTGCCACAACTGCGGCAAACAAGGACATTGGATTGCCGAGTGTCCCTCGCGAGTCCAAGACAACTACGACCGGCAGCGGTCGCAGCGTGCGAACGTCGCGCAGGACGAAGAAGATTCTGGCGACTACCTCTTCTCGGTTGGTGACGGGGTCGCCAAGTCGAGTGAAGTGTGGTTGGTCGACTCGGGTGCGACGCAGCACATGACGTACTCGAAAGAGTACATGAAGAACTACAAGAAGATGGCTCCGGTGGACGTGCACCTCGCGGACGACGGTGTGGTTCAAGCGGTGGGGACGGGCGACATTGTCATGTCCATGAAGACCCCACGCGGAATGAAGAAGGGTGTGCTCACCGGTGTGTGGCACATTCCCAAGTTGTCGCGCAACCTATTCTCGGTCGGGCGCTTCACCAAGGACGTTGGTCCCGTGACGTTCGAGAGCAACGGGTGCTTCGCGGAGACGAAGAGCATCAAGTGGCAGCTCGGTGCGCGTATGGGCAAGGGTCTGTTCAAGCTCTGCATGGCTCCGATCATGCCTGACGAGGCCAATGTGTCGAGTCCGAAGGATCGCAAAGGGGACACCACGTCGTACCTCTGGCACCTTCGACTCGGTCACATCGGCCATGGCGGTCTAGACGCCATCGTCAAGAAGGGCTACGGCACCGGCATCGACATGACGTCGGTGAAGCAGTGGGAGTTGTGTGATGGGTGTGCACTCGGCAAACAAACGCGAGTGAGCTACATGGCCAAGTCACCAAACCGTGCCAAGAAGCTGTTGGAAGTCATCCACAGTGATGTCTGTGGACCCATGCAGACACCCACATTCAGTGGCAAGAAGTACTTCGTCACGTTCATCGACGAGTACTCGCACTTTTGTGTGGTGTACTTGCTGCGGAACAAGTCGGAGGTGGCTGCCAAGTTCGCGGAGTTCGTGGCGTTGGCTGAAACGCAGACCGGCAAGCGCGTGAAGACGCTCCGCAGCGACAACGGCGGAGAGTACACTTCGCGTGAGATGGCCAAGTTCTGCAGCGAGCGTGGGATCGTGCAGAAGTTCACGCCGCCGTACACGCCTCAGCTGAACGGAGTGGCCGAGCGGATGAACCGGACGTTGGTGGAGTGTGCGCGCTGCATGTTGGAGCATGCCGGGTTGTCGAAGAGTTACTGGGGTGAAGCGGTGGTGACAGCCACGTTCCTCCGGAACCGGTGTCCGACGCGCGCCATTAGCCACGACAAGTCGCCGTACCAAGTCTGGACCGGCAAGAAACCGCTCTTGGCGAACCTCAAGATGTTCGGTTGCCACGCGTTCGTGCATGTGCCGAAGGAGAAGCGGTCCAAGTTCGACGCTCGGTCGGTGCGTTGCAGGTTTCTGGGCTACTCGGAGCACGAGAAAGCATATCGGTTCGAAGAGATCAAGAGTGGTCGCGTGCTGGTGAGCCGCGACGCACAGTTCATGGAAGACGTCTTCGACGGTGGGAGACGCGAGTGCGGTCAAGAAGACATGGTCGTGGAACTTCGGGATGAAGATGCCACGGACCAAGAAGCATCGTCCGGTCCGGACGAAGACGAAAATGAAGAAGAGGCTGCGCGGGATGAAGACTTTGAGCCTGGCAGCAAGCGACACCCGCGGACGCAGTCGTTGGAGGAAGCGGTGGAGATCCCAAGACCCAAGCGGTTCGCGACGCACCAGACTCTCGAGGAGATGTCGGCGGTCGCAAGAGAAGAAGAAGGCTTCGAGGCGGCCTACGTCGTGGATTCAGTGGGAGAGATGCCGACCACGTTCAAGTCGGCGATGGAATCCAGCAACGCAGCCAAGTGGAAGGAAGCGTGCGACTCGGAGATGGCGTCGCTGCGCAAGAACGACACGTGGGACGTGGTGCCACTGCCGAAGGGACGCAAGGCGATCGGCTGCAGATGGGTGTTTCGAGTGAAGGAAAACCAAGCCGGAGAGGTCGAGCGGTTCAAGGCGCGTCTGGTGGCAAAGGGGTTTTCGCAGAAGTACGGCGTCGACTACGACGAGACGTTCGCGCCAGTGGCCAAGTTCACGTCGATCCGGGCCGTGCTGAGTTTGGCTGCCAAGTACGAGCTCAAGCTGCACCAGATGGACGTGAAGACCGCATTCCTGAACGGCGTCCTGGATGAAGATATCTACATGGCGCAGCCAGACGGATACGTTGACGAAGGCCACCCCGACTACGTGTGCAAGCTCAAGCGGTCACTCTACGGACTCAAGCAGTCGCCGCGCATGTGGAACCAAAAGGAAGGTCGTTTGAGCACTAGATGTCAGAATGCAAAGTGATTGATTTAGGGCCTTAGTTCACAAGCTACTTGCTGCCTCGAAGCCTACTGGATATCCCTGCTGGATACACTCTACTGGATTCCTAACTGGATAGAAGGTCCTTCAGCCAATCAGCGAGTGCCACGTCGATGCCCATCCTGTACCCACAATCTTGTACCCACGCGTCCCATCATCAGCGTCCCATCATCAGCGTCCCGTAATCCTCGTCCCATCATCACACGAATGATGGCGGCACCACTGAGTGAAGGTCGCACTGGTACCTTACTGGTACACCGCAGCTGGTCGAGGCGCCTTCTTGACAACACCCCTACTCGACTCGGCAGCCTTGGGTCCTTCGATACCAAGCTTGCTCCGGAGTACGCCAAACTGCGTCGCAGGGATTGGCTTCGTCATGAGATCAGCCAGCATGTCCTTCGTCGAGCAGTACTCCAACACCACTTGACCGTCTTCCACCTTCTCGCGCACGAAGTGGTAGCGAATGTCGATGTGCTTGGTGCGCTTGTGGAACTCGGGGTTCTTGGCCAACGCGATGGAGCCTTGGTTGTCCTCGTAGATCTTGATCGCTTCATTGATTGCCATCTCGCCGAGCTCGCACATGAACACCTTGAGCCACACCGCTTCTTGTGTTGCCTCCGACAGCGCCATGTACTCCGCCTCTGTAGATGACAGCGCCACCGTCCGCTGCTTCTTGCTTCTCCAGCTGATGCACCCGCCGTTCATCATGAACGCGTAGCCGCTTGTGCTTCTTCTTGACTCGGTGTCTCCGGCCCAGTCCGCATCCGAATAGCCTTCAAGCCCGCCATCGCAGTTCGCTTGAAACTCGATGCCATGCGTCTTCGTGCCTTGGATGTACCTGAAGACCCTCTTGAGCGCTTGCCAGTGCGTCGGGCATGGGTCCGCAGCAAACTGGCTCAGGACCCCCACTGCCGCTGCGAGGTCTGGACGTGTGCCTACCATGAGATACATGAGGCATCCCACAGCGTTGCGGTACGGCACGTTCGCCATGGTCTCATCGTGCTTGCAACCTCCTTCGCACATGGCCTTGGTCAGCTTGAGACCTGGGTCTTGCGGCGTCTTGACCGGGTTGCTCTTCTCCATCTTGAACTTCTCGAGAATGTCCTTCGCAAACTTGGTCTGCCGCACTGACACCTTCCCAGCCGTCGTATCTTGCTCGATCTCCATCCCAAGGAAGTACTTGAGCTGGCCCATGTCCGTCATCTCGAATCGGTCACTGAGGGCCTGCTTGGTGTCCTTGATCATCTTGTGGCTGTTGCTGGCGAGGATCAGGTCGTCCACATAGAGCGCCACGAAGATCATGTCTTGGCCGTCTCGCTTCAAGTAGATGCAGTGGTCGGACTCGCACTTCTTGAACCCCTGCTTGAGCATGAACTCGTCGATGGTCTTGTTCCACATACGTGGCGACTGCTTCAGTCCATATAGCGACCGCTTGAGCCTGCACACGAAGTCCGGGTGAACATCGTCGACGAACCCGTCCGGCTGAGCCATGTAGATATCTTCGTCCAGCTCGCCGTTGAGGAACGCCGTCTTGACATCCATCTGGTGTACCGTGAGATTGTACTTGGCAGCCAGACTGAGCAAGATCCTGATGGACGTGAACTTGGCCACCGGCGCGAAGGTCTCGTCGTAGTCGATGCCGTACTTCTGCGAAAACCCCTTGGCCACCAGTCGCGCCTTGAACCGCTCGATCTCTCCAGCCTGGTTCTCCTTCACTCGAAACACCCATCTGCAGCCGATCGCCTTGCGTCCCTTCGGCAACGGCACCACTTCCCACGTCTCGTTCTTGCGAAGCGACGCCATCTCCGAGTCGCACGCTTCCTTCCACTTGGCTGCGTCGCTGGATTCCATCGCCGACTTGAACGTGGTCGGCATTTCTCCCACTGAATCCACGACGTACGCAGCCTCAAAGTCTTGACTCTCTTGGGCCGCCGCAGACATCTCATCCAGCGTCGAGCGTCCACTCTGCGGCGCATACCTCTTGGCCCTCGGCACCTCCACGGCTTCCTCCAGCGACTGCGTCCGCGGGTGTCGCTTGCTGCCGGGTTCGAAGTCTTGGTCCCGCGCAGCCTCCTCTTCATCTCCGTCCTCGTCCGATTCGGACGGAGTCTCTTCATCCGTGGCATCTTCATCATCTTCATCTGGAAGACCAATCACCACCTCCTTCGTAGCATATTTGCGTCTCCCACCGTCGAAGACGTCTTCCATGAACTGCGCATCGCGGCTCACCAACACGCGACCGCTCTCGATCTCTTCAAACCGATACGCTTTCTCGTGCTCCGAGTACCCCAGGAAACGGCAACGCACCGACCGGGCGTCGAACTTGGACCGCTTCGCCTTCGGGACCAGCACGTACGCGTGGCACCCGAACACCTTGAGATTCGCCAGTAGTGGCTTCTTTCCCGTCCAAACTTGGTGCGGCGACTTGTCGTGGCTGATGGCGCGCGTCGGACACCGGTTCCGGAGGAACGTGGCTGTCACCACCGCTTCACCCCAGTAACTCTTCGACAACCCGGCATGCTCCAACATGCAGCGCGCACACTCCACCAACGTCCGGTTCATCCGTTCCGCCACTCCATTCAGCTGTGGCGTGTACGGTGGCGTGAACTTCTGCACGATCCCACGGTCCGCACAGAACTTGGCCATCTCACGCGAAGTGTACTCGCCACCGTTGTCGCTCCGGAGCGTTTTCACACGCTTGCCGGTCTGCGTTTCAGCCAACGCAACGAACTCCGCGAACTTGGCAGCCACCTCCGACTTGTTCCGCAGCAAGTACACCACACAAAAGTGCGACTTGTCGTCGATGAACGTGACGAAGTACTTCTTGCCACCAAACGTAGACGTCTGCATGGGGCCGCACACATCGCTGTGAACCACTTCCAGCACTTGCTTCGCACGGTTTGGAGACGACTTCATGTAGCTCACTCGCGTTTGCTTGCCGAGTGAGCATCCGTCGCACAGCTCCCACTGCTTCACCGACGTCATGTCGATGCCAGAGCCGTAGCCCTTCTTGACGATGGCGTCTAGACCGCCATGGCCAATGTGACCAAGTCGAAGGTGCCAGAGGTACGACGTGGTGTCCCCTTTGCGATCCTTCGAGCTTGCCGCATTGGCCTCGTCAGGCATCACCGGTGTCATGCTCAGCTTGAACAGCCCTTTGCCTTCGCGAGCGCCGAGCTTCCACTTGACACCCTTCGTCTCCGTGAAGCACCCGTCGCTCTCGAACGTCACAGGCCCGACGTCCTTGGTGAATCTGCCGACGGAGAACAGGTTGCGCGACAACTTGGGGATGTGCCACACATTCGTGAGCACACCCTTCTTGACGCCGCGCGGGGTCTGCATCTTCATCACGATGTCGCCTCTCCCGATCGCTTGCACCACACCGTCGTCCGCGAGATGCACGTCCACCGGCGAGATCTTCTTGTAGTTCCGCATGAACTTCTTGGAACTGGTCATGTGCTGCGTCGCACCCGAGTCGACCAGCCACACCTCATTCGACTTGGTGGTGTTGCTCCCACCACCAACCGAGAAGAGGAAGTCGCCAGAGTCGTCCTCACTCTGCGCGACGTTCGCTCGCTGCGGCCTCTGCCGCTCCGCGTTCTCGCGGATTCGCACAGGACACTTGGCGATCCAATGTCCTTGCTCCCCACAGTAGTGGCAGGCGCTGGCCTTGTTGGCGGTCGCCTGCCGTCCCTTGCGCTTGCCGTTGTCGCTTGTCATGAACGCTTGGCCTTGACCGTGCGCGGCTCCGTCGACGCCGCCACCTTGCTCCTTGCGCTTCATGTCCTCATGCAGCAGCCGAGACGTCACGAGTTCCCACGACAGCGAGTCGGCTCTCGACTCCAACGCCGTGATGAGGAACTGGTACGACTCGCTGAGACTGCCCAGAAGCGTGATCACCAAGTCGTCCTCGCTGACCGGAGCGCCCACCGCGTCGAGCTGCTCCGCCAGCGTCTTGAGCTTGTTGATGTGCTCTAACACATCATCACCTTCGTCCATCATGGTCGTGAAGAAACGTCGACGAAGAAAGAGCTTGTTGGCCAAGCTCTTCTTCTCGAAGTGTCCTTCCAGTCTTGACCACGCATCGTGGGCATCCTTGGCCGAACGCACCAGCGGCAACTGCGAATCCTCCATCGCGAGACAGACGATCGCCAACGCCTTGCGCGACTTCTTCTTGAAGAGCGCTTGATCCGCTGCGGCGTGGCAGTGCTCCAGCTTGATTTCCCCACTCGTCACCTCCCACAGTTCGCGCTCCTCGAGCACCATCTGCATCTTGAACTTCCACGTGTGGAAGTTGGTTCCGTCGAACTTGTTGATGCGGGCGGTCGTGGTCGGCGCGGCGTCCATGGCGAAGACGTAGTCGGAGTCTTGGGCAGAGAATGCGGGGCTTGGGCTCATAACCAAAAGGAAGGTCGTTTGAGCACTAGATGTCAGAATGCAAAGTGATTGATTTAGGGCCTTAGTTCACAAGCTACTTGCTGCCTCGAAGCCTACTGGATATCCCTGCTGGATACACTCTACTGGATTCCTAACTGGATAGAAGGTCCTTCAGCCAATCAGCGAGTGCCACGTCGATGCCCATCCTGTACCCACAATCTTGTACCCACGCGTCCCATCATCAGCGTCCCATCATCAGCGTCCCGTAATCCTCGTCCCATCATCACACGAATGATGGCGGCACCACTGAGTGAAGGTCGCACTGGTACCTTACTGGTACACCGCAGCTGGTCGAGGCGCCTTCTTGACAACAGAACCAAACCATCGACGAGTTCATGCTGAAGATGGGGTTCAAGAAGTGCGAGTCGGATCACTGCGTCTACATCAAGAGGAACGACCAAGACATGATCTTCGTGGTGCTGTACGTCGATGATCTCATCCTCGCAAGCAGCAACGACAAGCTGCTGGAGTCGACCAAGAAGGCACTCAGCAAACGGTTCGAGATGACAGACCTCGGCGAGCTCGAGTACTTCCTCGGCATGGAGATCAAGAGCGACGTGGACTCCGACAAGGTGACGGTGCGGCAGACCAAGTTCCTCAAGAGTATCCTGAGCAAGTTCGGCATGCAAGACAGCAAGCCTGTGAAGACACCTCAAGACCCGGGACTCAAGTTGACCAAGAGCATGTGCGAAGGTGGCTGCAAGCATGAAGACACGATGAAGAACGTGCCGTATCGGAGTGCCGTCGGCGGACTGATGTACCTGATGGTGGCGACGCGTCCGGACCTCGCAGCTGCAGTGGGCTCCCTCAGTCAGTTCTGTGCTGACCCGTGTCCGACGCATTGGCAAGCTCTCAAGCGTGTGTTTCGGTACCTCCAAGCGACGCCTACGCACGGACTCGAGTTCTCAAGAGACGGTGGTGACGGCGCGTTATGCGGGTATTCGGATGCGGACTGGGCCGGCGACATCGAGTCGAGAAGGAGTACAAGCGGCTACGCGTTCATGATGAACGGCGGGTGCATCAGCTGGAGGAGCAAGAAACAGCGGACGGTGGCGCTGTCATCGACGGAGGCAGAGTACATGGCTCTATCGGAAGCGACGCAGGAGGCAGTGTGGCTCAAGGTGTTCATGTGCGAGCTCGGCGAGATGGCAAGCGATGAAGCGATCAAGATCTACGAGGACAACCAAGGCTCCATCGCGTTGGCCAAAAACCCCGAGTTCCACAAGCGCACCAAGCACATCGACATTCGCTACCACTTCGTGCGCGAGAAGGTGGAAGACGGTCAAGTGGTGTTGGAGTACTGCTCGACGAAGGACATGCTGGCTGATCTCATGACGAAGCCAATCCCTGCGACGCAGTTCGGCGTACTCCGGAGCAAGCTTGGTATCGAAGGACCCAAGGCTGCCGAGTCGAGTGGGGGTGTTGTCAAGAAGGCGCCTCGACCAGCTGCGGTGTACCAGTAAGGTACCAGTGCGACCTTCACTCAGTGGTGCCGCCATCATTCGTGTGATGATGGGACGAGGATTACGGGACGCTGATGATGGGACGCGTGGGTACAAGATTGTGGGTACAAGATGGGCATCGACGTGGCACTCGCTGATTGGCTGAAGGACCTTCTATCCAGTTAGGAATCCAGTGGAGTGTATCCAGCAGGGATATCCAGTAGGCTTCGAGGCAGCAAGTAGCTTGTGAACTAAGGCCCTAAATCAATCACTTTGCATTCTGACATCTAGTGCTCAAACGACCTTCCTTTTCAAGCGACACGTGGGACGTGGTGCCACTGCCGAAGGGACGCAAGGCGATCGGCTGCAGATGGGTGTTTCGCGTGAAGGAAAACCAAGCCGGAGAGGTCGAGCGGTTCAAGGCGCGACTGGTGGCAAAGGGGTTTTCGCAGAAGTACGGCGTCGACTACGACGAGACCTTCGCGCCAGTGGCCAAGTTCACGTCGATCCGGGCCGTGCTGAGTTTGGCTGCCAAGTACGAGCTCAAGCTGCACCAGATGGACGTGAAGACCGCATTCCTGAACGGCGTCCTGGATGAAGATATCTACATGGCGCAGCCAGACGGATACGTTGACGAAGGCCACCCCGACTACGTGTGCAAGCTCAAGCGGTCACTCTACGGACTCAAGCAGTCGCCGCGCATGTGGAACCAAACCATCGACGAGTTCATGCTGAAGATGGGGTTCAAGAAGTGCGAGTCGGATCACTGCGTCTACATCAAGAGGAACGACCAAGACATGATCTTCGTGGTGCTGTACGTCGATGATCTCATCCTCGCAAGCAGCAACGACAAGCTGCTGGAGTCGACCAAGAAGGCACTCAGCAAACGGTTCGAAATGACAGACCTCGGCGAGCTCGAGTACTTCCTCGGCATGGAGATCAAGAGCGACGTGGACTCCGGCAAGGTGACGGTGCGGCAGACCAAGTTCCTCAAGAGTATCCTGACCAAGTTCGGCATGCAAGACAGCAAGCCTGTGAAGACACCTCAAGACCCGGGACTCAAGTTGACCAAGAGCATGTGCGAAGGTGGCTGCAAGCATGAAGACACGATGAAGAACGTGCCGTATCGGAGTGCCGTCGGCGGACTGATGTACCTGATGGTGGCGACGCGTCCGGACCTGGCTGCTGCAGTGGGTTCCCTCAGTCAGTTCTGTGCTGACCCGTGTCCGACGCATTGGCAAGCTCTCAAGCGTGTGTTTCGGTACCTCCAAGCGACGCCTACGCACGGACTCGAGTTCTCAAGAGACGGTGGTGACGGCGCGTTATGCGGGTATTCGGATGCGGACTGGGCCGGCGACATCGAGTCGAGAAGGAGTACAAGCGGCTACGCGTTCATGATGAACGGCGGGTGCATCAGCTGGAGGAGCAAGAAACAGCGGACGGTGGCGCTGTCATCGACGGAGGCAGAGTACATGGCTCTATCGGAAGCGACGCAGGAGGCAGTGTGGCTCAAGGTGTTCATGTGCGAGCTCGGCGAGATGGCAAGCGATGAAGCGATCAAGATCTACGAGGACAACCAAGGCTCCATCGCGTTGGCCAAAAACCCCGAGTTCCACAAGCGCACCAAGCACATCGACATTCGCTACCACTTCGTGCGCGAGAAGGTGGAAGACGGTCAAGTGGTGTTGGAGTACTGCTCGACGAAGGACATGCTGGCTGATCTCATGACGAAGCCAATCCCTGCGACGCAGTTCGGCGTACTCCGGAGCAAGCTTGGTATCGAAGGACCCAAGGCTGCCGAGTCGAGTGGGGGTGTTGTCAAGAAGGCGCCTCGACCAGCTGCGGTGTACCAGTAAGGTACCAGTGCGACCTTCACTCAGTGGTGCCGCCATCATTCGTGTGATGATGGGACGAGGATTACGGGACGCTGATGATGGGACGCGTGGGTACAAGATTGTGGGTACAAGATGGGCATCGACGTGGCACTCGCTGATTGGCTGAAGGACCTTCTATCCAGTTAGGAATCCAGTGGAGTGTATCCAGCAGGGATATCCAGTAGGCTTCGAGGCAGCAAGTAGCTTGTGAACTAAGGCCCTAAATCAATCACTTTGCATTCTGACATCTAGTGCTCAAACGACCTTCCTTTTCAAGCGACACGTGGGACGTGGTGCCACTGCCGAAGGGACGCAAGGCGATCGGCTGCAGATGGGTGTTTCGCGTGAAGGAAAACCAAGCCGGAGAGGTCGAGCGGTTCAAGGCGCGACTGGTGGCAAAGGGGTTTTCGCAGAAGTACGGCGTCGACTACGACGAGACCTTCGCGCCAGTGGCCAAGTTCACGTCGATCCGGGCCGTGCTGAGTTTGGCTGCCAAGTACGAGCTCAAGCTGCACCAGATGGACGTGAAGACCGCATTCCTGAACGGCGTCCTGGATGAAGATATCTACATGGCGCAGCCAGACGGATACGTTGACGAAGGCCACCCCGACTACGTGTGCAAGCTCAAGCGGTCACTCTACGGACTCAAGCAGTCGCCGCGCATGTGGAACCAAACCATCGACGAGTTCATGCTGAAGATGGGGTTCAAGAAGTGCGAGTCGGATCACTGCGTCTACATCAAGAGGAACGACCAAGACATGATCTTCGTGGTGCTGTACGTCGATGATCTCATCCTCGCAAGCAGCAACGACAAGCTGCTGGAGTCGACCAAGAAGGCACTCAGCAAACGGTTCGAAATGACAGACCTCGGCGAGCTCGAGTACTTCCTCGGCATGGAGATCAAGAGCGACGTGGACTCCGGCAAGGTGACGGTGCGGCAGACCAAGTTCCTCAAGAGTATCCTGACCAAGTTCGGCATGCAAGACAGCAAGCCTGTGAAGACACCTCAAGACCCGGGACTCAAGTTGACCAAGAGCATGTGCGAAGGTGGCTGCAAGCATGAAGACACGATGAAGAACGTGCCGTATCGGAGTGCCGTCGGCGGACTGATGTACCTGATGGTGGCGACGCGTCCGGACCTGGCTGCTGCAGTGGGTTCCCTCAGTCAGTTCTGTGCTGACCCGTGTCCGACGCATTGGCAAGCTCTCAAGCGTGTGTTTCGGTACCTCCAAGCGACGCCTACGCACGGACTCGAGTTCTCAAGAGACGGTGGTGACGGCGCGTTATGCGGGTATTCGGATGCGGACTGGGCCGGCGACATCGAGTCGAGAAGGAGTACAAGCGGCTACGCGTTCATGATGAACGGCGGGTGCATCAGCTGGAGGAGCAAGAAACAGCGGACGGTGGCGCTGTCATCGACGGAGGCAGAGTACATGGCTCTATCGGAAGCGACGCAGGAGGCAGTGTGGCTCAAGGTGTTCATGTGCGAGCTCGGCGAGATGGCAAGCGATGAAGCGATCAAGATCTACGAGGACAACCAAGGCTCCATCGCGTTGGCCAAAAACCCCGAGTTCCACAAGCGCACCAAGCACATCGACATTCGCTACCACTTCGTGCGCGAGAAGGTGGAAGACGGTCAAGTGGTGTTGGAGTACTGCTCGACGAAGGACATGCTGGCTGATCTCATGACGAAGCCAATCCCTGCGACGCAGTTCGGCGTACTCCGGAGCAAGCTTGGTATCGAAGGACCCAAGGCTGCCGAGTCGAGTGGGGGTGTTGTCAAGAAGGCGCCTCGACCAGCTGCGGTGTACCAGTAAGGTACCAGTGCGACCTTCACTCAGTGGTGCCGCCATCATTCGTGTGATGATGGGACGAGGATTACGGGACGCTGATGATGGGACGCGTGGGTACAAGATTGTGGGTACAAGATGGGCATCGACGTGGCACTCGCTGATTGGCTGAAGGACCTTCTATCCAGTTAGGAATCCAGTGGAGTGTATCCAGCAGGGATATCCAGTAGGCTTCGAGGCAGCAAGTAGCTTGTGAACTAAGGCCCTAAATCAATCACTTTGCATTCTGACATCTAGTGCTCAAACGACCTTCCTTTTCAAGCGACACGTGGGACGTGGTGCCACTGCCGAAGGGACGCAAGGCGATCGGCTGCAGATGGGTGTTTCGCGTGAAGGAAAACCAAGCCGGAGAGGTCGAGCGGTTCAAGGCGCGACTGGTGGCAAAGGGGTTTTCGCAGAAGTACGGCGTCGACTACGACGAGACCTTCGCGCCAGTGGCCAAGTTCACGTCGATCCGGGCCGTGCTGAGTTTGGCTGCCAAGTACGAGCTCAAGCTGCACCAGATGGACGTGAAGACCGCATTCCTGAACGGCGTCCTGGATGAAGATATCTACATGGCGCAGCCAGACGGATACGTTGACGAAGGCCACCCCGACTACGTGTGCAAGCTCAAGCGGTCACTCTACGGACTCAAGCAGTCGCCGCGCATGTGGAACCAAACCATCGACGAGTTCATGCTGAAGATGGGGTTCAAGAAGTGCGAGTCGGATCACTGCGTCTACATCAAGAGGAACGACCAAGACATGATCTTCGTGGTGCTGTACGTCGATGATCTCATCCTCGCAAGCAGCAACGACAAGCTGCTGGAGTCGACCAAGAAGGCACTCAGCAAACGGTTCGAAATGACAGACCTCGGCGAGCTCGAGTACTTCCTCGGCATGGAGATCAAGAGCGACGTGGACTCCGGCAAGGTGACGGTGCGGCAGACCAAGTTCCTCAAGAGTATCCTGACCAAGTTCGGCATGCAAGACAGCAAGCCTGTGAAGACACCTCAAGACCCGGGACTCAAGTTGACCAAGAGCATGTGCGAAGGTGGCTGCAAGCATGAAGACACGATGAAGAACGTGCCGTATCGGAGTGCCGTCGGCGGACTGATGTACCTGATGGTGGCGACGCGTCCGGACCTGGCTGCTGCAGTGGGTTCCCTCAGTCAGTTCTGTGCTGACCCGTGTCCGACGCATTGGCAAGCTCTCAAGCGTGTGTTTCGGTACCTCCAAGCGACGCCTACGCACGGACTCGAGTTCTCAAGAGACGGTGGTGACGGCGCGTTATGCGGGTATTCGGATGCGGACTGGGCCGGCGACATCGAGTCGAGAAGGAGTACAAGCGGCTACGCGTTCATGATGAACGGCGGGTGCATCAGCTGGAGGAGCAAGAAACAGCGGACGGTGGCGCTGTCATCGACGGAGGCAGAGTACATGGCTCTATCGGAAGCGACGCAGGAGGCAGTGTGGCTCAAGGTGTTCATGTGCGAGCTCGGCGAGATGGCAAGCGATGAAGCGATCAAGATCTACGAGGACAACCAAGGCTCCATCGCGTTGGCCAAAAACCCCGAGTTCCACAAGCGCACCAAGCACATCGACATTCGCTACCACTTCGTGCGCGAGAAGGTGGAAGACGGTCAAGTGGTGTTGGAGTACTGCTCGACGAAGGACATGCTGGCTGATCTCATGACGAAGCCAATCCCTGCGACGCAGTTCGGCGTACTCCGGAGCAAGCTTGGTATCGAAGGACCCAAGGCTGCCGAGTCGAGTGGGGGTGTTTATTGAGGGTAACCGGTTATGCCTGTACCAGGTTACGGTGAACCTGTCCAATCCGATCACGCGATGTTTACGGTACGTTGATTACGCTACCGATGATTAGACGAGTAGGATGATTGGACGAGTGCAGAGTGATGGTGATTGGATGCACCAAATGATTGGATGCAGTGCTGCGTGTCTATGAGGATAGCTAGGTAGTGCAGACAAAGTAAGCTCCGATAAATCAATCACTTTCGAATCTCCCTTCTTCCCCTCAAGTGGTCAAGTGTCCTCGCTCCGGTCAAGCTCCGAAAAGGAAGGTCGTTTGAGCACTAGATGTCAGAATGCAAAGTGATTGATTTAGGGCCTTAGTTCACAAGCTACTTGCTGCCTCTAAGCCTACTGGATATCCCTGCTGGATACACTTCACTGGATTCCTAACTGGATAGAAGGTCCTTCAGCCAATCAGCGAGTGCCACGTCGATGCCCATCCTGTACCCACAATCTTGTACCCACGCGTCCCATCATCAGCGTCCCATCATCAGCGTCCCGTAATCCTCGTCCCATCATCACACGAATGATGGCGGCACCACTGAGTGAAGGTCGCACTGGTACCTTACTGGTACACCGCAGCTGGTCGAGGCGCCTTCTTGACAACACCCCCACTCGACTCGACGCCGGGGCCTTGGACTCCGAGCTTGCTCCGAAGAACTTCAAACTGCACAGCAGTGATGGGCTTGGTCATCAAGTCCGCCAGCATGTCCTTCGTTGAGCAGTACTCCAACACCACTTGACCGTCTTCCACCTTCTCGCGCACGAAGTGGTAGCGAATGTCGATGTGCTTGGTGCGCTTGTGGAACTCGGGGTTCTTGGCCAACGCGATGGAGCCTTGGTTGTCCTCGTAGATCTTGATCGCTTCATCGCTTGCCATCTCGCCGAGCTCGCACATGAACACCTTGAGCCACACCGCTTCTTGTGTTGCCTCCGACAGCGCCATGTACTCTGCCTCCGTCGATGACAGCGCCACCGTCCGCTGTTTCTTGCTCCTCCAGCTGATGCACCCGCCGTTCATCATGAACGCGTAGCCGCTTGTACTCCTTCTTGACTCGGTGTCTCCGGCCCAGTCCGCATCCGAATAGCCTTCAAGCCCGCCATCGCAGTTCGCTTGAAACTCGATGCCATGCGTCTTCGTGCCTTGGATGTACCTGAAGACCCTCTTGAGCGCTTGCCAGTGCGTCGGGCATGGGTCCGCAGCAAACTGGCTCAGGACCCCCACTGCCGCTGCGAGGTCTGGACGTGTGCCTACCATGAGATACATGAGGCATCCCACAGCGTTGCGGTACGGCACGTTCGCCATGGTCTCATCGTGCTTGCAACCTCCTTCGCACATGGCCTTGGTCAGCTTGAGACCTGGGTCTTGCGGCGTCTTGACCGGGTTGCTCTTCTCCATCTTGAACTTCTCGAGAATGTCCTTCGCAAACTTGGTCTGCCGCACTGACACCTTCCCAGCCGTCGTATCTTGCTCGATCTCCATCCCAAGGAAGTACTTGAGCTGGCCCATGTCCGTCATCTCGAATCGGTCACTGAGGGCCTGCTTGGTGTCCTTGATCATCTTGTGGCTGTTGCTGGCGAGGATCAGGTCGTCCACATAGAGCGCCACGAAGATCATGTCTTGGCCGTCTCGCTTCAAGTAGATGCAGTGGTCGGACTCGCACTTCTTGAACCCCTGCTTGAGCATGAACTCGTCGATGGTCTTGTTCCACATACGTGGCGACTGCTTCAGTCCATATAGCGACCGCTTGAGCCTGCACACGAAGTCCGGGTGAACATCGTCGACGAACCCGTCCGGCTGAGCCATGTAGATATCTTCGTCCAGCTCGCCGTTGAGGAACGCCGTCTTGACATCCATCTGGTGCAGCTTGAGATCGTACTTGGCAGCCAGACTGAGCAAGATCCTGATGGACGTGAACTTGGCCACCGGCGCGAACGTCTCGTCGTAGTCGATGCCGTACTTCTGCGAAAACCCCTTTGCCACCAGTCGCGCCTTGAACCGCTCGACCTCTCCGGCTTGGTTTTCCTTCACGCGAAACACCCATCTGCAGCCGATCGCCTTGCGTCCCTTCGGCAGTGGCACCACGTCCCACGTGTCGTTCTTGCGCAGCGACTCATGCTCCGAGTCGCACGCTTCCTTCCACTTGGCTGCGTTGCTGGATTCCATCGCCGACTTGAACGTGGTCGGCATCTCTCCCACTGAATCCACGACGTAGGCCGCCTCGAAGCCTTCTTCTTCTCTTGCGACCGCCGACATCTCCTCGAGAGTCTGGTGCGTCGCAAACCGCTTGGGTCTTGGGATCTCCACCGCTTCCTCCAACGACTGCGTCCGCGGGTGTCGCTTGCTGCCAGGCTCAAAGTCTTCATCCCACGCAGCCTCTTCTTCATTTTCGTCTTCGTCTTCGTCCGGACCGGACGATGCTTCTTGGTCCGTGGCATCTTCATCCCGAAGTTCCATGACCATGTCTTCTTGACCGCACTCGCGTCTCCCACCGTCGAAGACGTCTTCCATGAACTGTGCGTCGCGGCTCACCAGCACGCGACCACTCTTGATCTCTTCGAACCGATATGCTTTCTCGTGCTTCGAGTAGCCCAGAAACCTGCAACGCACCGACCGAGCGTCGAACTTGGACCGCTTCTCCTTCGGCACATGCACGAACGCGTGGCAACCGAACACCTTGAGGTTCGCCAAGAGCGGTTTCTTGCCGGTCCAGACTTGGTACGGCGACTTGTCGTGGCTGATGGCGCGCGTCGGACACCGGTTCCGGAGGAACGTGGCCGTCACCACCGCTTCACCCCAGTAACCCTTCGACAGTCCGGCATGTTCCAACATGCAGCGCGCACACTCCACCAACGTCCGGTTCATCCGCTCGGCCACTCCGTTCAGCTGAGGCGTGTACGGCGGCGTGAACTTCTGCACGATCCCACGCTCGCTGCAGAACTTGGCCATCTCACGCGAAGTGTACTCTCCGCCGTTGTCGCTGCGGAGCGTCTTCACGCGCTTGCCGGTCTGCGTTTCAGCCAAAAGGAAGGTCGTTTGAGCACTAGATGTCAGAATGCAAAGTGATTGATTTAGGGCCTTAGTTCACAAGCTACTTGCTGCCTCGAAGCCTACTGGATATCCCTGCTGGATACACTCTACTGGATTCCTAACTGGATAGAAGGTCCTTCAGCCAATCAGCGAGTGCCACGTCGATGCCCATCCTGTACCCACAATCTTGTACCCACGCGTCCCATCATCAGCGTCCCATCATCAGCGTCCCGTAATCCTCGTCCCATCATCACACGAATGATGGCGGCACCACTGAGTGAAGGTCGCACTGGTACCTTACTGGTACACCGCAGCTGGTCGAGGCGCCTTCTTGACAACACCCCTACTCGACTCGGCAGCCTTGGGTCCTTCGATACCAAGCTTGCTCCGGAGCACGCCAAACTGCGTCGCAGGGATTGGCTTCGTCATGAGATCAGCCAGCATGTCCTTCGTCGAGCAGTACTCCAACACCACTTGACCGTCTTCCACCTTCTCGCGCACGAAGTGGTAGCGAATGTCGATGTGCTTGGTGCGCTTGTGGAACTCCGGGTTCTTGGCCAACGCGATGGAGCCTTGGTTGTCCTCGTAGATCTTGATCGCTTCATTGATTGCCATCTCGCCGAGCTCGCACATGAACACCTTGAGCCACACCGCTTCTTGTGTTGCCTCCGACAGCGCCATGTACTCCGCCTCTGTAGATGACAGCGCCACCGTCCGCTGCTTCTTGCTTCTCCAGCTGATGCACCCGCCGTTCATCATGAACGCGTAGCCGCTTGTGCTTCTTCTTGACTCGGTGTCTCCGGCCCAGTCCGCATCCGAATAGCCTTCAAGCCCGCCATCGCAGTTCGCTTGAAACTCGATGCCATGCGTCTTCGTGCCTTGGATGTACCTGAAGACCCTCTTGAGCGCTTGCCAGTGCGTCGGGCATGGGTCCGCAGCAAACTGGCTCAGGACCCCCACTGCCGCTACGAGGTCTGGACGTGTGCCTACCATGAGATACATGAGGCATCCCACAGCGTTGCGGTACGGCACGTTCGCCATGGTCTCATCGTGCTTGCAACCTCCTTCGCACATGGCCTTGGTCAGCTTGAGACCTGGGTCTTGCGGCGTCTTGACCGGGTTGCTCTTCTCCATCTTGAACTTCTCGAGAATGTCCTTCGCAAACTTGGTCTGCCGCACTGACACCTTCCCAGCCGTCGTATCTTGCTCGATCTCCATCCCAAGGAAGTACTTGAGCTGGCCCATGTCCGTCATCTCGAATCGGTCACTGAGGGCCTGCTTGGTGTCCTTGATCATCTTGTGGCTGTTGCTGGCGAGGATCAGGTCGTCCACATAGAGCGCCACGAAGATCATGTCTTGGCCGTCTCGCTTCAAGTAGATGCAGTGGTCGGACTCGCACTTCTTGAACCCCTGCTTGAGCATGAACTCGTCGATGGTCTTGTTCCACATACGTGGCGACTGCTTCAGTCCATATAGCGACCGCTTGAGCCTGCACACGAAGTCCGGGTGAACATCGTCGACGAACCCGTCCGGCTGAGCCATGTAGATATCTTCATCCAGGACGCCGTTCAGGAATGCGGTCTTCACGTCCATCTGGTGCAGCTTGAGATCGTACTTGGCAGCCAGACTGAGCAAGATCCTGATGGACGTGAACTTGGCCACCGGCGCGAAGGTCTCGTCGTAGTCGATGCCGTACTTCTGCGAAAACCCCTTGGCCACCAGTCGCGCCTTGAACCGCTCGATCTCTCCAGCCTGGTTCTCCTTCACTCGAAACACCCATCTGCAGCCGATCGCCTTGCGTCCCTTCGGCAACGGCACCACTTCCCACGTCTCGTTCTTGCGAAGCGACGCCATCTCCGAGTCGCACGCTTCCTTCCACTTGGCTGCGTCGCTGGATTCCATCGCCGACTTGAACGTGGTCGGCATTTCTCCCACTGAATCCACGACGTACGCAGCCTCGAAGTCTTGACTCTCTTGGGCCGCCGCAGACATCTCATCCAGCGTCGAGCGTCCACTCTGCGGCGCATACCTCTTGGCCCTCGGCACCTCCACGGCTTCCTCCAGCGACTGCGTCCGCGGGTATCGCTTGCTGCCGGGTTCGAAGTCTTGGTCCCGCGCAGCCTCCTCTTCATCTCCGTCCTCGTCCGATTCGGACGGAGTCTCTTCATCCGTGGCATCTTCATCATCTTCATCTGGAAGACCAATCACCACCTCCTTCGTAGCATATTTGCGTCTCCCACCGTCGAAGACGTCTTCCATGAACTGCGCATCGCGGCTCACCAACACGCGACCGCTCTCGATCTCTTCAAACCGATACGCTTTCTCGTGCTCCGAGTACCCCAGGAAACGGCAACGCACCGACCGGGCGTCGAACTTGGACCGCTTCGCCTTCGGCACATGCACGAACGCGTGGCAACCGAACACCTTGAGGTTCGCCAGTAGTGGCTTCTTTCCCGTCCAAACTTGGTGCGGCGACTTGTCGTGGCTGATGGCGCGCGTCGGACACCGGTTCCGGAGGAACGTGGCTGTCACCACCGCTTCACCCCAGTAACTCTTCGACAACCCGGCATGCTCCAACATGCAGCGCGCACACTCCACCAACGTCCGGTTCATCCGTTCCGCCACTCCATTCAGCTGTGGCGTGTACGGTGGCGTGAACTTCTGCACGATCCCACGGTCCGCACAGAACTTGGCCATCTCACGCGAAGTGTACTCGCCACCGTTGTCGCTCCGGAGCGTTTTCACACGCTTGCCGGTCTGCGTTTCAGCCAACGCAACGAACTCCGCGAACTTGGCAGCCACCTCCGACTTGTTCCGCAGCAAGTACACCACACAAAAGTGCGACTTGTCGTCGATGAACGTGACGAAGTAGCGCTTGCCACCAAACGTAGACGTCTGCATGGGGCCGCACACATCGCTGTGAACCACTTCCAGCACTTGCTTCGCACGGTTTGGAGACTTGGCCATGTAGCTCACTCGCGTTTGCTTGCCGAGTGAGCATCCGTCGCACAGCTCCCACTGCTTCACCGACGTCATGTCGATGCCAGAGCCGTAGCCCTTCTTGACGATGGCGTCTAGACCGCCATGGCCAATGTGACCAAGTCGAAGGTGCCAGAGGTACGACGTGGTGTCCCCTTTGCGATCCTTCGAGCTTGCCGCATTGGCCTCGTCAGGCATCACCGGTGTCATGCTCAGCTTGAACAGCCCTTTGCCTTCGCGAGCGCCGAGCTTCCACTTGACACCCTTCGTCTCCGTGAAGCACCCGTCGCTCTCGAACGTCACAGGCCCGACGTCCTTGGTGAATCTGCCGACGGAGAACAGGTTGCGCGACAACTTGGGGATGTGCCACACATTCGTGAGCACACCCTTCTTGACGCCGCGCGGGGTCTGCATCTTCATCACGATGTCGCCTCTCCCGATCGCTTGCACCACACCGTCGTCCGCGAGATGCACGTCCACCGGCGAGATCTTCTTGTAGTTCCGCATGAACTTCTTGGAACTGGTCATGTGCTGCGTCGCACCCGAGTCGACCAGCCACACCTCATTCGACTTGGTGGTGTTGCTCCCACCACCAACCGAGAAGAGGAAGTCGCCAGAGTCGTCCTCACTCTGCGCGACGTTCGCTCGCTGCGGCCTCTGCCGCTCCGCGTTCTCGCGGATTCGCACAGGACACTTGGCGATCCAATGTCCTTGCTCCCCACAGTAGTGGCAGGCGCTGGCCTTGTTGGCGGTCGCCTGCCGTCCCTTGCGCTTGCCGTTGTCGCTTGTCATGAACGCTTGGCCTTGACCGTGCGCGGCTCCGTCGACGCCGCCACCTTGCTCCTTGCGCTTCATGTCCTCATGCAGCAGCCGAGACGTCACGAGTTCCCACGACAGCGAGTCGGCTCTCGACTCCAACGCCGTGATGAGGAACTGGTACGACTCGCTGAGACTGCCCAGAAGCGTGATCACCAAGTCGTCCTCGCTGACCGGAGCGCCCACCGCGTCGAGCTGCTCCGCCAGCGTCTTGAGCTTGTTGATGTGCTCCAGCACATCATCACCTTCGTCCATCATGGTCGTGAAGAAACGTCGACGAAGGAAGAGCTTGTTGGCCAAACTCTTCTTCTCGAAGTGTCCTTCCAGCCTTGACCATGCATCGTGGGCATCCTTGGCCGACCGGACCAGCGGCAACTGCGAATCCTCCATCGCGAGACAGATGATCGCCAGCGCCTTGCGAGACTTCCTCTTGAAGGCCGTCTGGTCCAACGTGGTCGCGCAGTGCTCCAGCTTGATCTCTCCACTTGTCACCTCCCACAGATCGCGCTCCTCGAGCACCATCTGCATCTTGAACTTCCACGTGTGGAAGTTGGTTCCGTCGAACTTGTTGATGCGGGCGGTCGTGGTCGGCGCGGCGTCCATGGCGAAGACGTAGTCGGAGTCTTGGGCAGAGAATGCGGGGCTTGGGCTCATAACCAAAAGGAAGGTCGTTTGAGCACTAGATGTCAGAATGCAAAGTGATTGATTTAGGGCCTTAGTTCACAAGCTACTTGCTGCCTCGAAGCCTACTGGATATCCCTGCTGGATACACTCCACTGGATTCCTAACTGGATAGAAGGTCCTTCAGCCAATCAGCGAGTGCCACGTCGATGCCCATCCTGTACCCACAATCTTGTACCCACGCGTCCCATCATCAGCGTCCCGTAATCCTCGTCCCATCATCACACGAATGATGGCGGCACCACTGAGTGAAGGTCGCACCGGTACCTTACTGGTACACCGCAGCTGGTCGAGGCGCCTTCTTGACAACAGGGCGCTTCACCAAGGACGTTGGTCCCGTGACGTTCGAGAGCAACGGGTGCTTCGCGGAGACGAAGAGCATCAAGTGGCAGCTCGGTGCGCGTGTGGGCAAGGGTCTGTGATAAAGGTCACGGATCTTGGACGAAGAGAAGGGAGGGGGAGAGTCACCACTCGGAGCTTGACCGGAGCGAGGACACTTGACCACTTGAGGGGAAGAAGGGAGATTCGAAAGTGATTGATTTATCGAAGCTTACTTTGTCTGCACTACCTAGCTATCCTCATAGACACGCAGCACTGCATCCAATCATTTGGTGCATCCAATCACCATCACTCTGCACTCGTTCAATCATCCTACTCGTCTAATCATCGGTAGCGTAATCAACGTACCGTAAACATCGTGTGATCGGATTGGACAGGTTCACCGTAACCTGGTACAGGCATAACCGGTTACCCTCAATACGCCCCCTCAATTGATAACGGGTATGGATCTTGATACACGAAGCTTGGACGAAGCGGAGGGAGTAGGCACTCTGGGTAGACCGGAGCGAAGACACTTGACCACTTGAGGGGAAGAAGGGAGATTCGAAAGTGATTGATTTATCGGAGCTTACTTTGTCTGCACTACCTAGCTATCCTCATAGACACGCAGCACTGCATCCAATCATTTGGTGCATCCAATCACCATCACTCTGCACTCGTCCAATCATCCTACTCGTCTAATCATCGGTAGCGTAATCAACGTACCGTAAACATCGTGTGATCGGATTGGACAGGTTCACCGTAACCTGGTACAGGCATAACCGGTTACCCTCAATACGCCCCCTCAATTGATAACGGGTATGGATCTTGATACACGAAGCTTGGACGAAGCGGAGGGAGTAGGCACTCTGGGTAGACCGGAGCGAAGACACTTGACCACTTGAGGGGAAGAAGGGAGATTCGAAAGTGATTGATTTATCGGAGCTTACTTTGTCTGCACTACCTAGCTATCCTCATAGACACGCAGCACTGCATCCAATCATTTGGTGCATCCAATCACCATCACTCTGCACTCGTCCAATCATCCTACTCGTCTAATCATCGGTAGCGTAATCAACGTACCGTAAACATCGTGTGATCGGATTGGACAGGTTCACCGTAACCTGGTACAGGCATAACCGGTTACCCTCAATAAGAATGTCGTCCACGTAGCGTTGCTGGCACATCGTTACGCTGCCGTCAGCGTTGTCCACCAACTCGATGCCCAGCACAAACGCGCACTTGCCACTGTCAGTCATCTCGAACCGCGTCTTGAGGTCGCTCTTGGTGCGCGCGATCAGATCGGCCGAACTCCCGGTCACCAACACATCGTCCACGTACACCAGCAACAGCACGCAGTGACCGTCCACAATCTTCATGTAGAGACACGGGTCGTAGGCCGAGACTTGGAAGCCGATGGAGCACACGTACTCGTCGAAGGTCTCGTTCCACACGCGCGAAGCTTGCTTGAGACCGTAGATCGCCTTCACCAGCTCCAGGCAGTCGAAGTCACCGTCCAGCTCGACCCCTTCTGGCACTGCGCAGTACACCACTTCTTTCATCACGCCGTACAGGAATGCCGTCACCACGTCCAGTTGGTCCAGCGGCCAGTCGAAGTACTTGGCCAACGCGATCACCATGCGCAACGTCACGTACTTGACCACGGGCGAGAACGTCTCGGTGTAGTCGATGCCGTACTTCTGTTTGAACCCCTTGGCCACGAGACGCGCCTTGTACTTCTCGATGGATCCGTCCGCTTTGCGCTTGATCTTGAACACCCACTTGGTCCCGATGGCGCGTTGTCCGTTCGGCAACTTGGCAGCTCGAAACACCCCACGAAGTCGCATCGACTTGAGCTCTGCGCGGACGGCCTTGCGCCAATGCACTTGGTCGGGTCCGTTCACCGCATCTTGGAATGTCGTCGGCTCAGACAAATCGCCGGCTTCCACTGCGTTGGCGCTTGCTCGCCAAAATGCGGGAGGAGTCGAGTCGTCATCTTCGTCGTCATGAGCATCCTTCTCCTCTTCTTCAGCCAGATCAGGCTCCATTCGCACACTTGATCGTCGTTTCGCCCGACGCCCAAACGAGTTGTCAGGAGCACTTGCTTCTTCCAAGCCAGCTCCATGGCGAACAGAACGTGAGCTCGCTGACATATCACCGGCATCACTTGAGCGGGCCTTGCGTTTCCCCGCCTGCTTGAACTCCATCGGGCCCGCACTGTCAGCATCGTTGATCTCGAGGGAGTCGAAGTCCAGGCTAGCATCTTCGTCGTCATCGCTTGAACTTCCCGCCGAGACACCACCAAAACTCGATTCGTCGAAGGTGACATCGCGAGAAATCACCACCTTCCCCGCCTCGATGTCATAAACTCGATACGCCTTCGACACTTCCTCGTAGCCCATGAACAGACCAGCGCGAGCCTTGGGATCCCACTTGAGTCGTTTCTCCCTCGGAGTTAGCACGTACGCCCGACACCCAAACACACGCACGTGCTTCATGCTTGGCTTGGACTTGTACACGATCTCGAACGGAGTCTTGTTTTCGATCTTGGGCGACGGCAGCCGGTTCTTGACGTAGATGGCAGTCATCGCCGCTTCGCCCCAGAAACACTTGTCCAACTTGGCATGGTGCAGCATGCTGCGACCAATCGTGACGATGGTTCGGTTGGCGCGTTCTGCCGTGGCGTTGGTCTGGTGCGCGTACCGAACCGTGGGCTGCTGCTCGATGCCTTGATCCTCGTAAAAGGCCTTGAGCGAATTGGTCGCAAACTCGCGGGCTCCGTCGTGACGCACGAACTTGACCTGCTTGCCGAACTGCGTCTGCACCTTGGTGATGTAGCTCTTGAGGCACTCTTCGCTCTCCGACTTGGCGCGTAGACAGAAACCCTTCATGCATCCGCTGGCTTCGTCCGTGATGAGTAGCAGATACTTGCTGCCACCCAACGGTTCTTCCTCCATGGGACCGCAGATGTCGAAGTGGAGCAGCTGGAACGTGTCGTAACGGCGCTTGTCGCGGTTAGTCGGGAACGGCTTTTGGACCATTTTCCCTTGCTGGCACCCGCGACACACACTTGGCCCACTCGACTTCAAGGGTACCTTGGCGTCCTTGATCATGCCGTTGTTGACCATCTTGCGCAGCACGTCGATCGGAGCATGACCCATCCGCGCATGAAGATCCACGTTACGCGCCGACGTCGTCGCATTCGCAGAACGCAGTGGAGTGCGCAGCCAGTAGAGTCCGTCCACGAGGTCAGCCGTCGCCACCACTTGCTTCGAGCTCTTGCGCGCAACATGCATGCTCGCACCGTCGAACACCACTTGAAACTTGCCACTCTTGTTGATCTGCGGCACCGACAGCAGATTCTTGTTCATGTTCGGCACGTACAGCGCGTCCTTGATCTCGATGTCGCGCTCGTCGCCGTTGGGCAGAACCACTCGTTCGATGATGGTCCCCACACCCTTGATGGCAGTTTTGTTGCCGTCAGCCACCGACAGTTCGCTCTCGTCTTGCTCATTCAGCGTGGCGAACTTGGCCTTGTTGTTGCAGATGTGGTGCGTTGCGCCGCTGTCGACCGCCCACATCCCGGACATACCCTTGCCCGTCGAAAGTCCGCACTCCAGGGATACCGCAAACGCGACTCGGTCGTAGTCGTATTCGTCGTTCCGCCACTGGACATTGTTGGCCCCGCGTCCACGGCCATTGCCGCCGCGTCGACCACCTCGGTTCTCGTCCTTCTGCTTGGTCCAGCACTTGTCGATGACGTGCCCCAATTTTCCGCAGTAACTGCACTGGCGAGACTCTCTCTCGGCACTGAACGCCTTCGCCGCGTCTTCAGTCTTCACCGAGTCGGTCTTCTTCTCGCCTTGCCGCTTGATATGCTCGTTCGTGAGCACCTTCACGACGTCTTGCGTCTTCAGCTCCGCAGTGCTCATCTCCAAGTTCAGCACGACGTTCTCGTAGCTCTTGGGGAGACTGCGCAACAAGCAGATCGCCACGTCCTCGTCCTCCATCTTGGCGCCGATGCTGCTGAGCTTGGCGCTGATGTTGAGGACCTCGTTGCAATGATGCAACACGTTGCCGCCTTCCGCCATCTCCATGCTGAAGAGCTGTCGCTTCAGGTAGATGCGACCAGCCTTCTGCGACCCACCGTACAGCGTCTTCAGGCGCGTCCACGCCACCCACGCTTCTTCACAGTTGTCCACCACGTGGTGGTAGTCCGCGTCCATGTGGAGCAGCATCAGGCCGAACGCGATGTTGCTCGACTTGACGTAGTCATCCTTGGCCCTTGGGTCCGCGAAGGTCGGAGTCGTTTCACGGTTCACGACATGCCACACCGACTTGGTCAGGAACACGCCACGCATGTAGCGGTTCCACGTCGCGTAGTTGTCGCCGTTGAACTTGTCGATGGAGACCTTGGTGGAGACGTCTTGGGCAGAGGACATGGTGCTTGGGCTCATAACCTGATAAAGGTCACGGTTCTTGGACGAAGAGAAGGGAGGGGGAGAGTCACCACTCGGAGCTTGACCGGAGCGAGGACACTTGACCACTTGAGGGGAAGAAGGGAGATTCGAAAGTGATTGATTTATCGGAGCTTACTTTGTCTGCACTACCTAGCTATCCTCATAGACACGCAGCACTGCATCCAATCATTTGGTGCATCCAATCACCATCACTCTGCACTCGTCCAATCATCCTACTCGTCTAATCATCGGTAGCGTAATCAACGTACCGTAAACATCGTGTGATCGGATTGGACAGGTTCACCGTAACCTGGTACAGGCATAACCGGTTACCCTCAATACGCCCCCTCAATTGATAACGGGTATGGATCTTGATACACGAAGCTTGGACGAAGCGGAGGGAGTAGGCACTCTGGGTAGACCGGAGCGAAGACACTTGACCACTTGAGGGGAAGAAGGGAGATTCGAAAGTGATTGATTTATCGGAGCTTACTTTGTCTGCACTACCTAGCTATCCTCATAGACACGCAGCACTGCATCCAATCATTTGGTGCATCCAATCACCATCACTCTGCACTCGTCCAATCATCCTACTCGTCTAATCATCGGTAGCGTAATCAACGTACCGTAAACATCGTGTGATCGGATTGGACAGGTTCACCGTAACCTGGTACAGGCATAACCGGTTACCCTCAATACGCCCCCTCAATTGATAACGGGTATGGATCTTGATACACGAAGCTTGGACGAAGCGGAGGGAGTAGGCACTCTGGGTAGACCGGAGCGAAGACACTTGACCACTTGAGGGGAAGAAGGGAGATTCGAAAGTGATTGATTTATCGGAGCTTACTTTGTCTGCACTACCTAGCTATCCTCATAGACACGCAGCACTGCATCCAATCATTTGGTGCATCCAATCACCATCACTCTGCACTCGTCCAATCATCCTACTCGTCTAATCATCGGTAGCGTAATCAACGTACCGTAAACATCGTGTGATCGGATTGGACAGGTTCACCGTAACCTGGTACAGGCATAACCGGTTACCCTCAATACGCCCCCTCAATTGATAACGGGTATGGATCTTGATACACGAAGCTTGGACGAAGCGGAGGGAGTAGGCACTCTGGGTAGACCGGAGCGAAGACACTTGACCACTTGAGGGGAAGAAGGGAGATTCGAAAGTGATTGATTTATCGGAGCTTACTTTGTCTGCACTACCTAGCTATCCTCATAGACACGCAGCACTGCATCCAATCATTTGGTGCATCCAATCACCATCACTCTGCACTCGTCCAATCATCCTACTCGTCTAATCATCGGTAGCGTAATCAACGTACCGTAAACATCGTGTGATCGGATTGGACAGGTTCACCGTAACCTGGTACAGGCATAACCGGTTACCCTCAATAAGAATGTCGTCCACGTAGCGTTGCTGGCACATCGTTACGCTGCCGTCAGCGTTGTCCACCAACTCGATGCCCAGCACAAACGCGCACTTGCCACTGTCAGTCATCTCGAACCGCGTCTTGAGGTCGCTCTTGGTGCGCGCGATCAGATCGGCCGAACTCCCGGTCACCAACACATCGTCCACGTACACCAGCAACAGCACGCAGTGACCGTCCACAATCTTCATGTAGAGACACGGGTCGTAGGCCGAGACTTGGAAGCCGATGGAGCACACGTACTCGTCGAAGGTCTCGTTCCACACGCGCGAAGCTTGCTTGAGACCGTAGATCGCCTTCACCAGCTCCAGGCAGTCGAAGTCACCGTCCAGCTCGACCCCTTCTGGCACTGCGCAGTACACCACTTCTTTCATCACGCCGTACAGGAATGCCGTCACCACGTCCAGTTGGTCCAGCGGCCAGTCGAAGTACTTGGCCAACGCGATCACCATGCGCAACGTCACGTACTTGACCACGGGCGAGAACGTCTCGGTGTAGTCGATGCCGTACTTCTGCTTGAATCCCTTGGCCACGAGACGCGCCTTGTACTTCTCGATGGATCCGTCCGCTTTGCGCTTGATCTTGAACACCCACTTGGTCCCGATGGCGCGTTGTCCGTTCGGCAACTTGGCAGCTCGAAACACCCCACGAAGTCGCATCGACTTGAGCTCTGCGCGGACGGCCTTGCGCCAATGCACTTGGTCGGGTCCGTTCGCCGCATCTTGGAATGTCGTCGGCTCAGACAAATCGCCGGCTTCCACTGCGTTGGCGCTTGCTCGCCAAAATGCGGGAGGAGTCGAGTCGTCATCTTCATCGTCATGAGCATCCTTCTCCTCTTCTTCAGCCAGATCAGGCTCCATTCGCACACTTGATCGTCGTTTCGCCCGACGCCCAAACGAGTTGTCAGGAGCACTTGCCTCTTCCAAGCCAGCTCCATGGCGAACAGAACGTGAGCTCGCTGACATATCACCGGCATCACTTGAGCGGGCCTTGCGTTTCCCCGCCTGCTTGAACTCCATCGGGCCCGCACTGTCAGCATCGTTGATCTCGAGAGAGTCGAAGTCCAGGCTAGCATCTTCGTCGTCATCGCTTGAACTTCCCGCCGAGACACCACCAAAACTCGATTCGTCGAAGGTGACATCGCGAGAAATCACCACCTTCCCCGCCTCGATGTCATAAACTCGATACGCCTTCGACACTTCCTCGTAGCCCATGAACAGACCAGCGCGAGCCTTGGGATCCCACTTGAGTCGTTTCTCCCTCGGAGTTAGCACGTACGCCCGACACCCAAACACACGCACGTGCTTCATGCTTGGCTTGGACTTGTACACGATCTCGAACGGAGTCTTGTTTTCGATCTTGGGCGACGGCAGCCGGTTCTTGACGTAGATGGCAGTCATCGCCGCTTCGCCCCAGAAACACTTGTCCAACTTGGCATGGTGCAGCATGCTGCGACCAATCGTGACGATGGTTCGGTTGGCGCGTTCTGCCGTGGCGTTGGTCTGGTGCGCGTACCGAACCGTGGGCTGCTGCTCGATGCCTTGATCCTCGTAAAAGGCCTTGAGCGAATTGGTCGCAAACTCGCGGGCTCCGTCGTGACGCACGAACTTGACCTGCTTGCCGAACTGCGTCTGCACCTTGGTGATGTAGCTCTTGAGGCACTCTTCGCTCTCCGACTTGGCGCGTAGACAGAAACCCTTCATGCATCCGCTGGCTTCGTCCGTGATGAGTAGCAGATACTTGCTGCCACCCAACGACTCTTCCTCCATGGGACCGCAGATGTCGAAGTGGAGCAGCTGGAACGTGTCGTAACGGCGCTTGTCGCGGTTAGTCGGGAACGGCTTTTGGACCATTTTCCCTTGCTGGCACCCGCGACACACACTTGGCCCACTCGACTTCAAGGGTACCTTGGCGTCCTTGATCATGCCGTTGTTGACCATCTTGCGCAGCACGTCGATCGGAGCATGACCCATCCGCGCATGAAGATCCACGTTACGCGCCGACGTCGTCGCATTCGCAGAACGCAGTGGAGTGCGCAGCCAGTAGAGTCCGTCCACGAGGTCAGCCGTCGCCACCACTTGCTTCGAGCTCTTGCGCGCAACATGCATGCTCGCACCGTCGAACACCACTTGAAACTTGCCACTCTTGTTGATCTGCGGCACCGACAGCAGATTCTTGTTCATGTTCGGCACGTACAGCGCGTCCTTGATCTCGATGTCGCGCTCGTCGCCGTTGGGCAGAACCACTCGTTCGATGATGGTCCCCACACCCTTGATGGCAGTTTTGTTGCCGTCAGCCACCGACAGTTCGCTCTCGTCTTGCTCATTCAGCGTGGCGAACTTGGCCTTGTTGTTGCAGATGTGGTGCGTTGCGCCGCTGTCGACCGCCCACATCCCGGACATACCCTTGCCCGTCGAAAGTCCGCACTCCAGGGATACCGCAAACGCGACTCGGTCGTAGTCGTATTCGTAGTCGTCGTTCCGCCACTGGACATTGTTGGCCCCGCGTCCACGGCCATCGCCGCCGCGTCGACCACCTCGGTTCTCGTCCTTCTGCTTGGTCCAGCACTTGTCGATGACGTGCCCCAATTTTCCGCAGTAACTGCACTGGCGAGACTCTCTCTCGGCACTGAACGCCTTCGCCGCGTCTTCAGTCTTCACCGAGTCGGTCTTCTTCTCGCCTTGCCGCTTGATATGCTCGTTCGTGAGCACCTTCACGACGTCTTGCGTCTTCAGCTCCGCAGTGCTCATCTCCAAGTTCAGCACGACGTTCTCGTAGCTCTTGGGGAGACTGCGCAACAAGCAGATCGCCACGTCCTCGTCCTCCATCTTGGCGCCGATGCTGCTGAGCTTGGCGCTGATGTTGAGGACCTCGTTGCAATGATGCAACACGTTGCCGCCTTCCGCCATCTCCATGCTGAAGAGCTGTCGCTTCAGGTAGATGCGACCAGCCTTCTGCGATCCTCCGTACAGCGTCTTCAGGCGCAACCACGCCACCCACGCTTCCTCGCAGTTGTCAACCACGTGATGGTAGTCCGCGTCCATGTGGAGCAGCATCAGGCCGAACGCGATGTTGCTCGCCTTGACGTAGTCATCCTTGGCCCTTGGGTCCGCGAAGGTCGGAGTCGTTTCACGGTTCACGACATGCCACACCGACTTGGTCAGGAACACGCCACGCATGTAGCGGTTCCACGTCGCGTAGTTGTCGCCGTTGAACTTGTCGATGGAGACCTTGGTGGAGACGTCTTGGGCAGAGGACATGGTGCTTGGGCTCATAACCTGATAACGGGTATGGATCTTGATACACGAAGCTTGGACGAAGCGGAGGGAGTAGGCACTCTGGGTAGACCGGAGCGAAGACACTTGACCACTTGAGGGGAAGAAGGGAGATTCGAAAGTGATTGATTTATCGGAGCTTACTTTGTCTGCACTACCTAGCTATCCTCATAGACACGCAGCACTGCATCCAATCATTTGGTGCATCCAATCACCATCACTCTGCACTCGTCCAATCATCCTACTCGTCTAATCATCGGTAGCGTAATCAACGTACCGTAAACATCGTGTGATCGGATTGGACAGGTTCACCGTAACCTGGTACAGGCATAACCGGTTACCCTCAATACGCCCCCTCAATTGATAACGGGTATGGATCTTGATACACGAAGCTTGGACGAAGCGGAGGGAGTAGGCACTCTGGGTAGACCGGAGCGAAGACACTTGACCACTTGAGGGGAAGAAGGGAGATTCGAAAGTGATTGATTTATCGGAGCTTACTTTGTCTGCACTACCTAGCTATCCTCATAGACACGCAGCACTGCATCCAATCATTTGGTGCATCCAATCACCATCACTCTGCACTCGTCCAATCATCCTACTCGTCTAATCATCGGTAGCGTAATCAACGTACCGTAAACATCGTGTGATCGGATTGGACAGGTTCACCGTAACCTGGTACAGGCATAACCGGTTACCCTCAATACGCCCCCTCAATTGATAACGGGTATGGATCTTGATACACGAAGCTTGGACGAAGCGGAGGGAGTAGGCACTCTGGGTAGACCGGAGCGAAGACACTTGACCACTTGAGGGGAAGAAGGGAGATTCGAAAGTGATTGATTTATCGGAGCTTACTTTGTCTGCACTACCTAGCTATCCTCATAGACACGCAGCACTGCATCCAATCATTTGGTGCATCCAATCACCATCACTCTGCACTCGTCCAATCATCCTACTCGTCTAATCATCGGTAGCGTAATCAACGTACCGTAAACATCGTGTGATCGGATTGGACAGGTTCACCGTAACCTGGTACAGGCATAACCGGTTACCCTCAATACGCCCCCTCAATTGATAACGGGTATGGATCTTGATACACGAAGCTTGGACGAAGCGGAGGGAGTAGGCACTCTGGGTAGACCGGAGCGAAGACACTTGACCACTTGAGGGGAAGAAGGGAGATTCGAAAGTGATTGATTTATCGGAGCTTACTTTGTCTGCACTACCTAGCTATCCTCATAGACACGCAGCACTGCATCCAATCATTTGGTGCATCCAATCACCATCACTCTGCACTCGTCCAATCATCCTACTCGTCTAATCATCGGTAGCGTAATCAACGTACCGTAAACATCGTGTGATCGGATTGGACAGGTTCACCGTAACCTGGTACAGGCATAACCGGTTACCCTCAATAAGAATGTCGTCCACGTAGCGTTGCTGGCACATCGTTACGCTGCCGTCAGCGTTGTCCACCAACTCGATGCCCAGCACAAACGCGCACTTGCCACTGTCAGTCATCTCGAACCGCGTCTTGAGGTCGCTCTTGGTGCGCGCGATCAGATCGGCCGAACTCCCGGTCACCAACACATCGTCCACGTACACCAGCAACAGCACGCAGTGACCGTCCACAATCTTCATGTAGAGACACGGGTCGTAGGCCGAGACTTGGAAGCCGATGGAGCACACGTACTCGTCGAAGGTCTCGTTCCACACGCGCGAAGCTTGCTTGAGACCGTAGATCGCCTTCACCAGCTCCAGGCAGTCGAAGTCACCGTCCAGCTCGACCCCTTCTGGCACTGCGCAGTACACCACTTCTTTCATCACGCCGTACAGGAATGCCGTCACCACGTCCAGTTGGTCCAGCGGCCAGTCGAAGTACTTGGCCAACGCGATCACCATGCGCAACGTCACGTACTTGACCACGGGCGAGAACGTCTCGGTGTAGTCGATGCCGTACTTCTGTTTGAACCCCTTGGCCACGAGACGCGCCTTGTACTTCTCGATGGATCCGTCCGCTTTGCGCTTGATCTTGAACACCCACTTGGTCCCGATGGCGCGTTGTCCGTTCGGCAACTTGGCAGCTCGAAACACCCCACGAAGTCGCATCGACTTGAGCTCTGCGCGGACGGCCTTGCGCCAATGCACTTGGTCGGGTCCGTTCGCCGCATCTTGGAATGTCGTCGGCTCAGACAAATCGCCGGCTTCCACTGCGTTGGCGCTTGCTCGCCAAAATGCGGGAGGAGTCGAGTCGTCATCTTCGTCGTCATGAGCATCCTTCTCCTCTTCTTCAGCCAGATCAGGCTCCATTCGCACACTTGATCGTCGTTTCGCCCGACGCCCAAACGAGTTGTCAGGAGCACTTGCTTCTTCCAAGCCAGCTCCATGGCGAACAGAACGTGAGCTCGCTGACATATCACCGGCATCACTTGAGCGGGCCTTGCGTTTCCCCGCCTGCTTGAACTCCATCGGGCCCGCACTGTCAGCATCGTTGATCTCGAGGGAGTCGAAGTCCAGGCTAGCATCTTCGTCGTCATCGCTTGAACTTCCCGCCGAGACACCACCAAAACTCGATTCGTCGAAGGTGACATCGCGAGAAATCACCACCTTCCCCGCCTCGATGTCATAAACTCGATACGCCTTCGACACTTCCTCGTAGCCCATGAACAGACCAGCGCGAGCCTTGGGATCCCACTTGAGTCGTTTCTCCCTCGGAGTTAGCACGTACGCCCGACACCCAAACACACGCACGTGCTTCATGCTTGGCTTGGACTTGTACACGATCTCGAACGGAGTCTTGTTTTCGATCTTGGGCGACGGCAGCCGGTTCTTGACGTAGATGGCAGTCATCGCCGCTTCGCCCCAGAAACACTTGTCCAACTTGGCATGGTGCAGCATGCTGCGACCAATCGTGACGATGGTTCGGTTGGCGCGTTCTGCCGTGGCGTTGGTCTGGTGCGCGTACCGAACCGTGGGCTGCTGCTCGATGCCTTGATCCTCGTAAAAGGCCTTGAGCGAATTGGTCGCAAACTCGCGGGCTCCGTCGTGACGCACGAACTTGACCTGCTTGCCGAACTGCGTCTGCACCTTGGTGATGTAGCTCTTGAGGCACTCTTCGCTCTCCGACTTGGCGCGTAGACAGAAACCCTTCATGCATCCGCTGGCTTCGTCCGTGATGAGTAGCAGATACTTGCTGCCACCCAACGACTCTTTGTAACAGGGTTACACAGGCTGGTGTAATTGGGTACACCAGATATACGTGTATAGCCGAACTATACACGGACAAGTATACGGCAAGCCTTCTGTGTGTGCGCGTCACATACACAGTCAACAATCATTTCGAGCCGCCAATGGCACAAACATTGGCGGGCGCTAAGCGCACTGCTATTGGTGGAAAGGGGCACATTTCCACCAGCCAAACGCATACATAAGGGCCGGAGCGTGAGAGCCAACCATGGCTTCACCTCCGTAGATACATAAGTCATTTAGATAGGTTTGCTAAGGGCCCGCCACGCGGCGGGCTTCCATTCAATTCAGTTTTCTACTTTCAAGTTAAAGTTTCGGTCTTTTGCTTAGAAATACACGGGGACGTGTATTTCTACTTGCATACAAAGTCTAAGTAACTTACGCTTCCTCAAAAGCGCATACTAGTGTATGCTAAAGAAACAGAGCGCGTCTCGCCCTGTTTCACCTGGTAGCACTTTGTAGTCCGTCCAACGCCTACAGAGTTAGCCAAATGGATGCATTTGGCTATGGAGACGAAAACCCTTCGTCAGGCGGTGCCCTGCCTGACGGAGCTCCAAGCGCGGGTCCTCCCCGCATCACGAGGGAGGACTGCCCCCACCTGAGCGATCAGCAGTGGGAGGCACTGCTACGACTCTCGCGAGTCGTAGGTGAGTCCACCGTGGCAGCGATGCTACGGTCGCTGCCACCAAGCGAGCACCATGTAGTCGTGGTCGACTACATGGACAAGGAACGCCAACAGAAGGAGGCGTCAGCCCCTTCTCGCGTTGAGTCACTGAAGGTGTCAGTGACTCCGTTCTCGGGTGGCCAGAACGAGCCTCTTCTGCGATGGCTCGTAGAACTGGAGACAGCAATTGCTGCTCGACGGATCCGGGATCCGTCGCTCCAAGTTGCGTACGCCATGTCGTGTCTGACTGGACGAGCCAGACACTGGGCGTACGGAAGACGTCTTACGGACAGTACGTGCTGGAGCACGTACGAAGACTTCAAGCGCGAGCTCAAGCTAGCGTTTGAGCCGCCTGAATCCGAGTTCAGGTCGAGGGCGGAGTTCCTCGACCTGCGTCAAGGCAAGCGCGACGTGTTGGCTTACGCCCAACACGCGAGGTACTTGGTGTCGAGTATCGTCAATCATCCGATTGACGAGGCGACACAAGTAGTCACCTTCATGAAGGGACTGAAGGATGGGCCTGTGAAGACCTATCTCTTCCGAGAGTACCCGAGTACTCTCGAGCAAGCCATTCGGCTTGCGTCGCAGGAAGAGTTTAGCCTGCACCAGGCTAAGCTCCACGCGGACACGCCAGGGGCGCCACGTCCGCGTGCAAGACCCATGGGCGGTCCAGAGCCCATGGACCTATCCAGTGCGTCTGCTGGCAGGCAGCAGACGGAGCCGCGCAGAGGCGCGGGACGGTGTTTCCGGTGTGGAAACACCGGCCACTTCGCACGTGAGTGTGTAGCAGGCCCGGGGCCTGCTGCTCGCGATACGTCGTATCGTGCCACACGTGGCACGTCGTATCGCGCCAACGGGGATCGTTGGCGCGGACGACCAAAAAACGCTGGAAGCCAGTAGGGGCGGGGCGCCCTACTGGTGTAGTCACACATGCCGATGTCGGGCATGTGACGGCTACAGCCCCTTGTGGTGCCGGACACCACAGCAAGCGTCAGGATGATCAAGCAGGGCTGATCATCCTGGAAGTCGCGGTGCATGGGAGAACCATGCACGCGCTAGTCGATTCGGGTGCATCGAACAACTTTGTTCGACTGCAAAGCCTGAGGGCTATGAACGCCGAGGAGAAGACGACTCCTCGAAGTGAGTTGGTGGTGCGCCTGGCGACAGGAGCAACCGTGAAAACGCGCAAGCGAACTGTATCAGTTCGCTTTGGCTGTGAAGGCCGGGCCTTCACTGAGGACTTTATCGTCCTGGATCTAGACGATAAGTTCGACATGATACTGGGCATGCCGTGGCTCAAACGCCATGCCCCAGTGATAGACTGGAAGTCCCAGTCTATAGTCTCTTACGGCTTCGAGGACGCATGCGTCCTCGATTCGGCAGATAGCGCGACAGAGAGCGATGGCCCTGACAGCGCTGCGAGTGCGTCGCGCAGTAAACGCGACGTGAGCGAGGTCACCCTCGCTCAGCCAAGCCAAGACTGCGCGTCGACCGTAAAGGCCGACGCGCTCAAGACGAGGACGGAAGACGACCGGGGCGCTTCCTCGCCTGTGCCCGGGGCACAGGCAAATCGACGAAAGGTGGGTGCACTCCGGGAGCGCACCCTCTCCCAAACCGGGTTTGGAAGAAACGCCTCGCAGGCCGGGCCTGCGAGAGCCAATATCAAGAAGAACCCTTTCCGGACGGGGTCCGGAAAGGCAAGAATACAGAAGAACCCGTCTCGGGCCGGGCCCGAGGCGAAGCACCAAGAGAAGACGCCTCCTCAAACCGGGTTTGAGGAGTCAAGGATCAAGGCATCTCGACGGGCCGGGCCCGTCGAAGAAAAAGATATGGGTCGAAACCAGGCCGGGCCTGGCACCCATCATCGCGGCAAGGGTCGCGATGTGAGGAGTGAAGCTGACTCCTCACTTTTGAATCGGGCCGGGCCCCGACGGGAAGAGATCGCCTCCCCGTCGCAAGAGCGCGATACGCCTAAGGGTGTAGCTGACGTGGTTGCGTCACCCGCAAGGGGTGACGTCACGTACGAGAGAGTGAATGCGTTAACGCAAACACTCTCGGGCGTCAAGTGTCAGCTCCTGACACTTGAGGGTCCTCCGAGCACTGCCTCGGAGTTGACAGCGCTGGAAGTGCAGAGCTGGAAGGGCTTTGCACGGGATCTACGCGCCGGGCGCGTAGAGCAAGTATGCATCCTCACCGCGCGTGAGGATGCCGAGATCACAGTGGAGCTCGAGGACCTGCGGCAGGTCCTCGTCAAGCATCCTGAGGGCGACACTGCCCTCAGCGCCAAGACCAAGAAGGACCGCTTTGCCGAGCAAAGCTGGGACTCGCTCAAGGCGAGTCCCTATTACGATGTGCTCAGGGAATACGCGGACGTATTCCCTGATGAGGTTCCCGCGGAGCTTCCGCGGGACAAGGGCATTCAGCACGAGATTGATCTCGTGCCGGGGACGAAGTACTGCGTCACACGACAGTGGCCACTGCCGCGTGAGCAGGTCCAAGCCATCGACGAGTTCTTCGAAGCTCGTCGGCGCGCGGGGCAAGTGCGGGAAAGCAAGTCCCCGCACAGTGCTCCGACGTTCTGCGTCAAGAAGGCGCAGGGCGGATGGCGCATTGTCCACGCGTTCAACAAGTTGAACGAGGCAACGATACCGGCGCAGACGCCGATACCGCGAAAAGATGTGATCATCGATTCGATGAGCAAGAGCACCGTGTTCAGTGCTCTTGACTTAAGAGATGGTTTCTACCAAATCTTAATGCGTGAGGAGGACATCCCCTTCACAGCTGTAAGCACGCCAAGCGGCATGCTTTGGGAGTGGCTGGTGATGCCACAGGGGCTGAAGAACGCCCCTGCGACGTTCAACAGGTGCGTCACACACCTGTTGCGATCGATTCGCGACTTCGCGCCGACGTACTTCGACGACGTGTTCGCCCACAGCCTGGCTGTGGGCGGGAAGACCGCCACAGAGATGCACAGGGAGCATCTCCGTCGTCTGCTCGCGCTGATGCGTGAGCACAAGCTATATGCAAACTTGAAGAAGTGCATATTTGGTGCATCCGAGATTCCGGTTCTCGGATGTCTTGTCGGCAAAGACGGAGTCCGCCCCGATCCTGAGAAGGTCAGGGTCGTCAACGAGTGGCCTGCGCCCTCGAACGCCAAGGAACTGAGGCAGTTCCTTGGGCTGGCCACGTACTTGTGCAAGTACGTGCACGATTACGCTGGGCGCATTCGCCCACTGTCACGTCTCCTGAAGAAGGACACGGAGTGGCAGTGGTCTGCTGAGTGTCAGCAGGCTTTCGATTCAGTCAAGCAGGGCTTGACTGAGGCGCCGGTCTTGGCCATCGCTGACCAAGACCGCCCGTTCCACGTGGTGTGCGATGCATCCGATTATGCTATCGGATGCGCGCTGATGCAGCACGATCACGACGGTCGTGATCGTGTAATCTGCTATCACTCGCGTCAGCTTAAGCAAGCTGAGCGCAACTATCCAGTGCATGACAAGGAGCTCCTTGCCATGAAGTACGCACTGGCGAAGTTCCGTGTCTATCTCCTCGGAGATAAACCGTTCGTGGTCTATACGGACCACGCATCGTTGCGGACGGCTGTGAAGTCGCCGCACCTCTCTCAAAGAATGGCACGGTGGCTGTCATTCTTCGCGGAATACAACTTCCAGGTTGAGTACAAACCTGGAAGACTCAACGTGGTGGCCGACGCGCTCTCGCGTCGACCGGATTACAACTACAAGGTAGTTGATGTCAACGCCATTGGCGTTGAGCGAAGCAGTGTGCCCACGTCATCGCTGCTCGATGACGTGCGTAAGGCGTATGCGCTTGACGACGACGTCAAGCGCCTGCTGGATTATGTGAAGGAGCCGACCGACGCCGGGCGTCGAGCGCTGCCTCCACATCTGCGTTCGAATGTGCACCGATACAGCGCACACGATGGGCTGCTGCTTTATAGCACAGCTGACGACGATGCTGCACGCATCGTCGTCCCAAACGACTATGACCTGCGGTTGCGGGTCATCTACGAGTATCACGATGCCCCATGGGCGGGGCATCCGGGCCGAGAGAAGACGTACCTGCTTCTCTCGCGTGACTTCTACTGGCCGCGCCAGTACAAGTGGGTGCGCAAGTACGTTCGTGCTTGCGAAGCGTGCCAACGTGTGAAGCCGACATTGGCTTCACAAGCACCGCTGCAATCTCTGCCAATCCCGGCAGAGTGTTGGGAGTCCATTAGTATGGACTTCATCTTCGGGTTGCCGCCCGACGCCAAGCGTCGGACTGGCATAGCGGTCTTTGTCGACCGCTTCAGCAAGATGGTGCATCTTGCTGCGGTGCCAGCACAGGTCACATCCAAACAGACGGCTCGTCTGTTTGTTGATCTTATCTTCCGATCTCACGGGATGCCCCGCGAGATCGTATCGGACCGTGACCCTCGGTTCACGGCCGCTTTCTGGAAGGAGGTCTTCGCCCTCCTTGGCACGCGACTGTCGATGTCGACAGCCGATCATCCTCAGACCGATGGTCAGACCGAGCGCGTGAACCGCGTGCTCGGTGACATCCTCAAGACTTACGCCCACTCGTTCACCGAGTGGAGCGACTGTTTGCCGATGGCGGAGTTCGCCATCAACAACTCGGTGCATGCCTCTACGGGGCATACACCGTTCTTCGTGAATGCCATGCGGCATCCACGTGTCCCTGCCACCCTCGGCGGGGTGACAGCTCCCTTGAGTGGGGGAGGAAATGCGAGTGAAGCGCACTCACATGAAAATGCCGCAGCAAAAGCTGCAGCCAACGAGGATTCGTTGGCCGCTGTGACGCGAGCTGACGCAGCGCGTCAGCGAATGGAGAACATCACGTCCGCACCGGGTGCGGGCGTCGCAGATGACACCGCCTCCGTGCCGGGCACGGACGCGCCAAGGCAAGACCAAGACCGCCTCGCTCTGGGAGCGAAGCGACAAGCCAAGGATCGTCCCACGTCTGCCTCAAGAGCAGACGTGACGGACGATGACGTGTCCGTCTCAGAGACGGACACCGGGAGATCCCAAGTGACGAAGGCTGTGACGTCGCCGGGCGACGTCACTTCGATGACGAACAAGGCCACGTCCGCAGCACCTGCGGACGTTCAAGACGAAAGACACCTCGTGCATGGCACGAGGTCAAGCGATGTCACATTGGTCGAGACGACCAATGTCGATGCAAGGGACTTCGTCCAAAGCAGACAAGCCGTCATGCGGTTTGTCCGTGATGCTATTGCATCTTCTGTCGATCGACAGAAGATGAACGCGGACAAGAAGTCAAGGAACAACATTAGTGAGTTCAAAAGGAATTCATTAGTTTTACTGTCTACGCAAAACCTGCCTAGACATGCAGTCTCGGACTTTGGAGCGAGCAAGCTCGCTCCACGCTTCATCGGCCCCTTCCGTGTCTTGCACCGCCAAGGCACAGCATACACGCTGGACATACCGTCCAGCATGCGACTGCACCCAACGTTCTACGTTGGGCGGCTGAAGGCGTATCATGAGCATGATACGCCTGCGAGCTCGTTGGAAACGAGCACGCCGGAGCCTGACGGCCCACCTAGTGGTCGTCATCAGAAGACCCCTTCGCAGCGGACCGCGAAGGGCGCATCCCGACGCTCTCCACGAGCTTCGCGAACTTCTTCTCGAGCTCAGCAGCTCGAGAAAGAGCATCGGCAGCGGTGCTCCGAGCACTCTCCACTTGCGAGGAGAGGTTCGAGATCAGCTGACCCTGGTCAGCGATCGTCTTCCACGCGGCCTCGCGGAAGGCCGCGTGATCCGCCTCAAGGCGACCAACAATCGGATCAGCCGAGCGTGGCTGATCCGGGGTGCGACGTCTTCCCCCCACCGCCTGCGCCCTTGCGGGCTGCAGACGGCTCAATTCGCTGGATTGTCGAGCGAATTGTAGCTCACCAGGAGCCACGCGCCGACCAAGGTCAGCGTCGTTTTCGATGTCGTTGGAGAGGATGGCCTCCCCAACACGACTCCTGGGAGCCGCGGAACGTCCTTGTGATGGACGTTCCGGAAATGGTGATGGCGTACGAACAGCGCCACCACCTACGGCCGAGTCGGGGGTAACCCTCGACTCAGTGATCCACTTCCCAGAGACGTCGTCAAACCACAAGGTTTGACTGGGCGGTGGAAAGGTGACACGCGCGTCGGGGAACACCCTCTCGCGCCACTTGGTCACCTTCTCGGGTACACGGATGCGCGTGTACCCCATGACATCACTCTCGGATAGTCTGTCCGCATCCTGCGGACAGACTGGACAATGCTCCCTGCGCGGAACCGCGCAGGGGATGCCCGCATCTGCACACATGTTGTGCAGATGCACCACGCGACCTGTGCTATTATGCTCATAATAGCGAGTGCGGTGCCGTTCAAGACGGTACCGATACAAGTCGGGGTTCGCGTTCCAGTTCGACACGAACTGGTTCCAGCCCTGTGCCAGAGCATGAGTCTCAGAGACCTTGCTCTGAGGACCACGGCGCGCGTTCTTGTAGTAACGCGACGCCAGGTATAGCGACGCGAAGTAATCGCGTCGCTCAGCAGTGTCAGCTCCGAGATGGAGCTGGCCCGCGATCTTATCGTCGATGATCGGACGATCATCGAAGAGAGAGACGGGCTCGGCAGCAGCCCCCTCGTCGCTGTAGCGCAGCTTCTGGATCGCCGTGGATGTCAACATCCACGGCGTCGGATCGGACGCGCGAGCAGCACGACGCCCCGCCGGCAAATCTGCCGGCGTTGAAGAACCACTTGCGGCGGAGGTAGCCTCCGCCGAGCTTGACACGTCCGAGCGCGCGCGCTTCGGGCGCGCGACTTCACCTTCTTCCAGCGCGACGTCGCGCTGGCGGCGAGAGCCCGATACGGGGCTCTCTGAAGCAGCATGCTGGCCCTCAGCGGGCGCGGCAACCTTCAACTCTGACGAGGAGTCTTCCAACTCCTCGTCGTCTTCGATCCCCTCGCTGCCGTAGTCGACAGCGAGCTCTGGGTCTAGATGTGAATCATCTAGATCCACATCCATCGCCTCGGGCCTTAGAGATTCGCCTGGCACAGCCTTCGCAGGCTGTGCCTCACTCGTAGCACCGGATCCAGGGGATCCGGTGAGCGCTGCCTTCGCAGGCGGCATATCGCTTGAAGACGCAGCCTTCACAGGCTGCGTCACACTTGACTCGCTTGCTGCTGGATCCCCAGCAGCATCAGGCTTCGCAGCAGCCCGCTCGGCCTGCTTGATCGCGAGCTGTGAGCGATAATCGCTCACAGACAACTTGGTGACCGGTGGGAAGTCCCCACCGGCGGCGGCGGAGCTTGCGGGGCTTGTGGGGGCCTTGGGACTTGACGCGCTCATTGTGGAATGGGCGCGGAGTGTTTTCTCGAGACGCGAGAAAACAGGGAGTGACCACAGATTGATGTGTGGTCACCGTTACCTCTCAGACGCGATATTCGTGTTTAAAGAGGGGGGTAGTGTAACAGGGTTACACAGGCTGGTGTAATTGGGTACACCAGATATACGTGTATAGCCGAACTATACACGGACAAGTATACGGCAAGCCTTCTGTGTGTGCGCGTCACATACACAGTCAACAATCATTTCGAGCCGCCAATGGCACAAACATTGGCGGGCGCTAAGCGCACTGCTATTGGTGGAAAGGGGCACATTTCCACCAGCCAAACGCATACATAAGGGCCGGAGCGTGAGAGCCAACCATGGCTTCACCTCCGTAGATACATAAGTCATTTAGATAGGTTTGCTAAGGGCCCGCCACGCGGCGGGCTTCCATTCAATTCAGTTTTCTACTTTCAAGTTAAAGTTTCGGTCTTTTGCTTAGAAATACACGGGGACGTGTATTTCTACTTGCATACAAAGTCTAAGTAACTTACGCTTCCTCAAAAGCGCATACTAGTGTATGCTAAAGAAACAGAGCGCGTCTCGCCCTGTTTCACTCTTCCTCCATGGGACCGCAGATGTCGAAGTGGAGCAGCTCGAACGTGTCGTAACGGCGCTTGTCGCGGTTAGTCGGGAACGGCTTTTGGACCATTTTCCCTTGCTGGCACCCGCGACACACACTTGGCCCACTCGACTTCAAGGGTACCTTGGCGTCCTTGATCATGCCGTTGTTGACCATCTTGCGCAGCACGTCGATCGGAGCATGACCCATCCGCGCATGAAGATCCACGTTACGCGCCGACGTCGTCGCATTCGCAGAACGCAGTGGAGTGCGCAGCCAGTAGAGTCCGTCCACGAGGTCAGCCGTCGCCACCACTTGCTTCGAGCTCTTGCGCGCAACATGCATGCTCGCACCGTCGAACACCACTTGAAACTTGCCACTCTTGTTGATCTGCGGCACCGACAGCAGATTCTTGTTCATGTTCGGCACGTACAGCGCGTCCTTGATCTCGATGTCGCGCTCGTCGCCGTTGGGCAGAACCACTCGTTCGATGATGGTCCCCACACCCTTGATGGCAGTTTTGTTGCCGTCAGCCACCGACAGTTCGCTCTCGTCTTGCTCATTCAGCGTGGCGAACTTGGCCTTGTTGTTGCAGATGTGGTGCGTTGCGCCGCTGTCGACCGCCCACATCCCGGACATACCCTTGCCCGTCGAAAGTCCGCACTCCAGGGATACCGCAAACGCGACTCGGTCGTAGTCGTATTCGTAGTCGTCGTTCCGCCACTGGACATTGTTGGCCCCGCGTCCACGGCCATCGCCGCCGCGTCGACCACCTCGGTTCTCGTCCTTCTGCTTGGTCCAGCACTTGTCGATGACGTGCCCCAATTTTCCGCAGTAACTGCACCGGCGAGACTCTCTCTCGGCACTGAACGCCTTCGCCGCGTCTTCAGTCTTCACCGAGTCGGTCTTCTTCTCGCCTTGCCGCTTGATATGCTCGTTCGTGAGCACCTTCACGACGTCTTGCGTCTTCAGCTCCGCAGTGCTCATCTCCAAGTTCAGCACGACGTTCTCGTAGCTCTTGGGGAGACTGCGCAACAAGCAGATCGCCACGTCCTCGTCCTCCATCTTGGCGTCGATGCTGCTGAGCTTGGCGCTGATGTTGAGGACCTCGTTGCAATGATGCAACACGTTGCCGCCTTCCGCCATCTCCATGCTGAAGAGCTGTCGCTTCAGGTAGATGCGACCAGCCTTCTGCGATCCACCGTACAGCGTCTTCAGGCGCGTCCACGCCACCCACGCTTCTTCACAGTTGTCCACCACGTGGTGGTAGTCCGCGTCCATGTGGAGCAGCATCAGGCCGAACGCGATGTTGCTCGACTTGACGTAGTCATCCTTGGCCCTTGGGTCCGCGAAGGTCGGAGTCGTTTCACGGTTCACGACATGCCACACCGACTTGGTCAGGAACACGCCACGCATGTAGCGGTTCCACGTCGCGTAGTTGTCGCCGTTGAACTTGTCGATGGAGACCTTGGTGGAGACGTCTTGGGCAGAGGACATGGTGCTTGGGCTCATAACCTGATAAAGGTCACGGATCTTGGACGAAGAGAAGGGAGGGGGAGAGTTGTTGTCAAGAAGGCGCCTCGACCAGCTGCGGTGTACAAGTAAGGTACCAGTGCGACCTTCACTCAGTGGTGCCGCCATCATTCGTGTGATGACGGGACGCTGATGATGGGACGCTGATGATGGGACGCGTGGGTACAAGATTGTGGGTACAGGATGGGCATCGACGTGGCACTCGCTGATTGGCTGAAGGACCTTCTATCCAGTTAGGAATCCAGTGGAGTGTATCCAGCAGGGATATCCAGTAGGCTTAGAGGCAGCAAGTAGCTTGTGAACTAAGGCCCTAAATCAATCACTTTGCATTCTGACATCTAGTGCTCAAACGACCTTCCTTTTACCACGTCCCACGTGTCGTTCTTGCGCAGCGAGTCGTACTCCGAGTTGCATGCTTCCTTCCACTTGGCTGCGTCGCTGGATTCCATCGCCGACTTGAACGTGGTCGGCATTTCTCCCACTGAATCCACGACGTAGGCCGCCTCGAAGCCTTCTTCTTCTCTTGCGACCGCCGACATCTCCTCGAGAGTCTGGTGCGTCGCGAACCGCTTGGGTCTTGGGATCTCCACCGCTTCCTCCAACGACTGCGTCCGCGGGTGTCGCTTGCTGCCAGGCTCAAAGTCTTCATCCCGCGCAGCCTCTTCTTCATTTTCGTCTTCGTCTTCGTCCGGACCGGACGATGCTTCTTGGTCCGTGGCATCTTCATCCCGAAGTTCCACGACCATGTCTTCTTGACCGCACTCGCGTCTCCCACCGTCGAAGACGTCTTCCATGAACTGCGCATCGCGGCTCACCAACACGCGACCGCTCTCGATCTCTTCAAACCGATACGCTTTCTCGTGCTCCGAGTACCCCAGAAACCTGCAACGCACCGACCGAGCGTCGAACTTGGACCGCTTCTCCTTCGGCACATGCACGAACGCGTGGCAACCGAACACCTTGAGGTTCGCCAAGAGCGGTTTCTTGCCGGTCCAGACTTGGTACGGCGACTTGTCGTGGCTGATGGCGCGCGTCGGACAGCGATTCCGGAGGAACGTGGCTGTCACCACCGCTTCACCCCAGTAACTCTCCGACAACCCGGCATGCTCCAACATGCAGCGCGCACACTCCACCAACGTCCGGTTCATCCGCTCGGCCACTCCGTTCAGCTGAGGCGTGTACGGCGGCGTGAACTTCTGCACGATACCACGGTCCGCACAGAACTTGGCCATCTCACGCGAAGTGTACTCGCCACCGTTGTCGCTGCGGAGCGTTTTCACACGCTTGCCGGTCTGCGTTTCAGCCAACGCAACGAACTCCGCGAACTTGGCAGCCACCTCCGACTTGTTCCGCAGCAAGTACACCACACAAAAGTGCGACTTGTCGTCGATGAACGTGACGAAGTAGCGCTTGCCACCAAACGTAGACGTCTGCATGGGGCCGCACACATCGCTGTGAACCACTTCCAGCACTTGCTTCGCACGGTTTGGAGACGACTTCATGTAGCTCACTCGCGTTTGCTTGCCGAGTGAGCATCCGTCGCACAGCTCCCACTGCTTCACCGACGTCATGTCGATGCCAGAGCCGTAGCCCTTCTTGACGATGGCGTCTAGACCGCCATGGCCAATGTGACCAAGTCGAAGGTGCCAGAGGTACGACGTGGTGTCCCCTTTGCGATCCTTCGAGCTTGCCGCATTGGCCTCGTCAGGCATCACCGGTGTCATGCTCAGCTTGAACAGCCCTTTGCCTTCGCGAGCGCCGAGCTTCCACTTGACACCCTTCGTCTCCGTGAAGCACCCGTCGCTCTCGAACGTCACAGGCCCGACGTCCTTGGTGAATCTGCCGACGGAGAACAGGTTGCGCGACAACTTGGGGATGTGCCACACATTCGTGAGCACACCCTTCTTGACGCCGCGCGGGGTCTTCATTGACATGACAATGTCGCCTCTCCTGATCGCTTGCACCACACCGTCGTCCGCGAGATGCACGTCCACCGGCGAGATCTTCTTGTAGTTCCGCATGAACTTCTTGGAACTGGTCATGTGCTGCGTCGCACCCGAGTCGACCAGCCACACCTCATTCGACTTGGTGGTGTTGCTCCCACCACCAACCGAGAAGAGGAAGTCGCCAGAGTCGTCCTCACTCTGCGCGACGTTCGCTCGCTGCGGCCTCTGCCGCTCCGCGTTCTCGCGGATTCGCACAGGACACTTGGCGATCCAATGTCCTTGCTCCCCACAGTAGTGGCAGGCGCTGGCCTTGTTGGCGGTCGCCTGCCGTCCCTTGCGCTTGCCGTTGTCGCTTGTCATGAACGCTTGGCCTTGACCGTGCGCGGCTCCGTCGACGCCGCCACCTTGCTCCTTGCGCTTCATGTCCTCATGCAGCAGCCGAGACGTCACGAGTTCCCACGTCAGCGAGTCGGCTCTCGACTCCAACGCCGTGATGAGGAACTGGTACGACTCGCTGAGACTGCCCAGAAGCGTGATGACCAAGTCGTCCTCGCTGACCGGAGCGCCCACCGCGTCGAGCTGCTCCGCCAGCGTCTTGAGCTTGTTGATGTGCTCCAGCACATCATCACCTTCGTCCATCATGGTCGTGAAGAAACGTCGACGAAGAAAGAGCTTGTTGGCCAAACTCTTCTTCTCGAATTGTCCTTCCAGTCTTGACCATGCATCGTGAGCATCCTTGGCCGACCGGACCAGCGGCAACTGCGAGTCCTCCATCGCGAGACAGACGATCGCCAACGCCTTGCGCGACTTCTTCTTGAAGAGCGCTTGATCCGCTGCGGCGTGGCAGTGCTCCAGCTTGATCTCCCCACTCGTCACCTCCCACAGTTCGCGCTCTTCCAGCACCATCTGCATCTTGAACTTCCACGTGTGGAAGTTGGTTCCGTCGAACTTGTTGATGCGGGCGGTGGCGGTCGGCGTGGCGTCCATGGCGAAGGCGTAGTCGGGGTCTTGGGCAGGGAAGACGGGGCTTGGGCTCATAACCAAAAGGAAGGTCGTTTGAGCACTAGATGTCAGAATGCAAAGTGATTGATTTAGGGCCTTAGTTCACAAGCTACTTGCTGCCTCGAAGCCTACTGGATATCCCTGCTGGATACACTCTACTGGATTCCTAACTGGATAGAAGGTCCTTCAGCCAATCAGCGAGTGCCACGTCGATGCCCATCCTGTACCCACAATCTTGTACCCACGCGTCCCATCATCAGCGTCCCATCATCAGCGTCCCATCATCAGCGTCCCGTAATCCTCGTCCCATCATCACACGAATGATGGCGGCACCACTGAGTGAAGGTCGCACCGGTACCTTACTGGTACACCGCAGCTGGTCGAGGCGCCTTCTTGACAACAAAGACCGCATTCCTGAACGGCGTCCTGGATGAAGATATCTACATGGCGCAGCCAGACGGATACGTTGACGAAGGCCACCCCGACTACGTGTGCAAGCTCAAGCGGTCACTCTACGGACTCAAGCAGTCGCCGCGCATGTGGAACCAAACCATCGACGAGTTCATGCTGAAGATGGGGTTCAAGAAGTGCGAGTCGGATCACTGCGTCTACATCGAGAGGAACGACCAAGACATGATCTTCGTGGTGCTGTACGTCGATGATCTCATCCTCGCAAGCAGCAACGACAAGCTGCTGGAGTCGACCAAGAAGGCACTCAGCAAACGGTTCGAAATGACAGACCTCGGCGAGCTCGAGTACTTCCTCGGCATGGAGATCAAGAGCGACGTGGACTCCGGCAAGGTGACGGTGCGGCAGACCAAGTTCCTCAAGAGTATCCTGACCAAGTTCGGCATGCAAGACAGCAAGCCTGTGAAGACACCTCAAGACCCGGGACTCAAGTTGACCAAGAGCATGTGCGAAGGTGGCTGCAAGCATGAAGACACGATGAAGAACGTGCCGTATCGGAGTGCCGTCGGCGGACTGATGTACCTGATGGTGGCGACGCGTCCGGACCTCGCAGCTGCAGTGGGCTCCCTCAGTCAGTTCTGTGCTGACCCGTGTCCGACGCATTGGCAAGCTCTCAAGCGTGTGTTTCGGTACCTCCAAGCGACGCCTACGCACGGACTCGAGTTCTCAAGAGACGGTGGTGACGGCGCGTTATGCGGGTATTCGGATGCGGACTGGGCCGGCGACATCGAGTCGAGAAGGAGTACAAGCGGCTACGCGTTCATGATGAACGGCGGGTGCATCAGCTGGAGGAGCAAGAAACAGCGGACGGTGGCGCTGTCATCGACGGAGGCAGAGTACATGGCTCTATCGGAAGCGACGCAGGAGGCAGTGTGGCTCAAGGTGTTCATGTGCGAGCTCGGCGAGATGGCAAGCGATGAAGCGATCAAGATCTACGAAGACAACCAAGGCTCCATCGCGTTGGCCAAGAACCCCGAGTTCCACAAGCGCACCAAGCACATCGACATTCGCTACCACTTCGTGCGCGAGAAGGTGGAAGACGGTCAGGTGGTGTTGGAGTACTGCTCAACGAAGGACATGCTGGCTGATCTCATGACGAAGCCAATCCCTGCTGTGCAGTTCGGCGTACTCCGGAGCAAGCTTGGTATCGAAGGACCCAAGGCTGCCGAGTCGAGTGGGGGTGTTGTCAAGAAGGCGCCTCGACCAGCTGCGGTGTACCAGTAAGGTACCAGTGCGACCTTCACTCAGTGGTGCCGCCATCATTCGTGTGATGATGGGACGAGGATTACGGGACGCTGATGATGGGACGCTGATGATGGGACGCGTGGGTACAAGATTGTGGGTACAGGATGGGCATCGACGTGGCACTCGCTGATTGGCTGAAGGACCTTCTATCCAGTTAGGAATCCAGTGGAGTATATCCAGCAGGGATATCCAGTAGGCTTCGAGGCAGCAAGTAGCTTGTGAACTAAGGCCCTAAATCAATCACTTTTGCATTCTGACATCTAGTGCTCAAACGACCTTCCTTTTCGTCATGTGCTGCGTCGCACCCGAGTCGACCAACCACACTTCACTCGACTTGGCGACCCCGTCACCAACCGAGAAGAGGTAGTCGCCAGAATCTTCTTCGTCCTGCGCGACGTTCGCACGCTGCGACTGCTGCCGGTCGTAGTTGTCTTGGACTCGCGAGGGACACTCGGCAATCCAATGTCCTTGTTTGCCGCAGTTGTGGCACGCACCGGCCTTCTTCACCGGTCGTCCCTTGCGCTTATTGTCTCTCGTCATGAACGCTTGACCGTGCGCGGTGCCGTCCGCACCGCCACCTTGCTCCTTGCGCTTCATGTCCTCGTGCAGCAGCCGAGACGTCACGAGTTCCCACGTCAGCGAGTCGACCCTCGACTCCAACGCCGTGATGAGGAACTGGTACGACTCGCTGAGACTGCCCAGAAGCGTGATGACCAAGTCGTCCTCGCTGACCGGAGCGCCCACCGCGTCGAGCTGCTCCGCCAGCGTCTTGAGCTTGTTGATGTGCTCCAGCACATCATCACCTTCGTCCATCATGGTCGTGAAGAAACGTCGACGAAGGAAGAGCTTGTTGGCCAAACTCTTCTTCTCGAAGTGTCCTTCCAGCCTTGACCATGCATCGTGGGCATCCTTGGCCGACCGGACCAGCGGCAACTGCGAATCCTCCATCGCGAGACAGATGATCGCCAGCGCCTTGCGAGACTTCCTCTTGAAGGCCGTCTGGTCCAACGTGGTCGCGCAGTGCTCCAGCTTGATCTCTCCACTCGTCACCTCCCACAGTTCGCGCTCTTCGAGCACCATCTGCATCTTGAACTTCCACGTGTGGAAGTTGGTTCCGTCGAACTTGTTGATGCGGGCGGTCGTGGTCGGCGCGGCGTCCATGGCGAAGGCGTAGTCGGAGTCTTGGGCAGAGAATGCGGGGCTTGGGCTCATAACCAAAAGGAAGGTCGTTTGAGCACTAGATGTCAGAATGCAAAGTGATTGATTCGGTCCTTAGTTCGCTGAACTACTCTAAGCCTCTGTCCTACCTACTGGGTACACTCCACTGGATTCCTACTGACGACTGAGTCCCTTCAGCCAATCAGCGAGTGCCACGTCGATGCCCATCCTGTACCCACAATCTTGTACCCACGCGTCCCATCATCAGCGTCCCATCATCAGCGTCCCATCATCAGCGTCCCGTAATCCTCGTCCCATCATCACACGAATGATGGCGGCACCACTGAGTGAAGGTCGCACTGGTACCTTACTGGTACACCGCAGCTGGTCGAGGCGCCTTCTTGACAACACGTACTTGGCAGCCAAACTCAGCACGGCCCGGATCGACGTGAACTTGGCCACTGGCGCGAAGGTCTCGTCGTAGTCGACGCCGTACTTCTGCGAAAACCCCTTGGCCACCAGTCGCGCCTTGAACCGCTCGACCTCTCCGGCTTGGTTTTCCTTCACGCGAAACACCCATCTGCAGCCGATCGCCTTGCGTCCCTTCGGCAGTGGCACCACGTCCCACGTGTCGTTCTTGCGCAGCGACTCATGCTCCGAGTCGCACGCTTCCTTCCACTTGGCTGCGTTGCTGGATTCCATTGCCGACTTGAACGTGGTCGGCATTTCTCCCACTGAATCCACGACGTAGGCCGCCTCGAAGCCTTCTTCTTCTCTTGCGACCGCCGACATCTCCTCGAGAGTCTGGTGCGTCGCGAACCGCTTGGGTCTTGGGATCTCCACCGCTTCCTCCAACGACTGCGTCCGCGGGTGTCGCTTGCTGCCAGGCTCAAAGTCTTCATCCCGCGCAGCCTCTTCTTCATTTTCGTCTTCGTCTTCGTCCGGACCGGACGATGCTTCTTGGTCCGTGGCATCTTCATCCCGAAGTTCCACGACCATGTCTTCTTGACCGCACTCGCGTCTCCCACCGTCGAAGACGTCTTCCATGAACTGTGCGTCGCGGCTCACCAGCACGCGACCACTCTTGATCTCTTCGAACCGATATGCTTTCTCGTGCTTCGAGTAGCCCAGAAACCTGCAACGCACCGACCGAGCGTCGAACTTGGACCGCTTCTCCTTCGGCACATGCACGAACGCGTGGCAACCGAACACCTTGAGGTTCGCCAAGAGCGGTTTCTTGCCGGTCCAGACTTGGTACGGCGACTTGTCGTGGCTGATGGCGCGCGTCGGACACCGGTTCCGGAGGAACGTGGCCGTCACCACCGCTTCACCCCAGTAACCCTTCGACAGTCCGGCATGTTCCAACATGCAGCGCGCACACTCCACCAACGTCCGGTTCATCCGCTCGGCCACTCCGTTCAGCTGAGGCGTGTACGGCGGCGTGAACTTCTGCACGATCCCACGCTCGCTGCAGAACTTGGCCATCTCACGCGAAGTGTACTCTCCGCCGTTGTCGCTGCGGAGCGTCTTCACGCGCTTGCCGGTCTGCGTTTCAGCCAACGCCACGAACTCCGCGAACTTGGCAGCCACCTCCGACTTGTTCCTCAGCAAGTACACCACACAAAAGTGCGAGTACTCGTCGATGAACGTGACGAAGTACTTCTTGCCACTGAATGTGGGTGTCTGCATGGGTCCACAGACATCACTGTGGATGACTTCCAACAGCTTCTTGGCACGGTTTGGTGACTTGGCCATGTAGCTCACTCGCGTTTGTTTGCCGAGTGCACACCCATCACACAACTCCCACTGCTTCACCGACGTCATGTCGATGCCGGTGCCGTAGCCCTTCTTGACGATGGCGTCTAGACCGCCATGGCCGATGTGACCGAGTCGAAGGTGCCAGAGGTACGACGTGGTGTCCCCTTTGCGATCCTTCGGACTCGACACATTGGCCTCGTCAGGCATGATCGGAGTCATGCAGAGCTTGAACAGACCCTTGCCCATACGCGCACCGAGCTGCCACTTGATGCTCTTCGTCTCCGCGAAGCACCCGTTGCTCTCGAACGTCACGGGACCAACGTCCTTGGTGAAGCGCCCGACCGAGAATAGGTTGCGCGACAACTTGGGAATGTGCCACACACCGGTGAGCACACCCTTCTTCATTCCGCGTGGGGTCTTCATGGACATGACAATGTCGCCCGTCCCCACCGCTTGAACCACACCGTCGTCCGCGAGGTGCACGTCCACCGGAGCCATCTTCTTGTAGTTCTTCATGTACTCTTTCGAGTACGTCATGTGTTGCGTCGCACCCGAGTCGACCAACCACACTTCACTCGACTTGGCGACCCCGTCACCAACCGAGAAGAGGTAGTCGCCAGAATCTTCTTCGTCCTGCGCGACGTTCGCACGCTGCGACCGCTGCCGGTCGTAGTTGTCTTGGACTCGCGAGGGACACTCGGCAATCCAATGTCCTTGTTTGCCGCAGTTGTGGCACGCACCGGCCTTCTTCACCGGTCGTCCCTTGCGCTTATTGTCTCTCGTCATGAACGCTTGACCGTGCGCGGTGCCGTCCGCACCGCCACCTTGCTCCTTGCGCTTCATGTCCTCGTGCAGCAGCCGAGACGTCACGAGTTCCCACGTCAGCGAGTCGACCCTCGACTCCAACGCCGTGATGAGGAACTGGTACGACTCGCTGAGACTGCCCAGAAGCGTGATGACCAAGTCGTCCTCGCTGACCGGAGCGCCCACCGCGTCGAGCTGCTCCGCCAGCGTCTTGAGCTTGTTGATGTGCTCCAGCACATCATCACCTTCGTCCATCATGGTCGTGAAGAAACGTCGACGAAGGAAGAGCTTGTTGGCCAAACTCTTCTTCTCGAAGTGTCCTTCCAGCCTTGACCATGCATCGTGGGCATCCTTGGCCGACCGGACCAGCGGCAACTGCGAATCCTCCATCGCGAGACAGATGATCGCCAGCGCCTTGCGAGACTTCCTCTTGAAGGCCGTCTGGTCCAACGTGGTCGCGCAGTGCTCCAGCTTGATCTCTCCACTCGTCACCTCCCACAGTTCGCGCTCTTCGAGCACCATCTGCATCTTGAACTTCCACGTGTGGAAGTTGGTTCCGTCGAACTTGTTGATGCGGGCGGTCGTGGTCGGCGCGGCGTCCATGGCGAAGGCGTAGTCGGAGTCTTGGGCAGAGAATGCGGGGCTTGGGCTCATAACCAAAAGGAAGGTCGTTTGAGCACTAGATGTCAGAATGCAAAGTGATTGATTTAGGGCCTTAGTTCGCAAGCTACTTGCTGCCTCGAAGCCTACTGGATATTCCTGCTGGATACACTCTACTGGATTCCTAACTGGATAGAAGGTCCTTCAGCCAATCAGCGAGTGCCACGTCGATGCCCATCCTGTACCCACAATCTTGTACCCACGCGTCCCATCATCAGCGTCCCATCATCAGCGTCCCATCATCAGCGTCCCGTAATCCTCGTCCCATCATCACACGAATGATGGCGGCACCACTGAGTGAAGGTCGCACTGGTACCTTACTGGTACACCGCAGCTGGTCGAGGCGCCTTCTTGACAACACGTACTTGGCAGCCAAACTCAGCACGGCCCGGATCGACGTGAACTTGGCCACTGGCGCGAAGGTCTCGTCGTAGTCGACGCCGTACTTCTGCGAAAACCCCTTGGCCACCAGTCGCGCCTTGAACCGCTCGACCTCTCCGGCTTGGTTTTCCTTCACGCGAAACACCCATCTGCAGCCGATCGCCTTGCGTCCCTTCGGCAGTGGCACCACGTCCCACGTGTCGTTCTTGCGCAGCGACTCATGCTCCGAGTCGCACGCTTCCTTCCACTTGGCTGCGTTGCTGGATTCCATTGCCGACTTGAACGTGGTCGGCATTTCTCCCACTGAATCCACGACGTAGGCCGCCTCGAAGCCTTCTTCTTCTCTTGCGACCGCCGACATCTCCTCGAGAGTCTGGTGCGTCGCGAACCGCTTGGGTCTTGGGATCTCCACCGCTTCCTCCAACGACTGCGTCCGCGGGTGTCGCTTGCTGCCAGGCTCAAAGTCTTCATCCCACGCAGCCTCTTCTTCATTTTCGTCTTCGTCTTCGTCCGGACCGGACGATGCTTCTTGGTCCGTGGCATCTTCATCCCGAAGTTCCACGACCATGTCTTCTTGACCGCACTCGCGTCTCCCACCGTCGAAGACGTCTTCCATGAACTGTGCGTCGCGGCTCACCAGCACGCGACCACTCTTGATCTCTTCGAACCGATATGCTTTCTCGTGCTTCGAGTAGCCCAGAAACCTGCAACGCACCGACCGAGCGTCGAACTTGGACCGCTTCTCCTTCGGCACATGCACGAACGCGTGGCAACCGAACACCTTGAGGTTCGCCAAGAGCGGTTTCTTGCCGGTCCAGACTTGGTACGGCGACTTGTCGTGGCTGATGGCGCGCGTCGGACACCGGTTCCGGAGGAACGTGGCCGTCACCACCGCTTCACCCCAGTAACCCTTCGACAGTCCGGCATGTTCCAACATGCAGCGCGCACACTCCACCAACGTCCGGTTCATCCGCTCGGCCACTCCGTTCAGCTGAGGCGTGTACGGCGGCGTGAACTTCTGCACGATCCCACGCTCGCTGCAGAACTTGGCCATCTCACGCGAAGTGTACTCTCCGCCGTTGTCGCTGCGGAGCGTCTTCACGCGCTTGCCGGTCTGCGTTTCAGCCAACGCCACGAACTCCGCGAACTTGGCAGCCACCTCCGACTTGTTCCTCAGCAAGTACACCACACAAAAGTGCGAGTACTCGTCGATGAACGTGACGAAGTACTTCTTGCCACTGAATGTGGGTGTCTGCATGGGTCCACAGACATCACTGTGGATGACTTCCAACAGCTTCTTGGCACGGTTTGGTGACTTGGCCATGTAGCTCACTCGCGTTTGTTTGCCGAGTGCACACCCATCACACAACTCCCACTGCTTCACCGACGTCATGTCGATGCCGGTGCCGTAGCCCTTCTTGACGATGGCGTCTAGACCGCCATGGCCGATGTGACCGAGTCGAAGGTGCCAGAGGTACGACGTGGTGTCCCCTTTGCGATCCTTCGGACTCGACACATTGGCCTCGTCAGGCATGATCGGAGTCATGCAGAGCTTGAACAGACCCTTGCCCATACGCGCACCGAGCTGCCACTTGATGCTCTTCGTCTCCGCGAAGCACCCGTTGCTCTCGAACGTCACGGGACCAACGTCCTTGGTGAAGCGCCCGACCGAGAATAGGTTGCGCGACAAGTTGGGAATGTGCCACACACCGGTGAGCACACCCTTCTTCATTCCGCGTGGGGTCTTCATGGACATGACAATGTCGCCCGTCCCCACCGCTTGAACCACACCGTCGTCCGCGAGGTGCACGTCCACCGGAGCCATCTTCTTGTAGTTCTTCATGTACTCTTTCGAGTACGTCATGTGTTGCGTCGCACCCGAGTCGACCAACCACACTTCACTCGACTTGGCGACCCCGTCACCAACCGAGAAGAGGTAGTCGCCAGAATCTTCTTCGTCCTGCGCGACGTTCGCACGCTGCGACCGCTGCCGGTCGTAGTTGTCTTGGACTCGCGAGGGACACTCGGCAATCCAATGTCCTTGTTTGCCGCAGTTGTGGCACGCACCGGCCTTCTTCACCGGTCGTCCCTTGCGCTTATTGTCTCTCGTCATGAACGCTTGACCGTGCGCGGTGCCGTCCGCACCGCCACCTTGCTCCTTGCGCTTCATGTCCTCGTGCAGCAGCCGAGACGTCACGAGTTCCCACGTCAGCGAGTCGACCCTCGACTCCAACGCCGTGATGAGGAACTGGTACGACTCGCTGAGACTGCCCAGAAGCGTGATGACCAAGTCGTCCTCGCTGACCGGAGCGCCCACCGCGTCGAGCTGCTCCGCCAGCGTCTTGAGCTTGTTGATGTGCTCCAGCACATCATCACCTTCGTCCATCATGGTCGTGAAGAAACGTCGACGAAGGAAGAGCTTGTTGGCCAAACTCTTCTTCTCGAAGTGTCCTTCCAGCCTTGACCATGCATCGTGGGCATCCTTGGCCGACCGGACCAGCGGCAACTGCGAATCCTCCATCGCGAGACAGATGATCGCCAGCGCCTTGCGAGACTTCCTCTTGAAGGCCGTCTGGTCCAACGTGGTCGCGCAGTGCTCCAGCTTGATCTCTCCACTCGTCACCTCCCACAGTTCGCGCTCTTCGAGCACCATCTGCATCTTGAACTTCCACGTGTGGAAGTTGGTTCCGTCGAACTTGTTGATGCGGGCGGTCGTGGTCGGCGCGGCGTCCATGGCGAAGGCGTAGTCGGAGTCTTGGGCAGAGAATGCGGGGCTTGGGCTCATAACCAAAAGGAAGGTCGTTTGAGCACTAGATGTCAGAATGCAAAGTGATTGATTTAGGGCCTTAGTTCGCAAGCTACTTGCTGCCTCGAAGCCTACTGGATATTCCTGCTGGATACACTCTACTGGATTCCTAACTGGATAGAAGGTCCTTCAGCCAATCAGCGAGTGCCACGTCGATGCCCATCCTGTACCCACAATCTTGTACCCACGCGTCCCATCATCAGCGTCCCATCATCAGCGTCCCGTAATCCTCGTCCCATCATCACACGAATGATGGCGGCACCACTGAGTGAAGGTCGCACTGGTACCTTACTGGTACACCGCAGCTGGTCGAGGCGCCTTCTTGACAACACGTACTTGGCAGCCAAACTCAGCACGGCCCGGATCGACGTGAACTTGGCCACTGGCGCGAAGGTCTCGTCGTAGTCGACGCCGTACTTCTGCGAAAACCCCTTGGCCACCAGTCGCGCCTTGAACCGCTCGACCTCTCCGGCTTGGTTTTCCTTCACGCGAAACACCCATCTGCAGCCGATCGCCTTGCGTCCCTTCGGCAGTGGCACCACGTCCCACGTGTCGTTCTTGCGCAGCGACTCATGCTCCGAGTCGCACGCTTCCTTCCACTTGGCTGCGTTGCTGGATTCCATTGCCGACTTGAACGTGGTCGGCATTTCTCCCACTGAATCCACGACGTAGGCCGCCTCGAAGCCTTCTTCTTCTCTTGCGACCGCCGACATCTCCTCGAGAGTCTGGTGCGTCGCGAACCGCTTGGGTCTTGGGATCTCCACCGCTTCCTCCAACGACTGCGTCCGCGGGTGTCGCTTGCTGCCAGGCTCAAAGTCTTCATCCCACGCAGCCTCTTCTTCATTTTCGTCTTCGTCTTCGTCCGGACCGGACGATGCTTCTTGGTCCGTGGCATCTTCATCCCGAAGTTCCACGACCATGTCTTCTTGACCGCACTCGCGTCTCCCACCGTCGAAGACGTCTTCCATGAACTGTGCGTCGCGGCTCACCAGCACGCGACCACTCTTGATCTCTTCGAACCGATATGCTTTCTCGTGCTTCGAGTAGCCCAGAAACCTGCAACGCACCGACCGAGCGTCGAACTTGGACCGCTTCTCCTTCGGCACATGCACGAACGCGTGGCAACCGAACACCTTGAGGTTCGCCAAGAGCGGTTTCTTGCCGGTCCAGACTTGGTACGGCGACTTGTCGTGGCTGATGGCGCGCGTCGGACACCGGTTCCGGAGGAACGTGGCCGTCACCACCGCTTCACCCCAGTAACCCTTCGACAGTCCGGCATGTTCCAACATGCAGCGCGCACACTCCACCAACGTCCGGTTCATCCGCTCGGCCACTCCGTTCAGCTGAGGCGTGTACGGCGGCGTGAACTTCTGCACGATCCCACGCTCGCTGCAGAACTTGGCCATCTCACGCGAAGTGTACTCTCCGCCGTTGTCGCTGCGGAGCGTCTTCACGCGCTTGCCGGTCTGCGTTTCAGCCAACGCCACGAACTCCGCGAACTTGGCAGCCACCTCCGACTTGTTCCTCAGCAAGTACACCACACAAAAGTGCGAGTACTCGTCGATGAACGTGACGAAGTACTTCTTGCCACTGAATGTGGGTGTCTGCATGGGTCCACAGACATCACTGTGGATGACTTCCAACAGCTTCTTGGCACGGTTTGGTGACTTGGCCATGTAGCTCACTCGCGTTTGTTTGCCGAGTGCACACCCATCACACAACTCCCACTGCTTCACCGACTTGACGTCGATGCCGGTGCCGTAGCCCTTCTTGACGATGGCGTCTAGACCGCTATGGCCGATGTGACCGAGTCGAAGGTGCCAGAGGTACGACGTGGTGTCCCCTTTGCGATCCTTCGGACTCGACACATTGGCCTCGTCAGGCATGATCGGAGCCATGCAGAGCTTGAACAGACCCTTGCCCATACGCGCACCGAGCTGCCACTTGATGCTCTTCGTCTCCGCGAAGCACCCGTTGCTCTCGAACGTCACGGGACCAACGTCCTTGGTGAAGCGCCCGACCGAGAATAGGTTGCGCGACAAGTTGGGAATGTGCCACACACCGGTGAGCACACCCTTCTTCATTCCGCGTGGGGTCTTCATGGACATGACAATGTCGCCCGTCCCCACCGCTTGAACCACACCGTCGTCCGCGAGGTGCACGTCCACCGGAGCCATCTTCTTGTAGTTCTTCATGTACTCTTTCGAGTACGTCATGTGCTGCGTCGCACCCGAGTCGACCAACCACACTTCACTCGACTTGGCGACCCCGTCACCAACCGAGAAGAGGTAGTCGCCAGAATCTTCTTCGTCCTGCGCGACGTTCGCACGCTGCGACTGCTGCCGGTCGTAGTTGTCTTGGACTCGCGAGGGACACTCGGCAATCCAATGTCCTTGTTTGCCGCAGTTGTGGCACGCACCGGCCTTCTTCACCGGTCGTCCCTTGCGCTTATTGTCTCTCGTCATGAACGCTTGACCGTGCGCGGTGCCGTCCGCACCGCCACCTTGCTCCTTGCGCTTCATGTCCTCGTGCAGCAGCCGAGACGTCACGAGTTCCCACGTCAGCGAGTCGACCCTCGACTCCAACGCCGTGATGAGGAACTGGTACGACTCGCTGAGACTGCCCAGAAGCGTGATGACCAAGTCGTCCTCGCTGACCGGAGCGCCCACCGCGTCGAGCTGCTCCGCCAGCGTCTTGAGCTTGTTGATGTGCTCCAGCACATCATCACCTTCGTCCATCATGGTCGTGAAGAAACGTCGACGAAGGAAGAGCTTGTTGGCCAAACTCTTCTTCTCGAAGTGTCCTTCCAGCCTTGACCATGCATCGTGGGCATCCTTGGCCGACCGGACCAGCGGCAACTGCGAATCCTCCATCGCGAGACAGATGATCGCCAGCGCCTTGCGAGACTTCCTCTTGAAGGCCGTCTGGTCCAACGTGGTCGCGCAGTGCTCCAGCTTGATCTCTCCACTCGTCACCTCCCACAGTTCGCGCTCTTCGAGCACCATCTGCATCTTGAACTTCCACGTGTGGAAGTTGGTTCCGTCGAACTTGTTGATGCGGGCGGTCGTGGTCGGCGCGGCGTCCATGGCGAAGGCGTAGTCGGAGTCTTGGGCAGAGAATGCGGGGCTTGGGCTCATAACCAAAAGGAAGGTCGTTTGAGCACTAGATGTCAGAATGCAAAGTGATTAATTTAGGGCCTTAGTTCGCAAGCTACTTGCTGCCTCGAAGCCTACTGGATATTCCTGCTGGATACACTCTACTGGATTCCTAACTGGATAGAAGGTCCTTCAGCCAATCAGCGAGTGCCACGTCGATGCCCATCCTGTACCCACAATCTTGTACCCACGCGTCCCATCATCAGCGTCCCATCATCAGCGTCCCGTAATCCTCGTCCCATCATCACACGAATGATGGCGGCACCACTGAGTGAAGGTCGCACTGGTACCTTACTGGTACACCGCAGCTGGTCGAGGCGCCTTCTTGACAACACGTACTTGGCAGCCAAACTCAGCACGGCCCGGATCGACGTGAACTTGGCCACTGGCGCGAAGGTCTCGTCGTAGTCGACGCCGTACTTCTGCGAAAACCCCTTGGCCACCAGTCGCGCCTTGAACCGCTCGACCTCTCCGGCTTGATTTTCCTTCACGCGAAACACCCATCTGCAGCCGATCGCCTTGCGTCCCTTCGGCAGTGGCACCACGTCCCACGTGTCGTTCTTGCGCAGCGACTCATGCTCCGAGTCGCACGCTTCCTTCCACTTGGCTGCGTTGCTGGATTCCATTGCCGACTTGAACGTGGTCGGCATTTCTCCCACTGAATCCACGACGTAGGCCGCCTCGAAGCCTTCTTCTTCTCTTGCGACCGCCGACATCTCCTCGAGAGTCTGGTGCGTCGCGAACCGCTTGGGTCTTGGGATCTCCACCGCTTCCTCCAACGACTGCGTCCGCGGGTGTCGCTTGCTGCCAGGCTCAAAGTCTTCATCCCACGCAGCCTCTTCTTCATTTTCGTCTTCGTCTTCGTCCGGACCGGACGATGCTTCTTGGTCCGTGGCATCTTCATCCCGAAGTTCCACGACCATGTCTTCTTGACCGCACTCGCGTCTCCCACCGTCGAAGACGTCTTCCATGAACTGTGCGTCGCGGCTCACCAGCACGCGACCACTCTTGATCTCTTCGAACCGATATGCTTTCTCGTGCTTCGAGTAGCCCAGAAACCTGCAACGCACCGACCGAGCGTCGAACTTGGACCGCTTCTCCTTCGGCACATGCACGAACGCGTGGCAACCGAACACCTTGAGGTTCGCCAAGAGCGGTTTCTTGCCGGTCCAGACTTGGTACGGCGACTTGTCGTGGCTGATGGCGCGCGTCGGACACCGGTTCCGGAGGAACGTGGCCGTCACCACCGCTTCACCCCAGTAACCCTTCGACAGTCCGGCATGTTCCAACATGCAGCGCGCACACTCCACCAACGTCCGGTTCATCCGCTCGGCCACTCCGTTCAGCTGAGGCGTGTACGGCGGCGTGAACTTCTGCACGATCCCACGCTCGCTGCAGAACTTGGCCATCTCACGCGAAGTGTACTCTCCGCCGTTGTCGCTGCGGAGCGTCTTCACGCGCTTGCCGGTCTGCGTTTCAGCCAACGCCACGAACTCCGCGAACTTGGCAGCCACCTCCGACTTGTTCCTCAGCAAGTACACCACACAAAAGTGCGAGTACTCGTCGATGAACGTGACGAAGTACTTCTTGCCACTGAATGTGGGTGTCTGCATGGGTCCACAGACATCACTGTGGATGACTTCCAACAGCTTCTTGGCACGGTTTGGTGACTTGGCCATGTAGCTCACTCGCGTTTGTTTGCCGAGTGCACACCCATCACACAACTCCCACTGCTTCACCGACGTCATGTCGATGCCGGTGCCGTAGCCCTTCTTGACGATGGCGTCTAGACCGCTATGGCCGATGTGACCGAGTCGAAGGTGCCAGAGGTACGACGTGGTGTCCCCTTTGCGATCCTTCGGACTCGACACATTGGCCTCGTCAGGCATGATCGGAGTCATGCAGAGCTTGAACAGACCCTTGCCCACACGCGCACCGAGCTGCCACTTGATGCTCTTCGTCTCCGCGAAGCACCCGTTGCTCTCGAACGTCACGGGACCAACGTCCTTGGTGAAGCGCCCGACCGAGAATAGGTTGCGCGACAACTTGGGAATGTGCCACACACCGGTGAGCACACCCTTCTTCATTCCGCGTGGGGTCTTCATGGACATGACAATGTCGCCCGTCCCCACCGCTTGAACCACACCGTCGTCCGCGAGGTGCACGTCCACCGGAGCCATCTTCTTGTAGTTCTTCATGTACTCTTTCGAGTACGTCATGTGTTGCGTCGCACCCGAGTCGACCAACCACACTTCACTCGACTTGGCGACCCCGTCACCAACCGAGAAGAGGTAGTCGCCAGAATCTTCTTCGTCCTGCGCGACGTTCGCACGCTGCGACCGCTGCCGGTCGTAGTTGTCTTGGACTCGCGAGGGACACTCGGCAATCCAATGTCCTTGTTTGCCGCAGTTGTGGCACGCACCGGCCTTCTTCACCGGTCGTCCCTTGCGCTTATTGTCTCTCGTCATGAACGCTTGACCGTGCGCGGTGCCGTCCGCACCGCCACCTTGCTCCTTGCGCTTCATGTCCTCGTGCAGCAGCCGAGACGTCACGAGTTCCCACGTCAGCGAGTCGACCCTCGACTCCAACGCCGTGATGAGGAACTGGTACGACTCGCTGAGACTGCCCAGAAGCGTGATGACCAAGTCGTCCTCGCTGACCGGAGCGCCCACCGCGTCGAGCTGCTCCGCCAGCGTCTTGAGCTTGTTGATGTGCTCCAGCACATCATCACCTTCGTCCATCATCGTCGTGAAGAAACGTCGACGAAGGAAGAGCTTGTTGGCCAAACTCTTCTTCTCGAAGTGTCCTTCCAGTCTTGACCATGCATCGTGGGCATCCTTGGCCGACCGGACCAGCGACAACTGCGAATCCTCCATCGCGAGACAGACGATCGCCAGCGCCTTGCGAGACTTCCTCTTGAAGGCCGTCTGGTCCAACGTGGTCGCGCAGTGCTCCAGCTTGATCTCTCCACTCGTCACCTCCCACAGTTCGCGCTCTTCGAGCACCATCTGCATCTTGAACTTCCACGTGTGGAAGTTGGTTCCGTCGAACTTGTTGATGCGGGCGGTCGTGGTCGGCGCGGCGTCCATGGCGAAGGCGTAGTCGGAGTCTTGGGCAGAGAATGCGGGGCTTGGGCTCATAACCAAAAGGAAGGTCGTTTGAGCACTAGATGTCAGAATGCAAAGTGATTGATTCGGTCCTTAGTTCGCTGAACTACTCTAAGCCTCTGTCCTACCTACTGGGTACACTCCACTGGATTCCTACTGACGACTGAGTCCCTTCAGCCAATCAGCGACTGACACATCGATGCCCATCTGTACCCACAATCTTGTACCCACGCGTGGTGTAATCCTTTGCGTGTCCAACCGCGTCCCATCATCAGTGTCCCATCAACAGTGTGCCGTAATCACCTGAACGATTGTGGCGCCACTGAGTGAAGGTCACACCGGTACCTTACTGGTACACCGCAGCTGGTCGAGGCGACTTCTTGACAACAATGCAGCAGCCGAGACGTCACGAGTTCCCACGACAGCGAGTCGGCTCTCGACTCCAACGCCGTGATGAGGAACTGGTACGACTCGCTCAGACTCCCAAGAAGCGTGATCACCAAGTCATCCTCGCTGACCGGAGCGCCCACCGCGTCGAGCTGCTCCGCCAGCGTCTTGAGCTTGTTGATGTGCTCCAGCACATCATCACCTTCGTCCATCATCGTCGTGAAGAAACGTCGACGAAGGAAGAGCTTGTTGGCCAAACTCTTCTTCTCGAAGTGTCCTTCCAGTCTTGACCACGCATCGTGAGCATCCTTGGCCGAACGCACCAGCGACAACTGCGAATCCTCCATCGCGAGACAGATGATCGCCAGCGCCTTGCGAGACTTCCTCTTGAAGGCCGTCTGGTCCAACGTGGTCGCGCAGTGCTCCAGCTTGATCTCCCCACTTGTCACCTCCCACAGATCGCGCTCCTCGAGCACCATCTGCATCTTGAACTTCCACGTGTGGAAGTTGGTTCCGTCGAACTTGTTGATGCGGGCGGTCGTGGTCGGCGCGGCGTCCATGGCGAAGGCGTAGTCGGAGTCTTGGGCAGAGAATGCGGGGCTTGGGCTCATAACCAAAAGGAAGGTCGTTTGAGCACTAGATGTCAGAATGCAAAGTGATTGATTTAGGGCCTTAGTTCACAAGCTACTTGCTGCCTCGAAGCCTACTGGATATCCCTGCTGGATACACTCCACTGGATTCCTAACTGGATAGAAGGTCCTTCAGCCAATCAGCGAGTGCCACGTCGATGCCCATCCTGTACCCACAATCTTGTACCCACGCGTCCCATCATCAGCGTCCCATCATCAGCGTCCCGTAATCCTCGTCCCATCATCACACGAATGATGGCGGCACCACTGAGTGAAGGTCGCACTGGTACCTTACTGGTACACCGCAGCTGGTCGAGGCGACTTCTTGACAACAATGACATCGAGGCGGGGAAGGTGGTGATTTCTCGCGATGTCACCTTCGACGAATCGAGTTTTGGTGGTGTCTCGGCGGGAAGTTCAAGCGATGACGACGAAGATGCTAGCCTGGACTTCGACTCCCTCGAGATCAACGATGCTGACAGTGCGGGCCCGATGGAGTTCAAGCAGGCGGGGAAACGCAAGGCCCGCTCAAGTGATGCCGGTGATATGTCAGCGAGCTCACGTTCTGTTCGCCATGGAGCTGGCTTGGAAGAGGCAAGTGCTCCTGACAACTCGTTTGGGCGTCGGGCGAAACGACGATCAAGTGTGCGAATGGAGCCTGATCTGGCTGAAGAAGAGGAGAAGGATGCTCATGACGACGAAGATGACGACTCGACTCCTCCCGCATTTTGGCGAGCAAGCGCCAACGCAGTGGAAGCCGGTGATCTGTCTGAGCCGACGACATTCCAAGATGCGGTGAACGGACCCGACCAAGTGCATTGGCGCAAGGCCGTCCGCGCAGAGCTCAAGTCGATGCGACTTCGTGGGGTGTTTCGAGCTGCCAAGTTGCCGAACGGACAACGCGCCATCGGGACCAAGTGGGTGTTCAAGATCAAGCGCAAAGCAGACGGATCCATCGAGAAGTACAAGGCGCGTCTCGTGGCCAAGGGGTTCAAACAGAAGTACGGCATCGACTACACCGAGACGTTCTCGCCCGTGGTCAAGTACGTGACGTTGCGCATGGTGATCGCGTTGGCCAAGTACTTCGACTGGCCGCTGGACCAACTGGACGTGGTGACGGCATTCCTGTACGGCGTGATGAAAGAAGTGGTGTACTGCGCAGTGCCAGAAGGGGTCGAGCTGGACGGTGACTTCGACTGCCTGGAGCTGGTGAAGGCGATCTACGGTCTCAAGCAAGCTTCGCGCGTGTGGAACGAGACCTTCGACGAGTACGTGTGCTCCATCGGCTTCCAAGTCTCGGCCTACGACCCGTGTCTCTACATGAAGATTGTGGACGGTCACTGCGTGCTGTTGCTGGTGTACGTGGACGATGTGTTGGTGACCGGGAGTTCGGCCGATCTGATCGCGCGCACCAAGAGCGACCTCAAGACGCGGTTTGAGATGACCGACAGTGGCAAGTGCGCATTTGTGCTGGGCATCGAGTTGGTGGACAACGCTGACGGCAGCGTGACGATGTGCCAGCGACGCTACGTGGACGACATTCTCAAGCGTTTCGGCATGGAGGAGTGCAAGGCTGTGGTGAGTCCGGCGGATTTGAGCTCTCGACTGGTTCCAAGCGACGCGCCGACCAAGGTGAACGCCCCGTTCCGCGAAGCTGTGGGTGCGCTCATGCACTTGATGACCGCGACCCGACCGGACATTGCTTTCGCCGTGGGCTATGTGTCGCGCTTCATGGAGAACCCCCAAGTCGAGCACTGGACTGCGGTGAAGCGCATCCTGCGCTATCTGCAGGGAACCAAGTCACATGGGATCTGCTTCCAGCCCGGTGACAAGATCGACTTCCGCGGGTACTCCGACGCAGATTGGGCTGGTGACCACTCCGATCGCAAGTCGACTTCGGGATACGCGTTCATGCTGATGGGCGCGCCGGTGAGCTGGGGAAGCAAGAAGCAGTCAAGTGTGTCGCTGTCTACGAGCGAGGCGGAGTACATTGCACTCAGCCTGGCCATTCAAGAAGGCAAGTGGGTGCATCGCCTGTTGTGCGAGATCATGGCGGCAGCAAGCGAAGCGGGACCTGAGCTCAAGATTCTTGAAGACAACCAGTCGTGCATCAAGATGACCAAGAACCCTGTGAACCATGGCCGCGCCAAGCACATCGACATCAAGTACCATCACATCCGAGATGAGGTCAAGCGTGGTGAAGTGAAGCTCGAGTACTGCGAGACTGCGACAATGCTGGCGGACATCATGACCAAGACGCTCCCGGGACCACGCCACAAGGACCTCACGGCGGCTCTCGGAATCCACGCGTGTTCGCATTGAGGGGGCGTATTGAGGGTAACCGGTTATGCCTGTACCAGGTTACGGTGAACCTGTCCAATCCGATCACACGATGTTTACGGTACGTTGATTACGCTACCGATGATTAGACGAGTAGGATGATTGGACGAGTGCAGAGTGATGGTGATTGGATGCAGTGCTGCGTGTCTATGAGGATAGCTAGGTAGTGCAGACAAAGTAAGCTCCGATAAATCAATCACTTTCGAATCTCCCTTCTTCCCCTCAAGTGGTCAAGTGTCTTCGCTCCGGTCTACCCAGACTGCCTACTCCCTCCGCTTCGTCCAAGCTTCGTGTATCAAGATCCATACCCGTTATCACGTTTGAGCACTAGATGTCAGAATGCAAAGTGATTGATTTAGGGCCTTAGTTCACAAGCTACTTGCTGCCTCGAAGCCTACTGGATATCCCTGCTGGATACACTCCACTGGATTCCTAACTGGATAGAAGGTCCTTCAGCCAATCAGCGAGTGCCACGTCGATGCCCATCCTGTACCCACAATCTTGTACCCACGCGTCCCATCATCAGCGTCCCATCATCAGCGTCCCGTAATCCTCGTCCCATCATCACACGAATGATGGCGGCACCACTGAGTGAAGGTCGCACTGGTACCTTACTGGTACACCGCAGCTGGTCGAGGCGCCTTCTTGACAACACCCCCACTCGACTCGACGCCGGGGCCTTGGACTCCGAGCTTGCTCCGAAGAACTTCAAACTGCACAGCAGTGATGGGCTTGGTCATCAAGTCCGCCAGCATGTCCTTCGTCGAGCAGTACTCCAACACCACTTGACCGTCTTCCACCTTCTCGCGCACGAAGTGGTAGCGAATGTCGATGTGCTTGGTGCGCTTGTGGAACTCGGGGTTCTTGGCCAACGCGATGGAGCCTTGGTTGTCTTCGTAGATCTTGATCGCTTCATCGCTTGCCATCTCGCCGAGCTCGCACATGAACACCTTGAGCCACACTGCCTCCTGCGTCGCTTCCGATAGAGCCATGTACTCTGCCTCCGTCGATGACAGCGCCACCGTCCGCTGTTTCTTGCTCCTCCAGCTGATGCACCCGCCGTTCATCATGAACGCGTAGCCGCTTGTACTCCTTCTCGACTCGATGTCGCCGGCCCAGTCCGCATCCGAATACCCGCATAACGCGCCGTCACCACCGTCTCTTGAGAACTCGAGTCCGTGCGTAGGCGTCGCTTGGAGGTACCGAAACACACGCTTGAGAGCTTGCCAATGCGTCGGACACGGGTCAGCACAGAACTGACTGAGGGAGCCCACTGCAGCAGCCAGGTCCGGACGCGTCGCCACCATCAGGTACATCAGTCCGCCGACGGCACTCCGATACGGCACGTTCTTCATCGTGTCTTCATGCTTGCAGCCACCCTCGCACATGCTCTTGGTCAACTTGAGTCCCGGGTCTTGAGGTGTCTTCACAGGCTTGCTGTCCTGCATGCCGAACTTGCTCAGGATACTCTTGAGGAACTTGGTCTGCCGCACCGTCACCTTGCCGGAGTCCACGTCGCTCTTGATCTCCATGCCGAGAAAATACTCGAGCTCGCCGAGGTCCGTCATTTCGAACCGTTTGCTGAGTGCGCGCTTGGTCGATTCCAGCAGCTTGTCGTTGCTGCTTGCGAGGATGAGATCATCGACGTACAGCACCACGAAGATCATGTCTTGGTCGTTCCTCTTGATGTAGACGCAGTGATCCGACTCGCACTTCTTGAACCCCATCTTCAGCATGAACTCGTCGATGGTTTGGTTCCACATGCGCGGCGACTGCTTGAGTCCGTAGAGTGACCGCTTGAGCTTGCACACGTAGTCGGGGTGGCCTTCGTCTTCGTATCCGTCTGGCTGCGCCATGTAGATATCTTCATCCAGGACGCCGTTCAGGAATGCGGTCTTCACGTCCATCTGGTGCAGCTTGAGCTCGTACTTGGCAGCCAAACTCAGCACGGCCCGGATCGACGTGAACTTGGCCACTGGCGCGAAGGTCTCGTCGTAGTCGACGCCGTACTTCTGCGAAAACCCCTTGGCCACCAGTCGCGCCTTGAACCGCTCGACCTCTCCGGCTTGGTTTTCCTTCACGCGAAACACCCATCTGCAGCCGATCGCCTTGCGTCCCTTCGGCAGTGGCACCACGTCCCACGTGTCGTTCTTGCGCAGCGACTCATGCTCCGAGTCGCACGCTTCCTTCCACTTGGCTGCGTTGCTGGATTCCATTGCCGACTTGAACGTGGTCGGCATTTCTCCCACTGAATCCACGACGTAGGCCGCCTCGAAGCCTTCTTCTTCTCTTGCGACCGCCGACATCTCCTCGAGAGTCTGGTGCGTCGCGAACCGCTTGGGTCTTGGGATCTCCACCGCTTCCTCCAACGACTGCGTCCGCGGGTGTCGCTTGCTGCCAGGCTCAAAGTCTTCATCCCGCGCAGCCTCTTCTTCATTTTCGTCTTCGTCTTCGTCCGGACCGGACGATGCTTCTTGGTCCGTGGCATCTTCATCCCGAAGTTCCACGACCATGTCTTCTTGACCGCACTCGCGTCTCCCACCGTCGAAGACGTCTTCCATGAACTGTGCGTCGCGGCTCACCAGCACGCGACCACTCTTGATCTCTTCGAACCGATATGCTTTCTCGTGCTTCGAGTAGCCCAGAAACCTGCAACGCACCGACCGAGCGTCGAACTTGGACCGCTTCTCCTTCGGCACATGCACGAACGCGTGGCAACCGAACACCTTGAGGTTCGCCAAGAGCGGTTTCTTGCCGGTCCAGACTTGGTACGGCGACTTGTCGTGGCTGATGGCGCGTGTCGGACAGCGATTCCGGAGGAACGTGGCCGTCACCACCGCTTCACCCCAGTAACCCTTCGACAACCCGGCATGCTCCAACATGCAGCGCGCACACTCCACCAACGTCCGGTTCATCCGTTCCGCCACTCCGTTCAGCTGAGGCGTGTACGGCGGAGTGAACTTCTGCACGACCCCACGCTCCGCACAGAACTTGGCCATTTCGCGCGAAGTGTACTCTCCGCCGTTGTCGCTGCGGAGCGTCTTCACGCGCTTGCCGGTCTGCGTTTCAGCCAACGCCACGAACTCCGCGAACTTGGCAGCCACCTCCGACTTGTTCCTCAGCAAGTACACCACACAAAAGTGCGAGTACTCGTCGATGAACGTGACGAAGTACTTCTTGCCACTGAATGTGGGTGTCTGCATAGGTCCACAGACATCACTGTGGATGACTTCCAGCAGCTTCTTGGCACGGTTTGGTGACTTGGCCATGTAGCTCACTCGCGTTTGTTTGCCGAGTGCACACCCATCACACAACTCCCACTGCTTCACCGACTTGACGTCGATGCCGGTGCCGTAGCCCTTCTTGACGATGGCGTCTAGACCGCCATGGCCGATGTGACCGAGTCGAAGGTGCCAGAGGTACGACGTGGTGTCCCCTTTGCGATCCTTCGGACTCGACACATTGGCCTCGTCAGGCATGATCGGAGTCATGCAGAGCTTGAACAGCCCTTTGCCTTCGCGAGCGCCGAGCTTCCACTTGACACCCTTCGTCTCCGTGAAGCACCCGTCGCTCTCGAACGTCACAGGCCCGACGTCCTTGGTGAATCTGCCGACGGAGAACAGGTTGCGCGACAACTTGGGAATGTGCCACACACCGGTGAGCACACCCTTCTTCATTCCGCGTGGGGTCTTCATGGACATGACAATGTCGCCCGTCCCCACCGCTTGAACCACACCGTCGTCCGCGAGGTGCACGTCCACCGGAGCCATCTTCTTGTAGTTCTTCATGTACTCTTTCGAGTACGTCATGTGCTGCGTCGCACCCGAGTCGACCAACCACACTTCACTCGACTTGGCGACCCCGTCACCAACCGAGAAGAGGTAGTCGCCAGAATCTTCTTCGTCCTGCGCGACGTTCGCACGCTGCGACCGCTGCCGGTCGTAGTTGTCTTGGACTCGCGAGGGACACTCGGCAATCCAATGTCCTTGTTTGCCGCAGTTGTGGCACGCACCGGCCTTCTTCACCGGTCGTCCCTTGCGCTTATTGTCTCTCGTCATGAACGCTTGACCGTGCGCGGTGCCGTCCGCACCGCCACCTTGCTCCTTGCGCTTCATGTCCTCGTGCAGCAGCCGAGACGTCACGAGTTCCCACGTCAGCGAGTCGACCCTCGACTCCAACGCCGTGATGAGGAACTGGTACGACTCGCTGAGACTGCCCAGAAGCGTGATCACCAAGTCGTCCTCGCTGACCGGAGCGCCCACCGCGTCGAGCTGCTCCGCCAGCGTCTTGAGCTTGTTGATGTGCTCCAGCACATCATCACCTTCGTCCATCATGGTCGTGAAGAAACGTCGACGAAGGAAGAGCTTGTTGGCCAAACTCTTCTTCTCGAAGTGTCCTTCCAGTCTTGACCATGCATCGTGAGCATCCTTGGCCGAACGCACCAGCGGCAACTGCGAATCCTCCATCGCGAGACAGACGATCGCCAACGCCTTGCGCGACTTCTTCTTGAAGAGCGCTTGATCCGCCGTGGTCGCGCAGTGCTCCAGCTTGATCTCCCCACTTGTCACCTCCCACAGTTCGCGCTCTTCGAGCACCATCTGCATCTTGAACTTCCACGTGTGGAAGTTGGTTCCGTCGAACTTGTTGATGCGGGCGGTGGCGGTCGGCGTGGCGTCCATGGCGAAGGCGTAGTCGGGGTCTTGGGCAGAGAATGCGGGGCTTGGGCTCATAACCAAAAGGAAGGTCGTTTGAGCACTAGATGTCAGAATGCAAAGTGATTGATTTAGGGCCTTAGTTCGCAAGCTACTTGCTGCCTCGAAGCCTACTGGATATCCCTGCTGGATACACTCCACTGGATTCCTAACTGGATAGAAGGTCCTTCAGCCAATCGGCGAGTGCCACGTCGATGCCCATCCTGTACCCACAATCTTGTACCCACGCGTCCCATCATCAGCGTCCCATCATCAGCGTCCCGTAATCCTCGTCCCATCATCACACGAATGATGGCGGCACCACTGAGTGAAGGTCGCACCGGTACCTTACTGGTACACCGCAGCTGGTCGAGGCGACTTCTTGACAACAACCAGCCTTCTGCGATCCTCCGTACAGCGTCTTCAGGCGCGACCACGCCACCCACGCTTCCTCGCAGTTGTCAACCACGTGATGGTAGTCCGCGTCCATGTGGAGCAGCGTCAGGCCGAACGCGATGTTGCTCGCCTTGACGTAGTCATCCTTGGCCCTTGGGTCCGCGAAGGTCGGAGTCGTTTCACGGTTCACGACATGCCACACAGACTTGGTCAGGAACACGCCACGCATGTAGCGGTTCCACGTCGCGTAGTTGTCGCCGTTGAACTTGTCGATGGAGACCTTGGTGGAGACGTCTTGGGCAGAGGACATGGTGCTTGGGCTCATAACCTGATAACGGGTATGGATCTTGATACACGAGGCTTGGACGAAGCGGAGGGAGTAGGCACTCTGGGTAGACCGGAGCGAAGACACTTGACCACTTGGGGGAAAGAAGGGAGATTCGAAAGTGATTGATTTATCGGAGCTTACTTTGTCTGCACTGCCTAGCTATCCTCATAGACACGCAGCACTGCATCCAATCATTTGGTGCATCCAATCACCATCGCTCTGCACTCGTCCAATCATCCTACTCGTCTAATCATCGGTAGCGTAATCAACGTACCGTAAACATCGTGTGATCGGATTGGACAGGTTCACCGTAACCTGGTACAGGCATAACCGGTTACCCTCAATACAACGCCAAACAATTTCCCGGTTTGTACGTGATGCATTGCAATCTGCAGTGGACAAGCAAAAAGAGAACGCTGACAAAAGAGGCCGCAAGAACATGAATTCATTTCACACGGGTGACCGTGTGTTATTGTCGACCGAAGGTATCCGATCCTCCGCTGTAACTAATCTTGGTGCAAACAAGCTGGCTCCACGCTTTATTGGTCCTTTCAGGATTATCAAGGTTATCGGCGACGCGTATACTCTGGATATTCCATCATCTTTACGTTTACACCCGACGTTTTACGTCGGGAGACTCAAGCCCTACTACCCCGCAGAAATTCCAGATCCTGTTCGCCAGGCTACGCCGGCGGAGCGTGAGTCGAGCGGCCCTCATGGCGAGCGCGTCGCGCCATCGACCCATCTGACCCAGGCGCCCGCTGTCGTGGACGAGGTGCACCGCGATTCCCTTCGCGAATGTGATCCTCCAACTCACGCACTCGGCGCCGCAGTTCCTGGTTGACTGGTGAATCTTCTCCACAGTCCTCTCCGCACGCCAAGCAGCGTCCTCAGCTCGCTCAGCCCCAACCTGAGCGTCAAGCGCACGGTTCATGGCCAAATCGACATCATCCCGAGCCACCAAGGCTTGGGAAGTATCGACGCGAAGGCCCTCCGCCGGTAATTGATTTGCCGGGCGATACTCGTTGGATCGTGGATCGCATTGTGGCGCACGAAGACCCTCCTGGCGCTCGTACCCGTAGTCGCGCTCATATCGCCACCACCCGCGCGATCCCGACCGCGCGTAAGTACCGGGTGCATTGGCTGGGGTTCCCTCCCGAAGATGATACATGGGAATTCCGCGCCAACCTTCTTCGAGACGTTCCGGACGTGGTCCACGAGTACGAGGCATCGCTCGCGGTGGCGAGCGAGAACGAGACCGCGAACGAGAGCGCGAACGCCATCGCGGCGGTGAACGGGTGCGAGAACGTCGGCTCTCCGGCGAACGAGAACGTGAACGCCCACGCCATCGAGCAGGTGAACGAGGTCGAGCGCGTGATCCATGATCCCGACCTGATCGCTGTCGGCGCGAACCGCCAGTACTAGCGGCATGACTCGAGTCAGAAAGGGACCGGCTGTACTTCGCGATCCAGTCATTTTGCGCAGCGCTGAGCGGTCTCTCAGCGAGTTCGTCGTCCCACTCCCACTGGGTCGGGTGTGGCCCAGAAGAACACGACGAACACCCCTCGCGTAGATGCACGTAACAGAAGCGATCTTCATCCCACGCGATTCCACAGAGACGCTGGCGTAACTCGGCCAGCGAGTGATCCTGAAGCATTTCATCTCGATGGTCCAGCCACTGCAAGAAGCCGTCACGCGTCATCAAATTCCACCGCTTGACGAAAGCGCACCACGAACGCTGCAGAGCTTCGAGTCCGGCACCTTCAACGACCTTGTTCCTCGTCGCCCGGAAGCGGCGGAAGTATTCGCGCATGTCTTCAGCCGCGTCAGGATTCACCGCTGGGGCCAGGTCGTACAGATCCCATGGTGCAAGTTCGCTATCCATGGTGCTTGGGCGGAGCTTGGACGCGATGGGGGTGTCCGCTGCCGTCGTAACCGGCGTCGGCGTGTGCGCCGACGAGTGGGGAAGCTGCGTGTTCATCTTCTGCGGCGCAATCGTCTTCTGTCGTTCGCTGCAGCGGGCGTTCTGAGTTTCACGCCAGTTGAGTCTTCTTTCGCCGTTCAGTCAAAATGTGAGATCGAGCTTGTGTTGCGTAAGAGCAACTTTAAGTGGGGGGTAATGTAATGGGCCCTCCCATTACATAAGTAGGTAGATATCTTTCAGTTATTACATAAGTAGGCATGGTGCCTCACAGTTAGTGTGTGGCACACAGTCATTAGCGGATTGGTTGAAATGAGCATTCATTTCAGCCAATCAGACATTGACATGTATATGAGTGGTTCACATGAGCCCTAGGGCTACCGCCCTGGCTCTAAATAAAAATAGAGTTAAATTTGATTCGGACTTAACACTTGGCCTTACTATTGTGAGCTTCCTCTACACTACGTGTAAGCTAGCAACGGTAAATATCTGGCCCGTTACAGAACTCGTGACGTCTCGGCTGCTGCATTGTTGTCAAGAAGTCGCCTCGACCAGCTGCGGTGTACCAGTAAGGTACCGGTGTGACCTTCACTCAGCGGTGCCACAATCGTTCAGGTGATTACGGCACACTGTTGATGGGACACTGATGATGGGACGCGGTTGGACACGCAAAGGATTACACCACGCGTGGGTACAAGATTGTGGGTACAGATGGGCATCGATGTGTCAGTCGCTGATTGGCTGAAGGGACTCAGTCGTCAGTAGGAATCCAGTGGAGTGTACCCAGTAGGTAGGACAGAGGCTTAGAGTAGTTCAGCGAACTAAGGACCGAATCAATCACTTTGCATTCTGACATCTAGTGCTCAAACGACCTTCCTTTTGAATCCCCAGCTTGTGTCCCAGAACTTCAAACTGCACAGAAGTGACCGCCTTTGTCATGATGTCGGCCAGCATGTCCTTCGTCGAGCAGTACTCCAACACCACTTGACCGTCTTCCACCTTCTCGCGCACGAAGTGGTAGCGAATGTCGATGTGCTTGGTGCGCTTGTGGAACTCCGGGTTCTTGGCCAACGCGATGGAGCCTTGGTTGTCCTCGTAGATCTTGACCGCTTCATCGATTGCCATCTCGCCGAGCTCGCACATGAACACCTTGAGCCACACCGCTTCTTGTGTTGCCTCCGACAGCGCCACCGTCCGCTGCTTCTTGCTTCTCCAGCTGATGCACCCGCCGTTCATCATGAACGCGTAGCCGCTTGTGCTTCTTCTTGACTCGGTGTCTCCGGCCCAGTCCGCGTCTGAATAGCCTTCAAGCCCGCCATCGCAGTTCGCTTGAAACTCGATGCCATGGATCTTCGTGCCTTGGATGTACCTGAAGACCCTCTTGAGCGCTTGCCAGTGCGTCGGGCATGGGTCCGCAGCAAACTGGCTCAGGACCCCCACTGCCGCTGCGAGGTCTGGACGTGTGCCTACCATGAGATACATGAGGCATCCCACAGCGTTGCGGTACGGCACGTTCGCCATGGTTTCTTCGTGCTTGCAACCTCCTTCGCACATGGCCTTGGTCAACTTGAGTCCCGGGTCTTGCGGCGTCTTGACCGGGTTGCTCTTCTCCATCTTGAACTTCTCGAGAATGTCGTTGGCGAACTTGGTCTGCCGCACTGACACCTTCCCAGCCGTCGTATCTTGCTCGATCTCCATCCCAAGGAAGTACTTGAGCTGGCCCATGTCCGTCATCTCGAATCGGTCACTGAGGGCCTGCTTGGTGTCCTTGATCATCTTGTGGCTGTTGCTGGCGAGGATCAGGTCGTCCACATAGAGCGCCACGAAGATCATGTCTTGGCCGTCTCGCTTCAGGTAGATGCAGTGGTCGGACTCGCACTTCTTGAACCCCTGCTTGAGCATGAACTCGTCGATGGTCTTGTTCCACATATGTGGCGACTGCTTCAGTCCATATAGCGACCGCTTGAGCCTGCACACGAAGTCCGGGTGAACATCGTCGACGAACCCGTCCGGCTGAGCCATGTAGATATCTTCGTCCAGCTCGCCGTTGAGGAACGCCGTCTTCACATCCATCTGGTGTACCGTGAGATTGTACTTGGCAGCCAGACTGAGCAAGATCCTGATGGACGTGAACTTGGCCACCGGCGCGAAGGTCTCGTCGTAGTCGATGCCGTACTTCTGCGAAAACCCCTTGGCCACCAGTCGCGCCTTGAACCGCTCGATCTCTCCAGCCTGGTTCTCCTTCACTCGAAACACCCATCTGCAGCCGATCGCCTTGCGTCCCTTCGGCAACGGCACCACTTCCCACGTCTCGTTCTTGCGAAGCGACGCCATCTCCGAGTCGCACGCTTCCTTCCACTTGGCTGCGTCGCTGGATTCCATCGCCGACTTGAACGTGGTCGGCATTTCTCCCACTGAATCCACGACGTACGCAGCCTCAAAGTCTTGACTCTCTTCGGCCGCCGCAGACATCTCATCCAGCGTCGAGCGTCCACTCTGCGGCGCATACCTCTTGGCCCTCGGCACCTCCACGGCTTCCTCCAGCGACTGCGTCCGCGGGTGTCGCTTGCTGCCGGGTTCGAAGTCTTGGTCCCGCGCAGCCTCCTCTTCATCTCCGTCCTCGTCCGATTCGGACGGAGTCTCTTCATCCGTGGCATCTTCATCATCTTCATCTGTAAGACCAATCACCACCTCCTTCGTAGCATATTTGCGTCCCCCACCGTCGAAGACGTCTTCCATGAACTGCGCATCGCGGCTCACCAACACGCGACCGCTCTCGATCTCTTCAAACCGATACGCTTTCTCGTGCTCCGAGTACCCCAGGAAACGGCAACGCACCGACCGGGCGTCGAACTTCGACCGCTTCGTCTTCGGGACCAGCACGTACGCGTGGCAACCGAACACCTTGAGGTTCGCCAGTAGTGGCTTCTTTCCCGTCCAAACTTGGTGCGGCGACTTGTCGTGGCTGATGGCACGCGTCGGACACCGGTTCCGGAGGAATGTGGCTGTCACCACCGCTTCACCCCAGTAACCCTTCGACAGTCCGGCATGTTCCAACATGCAGCGCGCACACTCCACCAACGTCCGGTTCATCCGTTCCGCCACTCCATTCAGCTGTGGCGTGTACGGCGGAGTGAACTTCTGCACTATACCGCGGTCCGCACAGAACTTGGCCATCTCACGCGAAGTGTACTCGCCACCGTTGTCGCTCCGGAGCGTTTTCACACGCTTGCCGGTCTGCGTTTCAGCCAACGCAACGAACTCCGCGAACTTGGCAGCCACCTCCGACTTGTTCCGCAGCAAGTACACCACACAAAAGTGCGACTTGTCGTCGATGAACGTGACGAAGTAGCGCTTGCCACCAAACGTAGACGTCTGCATGGGGCCGCACACATCGCTGTGAACCACTTCCAGCACTTGCTTCGCACGGTTTGGAGACGACTTCATGTAGCTCACTCGCGTTTGCTTGCCGAGTGAGCATCCGTCGCACAGCTCCCACTGCTTCACCGACGTCATGTCGATGCCAGAGCCGTAGCCCTTCTTGACGATGGCGTCTAGACCGCCATGGCCAATGTGACCAAGTCGAAGGTGCCAGAGGTACGACGTGGTGTCCCCTTTGCGATCCTTCGAGCTTGCCGCATTGACCTCATCAGGCATCACCGGTGTCATGCTCAGCTTGAACAGACCCTTGCCTTCGCGAGCGCCGAGCTTCCACTTGACACCCTTCGTCTCCGTGAAGCACCCGTCGCTCTCGAACGTCACAGGCCCGACGTCCTTGGTGAATCTGCCGACGGAGAACAGGTTGCGCGACAACTTGGGGATGTGCCACACATTCGTGAGCACACCCTTCTTGACGCCGCGCGGGGTCTGCATCTTCATCACGATGTCGCCTCTCCCGATCGCTTGCACCACACCGTCGTCCGCGAGATGCACGTCCACCGGCGAGATCTTCTTGTAGTTCCGCATGAACTTCTTGGAACTGGTCATGTGCTGCGTCGCACCCGAGTCGACCAGCCACACCTCATTCGACTTGGTGGTGTTGCTCCCACCACCAACCGAGAAGAGGAAGTCGCCAGAGTCGTCCTCACTCTGCGCGACGTTCGCTCGCTGCGGCCTCTGCCGCTCCGCGTTCTCGCGGATTCGCACAGGACACTTGGCGATCCAATGTCCTTGCTCCCCACAGTAGTGGCAGGCGCTGGCCTTGTCGGCGGTCGCCTGCCGTCCCTCGCGCTTGCCGTTGTCGCTTGTCATGAACGCTTGGCCTTGACCGTGCGCGGCTCCGTCGACGCCGCCACCTTGCTCCTTGCGCTTCATGTCCTCATGCAGCAGCCGAGACGTCACGAGTTCCCACGACAGCGAGTCGGCTCTCGACTCCAACGCCGTGGTGAGGAACTGGTACGACTCGCTCAGACTCCCAAGAAGCGTGATCACCAAGTCATCCTCGCTGACCGGAGCGCCCACCGCGTCGAGCTGCTCCGCCAGCGTCTTGAGCTTGTTGATGTGCTCCAACACATCATCACCTTCCTCCATCATCGTCGTGAAGAAACGTCGACGAAGAAAGAGCTTGTTGGCCAAACTCTTCTTCTCGAAGTGTCCTTCCAGTCTTGACCACGCATCGTGAGCATCCTTGGCCGAACGCACCAGCGACAACTGCGAGTCCTCCATCGCGAGACAGACGATCGCCAGCGCCTTGCGCGACTTCTTCTTGAAGAGCGCTTGATCCGCCGTGGTCTGGCAGTGCTCCAGCTTGATCTCCCCACCCGTCACCTCCCACAGTTCGCGCTCTTCGAGCACCATCTGCATCTTGAACTTCCACGTGTGGAAGTTGGTTCCGTCGAACTTGTTGATGCGGGCGGTGGCGGTCGGCGTGGCGTCCATGGCGAAGGCGTAGTCGGGGTCTTGGGCAGGGAAGACGGGGCTTGGGCTCATAGCCAGAAGGAAGGTCGTTTGAGCACTAGATGTCAGAATGCAAAGTGATTGATTCGGTCCTTAGTTCGCTGAACTACTCTAAGCCTCTGTCCTACCTACTGGGTACACTCCACTGGATTCCTACTGACGACTGAGTCCCTTCAGCCAATCAGCGACTGACACATCGATGCCCATCTGTACCCACAATCTTGTACCCACGCGTGGTGTAATCCTTTGCGTGTCCAACCGCGTCCCATCATCAGTGTCCCATCAACAGTGTGCCGTAATCACCTGAACGATTGTGGCGCCACTGAGTGAAGGTCACACCGGTACCTTACTGGTACACCGCAGCTGGTCGAGGCGACTTCTTGACAACAATGCAGCAGCCGAGACGTCACGAGTTCCCACGACAGCGAGTCGGCTCTCGACTCCAACGCCGTGATGAGGAACTGGTACGACTCGCTCAGACTCCCAAGAAGCGTGATCACCAAGTCATCCTCGCTGACCGGAGCGCCCACCGCGTCGAGCTGCTCCGCCAGCGTCTTGAGCTTGTTGATGTGCTCCAACACATCATCACCTTCCTCCATCATCGTCGTGAAGAAACGTCGACGAAGAAAGAGCTTGTTGGCCAAACTCTTCTTCTCGAAGTGTCCTTCCAGTCTTGACCACGCATCGTGAGCATCCTTGGCCGAACGCACCAGCGACAACTGCGAGTCCTCCATCGCGAGACAGACGATCGCCAGCGCCTTGCGCGACTTCTTCTTGAAGAGCGCTTGATCCGCCGTGGTCGCGCAGTGCTCCAGCTTGATCTCCCCACCCGTCACCTCCCACAGTTCGCGCTCTTCGAGCACCATCTGCATCTTGAACTTCCACGTGTGGAAGTTGGTTCCGTCGAACTTGTTGATGCGGGCGGTGGCGGTCGGCGCGGCGTCCATGGCGAAGGCGTAGTCGGAGTCTTGGGCAGAGAATGCGGGGCTTGGGCTCATAACCAAAAGGAAGGTCGTTTGAGCACTAGATGTCAGAATGCAAAGTGATTGATTTAGGGCCTTAGTTCGCAAGCTACTTGCTGCCTCGAAGCGTACTGGATATTCCTGCTGGATACACTCTACTGGATTCCTAACTGGATAGAAGGTCCTTCAGCCAATCAGCGAGTGCCACGTCGATGCCCATCTGTACCCACAATCTTGTACCCACGCGTCCCATCATCAGCGTCCCATCATCACACGAATGATGGCGGCACCACTGAGTGAAGGTCGCACTGGTACCTTACTGGTACACCGCAGCTGGTCGAGGCGACTTCTTGACAACAATGACATCGAGGCGGGGAAGGTGGTGATTTCTCGCGATGTCACCTTCGACGAATCGAGTTTTGGTGGTGTCTCGGCGGGAAGTTCAAGCGATGACGACGAAGATGCTAGCCTGGACTTCGACTCCCTCGAGATCAACGATGCTGACAGTGCGGGCCCGATGGAGTTCAAGCAGGCGGGGAAACGCAAGGCCCGCTCAAGTGATGCCGGTGATATGTCAGCGAGCTCACGTTCTGTTCGCCATGGAGCTGGCTTGGAAGAGGCAAGTGCTCCTGACAACTCGTTTGGGCGTCGGGCGAAACGACGATCAAGTGTGCGAATGGAGCCTGATCTGGCTGAAGAAGAGGAGAAGGATGCTCATGACGACGAAGATGACGACTCGACTCCTCCCGCATTTTGGCGAGCAAGCGCCAACGCAGTGGAAGCCGGTGATCTGTCTGAGCCGACGACATTCCAAGATGCGGTGAACGGACCCGACCAAGTGCATTGGCGCAAGGCCGTCCGCGCAGAGCTCAAGTCGATGCGACTTCGTGGGGTGTTTCGAGCTGCCAAGTTGCCGAACGGACAACGCGCCATCGGGACCAAGTGGGTGTTCAAGATCAAGCGCAAAGCAGACGGATCCATCGAGAAGTACAAGGCGCGTCTCGTGGCCAAGGGGTTCAAACAGAAGTACGGCATCGACTACACCGAGACGTTCTCGCCCGTGGTCAAGTACGTGACGTTGCGCATGGTGATCGCGTTGGCCAAGTACTTCGACTGGCCGCTGGACCAACTGGACGTGGTGACGGCATTCCTGTACGGCGTGATGAAAGAAGTGGTGTACTGCGCAGTGCCAGAAGGGGTCGAGCTGGACGGTGACTTCGACTGCCTGGAGCTGGTGAAGGCGATCTACGGTCTCAAGCAAGCTTCGCGCGTGTGGAACGAGACCTTCGACGAGTACGTGTGCTCCATCGGCTTCCAAGTCTCGGCCTACGACCCGTGTCTCTACATGAAGATTGTGGACGGTCACTGCGTGCTGTTGCTGGTGTACGTGGACGATGTGTTGGTGACCGGGAGTTCGGCCGATCTGATCGCGCGCACCAAGAGCGACCTCAAGACGCGGTTCGAGATGACCGACAGCGGCAAGTGCGCATTTGTGCTGGGCATCGAGTTGGTGGACAACGCTGACGGCAGCGTGACGATGTGCCAGCGACGCTACGTGGACGACATTCTCAAGCGTTTCGGCATGGAGGAGTGCAAGGCTGTGGTGAGTCCGGCGGATTTGAGCTCTCGACTGGTTCCAAGCGACGCGCCGACCAAGGTGAACGCCCCGTTCCGCGAAGCTGTGGGTGCGCTCATGCACTTGATGACCGCGACCCGACCGGACATTGCTTTCGCCGTGGGCTATGTGTCGCGCTTCATGGAGAACCCGCAAGTCGAGCACTGGACTGCGGTGAAGCGCATCCTGCGCTATCTGCAGGGAACCAAGTCACATGGGATCTGCTTCCAGCCGGGTGACAAGATCGACTTCCGCGGGTACTCCGACGCAGACTGGGCTGGTGACCACTCCGATCGCAAGTCGACTTCGGGATACGCGTTCATGCTGATGGGCGCGCCGGTGAGCTGGGGAAGCAAGAAGCAGTCAAGTGTGTCGCTGTCTACGAGCGAGGCGGAGTACATTGCACTCAGCCTGGCCATTCAAGAAGGCAAGTGGGTGCATCGCCTGTTGTGCGAGATCATGGCGGCAGCAAGCGAAGCGGGACCTGAGCTCAAGATTCTTGAAGACAACCAGTCGTGCATCAAGATGACCAAGAACCCTGTGAACCATGGACGCGCCAAGCACATCGACATCAAGTACCATCACATCCGTGATGAGGTCAAGCGTGGTGAAGTGAAGCTCGAGTACTGCGAGACTTCGACAATGCTGGCGGACATCATGACCAAGACGCTCCCGGGACCACGCCACAAGGACCTCACGGCGGCTCTCGGAATCCACGCGTGTTCGCATTGAGGGGGCGTATTGAGGGTAACCGGTTATGCCTGTACCAGGTTACGGTGAACCTGTCCAATCCGATCACACGATGTTTACGGTACGTTGATTACGCTACCGATGATTAGACGAGTAGGATGATTGGACGAGTGCAGAGTGATGGTGATTGGATGCACCAAATGATTGGATGCAGTGCTGCGTGTCTATGAGGATAGCTAGGTAGTGCAGACAAAGTAAGCTCCGATAAATCAATCACTTTTGAATCTCCCTTCTTCCCCTCAAGTGGTCAAGTGTCTTCGCTCCGGTCAAGCTCCGAGTGGTGACTCTTCCCCTCCCTTCTCTTCGTCCAAGATCCGTAACCCTTTTCACTTGCCACCTTGTGTACCCGTCGGTGGGCGGGATCTGTTCTTCTGGTAACTCGAAGTAGCTCGACGCGTGAACTTGAACGTCTTGGCAGGACGCGGGAGTGGGGTGGAGCAGCGTGGAAAATTTTCACTCTTCCTCCGAGTAGTGGATCCAGATCCAGAGAGAATGCTCGATCTCGGATCTGAGGTGTAAGCTGCCTTACGGGTGTTGTAGCCTCTGCGGGGGATTCCTTTGCGTTGCTTGCCGTCTCCTATGACGGGATCTTGGGTTGTTGAGAAGCCGAGAGATCGTCGGGCCAAGCAATAAAGTCCGTCGGATCTAGGATCTACACTTGTGGATCTAGGATCCAGCACTTGAGGTAGTTTACTAGGTGGTTGGATCCGGCCAATATATTAACCCAGTTACCAAAACCACACTAGCTCTACTACGCTTGACTTCTTAACGCTTCTTGGGGCCAACGTACTTCCCTCTTTCTCGCATTACTGGGACACTTGTGGATTACAAGGCAAATTCGACTCTGAATTACTGTTAAGCCTATCCCATACTGGATCCTATCTACACAACCACCTGATAGACCAACCAACGACTGGCTACACGCCCCTTTTACCTTCGCACAACTGCTTCCTGCCAAATCCCTTGCGATCCGCTGTTTACACGCCACTTCACCATCTGGATCTAAGCTCTGGATCCACCGCCTTCTTGGATCCACATGCTGGATCCAGGATCCATGGACAACTTGGATCTGCAAGTTGGGTCCAGGATCTGCTGACTTCTAGGATCCGCATGTTGGATCCAAGATCGGCCGACTTCGGGGATCCAGGGTCTGACCCGAGTCACTCACCCGAATCGGTGACCTTCTGATTCCGACTCTATTCCCATCACTCCTCATTCCAAAAGTTGCTTCTCCACAACGGCACATGAGGTTCCAACATACTAAAAGAAAGGGATGGCCAAACGCGTTCCGCTTTTTGGTTGACTGCAGCATTGCTTTAGCTACAGCCCTGTACATTGAAAAGGCGAACGGCTCCTTCCCCTCGCGTAGACACTCATTTCTGCCCTGAGTGACCTGAGTCACCGTGTGATGGAGGCCTTTGAAGAACCGCTTCATCTGAGAATCAAAATCGTGAGGCCGACAGACTTCTGTCGAGGTGTAAAGATACACCATGGCCGAGCGCACATTACCGAAGGTAGACTTGTCAGTCACGCTACGTTGTTCCATCGAAGTGAGATAACGCATGCACACCTGCGTCGTGAGTTCCACAAGATCTGGGGGGCTCGCCAGTGGTGCCCTGGCAAACCATTCTGCAATAGCGTCTTCATTAATCGGTTCCACTTGTTGAAAATAGCCGGTGAATAGAACCTGGCGGCGGTCCTCGTCAGTAGTTTCATGCAGCCACTCCACGAAGCGGGTAAGCGCCCACAGATGTACCTATTTTGTTGTACCGGCAGTAGTATTTCCCAGTACCTCATCGACACGAGCGTCCAGCACTTCCATCGTTCCCAACTTGGCTGTTCAAGAGCTCACTGCAAAATAGCATAAATATTCCTTTGTGCAGTTTGCACGACGAATTCCATTTATCTATACGTGTGTGGGTTTGTGTACCGTACATTAATTATGTGGTACACCTAGTTGCACACAAAAAACGTTGTGTGTGCCCTTTCGCACAGAATCTGGTCGCTGCCCGTGGAGTTTGGTGGTATTGTGTTTTATTGATGAGGTTTGGATCAGCTCGTACCCTCCCGTACAATAACTAGATGAAGAACGGGAGTAGCTGGTTGGTCGCTTTGGAGCAGCAAACTGTAGTGGATTCCCCCATCCTGGCGCATAAGATCAGGTGCCCACAGCCCACAGAGACCAAGGTGGAATTAAAGGGGAGAATGCGGGCCACAAGTAGAGTTATTATTCATACAAGATCGCCCCGTCAGCCCCTTTGAAGATTCACAGCTCAATCTGCTGCGTTCTCTCTCGGGTCCGATGCATGAGCGTCATACTCTCCACCTTGAACGTGTTCATAATGGGCGGATCGACACCAGTATTCTTCGCCGGTACCAACGTTTTTCGGTACACGAGACTGGGGTAGGCCGCATCCGTCTTGAGCGCCACGAATTTCTCCGCGGTCGTCGTCCCCGGCTCAAAGTACTCGGCGCGATGCACAGGGAAGATGAGAATGATGAACATGAAGGCGATCAAGACAAGGCAACCGACGAGCGAGATCCAGAACGAATTCAAGGGGATTGACATAGCGACCCGGCGGAGCTGGAGATCGCCCTTGAGCTGGACGTGCGACAGGAGATCAGACGACGAATCTTTTACAGTTGGCGACGACGATGACGACGATGAGGAGGAGCTGAGATCCGTCACGGCAGCTTCCTGCATGAAGAGGAAGAAGGCCGATGTGTACATGACTTCTAGTGGCCGCTCGAGGAAGTAATTGTTGTCCCCCAGTTGCTTCAGATACGACTCCATGAGAGATGAGCACAAGTCGCCGCCGAGAGTTTGGCCCAAGCTCGCGTTCCATTGCGTGGTCACGAAATTGTCTGGGTTCAAGAATTCTAACTCGGTCGGTGTGCCGTCGATCAAGAACGACGGCGCATTCAACTGCACGAGCGGCGTTGGGGAGTGGAAATCGCCCTCCATGATGTAATCAATGGGGAGGACGTCTTCACCTGCAAAGAGGTAGCGCTTGGTTTGGGGCAACTGATACCACATGCCACTGCAATCTCCCCCGTCCCCTTCACTCACGTCGCATTGAGCGTCAAACTTTTGATGCACGGGCTCCGTCTTCCACGACAACAGTGCAAAGCTGAACTGGATGTGTCGTCGTGGGTTGTCGACGTACGGACCCAGCATCATGTCCAAATTCTCCCCAAAGACTTCGTATTCCCCGTCAGTTCCCCCGTACGCGAATGTGTCGCCCGCAATGTACGATCCGATGCCGTAGATGACGGCCTGGTTGGAAACTTTCTCGCACTCGACAGGGTACCAACCTCCGTAGTTGGCGTTGTAGGCCACATCAGTGCAATTCGTCATGAGTGGAATAATCCCCACCTCCTTCTGCAGCTGAAACGTGCCGCTGGTGTCGAAGAAGATGCAAGACGTGTTGCCGCAAAAGCTGGTGCTGTAGATCGACCAAAAGTACTCGGCACTGGAACTTCCATTTACGTTACTGGAGCTGGAGGTCCCGTTCTCACTCGACGATCCACACACATTGTACACATTGCACGCAATGCCTTCTTTAGTCAATCCGTAGTATATGGACGTGTTCAGGACGACGTCGATGGTCAATGCTTCGATGGCCATTTGGTCGGTAAGCTGCAGCTTTTCCATTGACACAGTCGTCTCGTCTAGAGAGAAAGTACTGGGGAACGACTTATTGAGTCCTGCAGTGATCAACCCCATGACAGCGTCGATCGAGACGGAGCTGACGTTACCGACCGCTTCCATGAGTGAAAAGAGGGACGTAGCTGGGCCCTGGCAGATCCTCATTCCGTCATCCGCGTACGTCCAGCCGCCAGTGCTGATGGAGTCGTTCGGGTACACGTCAAGGTCGGATTGACCGTCCGACTCGGTGCAGTTGTGTTGCCTCCGTTCGGAGTTGGCGATGGATCGCTCCATCATGATGGTCCCGTGGAGGAAGAGGTCGACAATGTTGTTGATGTCAAAGTTTTCGGGCCAGTCCATGTTACCCTGGGCCTCTGTGTACGTGGTGGAGTAATTGGCATCGGGGGTGATGTTCATGAAGTTAATCTCCGTGTTCCACTCGTTCGAGTAAAAGCCGTAGACGACGGCGATGGACGCCAAGTCATCCACATTGATCGGAGCCAAATTGGCCCCCGCGTATATGAGGGTCGAGTTCTGCTGCGTGCAGGTCGAGTCGGTCGTGAAGCCGAACGGTGTCGTCTGCTGTCGGACGGCGTTCTTGAGGATCGTGTCCTCTGGTCGTCGGATTCCGGACGCGTTCTTAAGAGCGTCTGCTTGAAGCTTCTCGATGGAGGACTGGGACTTTTTAAAGTCGTCCAGGATCATGGTCGAGTTGAAGCCAACGGTACTGTTGGAGGCCTGGAAGCCGCGGATGCTGTTGCCCAGCGTTAGCACGACGATGATTGGGACGGCGAAGAGCACGACGGAGCGGATCCGACCGACCGCTTTGCTCGGCGCCGAGACCTCGTTGGGCGACCACAGCAGGTTGTGTAGGAACGTGATGTACGCAGGCTGGATCTTGTCGAGCCACCAGCCCACGACGATCTCCACGAAGGCCATGACGAGGCCCGACCGGAAGTTGTACGTGTCGGTCTTCTTGTCGGCATTGGCGGAGGACCCGACCTTGTCGTAAATGGTCTCCGGTAGAGTGATGCCCCATAGCGCGACGCCCGTGAAGGCTCCGATGAAGACGCAGAGTACAGCGACGTGGAAGGACAAGCGACCGGGAGACAAGGTGATATCCAGCGACGGCGAGTTCATTTCCAGTTTGTCTTCCAGCAGAGCGATGTCCACGGGCTTTTCGGCCGCATCACACCCCGCACCTTCTTTCGACATGATCAACGGTAGCGCTGCTGGCTACGATGCTTTTTGCCTTCTGATGGTTGCGTCCGGAGACGATCAGGTGTCGAAGTGAGCTCCATATCGTTGGGTACAAACAAGCGTTCATGTTGTACGAGCCTTTCCTCTGTCCAGAAGAATTAATTCTTTCTGGCTTGGTAACCAGGAAGCTGTTACAAGCGGTAATATCTCACATGGAGTTGCGCTTCACGTACTAGTCAACCCAAAGGTGCACGTTTGCAGTTGCGTCGCGCCATTCACGAATCGGCGGCCTACGTGCTGGATCAACCAGACCATGAACCTGCAGAAGTCGTCGTCGGATGTTTATATGATGGCGGATACCCCCACGAAAGAATCTTCGCGAGGCTACGAGGATACTGCGAGTCTCAATAACACAATTCTCCTGCGCAACGAAGCATTGCTGAACGGAGAGCAAGTGGAGCCGGACGTGAAGCTTTTGGCGATCCCCTTCATGACGATCGTCCTACTCAGCACGGGGGTCCTCATCGGCTTCATGGCTATTTTCCTCTCTGAAGTGACTATGGGCTCCAAGATCAGCGACCCCGTCGGCTCGTCCAAGAACGCGGACAAGAGGGTGGAGACGTACCAACTGCTCAATGGCTACATCTCCGCTGCGGCGGGTGAACTTCTCAACTTCGCTTTCTTCGTCTTCCTGGCCGTCATGGTCACGTACTTGGGGAACCTCCCGTGGCATCCAGGCCAGAGCATTCAAGAGGGACGAGGCAACGTCAAGAAGGCCGTCCTCTGGTGGTTCACCCCCGTCGTCATGTACGTCGTCAACGTTGGCATCACCTCGATGAATATCAAACACACCATCGTCGGCGTCAAGCATATTTTCGTTAACGACGACCTCGTCACGTCAGTCCTCTCGTTCTACGATAACATCTCCGACTATGACGTCCAGAACACCATCTTGAAGCCGGCAGTGCGGTCGCAAGTGACCCCCTTCATCATCATGTCCGGATCGGAGTGTTTGCTCTCCAACTCGTCCGCAGTTAGCGCTGGGGCCCTCGACACCAGCATCGAGGAGACGAGCAAGATGCCGACGGTCAAGAGCATCGACTCAACATCGGTGAGCTACGGATTCACGCAAAACTCGTGGAATTACGACGCGCTCCCTCTTGGTCGGGATCCGACCCACTCAGTCAACTTCACGGCAAGCAATCTTGATGCCAGCGAGTTCGCCAATTTCCAGCAAGATACGGGGTTTGAGTTCTTGACGGGCTACGAGATGTTCCTGCAGGGGAAGGCGCTGTTCGAGAGATCCGTGTCGGACGCCAACGTCTCAGCTGAATATCCGTGCTCGTGGGTTGATGGAAAATACGACGACGATAACACAGACCAAGAAGTTTTCGGCACTTTTGACAACACCAGTGAGTACGCGAACATGCGGAGATGCAATGGAGCAGTTAGCTCACTGCAAATGCTGGCAAACATCTCTGATCCTTCGACGCACAATCTTGAGTCTTTTGTGAGCACCATCACAGAAGGGATGAACATGACTCTGAACCAGTCGACCCAACTTTCTCTTGATGAGGCGACATTCCTCGTCGAAACGTACACGATCTCCTCGCAGCTGAACGTGACCATGATGACACTCGAGATTCCGTTGGACTTGTCGGTTCAATACCGGAACTTAAGTGCAGACTGCATCGCCAACGGGAGTTTGTCGTCCGATGTCTACGATACAAGTCTGTACACTGAAGCCCAACTCGCCCAACTCGCTGAGTTCTACTGCAACACCACGTACTACGTCTACAGTAGTCCCGCCGCCACTTGTGGCTCTAGCAACTGTATTTTCTTGGACGAGTCCGGCATGATCCCGTTCAAGAGGCAGATCTTGCTCTTGCCGTACCTGAAGGATTGCTCCGTGGAGGACATGGCGTACGATAACGATTACCTCAACTTCCTGCCGTCGAAATGTGTAACACAGGAGGATTCGGTGTTTCTCTACGGGGCCGGCACGTACATGTCTGGTGATGCCTTCAACCAAGACGGCGACGCCCTCCCTTATATGATCAACCCGCGGCGATATCTCGTCTTTTCGTTTGCAAAGCTCGATTGGCAGATGAAGGACATGAGCAAAGTGTTCAACGCTGGGTGTGGTGTCCCAGGTGGCTGCTCTGGTCTAGTTCACGAGCTGGAGAACACAACAAGTTCAAATTCGAAAACGCTATCGGTTCTTGTCGTTGGGAACAGCACGATCCCGTCAGAGCGAATGGATGCCAGTTTTATTAACCCCGTCCAACTCGTGACGCTGAACGCCCAACCACTCGTGTATCCCCAAACAAAGGACCGTCACCTGTGGGAGTACGTTCAACTCGGTCGATTCGACGAGGTTTCATGGGCCAACACACTGGGACAATTGAACTGTTCGGTTCTCGTCGACTCGTTTATTCAGCAAGTGGAGCAGAACCACTACTACTTGGACGATCCCCGGCAAGCCATGTACACGTCTGCACTGTATTATCTGTTCCAAGACGCTGCAACGAAGACGGTGGTGCTGGACAACACACCCAAAGATGCCAGCAGCTTGTATTTGGGCACTACTCGGTTGGACGGCGGCACCGAGCGAAAGAAAATCAAGTACTCGATTCCGCTGAGCTCGGCCATCGCCACATTCATCGGCATCGCGATCATCATCGGGTTTTCTTTCGTGGTGGTCATTACACCGTTGGATCGAGTCATGACGTCTCGGGAGACCAACATTGCAGCGCGCTTTACGGATCTGTTGACAAAAGAGGATTATCCTCCAGAAGTTCACGACTGCAACTTGCGTGTGCCAGGAGGAGAGCTACTCCCGATTGAGGACTGCGCCATTGAAAGCATCACAATGCATTCGCTAGCTGACGAGTCTGAGAAAGTGTATCTGCAATTATAGGCGGGGGCACTGATGATGACAGTGAGGTTGTGGTGCAGTTTGAAAAAGTTGGTTCGAGCCATCACCACTTCCGGTTTGGTCTGTAGTTTCTTCGGGTTTTGCGAGCAAGGAGCCTTGTGTTTGTACGTCTGTACCGGACGTGAGGTCCTGACGCAGCTTCTTGTCGGAGGATACGGATGCAGGTCATCCTGCCACGAAGTCAATTGCGATTATTACTCCTCGTGCTCGTCAAACTGTCATTCGACTTCACTTGGTACGCTCCGGGTGTCGATCGGAGGCAGCGGTGCTGGGAGACAGGAGACCTGCTATTTGCCACTAGGAGGAATAAATTGGTCTGAGTTGGCTCCTCTTCGCCGAGCTTGAGCTTGCGCTCTGGTTCGCTCTCATTCCACAACTTGCCGTCTTCTACTCAAGCGACTTGGACCAAGCCACCAGCAGTCGGTGCCGCCGGTACCGAGGGCAATACGCCCCTCGTCAAGGCTCAACTACCGCTCCCAAAGTCTGCGGCCAAGAATCCTTCACCCGGAGTGATCATCGTCCGCGGGCAGGAGGCTGCGTTGCTCTTCGAGTCGTGCTGACACCGTCGCAAGTTCAAGATGCTCCTGCGAATGGAGCGAGCCCGCAGCCGAATGGTGGAAGTGCACGAGGAGTTTGCACGTCCGATACGTGCTCGGGATGCGGGTGCCTCGACGAGAAGCTCGGTGTCAAGGAGGTGTGCACTCTGCCACCTCATCCAAGACCGAGACGCCAGCTCGGCGTGCCGTGCCGGCGGTTCAACCGTTGTTCCTACATCGGGGAGTCCTGCTAGCTCTGCGCTGGCGTAATAGGCCCAACAACACGTAGGTTCGTGTAAAACAGCTTAGGACGGAGGCCGTGATGCAATTCGGATAGCCACGGACATCTAGAGGCAACTACGTTAGGAGGTAGAGAGGCCCAAGGCTGTTAACAGTGCAATAGCTACCATTGGTGTGAGTCATCCAAATTGTCACAGGCCAGGCTGAACAAAACGCTCGCCGGGACTCGTCCGATCCCAGCGCTGCCAAACAGGCAAGCCTTGACGATGGCGGCCACCGAATACCGAGCAGCTACGGACTGCAAGTAGGCGTGGAGTCTACAGCATAGCAACACCACCACGAGCAAGTTAGACAATACAGTATAACTTCTACTGCAAAGAACAGCAACCAACCTGGTAAACTGCGCCGAGGGGCTGGATGCGACTGGCACGAGCTCGAAAATGGCATTCTTGCAGGTGCCACGGCTGCTATTTTCCCATGATGCGAGCGCTCCTTGGAGTATTCGCCGATGCTGAACATCTAGCTGTGGAGCGCGGTGCCTCAGCCCAACGTTTTCTATGACAATGCTATCGTCCACTGGACCCTCGCGTGTTTGAAGCTGCATCCCGACGACGAAGAAGCGAGGATTCCACACCCGATAAAACAGTGACGCTAAAGGCAGCGAGTTCAGCACCACAACCGGCAGCCAGAGCAGCAGTGACACCAGCACGATGCTGCCACGAACTCCCGCAAAAAACACAAAGAACACTAAATTGGTCGTCACGAGGAAAACCAAAACAGTGAACAGCAGTGTGCCCAGCAGGAGCTGCCTGACGTCGTACTCGCATGTATCCACACGATGACGTAACACGTTGATCTTCTTGCCCAAAAAGAGCTTCGAAAGCGACGAGAACAGACCGAACTGCAGGCGGTTGAGCTTTGCGAAATAGAGGTAGACCCAGTGCGAGTACCATGTGGTTACGTTCACGATGTCCGCCATCAGCGTCAACTGTAGCGTCATGCCCATGTGGCCGAATGCGAACAGCAGCCACCGACCCAAGTCGATGTTGCTTCCTACCACCGAGAGTTCCTCGAAAATGAAGCTCCACAGGTTTAGCCACAAGAGAATACCATTCCCCAGGATAGCAGCCAGCGGTTTGTTCAGCTTGAACCCTGCCGGAGCGCCCATCAGCCACTCGACATTGCCACGCAAAGACTCGACAACTGCGCTCGGAGAGCTAACCAACATATAACAACAAAAGTGTTAGCGCCAACGAAAGCGTGGAGTTCCGTGGTACGGGTTGCTTACATGTTCATTGCTTGCAGGTCTAGTGCACCGATATCATTGACGTACGTCAACGCGAGTCGCCCAAGTGCCAAGTCCAACAGCACCACACAACACCAGTTGATCACTTGCAGCAACTCTTGTTCTGTTGGGAGTAAAAGCACCAAAACTCTGTCAGCCTCCGGGGATGTTATAGTAGCTCATTCGCTAAACGCAGAAGCCTACGTTCTCGGTGTGACAGTCTTCTCTGTTGGCCCAGTAGGTAAAAGGACCGCAGACGCTTAGGTATACTAGCTGCATTGTAAAGTTGTTGGGCCAGCACCCCCAATAAAGTCGACAACTCCTGCAACCACCAAAAGCCAAAGCCATTTCAATCAGACCTTCCGAATGTTCTTGCTGTAATCTGTCAGTTCACTCTTACCGCCAAGCTCTTCCCACCGCCGATAAACAGCCACAACGGGACCTGCACGCCATGTACGAGGCATTGGAAAGCGGTTGCGACTGCCAGCAGCGGTGCAAAGGGCACGTAGAATGCATAATAGGCCGCAGTCTCCAGCAGCCAACGAGTCGTCGATCCTGAAGCTGCCGACTCATCCTTGCGACTACGAGCGAATTGCTCTCCGATCTGCTGCAGAAGTTGCGGCGAGTGGAGCGTCTCAAAGCCCCCGAGACCCGCCACCTCCGCGTCAAACAGCACAATGCGACGGGATTTCGAGGGGTTCGTAGACAGCAACTCGAGACCAACAGAAGCTTTGGAGCCCAGCGACACGACGCACAGAGCGCCAGGAGACAGCCGACGACATAGCGCAGAAGGTGACGACGCAGCAGCAGCGAAAGGGGAGGATGACGCCCACAGGTGCCGCGGCCAATACACCACCTCGCAGTCCATTTAGTCCAAACGTATGTACAGGACCAAATTGGACTATAAATAGTCTGACAATTACGATGGAAGACGAGCTGATCGCCCAGCGCGATGCGGCCATCGCCGTGACGAAGGAGCTCCAGCGACAGCTGCAGAGTCACCGCGAGGAGGTGGAGAGGACATTCGAGCGCCGCACACTCAATGCAGAGCGACTGCGGCTGCACGCGGAGGAGAAACTGCGGCAGGCCGTGGAGGATCGCGACTGGAGCGAGAGCTGCTGCCGTCGACTGCTGGCGTTGGCGCTGTTCCTGGGCTGCGGTGGGGCTGTGGTGGGATGGATTGTGGGGCTGATAGTACTGGTGGCGATGGGCGAACCCCTCGTGGGTTTTCTGCTGGTGCTGCCTGGGATGGCATTGGGGACGCTGACGGGGCTGGCGGTGGCCAAGACGAAGATCCAACTGGAGAGCAGACGCCGAGACGCCAAGATCAGAGACGCCAGACGACACGCGGAGGTGGAAATGGCCGTCAGCAGTGGCATTGGAGAACAGGACCAGCCACTGGAACCGCTGGACGGACTGCCAGCCGTGCAACACAATAGGACGAAGGAAGAAGAGGAAGAAACGGAGGAGGCAGGAGCAGCTAAATCGCTGCTGGGCATGGGCTGGAATGCAGCCTGGTTCACGCTGCAGACGTCCAGGGATATTGCAGTGGGGCTGTACCATGGAGGAGACTACGTGCGAGGTATCTTGTATCCACCCCAAGACTCAAAGAAGAAGGATCAGTAGGGGTGTGGCGCCGAATGTAGCAGCTTTCGCTGATACGACTTGCTCTGCAGAGCCACGGTGCCCTCGCCACCGTACCGGTATGTACATGTAGCGCCTTGGGGCGCCTTAATTTTGAAATCTCAACTCGTTGCTGTCGATCGAGCACGCTGCTATGAACCACCTGACGCTCCGATGCTGGCACGTACGATCTAGAGCTACCAGCGTCATCTTCTTCGTCGTCGACACATCGTTACCGCTGACTCACATCTTGCCCTACCTGTCATCTCCAGAGACACTGCAGCGAGCGATAGAGCCCGGCGCACGGGGATCCTGAAATTCAGGGTTCAGGCTGAATCCTGCAGCAGAGGTGATGGAGAGGTCGCAGTCTACCCAAGCTGCTACATCACCTAGAAAGCCTTCCTAAAGTAGGAAGACCTCGGCAGCATGCTCTCTCTCTCTTTCATTCTCTCTCAACTGGTGCGTGCTCTACATGTATCTCTCCACCGAGAGATCTGGCCATCAATCGATCTGTCAACGCTCGTGTCGTCGATTGCAATGGATCAGCGCATCACATCGTCAATTCTCGATGCGTTCGCATTCACGCTGGGCTTCGTTGAGCGCCACCCATTCACCTCGTCGAGAGTGTAGCGGAAGTCGCCTTGCGAGCGCTGTACCTGTATTTGCCGCCACCGCCCCCACTGCGTCGGTGCGTTGATTCTCTTCGCTGGATGGCTTCGCTGTTGTGCGCCATATGGTATATTCACTAAGAATGATCTCGAGAGATCTTTACGTTCGGACTGGGCTACCGACGAATGAAGGCACTACGTCTTTCACTCCCCAGCAGCCCGTTTACCGAGTGGGCTTTCGTTTGAGGTCCTTCTCAGGGTCCCGTTCCCACGTTGGTTTGAAGAAATCGCCTTAGTCGATTCGGTACCCTCTGCAAAACTGCGGAGTTCGAGGCTGGTTGGTGACTTGGAGTAGCCCAAGCTGCCACAAGTTTTTCGCGGCATTGATATCACGCTCCCAATAGTTCGCTCTGCAAACTATATTTCCGCAGACACGCACATTCCTCGACCTTTTGGTTTTCGTCGTACCGTAGATCTTGAATGGTGTGTCCACCATCGGGCGTGAGCACTCGGAGCAAAGATAGCTGGTGCGGAATTCGTCGACCATGACGAGGGTTGCGCGGCGAGAGAGTTCAAGCGCGAACCGCTTGAGCGGGACGTGCATATGGCCCGCGAGGTGAGTCTGGCTGCTCCATTTTCCGAGAGCCACACACACGTCACGGTCCACTGTCGGGACGACACGCTTGGCGAGTTTCGCGACGGCCTTGCGTTTGAATCGCGACACCGTGAATCTCCACTTTCGAAACCCTTTGAGAGCGCAGAACTCCAACATGGCGTTGATATTCCTCCACATGTGCTCGTAGCGAGAGAGCAGGGACGCCGACGACGAAGTCTTGAACGATGGCGTGTCCTTCACGAACGCACCATAGCGCGGATACCTCTTCTTCAGGTTTTCGAACCAGAATGCATGGTGCTCGACACGACTCATGTGTCGGTACTCTCGGGACGTGACTTGTAGGACATGAGAATTGTCACGCAGGAAATGAGATCGGCGCCTGACGCCGTGTTTCCGCGGACGGTGCTTTGGGTGGTGCCTGTGACAGATCTCGCACCACCCCTCCACATCGCACTGTGCTCTACTGCGTCTCTTGCGTCGGTGGCGACGACGGCGGTTCCTGTTGCGCTTCTTGCCATGGCGTCTACCACCAACGTGGCCTGGACAGGTACTGCACCAACCGGGCATGTAGCATGGCTCTTCCGGTGGGTTGCAGACATAGCCCAGCATAGGGCGGCTGTATGCCGTCAGCATCATCCGTAGACCTGGGTCAATCCCGATCAATGTAGTTGGTATATACTTCGGAGAAAGAGCAGGTCGTTCAATAGGAGCAGGAATTGACGTCAGCACAGCAGCACTGTACCCATTCGTGGAGATCTGATACTCGAAGTTGCGCCTGGGAACACCAATTCGGGGATCCGCAGTATGGCTGACGCAGTCTCCGAGGTTGAACACCGTGGTCCACATTCGCTCGCGCACTTCTTGGAACTCCGCAGTCGTAGCATACGTCCGTTGTCCACGAGAGTTCGTGGACTTGTAGAGACAAAAACGTCCTTACCCGTAGTTGCCAAAACTTGTTTTGCGACTTGGTAGAGCACCTCTGTAGTGACCGGGAAGAACGCCGGCACACAGGAGGTGGGCTGCGGCAGCAACGTAAACAATCGGCACCATTTCGGGATCTCATCTTGGTCGTGCATTTCTTCCATCTCCTTCAGCATGTCGTAAAGCTTGCCGAGAAATAGCACTTCGTGGCTAGCGATGTTCGCAGCTGTAGGAGGCAGTTCTAGCCACTCAAGCCATTGCTTCTCGACGTCCGTGAGGTCTTCAATACTTGACTTTAGTCGAGCGACCATGGCCTCAGCTGCTCCCCGCGGATACGCAAGCTGCAGGCTAATGAAGTTGACAAGCCGTGCCTCGAAGTTCGTTCGAACGTGTTGCTGCGCCGCAACGAGCATGTCATTCGCCAGCTCTTTGATAGCGGAGCTTGAATCGAATAGCGTGGGTGGTATGTACGACATGACCCTCGATCGCGTAGTTTTGTAGACGTTGATGGACTCCTCTAGTGCAGCGTTAGCCGAGACCCTTGGAGCGGGCATCTGTTCGTCACCAAAGACAGCAGTGCAGCACCGGTAGAACGTAGCTTGGTCCAGCTGCAGGGCTGTCTCCATCGTGCGAGATCTTGCCGGTACTACAGGGTAGTTCGGGTGGCTACGCCGATGGTGCTCGAACAGCCGGCAGCAGGGGAAGTTCGTGACGAACATTGCCTCTATGCGAATCTGCTGCAGAGCCACAGCACGTTGTTCGAGCGCGTCCCGGATGTCAGGATTCGGACAAATGTGCCTCAGTGGGTACGTCACCGTGGAGAACTTTAGGACGCTGTTGGCTCCACGAAGAAGGGTGCGACGATGGTTCGCGGCGGCGCGTTGCTCGATGTCGACTTGATCAGGCGGTCTCCACGCGACCGCGAGTTCTGGCAGGGGCTCGACGATGCCGTGGTCGGTAGCGAACGAATCCATGAAGACAGGAGGCTTGACTGTTCTGATAGTGAGGCTGCTGGCCACCACAGCCAAGTACACTTTCGTCACACCTGACAACGCCGCAGACGCCGTCTCCCGTAACTCCACTGCTGGTGCTGACGCTGCCGCCTCAGCGGCTTCAACTGCGACTTAAACTTCAACAATGTTGACCGCAGAAGGCGCATTGATCTAGTGGATGCCTTCTGTCGGGGTGGTATGTCAATCTTTGGAAGGCGTCCATTGGTCAAAATAATTCCAAAGGCAGCGTCAGGAAGTGGGCAAGTTGGGCAAGCTGGTTAGACGTGGTCCCGGGAAGTTCCCCAGTATCTTTAACAAACCGGCGCCATATGGAGGCTTCGGTCAAGGCTCGTCACCACGCCTTGAAGGCGGTGATCCGACCTCGTCCAGCTGTCCTGGCAGCAGCAGGTGGCCTGTGGCTCGGAGACGTCGACGCTAACGCGATGCGGCACTCGGCCAACGACGCGCTTCCTGTGCGCGAGAAATGGCCATATTATCATCGTTGCTCAACACTCTAAAGCAATGGAGAAGAGGCCAACAGCATGTGGATCGACAATAGGTTATATGTTACACTTTTATCTACAGGGCCAATCCCTCACCTCCTAAGCCGCTGCAGTGGTCCTCGTCCTCTCTGCTCTCTTGCTCTGCTGGGCTCTGCTCATGCATTGGTAATTTCATACAAGCGTGGTTGGTTTCTCTTTCTCTCTTGGCTTCCGACACCGTCGACTCACACGGCGAGGTCGCTGACACCCGAGGGGCTGGCCTCCTTCTGCATGTCCTGCTTGACGTCGTTCGCGTAGCCGCTGGCGCTGGGGCTCGAGAAATCGGACGAAATCTCGAACGGTACGAGGCTGAACTTAATGGCAGTCACCACGTTGTCGTCGTCCGCAAGTACCGACGCCATGAGTGTGAGCGTCGCGATGTTGTTGCCCGCCCCCTGCGCCTGCACGATGGCGCTAACGGGCTTCATGCTGGTGCTGACCGACTGCACGACAGCGTCCAGCTTGCCGTTGTCCAGGCAGAGGCTAGCCCGCAGGGTTCCAACGTCCATGAGGCTGTCCTCCGTCTGACCGGTCTGCGCCAGGAAGGCCGAGTTGGCGGCCATGAGATGCATATTGAGGTCCACAACGAGGCGCGGCGTAGACGACTGGTCGAAGCAGCGCTTGAAGACGGCGTCCATGGGGCCGCCAGTCTGGGCCTGCGAGCGGAAGTTGTCGGCCTGCTTCTCAGCGCGCTCGGCCTTCTGCTTGGCGATAAGGAGGTTGCTGCGCAGCATGCCGATGTAGTGGTACGTGTTGTCCAGGATGGACTGCTTGTTCTTCTTGGACTGCACGCCGGCCTCATCCAGCAGCGTCTTGAGCTGGTTGATGCGGTCGTTAAGCTTGAACATGCGCTTTTTCTCCTTCATGTTAAGCTCCTCACGCGAACGCTTGGAGCCCGCGTGCGAGGGAGTGCCGCCGCCGCCCGAGCCGCCCGAGTTGTAGTCAGTGGACACGTGCAGCATCTGTGCCGTCATGGGCGGAGGCGCATAGTACTGGCCCGGGTGGTGCATGTTCATCATGATGGGCTCGTGGTCGAAGTCACCCTGCTGTTGCTGGTGGTTTGGCTGGTGCTGGGGCGTCTGCATGTGGTGCTGCGGCGTCATGTTGTTCGGATGCACGAGCTGCTGGAAGTCGTGCATGCCCGGGCCGTGGTAGCCGCCACCGTTGGCACCGTTGTCGAGCGATGTGCCGAAGAGCTTGGGGCGCTCGCCGCTGTGCTGGTGGTGCGGCGCCTGCGCCTGGTAGTGCGAGTAGCCGTAGTCGTTCTGCAGCATTGTTGGGTCGGTCGGTCGGTCGGGTGGCAGGGGGCAGGGGGCGGAGTGAGGTGGAGCTGAGGAGAGCGTCCGAGTTTGTCGATCGAGTTGCTTGCCTTGAGTGGGACGTGGCCAAATGGGAAATGACAATATGGCCCGCAGCAGCTGGTAGAGGCGGCGGCGGTGAGCAGGAACGATCGTGAGCAGGAGCGATCGGTTTGGGCAGGGACGGCTTGGCCGTCTTATCGCGAGGCCTCTACAGACAAGAATGCGAGGCGAATTTCTTCTGAGCGAGGACTAGGGGCTCGAGGCAATTTCTTGGCGCTGCTGTGTGTGTGGCGCAGGCCGTCGCAACCGCTGCAGAGCCGAGCCGTGCTGCTGGAGATTACCGGGAGCGGACGTCGGTGGCGCGCAAACGCACGACAGCTGGAGGAAGACGGACAGCTAGAGGAACCTGAAGCGGCGCTAATAGGTGCGTTGGTGGAGCGGCAAAGGCTCCACTAGTGTATGGAGAGCAGATCAGCACCGCCGCCGCGTTGACGGCAACTGAACTCGCCGCGTCTTCCCCATCCTGCACGCAAGCTCCATCTCTCACCCATGCAGAGGCCGCTTCAAGGTGAAGCATCGGATTACCAAGCTGCTGCGTGTTGGTTGGGGGCACTTGCAAGGCTTGCCGACCGGCCATTCGGAGGCTTTCTTTAGAGCTGCAAGAGCGAGCGAGCAGCCGAGCCGCGTCCTGATGGCCGGCAACAGCTGCCGGAGACTACCAAAATCGACAATCCACCTCGCGCGAGTTGGTAAACTGCACCAGCCGGCGGCCATCGCCAGCGCATTTTGGTGAGACCAGCGCGATGAAAGGCAGAGAGCTCTTCGCAAAGACGCTGGAGTCGAGCTGCGGAGTTGCCATCGGTGCCGAGCAGCTAGGTCGACACTGCCGTTGGCTGTAGGGTTTGCTGGCCTCAGTCCAGCGTCTCGATTTTCCGACGCAGTGGCGACTGCCGCCGGCCAAATCCTGCAGGATGGCCCTGACATCGCGGCGCGCCTACGTCACGCACGTACCCCGTGTTGTCTTGGTGGTTGCTAAGAGAGCCCTTTATCGCGGCAGCGGCTGCTTTCGCCGAGCTGCTGTTTGCGGCTCGTGTGAGTCAACCCCGCGGACAGAGGCGCCGATCGGCTTGAGTTGAGTGACTGCTTGCCGCTGGTCGTTCGCCGCACCACTTCCCACCGCCTGCATAGAGCAGCCCCACGGCCAGAACAGCCGTGCTACCTCGCGAGAGAAGCTCCAGGCCACCCGCCAGACGATCGCCATGCAAGCGCGGATTCTGACGAGCGTCTGAAGACGATGGCAGCGCGTACGTGGCGTCAGCCACGGCGCCGTGCCGGATGCCAGCTCCGTATAGCCGCTCCCCTTGCCGCTCGCTTCGGTCTCCGCTGCTTGCTGTCAGTCTCCATGGCCATCCGAGTTGGCTCGCTTGTCAAGACAAGCGCATCAAATGATGAAGCCATCGCACCGTCTGCCCAGCAGCGGACACACATTTCGTTCGTCGTCAAGAAGCTGTCGCTGCTTCAAACTTCACAAATGTATCAGGAAATCCTTTGAAAGCCGGCCGCACGGCAGCACCGCCAAGTCTCACTGAGACGGCGGTGGTGGCGTGATGCGAGTCTGGCATGGCATGAGCTGGATTGAGTTCTTCCAAGCACCAAAGTGAAGCGAGACCGTTGAACCACGCGCCGGACCGGCTTCGTCGGCGGCTTGCGGCCATTGCAAGCCTAGCCTGTCCAAACCATTTTTCTGCCAGGAAGTTCTGGCCGTAAGTAGCACTGTATCCATCGTGTCATTGCAACGCGACGACTATTTTAATAATGGGATAATTCCAAAAGGTGACTCAAATCCAAAAATCTCTTCAAAAGGTGACTCAAATTGTTTTAAACACTTTTACACGACAAATTATGGTAAAATACGATTAAGTTACGGTTACTGCGTTATGATGACTAACAAAGGGACGGGTACTGTACCGGCACTGTTCCAATTGGATTACACATTGAAGTGAATCCAGGACCGTAGGTGCGTCACTTACCACAACTCATTGGTAGAGACTGCATCGCGGAAGAGGCTGCATAGGAATAGTATGCGTGGTCGACGAGGGTGTCCATTCACAAATCCACCACCCAAACCAACAGTATAACCCTCCCAGTCTTGTCAAGAAAGCAGTCATCTCTAATGCATAGGGCATTGCTCTGAAGACAGATTCAACCCGTTCAAATCCCTGCTTCTGTGAGTTCGTCTTCGAGTCAGATCTGAGCAGAGCATGGAAGAGCCTCCAAGCGCTGTTGAGCTTAAGCGCGAGCGATGGAGAAATGGGAAGGAAGCGGTCGCGGCCATCAAGAGAGCTGCCTTCCTGCAGGGCAAGCAAGCCAGGGTGGACAAGAAGGGCGGAACATTCAGGTGTCTCGTGTGCACCAGCGCTCCGGCCTGTGGATGGACGGTCAAATTGTCACGTTTTCGAAGCAAAGAAGGACTAGGCGACTGGCACGTTACAGTTGCCGATCTCAAACATCGGAACTGCACCGGCACCGCTCATCCGACTCATGCTCAAGTTGCTTCACATCCGGTGGTCCGTGCTGCTGTCGCAGCGAATATCAGCACGTCAGCTCACTCCTTGGTGACGCAGCTCCGTCATCAAGCCGGAATATCATGCAGCGAAAGCATGAAGTATCGTTCGAAGCAGACGATCCATGCCGACCTCTTCTCAGAAGACCCGATGACGATCACAATGCTGCCCAGTTTCTTGTCTAAGTTTCAGCAGCTCAACCCCGGCACTTTTACCGAGTTGGAGCGTGATGGTACTGGTCACTTTCGGCGTGCGATTGTCATTCTGAACCCTGCTTGGTTCTCGGCTGGACAGAACCTGTACGGCGTTGACGCAGCACACATGAAGCACTGGAAGTACAACGGCGTCCAGATCGTCATGGTCGGCCGCGACGGCAATCTCAACAATCGAGTTGCTGCGATTGCCCTGGCTCCTATTGAAGACCACGACAATTACTTCTGGTTTTTCGACCGCATCTTGACCCACGGCTTCCCGTTGACGACCGTTCCGGTGTTTACTGATCGACACAAGGGGATCGTCTCAGCTTCTTCGGAGTTGGGGATCTTCAACATGTTCTGCGTTCGTCACATCATTGGTATGTCGGCCTTTCTCTTTCGACTTTGATATGGCATTGACACCGTGTATACGCAGGAAATATGCGAAGCGATAAAGCTGTGCGATTGCCCGTGTCACAAGAGAAGTTCGTGTGGGCTGCCAACGCAGCTTTGACCGAAGTTGACTTCAACTTCAACTTGAACAGCCTTGCTGGAGTGAATCCAAGTGCAGCAGAGTACCTGAGGAAGATTCCGGCAGCAAAATGGGCGCTCTACTCACACTACCAGTCCACACGTCTATACGGATGGCGCACGACCAACTTTGTCGAGAGCGAACAAGCGCGCAGCTTGAAGTTGAAGCCTCGTCTCATGTTGCCGTATGAAACAGGGCGAGACGCGCTCTGTTTCTTTAGCATACACTAGTATGCGCTTTTGAGGAAGCGTAAGTTACGTAGGCTTTGTATGCAAGTAGAAATACACGTCCCCGTGTATTTCTAAGCAAAAAGACCGAAACTTTAACTTGAAAATAGAAAACTGAATTGAATGGAAGCCCGCCGCGTGGCGGGCCCTTAGCAAACCTATCTAAATGACTTATGTATCTACGGAGGTGAAGCCATGGTTGGCTCTCACGCTCCGGCCCTTATGTATGCGTTTGGTTGGTGGAAATGTGCCCCTTTCCACCAATAGCAGTGCGCTTAGCGCCCGCCAATGTTTGTGCCATTGGCGGCTCGAAATGATTGTTGACTGTGTATGTGACGCGCACACACAGAAGGCTTGCCGTATACTTGTCCGTGTATAGTTCGGCTATACACGTATATCTGGTGTACCCAATTACACCAGCCTGTGTAACCCTGTTACACTACCCCCCTCTTTAAACACGAATATCGCGTCTGAGAGGTAACGGTGACCACACATCAATCTGTGGTCACTCCCTGTTTTCTCGCGTCTCGAGAAAACACTCCGCGCCCATTCCACAATGAGCGCGTCAAGTCCCAAGGCCCCCACAAGCCCCGCAAGCTCCGCCGCCGCCGGTGGGGACTTCCCACCGGTCACCAAGTTGTCTGTGAGCGATTATCGCTCACAGCTCGCGATTATCGCTCACAGCTCGCGATCAAGCAGGCCGAGCGGGCTGCTGCGAAGCCTGATGCTGCTGGGGATCCAGCAGCAAGCGAGTCAAGTGTGACGCAGCCTGTGAAGGCTGCGTCTTCAAGCGATATGCCGCCTGCGAAGGCAGCGCTCACCGGATCCCCTGGATCCGGTGCTACGAGTGAGGCACAGCCTGCGAAGGCTGTGCCAGGCGAATCTCTAAGGCCCGAGGCGATGGATGTGGATCTAGATGATTCACATCTAGACCCAGAGCTCGCTGTCGACTACGGCAGCGAGGGGATCGAAGACGACGAGGAGTTGGAAGACTCCTCGTCAGAGTTGAAGGTTGCCGCGCCCGCTGAGGGCCAGCATGCTGCTTCAGAGAGCCCCGTATCGGGCTCTCGCCGCCAGCGCGACGTCGCGCTGGAAGAAGGTGAAGTCGCGCGCCCGAAGCGCGCGCGCTCGGACGTGTCAAGCTCGGCGGAGGCTACCTCCGCCGCAAGTGGTTCTTCAACGCCGGCAGATTTGCCGGCGGGGCGTCGTGCTGCTCGCGCGTCCGATCCGACGCCGTGGATGTTGACATCCACGGCGATCCAGAAGCTGCGCTACAGCGACGAGGGGGCTGCTGCCGAGCCCGTCTCTCTCTTCGATGATCGTCCGATCATCGACGATAAGATCGCGGGCCAGCTCCATCTCGGAGCTGACACTGCTGAGCGACGCGATTACTTCGCGTCGCGTTACTACAAGAACGCGCGCCGTGGTCCTCAGAGCAAGGTCTCTGAGACTCATGCTCTGGCACAGGGCTGGAACCAGTTCGTGTCGAACTGGAACGCGAACCCCGACTTGTATCGGTACCGTCTTGAACGGCACCGCACTCGCTATTATGAGCATAATAGCACAGGTCGCGTGGTGCATCTGCACAACATGTGTGCAGATGCGGGCATCCCCTGCGCGGTTCCGCGCAGGGAGCATTGTCCAGTCTGTCCGCAGGATGCGGACAGACTATCCGAGAGTGATGTCATGGGGTACACGCGCATCCGTGTACCCGAGAAGGTGACCAAGTGGCGCGAGAGGGTGTTCCCCGACGCGCGTGTCACCTTTCCACCGCCCAGTCAAACCTTGTGGTTTGACGACGTCTCTGGGAAGTGGATCACTGAGTCGAGGGTTACCCCCGACTCGGCCGTAGGTGGTGGCGCTGTTCGTACGCCATCACCATTTCCGGAACGTCCATCACAAGGACGTTCCGCGGCTCCCAGGAGTCGTGTTGGGGAGGCCATCCTCTCCAACGACATCGAAAACGACGCTGACCTTGGTCGGCGCGTGGCTCCTGGTGAGCTACAATTCGCTCGACAATCCAGCGAATTGAGCCGTCTGCAGCCCGCAAGGGCGCAGGCGGTGGGGGGAAGACGTCGCACCCCGGATCAGCCACGCTCGGCTGATCCGATTGTTGGTCGCCTTGAGGCGGATCACGCGGCCTTCCGCGAGGCCGCGTGGAAGACGATCGCTGACCAGGGTCAGCTGATCTCGAACCTCTCCTCGCAAGTGGAGAGTGCTCGGAGCACCGCTGCCGATGCTCTTTCTCGAGCTGCTGAGCTCGAGAAGAAGTTCGCGAAGCTCGTGGAAAGCGTCGGGATGCGCCCTTCGCGGTCCGCTGCGAAGGGGTCTTCTGATGACGACCACTAGGTGGGCCGTCAGGCTCCGGCGTGCTCGTTTCCAACGAGCTCGCAGGCGTATCATGCTCATGATACGCCTTCAGCCGCCCAACGTAGAACGTTGGGTGCAGTCGCATGCTGGACGGTATGTCCAGCGTGTATGCTGTGCCTTGGCGGTGCAAGACACGGAAGGGGCCGATGAAGCGTGGAGCGAGCTTGCTCGCTCCAAAGTCCGAGACTGCATGTCTAGGCAGGTTTTGCGTAGACAGTAAAACTAATGAATTCCTTTTGAACTCACTAATGTTGTTCCTTGACTTCTTGTCCGCGTTCATCTTCTGTCGATCGACAGAAGATGCAATAGCATCACGGACAAACCGCATGACGGCTTGTCTGCTTTGGACAAAGTCCCTTGCATCGACATTGGTCGTCTCGACCAATGTGACATCGCTTGACCTCGTGCCATGCACGAGGTGTCTTTCATCTTGAACGTCCGCAGGTGCTGCGGACGTGGCCTTGTTCGTCATCGAAGTGACGTCGCCCGGCGACGTCACAGCCTTCGTCACTTGGGATCTCCCGGTGTCCGTCTCTGAGACGGACACGTCATCGTCCGTCACGTCTGCTCTTGAGGCAGACGTGGGACGATCCTTGGCTTGTCGCTTCGCTCCCAGAGCGAGGCGGTCTTGGTCTTGCCTTGGCGCGTCCGTGTCCGGCACGGAGGCGGTGTCATCTGCGACGCCCGCACCCGGTGCGGACGTGATGTTCTCCATTCGCTGACGCGCTGCGTCAGCTCGCGTCACAGCGGCCAACGAATCCTCGTTGGCTGCAGCTTTTGCTGCGGCATTTTCATGTGAGTGCGCTTCACTCGCATTTCCTCCCCCACTCAAGGGAGCTGTCACCCCGCCGAGGGTGGCAGGGACACGTGGATGCCGCATGGCATTCACGAAGAACGGTGTATGCCCCGTAGAGGCATGCACCGAGTTGTTGATGGCGAACTCCGCCATCGGCAAACAGTCGCTCCACTCGGTGAACGAGTGGGCGTAACTCTTGAGGATGTCACCGAGCACGCGGTTCACGCGCTCGGTCTGACCATCGGTCTGAGGATGATCGGCTGTCGACATCGACAGTCGCGTGCCAAGGAGGGCGAAGACCTCCTTCCAGAAAGCGGCCGTGAACCGAGGGTCACGGTCCGATACGATCAACAAACAGACGAGCCGTCTGTTTGGATGTGACCTGTGCTGGCACCGCAGCAAGATGCACCATCTTGCTGAAGCGGTCGACAAAGACCGCTATGCCAGTCCGACGCTTGGCGTCGGGCGGCAACCCGAAGATGAAGTCCATACTAATGGACTCCCAACACTCTGCCGGGATTGGCAGAGATTGCAGCGGTGCTTGTGAAGCCAATGTCGGCTTCACACGTTGGCACGCTTCGCAAGCACGAACGTACTTGCGCACCCACTTGTACTGGCGCGGCCAGTAGAAGTCACGCGAGAGAAGCAGGTACGTCTTCTCTCGGCCCGGATGCCCCGCCCATGGGGCATCGTGATACTCGTAGATGACCCGCAACCGCAGGTCATAGTTGTTTGGGACGACGATGCGTGCAGCATCGTCGTCAGCTGTGCTATAAAGCAGCAGCCCATCGTGTGCGCTGTATCGGTGCACATTCGAACGCAGATGTGGAGGCAGCGCTCGACGCCCGGCGTCGGTCGGCTCCTTCACATAATCCAGCAGGCGCTTGACGTCGTCGTCAAGCGCATACGCCTTACGCACGTCATCGAGCAGCGATGACGTGGGCACACTGCTTCGCTCAACGCCAATGGCGTTGACATCAACTACCTTGTAGTTGTAATCCGGTCGACGCGAGAGCGCGTCGGCCACCACGTTGAGTCTTCCAGGTTTGTACTCAACCTGGAAGTTGTATTCCGCGAAGAATGACAGCCACCGTGCCATTCTTTGAGAGAGGTGCGGCGACTTCACAGCCGTCCGCAACAATGCGTGGTCCGTATAGACCACGAACGGTTTATCTCCGAGGAGATAGACACGGAACTTCGCCAGTGCGTACTTCATGGCAAGGAGCTCCTTGTCATGCACTGGATAGTTGCGCTCAGCTTGCTTAAGCTGACGCGAGTGATAGCAGATTACACGATCACGACCGTCGTGATCGTGCTGCATCAGCGCGCATCCGATAGCATAATCGGATGCATCGCACACCACGTGGAACGGGCGGTCTTGGTCAGCGATGGCCAAGACCGGCGCCTCAGTCAAGCCCTGCTTGACTGAATCGAAAGCCTGCTGACACTCAGCAGACCACTGCCACTCCGTGTCCTTCTTCAGGAGACGTGACAGTGGGCGAATGCGCCCAGCGTAATCGTGCACGTACTTGCACAAGTACGTGGCCAGCCCAAGGAACTGCCTCAGTTCCTTGGCGTTCGAGGGCGCAGGCCACTCGTTGACGACCCTGACCTTCTCAGGATCGGGGCGGACTCCGTCTTTGCCGACAAGACATCCGAGAACCGGAATCTCGGATGCACCAAATATGCACTTCTTCAAGTTTGCATATAGCTTGTGCTCACGCATCAGCGCGAGCAGACGACGGAGATGCTCCCTGTGCATCTCTGTGGCGGTCTTCCCGCCCACAGCCTGGCTGTGGGCGAACACGTCGTCGAAGTACGTCGGCGCGAAGTCGCGAATCGATCGCAACAGGTGTGTGACGCACCTGTTGAACGTCGCAGGGGCGTTCTTCAGCCCCTGTGGCATCACCAGCCACTCCCAAAGCATGCCGCTTGGCGTGCTTACAGCTGTGAAGGGGATGTCCTCCTCACGCATTAAGATTTGGTAGAAACCATCTCTTAAGTCAAGAGCACTGAACACGGTGCTCTTGCTCATCGAATCGATGATCACATCTTTTCGCGGTATCGGCGTCTGCGCCGGTATCGTTGCCTCGTTCAACTTGTTGAACGCGTGGACAATGCGCCATCCGCCCTGCGCCTTCTTGACGCAGAACGTCGGAGCACTGTGCGGGGACTTGCTTTCCCGCACTTGCCCCGCGCGCCGACGAGCTTCGAAGAACTCGTCGATGGCTTGGACCTGCTCACGCGGCAGTGGCCACTGTCGCGTGACGCAGTACTTCGTCCCCGGCACGAGATCAATCTCGTGCTGAATGCCCTTGTCCCGCGGAAGCTCCGCGGGAACCTCATCAGGGAATACGTCCGCGTATTCCCTGAGCACATCGTAATAGGGACTCGCCTTGAGCGAGTCCCAGCTTTGCTCGGCAAAGCGGTCCTTCTTGGTCTTGGCGCTGAGGGCAGTGTCGCCCTCAGGATGCTTGACGAGGACCTGCCGCAGGTCCTCGAGCTCCACTGTGATCTCGGTATCCTCACGCGCGGTGAGGATGCATACTTGCTCTACGCGCCCGGCGCGTAGATCCCGTGCAAAGCCCTTCCAGCTCTGCACTTCCAGCGCTGTCAACTCCGAGGCAGTGCTCGGAGGACCCTCAAGTGTCAGGAGCTGACACTTGACGCCCGAGAGTGTTTGCGTTAACGCATTCACTCTCTCGTACGTGACGTCACCCCTTGCGGGTGACGCAACCACGTCAGCTACACCCTTAGGCGTATCGCGCTCTTGCGACGGGGAGGCGATCTCTTCCCGTCGGGGCCCGGCCCGATTCAAAAGTGAGGAGTCAGCTTCACTCCTCACATCGCGACCCTTGCCGCGATGATGGGTGCCAGGCCCGGCCTGGTTTCGACCCATATCTTTTTCTTCGACGGGCCCGGCCCGTCGAGATGCCTTGATCCTTGACTCCTCAAACCCGGTTTGAGGAGGCGTCTTCTCTTGGTGCTTCGCCTCGGGCCCGGCCCGAGACGGGTTCTTCTGTATTCTTGCCTTTCCGGACCCCGTCCGGAAAGGGTTCTTCTTGATATTGGCTCTCGCAGGCCCGGCCTGCGAGGCGTTTCTTCCAAACCCGGTTTGGGAGAGGGTGCGCTCCCGGAGTGCACCCACCTTTCGTCGATTTGCCTGTGCCCCGGGCACAGGCGAGGAAGCGCCCCGGTCGTCTTCCGTCCTCGTCTTGAGCGCGTCGGCCTTTACGGTCGACGCGCAGTCTTGGCTTGGCTGAGCGAGGGTGACCTCGCTCACGTCGCGTTTACTGCGCGACGCACTCGCAGCGCTGTCAGGGCCATCGCTCTCTGTCGCGCTATCTGCCGAATCGAGGACGCATGCGTCCTCGAAGCCGTAAGAGACTATAGACTGGGACTTCCAGTCTATCACTGGGGCATGGCGTTTGAGCCACGGCATGCCCAGTATCATGTCGAACTTATCGTCTAGATCCAGGACGATAAAGTCCTCAGTGAAGGCCCGGCCTTCACAGCCAAAGCGAACTGATACAGTTCGCTTGCGCGTTTTCACGGTTGCTCCTGTCGCCAGGCGCACCACCAACTCACTTCGAGGAGTCGTCTTCTCCTCGGCGTTCATAGCCCTCAGGCTTTGCAGTCGAACAAAGTTGTTCGATGCACCCGAATCGACTAGCGCGTGCATGGTTCTCCCATGCACCGCGACTTCCAGGATGATCAGCCCTGCTTGATCATCCTGACGCTTGCTGTGGTGTCCGGCACCACAAGGGGCTGTAGTCGTCACATGCCCGACATCGGCATGTGTGACTACACCAGTAGGGCGCCCCGCCCCTACTGGCTTCCAGCGTTTTTTGGTCGTCCGCGCCAACGATCCCCGTTGGCGCGATACGACGTGCCACGTGTGGCACGATGCGACGTATCGCGAGCAGCAGGCCCCGGGCCTGCTACACACTCACGTGCGAAGTGGCCGGTGTTTCCACACCGGAAACACCGTCCCGCGCCTCTGCGCGGCTCCGTCTGCTGCCTGCCAGCAGACGCACTCGATAGGTCCATGGGCTCTGGACCGCCCATGGGTCTTGCACGCGGACGTGGCGCCCCTGGCGTGTCCGCGTGGAGCTTAGCCTGGTGCAGGCTAAACTCTTCCTGCGACGCAAGCCGAATGGCTTGCTCGAGAGTACTCGGGTACTCTCGGAAGAGATAGGTCTTCACAGGCCCATCCTTCAGTCCCTTCATGAAGGTGACTACTTGTGTCGCCTCGTCAATCGGATGATTGACGATACTCGACACCAAGTACCTCGCGTGTTGGGCGTAAGCCAACACGTCGCGCTTGCCTTGACGCAGGTCGAGGAACTCCGCCCTCGACCTGAACTCGGATTCAGGCGGCTCAAACGCTAGCTTGAGCTCGCGCTTGAAGTCTTCGTACGTGCTCCAGCACGTACTGTCCGTAAGACGTCTTCCGTACGCCCAGTGTCTGGCTCGTCCAGTCAGACACGACATGGCGTACGCAACTTGGAGCGACGGATCCCGGATCCGTCGAGCAGCAATTGCTGTCTCCAGTTCTACGAGCCATCGTAGAAGAGGCTCGTTCTGGCCACCCGAGAACGGAGTCACTGACACCTTCAGTGACTCAACGCGAGAAGGGGCTGACGCCTCCTTCTGTTGGCGTTCCTTGTCCATGTAGTCGACCACGACTACATGGTGCTCGCTTGGTGGCAGCGACCGTAGCATCGCTGCCACGGTGGACTCACCTACGACTCGCGAGAGTCGTAGCAGTGCCTCCCACTGCTGATCGCTCAGGTGGGGGCAGTCCTCCCTCGTGATGCAGGGAGGACCCGCGCTTGGAGCTCCGTCAGGCAGGGCACCGCCTGACGAAGGGTTTTCGTCTCCATAGCCAAATGCATCCATTTGACTAACTCTGTAGGCGTTGGACGGACTACAAAGTGCTACCAGGTGAAACAGGGCGAGACGCGCTCTGTTTCTTTAGCATACACTAGTATGCGCTTTTGAGGAAGCGTAAGTCACGTAGGCTTTGTATGCAAGTAGAAATACACGTCCCCGTGTATTTCTAAGCAAAAAGACCGAAACTTTAACTTGAAAATAGAAAACTGAATTGAATGGAAGCCCGCCGCGTGGCGGGCCCTTAGCAAACCTATCTAAATGACTTATGTATCTACGGAGGTGAAGCCATGGTTGGCTCTCACGCTCCGGCCCTTATGTATGCGTTTGGTTGGTGGAAATGTGCCCCTTTCCACCAATAGCAGTGCGCTTAGCGCCCGCCAATGTTTGTGCCATTGGCGGCTCGAAATGATTGTTGACTGTGTATGTGACGCGCACACACAGAAGGCTTGCCGTATACTTGTCCGTGTATAGTTCGGCTATACACGTATATCTGGTGTACCCAATTACACCAGCCTGTGTAACCCTGTTACACCGTACGAGTACTTCAAGGCGTATGCAATCATCATGATGGGCGAAGTGCATGCAAGGGCGAAGTCAGCCGAGCGTTGGCGTACCGAAGAGCGATTGTTGACACCCCGGCAGAGCGCAAGTTACAGCATGAAATCCAAGACGCGGCGAGCTACTGTGTCAACCAAAGCTCCGACTCTGTCGCGTTTGTGTCGCGCATCAACGTACCGCTGAAGCAACGTCGTGTCGAGCTTCGTGCAGACGGTCCAATGTGCTCTTGCATTCTCTGGGTACATCACGGTGTAGTGTGTCGTCATATCATCGCCATGAGTCAACGCGGGAGTGGCTCCGACGCGATCTTCAACATGATGGCGGATTATTACAAGGTCAGCCACTACTCTGTCGTGTCGGAACACGGCAGTTTTTGCTTCTGTCACACTCCTTCACCCACAACACTTGTCTCGTCCGCAAAGACTTAACGAGAAGTGGGAATAGAATCTGAAGACCCAGATCCGATCCCTTACACCGGGCTGATCTTGACCCTGTGTTGCTGCGAGTTGTCGGTAGGCCAGCCAAATAATCCAAGCGCCACTGACTACGAGCAGAGTCAGCACGCTTCTTCACTATACTTCAAACCTCGTCGGCCCTCAGAAGGAAGGGTCCAGAGACTTTTCAGCCCGAGACGAGGGTGCCGGAGTCAAGCTCCGAACGGTAAGACAATATAGGAGTCGCTGTCTCGCGCTCCTCAATACAGACGATAGCTTAGTACCGCCACCTATACCTCAATCAAACCACACACGCCTATCTCTTGGCCTGACCGATGGATGAACACAAGCTACTACACTAGATGTTCACCGACAGACATCTCACGCCCTAAGCTGCCTGACACCTTCTTGGACTTACCAGAGGCCGGTATTGCACTTGGTGGGAAAATCTGTTCTGTTTGTTCGCCCAGAGGGCGTTAAAATCTCATCCTACGATATTCCTATCGCCTATACAAATATCAAATATAAATGTGACCGTTGTGAGCGAGAGCTCAAACTACCGGCGACTCCTCGTTGCCCGATCTTTCTGCTAGGTTCGGATCTCGCCTTAGGTTCGGATCTCGCCACCGATAAGTGCGCGTGGTTTCAGCGGTTCTCTGGTGCGCGCACACCAACTCCTCTGAAGGACTGAATGCGTGTCCCGTGTGTGCCACACTATTGACTCCCAGTTAACGGCGGTCAAACCCAGAAGTTGCCGTCACCGCCGGCACGAGTGCGCGCCACGCTGCTGGCGAATCCCGACACCACAACTCTCGAGGAGTCATCCCAATCGAGATACCAGAAGAAACGATTTTGGACCATGATGATGAGCTACTGCCGGCTTTGTATCAGCAGCAGGCGGGCCGACCAAGGAAGCGCAGGATCCGGTCTCGCGGGGAGACAGGACGGACACGCAAAGTGTACAAGTGCGGTAAGTGCGGTAAGTCTGATGGACACAACCGTGCCACATGCAGAGCAGTTTTGTGATCATTACACAAAGAAGGGGAGGGCGGACCATGTAGTTTCTTGAATACATAAAAGTGAACTTTCGTTTGTTCATCTCTCCTTTGTTCTTCTACTCTTGTAAGCTCTAATGTGTCAGCGCGCCAACCGAGATCGTGTGTACCCAGAGACTAATCTCATCCGGCTTGAGACGAACGACTATCGGATAACCCTGATTGGTGGCACGTTATCCAACCAAGATCACCCAGTCTGATCACATGAGACGCACCCGAAGGTGGAGCGGGCTGCACCAGGCCCTTAATTATGTCTCTGATCCGTCTAAGCACTCATACACGACAATTACCTCAAGCAACTGACAAGTACCGCTTACTACTGCTGTGGGATTTGAACCCACAGCACCTGAAACACAAAGGTTTCTAGGCACCTACACCACTCCGCCAAGGTGCATGCTGGGACTCGAGCGATTTCGGGTCACTCCTGGGATATGCACACCATCACTTCAATGTGTAATCCAATTGGAACAGTGCCGGTACAGTACCCGTCCCTTTGTTAGTCATCATAACGCAGTAACCGTAACTTAATCGTATTTTACCATAATTTGTCGTGTAAAAGTGTTTAAAACAATTTGAGTCACCTTTTGAAGAGATTTTTGGATTTGAGTCACCTTTTGGAATTATCCCTTTAATAATACAGTTAGCAATGCAACTTGCGGAGCCTCTTCCAGATCTACGCTTTTGTTGGGAGCAGCGCTGGATGCGTGGTTCCTTATCAATTTGTTTATGGGGCTATTCACGCGTCGAAGCCCCTGTAAGTTCATTTCATGTTTCTCCGCATTCGCTACCTGCAGCTACGGGTGTGACGAGTGCTCATTCAAAACCACGACAAGGAAGCGGTTGTGCGTGGGCATCGGCGTCCGCAGCCATTCTCCCTGCTCCGAAGGCGTGGTGGGGTCCAGTAGCTGGAGCTCTAGCGCGAGCTGGTCCAACGCACACAGCTCGAGCATCGTGTCCACGCGCGAGACGCGTCGCTTATTGTTATACAGCAGGACTCTCGTTGGTGCGATCTCGCGCGTAGTTGCAGCCTCGCCTGTACATGTAGCACTGGATGGGGTCACCACGAGTCGCAGTTGAACCAAGCTGTCGTGGCTCACGTTAGCATTCACTTGGTACACACCGTCTTTCACGACTGTGAAGAACCGTGTTGTTGTTTCGGCTTCTGACGCAGAAGTTGGCTGGAAGAACGACTCCGCGATCTCGACGACCTCTTTCCATTCCACTACATATTTGTGCATGGTTGTTGCTGTTCCTGGTCGGAGGAGAGAAGTCCTCATCTCCGTCGTAGCACCATCAGCTAGCAGCGCTCGACACGGCTGAAAAGCTGACATCCAGTCTGACTGAGCGAAAACCCACCTCCTTGCGCGGTCTCGGACACGATTATCTTTTTCCTGGGCCTGCGTAAGAGCTAGGGTCTTCTTAGCGACAAGTTCGGTCACACGTCGCTCCATTTCCTCGTTGCTGTGCCGCTCCTGAAGTCGTAGATCCTGAGCTACCATCCTCGATCTCACCTGCTCTTCAACCTGTCGCGACAGAGTACGCTCATTCTCCTCCTCCTGTTGTCGGAGCTGCTCGCACAATTTGTCGCGGTCTGTTTGGACGAGAGCAAGCTGCTCCCTTAGGCGTTCTACCTCCTTTGACAGATGTTGCAGCCGTTGGTCCGCAGACACTACCTTCATCGGAAAATGGTGGTCTACTCGAAAGAGATCAAGGGCAGGGTACGCCACGACCAGCGTCAAGTCACCACCACCATCGTCAGCTTCCCCTGAAGTTTTTTGCGCTGTAGACGTTTGCAACGTCACTTTCCCCTTCTCGAACGCAGTTTTTGACTCCGCAGTTACCCTCGACTCAGGCCCCACGATTACTACTGCATCCGGTTGGCTGCTCAAGCACCGGAACAGCGCCGTCAGGACAGTTGCAGTGGGTACACGGACATCGTTTTCCGCGCCGGGAAGTTCCGATACATCAATAAAGCTGTATTCGCGTTGCTCATGAGATGACAAATTCTCCATCCAAAGTGTGTGAGCTGGCGGCTTATCAGCAGACACGGTAACGCGGATGTGGTATTTATTGTCGCAGTCTGGGGGCAGCACCACTTGCGTTAGCTCCATGGACACTTGTGCGGAAGTACCCGGATCCTCCACGTTGCTCTGTGCACGTGGGGTCTGGGTAGGGTTTGATGAAGAGTTTACCGAAGTAGAGAGGAACGAGTCCGAGGTGCCTGATTCAGCAGCAGGTGGGAGGCTATTCATCGCTTTTTGACGCGCTGGCAAGGCTTCTTCTTTTTGCTCCGCTGATGACTCCGGTGGTGGGCTTGCAACCACAACGCTCATCGCAGGAGAAGACTGGCCGCTCCTGACACTGTTAGCTCGGGAGTGCGCCCTTGATGGAGGCCGACGTGGAGGTGATTCGCCAAACTCTGCAACTCCCAGATCGAAGCTATTGTCATCATTACCCTCGCATGCTTCACGATGCATATTGCTGATTTTCTCCAGTAAGCTGCGGGGCGCTGACTTCGCTTTCTTGCCAGCGCGAGTTGAAAGAACTTTACGTTTGCTTTTGCTCGATCGAGCATCGGCTCTCTTCACGCCATGGTGGTTGTCTCCATTTGCAACATGGGCGAGATTACGTTTGAAATCGTTATCATGCCATCTCCTGGTCGTCTGCATCATTCGACTGCGTTTCCTGTGGGCTGTTGTCAACAGCGGCCGCGCCCCTTTCGGGTTCTGATCGAGTTCTTCCGGGTCACTATCACCAGAAGCACCCTCAGTCTTTGTTTCAGATTTCAAATTGGCTTTAGCTTCCTCTTTGAGCTTTGCCTTAGTTTTTCCACCCTCTCTCAGCTTCATTTTTTGCGTCTCGGCTTGTGATCGAGCCTTTTCTGTAGGTGGTTTCGCCGCTGTTTTGCTGTTACCAGTAATCTGCGCAAGTCTTTCTTGTACTTCGTCGTCGTTAGTTTCTTCCTCCTCTGAAGATGACGAGGGTGAGGAACCATCCGACAACTCCTCTTCCTCCTCCTCCTTTTCGTCGACTTTTTCATCAAATCCGCCTCGTGTCCCTTCCTCCGTCCACTCCTCCTCCTCAACACTACTGGCGCTGTCCACGCCCATGCCAGTATTTTCATTGCTAGCGTCGTCGTCACTCGAATCCGATGACAGCGCAATAGGATTCTGCGCCGAGTTGCCCACTTTATTCTCGGCCGACCGCCGTCTGTGCCGCTTGTGCTCTCGCCTTGGTCTCTGGCTGCTCTCACTGTCGCTCCCTGCAGTACTATTCAGTTCGACCGTCGCTTGGCTTGTTCTGGCACTGCTGCTGCTGCTGCTGCTGCGCGCTCGTCGCTTGCCTTTCCCATTTGCTAGGGGAGGCTTCAAGAGGACTGAATCATTACCGAAGATTTTTTTCTTTCGTGCGTACGCCACGAGCTCCGCCTCGCCCAGAAAATAGTCGACGCCTTGCTTGTGCTGCGGGTTCCTCGGATTCTTGCCTGGCTTGATGTAGAAGTGATCGTAGCTCAGCGCCGGTCCACTCGTGGCGCGCCAGCCCTTCACCCGAAAGAAGTACTGCTTCACGTCGTGGAAGTTGTACAGCCCATAGGACAGCTCGTGGCGCTTGCGGCGCTCTTCCGGGTTCATACCTCTCCTCTCTGATGTAGATTATTTTGTGCCCACACAAAAAGTGGTCAAGACCACTTTTTGAGTCTTTGTAGTTCCCAATGAAGATTGGTAGATTCAAACTCTTTTGACAGACGCGCGCGCGCAAGAGATCCCGTGATGTCGAGCGCTTCGCCACGGGCTGCCGTCATCAGCCCGCCCATGTTGGCATACAGCCACCGTGTTGCAGCGAGAAGGGCACAGCACCATGCGAACGCCGCACTCCGACTAGAAAAACTACGCGAGCGCCTACGCATCGTTCACTACATCTCGGACTAGATGTACAAAAGCAAGAAAAAGAAGGTGAACTACACAACCATCGCGAAGCATCTCGGTACGAGCAATACGACCATCTCGCGTGTCTGGGAAGCTCGCGACAATCTGGAGTACGGCATTCCTGGCCCGCGCAGGGATGATCCCGAGATGCCACCAGACCTTGAAGAAAAGGTGGTGGACGTGGTGGGTGGAACACCACGTCCACCACCAGCCAGCCAAACTGTATCTGAACCCCCTACAATACTATCTACGTTAACTGGAGTCGTCAAAGGAGCAACAAAGGAACTCTACATCGCTGTCTTCAGCTTCGCGGACGATGAGTTAGGCCAGTCAGTCCTTGATGCAGCTTCCTCCGGAGTAAGGGTGAAAATTTATCTAGACTACACCCAATCGAGGAAGTACCCCAAGTGGCCACGGCTCTTCATTGAAAGCAACATGATAGAGGTCAACTTCCGCACGCCAATATCTTACCAGATGCATACCAAGTACTTGGTTGCAGATAGGCTACAGGTGTGTGTTGGCTCCGCAAACTTCTCTACAAACGCGCCGGAGAAGGAAAGCGAGGAACTGGTGCTACACCTCCAAGGACGACGAGTCGCTTCGTATTTCACGGTGGATTTCGAGTACCGCTGGTTGCATGGGTCGCAATGCTTCCTGAAGAAACATCTCGAGAAGCCGATGCCTGCTGCTGACTTCTCTGATTAAGAGTTTTGAATAATGTCCGCAAAATACGTCCAATTGGGCAAACTTTCCGGACGTAAATCGATACATTGTCCTATAGCTGTCCGGAAAATCTGCTATGTATGTTAGTGGCTTACTTCGAACTAGAAATTCTGCGACTCGTCCATCGTGGACGACAATGGCCGACGCGTGGCAAGCACGCAGCGCCGCTACGAGGACTCGACAGGCCGCCTCAAAGCCGTGGATGAGCGTCAGATCGAGGACAAGAAGCTGCGCTCGACGTGGAACCGCTCGGGTCCGAACGACGAGGGCCACTACGAAGCCGTGTGCTCGAGCGGTACCCCCGGCGAGTTCGAGGCGATGTGGCAGCAAACGCCGTTCGGTGAGGTGCAGAAGAAGACTATCGAACAACAGCAACCAGGGCAACAGCAACATGAACATCAACAACAGCAGCAGAAGTTGGGACAAGGTCAACAGAAGCAACAACAACAGCAGTCAAAGGCGGAGGCTGGTCCAGAGGAGACGCCGGCGGAGGAGTAGACAGGAGACTCACCGACGTCGTAGGGATCGATTTCTTGAATCCCGGATAGCTGGCATATCATTGAGGTAAAAAAAAAAAATAAAGAGGTGCATCTAAGAACCGAATCGATCACTGCTTTTTTTATAGCACTTTGGTCATTTAGTTGGACGCGATATGCCGCTCGACAAGATGGAAGAACTGGTTGCGACGAATGAAGTCGTGGGTAGTTTGTTGTATTTGGTGGAGAAGGTGGTGCTCAATTGATGTGTTTGATTTTTTTTATTGTAGCAGAACGACGATGACCAGCAGCGCGGCGTGAAAAGTCACTTTTGTACAGATCGTCCAACTCAAGGATACATGTTGTTTACGTCCTCTGCTTCCGGCCCAATTCCTCTCGTAACTCTAATTGCATAGCTCGAAGGCCACCCACGGATCGGGATCGGTCAAACATATCTCTTGATTCTGCTCGAATAAAAATCCATCCGAGGTTTTTTTTTCTTAAAATGTCGTACGGGCTAAGCTCTGCGTCCTCAATCGTCGACTGCGGTGTCCTCGGCCGGGAAAAGGTATGCGGGGTCCATGCAGCCGGCTGCAATTGCAATATGTAAGAGTGGCTGGCGTGATGCTACCATGCTTGTAAGCATTGATTGTTGGAGAGGACCACCCGCATCGGCTTGGGCTCGGAAGGCATCTCAGGAGATCGAGGTCCTCGTCCGAGAAGCGCCCATTGAAGTTTTGTCTCGCTTGTTTTTTGTTGCTCCACACCAGCAGTGTTTGGGTCCCAGTCAATTTGAGTGCGTTTCAAAGCGCTGCTTCTGTTGTAGCTGCATACGTCGCTATGGTAAAGGCCACTTGTCGTTGAGAAAGCAGATTGAATTCTGAAGGCTTACAGGACCTACTAGCACGCTGTCTTCAGTGCCTACCTGCTCATGGCCCCCTCGGGCACCCTGGAACTCCGTCCTGCCGCTGCGTCGCCGCTCAGTCGCCGACGCCATTGCCTTCACTACATGCACTTAGACCTGCCACACTTTCACAGCACGATACACTCAGACGCTCGGCCTCACAGCATCGTTCGCTTCCGTCGTCTTCCTGCGGCACACCGTGGCCACACGCTGCATACACGCCGCCCATGATCACCTCGCCGCACTTCGTCTCGTACTTGGTCTCACTTCTTTCTCTGGGACTCGATTACCAGCTTTCACAGTCACGTCACCACAGTCGCTGACTGGTGGGCACTCTCGCAATCCTCCAGCGCGGCCGTAGCCCGCGCTGATCCCTAGTTTTACAAGTATTGAGTCAATACATGTACTATTCAGCAACAAAGTTGAAGCGGAGATGGCTACGCGACGCCGATTCGCCAGCCAATCAGGGGGAAGAGTCCACGCTAAACAGTAACTTTTGCGGTATCTTGCTCCAATGGACGCTTCTCGGCCCTTGTTGGCGGGCGACGCTGGCGACGACGAGGACCTCGACGCTCGATCTCCTGACTGTTTATCCAGGTATCTGTCGGCTGGCAAAGGCACGAGCTTCGCCAATGAGACGACACTGCGCAATGGACACTCGAGCAATGGCCACCCACCTGGACACACACTGTACAAAGGCGACGAGGACTTGGGCGGGGAAAAACGAGAGCTGCTGTGTTGCCGGCCGTGCAGTCAATGGCCGTGCTGGAAGTGGGTTTTCCCCGATCGCATCGGTGAATACGAGGACTTTGCTACGTCGGCGCAGATGGGAGAAATCTACGCCTTGCGCCATTTGGCGCGCGAGCAGTTTGACCCAGCATTGACAGGTACTGACGGATTCTACTGAGAGTTGTAAACGGGGGTCTCACATTCAGCCTCTTGTACAGAAGATGGCGACATGCTGCAGCATCTCTGGAGCGGATTGTTCTCCACGCTGCCGTACGAAGGACGCGTCAATGTGCGCTGGCGGGATGTGGGCTTCCAGGTGCGCCGAGGGGGTGGTGACCGAGAGAGATGGAACTTACCGCGTTTATATTTCACAGAACGATGATCCCGTGTCGGACCTCCGCACTTCCGGGCGACTGGCCATCCGTATGCTGCTCTATTTCTCAGACCATCTCAACGATGAGTTCAAGGTGAATGGACCCTCAAGTGATTGTTTGACTCTAATTCCCGCTCACCTTTTAAATTGCTCACGACGGTTGTTATTGCAGCGAATACTACGTGAAAATCGGTTCCCAGTGTGCGTTTGCGCGTTGAATCTGCTGGAAATGCTGCTGTGCCATTTGAAGCTAAAGGAGCCGCTGCCGCTTGTTTGTCCATGCTGCGGCACGGAGAATGCTGAGTTGGAGACATCACAGCAGCCCAGTCGGACACATCCAGAGCTGCGCGGCTTCGCAGCATTGCTCGGCGACGCGTCCTCACTCGCGTCGGCTGCTTTCTCTCATCAGCTAGCAAGCGCGGAAGCTGGGGCTGCAGAGATCGCATTATCACACGTATTTGCGCACTCGCTTTTAGTGATGGACGCTGTGTGGAAACAGCAGCTGCAGCAAAACCCGACCACAACGCTGATGCACTTCCGCGAAGCTCTCGTCGAGACGCGAGTGCGTATTGTGGCCTTCCTTTCGCGTCGACGCATGCCCCTCACGCTTGCAGATCTCGACGTTTGGGGGTACCAACAACGAGCACGATGCCGTAGTTTCCGTAAGGCGGAGTAGCTCTTGATCAATGATGCGTCATTTTTTGTATTACTACGTAGGAACTACCTGGTGGTAACAAGCCAGTGATAAAGCATACACAATACGAGCGAGTCTTACTGGACACTCCAGTCGATGGGCTCCTTGCCATGCTCTTTGAGGTAGTTGTTGGCACGCGAGAAGCATTTGGAGCCCAGGAACGGCGCGTTCGTCTTGGTGGCGCCCAGCGGCGATGGATGTGAGGAGCGCACCACCAGATGCCGTTTTGTATCGATCAGCGCGCCCTTCTCCTGCGCAGGTTTCCCCCAAAGCAGGAACACGACGTTGGAGGAGTCATTGTTCACCTTGGAGATAACGCCGTCTGTGAACTGCTCCCACCCGCGCTTCTTGTGAGAATTGGGCTCCCCTCGGCGCACTGTGAGCACCGTATTGAGAAGCAGCACGCCCTGGCGACTCCAACAGGACAAGCAGCCGTGTGTGGGGCGAGTAATCCCCACGTCGTTTATGGCTTCCTTGAAGATATTCTTGAGACTCGGTGGTGGCGGGACTCCGAGGCGAACGGAGAAACTCAGTCCGTGCGCCTGCTCGGGTCCGTGATACGGATCCTGGCCCAGAATCACCACTTTCAGGTCGGAGAAGGCGCAGTCTCTTAGCGATGCGAACACGTCGGCTGGTGGTGGGTAGATGGTCTTCTTACGACCTTCCTCGGCCTCCAGGAACCTCGTCAGCACTTGGAACGAGCCGCGCGCAAACTCTTTCTTTAGCAAGTCGAACCACGACGGGTGCATGAGCGAGCGCAAGGACGCTGCCTTCTGCATCCCAGCAAAGCTCACGATGGGCAGCAGCTCGCCCTGCTCGTCGTCCTGTTCCGAGTCCTGGTGCTCATCTGCTGCCTTGCCCTGTGTTCCCGCGTTGGCGCTCGCCTCGCCTTCTTCTGCGACCTCTTTACTCACACTGAGATTGTCGGAGTCGCCTTGTTCCTGACTTGTACGGCGCTTCTTGGCCGGCGGCTGCACCCCGAAGAAGGAGCGGATATCGCGCGTGGTTCCCGCCATCTCTTGTGCCGTTATGCAGAATTTCTGCTACAGAAAATGCACACAAACCTGAATATATTTTAAAATTTATGATCTAAGATGAAATTTTTCTTACGTTCGACCACGAAAGGGTTAAACATGGAATAGTTCAAGAAGTGCTACAGAGCTGTCACGACTCTCTGGAAGGTGGCCACCAAGGTATTGTCCGGACCTATCACAGGGTCAAGTTGGACTACTATTGGATCGGCCTATATGCAGATGTCGAACGGCACGTGAGGTCATGCCCCGACTGTAGCTCGAGCAAGAGCCGACCGCAGTTCCGCGGCTACTCGCGCGGAAACATTCTCGCCGAGCGACCGTTCCAAATCGTCTTGATGGACTTCGTTATACCTCTACCGAAGTCTCATCAAGGGAACACAGCTCTTCTACTCTTTCAGTGTGCGTTCACTGGATATGTGATGGGCAAAGCTATGGCGGACACCACTGCTCTGAGTGTAGCAAAAGCGTTCCAAAAGTGTGTGCACGCAAGGTTCGGTGCCCATACGCTGATTCGCCATGATCGAGACCCTCGGTTCATGAGCGAGGTCTTCCAAGCCTTCACTGAGATGATGCAGTCAAGGTCGAGAGCGACTTTGAGCTATAGGCCGCAGGCTAATGGCCAACAGGAGCGATCGGTGAAAACCGCGATGCAATCGGCGCGGGTATACACCGAGGATCCGCTGCAGCAAGATTGGGATGAGATCGCCGAAAAATTGATCTCCGCTATCAACAACTCGATGGATACCACGCGAAGGGAGACGCCGCATTACCTCGTACACGGATGGGACGCACGGTCCACCCTCCGAGCCATGGCTTCGTCGCTTAAACGAGGCTCCGGAGGACAGACCGATGCTCTGGCATGGCGCCGAGAAGTCAGCCGACAACAAGGGATAGCGTGGGAAATGGCCAAGGAATACCAGTCGGTTGAGAAGGCTCGGCGGGCAAAAGAGCACAACGAGCGACTAAGTGGGCGCGAACGAGCTGCTACCCCAAGTTCCGGTGAGACTGAGGCCCCAGTCAATGCGTCTCCGAGGGCAGGAGCAGCTAATCAAGCTTCGGACGCGATACCGGAGTCTCTCTTCCATCCTGGGAGTAGAGTCTGGTTGTATATGGAAAGGGTCAAGCCTGGGTTGACGAAGAAATTGGCCCACCGATGGCACGGACCATTCCGAGTGAAGAAGAATGTGGTGTAGCAGGATTCGAAGTTTATTCGGATCCCACGCTAGCACACACTTCGCCACAGACGCCGACTGCGGAGGGGGTACTCCGATAACCGTGGGGGTCGCTGGGGTCTCACCTTGTGTACCCTGTCGGCGGGCGGATTCGCTCTCTCAATAACACGAGATGAGCAGCGATGTGAGGCTTGAATCTCCTTGGCGGGGACTCGGGGAGGTCGGGTCCGCGCGGGTATTCCTGCGCGCAGTTCCAGGTACGTGGATCTCGGACTTCTTCGTCGTAGATCCTGTGGGTCCGATCTGGATCCGGAGTTGTTGCCTTGTTGGGGGTATGGGGGTATGTGTATCCTTTACGTTGTTTGACCGCTTCCTATAGCGGGATCTTCGAGAGGGTTGAGGATCGAAGGGCAGTTGCTAGTCAAGCGAATCTAATAGACTGTCACTTGAACACTGGTGCAAATGTCCCTGTTAATGTATGGTCCAATACCAATTCCCAAAACTAAAGTCCACTTGTGCTGTACCAGGCAAATTCGGTTCTCATTTATGCTTAGACCATTCCTAGCTTCCCATCCCAACTACGATCCCCCTCGTACCCTGCTCTCAGCCATCCGGTGCCTTATCGATGTCCTAGACTTGGATCCCGGATCCAGGTTATGGATCCTGGTTACGGATCCGTCCACGTCCACGTCCTTGGTCAAGATCCGGCTTCATGTCCCACTGTTGGCTCCATACCGGATCTCCCGTTGCATTTTCTGCCTGGCCGGCGACGATAGTTAACTGCCGGATCCATTCCCATCAAATCCGCATAGTGTAATACCACACCGATCTCGCCGTTCTTGTCACCTTTGATGTGCTCGAGCTCCATTGCGAGGCTGCTTGCGTTTACTGCCCCTGTATGACCACCATGTGGCGAGTTGGTTTTCGCTGCTCGCCAGCGGATAGTATGTTCTGTGCTGTGCTGGGTTGTCACCCAGAGTCCGGGTGCGACAACACACTCTTGTTCGTGTACGTATCAACGCTCAACACGCGTTGGATCGGTTCACTGCGGCGGATCGTCCACTCACGTGGGTGTTCCTATTTGTATTACTTTCAATACACTACGCTAACGCCCGAGTTACTTGTCGACCGTTAGCTCGTGCCTTCGTTCTCGTCTTTCGTTCGTCCTCACTCGTTGTTCTCGAGTCCGTCCTTCAGTGCAGTGTCTTGGCTACCCCCTAAGTCCCGTACGTTCGCTCCCTATCGTACTGCCAGCGAACCTCAGTGTTCACTGACAGCTACCTCACGCCCGTACCGCTCAAAGACCCAGTCCGTCCACCACTCGTCCGGTCGACCTCGTCACACGTCCACACCGTCTCCTTCTCGTCCGTCGTTCAGCAACTCGCTCCCGAGTCGCCACGCTGTGTTCCGCTTGTGCTTCACGCCGTTATTTCCAGAGCACCTGCGCTTCGCTAGGCAAATCTGAATCTGGGCCTGCTGGACGCTCGCCACACTAGTCAGCTCGCACAACCTGCTGGCGTGCAGGCCCAGTCCCTCCGAGCTGCCCTTTAGCTTGGGCTCCATGAACCTCGGTCTTGAAGGCCTCCTCGATACCACCGCCCCATTGGCCGCCGCTTGGTCACCGTGCTCCATTCTGTAATGGGCCCCTCTGGCCTATTACATTGGTTATGCGATCACAGATTGGTGTGGTTCACACACTGCTGTCATGGAGGTAAAGGCGGCATAAACATGGTCAAATGTTTATTCACATCCACCCATGGCACAATCAGTGATTACGCCAAGTGTTCTCTGCACTTCTTTGTACATGATGATGGTTCCTCACCTGGGACATTATTTGGTAACAAGGCCGGCGTGTCACTTGAGTTCTTGTGGCCAATCACAAGACGCCACGCGGCAGGAAGATTCTTCGAAGGAGAATCTTCAAGTTCAACCTGATTCAACCCAAGGTTTTATACTACATGTGTAGGTTAAATTACATTTAACCTCAAGGGCCCCTAGTGGTTTTATTCACAGGATTCAGGAACCATAAGCTCATTTCAATTCAGTTGCAAACTTTCCCTCAAGTACTCAAGTTGCCTTCCTCCCTCCAAGTCGGGAGTCGTCTCCTCCCTCCAAGTCGGGAACGCTTCCTCAACCGCACAAGCGTGCGTGCCGTGTTTTGGGGACTGTTGTAAACAGCGCCCCATCACACATTCCCCGTCGCGTCTGCTCACTGAGTCGCGTACTGCAACCACTCGACCTCGCTCACCGGCTTGAGCGGCTCGAGCCTTCCGTACTCCATCTTCAATCTCGCGAAGGTCACGTTCACCATCGCCGCTGTCGCCGGAATTGGCCCCAGACACCAACTCGTCACACTATGACATGTTGATTGCGGTTGAAGGTCGATTTTGCGTGTTTTCTGATTTTCTACTGGATGCATTTACTTTGCAAAACGCTCACTTTACATTCTACGGCATCAGTAAACTGTCCAACGACTCAACTTCGATTCGGACGACTCCGGATGCCCCTGAGCTACGAATGGACCATTATTAATTGTTTGCGATGCTGTACAAATCGAAGTCACTCACTAATAAGAGCATCGTCCCACAGAATTCAGCAAACAATTTGACGCTCACTTCCAATACCTGAGTACTCAAATAGTGTCATCTCAAATGCTGGACAACTAGAATACGCTGTTTCTCCATTTCCTAGTGCATCAGCACAGTATTTTGCAAAAGTAACCTCGTTGGCGCGAGACACAATGTGACGGGGGTCACACAGCACCTTGCACAGAGGAAGTGTGCAGGAGTATACAAACTCCTAGTGAACGGCAGTGCACTGGTCCCTGGCCTAAGGGGACGAGTTACCAAGACTAAGGTAGAATTAAGACTGAATATATTTATAGGATGATCATAATTTGGCCTGCAATACAAACTACAAATATCCTATAGTGAAACCTATATAAAACCTGAGCAGCCCCATTGGTTGGCTCTCAGAGCAAGTGGTACTGTGTACCCACTTGTGTCCGTGATGTGTCAGTAGTGTTTGACACACCACCCAGAATAGTTGAACCCATGTCACTATTCGGTGTAGCCCCGCTACACTCTCCCCCACTTAAGATCGATTTATCGACCAATCGAAATCATTGGGGATTTCGGTTATTCTTTTCTCCCGAAAAGTCGATCTCCATCGACAGGAAGCCGAGCTTTTTCGCTTCGGCTCCCGGCTCCTACAGAGCCTTGTACGCGTTGCCACTTGGCGACAGGTATCCCCACGGACCCTGGAGCATGACCCGCAAGGGCAGCTCTCGTGGCGCATCAGCGTCCATCAAGACGAAGGCCGCAAGGCCTAAGTCTAAACCGGCCAAGCCTCACGGCAAGGCCTCTAGCCGTCAGGAAGCCACGCCAGTGGCCCCCAAGGCGAAGAGCACGCCTGGCGACTCGACTCCGCCTGGGTCCAATAACCCACGGCGCAGTAGATCGCCTTCAGTTCCGCCGGACAACAGGCCGAACCCACGGTTTCAATACCGAGAGTACAGTCCGGGTGCCGGAGACACCCCAGACTTCGACTGTACTCTAGTCGTCTATTCAGGCGACGATAGCGACGGCGGCAGCAAAGGCTTCGATGAGTAGAAGCCTCCGCCCGGTGCTCCGAACCATGAGGAGCGCCAAGGAGACGGGGACAACCAGCCCACGTCTCCGGCCAATGCGGCCAGCAAGGACACGGACGGCGGCAGTGCCGACAAGGCCTCGCCCGCCCGCAAACAGTCACTTGCTGAGGCACTTCAACGTGCCCGGGCTAACAAAGCCGCAGAGGCCGCCAACGCAGCCGTGGAGGCGAAGCATCTTCCTTCCAAGAAGCGCCGTGCTTCGCAGTCACCTCGCCAAGACCAGGCGGGTGACAGGAATCCGAGGGCGAGCCCACTCTTTCCGGATTCCGAGTCTGATGACGAGGAGGGGCTAGTCGATGAGCCCCATGAGATCTCGAACGACCTCGATCATCAGCAAGAGTAAGACTTGCTTGCTCGGGCGCAGGAACGCCATACACCTGCGCGCTCGGTGCCGACTCCAACGGTCGCGCACCAATTGGGCGGGGAACCCACGTACCCCAGGGGTTACTTCCCGCCCGACGAGGGATCGGGCGCTCAGTTGTTCTTGGAGCGCCTCGAGCCTCCTCGTAAACTCATTGGGGGCCAAACCAAAACCTCCAAGGGCGCTTGCGAATGCGCCCTGGTCCAAGCCCAGGACCTTTTCAAGACCAACGTGGAGGCGGCCAGGTGTGTGCTCCTCGCACCACACCGAGTGAACCTCAAGGAGTTCACTAGTCTTCGCAAGAAGCCAGAAGCTTCGGGTGGACTTCATCCCGTGTGGGGCTACCCTTGGGTCCAGCCCGAGCACACGTCCACCCTCTCCGAAGCGGAGACCCTGTTCTGGCGGTGGGTCTCCTTAAAGGGCTACACCGCCCAGGAGTTGCAAGCACTCTGTGCGGAGGAGACGCTGTCCGTCATCTTGGACCAGCGTGATCTCCGCATCCAATTCGCACATCTCATCTCGAAGCGACAGCTCCCTCTGAGATTGCAGGATCCAAACGCAACACTGGATCCAGCGCTCGTGACGAGCGCGGGTACGGGGCATTTGCCTCAGCGCCCGTACCAGGGAACGCGGCCAAGAAGCCGCGGACTACTTACGAAGCTGCTGCCGCTTCTGTTCCCAGATCGCGACAGCCTTCGGGCAGTCTGCCTGGAGCTGCTCGTACGGCTCCCACGAGTTCTGCGACTCAGGGCACCCCCTCCATTTCACCCAGAGCTGGCGCTTTCCACGAAGCCGCCGCTCCTGGAGTACCCGCTCCACGTGGTAGTGGAGCTCTCCGTTACGGTCGAGGAGAGCCGGCGGTGGCCTCGCACGACTACTTGTTCGAGCCCCTTGCGCAGGAGGCTCCGAGATCCTCGACGGGTTCTCAAGACCAGTTCGTTGCCCTGCAACGGGAGCAGAACCGTCTGCTCCAAGAAGAGGACCGTCGTCTCCAGGACCGGGTCTACGCCCTTGAGATTGCGACGGGCGTAGGCCGTGGTGGCCAGGCTGCTGCCGAGTCTGGTCAGCCCAGTCCCCTCGTGGTCCTTCAGGATGAAGTGCGCTCACTTCACCGGGAGGTTGGTCGCCTCCATGGTCGTATTGACCGTCGTGCAGCGGTTGATGACCTGCATGCACTGCACCGTACGGTCCAAGCGCTGGCGGACTCCCAGTCCCAAGCGCCACGTCCAGAGCCGCACCCGTATGCGTACTCCCAGCAGCCGTATCCTCACGGCTCTTACTTCTCGTATCAGGGGTCGTCCCACGAACCCCAGGCGTATGCGCGTCGGCAACACCGCCAGCCGGCTTACCCGCCCGCTTACTTCTCTGAGCCGCCTCCTTCTGCGGAGCGCCCTGCGCCGGAGACTGAGCCTCGTTTTGAGGAACTCTCATCTCCTGGTCACCTCGACCTGCAGCCGCTTCCTGCGGCTCAGTCTGGCCTAGCGGGTCGTGGTACCGCTTCAGACGACCCACGTAAAACGTCGGGTGAGTCGTCATTGACTTAGGCAAGTCAATGGTGTAGGCAGCGCCGTGCCTACCCAAGACCGCGAAGGGTCCGATGAAGCGGTGCTTCAGTTTGTTGCTCCCCGTGGAACTAACAGTGTTAAGGGGTAGGTTCCTAGTGTCCAAGAGGACTAAATCACCCACATTGAACACGTTTAAGTTTCCTCGACCATGTTTGTCAGAGTACTCCTTTTGTTTATCTTGTGCGTTGGCCATTGCATCTCTGACCCGGCTGATTACATTCAGCCTGTTGTCGACAAAAGCCGACAACTGTTTCCGCAAGGAGGCTGGTCTCACGTCCGAGACCTGGGAGGAAAGGGCTTTCCGAGCCTCTCCCCCACTTACAACTGAAGACACGGTGCCCCCACGCAAACTGAGCGGCAAAAGGGGATGACGCAGACCGTTCAAGTAGAACGGCGTGAACCCCGTTGATGCGTGGACCGCATTGTTGAGTGCGAACTCAACCATCGGCAAGCGGTCCGACCACGACTGCGGTGCTTCTGCACAGACACTACGCAGAGTGTCCTCGAGCACGCGGTTAACGCGCTCGGTCTGACCATCCGTCTGTGGATGATCAGCGGTTGACATATCCAACCTCGTTCCTAACAACCGGAACAGCGTTTGCCAAAACGCAGCGGTAAACCGAGGGTCTCTGTCCGACACAACGGACTCAGGGAGACCATGATAGCGGAATACGCCATCCAGGAACAGCGCTGCGGCCTGTTCCCCTGTGACAGTGTCACGGACCGGAGCAAGGTGCACCATCTTGCTCAGGCGGCACACGAACATCAAAATGCCGGTGTTGCCATGTCTGTCGGCCGGAAGGCCAAAGACAAAGTCGAGACTCATCGACTTCCAGCAGTCCGCTGGGACCGGCAGGCTCTGCAAAGGAGCCGAAGCGTGGCCCGCAGGCTTAACACGCTGACATGTTTCACATGTCTTGACGTACCTGGCCACCCACTTGTACATGTGGGGCCACCAGAACGTCCCGGAGACCGCAGAAAACGTCTTCTCGCGGCCAAGGTGCCCGCTGGACGGCACGTCATGTGCCTCCAGAAGTATATCATACTTCAGATCCTCGTCATTGGGAACGACAACACGAGGAGGATCACCGGGTTCCACCCTATAGTGGAGCAGACCCTCTGCCCACTCATAGCGGTGTAGTCTCGCCCGCTGTCGAGGCGTCAGCCACTCGACCTTGGCATCCGTGCCAGCGGTTAGGAACCGCACTAAGGGCGCGAGACTCTCGTCGTCCCGATACGCCAAGCGTATCCGGTCATATATATCCGTCGTCGCGCGACTAATATTGGCCAACTCGTAGTCGGGCCTGCGTGACAGCGCATCGGCAAGCACGTTCAGCTTGTCAGGCTTGTATTCAACGCGGAAGTTGTATTCCGCGAAGAATGACAGCCACCGGGCCATCCGTTGAGACAGATGCGGTGTGTTGATGGTCGTCCGCAAGGACGCGTGGTCCGTGAAGACCACAAAGGGCCTAGTGCCCAGGAGGTGCACTCGGAACTTGACAAGGGCATACTTCATTGCCAGGAGCTCCTTGTCATGGACAGGGTAGTTCCGTTCGGCAGCCTTCAGCTGCCTGGACTGGAACGAGATGACTCGATCTCGTCCCTCTTCGCCCTCCTGCAACAGCGCACAGCCGATTGCATAGTCGGAAGCGTCACAGACGACACTGAACGGCTTCGACTCGTCCGGCAGAGCCAGGACCGGCGCGCGCTGTAGGCTCGCCTTGATGTTGTCGAACGCATCCTGATGGTGACGCTCCCAGCGCCACTCGACTTCCTTCTTCAGGAGGTCTGACAACGGCCGTGCGAGACCCGCATAGCCAGCACTGTACTTGTGCAGGTAGTTGGCTAATCCAAGCCACTTCCGTAGGTCTTTCTGAGACCGTAGAGTAGGCCAAGCAGCAATGGCCTTGACCTTCTCCGGGTCAGCGCGTACACTAACGCTGCTGACATAGCAGCCGAGGACCTTTATCTCCTCAGCTGCGAAGACGCACTTGTCGATGTTGGCATAGAGCTTGTTCGCTCTCATCACCTCAAACACTCGACGGAGGTGCTCCACATGCACCTCAAGAGTCGTCTTGCCTCCCTCGGCACGGCTATGGACGAAGATATCGTCGAAGTACGTCTGTGTGAACGCACGCAAAGGTCTGAACAACTGTGTGACCAAGCGATTGAAAGTCGCTGGGGCGTTTGAGAGTCCCTGTGGCATTACCAGCCACTCTCAGAGCATGCCGCTCGGTGTGCTCACCGCGGTGAGCGGGATATCACTCTCTCTCTCATCAGGATCTGGTAGTATCCGTCCACCAGATCCAGGGCACTGTACAGCGTGCAGCCGGACATGTTGTTCAGCAACACGTCCTTGCGAGGGATCGGCGTCTGTGCCGGTACCGTCGCACTGTTCAGCTTGTTGTAAGCATGAACGAGACGCCACTTTCCGTTCGGCTTCCGAACGCAGAACGTTGGCGTCGAGTGCGGGGACTTCGACTCCCGCACCATGCCTGCCTTCGCCTTCGCGGCGAAGAAGGCATCGATCACGTCGCACTGTTCCCGGGGCAGTGGCCACTGCCGGGTGACACAATACTTCGTGCCCGGCACGAGATCGATCTCATGCCTGATCCCGCGGTCAGGTGGGAGCTGTGACGGTGGGTCCTTCGACACCACGTCCGCATACTCCTTCACCAAAGGATACAGGGGATCCTTCGGGTTCTTGAGGATCTCAGAACCCACGCGCGACGTACGCTGCTTACGGAACTCCTCCAGGACATCCTCGTCCATTACCGAGGAGGAGTTCAACTCCTCAGGAGAGGTCTCCGGTCTGAGGAGCACCATCTCCGAGATCTCCCCGGCCTTTAACTCGGCCAAGAAGTCTTCCATCGCGACTTCTTCGAGGTTCAGCAGCTCTGACACCTCGGGCAGCGTCTGTAACTGCACGGCGCCTGCCTTCACGCGTTTACCGGTCACGCTGTCGAAGACGTGATAACACTCCTCGACCGGCGGTGACCCGAGAGCCTTCGTTCCCGGCTTCAAGTACTTCCGGACTTTGGGCTGGTGTCCCACCAAACCCTGTGTGCGATAACGGCGTTGAGCTTGGTTACCCACGCCTGGTGATGCCTCAATGGCGACACCACGAGTCTTCCCGCCTCCCTGCGGAACTACGTTACCCGCCTTACCAGGTGGAACTATGTTATCCACCCTGTGTGGAACTTGGTTACCCACACTGGAGTCGCATGTAGCGACCTCCTCTTCTTCTACGGCCTGCCCGGCCTCGTGTGGAACTATGTTACCCACACAGGAAGTGCCCGCAGCACCTTCCTCACCAGTTATGGTCTGAGTGACCTCGCGTGGAACTATGTTACCCACGTCAGAAGCGCCTTCACCGGCCTTCTCAGCAGCTTCAGCTGCATGCGGAACTAAGTTACCCGCCTGTGGACCTAAGTTACCCACCTGGCAAGCGCTATCTTGCGCTGCCACAGTCGAAGCCCATACGGCGCGACGACCTTGAGCGTTGGGGTCTGTTGGCAAGGCAGACCCACACGCTCGACAGGAAGTTCCGTCCGTCAACCTAGCCTTCGGCGGCCCACGAGCATCGCTCGAGACGGACTCGTTCTCACGACCTGTTGCAGAGTCCACTGCAACTACTTCCCCGGAGCTGACTATTCCGTCGACAGCTCCCAAACCTCTTCGGACACTGTCGCGTCCCGGCGGTCCCCACGGACGCCTAGGTTCTTGACAGAGGTGGGAATATGACTCACCAAAGCTCTGTCAGAGACCGCAGGCCGGCTAGCCCCGATGGCGTTGCCGCGCCAATCGATCCAGGGCTCGTGCTTCTCAAGCCATGTCATGCCCAGGATCAAGTCGTACTTGTCCATGTCCAGGACAATGAACGGCTCCGTGCTGTCAAAGTCTTCGAACTTGACAGCCAGGTCCATCCGGACCTTAGGTACTTTTACCACCGTACCGTCGGCCAGTCTCACGGCGACTAGCCCGTTGCCTTCGCTCTCACGCAGAGCGTCGGCAAACCGGTCGCGGTTCCTCGCGACCGTCTGGCGACGAGCAAAGTTCTTACTCGCCCCAGAGTCGATCAAGACTCTTAAGGGATGATCGTATCCCCGTACATTCACATGTACTACAAGCAGCCCGCCGCTGCCCTTCTCCGCTTCGAGGGTACTGTGGTGTTGGGTTTTTGACCCGGATCACGGCCTCCGTTGCAAGGGCAACCTTCGTGGACGCTTTCAGTGAAAGGCGCGGCTGTGATTGGCGGAACACATTTACCGCGGCAGAGTGACAGAGAGGAGCGGGTGACACCCTCGGTCGTATAATATAACCCGACCGAGGTATTGAATTAGGTTAGGATAGGGTTATGTGCCACACATCACCGTGTTGTCGTAGTCTCGGTCGTACCTATGTGGGATTCTAGAGTCTCCCACCGAGATCTGTTCACACTTGATATTTGTATAGGAATATAGGAGTAGTTATAGGGAGACCTACAGAGGCTCTCAGAGCCACAGATAAGAAGAGAAATGAATAAGCAGTCTTCCCCCAAGCCAACAAGGGTCAAGTCCGTCTCCGGTAAGTGTAGTTAGCTTATTGTAGTGCAGGACACGCTCAGGTAGGGTGGATGCCTGTAGATTGAGCTAAGGTGCATCACCGAGAGTTCGTCTATAATTAGGCCAAGAGTGAAGCGTGGCCAAGCGTGTGTGGGAGCGACTTTAGAGTGTCGCTCTGTGTGTATCCGTGAGGACCGAGGGTTCTTGCGTGTTCTAGACTTCCTGCCGAGGTTATACCTCGACGCCCCTGTACAAGGCCTAACACGCCGGTACCCTTCCTTCTGAGGGACTGCAGGGTTTTACTGCTTCCTAGCCTTAGCTCGTGGCTAGAGGAGTTAAATAAAGGGTTAACCTATACGATCGCAGTGCACAGAAGCGCTTGCAACCGACCCGGTGTAAGGGATCGTTCCTGGTCTTCAGGTTTGGTCCAACAGTCGCTAACCTTTGCGGGTTAGCGTGTGTTGTTGGTGGGAACTCACCCGACACGTGAGAATTTTATCGTGAATCCTACACGACAACTGGTGCCGCGACCCGGGATTGGTGTGACCTTCTGTTGTGTTGTGGTTGTATAGGTTCTTACCCCAACGAGCATTCGAGAGAGAGAAGAAGAGAGAAAGAGGAAGAAGATGGCGAAAGGAGGCAAGTCAGCGGTACCAGCAACACCGATGAAGTCAGGGGGAACGCGTACCGAGGTTCCAGTATGCTCCGAAGCTTCGTTTCCGACTCCAGCGACGACTCGCATGGTGACGATCAACGAACGTCCGGTCAGCCCGGGCGACTCGGTGGACTACTCAGACGCCAAGGAAGAAGATGAAGATGACTACCTGGAAGGGAAGGCGGCAATGCCCGAGCTTCCGGAAGACGCTGTGGTCTCGGTAGGACGCAGCGGAGGGGTGAGGCCGCTAGCGCGGAACCTCATCGATAAGTTCGACGAAGATGAGGGCCCAGAGCCAGCTACTGATGAGGACTATGGTGGGACCGATGGGTCAAAACCATCGGCGATGACCGGGAAGGCAACTTCTCGGTCGACAGGCAGCCAACCTCCAGTCAATGGAGATACCCCAGCTGCCAACAAGGTTCTAGGCAGATGCCTGGAACTGATGAAGACGAAGAGCAATTGGATGCAGCAATTCGGGCCGAAGGTGGTTCGCCAGGCAATCTGGATGGATCTCGGAGGCGAGCTGGCTGTACCCATCGACTCAACGAGCACTCGGCAGGTGGCGCAGGACACTGTGCTGCTCTTACGTGCTATGGGATGCGAGCCTCAGATGTACCCATCTGATGCTGCGCTACGAGACTGGACACCGTCCGATGCCGGGACAGTGTTGAGGAAGTGGAAGAAGAAATTGCGTACTGCTTTCGGTGTGTCCGAGGCTGTCGCTGGTCGCCAACCGGTGGCCCGTCAAGCGGCGGAAGCGGTTGACCCATCCAAGGTCCCGCTACCTCTGACGCCCAACAAGCTGGGCACGGAGGTGTCGAGGGCTGGAGTGTTTTCAACCAAAGGTGAGGCTTCACCGTACATGCAAGACTCGCACATGGTGACACCGAGGTCTGCAAGTCGCACTGGGCGACTGGCGAGGGAGACCGAGGCTTCTAGACTGACGCCGAGCACGCGACGGGAGACCAGTCAGCACTCTCACAGAAGGGCCGATCACGATGAGGACTCGTCTGACAGTGATGATGATTTATTCGACTACGACTACCAAGAAGGTGACCTGACCGAAGAGTGGGCACGCTCTATCCGCGAGTTAAGTGAAATGGAGAGCAAGAGCTCGACACCGAGGTTGGAGGTTGCGACGCACCTTCCACTCGGTAACATCAAGGCATACCATGGGTTCAGGAACAAAAGCGAGAAGTCGATGCAGTGGCTCCGAACCTTTGTCTACGAGATGAAGGGAACGCACACGCCACCGAACGAGTGGTGTATGGCGTTCGAGCTCAGTCTCCGAGAAGGAGCATTGCATTGGTACCGACAGCTTCCGCGCAAGACTCGTCGCACGTGGAAGTTGCTGATGGATGCGTTCATTAAATACTACTGTTCAAGGTTCGACCAGTCTGCGAAGGCTCGGTACTACTCTGCAAGGCGAGAGGACAAAGAGCATGTGTGTGACTATCTCAACCGGTTCAATGGCTACGCCCGCAACGCCGGCGTGCAGTTCGAGAGCGGTGGACGCGAAGCGAAGGACCACGTGGAGCACTTCTTGGATACGTGTGACGACCGAGGCTTGGAAGAGCGTCTGTGCCACGTCCGAGTCAAGGATATCCATGACCTTGAAGATATGGTCAACGACATTCTCCGTCGCCGGGAGCGAAAGTCTACAAAAGATGCCTCGGTACGCCGATCCAGGGGTCAAGACGAGGGTCGTCGACGTGAGGGTAGGCGCACCGAGGATTCCAGGGATGGCTATCGCCAGGACTGACGTGACCGGGACCGACGCCGCGACGAGTCGCAGTATCGGCCGAGGATCACTTTGGCCGATGCTCTGGCAGATGTTGTCGCAGCTCTGAATGTGCACGACTCGGTCAGGACACAGACAGGCTACGGCTCGGATGGCTACAGCGGCGATGATCGCGGTCACGAAGATGACCGACGCTCTGACGACGGCTCCGATGACGCTTATGGGTCCGACGAGGATCACGGACACGTCGCCGCAGCCAACGACAATGAGCGTCGCGCCGCTGCCGAAGGGACGTTCGCTCGGTCTGACAACCGACGCCAAAGGGGTGACGGAAGCCGATTCAACCGTGACCGAGGCGACCGACGTTACGGTCGAGATGGGCGAGACGGCCGAGATGGCAGACCGCGCCAGTACGGTCCATGTGCCGCTTGTGGTAGTATGTCCCACTCCGTGCACTACTGCCACAGACGGTGCAAGATGTGCAAGCAAGTGCACGATGCTGGCAAGTGTGAGGCGTTCAATGAGCTCACTAAACTCCTACGGTCGAAGGTCGACAAGAAGGACCTCGCACCAGAGCTGCAAAGCCTGGTATACGGAAGTCATTTAAACTAGGCAGCCCGCCAACTGCAACTGGGTTGGTTCCAATCGGGCTGCCACAGTTGACTGAGCCTGCGGTCGATGCGGACTATATGTTCGCATTCGCAGGCAAAGTTGAATGGCCCGATGACCGAGAAGATGAATATGCGAAACCGACGGAAAGTGAAAAGGAGAGAGGCGCGAGCCTCGGTGGGAATGGAGTGGGTGAAGTGGATGCAGGCGAAAGCGACGAGCACAAGACCAAGGCATCAATTGCTAGTTTGGGGCGAGTCGAGAGACCTCACCGAGACCTTGGTCGGGCGGTGAGATTGCTACCGGGCGAGAGAATGGGGTGGTGGTCGTCCCAACGATACGACAAACGGAAGAGGATGAGAGCATTGGTCAAAGGTGCAGTGAATGACGTGCGAACGAGGATTCTGTTGGATACTGGAGCGAATGTCAGCGTGATCTCGGCGGGTTACGCCAAGAAGTTACGCTTGAGCGAAATTCCGGGGCACGGCCGACGTTTGGAAGTACAGGGTATCAACCCTGGAGTGTTGGAGACCCGCAGGCGAGCACTCGTTAAGATCACCTTGGGGTGGGAGCGAGTGTACGAGTTTGAGATGTGGATCATGAACCACAGCGCGGGAGTGGACGTGGTGCTTGGGACAGACTTCATGATACCAGCCGGGATCCGGCTGGACCTGTTCCACGGTGCAGCAAGGCTCCCCGATGAGGTCATGGTGCCGCTAATCAAGTCACAAAATGCTTCGGACGAGGAGCCTTACGGCACTCAGGTGTCTGGAGGGCCGACCGAGGATTTGCATGTCCCCGGTCGAGAGTGGCATGAATTCCGGTTGCCTCGGAGGCAACCACCCCGGTCGACCCATGAAGTGTGGATCAAGAGGACGGAGAGGCTAGTTCCGACTGTAACAAGGTTTCGGCGTGGCCGACCATTGTAGGTCCGACTCACAAATGTGACAGAAGCAGGTACTCAGTGCTCTAAGCATGAGTCTTTTGTGCTATGGGTACCGATAGGCGAGCTTCCGAGGGCGCCCGGATATGTGCGCTTAGAGTCGGCGAAATACAAGGAGTGGCAGGTTATCGTCTACGCCGAGAGCCGAGACGAAACCTTGTACAAGCGCGAACGAGAGTTCTATGAAAGTTGGCTAGCAGACCAGCCACCGGCCATCGAGCGGCGACACTACCCGACGCCTCGGAAGATTCTCACAAGGGGCACCGAGGCCTCGGATGCAACAGAAGACCATCGGCTGGACTGCACCGAAGGCTCGGGGCGACGCTCGACAGATCCTAGGTCAGACAGGATCGATGCTGAAGTATCAGTCGAGGTCACGTGTGACACCTGGGGTGACGAGGAGGTGGTATCCGAGGCGACCGAGGACCCAGATGATGTGCGAGAGCGTGAAGTCGTTCCGGACAAGACCGGCGCGGACGAACCTGTAATGACCAAGGGCTCTGTGGTGAAATTGGATGCCGCATACGTGTCGGCAATGCACGAGATTGCGGCCGGTGTCGTTGCTGGAGGAGACGATGGGAACGACAGTGCAGCCGAGCATTTGCCGAATGAGATAGAGCTCACCGACTTTGCGCATGAGTTGGCGGTGTTGCCTGAGGTCACCGAAGAAATCGAGACTACTTTGGATTACACCGCGCCGAACGTTCAGAATCCTGAGTTGGATAGCGGTCAGCAACGAGACCTCGTTACCGTGCTGAAGAGCCATGAGAAGATCATGATCTCCAGTGGGAATGCCCTACCACCACCGGCATACGGTGTAGTGTGCGATATCGACGTGCAGGGGCATGCACCGATCAAGCAGAAGGCTCGGAGGACACCGTTACGTTTCCTCAGCAAGCTGTACGAGCTTCTGAAGGGTTTACTCCGAGCCGGGCTGATCGCCTTCTCAGACAGCCCGTGGTCGTCATCGATTGTGATTGTATACAAAAAGAACGGCGTGGATATCCGCCTATGCATTGATTACAAGAGGGTGAATGCGGTCACCGCAATCATGGAGTATGCCATGCCGTTGGTCGACGATCTTCTGACTGACATGGAAGCTTACCTCTGGTTTTGCTCCCTGGACGCTGCAAGCGGATTCTGGGCCATTATGATGACCCACCGAGCTCGCAAGATCTCGGCGTTTGTGTGTGCACTGGGGCACTTCGAATGGCTGCGTATGCCGTTCGGCCTCAAGAACGCGCCGATGATTTATCAGCGAATGATCGACAATGCACGTTGGGGCTTCGTTCAACCGAAGGGCGGATGGAAGCACTACTCGGAGCTCATGCAGGCAGCTGAAGAAGACGCTAAGCTCGCCAGACCTGGGGTGACCGAGGTTTCGGAGCGACTCTCGGGAGCACCACGGACTAAATTCGATGCCGACCGAGAGTCTGCATCCACTATGGACGCCGTTTCGCAGCTGGTGAACAGCCCTGTTGCAGACATGTTTGCCAATGGCGAGCCGGACGAGTCCTCACTCGTACCGGTTTTCGGTAGGCGGTCATTCGTGGATGACATCTGCTTCGGCGCCGAGATTTTCGATGATTGTTTGGCGACGCTGGATAGACTGTTGCAGCGGTTCACCGAGTGCAGGATTAGCGTGAGCTTCCCTAAAAGCAGCTTTGTGCAGTCACGAGTGGAGTTTCTATCACATGTGGTATCGGCCGAGGGTATCCGGGCCGACCCTAAGAAGATGAAGGCTGCGACCGAGCTGCCGTTCCCGACGACAAAAAAGGGAATGCAGGCTTTCCTTGGTGCGCTCAACTACTACAGTCGGTTCATCCAGGATTTTGCGGTATACGGTGCTGTGCTATACCAGCTGAAGGACGATGACTTTGCACCTGGGGGTGACCTCTCGGCGGCCAAACGAAGTTTCGTTACGCTGCAAGCGAAGGTTGCAGACGCACCAATACTTCGGCATTTCGACCGAGCCAAGAATGTACACGTGATGCTGTTTGCGAATGAGTGGGCACTTAGCTCGACGCTTATGCAAGAGCATGACGGCAAGATGCACCCTGTCCGGTTCTGTGGGCGAGTTCTCAAGGACGCCGAGATGAATTATCATCCAGCCGAGAAGGAGGTATTAGCCCTTCTATTGCTGCTGAAGACGTGCTACACTACCTTAGCAGGTCGGACCATCCACGTCTATACGCGGTTTTCGACGCTCGACTGGGTGCACAAGTCGAAGTCCCTATTCGGTCGTGCAGTACAGTTCGCGGTCCTGCTGTCCCCGTGGCACTTGGTAGTGCAACGAATCAAGGAAAAGGATTGCGTCTTTGCCCAGCTGCTCCAAGCGGGCCTAACGAGCTTTGTGGACCTGGAAGATTCGCTGGCCTCGGTAGCACCACCATCGAAGGGGTCACCGGGTGTCCGGATGGACCCGCACTTGTTGTACGCACGGCTACCGAAGTCTTACAATGGGTTGGTGATGTCGTTCGATGGCTCGGCGAAGACCGAGAAGCACGGCGGGTATGGCAGCTGCTCGTGGATTTTGTGGAAATTACCAGAATGGGCTATAGTGACTGCCGCGAGTGCTTATCTCGAGACGACCACAGTGAACCTCGCTGAGTATGCGGGAATGAACAATGGGGTCTTGGCTGCGCTGGAACACGGGGCCGAGGATTTAGTCATCGTGGGAGACTCGAGACTCGCAATCCAGCAGTCCCTAGGGGTGATAGCATGCCGGAAGGAATCGCTCATGACGCAGCTGAACCGCCACCGAGAACTCACGGCGAAGCTTCGGACGGTGAAGTACGTACACGTCGTTCGAGAGTTCAACGCAGCTGCAGATTCCTTAGCGAGCGAGACACTGGAGTCCAAGGTATCCAACGAGGAGGTGGCCGAGGCCAGGAAGTCCGAACTGTCCGAGTTGAACCGCATCCAAGACGTCATCTACGAGTCGCCTACTGAGGACACAGTTGAGGACAAACCCTCGGTCGGTGTGGGCCTAGCCTACGACATCCGGGGCGTACCCACTCGCAAGAATTTTTTCGACTTCGTAAGTGGTGAAGAATGCGAACCGAGGTGCCTAACGGTCATGACAAGAGGACAAGCCAAGGCGAAGGAGAAACATGTCAGATTTGCAGACGAAGTGTCGGCCGCTGGTCCAGAAGGTGCAGAATGTCGAGACGAAGCGAATAGCGTGCCCACCGAGGTCCAGAATGATATGGGAGCCGAGCAATCGAGTGCGCAAGAGCACCCTCCCGCAATGCCTGACGTCGAGGATATAGACCCTCTCGTTATCCAACGAGAGCGGAGGCGGCGGATTGCCACTGCTCAAGACGAAGAACTACGGTGGTCAAACCTCAAGACGGTACTGCGCGGAGAAGAGTCTACGATCGGCTACAGAGCAGCAAGAGATGCGCGGAAAATGTCCGACAGGTTTGTACTTAGCCAGGACAATGTGCTCTACTATCTCGGTGGGAACCCTCGGAGGGGTGATGAACAACAAGAGGAGATGAAGCTGCGGCTGGTGGTACCCTCAACGATGGTTCAAGAAGTGTTACAGAGCTGCCACGACTCTTTGGAAGGTGACCACCAAGGTATTGTCCGGACCTATCACAGGGTCAAGTTGGACTACTATTGGATCGGCCTATATGCAGATGTCGAACGGCACGTGAGGTCATGCCCCGACTGTAGCTCGAGCAAGAGCCGACCGCAGTTCCGCGGCTACTCGCGCGGAAACATTCTCGCCGAGCGACCGTTCCAAATCGTCTCGATGGACTTCGTTATACCTCTACCGAAGTCTCATCAAGGGAACACAGCTCTTCTACTCTTTCAGTGTGCGTTCACTGGATATGTGATGGGCAAAGCTATGGCGGACACCACTGCTCTGAGTGTAGCAAAAGCGTTCCAAAAGTGTGTGCACGCAAGGTTCGGTGCCCATACGCTGATTCGCCATGATCGAGACCCTCGGTTCATGAGCGAGGTCTTCCAAGCCTTCACTGAGATGATGCAGTCAAGGTCGAGAGCGACTTTGAGCTATAGGCCGCAGGCTAATGGCCAACAGGAGCGATCGGTGAAAACCGCGATGCAATCGGCGCGGGTATACACCGAGGATCCGCTGCAGCAAGATTGGGATGAGATCGCCGAAAAATTGATCTCCGCTATCAACAACTCGATGGATACCACGCGAAGGGAGACGCCGCATTACCTCGTACACGGATGGGACGCACGGTCCACCCTCCGAGCCATGGCTTCGTCGCTTAAACGAGGCTCCGGAGGACAGACCGATGCTCTGGCATGGCGCCGAGAAGTCAGCCGACAACAAGGGATAGCGTGGGAAATGGCCAAGGAATACCAGTCGGTTGAGAAGGCTCGGCGGGCAAAAGAGCACAACGAGCGACTAAGTGGGCGCGAACGAGCTGCTACCCCAAGTTCCGGTGAGACTGAGGCCCCAGTCAATGCGTCTCCGAGGGCAGGAGCAGCTAATCAAGCTTCGGACCCGATACCGGAGTCTCTCTTCCATCCTGGGAGTAGAGTCTGGTTGTATATGGAAAGGGTCAAGCCTGGGTTGACGAAGAAATTGGCCCACCGATGGCACGGACCGTTCCGAGTGAAGAGGAAAGTCGAGGAATTTGCGTACGAGCTGGAGCTGCCTGACCGCAGCGGGTACAAGTTTTACCCTATCGTGCATGTATCCCGCCTCAAATCAGTCGATGAATTTGAGAGCCGACCGAGTGTCCGGTTAGCCTGTGAAGTAACCGAAGACACAAGGTTGGATTTCGACGAGGAGTTGCTCCCCGAGGACAGTTGGGGACCAGACCAGCTCACTGGAGAATTTGAGGTCGAGGCTATCCTCGGTGACCGTATGCCGTTGTCTACGAGCACTGAGAGAGCCGTCCGAGAGTTCCAGGTGAAGTGGGTTAACTATGACGAACCCACTTGGGAGCCAGCGTCGAATTTGTCATGCGGAGGCTTGCTCTACGACTATTTGCGCGAGCGGCGCAGCGACCGACGTTTGCAGACGGTTCAAGTCGCTGACGAGAACTAGGTGCAGTGTCGACCGAAGTTTGAACTGCCTGTGGGGCCGGTACAGCCCACAGTGTCAGACGAAAGTTGCTACTGTACCGAACTTTGCATGTTTGTATATGATGTGAACGCTGTCGGAACGAGATTTGGAATTTGACGAATTAAGGAGGCTGAAGAGCTACGACTACTACGCTACGAACTTCTGACGATACTTGAGTAGCTTGAGCGAAGACCGGAAAACATGGAAGAAACTTGGACGAGGTTTAGACTTGGTCGACTTGACTGGCGGAGGCCGCACGAGCTAGGTACCACCCTTGGACTCTTTGTCACTACCAGCCGAGACGTCGACCACAGTGTCCGAGAATTCAGCGACCCAGGGCGCTGAGATTTCGCTTGGCTTCAGAGACGGATCCACCATGATCATACGGCCGACTTCAGCGCGGGTCATGCTCCGAGGAACGAACAGGGGAGCTTGGGGATTGCATGGCGCGTACGTGGTGTTGTACGGATGCGCCGAGGGCACGTCAATCCAACAGTTCCTCCACGGCTGCTGGCCATCAAGCGTCCGAAGCTCGGCCAACCAATCCTCGGTCTGTGGAGCCCACTCCATAACCTCGAAAGGGTATTGGAGATTCGCCGGCTCGAGCAGGCTCTCGGCGGGGTAGCGCCGAGGCTCTTCATCGCGCTCAACACACATCTCCCAGTACCGATACACCATCTGCTGGCGGAGGCGATCGGCCCGAAGATTGCGCTCTTTGTTGAGCCGCACCCAGAGCTCTCAAATTTCCAGCAGGACTGGGTCGTCCGGCCGCTTCGTGTCCTCCTCTTTGAGCCAACGCTCCACAGCCGAGGCTTGGATCCAATGGCGGCGTTCCCAGGTAGCTAGACCGAGGTCTGCTTTCTCAGTCTTGTCGGTAGAAATGCCCTTGAACTGGCGCCAAAACTTGACTTGGAGAGCAGGGCCGGTAGCACGGATAGAGATCTTGGTGCCTGGCGTAGACTGCCCGAGTTCGAACGTGCACGGAAGTTCCGGCAAGTCCAAGCGCACCGCGTGCCACGGGTGCTCCGGCGCCGCCCAAGCCAAGAAGACCTTCAGAACCTCGACCGAGCACGGAGTTTTCAGCTCCTTGGCCAAAGTGTCAGGAACGCTCTGGTTCTGAATCTGACACCAAGCCTTTTGTGCTCCAGGCTTTGTAAACCCAGGCTCCAAGTACTCATTGGCGAGATCGGGAAGCTTCTTTGACCCACGCGCCGCCGAGGCATCGGTCACCTGAGGGGTAAAAGATGCCGAATCCGTGCCTGGAGTCTTGGATACGGTCGCCGTGACCTCGGTACGGGGCCGACGAGCCCTCGCAGGGCGCCGAGAGGTCGGGGCAGGGGTGACCGAGCTCACAGAGACAGGGGCAGCTGTAGTCGAAACGACCGGGACTTGGGGTCGATTTCCGACGACTGCAGAAGCCCTAGAACTGTCGGTCGTGGCAGCGACTACTTGAGCACCCCCAGCAGCAGGAACAGCTACCACCGATGTTTGGGGTACCGTGCTGACGGCCACCGAACCCTGCAAAACCCCAGCAGCCGCCGAGCCGAGTGGGACAGACCCTGTGGGGGCGGGGACTCCGGCGGAGGTGTCGGAGAGACCGAGAATGAAGTCGTCGTCCGCGGCTTCCCTCTCTGCAGCCTTCATCGACAACAGTTCGCCAGTGATCGAGACTTTGCGGGTCGGGCGACCATCACGACGAGGAGCCCGGACGTACGTGGACGAGAAGGGCCCAGTTGACGGGAACACCACGACCACATTGACATCCTCAGCTTCGTCCGACGTCAAATCCGTCACCTCGGCCGGCCCCGCCGAAGGAGAATCTGGCGCTGGGGAGACAGGAGCCGAGCCGGGCAGAGATGCGGTCGCCACCGAACTCGAGCTTGGAGATGCGGGAGTTGTCGGTGGAGGCGTAACGGGAGGCGTCGGTGCCGATTGCTGCTGCTGGGGTCCCGACCGAGGAGTCCTGGCCACGGTCAGGGTCGGCAGCGAACGCCCAGGCAGTGGCCGTGGCTTCCCTGGAACAGAAGGAGTCGCAGACGACGGGATAGAAGTCGACCGAAGTCCTGGTGGAGCTGCCAGTGAGGACACCGGAGGCTGGGTCACTTTGAACGAGGGGATCGCCTTGTTCTTGGGGGCAACCGACGGTCGACCGAGCCTTTTGCCGGCCGGGAGCTTGGACCTAAGAGCCGTACCAGGCGTCAGCCGAGGGCCCACGGAAGCCTTGCCGGTGCGATCAAGCCGCCGACGCTTGGCTGACGGTATCAAAAGGGCGTCATCACTGTCGTCTCCATCGTCAGGGTCAACACATGCATCCGACGAGTCTCTAGAGCTAGAACTTCGGAGGGGTGTGAGCAGAGGCCTCGGTGGGGCCAACCCCAATAACTCCCAGTCAATGTCTTGGGAAGTGATACCTGACCGAAGGTTGAGAGCTTGTTAGCACCGGATAAGTGGAAGAACAAGGTGGAAGGAGAAGCAGGAGAACGTACCAGCAGCCGAGATGATCAACGTATCGACGTCAAATCCATGGTCGGCCGAGTTCTGCTGAAGGACAGCATTCGTGCGCTGCAAACTCGCATTCTCGGCCAGCAGCGCCTTCACTTGCGGCGAAGGATCTTGGTTGGCCGCATAGCCTCGGTCGGACTGGATCAGGTAGTTCCGAAGCTTGACGGTTTGTGCGTTGTACGCGACGAGGCCTGCCTTGAACCTCTCGCGCTCCTTCTGGATGAGCCGAATGGAGGAGGCAGACGACTGCTCGGCGGCTTGGAGGCGGCGGGACAGAGACTCCACAACCTCGGCGTGGGTCGAGATCTCGGCATTGGCAGCTACAAGGTGCCGGTGGAGGTCCGTGTTCTCGCGCCGGAAGAGCTGCAGGGCGTCCAGGGCCGAATTGCATCCCCCCGAGGCTTGAGTGCAGAAAAACTCAGCCTGGGTGCGGAGCCGGACCTCCTCGTCAAGCTTGTCCTCGGTGTCCTTGAGCTCGTCCCGGAGACGATCAATCTCCTGCCTCAGAGAGACCATCTCCTCGGACTCGGAGAGAGGAAGACGAGGAGGCGCAACGGCAGCGGACAAGACGTCACCGAGGCTTGTAGCGCGCTCTAGGCGCCGGTCCAGCACAGCATCGACGCGCAACGGCGGTTGACGAGCGACACCAACGACAAGCCGACCCAACTGCAGGAGTTGCTGCTCCGAGAGTGCAGGAGCCGAAAGCTCTGTGGGTAGTGCAGCAACAGCGGCTGACTCCGAGGGGACACTCGAGTCGCCGGCCGATGCTTCACCGAGCGAAGAACCACCGGACCGAGCCAGAGCCAGGAGCGGACGAACTTCGGCGTCATCAGGGGGCGTCGGCGGCGAACTCGGGGCCGAAGAGAGGCCGAACACCGACCGATACCCAACCGAGGTGTCGGTAGTGGACGAGCCGTGCGAGTTGCCGGGATGAGTCGACGGCGGAGCTTCGGCCGACGATTCAGAGGGATCTGGATCCTCGCTTGGTGGATCAGTAGGAGCCTACACGAGCGAAGAAGTGGTGACAACGAGCACAGAGATGTCAGAACGGCTGAGGGCAGCGACACTGCGGCAGATGATCAAGACTCGTACCTGACGGAAACCGCTGAGAGCACGGACGGCGGTGCCCGTTGCTTCAGCCAGCGGGCGCGAGCGGCGAGACATGGTGGCGGGGTCACCGGGCACGACGGCGGTCACCAGTTGTGCGGGCTCCCGTCGTCGCGGGGGCAGTTGTGGTGTTGGGTTTTTGACCCAGATCACGGCCTCCGTTGCAAGGGCAACCTTCGTGGACGCTTTCAGTGAAAGGCGCGGCTGTGATTGGCGGAACACATTTACCGCGGCAGAGTGACAGAGAGGAGCGGGTGACACCCTCGGTCGTATAATATAACCCGACCGAGGTATTGAATTAGGTTAGGATAGGGTTATGTGCCACACATCACCGTGTTGTCGTAGTCTCGGTCGTACCTATGTGGGATTCTAGAGTCTCCCACCGAGATCTGTTCACACTTGATATTTGTATAGGAATATAGGAGTAGTTATAGGGAGACCTACAGAGGCTCTCAGAGCCACAGATAAGAAGAGAAATGAATAAGCAGTCTTCCCCCCAAGCCAACAAGGGTCAAGTCCGTCTCCGGTAAGTGTAGTTAGCTTATTGTAGTGCAGGACACGCTCAGGTAGGGTGGATGCCTGTAGATTGAGCTAAGGTGCATCACCGAGAGTTCGTCTATAATTAGGCCAAGAGTGAAGCGTGGCCAAGCGTGTGTGGGAGCGACTTTAGAGTGTCGCTCTGTGTGTATCCGTGAGGACCGAGGGTTCTTGCGTGTTCTAGACTTCCTGCCGAGGTTATACCTCGACGCCCCTGTACAAGGCCTAACACGCCGGTACCCTTCCTTCTGAGGGACTGCAGGGTTTTACTGCTTCCTAGCCTTAGCTCGTGGCTAGAGGAGTTAAATAAAGGGTTAACCTATACGATCGCAGTGCACAGAAGCGCTTGCAACCGACCCGGTGTAAGGGATCGTTCCTGGTCTTCAGGTTTGGTCCAACAGTCGCTAACCTTTGCGGGTTAGCGTGTGTTGTTGGTGGGAACTCACCCGACACGTGAGAATTTTATTGTGAATCCTACACGACAGTACACAGACTCTCAGGGGCTAAGCCTCCACGGTGCGCGCTACCCGCACACCCGTCATGAAGACTTAGGTCTTCCCCAGTAGGGCGTCCCGCCCCTACTGGTGTCCTGCGTTCCCCTGACTCTTGGGGCGCGGCCTCTGTCATCGACCCTTCGAGCCATGAGATCTGGAAGGAAACTTCCTTTGTCCTCCAGCAGGACAGGCACGTTTCATGTGCCCGAGACGACCGCACCCAAAGCAGCGGATATCGCTCTGCTCGGCCAGCCCCAGATCCATGGGTACTGGTCCACCACTGGCTCCGTTACCAGGAGTCCCGTGTGCCACACTTCCTGGCACACTGTGGCCTTGCCACGCAGTGGTAGGAGTACGAGCCTGTCTGTGGCTGTACTCCTCCTGGAGAGCGACCTGGATCGCCTCCTCCAGGGTATTGGCCTGCACGCGGAATAACTGCGTGCGAGCCGGGTTTACTCTCAAGCCGTCCATGAACACAGTCACCTTGATGTGTTCAGGTAGGGGGTTCCCCACCAGAGATGCCGCGAGCACACGCATCTCCTGGATGTACTCATGCAGCTCGCGCTTCCCTTGCTTGCAGGCGAGGAAGCGTGAGCGCTGGCGATACTCATAGTTCGCCGGGAGGAAAGCGGCCCGAAGCTGTTCACACAGTTGGGCCCAGGATGTAAAACATCCAGGCGACGTCGCTTCGCGCGTGTACGCCCAGGTCTTAGCACGACCACCAAGGTTGGACAGTGCAAAAGCGACGCGCAATCGCTCGGTCGAGATGAGAGCCGCGTCCATCGCGAGCTCAACTTCTCGAACCCAGAAGTGAAGGTTTTCCCCTTCCTTCCCTTCATACGGAAGTACCTTCAGCCGTAGCGGCTTAGGCCCGGCCGGTTTCGGTTCGGCCACGGGAACCTGAAGGTTTCCCCGAACGTGCTCGATGAGCCCACGTTCGTACATGTCGAACGCATTCACGCGCTCGACCTGCTCGGCCGGCGTAGCAGCCGCCAAGCTCCGGAAGGCATCCATTCCAAAGATGCCCATCATCTTCCGGACCGACTCAAACTGAGCATCGGTCAAGTGAGGGAACTCACTCCGATCCATCTTGGCTCTCCCAGAGACCACAGAGGATTCAGGTAGTCCAATCTACCCGCGTAGGTGTAAGATTGACTACAAGTGCTACCAAGTGTGACGGGGGTCACACAGCACCTTGCACAGAGGAAGTGTGCAGGAGTATACAAACTCCTAGTGAACGGCAGTTCACTGGTCCCTGGCCTAAGGGGACGAGTTACCAAGACTAAGGTAGAATTAAGACTGAATATATTTATAGGATGATCATAATTTGGCCTGCAATACAAACTACAAATATCCTATAGTGAAACCTATATAAAACCTGAGCAGCCCCATTGGTTGGCTCTCAGAGCAAGTGGTACTGTGTACCCACTTGTGTCCGTGATGTGTCAGTAGTGTTTGACACACCACCCAGAATAGTTGAACCCATGTCACTATTCGGTGTAGCCCCGCTACACACAATGCCGCGTAACATTTTGTCCCATAGAAGCAACCTGTTGTATTAATTCTCTCAACCACTGACGGTGTGCTTGACAAGTCCCCCCAAAAAAACACAATTTCGCATACTCTGTGGACACCCCGTGCTCTTGAACTCGGAAGAGCACGAGTTGTTGGCGAGCAGAACAGTTTAGTGGCGACGGACGCAGAGGATGGACGATGCCAGTGGTGCGGTGTGATGTGGTGCACAGCGAAGAAGGACGACGACGAGATCGTGACAGATACGTGGTTGAAGTAGGAGCAGTGACTGATGGTGGCGACCGCCGAAGATCGCAATGGACGCCTTCCAAAATTTGACATACCACCCCGACATCCAGATAGTTAAGAAAACTTATATTTATCCAGACGATTTTTTCGTCTGACGAAGCGAAGGGTCACATCGCCCTCTAATTGTGCAACTTCATAACATTACACTTGGTGTTTGTAAAGTCCGACTCTTTTCTAGCAACTAAGGCATTCATAGGCGACCTTTGCCATATAGCGGCCGAAGAGGGATGGAGCAAGCTAATTTCATTCATGCTAGCTAGAAGTCCGTTACTTCAGCATAGAAGTCAAAACATGGCTGCACCAAGCCCCAAGGGCTACGATATTCGCGCCCGCAGTCTCAGTACCAAGACCTGGGCGCGATCACACGAGTGGCAAAAGCTTCTGCTTCGTCCGGACATCACCAATTGTCTCGCATTTTCCAAGCTTCGGTGTCTGATCTCAATCATATCCATTCTGCTGCTCGCCACAGATATTCCTCGCTCAGGTCTGGGCGTTAAACGCCTCAATGAATACTACAGCGCTGCATCGATACTGCCAGACACTGCCATCCGCTTCGGGCCTTACGACTACCCAGTCCGACACATTTCGCGAGCGGTAGATACAGAGAATTCTTTTTCTGGGCTGGAAGGAGCAGACCCAGTCGACTCTGCCAACGTGTGGTCTTACAAGTACGACACGACATCTCTGGGTCTGCGTGGAGCTGTCGAGCTGCTAAACGTGACAGAGTATCCGGATTTCCTGCTCTACAGAGGCAAATTGGGGCACACAAATGATCACAAAGCAATACTACAATTGAACACGACGTTCTTCATGCTGGACGCCCTCATCTCGGCAGTACAGACTCGAGTGCAAGCACACGGAATCAGCAGCAAGGGGGTATCGTCTCCCTTGACTCCGTTGCGCTTTGCGATCAAGTACAACTGGGTCGATCGGGTTCATCAATACGTAACAAAGGTCTTCCGACGCAACAGGCTGTGGAGTCTTCACTCCCTGCACGCCCCGCGAATCTCTCGTGAGAACGAGTCAATCAGAATGTGCTCGATGGTTCACAATGCGCCACTACGTCCTCGGTTTTGCAATTACCCGGGAATTTGGGAGTGCCAACACCCGCTCAATGCCTCGCTTCCTGCTGTCAGGATTTCAGATCAAATGGATATTCGCTTCCGAGACCTCCGACGACGATACCCAGACCTGCTTCAGGATGTAGCGCTGTTCTCCACTCACCGACCGTTCATAACCTCAGGGACCTTGCGCTATACTTTCTTCAACGGAGAAGAGCAGGAAATCGTGATGCTAACACGGGGAAGACGCTGCGTCGGAAATGAAACGAGACCATCGGAAGCTGAAGATGATAGCTGCACAACCATTTTTGTGGATGATTATCGTTACGAGCGCGACATCCTCCACACGAACATTGTGGACTGGTATTTCTTCATCGCAATGATGCGAGCAGGAGCGCAAGGTTACTTTTGGGCGCGGCTAGTTCTCCTCTTTCGCACAGCTTTCCTCAGTACTAAAGAAGAAGAACGCCATCACTGGCATTCACAAGTCATCTCTGCTGTCACGATCCTGTTCAGAATCCCGTTCCAGGTCATTGTCTACAGCAGCTTGTTACCCGTTGTAGGCTACGTGGTGGCGCTGCTTCTCGACGGACCCTTCATGGACATTTTCCTCGATGCGTACTGGTCCACACTGGAAGGAGCGTCAAATTTGCGGTTTGTGTCATTCCTCAATTCGGCAGTGACTCAAATGCGGACCGTTTGGTTGATGGCGCTGCTCGCAGATCTAATGGTGATGCTAGCAAGAAAACCAATAAATCGTTCGGAAGAGAAAATCCCTGGTATTCGCGGCCTTGTGATCAGCTTCACGTCGGCACTAACGATCATTGGGCCGTACAGACAAACCACGCTCAGAAACACGGAAATCGTCGAAATATTTCGACTCCCCGAGGTGGGTCAGAAGATGGATATAGTACAGTCGGAGCCTCAATGGTTTTTCAACAAGTCCACGTACATGCTTGGTGACAGCATAGCGATGCTAGTTTTCTGTGTTGGTGTCGTAGCAGCAACTGCGAGCGCAGCGAGATTGGTGAGCTTTTGTATGCGCGTAGACCGAGAGCTGGTTTTAATCTCTACACTCAACGTCCCGTACGGGACCGAGTTCCTTTGGCCAACCTCGTCAATGAGCATTCGCTTCAACGCGCTAACAAGTTGTACGCGATATCAATACGACCTCTGTATGCGGCCCAGCACCGTCAAAATTTCCCCCGAACGCCAATATTTCCAGATTTCAGCACCCTCATCACCACATTTGAACTCTTTGCAAGTATCTCCATCTCCTTCATTCAACGTCGCAGGACAACGAGAAACAGCTACTATTGCAGGTGCATCGCCCCACCGAACCCGACTGGAGAATTCGTGGCTTTGTTGCGGTAGAAAGTGTACCGAACCACTAACCACAAATATGCAAGAGCCACTTGGTGGCCTGTGTTCACGAACACCGGAATCTCACTCCATCCTGCAGCTCATGAACATCGCCATGATGACAGATCCGTGGAATTTCGTCTGGCTTCGGGTGTTTGGCATCCGGTTGTACTTGTACCGGATTCAACCTACTAGATCAGCCATCTACGACGTTGACAACAGCACCAACCTAGTGGCGTACGCTGTCATCCTGCCGTACGCAGAAGAAGAGATGGAAGAACGCACAGGACTGAGTTTCGACGACTTTCAGCTCCTAGACTCTGCAACTTCGACAGACGTCCCAATGGTTGTACTGCTACAATGTGGATAGAGGAAGTCTGGGCCTCATCCACTCCGCGATGGACACGCGTACGTAGACACCGGGGTATCCTGGCTATCCGTATCCGTTTGCCGGCTCACGACGATGATGAGAATCCATTGTATGCTCCAAGATAAGTGGACCGCCAGAGTCGGCTTGGCACGAATCCATGTCCGGTTCTCCTCCAGCACACAGCATCATGGCGTCTACGATGAAGACTTTGGCACACGCCATGTTGTTCACCAGAGGCACGTCGACGCACAGCAGCTCGTTGGACTGCGGGGCGACGTCCAAGTCGTCGGGTTTGGCGAGCGCAGCACGCGGGAAGGACCTTGCCTTCTCCAGTTTCAGCACCAGAAAGTCGTACGAGTTGGTCTCGTTCGCATTCTTGTGGTGCCATGTCGTGTTGACTACCTTGATCCGCTCTCTATCCTGGGTATTGCTCAAGAAGTGCGTGCCCCCCCCCCCCGAGACGTACTGGATATCGTCATCCGTGCTGTTAGCAGCCGTGAACACGTGCGCCGGGGTGATGAGGGAGCCGCCGCAGAAACCTGTTCCGTTGACCGACGGACGCACACCTGGCGTCTAGGAGGATGCCTCCACGGAGGGTCCATCCGTGACTATCCCCGTGCTCCACTCGTCTGCAGCTCATCCATGGCAGGAATCCACCCGCGGGCACGAGCATGGTTTGACGATACGCCCCCAACGGAGGCAGCAGCCACTTGCGATAAAAACGACAGTGCTGATACGCTGATCCGAACGAGGCCGAGTGGCCGCATATTCCCAACTTCATTGTGCTCTCCAAAGTTTGGAGTCCAAACTATGATTCGACTTCACGGTCGTGTCACTCGAACTTCTCCTTATCGACATCCGCCGTATTGGTCTGGCAGGAATTCTCTCCCTTGCCACTCATGCCAAGCACCGCTGTTTGATTTGGTCCATTCGATCTGGCGTCTCGACAATCACGCGACAGTAGCAAGAACTCAGCGCAGTTCGCAGCACTCAAAGGCACCCAGTCCATTAACACTGTTCGAGCATGGCCGTACGAATTCGACATCCTTTCCGTCGCACTGCGAGGGGCTGTCGAACTGCTAAACGTGGCCGAGTTCATGCTCTACAAACCACAAGAGGGTAACCCAACGACAAACGGAGAAATCCTCGTGCCCTTCAGCACAGTCTTCACGATGCTCGATGCCTTCATTAGCACTGCGCTCGCAAAACGAGACCAGCAGGGAAGAAATCCACGAGGTTGCCAAGCACAACTGGATCGACCGTATTCGCCACGACGCCGTACGCTTCGCTGCACATCTCTCGTGACACGCAAATGCTCTCTATCTGCTCCAGTGATGACATGATAAATCGATCTCCACCCCGATCGAAATTCTGCAACCACCCAGGCATTTGACAGTGCAAACACGCATTGGATTCGTCGATGGATGATTGCCCTCCGTTCTCCTCTGGGACCATATGGACCTTCGACTGCAGTCGCTCAAGCAGCAATACCCAGCCTTGGAACTGGGCGTGGCATTGTTGTCGTCGCAGAGACTTTCGTCCGACAGTCTTCATAGACGACAACCGCTACGAGCGTAACACCGTGCAGACGAATCTCGTTGAATGGTACGCGCTAGGCGGAGCCCAAGCCTAAGTTTGGGTCCGTTTAGGTCTGCTCATCTACGGAGCTTACAGCCGCGGGGCAGTTGGCTGGAGTGAAGACAGGTTGACTTCACGCTTTGGGGCAACCGCATCGATTGCGCTTAAAATCCTGTTCGAGGTGATCATGTACTCCAGTTTGCTTCCGGTCAGTGGCTACGTCACTGCACAGCTGATGACAGCAGCTTCATGGACATTTTTCTCGACTCGTACTGGTCCTCATTGGAAGGAACGACAAACTTTGAGATGGTTCCGCTCTTCAAATCGACGGTAACGCAAATGAGAACTGTCTGGTTAATGGTGCTGCTAGCCGCTTTGAGAGCGCTGACAACGAGTCCACGAATGCCAGGGATTTTCTCCTCAAAGCCATTTCGAGGCCGCACGGAGCTGCGTTCTAACTCTTTTCAGCTCCCCCACTCAGTAAAGTCCAGACATATTCCAGAGTCCATTTTGCTTGCAATGTGGGTAAAGCTAAACACAGCGACGTCCGTTTCGCTGTTATTTCTTTTGTCACTTCCACAGCTCGGACACAAACTTCGTCAGATATCCAATCGATGGCAGCAATTCACACACTGCCACCAGGGAGATGTGGAGATACCGGAACACACACATCCGAAGAAACTAACCCTGATTCTGCCCGTACAAGATATGTCAGCGCCAGAACCCTTACCTGGGCGAGGACAAGTGGATGGAAGAAGCTACTCCCAAAACCAGACATTCCCAACTGCATCGCCCTGTCCAAACTCCGATGCATCATCACATTCGTATCCCTCGCGCTACTCATGACCGACATCCCCCGTACTGGTCTCGGCGTGCGCAACCTGCAGGAATACTACCCCGTCCCTCTCATGCCCAGCACCGCTGTTCGCTTCGGACCATTCAACTACCCCGTCCTGCATGTCTGGCGCCTTGACCACGGGAGTAGCAGTTTTAACAGTGACATCACTCCATCGACACAGTTCGCAGGACTCAAAGGCACCCAACCCATTTCTTCCGCTCGAGTCTGGTCGTATCAATACGATACCACCTCCGTCGGTCTGCGAGGCGCCGTGGAATTGCTCAACGTTACAAAGTTCCCATCTTTTCTACTCTACAAACCGCAGCAAGGCCAACCGCCGACGAATGCAAACAGCCTCATCGCCTTCAACACAACCTTCACCATGCTTGATTCCATCCTCGATGCTGCGCAAACCCAACTGAGATCAAACAATGACAAAACCACGACGCTGCGATATGCCACAAAACATAACTGGGTCGACCGCATACACCACTACATCGTACGCTTCGCTTCTAAGAATCCGGCGTGGAGACTGCACTCGTTGCATGTACCACACATCTCCCGTAACAAATCGACTTTCGCGATCTGCTCCAACACCGGAGCTCACAAGCATTCATCGCCTCGGCCCAGATTCTGCAACCACCCAGGCATTTGGAAATGCAAAAACCCATTGAACGCGTCGTCACCCGACGTCCGACTGTGGGACCACATGGATCTTCGACTCCAGTCTCTGCAGCAGCAATACCCGGACTTGGAGCTGGACGTGGCGCTGTTGTCAACGCAGAGACTTTCATCCACGACGGGGGCGATGCGGTCAACCTTCTATAACTACGAGGCGCTAGAGATCGTCGTCCTCACCAGGGGAAGACGCTGCGTCGAGAACATGACCAATTCTTCATCCATGTCGAATTCCATCATGTGTACGACGGTTTTCGTGGATGACTACCGCTACGAACGCGATATCGTCCAGACGAATCTCGTCGACTGGTATGGTATCATCTCGATACTGCGAGGTGGTGCGCAGACGTACGTATGGATTCGTTTGGTGTTACTCATCTACGGCGCGTACACAGTTGCCGGCCAGAGTTTTGATGAGGGGTCGAACATGGGTTCACGGTTGGCGACCGCTGCGTCAATTGTGTTCAAAATCCCGTTCCAGGTCATCGTGTATTCCAGTTTGGTACCTGTCTGTGCGTACGTGGGGGCTTTAATGCTCGACAGTAGCTTCACAGACATTTTCTTGGACTCGTACTGGGCTACCGTTGGAGGAGCGGTTAACCTTCAGTGGGTACCGTTTATCCAGACAACGTCTGTACAAATGCGTTGCGTCTGGCTGTTGGCTTTGTTCGCGAGTGTTGTGCTCTACGCCGTTAGGGGTCCGCGATATAATGGCGACGGGATCCTTGGTATTCGTGGTCTCCTCATTAGTTTCACCTCTTCCTTGACGGTCTTTGGGCCGTACAAAAGTGTATTTTATCGCGACATGGACATCGTGAGCATCTTCATCCTCCCCGACGCAGGTCAGACCATGGACGTTGTCCAGTCATCGAATCCTAGTGACTGTTTCAATTCATCGTCGTACACTTCTGGAGGTAGCTTACAAACGATGCGCCTGTGTATCGTAGCAGTGGCTGGATGCGCTATTGCCCTCAAGCTTTTAGGACATTTGACACCTCGATTGACCTGGACACACGTTGCCACTCGGGATGTGATGTTCAAGCTATCACAAGCTGCTCCATGCGGGATTGAGAGTCTTTGGAAGTCGACGTCGCCAGTTATTCACTTTAGTGCATCAATTCGAGCCCAGATATCACAACGCAACTCTGTGTCGTCGAAGTCAGCGCACACCATGATATCGCAGTGCCCTTCAACAAGTTTCAGCGTTTCGAGAGTCACTCCGTCGCCTCCTCCAGATGTTTCAGGCATATCGGAAAACATCGCCGCAACAAATCTACCGCCTCATCAACGTCGACTTCTTTGGCGTAGAAGGAGAACCTCAGCGACGATTATGACTGGCGGTTTGATCTCGCGCACAACGGAATCTCACTCGATTTTGCAGCTCATGAACGTCGCCATGATGACGGACCCATGGAGCTTCTTCTGGCTGCGTACTGTCGGCGTCCAGTTGTACTTGTACAAAGTTCGCCCTGCACTGCCAGCCCCTCGGGGTCTCGACTGGAGTCTCTTGACATACGTCGTGATACTGCCGTATGAGGAAGAAGAACTGGAAAAACGGGCGGGCCTCAGCTGCGATGACTACGAGCTCCTTGACTTGGCGAGTTCGCGCGATGTTCCATGGCCCGTACTCCTTCAGTGCGGGTGACCCCCCACAGAACCCATTAGAGCCTGAACACAATTTACACTTTCGTCAAGAAAGCAAACGCAGTTCGCTGTTGTCATTCATATATCCGTCGCTGCGTCCACAGATCCACAGAGTTATTAATCGACTACCGCGCCCGTGAAAACGAGCTATACCTGGACCACAACATCATTTCCTGCATCATCCAAATGTAGTCGTGGGGGTCTCGATGGGAGGGAGGGAGGGGGGGGGGGGGGGGGGGGGGGGGGGGGGGGGTAGTTGCAATTCGAGTATCGTCATCAAGGATTTTGGATCCCTAGCACCTCGAAGCAGCTGGATACATCGTGAAACGGAGGTGTCGTCCTAAGCTCATCGTCCATTGTTCCCAGTGAAGCAAGTTTTTTCTGATCAACGTCCGTATTGGGCATTCGATTTCACACAGCAATTCAACCTCCAACGACGTGCGGCCCCGCGTAACTCCAAACCCCCAACGGGTTCGGCACCACATCCAAACAACTTCCAAGTAGCTTCATCACCAATAGTCACAATGACCCCAAAACACCAGGCCCAGTGCGGCAAATGTGGTCATTTCGACATAGTAAATTGAGGCGAATCCATCCACTGGAATGGGTTGCAACTCATGAACATCGCCATGATGACAGATTCGTGAATCTCTTTTAGCTTCAACCTCGGTATTGCTACGGCGCAACAAAATATAAACATATTAGTTCATCAGTGGCCATGATCACATCACCTGTACCCCTGCGCGCAATTGAACACCCTTCGTCAAGGGAACACCCCGATTTATTTCGTTTGCACATTCTATCTGCTCACGTCATGTATCAGCAACGGGTAGGCGCCTACTCCGTATACTTCCGCTTGTGCTTAGTGTTCTTCAATATCACGACTGAGACGGCCCAGTCCGTTTAAGGCAGCGACGCGATAAGCTTCCGCCAGTGTCGGGTAGTTAAACACAGCATCGCGAAAGTACGTCAATGAGCAATCCATGGCCATAGCAACCTGCCCAATGTGAATAATCTCCGTGGCTCCCTCTCCGATGGCGTGCACACCAAACAACTTGAGCGTGTCCGGGTCAAATAAGATCTTCAGAGTGCCACCAGCCATGGCACCCGTCATCTGGCCCTTTGCCAACTCCGAGTACTTCGCAATACCAATTTCGTAGTTCACGCAATCGTTCGTGAGCTGCTGCTCCGTTTGGCCCACCATCGAGATCTCCGGGATTGTGTAAATACCGTACGGGTAATTGCCATTCTCCAACTGACTCGTTGCAGCAAGCTCCTCGTCCGGGTTCCACATGTGGCAGGAAGCCAATCGACCCTGTTCCATACTCGTAGACGCAAGTGCCGGGGCTCCGATGCAGTCACCTGCGGCGTAACTGAAGAAACGAGTAATAACAGTCATTAGTACGACTGCATTCCCCACCAAAGAAGTAATTCAGACTCACATGTGAGGCTGGTCGGTCTGGTAGTTTTTGTTCACGTTGATCAGGCCACGGTGGTTGCGAGAGAGCCCCACAGCCTCCAGGTTCAGTCCGTCCGTGCTCGCCTGGCGACCCACCGTGTACAGGAGGGCGTCGGCACTGAGCACCTTGCCGCTGTTGAAGAATACCTTCACGCCCTTATCCGTCGTCTGCAGCAGCAATATGATCAAGTCAATGTTGAGACTCTGCACTCCTCATCAATTGACACAGTCGACTTTACCTCGACTTTCTTGACGGTCTCGCCCAGCAGGAAGCGCGCTCCGTTGCTCTGCATCTCGTACGTGAGGTTGCTGATGATCTCGCGGTCACAGAACGACAGAATCTTCATATTAGAGCAAGTCAGTCCGTCAGTCGTCATCAACAACATCAACAATAGCAGCTGTTGCACTCACGTCTGGCCGGCCATCCACCACCGTGACCGAATGTCCAGGCACGACATTCACCATGGACGCGTACTCCATGCCGATAACGCCGGCGCCCATGACGATGAGCGAGCGTGGCAGTTGGTGCATGTCGCGACTGAGGATCTGGTCGCTGTCGATGACGACCTTGCCGTCGATAGGCACGAGCGGATTGTGCGCGGGCCGAGTGCCGCATGCGATGAGGAATTTGTCAGCCTTGATGCGGGAGAGTGAGTCCACGTTGCTGCTGCTACTGGCGCCCTTGGACTTGGACTTGGCGTCGTCATCATCACGCACGACGGAGATCTCGTGCTCACTCTCGAAGCGCGCAAACCCAGGGATTACGTCAACACGCGCAGCCTTGAGCTGGGCGCGCACCACGTCCTCCTCGGAGCTCACGACACGCTGCACGCGGTACAAAATGTCCTCGATCGTCACCGTCTTCATGCTGTACGACTTGCCGTAGAATCCGTGGTGACGGTAGCCAGACAGATGCAGCACAGCCTCTCGGAACGTCTTGGACGGGATCGTGCCCGTGTGGACGCACACGCCGCCCAGTCGCGTCTTCTTGTCCACGATGGCCACGCGCTTGCCCTGCTTGGCCGACTCGAGCGCACACTGCGTGGCGGACGGTCCGCTGCCGATCACCACCAGGTCGTAGGCCGCCACCTGCGGCTTCAGCGCCTGCGTCGACAGCTGACGCACCCAGGATCCGCCGCGTTTGGGCAGCATCGCTCGCGCTCCGGTCCAGATCCGCACCATTGCTCTTGCGCTGATCACTTCCCAAGTGATCCGCTGCTCCACAGTTTTTGCGGCCGTCCGCGCCCCAAGTTGTAAAACGCAGAAGTTGTTGTGCGTGGTGTGGACCACAGATTAAGCAACATCGCAACAACTTGGACACTTGGACACCAAAGCCGAGGACGATGGCGCGCAATGAGGAGAAGGCGCAGTCGCTGCTGAACCGATGGACGTCCATGAAGCAGGACTTCGCGGACACCTTCAAGAAGTGAGCTCGAAGTAGTCTGGACTCCGCTGTGGTCTGTGTATCTAACGCTGCTGCTGTATTTGCTGCCAGTCGGCGGCCGTACCTGGCGACCCAGTGCGACAACCTCAGGGACGCTGAGCGCTGGCGGCGGCAGATCGTCCGCGAGATCTCCAAGAAGGTGGCGGATATCCAGAATGGTGCGCTTTATTCTGCTTACAATTGCAGTAGTTATTCACTTTCTAACACGTATGGCTTTGGTCAGCCGGCTCGAGTGAACACGTGATCCGTGACCTGAACGACGAGATCAACAAGCGGATCCGCGAGAAGCGACACTGGGAGCGCCGGATCGTGCAGTTGGGCGGCTCAGACTATGGCAAGATGCAGCCGCAGGCCTACGATGCAGACGGAGTCGCTGTGATGGGGGTCGGAGGCTACAAGTACTTTGGAGCTGCCAAGAACCTCCCTGGTGTGCGCGAACTCTTCCAGAAGGAGGAGCACGAGCCTCGCAAACGCACTCGACAGGATATGTACAAACACATCGAGCCTGACTATTACGGATTTCGCGACGACGAGGACGAACAGCAGCTGAAGGACGAGGAGGAGGCGGAGAACAGGCTACGGCAGCGCGCTATGGAAGGCTGGGATGCTGCTGAGGCTAAACGCAAGGCTCAAGTCGCAGAGCTGGTGCGCTTGGTTGTCATGTGTGCGTTCTGGACTGCGTGCTAATGTTTGGCGTGGTATGTGCTTATTGTGTAGGGGATCCTGGCAAAATGAAGCAAGCAAATGACCTCTTAAGGTGCTAATTGGGGAGTTGCTGGTCCTCAAGCCAGACTGGTGTCGGTGACACGCGCCGCCATGGATAGGAACACACGCGAGCTACAGTATTAGGAACAGGTTCCACGGACAAAGTGCAACAATCATGAAGGGGAGACGTTGCTTCCGCGGGGAAGTTTGATTTTTCTGCTTGTTTTTGTTTATTCATGAGTGTAGACTTTGCGGAAGACGAGCGGAACGAGCACGAGCGCGTTCGCTTTGCCTTCGTCGTCGGCCGCTCGCTCACCCCGCGGCCAATAATTACAGGCGGAGAGCACCGAGCCTTCGCGCACCAGGCAAACCGTCGACAGGCAGACTTCGGCACACACGCACGCACACGCAGAGGCTCGCGACTGCTGTTTCTGTACTTAGTCCTTGAAGTGGCGGATGGGGTTGGCCTTCTGTGCCTTTCCGTACTCCACGGAGGCCGCCTGCCACTCGGCCGACGTTGTCTTGGGCGAGCCGGGCACGTCGCCGCCAAGGTCCGGGCCTGAAAATTTGCCAATACCAGCAAAGAGTTAGATCGTTGACAGATTGACACACAGCAAGTTGCAGGGCGCACCAGTGTAGCGGAAGAAGGCGAAGGTGGCGTACGACACGCCGAGCATGGCCGGGATGGTGATGGCCATGGTGCTGCCCTTGGAAAGCTTCTGCGAGAGCGAGTAGAACATTATGCTGCTGGTGCTCTACGACTAGTGGCGGCTTTTGAAGACTGTATGAACCACCAGCAGAGGCCCCCCTCGTTATCTGGGGCCACGGTCAAAGTTGCAAAGACCCGCGACAGCCAGCGAATGCTGTGGCGATCCAGTTGCACGACTCAGGGTAAAATAGCGGTACAAACATACAAAATAATAGATGCGGAGCCGAGCACAAGCTCGCAGAGTATAAGAGTTTTTTTGTGGGGAGGTGCATTTTGACAAAAGTGGGTGTACAAGGAGACAAAGGCGGAGGACAGCGACCTCCCATTCTGACGGCGTGCCTTTTTCGGTGAGCACTTCTTCACTTCCAGCAATCTGTCGTCGTACAGACACTTGTCAACGTGTATCACTCTCTTTATCGGGCCTCCGTGCGCGAAGCTCCGTGTTTGTTCGTATTCGTGTAAATATCTCCTACCGCTGCCGGTATGCACTCGTCTCAATTGAGCTCCTGGATGACCGGGCGCGGCTTGTTGCTCGGCTTCTCAAGTCGCATCCGGAACGACGCGCTCTCTTCCGGCTGCTTCTTCGACCTTGAGCTAGAATTAATTGCTCTTGCAGTAGTTGCAGCCTTGATCGAGTCCTCCGCGTCAACTGTGTCGTCGTTCTTGTCGTCGCTATCGTTCTCATCCATCATACCTAATGCAAAATTCTGTTGTTGCAGACATCGCAAACGACATAGCACAAGCAGTAGTCAGAGTCTAGGATCAACACCAGCATGCAACCAGTCAAGTGCACGTAGATGGAACTCTTCCTGTCAATTGACCAACTGGAACGGACCATTTCGATCACCGGCGCCTTGCCGTCTTTCTCCTTCTTCTCCCGGTCTTCATCTCCATTCATATCGTCGTCACCGTCATTGTCGCTCTGCTCCTCCGCCTCTTCCACTTCAATGTTGTGCTTGGCACCTTCACCCGCTGCGACCGCCTCGCTTAGTTTCTTGTTCTCTTCGGCCATCACGGGTAGGAACGCTTCCAGCTTGGAAAACACTAACAACAGCAGCAACAACATGCAACCAGTCACAAAGTGATCGGTTATTCACCCAAGTATCATGGGAGGTTGCGTAAATACATATTTGACGTCTACGTACGTGCGCTCTTTGGCAGCTTGGGGAATGCCGGAGGGCTCTGCTGGCCCTGCATCGTGCTGAAGGGCAAATAAGGGAGTCAGTCTAGCTCAAGCCAATACAACACAGTTGACCCCTGTAGCCACTGCTACCTGCTGCGCGTTGATGAGCTGCTTCTTGCTTCTTGCTGCGTGCACGTGCTCGAGGCCTCACTTCGCGTTATGAGCTGCTCACCACCAAGTAATCCCAGGGTTTGGGCTGTATTCATTTTGATACTGGTCCTTTTCTGCACGTTGAAGCTCTAACTGCCTCGGTGCTTGAAGTCATCATAGCTACTCACTGCAGCTAGCCAACTCAGACCAATTCCTTCCTCCTAGTGGCAAATAGCAGGTCTCCTGTCTCCCAGCACCGCTGCCTCCGATCGACACCCGGAGCGTACCAAGTGAAGTCGAATGACAGTTTGACGAGCACGAGGAGTAATAATCGCAATTGACTTCGTGGCAGGATGACCTGCATCCGTATCCTCCGACAAGAAGCTGCGTCAGGACCTCACGTCCGGTACAGACGTACAAACACAAGGCTCCTTGCTCGCAAAACCCGAAGAAACTACAGACCAAACCGGAAGTGGTGATGGCTCGAACCAACTTTTTCAAACTGCACCACAACCTCACTGTCATCATCAGTGCCCCCCGCCTATAATTGCAGATACACTTTCTCAGACTCGTCAGCTAGCGAATGCATTGTGATGCTTTCAATGGCGCAGTCCTCAATCGGGAGTAGCTCTCCTCCTGGCACACGCAAGTTGCAGTCGTGAACTTCTGGAGGATAATCCTCTTTTGTCAACAGATCCGTAAAGCGCGCTGCAATGTTGGTCTCCCGAGACGTCATGACTCGATCCAACGGTGTAATGACCACCACGAAAGAAAACCCGATGATGATCGCGATGCCGATGAATGTGGCGATGGCCGAGCTCAGCGGAATCGAGTACTTGATTTTCTTTCGCTCGGTGTCGCCGTCCAACCGAGTAGTGCCCAAATACAAGCTGCTGGCATCTTTGGGTGTGTTGTCCAGCACCACCGTCTTCGTTGCAGCGTCTTGGAACAGATAATACAGTGCAGACGTGTACATGGCTTGCCGGGGATCGTCCAAGTAGTAGTGGTTCTGCTCCACTTGCTGAATAAACGAGTCGACGAGAACCGAACAGTTCAATTGTCCCAGTGTGTTGGCCCATGAAACCTCGTCGAATCGACCGAGTTGAACGTACTCCCACAGGTGACGGTCCTTTGTTTGGGGATACACGAGTGGTTGGGCGTTCAGCGTCACGAGTTGGACGGGGTTAATAAAACTGGCATCCATTCGCTCTGACGGGATCGTGCTGTTCCCAACGACAAGAACCGATAGCGTTTTCGAATTTGAACTTGTTGTGTTCTCCAGCTCGTGAACTAGACCAGAGCAGCCACCTGGGACACCACACCCAGCGTTGAACACTTTGCTCATGTCCTTCATCTGCCAATCGAGCTTTGCAAACGAAAAGACGAGATATCGCCGCGGGTTGATCATATAAGGGAGGGCGTCGCCGTCTTGGTTGAAGGCATCACCAGACATGTACGTGCCGGCCCCGTAGAGAAACACCGAATCCTCCTGTGTTACACATTTCGACGGCAGGAAGTTGAGGTAATCGTTATCGTACGCCATGTCCTCCACGGAGCAATCCTTCAGGTACGGCAAGAGCAAGATCTGCCTCTTGAACGGGATCATGCCGGACTCGTCCAAGAAAATACAGTTGCTAGAGCCACAAGTGGCGGCGGGACTACTGTAGACGTAGTACGTGGTGTTGCAGTAGAACTCAGCGAGTTGGGCGAGTTGGGCTTCAGTGTACAGACTTGTATCGTAGACATCGGACGACAAACTCCCGTTGGCGATGCAGTCTGCACTTAAGTTCCGGTATTGAACCGACAAGTCCAACGGAATCTCGAGTGTCATCATGGTCACGTTCAGCTGCGAGGAGATCGTGTACGTTTCGACGAGGAATGTCGCCTCATCAAGAGAAAGTTGGGTCGACTGGTTCAGAGTCATGTTCATCCCTTCTGTGATGGTGCTCACAAAAGACTCAAGATTGTGCGTCGAAGGATCAGAGATGTTTGCCAGCATTTGCAGTGAGCTAACTGCTCCATTGCATCTCCGCATGTTCGCGTACTCACTGGTGTTGTCAAAAGTGCCGAAAACTTCTTGGTCTGTGTTATCGTCGTCGTATTTTCCATCAACCCACGAGCACGGATATTCAGCTGAGACGTTGGCGTCCGACACGGATCTCTCGAACAGCGCCTTCCCCTGCAGGAACATCTCGTAGCCCGTCAAGAACTCAAACCCCGTATCTTGCTGGAAATTGGCGAACTCGCTGGCATCAAGATTGCTTGCCGTGAAGTTGACTGAGTGGGTCGGATCCCGACCAAGAGGGAGCGCGTCGTAATTCCACGAGTTTTGCGTGAATCCGTAGCTCACCGATGTTGAGTCGATGCTCTTGACCGTCGGCATCTTGCTCGTCTCCTCGATGCTGGTGTCGAGGGCCCCAGCGCTAACTGCGGACGAGTTGGAGAGCAAACACTCCGATCCGGACATGATGATGAAGGGGGTCACTTGCGACCGCACTGCCGGCTTCAAGATGGTGTTCTGGACGTCATAGTCGGAGATGTTATCGTAGAACGAGAGGACTGACGTGACGAGGTCGTCGTTAACGAAAATATGCTTGACGCCGACGATGGTGTGTTTGATATTCATCGAGGTGATGCCAACGTTGACGACGTACATGACGACGGGGGTGAACCACCAGAGGACGGCCTTCTTGACGTTGCCTCGTCCCTCTTGAATGCTCTGGCCTGGATGCCACGGGAGGTTCCCCAAGTACGTGACCATGACGGCCAGGAAGACGAAGAAAGCGAAGTTGAGAAGTTCACCCGCCGCAGCGGAGATGTAGCCATTGAGCAGTTGGTACGTCTCCACCCTCTTGTCCGCGTTCTTGGACGAGCCGACGGGGTCGCTGATCTTGGAGCCCATAGTCACTTCAGAGAGGAAAATAGCCATGAAGCCGATGAGGACCCCCGTGCTGAGTAGGACGATCGTCATGAAGGGGATCGCCAAAAGCTTCACGTCCGGCTCCACTTGCTCTCCGTTCAGCAATGCTTCGTTGCGCAGGAGAATTGTGTTATTGAGACTCGCAGTATCCTCGTAGCCTCGCGAAGATTCTTTCGTGGGGGTATCCGCCATCATATAAACATCCGACGACGACTTCTGCAGGTTCATGGTCTGGTTGATCCAGCACGTAGGCCGCCGATTCGTGAATGGCGCGACGCAACTGCAAACGTGCACCTTTGGGTTGACTAGTACGTGAAGCGCAACTCCATGTGAGATATTACCGCTTGTAACAGCTTCCTGGTTACCAAGCCAGAAAGAATTAATTCTTCTGGACAGAGGAAAGGCTCGTACAACATGAACGCTTGTTTGTACCCAACGATATGGAGCTCACTTCGACACCTGATCGTCTCCGGACGCAACCATCAGAAGGCAAAAAGCATCGTAGCCAGCAGCGCTACCGTTGATCATGTCGAAAGAAGGTGCGGGGTGTGATGCGGCCGAAAAGCCCGTGGACATCGCTCTGCTGGAAGACAAACTGGAAATGAACTCGCCGTCGCTGGATATCACCTTGTCTCCCGGTCGCTTGTCCTTCCACGTCGCTGTACTCTGCGTCTTCATCGGAGCCTTCACGGGCGTCGCGCTATGGGGCATCACTCTACCGGAGACCATTTACGACAAGGTCGGGTCCTCCGCCAATGCCGACAAGAAGACCGACACGTACAACTTCCGGTCGGGCCTCGTCATGGCCTTCGTGGAGATCGTCGTGGGCTGGTGGCTCGACAAGATCCAGCCTGCGTACATCACGTTCCTACACAACCTGCTGTGGTCGCCCAACGAGGTCTCGGCGCCGAGCAAAGCGGTCGGTCGGATCCGCTCCGTCGTGCTCTTCGCCGTCCCAATCATCGTCGTGCTAACGCTGGGCAACAGCATCCGCGGCTTCCAGGCCTCCAACAGTACCGTTGGCTTCAACTCGACCATGATCCTGGACGACTTTAAAAAGTCCCAGTCCTCCATCGAGAAGCTTCAAGCAGACGCTCTTAAGAACGCGTCCGGAATCCGACGACCAGAGGACACGATCCTCAAGAACGCCGTCCGACAGCAGACGACACCGTTCGGCTTCACGACCGACTCGACCTGCACGCAGCAGAACTCGACCCTCATATACGCGGGGGCCAATTTGGCTCCGATCAATGTGGATGACTTGGCGTCCATCGCCGTCGTCTACGGCTTTTACTCGAACGAGTGGAACACGGAGATTAACTTCATGAACATCACCCCCGATGCCAATTACTCCACCACGTACACAGAGGCCCAGGGTAACATGGACTGGCCCGAAAACTTTGACATCAACAACATTGTCGACCTCTTCCTCCACGGGACCATCATGATGGAGCGATCCATCGCCAACTCCGAACGGAGGCAACACAACTGCACCGAGTCGGACGGTCAATCCGACCTTGACGTGTACCCGAACGACTCCATCAGCACTGGCGGCTGGACGTACGCGGATGACGGAATGAGGATCTGCCAGGGCCCAGCTACGTCCCTCTTTTCACTCATGGAAGCGGTCGGTAACGTCAGCTCCGTCTCGATCGACGCTGTCATGGGGTTGATCACTGCAGGACTCAATAAGTCGTTCCCCAGTACTTTCTCTCTAGACGAGACGACTGTGTCAATGGAAAAGCTGCAGCTTACCGACCAAATGGCCATCGAAGCATTGACCATCGACGTCGTCCTGAACACGTCCATATACTACGGATTGACTAAAGAAGGCATTGCGTGCAATGTGTACAATGTGTGTGGATCGTCGAGTGAGAACGGGACCTCCAGCTCCAGTAACGTAAATGGAAGTTCCAGTGCCGAGTACTTTTGGTCGATCTACAGCACCAGCTTTTGCGGCAACACGTCTTGCATCTTCTTCGACACCAGCGGCACGTTTCAGCTGCAGAAGGAGGTGGGGATTATTCCACTCATGACGAATTGCACTGATGTGGCCTACAACGCCAACTACGGAGGTTGGTACCCTGTCGAGTGCGAGAAAGTTTCCAACCAGGCCGTCATCTACGGCATCGGATCGTACATTGCGGGCGACACATTCGCGTACGGGGGAACTGACGGGGAATACGAAGTCTTTGGGGAGAATTTGGACATGATGCTGGGTCCGTACGTCGACAACCCACGACGACACATCCAGTTCAGCTTTGCACTGTTGTCGTGGAAGACGGAGCCCGTGCATCAAAAGTTTGACGCTCAATGCGACGTGAGTGAAGGGGACGGGGGAGATTGCAGTGGCATGTGGTATCAGTTGCCCCAAACCAAGCGCTACCTCTTTGCAGGTGAAGACGTCCTCCCCATTGATTACATCATGGAGGGCGATTTCCACTCCCCAACGCCGCTCGTGCAGTTGAATGCGCCGTCGTTCTTGATCGACGGCACACCGACCGAGTTAGAATTCTTGAACCCAGACAATTTCGTGACCACGCAATGGAACGCGAGCTTGGGCCAAACTCTCGGCGGCGACTTGTGCTCATCTCTCATGGAGTCGTATCTGAAGCAACTGGGGGACAACAATTACTTCCTCGAGCGGCCACTAGAAGTCATGTACACATCGGCCTTCTTCCTCTTCATGCAGGAAGCTGCCGTGACGGATCTCAGCTCCTCCTCATCGTCGTCATCGTCGTCGCCAACTGTAAAAGATTCGTCGTCTGATCTCCTGTCGCACGTCCAGCTCAAGGGCGATCTCCAGCTCCGCCGGGTCGCTATGTCAATCCCCTTGAATTCGTTCTGGATCTCGCTCGTCGGTTGCCTTGTCTTGATCGCCTTCATGTTCATCATTCTCATCTTCCCTGTGCATCGCGCCGAGTACTTTGAGCCGGGGACGACGACCGCGGAGAAATTCGTGGCGCTCAAGACGGATGCGGCCTACCCCAGTCTCGTGTACCGAAAAACGTTGGTACCGGCGAAGAATACTGGTGTCGATCCGCCCATTATGAACACGTTCAAGGTGGAGAGTATGACGCTCATGCATCGGACCCGAGAGAGAACGCAGCAGATTGAGCTGTGAATCTTCAAAGGGGCTGACGGGGCGATCTTGTATGAATAATAACTCTACTTGTGGCCCGCATTCTCCCCTTTAATTCCACCTTGGTCTCTGTGGGCTGTGGGCACCTGATCTTATGCGCCAGGATGGGGGAATCCACTACAGTTTGCTGCTCCAAAGCGACCAACCAGCTACTCCCGTTCTTCATCTAGTTATTGTACGGGAGGGTACGAGCTGATCCAAACCTCATCAATAAAACACAATACCACCAAACTCCACGGGCAGCGACCAGATTCTGTGCGAAAGGGCACACACAACGTTTTTTGTGTGCAACTAGGTGTACCACATAATTAATGTACGGTACACAAACCCACACACGTATAGATAAATGGAATTCGTCGTGCAAACTGCACAAAGGAATATTTATGCTATTTTGCAGTGAGCTCTTGAACAGCCAAGTTGGGAACGATGGAAGTGCTGGACGCTCGTGTCGATGAGGTACTGGGAAATACTACTGCCGGTACAACAAAATAGGTACATCTGTGGGCGCTTACCCGCTTCGTGGAGTGGCTGCATGAAACTACTGACGAGGACCGCCGCCAGGTTCTATTCACCGGCTATTTTCAACAAGTGGAACCGATTAATGAAGACGCTATCTTAATATATAAAATCGGTGTCCGTCCGTGAGTCACGCTTTTCCGGCCAAACGTGATTGGGCAATACAACTAGCTAAAATAAGTAGTTTTTAGAAGGCCTAAATTGTGACAAAGCTGAGCCAATATGGTACGTACACCGAACGTACGACTAACAAAATTTTGGTTGTGAGAGTCTCATGTAATGGGCCCCTCTGGCCTATTACATTGGTTATGCGATCACAGATTGGTGTGGTTCACACACTGCTGTCATGGAGGTAAAGGCGGCATAAACATGGTCAAATGTTTGCTCACATCCACCCATGGCACAATCAGTGATTACGCCAAGTGTTCTTTGCACTTCTTTGTGCATGATGATGGTTCCTCACCTGGGACATTATTTGGTAACAAGGCCGGCGTGTCACTTGAGTTCTTGTGGCCAATCACAAGACGCCACGCGGCAGGAAGATTCTTCGAAGGAGAATCTTCAAGTTCAACCTGATTCAACCCAAGGTTTTATACTACATGTGTAGGTTAAATGACATTTAACCTCAAGGGCCCCTAGTGGTTTTATTCATAGGATTCAGGAACCATAAGCTCATTTCAATTCAGTTGCAAACTTTCCCTCAAGTACTCAAGTCGCCTTCCTCCCTCCAAGTCGGGAGTCGCTCCTTGTCCCTCGAAGTCGGGACTTCCCTCCAAGTCGGGAACGCTTCCTCAACCGCACAAGCGTGCGTGCCGTGTTCGGGGACTGTTGTAAACAGCGCCCTATTACAAGGGGCGCCGATGTATAACCTCGACAGGAAGTCTAGAACACGTAAGAACCCTCGGTCCTCACGAATACACTCAGAGCGACACTCTAAAGTCGCTCCCACACACACTCGGCCACGCTTCACTCTTGGCCTAATTATAGACGAACTCTCGGTGATGCACCTTAGCTCAATCTACAGGCATCCACCCTACCTGAGCGTGTCCTGCACTACAATAAGCTAACTACACTTACCGGAGACGGACTTGACCCTTGTTGGCTTGGGGGGAAGACTGCTTATTCATTTCTCTTCTTATCTGTGGCTCTGAGAGCCTCTGTAGGTCTCCCTATAACTACTCCTATATTCCTATACAAATATCAAGTGTGAACAGATCTCGGTGGGAGACTCTAGAATCCCACATAGGTACGACCGAGACTACGACAACACGGTGATGTGTGGCACATAACCCTATCCTAACCTAATTCAATCCCTCGGTCGGGTTATATTATACGACCGAGGGTGTCACTCGTTCCTCTCTGTCACTCTGCCGCGGTAAATGTGTTCCGCCAATCACAGCCGCGCCTTTCACTGAAAGCGTCCACGACGGTTGCCCCTGCAACAGAGGCCGTGATCCGGGTCAAAAACCCAACACCACAGAGCCCTTCCGGCAGTTCTTCACATAGGTAGTGTAACAGGGTTACACAGGCTGGTGTAATTGGGTACACCATATATACGTGTATAACTGGACTATACACGGACAAGTATACGGCAAGCCTTCTGTGTGTGCGTCACATACACAGTCAACAATCATTTCGAGCCGCCAATGGCACAAACATTGGCGGGCGCTAAGCGCACTGCTATTGGTGGAAAGGGGCACATTTCCACCAATCAAACGCATACATAAGGGCCGGAGCGTGAGAGCCAATCATGGCTTCACCTCCGTAGATACATAAGTCATTTAGATAGGTTTGCTAAGGGCCCGCCACGCGGCGGGCTTCCATTCAATTCAGTTTTCTATTTTCAAGTTAAAGTTTCGGTCTTTTTGCTTAGAAATACACGGGGACGTGTATTTCTACTTGCATACAAAGTCTAAGTAACTTACGCTTCCTCAAAAGCGCATACTAGTGTATGCTAAAGAAACAGAGCGCGTCTCGCCCTGCTTCAGGTAGTCTGCAAACTCACCCACCAATTTCGCCACCTCAACATCTTGTTTCATCTCGCCATCATTCGTCACTACATCAAGGTGAAATACCTCAGTATAAATTCCCGACTTGAGATTACGTTGAAATTCGTCAGCTTCTACGTACTCGACCTCCGGGTCAGCACTAGGGGGTGGTATCCATTCGCGAGGCAATTTACGACGAGATGGACATCGCCATGACACAATTCCAGCAGACCAGTCAATGTCAGGGTTTCCCTTCGAAGCCACGACTGACCAAGTATACCATCAAAGTCTTGTCTTAAGGGCCACTCCACCAGGTCAACTGGGCACAGGCGGTGTTCTACCGTCGTGTCCAGCGTAAACTTCCTCGATGCGGTCATCGACAGCCTTCCTTCGAAGTCGCGGGCCTGAATCCTTTCTTTCTGAGTTCCAGCGGGAGCCACTAGCAGATTGCGTCGCACAATGCTGTGCGTCGCCCCAGAGTCAACCAACATTTTCAAACGTCGCCCTTGCACGAGAGCTACCACAAAATAAAAGGCCATTACCTTCCACTTGTACCTTGTCCAAACGGAGCTCCATCGCGCAGACAGACGTGTCAATCACACTTCGTTCTTCCGGTATGTCTTCCATCGGGAACTCGACCGGACTTTCGCTTTCAGACATTGCGCATGGAGGTTCTGATTCACATGGCTCAACGGATACTCCATTTACATCCGTTGAGCTCCGTCGTTTCCCTGACGCTTCTTAGGACAGTCCGAGATGCGGTGTCCAGGCTCACGACAATAAAAGCAGAGACTTTGGCGGCGGCACTGCTCAATCGTTGGGCGGGTCGTCACTTGAGAAATGTCCATGGGTTCAGGTCCGTCGCGACGGACAACTGATGGCCGGCGCTCACCACCAAAATGCGCCCGCTCGTAGGCTTGAGCGGCCGATATTGCCTTTTCAGCGAGTTGTAGTTGAAGTAGTCGGCCTCTTTGCGGGTCTCCGGCTTCAGACCCATGATGAAGTGGTCGACCTTGTCTAGGGCCGACATATCGCGGACCTGAGTGATGATCTTGCGAAAACGTGATACATATTCCTCCACATCAGTCGTTTGTTTGCATGCACGTAACGCTGCGCGTAGCCAATGTTGCTGGTCGGGAGGAAGAAATTCATCGCGAAGAGCTATCTCGAACTCGTCAATTGAGCTTATCGGCTCATTGCCGATCATGATGCGACTATGGTACCATGAAGCCACCCCTTCACAGAGGTTGCTGGCCAACATTGAAACAGGGCGAGACGCGCTCTGTTTCTTTAGCATACACTAGTATGCGCTTTTGAGGAAGCGTAAGTTACTCAGACTTTGTATGCAAGTAGAAATACACGTCCCCGTGTATTTCTAAGCAAAAGACCGAAACTTTAACTTGAAAATAGAAAACTGAATTGGATGGAAGCCCGCCGCGTGGCGGGCCCTTAGCAAACCTATCTAAATGACTTATGTATCTACGGAGGTGAAGCCATGATTGGCTCTCACGCTCCGGCCCTTATGTATGCGTTTGATTGGTGGAAATGTGCCCCTTTCCACCAATAGCAGTGCGCTTAGCGCCCGCCAATGTTTGTGCCATTGGCGGCTCGAAATGATTGTTGACTGTGTATGTGACGCACACACAGAAGACTTGCCGTATACTTGTCCGTGTATAGTCCGGCTATACACGTATATCTGGTGTACCCAATTACACCAGCCTGTGTAACCCTGTTACAAACATAGCCACCACGCGTGCCTGGTTGCTGGGGTGATTGTAGTCGATATTCTTGCCGTTCATGAATAGCTTCGCCTCAAAAATGAACTCGTCCACACTTTCTTGTGGCTTTCCATGAAATTTTGGCATAGAGGCACCCTCAATCTTGAATTCTCAACTCGACTGTTGGTGTTGCAGCTGGTCCATGACCGACGACCGAAAATCGTTGTTTTGCGTGACAACTGTGTGGGAAAGCTCATGAATAGCTTGGGTAAGACCTTAGAGCAGCGTCATGACTGGGTTTTGTTCTTCCATTCTTGAGAATGCGAGTCGGAGGCTTGTCCAGATGGGTCTGAGAGGCACGGCGAGTACGACGGAGTTGAAGTGGGACCAACAAGTGCTACCAATTACAATGTTAGACCTCGGAGTTCAAAGTTACGTGTGTGGTATTGAGCAAAATACAGAATGATCAAAAGCTAAAGGGTAAGAAAACAGCAAACGGAGACCTCCTCGAGAGCTCCGCTGACCACATGCAGATGGTTGGTTCATCAGAACACACGCCAGCAGCCAGCATTCCTGGAAGTCACTCGACTTGAGTTTGGGGGTGTCTTCATGGCCTCAGATGCTTCACAGGAGTTGGTTGTAAGAGCATTACAGGACTGAAGTAGGGTTCGTACTCGTCGTTCTTCTCTGAATAGTCCTTGATATCCGACGAATGGCACGAGCTGGGTGAGAACAACGAGAACTCCATCAACGAGGCACCGGAATGTCACGGATGGGCAACAGCCGCCCATTTCAGGATCTTTACGGCAACATTTTGTACGGACCGTCCAGCAAGGCCGAATAGTTCATCAAGGTGTTATCGTTCTTGGTGTAATAGCCACCCACGTGAAAATGTTCTTGATGGTAGAAGAGCGACCGACTAAACAGATATTCCCAGCGTAAGTCGCAAACGACCTAGTTACAGTTCTGGCGGACGAATGAATATGTTATCCTCATCGTGACAATTTTTCAGCTTGCTCATCGCCATGTACTTCGCCTGAGCCTATTTGAATAACTCAACCCAGAGCTAACCAGAATACCTTGTCAGCCATGAGGATGGGTAACACTTACAACGAGGTGTTGGGAGCAACGGTGGGCCGCAGAGCGAGCAAACATCATGGCCTCGATCGACAATCAGTGTCTAGCTGAGTGGAACCACAAGGCTCGAAAATTGTTTGCAGTCCCGTTGCAAAGCCGTAGCAGTGAGGAGATGCTGTAGCTGGAGATGGAAATGAAGAAGCTTAATGAGTGGGTGCAAGACGTCGACAGCTAGCTCGCATTGCTGGCAACATTGAGCGCCACAATGAGGAGTGGAAATGCCTATGCTTTTCAAGCCGCAGCAGGAGATAGTGGTCGCTCTATTGGGTCAGACGACTTTGTATCCGTGCCACCAATTTGATCCAGACATCCTTCTGGATCTGGCGTATGGTGCAGGTGGTCCTTACTTTTTGATTCTCCTCGATCAATGACTGCTACGCAGTCACTCACTAAGTCGGACGGGATAGATGGCACACTTCGCGCACGGCCACGCGAACGCCGCTCTGCGTGGACACCTTCGTTCGTCAGTTTCGTGTGAAGCAGCTTGTCCAATACGTTTTGCTGCGATGCAAGTCGCTCCTGTAACAACCGATTGTGTTCCTCTAAGTTTTGTTGGAGTGATGTCGATTGCTTTGGAGCAGGATCTTCATCCGTCTGGGTCTCAGTCGTTTGCTGTCTGGTTTCTTCTGTTGCCGTAGCTGCAGGATACCGCTGTCGTGTTGTGGTAGAAGACGCGGTTTGGCTTTCTCCTAGTCGTTCCAAGACGACAGCCTTAAAACTGCTATGCTCTTTCCCATCCTCGGTTCGATCTGCGTCTACTTTAGCTTTGGCAGTGGCAGTGGCTTCTCGTTGAACAACATACGTGTTTTTTTGCTGATGTCTGGGAACCTGAAGCTGCTCAAACAATCGCTGCAAGTACACAAGGTGTTACAAGATACCCTTCAGTGACGAAGGCGACACCACCAAACTCACCTGCATACGCGCAATGCTTCTTTGTGCTTTCGCGTTGACGGAGGGTAGTGTTTCGTTGTCAGAATTAGCATCATCTTCTCCCACCTCCTTTGCGAAGTGCACGCTGTTTCTCCTCAGTGTTTGAGTCGATCTCGTCATCTTGGTGATCGAGGTCGGAACGGCAGCCGTCAGTGCAGCAGTCCACAGTCGTTGCATCTCTTCTTCTTGGTGCTGGATGATCTTTAACAACGACTGCACACTTCGGTCGTACTCGGCCATCCACTCGGCCTCCTTCAGTCGCAGTTGCTGCGCCGCCGCTGCTTCAGCTTGTTGGGCGCGGCTTTGCAGCGCTGCAATTTGCCTCTCCACCCGTTGACACTTCGTATCGCAGCTCTTTAACTGAACACGGAGGCGCTGGTTCTCGTCCAGCAGCCGCGACGCACGTGTGCGTGGCGCCATGGAAGGCAATGCGCACGAAACGACGCGAGCTGAATAATGTAGCCATCTGTCACGTTGGGCTCGCACTTCAGAAGCGATAAAACGGTACATTGTACCATTAAAATGTTGCGGCCCACAACGGCCAAAGCAAGTGTGCTTGTCAATTCTGTCGGTCCCCATGAAGCTCCTACTCCACCGCAGCGCGTCCGTCGCAGCCCGCGCGCGCTACATGAGCAGTCTTCGCGAACAGGCTGTGCGCGTCATGGCCGGCAAGATCCGCTCGGACCTGGAGTCCAACCCGAACCTGTGGCTCAGCGCAGCGGCAGTGGTGCGTGTGTTTGTCAACTGGCCAATTGGTACTAATTTGCCACTAACTACTGCACACTGGTCGCGACGTTTACGCTCTCGTAGGACGAGCCCACGGTCTCCATCTTGGACCCTGCACCTGGTTACGCTCTTGCAGGCGGAAGTCCTGAGCTGCACCGGAATCTGAGCGTCGACTTTGAAAAGTAATAAGTTGCTGCAATATGCAATGGCTGTATGCAGTAGACTGATCACTACGCTGTAATTGCAGAGCTGTGAGCGACGTGGACGTGCCGCTGGCCTACCTTCCGACGGACCCGAACCAGTTGGCGGACCCTTTCACCCTCGTGGAGCAAGATATGGTGAGCGTCACAGACAGCATCAAACGCATCCTGGGATCGGACCACCCTGTGCTGGCTGCTGTTGCACGCTACTTCTTTGAGCACGACGGCGGCAAAAAGGTGCGCCCCACGATGGTGCTGCTGTTGGCACGGGCAGCGGAGGCCCACCGCCGCGCTATTGGCATCCCGCTGCCGGAGACGCAGTCTGAGGAGTACACGCGTGCCGCACAGCAGCGACTCGCCGAGATCACGTGCGTTGCTGTGTTGACATTTCGTTTGTTTTAAAGAAGGCTTATTGACTTGTTTGCTGTTGGGCGCGTACGCAGTGAGATGATCCACACGGCCAGTTTAATGCATGACGATGTGATCGACGAGGCCGACACGCGTCGAGGGCGTCCGTCCGTAAACAAGGTGTTTGGCGGTAAGATGGCCGTGCTGGCTGGCGATTTTTTGCTGGCGCGTTCGTCCGTGTCGCTCGCTCGACTGCGCAATTTGGAAGCTGTTGAGCTCATGTCCACATCGATTGAGCACCTGGTAAAGGGCGAAGTCATGCAGATGAAAAATGCCGACGCTCGCGACGACATCTCTCCATTCGAGTACTATCTGCGTAAAAACTACTACAAGACGGGTTCGCTCATGTCCAACAGTTGCAAGGCAGCGCTGGTACTGGGCAAGCACGATCAGCATATCTGCGACCTGGGCTTTGCATTTGGCCGCCACATCGGTCTTGCCTTTCAGGTAATACGCTGCGCTACTCCGATGTCGATAGTACAAATAACTCTCGATAACGCTGCTTGTCGGTTTCGATGGTCGCTGGACGAGCTAACAAACTTCTGTCCTGCATTTCGAAACAGTTGATCGACGACGTGCTGGACTACGAAGGTGTGAACACGGGCAAGCCGCTGCTGGCCGACCTCAAGTCTGGTCTGTCGACGGCTCCATTGCTGCTCGCGCAGGAGGAGTTCCCCGTGCTGCGGGAGCTGTCCAAGCGGAAATTCGCCGAGGAGGGCGACATCGAGACGGTTCGTGAAATATTGTGTGTGTCGGTGGACAATCCGTTGTAACGACGTGCCTTGTCGCCTTTTGCAGGCTAGCGAACTGGTGGAGAAGAGCACAGGAATCGCACGGTCCAAGGCGCTGGCCATCGGCCAGGCAGAGCTGGCGGCACAAGCGGCCATGCAGTTTGCTCCTTCACCTGAGCGGGATGCCCTGGTGCGGCTGGCACAACTGGTCGTGTACCGATCCAAATAGAGCTACACGGAGAAGAATCGTACACTCGCATCACAAGCAGTGCAGGATGCTGTTTTCTTCCGATATGACTGAATCGCAAATGATAAAATGTTGTCAGGACCTGGGAAGCTGCTCGGCGACTTGTTCTAACGTTGTCCAACGTTTTCTTTCTGCTTGTTGCTTGTGCCAGTTAGCCAACCTCGAGCCCCGTCGCTGAAGAAGAAGACCCAGCTCAACTGGAGCATTCACAAATTGCTGCCTCTACGTGAAAAACGGTCCGAGCAAGTAGTGATAAGCATGGGGGTCCAACTGCGTAAGCTGATGCGCTCTCGCGTGATTGTGGTGTTCGGCGCTACCAGTCGTATCGGCCGTTCGGCATTAGAAGTGTTGGCAGCGCAGGAGCAGGTGTCAGTGGCGCTCGTGGCAGCAGTCGAAAGCACCAAAGACCCCCGAGTTCAGCGATTGAAGCACGCGACGAACTGTTTCCTCGTGCAGTGCAACTTCGCACAAGGTGGAGAGGATTCATTGCGTCGTGCGGTACGCAATGCGGACGCTGTGCTTCTCGTTCCAGCACTTTCCGAGAGCGGGGTGCGCTTTTCGAGGCGAGTCATCGAAGCTGCAGCAGCAGAACAGGTCTCACGGCTCGTTGTGATCAGCAGCATCCTAGCTGCGCCAGAATTGCTCTCTCGCTGTCGTCAAGAATACGCCAAGGAACGAGCGCCTACTGAGGCTGTCGGCTCGACACCTACTGATGTCGCCGCTCTGGAGGGCTATGAGGCAGGTGAAGTTCACGCTAGAAACCAGCTCCCTGAGCAAGGTCGCTGTGTGTGTCTACGAATTCCCCTTCTCATGGAGACCCTCCTTTATTGCCGCGATGACCTGCTCTTCGCCAACCGATTTATCGGCTGCTTTGGGGCGGATACTCATGTGCCCTGTATCTCCGTTCGTGATGTTGGGTACGCTGCTGCCGAGGTGCTGGTAAACCCAAAGCGGAAGTATGAGGAGGTGTATCGGCTCACTGGTGGACCTAGTGCAAGCTGCAGCCCAAATGAGCTGGCCCATTTCCTGACGGGCGTTCTTGGACGAGAGATCAAATACCGCAAGTTGAGCGACGCTGACTTTCTACGTATTATGAAGGAGAAGCACACACCCGATCAAGTGGCGCAAGGCACGGTTGGACTTCGGATTTTTCTCGAGGAGCCTGCGGAGAGTGTAAACGTGAGTACCAGGCAAGAAACTTCGGCAAGTCAAACCCGACAGGGTGACACGCACGCTATGCATCTGCCCGAAGCATTTCACAGCACAAGCAACTTCCGGCTGCTTACGAAGCGCGAGCGAATGACACCTCGACAGTGGCTGCAACGTCACGCGACTTCGTTGTTCGCGCGTACACCCCAAAACCAAGTGCAGTTGTTTGTTGTGGGCTCGGGTGAAGCTTTGTTTCTCGAAGTGAGCAAGTACGTGGCGAGTCAAATCACGGCACCATCGACACTTCCGCCGCGCGAAGTTGGCGAAAGCGCTATCCCAACTGTTCTTCCTGGTCGCCATAGCGGCCAGCAAGGGATTGACGGAGGACTTCAGCAGGCAAAAGTTACGTTATGCACTGTTAAGGCAGCACCGGGAGGTTCCGGACGAAGCAGATCTTCTGGGGTGCCCCTGCCGCCCACCGTTTACCAGCTCGAAGGTGCCCCGCCGTATCCAATGGCAGACTTGTTGAGGCAGCTTTCGTCACTGGATGTCGTGCTGCTTATTCCGCCACTTCGACTTGGAGGCAGGGCTTGTCTTGAAGTGGTGCGTGCCGTGGTCCACGCAACCGTGCGTGCAAATGCCTGGGGAGTGGTGCTCGTGAGCTCGATCTTCGTCGGTTCCCCTACAACTCAGCATAGCGCGATTCTGGAGCAGCTCGAGGAGATTGAGAGTTGCGTCAAGACGTCGGGAGCCTCGTATACGATCCTACGGTTGCCACTGTTCATGGAGTATTTCCTGGCGCTGTCGCACTGCGATGAAGGCGACAGTAGCCTGGGTAGTCTCGAGGAGGCGAAGCGCCATGTGCCTCCTGCGGATGAAGCTGATCTTGAGTCAGACCCTGAAGCCCAAGCTCAAGATGAAACAGAGACAACGCCAATGTCGTCCCCTCCACCTCGCATGATGTGGCCACTACTGGAGCCATCACTGGCCTCTGCGCGAGTGTATCTGATGTCTCTCGAGGACGCTGCGAAGGCTCTGGTTGCCACTGCGTTCACGTTCCCGCTCCACCGTGGGAAAACCAAGGAGCTTTACACGTCCAGTGCGACGATGAAGGAGGTGCAACGCATCCTGCAGCAGCACTCGAACAAGGCTCGTCCTGTGCGCTTGAGTCGCGTGGATGCCCTGGGAGAGCATCCAGGCCGCGAGTTTTGGCGTGTTGCGTACTGGCCACGAGCGTATACGCAACAGTTTCTCGAGTGTGCAGTGGAGTTCACCAAGGACGTACAAACTGCTGCCGAGACGTCAGTGGCTACTGGTGGTGACATTGACACCAGCACGATGGTGCTGCCTGTTTCGCAGAACTTCGAGGACCTCACCGACATCGCGCCACTCACGATTGACAAGTGGGCGGAAAACAATTCCAAGCGCTACACGCAAGTGCTCGCCGCTCACTGAATGAACGCACCCCTTAATGTCGTCTCCGTGCTTTAGTTCCAACTACTTCGTAACCATTAACGCTCGAACGACGGCAATATGTTGCGTTTTCATTTACGCGCTACGGCCCATACAGGCCCATCAAACCCTGGAGTTTAACCATGTTCGAGGTTTGGAGCTCATGCAATAGCTGTAAAACATAGCAGAATAATCGCCTCCGATTCATTTTATTCAGTAGATGTACGTGAGTGTTCTATTGCACTATAGTGAAAGGCGATTTTGATGTTACCAAATCATTCCGCAGAGTTAATTTCATCACGTATTAATCTTTCGCCTTTTACTAAAGATTACCGTGGAATTGACTCACAAAATGCGGCTTCAACCAAATTTCTGGATCCCTCCTTGTGAGGGGACCCTTAAGTATCCTACTTTTTACAGCTTATCATCACTTTAGTTGCATCGTCGTTATTGATGTTTTGGACCTAACTTCATAAGGTAGGAGCTAGTTCCAAGCAAAAATATGGCGCTTACGGTGTTTAAATCTAGTATGGGTTTAAGCTGGGTTCTCGATTAGTCGGAGCCAGGCACTCAAATTTATTCTATGCTTTAATCTTTACCCCCCCAAATCGTCTACCGGTAGGATGAACTTTAAAGTTAGTTTTCTAGCCATCAAATGCGTTCTACAGCTCCAAATTTGGCACAGCGGTTGCTGAAGCGGTGTAGTTATCCCAACTTAGTTTTTAGTCAGCTACTCGGAGTCTAGCATGAGCAAGTTGAGTGTTGGTGGACGCGTTCGCGGCAAAACGAAGCGGCTCAGTGGTAAGATCGGAGTCATCAAGGTTATTCGCATTGATTCTCGCCAACGGAAGTACAACGTTCTTTGGTCGAATGGAAAAGTCGAAACTGTAGCAGCGAGAGCTATTGAGCTTGTTGTGAATTCCAGTACAGATCACGCTGCGGATAATACATCCCAAACGATTTCCGATCCAGCATACACTACGTTCACTGAGCTGCTGACGCCGTCTAGTGCGTCCTGTATCGGGGAGTTAGAATCATCCTCCTCGTCTGAAGATGATGAAGATGATGCTTTGGGTTCCGACACAGACGAAGAAGATGAAGACGACCGAGTGATAGCCCATAATCGCGTGTGGATACCTTGCTCTTCCGTATTGTTGGACCAAGGATCGCAAGTACAGCCTCGACCGACACAATTTTTGATAGGGGTGCTCCACACCAGGACATTCGCAGACTACTTTTACTTGATGTATCCGATACAAACCATCAAAGACACGTTGGCATTTACAAATACAAATTTGGCTCGACAACAATAACAAAAAGGATCAAAGATGGAGACTGGTTTTCGTGGCTGGGCATCCGGTTAGCCATGGCTGTCGAGCCTCGGTCCGGACCTCTTCGCACCTACTGGGATACAGAAAGTAGGGAAGGTTTTATCGACACGCCAGCAAATTTTGGACAGCGTTTCGGGATGACCCGGCACTGCTTTGAGGAAATTATGTCTTGCATGGCTTTTTCTGACGGCAGTAATGGCAATGACCCGTGGAAACCAATTCGTCCAATTGTTGACGGCTTCAATGCACGACGACTTCGTGTCGTATTCCCAGGAAATATACTCTTTGTTGACGAGTGTATGAGTGCTTGGAAAGGACGAGAGGCGAAATATTGTCACGATGGTCTGCCACACAAGACTAAAATTGCACGAAAACCCGAAGGCAAGGGTACCGGACTCAAATCTATTGCTGATGGCGAGAGCGGTGTCCTGTTAGGACTTGAATTGGTAGAAGGAGCTACTCGACAGCGCTCAAAACAATATGCACGTGAACATGGAGAAGGTGCTGCGGTTGTGCTACGTCTTGCGGAGCCATATCGAGGCACAGAGCGAACTATAGTTGCTGACAGCGCTTTCGCCTCAGTAAAAACGCTTGTTCAACTATAGCAGCGATTGGGCCTGTATTTTATGGGATGGTAAAGACTGCCACTGTAGAGTATCCAATAAAACATTTGGTGAAGTGGTTCAATTCGGCGCCAACGCGTGGAGAGTTTACGGTGTTATCGAGCAGTACAACTAATGGGAACGATATGTACGCGATGTGTTGGGCTGATAAAAAGCCTAAAACAATCATTTCAAACCGCCGGACTACTCTACCTGGCACTGACGCTGTCCGTCCAAGGCACCGTCTTCTAGAACGAGATGGAATAGCAGAGACCCTCCGCTGCGAAAAACGCATTCCACGTCCGCACATGATGGAGCTGTTTTTCTCTAAGTTTTCGACAATCGACGTGCACGACCACTACCGACAAGGCAACCTCGCGCTTGAGCGGCAATGGCTGACACGAAACTGGACCCACAGATTATTCAGTACACTTCTAGACATGATTGTGGTTGATGCTTTTCTCGCCTACCGCTACGATACGAGAGATAAAGACCAAGTCAGTTTTCGTGACTTCACCTCACAGTTGGCATATCGACTAATACTCAACAAGCATCCAGCGCTACGAACAAGACGTAGTGGCAGAAACACAGGCAGCACCGACTTGGATGGCGAGCTTTCGCACTGCATCAAAGCTCTAATCGACCTGCCTCAGTATACAAATGCACGAGCTGCAGGTAAGAGAGCACAGCGCACGTGCAAGATCTGCAGTATGAAGGCGTCTTATTACTGCGAAAATTGCTCCGATCTCGAACGCGAAGTTTTCTACAGCGTTTGTGGAGCTGGCGCTGGTCGCGATTGCCTCATAGTACACCTCGCGACGACTTCAACTTGACCTATCCATGCACAACACATGCTGCTTAATACAAACTCCAAGTTTAATCAATCTTGGCTGCATCCTACGGGTAGGATGAACGCTTGTCTACCGGTAGGATTTTGACCTGGGGGGTAAAGATTAAAGGCAACTACTTCGCGTTCTTATCGGATGTAAATACTCATGCTCTCGACGAACTAGAAAACTGGATTAGCTGAAACACCTGGGTCTGTCCTCCTCTAACTGATATTTTTGCTATATCTGATGCTGGTCAAGGCAACGGGACTTATCTGTCAGCCTTCTGCAATCCAGGCTGACGATTCAAGGCGTGACCAGCGAGATCGAGTCGCACGCCCTGCAACCCATGACGCACCAGTTAATGCTGGTGGCGTCAACAGCGCATATCGCTGCCAAAGCTCCAGCACAGCCCGTGCTAGCACTGCAACATACCAGAATTCTACCAGAAATGTGGTGTTGGGTTTTTGACCTGGATCACGGCCTCTGTTGCAGGGGCAACCGTCGTGGACGCTTTCAGTGAAAGGCGCGGCTGTGATTGGCGGAACACATTTACCGCGGCAGAGTGACAGAGAGGAACGAGTGACACCCTCGGTCGTATAATATAACCCGACCGAGGGATTGAATTAGGTTAGGATAGGGTTATGTGCCACACATCACCGTGTTGTCGTAGTCTCGGTCGTACCTATGTGGGATTCTAGAGTCTCCCACCGAGATCTGTTCACACTTGATATTTGTATAGGAATATAGGAGTAGTTATAGGGAGACCTACAGAGGCTCTCAGAGCCACAGATAAGAAGAGAAATGAATAAGCAGTCTTCCCCCCAAGCCAACAAGGGTCAAGTCCGTCTCCGGTAAGTGTAGTTAGCTTATTGTAGTGCAGGACACGCTCAGGTAGGGTGGATGCCTGTAGATTGAGCTAAGGTGCATCACCGAGAGTTCGTCTATAATTAGGCCAAGAGTGAAGCGTGGCCAAACGTGTGTGGGAGCGACTTTAGAGTGTCGCTCTGTGTGTATCCGTGAGGACCGAGGGTTCTTGCGTGTTCTAGACTTCCTGCCGAGGTTATACCTCGACGCCCCTGTACAAGGCCTAACACGCCGGTACCCTTCCTTCTGAGGGACTGCAGGGTTTTACTGCTTCCTAGCCTTAGCTCGTGGCTAGAGGAGTTAAATAAAGGGTTAACCTATACGATCGCAGTGCACAGAAGCGCTTGCAACCGACCCGGTGTAAGGGATCGTTCCTGGTCTTCAGGTTTGGTCCAACAGTCGCTAACCTTTGCGGGTTAGCGTGTGTTGTTGGTGGGAACTCACCCGACACGTGAGAATTTTATCGTGAATCCTATACGACAGAACACTTCAACATACAAGCGCGCACCCCAGGAGCTTGCGCCGATCCCGGTGTCGATGAGCGTCGACATGGCCATAATCAATGGCACCATCAAGAGGAAGACTTACTGTTTATATGAAGAAGGTGTAGTTCCTAGAGCGAGGCCCTAGGCAAAAACGAGAAACAACGAGGGTAGCAAAACCAAACAACAAATGAAACACAATCCAATTTGCCCTCAATTACAACAACTACTCCGACACCTATCGCAGAAGCCTACTACCACCGCCAACTTCCAACACCGTGCACAGCCGTCGATTACCGCCAAGTCGACATTATCGGACAGGATACTCTGTAAATGCAAGTGTTAAAACTTTTAAGTTTACTTAACTTTTTTAAAAGTTATTCAAAGTATTCAAAAGTTCTCTAGATTATACCAGAGACTAAGGTGCCGTTTGGAACCACATTCAGAATATATCACAACCTAGCTAATAATGCTGCTTTCAGATTGCAACTCGCAAATTACAATTTGACGCGTTTGGCGCCTCAATCCGACAATCACAATTGACCTGACTTCTGATTTCTCCGATTATCGCGTTTTGTGGATCCAAACACATCTGAAACTAGTAGCATTGCTGACAGCTCCGCCATTGCTGTTTTAACAGCAACGATGAACGCGCAAGCTTCACCGAGAGACGGCGACGAGCTGGATTCGGCTGCAGAGGTGCTCGCGCTTACCGCCGCCTACTATGGAGACACCTATTTTTGCAAGGAAGACTGCCACACATCTTCGCTAACAGGAGCCGCTTGGGTGACTGAGTTAGAAGTGGGGCATCCAACTCGCATTTTCAGAAGTTTTCAAGTGACGAAAGAGATCTTTGAGGCTTTATGTGATGAAGTCGAGGGCGAGGCTCCTTCGTCACCTTGGGCACGAGTTGAGGTGAAGGAAAAGGTGGCAATTTTCCTTTACTGCCTCTCCAAAAATGCATCCAACCGTGATCTCATGGAGCACTTTCAACACAGTGGTGAAACCGTGCATAGGTAACGTCACACGTTATACACGTTTCTCATCGATGCTGTCATTTAAATGCCTAACGTTTCTATGCTTTTGCGTACCCAGACACTTTCACAGCGTGCTGAAAGTAATCTGTTCTCTGGCAAAAAAATATGTTGTGCAGCCTCACACACCGTCCACGGAGTCGGCAAGCAACCCAAAGTACGCGTCTCAATTTGACAAGTGCCGTCTCGCCTTTGACGGCACACATATTTCAGCGCACGTTGCAGAAAAGGATGCGAAATCCTTTCGTGATCAAACTGGCCGGCTAAGCCAGAACGTTTTTGTGCATGTACCTTTGACATGCAGTTTGCATTTGTTCTATCCGGTTGGGAAGGTCAGATTTGTATTTTAATTTTTATGTTTTGCACTTCGTACTAACACGGTAAATTGGAAGGTTCTGCTGCTGATTCTACCGTACTGGAAGATGCACGGCGAAAATGATTCACTACGCTACCAGGGTTATTTGATTTAGGCGATGCTGGTTACGGACTAACGAAGGAGGTCCTGACACCGTATCGTGGTGAACGGCATCACCTTCGAGAATGGGGACTAGCTTACGAGAGGTACAAAATCGCAATGTTTACCTTTGTTGTTCAGCCTCAGGCCTAAGTGTGCTATCTTATTAGACCGAAAATTTTTAAGGAACTGTACAACTTACGCCACGCGCAAGCTCGGAACATCATTGAACGAGCATTTGGCGTTTTGAAGCGACGTTTTCCAGTGCTGACAACCCCTTCAGAGTTTAGCATCGAAACGCAAGCTGGAATTATGCTCGCTTGCTGCGTGTTGCACAATTTTATTCGTCTTCGAAACGACCCGAACGATGATCCGGAAGGTGAAATTTATGGACCTGTCGATATAGGCGATACAACTACTACCAGTCCAAGCACGAATCACCATGCAACCACCAGTCAGCTACGCAGCTCTAACAACAAAGAAGCGAATGAATTGCGAGATAGGATTGCAAAAGCCATGTGGGAGTCCTACTCTAACATCTCGATGAACGCGACGTAAACGCATTAAATGGAATCAGATACTGGTAATCCTAGCCATGTCGTTGTCTTCACTCCGCTGAACGTACTTGATTCGAAAGCCACAGATCTCGAACCTCTCCGTCTTCCATAACCACAAAGAGTCTCGCTTTGTTTTCGTTTAGCATCACATCAAATGCTTGCGCCGTTTCATAGGCCGAAAAGCGCTCAGCATACACGGTCTGCAGCACTTTCACGGCCTTTCGTGATGATGTTAGCGCCTTCATGCGGGCTGTGCGGCTACGCATCTCGAGTGCAACTTCGCTGATCGCGTCTGCAATCATCACGCCACCGCTATCACGTTTACGGTTCCGGTTTTGCTGGGGCTTGTCCTTCGCGGTACCACACGAGCCGTCGCGAGCTGCCGGCTGATTTAACTCTGTACTCTGCACGCCGTTCAAAGCCGTAGCCGCTGGTGTTGCATCCATACTCACTAGTACAGCAGGTGTAGACGTTCCCTCATCCGAACTGTTAGGACCCGTGATAAAATCGCTCGGATGAGGTTCATCGGAACTGAGTGCATACTCCCCGGTCGCATACGTGCCTTCAAATAGATCCACGAGATCATCATAGTATGGAACGGTTTTTTTGCGGTAGTCGACTGCCTTAGGATGCTCCTAACACAACGAAAATGCAAATCACAAAAAAAAGAGCCAGCCATGATCAATAGTGTCAATTCGATATTGTGCTTGCCTTAATATACTGCTGCCACACGTCGTCGTGCACCAACACGACGTTGTGGTTGGCATGCCATCCGAAGCCCGAAGCCTGCAGCATCGCCGATATTGTAGTGTACTGGGTCTTCAACTGCACATTTCATAAAGTCATTAGTATACTCATACAATCATTCTTTTCGCTGCAAGTGTGGCTCGTACCGTCTGGACTTGTGTCTTGATTTTCTGGATTGACAGACTTTTGTTGAATCGCTCGTTGATGACTTCATGTACAGCCACCTATGCCTCTTTCTTGAATTCAGATTCAGCACGTTTTCTGGCTTTGACTTGGTCGGTCATAGCCTCAATAAGGAAGTTATCCATGTCCACGTCTCACGAAGCACGGACAGCCATAGAAGATGCTTGGGCTGGCATTGGGTCTTGCAACGCAGACAAACATTACCCTTGGTTAGTTTTGCAACTTCCGCTGCTGTCAATATTTCTTAAAGTAGACACCGGTGTCGCGGGTGTTCCACTGCCACAATCACTGCGTGGGATGTGATGTGGAGAGGTCTGGCGTTGGCGCTACCTCTCGCTGGGTGTGGCTGGTGCCGTCTCTATCGTCCGCGCCGCGCGGTTAAAAGTCCTCTGGGTCAGAGGTTTCCTTTGCTTTTCATGCGGCGAAAGCGAATACGATTCTACTCAGAGTAGAATATTTCGAAATGCCATTTGTGAGAAATATTACGATAACTAGCGTTTGGATGATCCAACTTTTTTTCGAAAATTACAATCTCCATCTATGATTTTCAAATAATGCGAATGCGGTGTGTGTTTGGAACGGCAATCTTGCCCAAACTACACTTACCGTCAAAACTACAATCGAGACCCGAATATTGCAATATTTTGGTGGAACCAAACGGGGCCTAAAAGTAAAATGTTTCACGTGAGCTAATTGCACTTTCATTTTGCTCAACTTGCACATACCTCAGCTTTCGACAACACGTTGCGGAAGCAAACCAAACTTCACTTACTCGCAAACTTTCTTCCAGGCCGTCACGGTTTCTGCCGTCACTCGTGCCTTTGTAGCGCTTTCCTGCAGGAACACGGGCACTTCCGCCGTCGCGATCAACTCGAATTTGCCTTCCAGCACAGCAGGCGTTGCTTCATCGCTCGACACCACCACCAGAACTTCACCAAGCTTCACGTGGCGTCTCAGCTGGACGGCAGTGATTGTGCCCTCTCGCGCCACGTGAGGCTTCTTGGCCAGTTCAGAAGTCGACGAGGCAACAAACGACTCCAGTGCTTGCTCGCTCTTGCGGCGAAGGTCTTCGAAGAGACCCAAGCAGCTGGTTCCTGCAACCTCGCCACGCTTCGTCTCAAGGCTAGCGCTCGACACCACCACGCGCTCACTGGAACGGAACGGGTTCCCGTTCACGTATGGAGGCGGCGCGTTCACGTCACTCGTCGCCAGCGTGATAGCGCCTTCGTCGTTCATCTTCTGCTCCACAACTCGGAAACCTGCGTGCTGGAAGAAGTGCGGTCGGAAGTGATAGCGTGCAAACTTGGACGCACCGTTGTCTCCTGCACTAGCGAAGGACCCGCCCATAATAACGTTGTGCTCTCCGTCAAAGCATGGCTCGCTAAAGTCGTCATAGTAAGGGTGAACGCGGAATCCTGGTAGAGCCGAAAACATATCCTCGCACCACTCCCAGGCGTTACCGAACACATCGTGGAAGCCTTGACCCGTGGGGGGCAGGGCGTCCACGGGCGAGAACGACATGTACGACCAGTTCAGGTTCTTGCCGGTAGCAGCAGCCATGTTGGTTCCTTCTGGTAGCGTTAAGACATCGTCAGAAGATATGTCGGCAGATCGGTCCTTGCCGTCGCGCATCAGCTGGTGAATCGGCTCGGTCGTGAGGTGGTAGACCACCTTCTCGTCCGTCTGTTTGCCTTGTTTCCACTTGCAGAAGGCCTGTGCCTCGTGCATGTTAACCTGAGCAGGCCAGCTCCACTGCATCGGCACCACATCAAACATCGCGCGCAGCTTGTAGCGGTGGCTACCCGAAGGTCCGTCTTGCACCCAGAATGCCGGCCACTTCGTGTTACGGAAACAGCGCCACTCCCAACCCAGTTTGCCCCAGTACGACGGCTCGAGGTAGCCTCCGTCGCGCACGAACTCGAAAAACTCGCCGTTAGATACAAGGAACTTGTTGGCGCGACACGAGGGCACATTTACCTCGCGGTTGCCGTACTCGTTGTCCCACCCGAACGACGGAAAGTCACGGGACTTGCCGATCTGCACCTTTGCAGCAGGCACGTCTAACAACTCATTCACTGGATAATCCACGCCAGCAACTGGTCGCAGCGCAACTTCCTTGTCGTCGTGAACTAGAGATTCGTGGTAGTCCGGCAGCAGTGATGTGCTCTGGAAAAACTCCACCGGGTGCTCCAGCATGAGCATCGAGGACGTCTCGTGGTGGATTCGTTCGTGTTCCAGCGCCATCTGCAGAGCCCAGAGCGGACTTCCCTCGGTGATCTGCTCGTGACCGGGTTCAAGGCCCGGATGCGTCTCCACAACGCTGTGGATGAGCTGGTAGACCTGACGACGGTAAGCCAGCACGTCTGCCACATGCGGCCAGTGCATCTCGTTCTTGCTCATGTCATCCCAGCGCATTTCGTCCACGCCCACCTCGAAGATGTGTTCGAAGTAAGGATTGACGGGTTCCTGGATAAGGCCCGACACGAGGAACTTGTTGACGAAAAAGCAGGTTGGGTGGCCGTAGTAGAAGATGAGCGGGTGGCGCAGATGATGCGGAGGGGCCGTCATGAAGGCGCGTTCGCCCTGCAGTGTAGCGAACAGAGCGTCCGTCATAGCCCACGCGTTGTCCAAGTAGTCGAGCATCTCTTGCCGAGAACACGAGCAGAGATCCGGCATCTTGACCGCGTTCAAGCGGCCAGTTGAACGGTCGATGCCCGGGAACGTCGGATCCGTGCGTGGATTGCGCGTCGTGGTGAACCAGTCATCGGCCCGTTCGCCGAATAGGAAGCTGTCATCGTAGACGTCGTTATCGTCGTGCTGCGGCTGCTGGTCGACATCGTCTTGCACGCTGGCGGCTGAGGTGGCGAAAGAGGAAGTTTGGCTCGACGGCGTCTTGGAGTGCACCGATCGACTGCCAGAGGGCGAGAGAGGGGCCTGCAATTGAGGGTTCAATTGAGGCTGAAGAGAGGAGGAGAAGGAGCGCAAGGGACGTAAGGTCTTCATGGAGGTCGCCACTGTAGACGAAGACGAGTCCCGCGTGGCAGTAATCGACAGGGCACGCGCCACTTGCGTCGGCACACGTAAGGGCCGCTTGCTGGCGGTCGGGAAGCGACGAGGGAAACTGGTGATGGCCAACATGGTGCAGCGGTCAGCTGGAGTTGGGTCGTGACGGGTGGAGTGGCGCGGAGACGGTGAGGCACTTGTGCGGCCGAAGAGCTTTTTGGAAGTGAGCCCAAGCTGCCGTTCCGCCGCCGCAGGTACTACGCTTGATGGGTATACTGAAAACAAGTCAGAGCATGATTCCGTGATCACGTTGTAAGACAGGGGCGTCGTTTAGCGGAAATCCCGTGCCAAGTACGGACACGCAGTGGCCAGCAGCTCCCGCCTGCAGCATTAACCTCGAAAGGGGTAAAGGCCGCGATAGTAGCGCGACGAACTCCTTGTTGCTGCAGCAAATTCGGACGGGTACACGCCACTCGTTTCCCGGCAGTTCAAGGTGATCGCGCCACGCACTTCTGCAAAGTTGCATGGATATCGCTGCCACATGTACAACCATTGGGATTGCGCAGCTCCAGACTGTCAGCTTGCAGTCACTTGGGTCATCTTAGTCATGAAGACTTGCAAATCTGCTCGCTTTTCCAAGTTCTGCGCTTTGGCGATGGTTCCGGGATACGTTTCCACGATGGCCCGGTAACCCATCGTGGAATCATCAGCGGCAGCAGGCGCTCAACGCGCGAAGCGGCGAGACGTTCGTGCTCCATTCAAAGCAATAACCTGAAATTCAGCCTGAGACCACCAGTGCCAGCTCCCTTTGATCACGGTAGCTCATGATTACGACGATATTGGCACAGAGAGTGAAGGTGCTGTAGTTGCCCTTTTCCGTTGGTAAGCGAGTGCAAGCATTCTGTCTGGTGCCACGCATTGGACTAGCGGGCCGTTGACATAATTTGAAGCGGTCGTTCATTAACTTCGCCTCAGCCAGCTCACTGCTATTGCAGCACCAAAAAATCCACTACTGGACAAACGCCGATCAACAGGGCCACGCTGGTGGTCGAATTGTATCTTAAAAGTTGACTTGCTGGAGTACCTGTGCCAATAGTGTCGATAGACTACTGATGTTTGGGTCCCTTCCACAAGCACACGTGCGAAGATGAAGATGTTGTCGGCTTTTGCTAGACCGTCGTGGCAAATTAAACTCGTTCAAATAAGCATGCCTCCTATGTAGTTGCCTCCGTGGCTACCCGAATAGCATCATGGCATCTGTCCTAAGCTGTTCTACACGAACCTACGGTTGTTGGGCCTAGTACGTTAGCGCAGAGCTAGCAGGACTCCCCGATGTTGTCGAAGCAACGCCTGGATATTGCTGTTCAAGCCGACTGTTCCGAGGGTATATTCACTAAGAATGATCTCGAGAGATCTTTACGTTCGGACTGGGCTAACGACGAATGTAGGTACTAAGTCTTTCACTCCCCAGCAGCCCGTTTACCGAGTGGGCTTTCGTTTGAGGTCCTTCTCAGGGTCCCGTTCCCACGTTGGTTTGAATTCAGTCGCCTTAGTCGATTCGGTGTCCTCTGCAAAACTGCGGAGTTCGAGGCTGGTTGGTGACTTGGAGGAGCCCTAGCTGCCACAAGTTCTTCGCGGCGTTGATATCACGCTCCCAGTAGTTCGCTCTGCAAACTACGTTTCCGCAGACCCGCACATTCCTCGACCTTTTGGTTTTTGTCGTACCGTAGATCTTGAATGGCGTGTTCACCATCGGGCGTGAGCACTCGGAGCAAAGATAGCTGGTACGAAACTCGTCGACCATGATGAGGGTTGCGCGGCGAGAGAGTTCAAGTGCGAACCGCTTGAGCGGGACGTGCATATGGCCCGCGAGATGAGCCTGGCTGCTCCATTTTCCGAGAGCCACACACACGCCACGGTCTACGTTCGGGACGACACGCTTGGCGAGTTTCACCACGGCCTTGCGTTTGAATCGCGACACCGTGAATCTCCACTTTCGAAACCCTTTGAGAGCGCAGAACTCCAACATGGCGTTGACGTTCTTCCACATGTGCTCGTAACGAGAGAGCAGGGACGCCGACGACGAAGTCTTGAACGATGGCGTGTCCTTCACGAACGCACCATATCGCGGATACCTCTTCTTCAGGTTTTCGAACCAGAATGCATGGTGCTCGACACGACTCATGTGTCGGTACTCTCGGGACGTGACTTGTAGGACATGAGAATTGTCACGCAGGAAATGAGATCGGCGCCTGACGCCGTGTTTCCGCGGACGGTGCTTTGGGTGGTGCCTGTGACAGATCTCGCACCACCCCTCCACATCGCACTGTGCTCTGCTGCGTCTCTGGCGTCGGTGGAGACGACGGCGGTTCCTGCTGCGCTTCTTGCCATGGCGTCTGCCGCTAACGTGGCCTGGACAGGTACTGCACCAACCGGGCATGGAGCATGGCTCTTCCGGTGGGTTGCAGACAAACTCCAGCATAGGACGGCTGTATGCCGTCAGCATCATCCGTAGACCTGGGTCAATCCCGATCAATGTAGTTGGTATATACTTCGGAGAAAGAGCAGGTCGTTCAAGAGGAGCAGGAATTGACGTCAGCACAGCAGCACTGTACCCATTCGTGGAGATCTGATACTCGAAGCTGCGCCTTGGAACACCAATTCGGGGATCCGCAGTATGGCTGACGCAGTCTCCGAGGTTGAACACCGTGGTCCACATTCGCTCGCGCACTTCTTGGAACTCCGCAGTCGTGGCATACGTCCGTTGTCCACGAGAGTTTGTGGACTTGTAGAGACCAAAAACGTCCTTACCCGTAGTTGCCAAAACTTGTTTTGCCACTTGGTAGAGCACCTCTGTAGTGACCGGGAAGAACGCCGGCACACAGGAGGTGGGCTGCGGCAGCAACGTAAACAATCGGCACCATTTCGGGATCTCATCTTGGTCGTGCATTTCTTCCATCTCCTTCAGCATGTCGTAAAGCTTGCCGAGAAATAGCACTTCGTGGCTAGCGATGTTCGCAGCTGTAGGAGGCAGTTCTAGCCACTCAAGCCATTGCTTCTCGACGTTCGTGAGGTCTTCAGGACTTGACTTTAGTCGAGCGACCATGGCCTCAGCTGCTCCCCGCGGATACGCAAGCTGCAGGCTAATGAAGTTGACAAGCCGCGCCTCGAAGTTCGTTCGAACGTGTTGCTGCGCCGCAACGAGCATGTCATTCGCCAGTTCTTTGATAGCGGAGCTTGAATCGAATAGCGTGGGTGGTATGTACGACATGACCCTCGATCGCGTAGTTTTGTAGACGTTGATGGACTCCTCTAGTGCAGCGTTAGCCGAGGGTTTTGGCACGGGCATCTGTTCGTCACCAAAGACAGCAGTGCAGCACCGGTAGAACGTAGCTTGGTCTAGCTGCAGGGCTGTCTCCATCGTGCGAGATCTTGCCGGTACTACAGGGTAGTTCGGGTGGCTACGCTGGTGGTGCTCGAACAGGCGGCAGCAGTGGAAGTTCATGATGAACATTGCCTCCACTCGGATCTGCTGCAGAGCCACAGCACGTTCTTCGAGCGCGTCCCGGATGTCAGGATTCGGACAAATGTGCCTCAGTGGGTATGTCACGGTTGAGAACACTAGGACGCTGTTGGCTCCTTGAAGAAGGGTGCGACGATGGTTCGCGGCGGCGCGTTGCTCGCTGTCGACTTGATCAGGCGGTCTCCACGCGACCGCGAGTTCTGGCAGGGGCTCGACGATGCCGTGGTCGATAGCGAACGAATCCATGGAGGAAGGAGGGATATTGTCACGTGATCTGTAGACGAACGGAATCTTGGAGAGAGAAGAGAGGACTTGTTGTTGAAAGAGGAAATTGAAGACTGATGAATTGAATGAATTTGGTCAAGTTGGTTCGAGTGGCCAGACGTGGTCCCGGGAAGTTCCCCAGTATCTTTAACAAAACTGTTCCGAGGGACGCCTGTACATATTTCCACGTTCACCTTAGGTGAGTAGCTCTGCGCACAGCCCTGCTGACAATGGCAGGCAAAAGCAACGACAAGTTCTACAAGACGGTCGTGTTCGCCGAGGACATGACGGACGCCATGCTCGAGAAGGCGCTGGGCACCGCGAGAGACGCCTTCCAGCTGCAAGTCACGGTGCGTCCGCAACCTACAGCATGCAATGCGTTGCAACGTTTGGCTGTTCACTAAATAAAACGTACGTGTGTGAGCTGCAGTCGGAGAAGACGTTCTCGACTATCGCCGAGTTCGTGCGCCGCAACATGGAGAAGGAGTACGGTCGCGGCTGGAACTGCGTCGTGGGTTCGTCCTTTGGTGCCTACGTGACCCACGAGATCAAGACGTACGTCTACTTCAGCGTCGCCGCCGGCGTCTCCGTGCTCGTCTGGAAAACATAATAGCCCCAACTGCTGCACCAATTAGTAGGCAATAAACCGGTCACTTACGCTCCCACCCACCAATGCCCCATCCATTGTGTCAAACCCACTCCTCGTCGAAATGCTGCCGCTGCGTCCGCTGCTGCGCCGCTTCTCCACTGCCCCCGCGGGTTTCCGCAGTCTGCAACTGCCTGTGGACACCTCAGGCTTCCCCCTATCTGCAACGGCGCCGTCGTCCGTGACCCCAGAGCAGCACAAGCTCCTGTGTCTGCCGTCCACTTTCGGCTCCGTGGCCAGCGACTTTCGTCTGCAGTTCGCCAACGAGCAACTCACGCGCAAGTTTGCGCTCTACGGCGTGGACCCGCGTCTACCTGAGCGGGAGTTCGGCAGTCGACGCGTCGAACGCGACGCCGACGAAGTCCTGCGCGTGGCCGATGCCCTGGAGCTCGCGACGTTTTCGCTGCTGGGCTGCAGTCACGGCGCCAATGTGGGGGCCGTGCTCGCGGCCAAACACCCCGAACGGGTATCACGACTAGTGCTAGTCAATGGCAATGTACGCAGCTTCAGCTCTGCGAGTAGCAGCTTTTGGATGACTCTGGAGACTGACAAACGCTCTGTTTGTATCTGCTGTAGGCGTTCGTGAGCGACGAGGACTTGGAGGACATGGAGGAGCACCAAGACGTGAACTCGTGGCCGCAGGAGATGCGCAAGGCAGCTGAGGTCAAATTCGGAGGCGACAAGCTGCAGGACAAGTGGGCCGGTGCGTCGATTGCATTCGTATTATAATGCGAGTAGGCTGTTGAGTCGACTAATGCTTTTGGTGCTGTTGCCACTGTGTGTTGGTGCAGAGATGGTGGAAACATTGCGTCTAGTGGAGCGTGAAGACGGAGGCGACTTGTACTGTGGCCACCTGCCCTACATCAAGTGCAAGACGCTCGTGGTGACCGGCGGACAGGACAAATTCGTGCCGTCATTCCATGGCGAGTACTTGAGCGAGCGCATCATGCACTCGCGACTGGAGGTGGTGGCAGAAGGTGGCAACGACCTGGTGCTAACTGAAGCTGAGCGGTTTAACACGCTGCTAGAGCAGTTCCTGCTGGAGCCTGATGACAAGCTCACGCAGAGTCGAGAATTCGTGGCAGTACCCTCGAAAAAGTAGACACCGAAGTCGTAGACACTCAAACAACGCACGCACAGGCACGCTCGCATTTACATAAGAGTTTAAGCTCCTGCCTCCGCTCGGCTATTTAGCTACTTGAACTACTTGCTACAGTCTCAGCCGTCACTGCTCATGATGAGAATGAACTCGACGTAGTGGTCGCCATATTGGGCGCCATGGACAGTGGCCGACTGTAAATTTGCTGCTGCTGTTGCTGTTGCTGATACGGGAATTGCTGCAACACTGACTGCTGCTGTTGCTGTGCAGACTGATCGTAGTTGACGTATGCTGGCGCTTGGTTCAAGCTGGCCCGGCGATTCGGATCAGCGTAATAGTCATGCTCCACACCCTCCCGAGGAGGAGAAGCCATCATGGACGGTGTCATGGCGTACGACGGCATGCTCATCGTGCGCTTCAGCGGTGCTACACCGCCGCTTGCTGCTGGAGCCCCGGCGTAATAGCTGTAGCGAGCCCCAGCGTACGCGTTAGCCTGGTTTGGACTGAGACCCATGTTCGCACCTGCTGCTACTCGAGGGTCATCTTCCAGAATCCCCTGCAACAACTCACCGAAACCTTCTTCATCACCGAAAGGTGCTGGTGTGAGTTGCTCGTACTCTGCAGGGTGCTGTGGCTGTGCAGACTGCGCGTATTCAATTCCGTTGTTGCCATACATCGGCGTGTAGGATCCGTACTGCTTGGCCGGGTTCTCGTAACCATACACTTGAGAGGACATTGTAGGCAGCGTCGACAGCTCGGGTTTCATGAGTTGAGGCGCAGCGTAGGTACGTGAGACAGCTGAAGGAAGCGGCCCACTTGACACACTTCGAGCGCGCTTGGGCGGGTTGGTACTTGACGCGGGAAACGACGACGACGATGAGTTGGCAAAGTCTCTAGTGCTGCGCGGTTGAGTGGGGGATCCAGAATTGACCACGAACTCCGACGGCTTGAAGTCCAGCTCCGATTGGCCCATGCTCCGCAGACGCAGTACAGCCTCGTCGTAGCGCATACCACCGAGGGCCTTACTGATCTCCATTCTGCGATTGTACTCGGTCTCCTCCACGGACTTGGCCAAATGCCACTGGTCTTTGCCGCAGCGACAGTGCTTGCCCTCAGCTCCCTTGTAGCGTCCAGCCTGCGTCGAGAGCGAGCTGCCGTTGGCAGGCGCCACCACCGCGCACTCGCAGCACTGGAACATTTGCTTGGAGCGGAAGGTGCCCAACCAATTGGACTTGAAGCGAGGGAACCAGCTTTTGCGGTCGCGGGTCTTTTCAGGTCCGTCCCCAGCGTTGTTGGAGCTGTATCGGGTGCCGGTCTGGTGCACATTGTCACTGGCCGGGTTGCCGGATGCGGGGCGTTCGAGTTGAAGCGCGCCCATGGCTCTGGACGCTGCGTCTGTTCTGTCGTAGCTCTCTGTCCAGCGGTGCCGCGTGCGGTCCCAACTTCAGCACCGGAACACGATCGCTTGGGCTGTCGACAGGAAATGCTTCCGTGCGGACGCCGACCGAGATGGATCGCTCAATCGACCGGGCGTGGCGAACTACCGACGGAGAAAGAGAGGAAATGAGCATCACGGAGCCAGTCAGCTGGTGCAGCTCCTGCTGATCGGCTGCTGGGGAGGACACTCTTCCCCGAGCGGACAGACAGACAGACGGACGTGACAGCAAAGCGAGAGAGAAGGGCCGAGGCCGGGGCCCGCGCCGTGCCGCCGCGTCACACACACAGCCCACCCATCGCACTCTTTGCCCAGACCTCCGGATCAATACGTCGCGGCGCGCAGCTTGCATGCCTGTCCGAGCGATACTTCCATACTGTATCGCACGTGGCGAACACCTCCAAGGGGAGTGCATCTTGACACGTGCATGTAGAAGCTGCTGCTGCCGTCGCCCCGCGAGTAATGACTGCGGCGCCAACTGCTGCAGCTGGGCGCCACGCTGGCCGAGATGCCTCCGCCATAGTCGGATCGGAGATAGTCTCCAGCGGATGTGTCCTTACTGGATCTCTCTTCAAGGCCGATTGCGCCCGTTCGGCGCGAAACCGCTCGAGTTACGCGAGGAGAAATAGAATGCTGATCGATGACAGAAACGAGGTTGAAGTTGCATTGCATATCTACGCGCGAGCTCTGATCGGCCCCACTTTGCCGCCGCAGCGCACGCTCGGCCGCGTACCCAGCGCCCGCTATTACTGCTTGCGGTGGCCGCCGTACCGAAGGCTTGCTCTTGCTCGCGACGCTGGCGCCGTGTGTCCATTGCAGAGAGCCCACCGAACTGTCGCCGTGTTTGGCTGGTCGCCATTTCGGTGGGCCAAGGCAGAAATGGCTCGTTACCACGTCTGCCGCACACTGCGGGAAGTGGTGTGCCGGGAGCTTGGGACGCAACGTCATCGCTTCGCCCGCGCCAGTCAAGTCGAGCCTTGTCAACGGGAAGAAGGACCCCTTCGGGCGCAGGTTATCATTACACGACGTCCATGGTTTTCCCGGCGTCATGTCCCGCTTCAGCCTCTCAGTCCGAAAGAAATTGGCACTCACTGCAATGGACTGCAAAACCCCCAGAAGGGATTGTAAAGGTCTCCTCCCCAAGACATCCTCCGCGGTTGCTGCTGGCGATGCAGTTCAACCACACATGGCCAGTCGTCCGCTCGACTCGTAAGTAACAAAGCGATCCATCACGTTCGACTCGACCAAGCCGACACCTCCAGCCAGCAGCAGCACTAGACTGCAAACACTTGCCTTGCTGCAGCTCGGCATACTCGACGTCGGTCTGACCTGGTCCGTCTCCTAAATCACTCGCGAGCTCAACTGCTTCAACGTGCCCCCCGCTCAAATCGCTGCCAACGAGGGAAGCCGGATTGAAGAGCGAGAGAACGACCAGCTGAATTAACGTCTCCGGAGCATGAAGCCGATCCCGCATTGTGCGCTGCGGCGATGGCAGCGACAATGGCGTGATTGATCCATGGCAGGGCCCCACTTCACAGTACGCAGTACACGGTACAGTATACATGTACGGTAACACTCTCGAGACCAAGAGCAGCTTCAAGCTCGTCGGCCGACGCAGCACATGGCGGCCAGCGACGAGGACGCCGCAGCTTAGTCGAGCCTCTCGGACAGCCTATACCGTGAGCGTCACCGCGCAAATCCGTCGCCAGCGCTCCGGCGACTGTACGTCTTCGCAGCAAGCCAACACGGCGAACCGCGTCGGCGCAGCAACCATCCGTGGCCGCAGCGCTGAGCTCCATGGCGGGCTTTGCAGTCGTTGATGCGCTGACCTGCTTGACGCAGCCGGGCTCGGGTGGCTTCGAATGCTCCTCTCGCCCGATCTGTTGATTCAACAGTATTGAAGCCCCATCGGAAGATGGAGTCTCCATTCTCCATGCGCAGTCGACACACTCGCTCGACACCGCGTCAAGCCGACGGCCTCCTGTTGATGCGATGTAGGCGGCGACGAATCCGAGATGTCGGCGCGAACGTCCGGTCTGAAGCGCGTGTGAGTTGGATTTGATGCTTGGATTAGCGGAAAGAGGCACACTTCCTTGACGGCCGTGGCATCCTATGATGCATTTTGGTGTGGAGTCTGTCGGGTTGGACACGCCAATCGTCTCCACCATGATGTCCAGTGTTGCTGCAGCGAGCAGCCTGCGTGCTGTGCAGGAAGACAGCTGAGCCTCACGCTGCGCTGTTGAAGCTACCTGCTCATGATCGTGTATTTTTCTTGCTGACTTGGACTCGCCATCGAATCATCCAACGAAAGTGGCAACACACCTCCAGCAACCTGACGAACAGATAGTTTCCTCAATTCTTTCGCGTGTTAGAAGCTCTACGGTGCAGCGGTAACGCCGACGTCGCGCCTTCTTCGGCGCAGCAAGGCCTCGTGCTCGCCATCCGAGCCCGACGACACTTCCGACGAAGCGGTCGCCTCCTCTTTCTCGCGCAGCTTCTCACTTTCCATACGCTCGCTAATTATTCCGTTGCTGGTCTGTTCGCATACAGCGATCGCCGGACGCGCGACCAGTGCCTCCTGTTCGCTGCTGCTGGGCCAATTCTCGATGGGTGGCTCCAGGATGAGCTTCTGCGCTACAAACAGACTGGCGTCGCGGTTGCTCCAATAAATGACATGCGCCGTCAGGGCGAATAAATACTCGTTCGCGATCTCAATCTCGTTCTCCTGCAGAGAGTAGTCGATCGGGAGACCTTGGCACAACCGACCGAACACCGCTACGTTCTCTGTGGTTTCGTCGCCTTCCCGCTCCTCTCTCTGCTGCTCTTCCTGAACTTCGTCCGGACGCCGCTGCAATTGATACGGTTGTGTCACGAGCGCCAACGCATCGGACAGCGGCGTCATTGAAGCGGGGCTTTCCACGAGCCCCACACTGTGCGCACCGGCTAGCACTTGGTGCTCGAAATCGCGACGCCATTGCCGAAGGGAGGCCCACATGGCTCGGAACGAGTTGCGCAGCTGGTACTGAAAACGCAGCTTGCCCTCAAATGTGCGAATGATCGCTGCTTTGGAGTGGGCGCGCATCGAGTTCATAATGGGCTCAATGCGGTAAGCCACCGGGTCGTACGGGTGGTAGATGTTAAACAATCGACGGCAGCGCGGCAGTTGGAAGTCGCGGTCGAGTTTCTGCCCTCGAACATTCAGAAACAGACCCACCGGAGACCCGAAGCAAAAGAGATCTTCTACATCGAACGCGAGCTTGGGCACCAGCGCGACAGGACCACTGCCTCCAGGAGGAGCAGCAGTAGACCCTGGAGCTTTGTGCTTATTTGCAGATTTCGTCTTTTTTGGCTTCTTGTGGCGAGGCGTTGTAATCGACTTCTTCCGGCCAGTGCGACGGATTTTGGGAGACACACGTCGAGTTGAATCTTGCTTCTCCTGTTTGCCGCCTTCTTGGCGCCACGTGCTTGGAGAGCTGCTCCACATTGCGCTTGCGTTTGACATTTCCGACATTGACCGTGATCGCCGCTTCAGCTTCCTATTCGCCACAGCAGCATCAAAACCGAACATGTTGTCTGTCGGCATCCCGTCGTCGTCGCTACTCGTGCTGCTGCCAAACTTGCCCTCATTGCCGTTTCCGACTATCACTTCTTCGTCACTACTATCTTCGTCATCGGTGCAAGGAGTGCTTTGCGGTTGCTGCATGTATACCTGTTGGTGATTCAGAATGTCGAAGCAGATGATGGACCCTAGCGAGTGCGCAATAATGGACACTTTCTTGCGTTTTACTCCGGGGGCACGAGAAGACCTTGATTCCATCCAGTCCGGGTGACGAGACTGGAACATCGTGAAGACGCGGTTCATTTCCTTGGCGACCTCGTCCAAAATGACTTGGTGGAAGAGCGGTGACATGAAGAAAAGTACGTCCAGAACGGTATCGTTGGCCAGCTCACGCAATTTGGGAATGGCTGGTAGAGTCACGTCTCGAATAAGTTGGTCCAAGCCCTCCATGTGCAGCTTTGAGTGCCATTCAATGGGCAGGAACTCCACGCGCGGTCGGTGTGAAGGCGTCTTACTTCCGTCTTTAGTTTCACCGTCAGCATCCTCACCACCCAAGTGAGCGAAGTGCGCTGAGCGGAGAGCCTCACGGTTCAACTCCCGCAATGTTGTAGAGCAATCAATGATAGATCGCAGCGTCACGACATTGATGAGATCGAGCGTCTTCAGTGCATCACCAATGCCGTGCACGATAAGCACAAGATGTTCGATCTCTTCTTCGATGTCCTTATCGTCCTCAGTTATCTTGAGTGCTTGACCTGTAGCTGGATCGCACTCCATAGCATCCTTCCAGAGCTGCAGTGTGGCGGGATCAGCACGAACACGTGGGTCTCCACGATACACGCGACGCTTGCTCGTAAACGGTGTGGTGCCTGCTAGCAGGCGCTTATACTGCATGATATCTTGAGCTCCTTTAAACTCAACGAGGTGCCCTTCAACTGGGATACTAAGCGTGCAATCTTTCTCCACTCGAGCTGCCAGAACCGCCTCACTGAGGCTAGTACGAGAGCTGAAAAATCCACGCGGCTTCTGTGCCTCGATATCCATCAAACGCTGCTTCTCGAGCGGGTACAATCCCAAGTAGTACACGAAGGCGTACTCCAAAACGGCGGCTGCCTCCGAATTATATGGAGCCAGGCCGTAATTGCGCTGGGCGTAGACCCAGCGAGAACGACACACGACAATTTCCTCCAACGCTGGCCAGTACACTGGTGTCATGCGCATTGTTTCTAAATCCACCTCATGACGACCTTCATCCACGACAACAACACTGGATGGCCCTACAGGGCCTGGGATCTTTTTCTTCCTCTGCTGATACCATCGAAACTTGCGCTCGAGACGACGACCTTCGTGAGCTGGAAACTCAATCCACCCGCCCGATCCACCTGGGCCTGCAGTGCTAGCGTTGGGACTGGATTGAGTCGACTGGGCATGATTCGCTGTGTTGTTTGCATCCGACGTTGGTTTGGTGCGTCCATTCAAACCGCTGGGCAAAACCTGTCCGTTGCCGCTGGTGACGTCAATCTTCTTGTAGAACCAGATAGGGAAGGCGTTCGCATCCTGTTCAGCAAGCTCCGCAGTCAGGGATTCATTAGCTGCGATCTGCTGTGGGGTTAGTGGAACTCCACCGGCATCCGGGAACTCGCGTTGCAAGTCGCAATACAGCATTTCGTTCTGCAGTTTGATGGTGGCCAGGAACTCGAACAGTTTGTAGTGCGACGCGATGATACGCATCCTCTGGTGCACAGATCTAATAACTTCGTTGCGTCTGGAGGCGCTCAATGACTCGTACGGTCCTCGCCCTAGAATATTCCACTGCACCATACTCAGATGCTGATCCAGTACTTCTGTAGCTGAGTACAAATGCTCCACCAGCGCTTGCACCCGCGTCGTGCTTCCCTCGAGAAACAAATCCGTTCTGTCTTCAATCTCAGCTCTAGAGGGGAACACAATGTGACTGGGGAAAATAACGACGTATCGCACGACACTCTCGGCCGCTCCCAACGGCGGCAGCACCAAATGTCTGAGGAAGAAGCTGCGACGCATTGAGTTCTTGGCCACGAAGTAGAGCTCCGGCAGCTCCTCACTCGTCACGAACTGGGCGAATCCCTCGACTCCACGCAGCAACGGAACAGCCATGTGGCTCTGCAGAGGCGCCAATGGGACCGGGAGTCGCGTACTCTCCACCTTGACTTTGATCCTATAGAAGAAGCGCTGGCCAGTGCGCGTACAAGTCAAACGCAGCTCCACCACTCGGTCGTGCGTGTGGGTGGCGGCATCAAAGACGCAGTCGCGAGTCGCGCCAGCTGCTCGCTTCACCAAGTCAGGAGCGCGACGCACGAGGCTGGAGGAGATTTGGCCGCACAGAGCCAGCAGGAACGGGAACGGAGTGAAGGCCGAAAGGGTACTCCACACGAAGCCAGGGGACGCGCCGTCGTGACGCTCCGCCATGTCGCGTCGAGCGTCGCGCACCATCTCGGCCACATGATACATAGGGCTGTTGTTGATCAACTTAGGCTCGGCTGGATGCGCTGGCGCCGCTCTGGGGCATGACTTCTTTCAATCTGTCTGGTTATGCGGGATTCCCAATGAAGGCTATGGAAGTGTAATTTATTAGAGAATTATTACGAATGTAGCCGTATCAGGTCCACGTCAACTCCTGACGTAGTTGCCTCTAGATGGCCGTGGCTATCCGAATTGCATCACGGCCTCCGTCCTAAGCTGTTCTACACGTTGTTGGGCCTATTACGCCAGCGCAGAGCTAGCAGGACTCCCCGATGTAGGAACACCGGCTGAAACGCCGGCACGGCACGCCGGGCTGGCGTCTCGGTCTTGGACAAGGTGGCAGAGTGCACACCTCCTTGACACCGAGCTGCTTGTCGAGGCATCCGCATCCCGAGCACGTATCGGACGTGCAAACTCCTCGTGCACTTCCACCATTCGGCCGCTCGTTCACTGCATCTTGTACTCCAGCATCTTCTTGAACTTGTAGTGCGACAGCGTCATCATGGCGCGGACAGTCGGGCGACGCAGTTTTCGTGTCTTCCTGCGAAGTACAAGTTCCTCGACTGGAGCAAGAAAGCTCTCAGGCGTGAGTTCCAGACGCTCTTCTCGGACATATCGAGCGGCCATCTGCTGGGTCTCGAACGTTGGCAGCAGTACCTCGTGGTAGTTCAGAGACAGCCACTTTGAGACCTTCTGGTGCATGTCGTGCACCATGCGTGTCACCTTGGCGAGAATTTGTCGGAACCGCTGACCCAGGCACTGACGCCGCCGCTTGTTCCGCTGCAGTTCAGTGATGACGACGCATTCTGCCGCCTCCATTTTCTTTGCCACCTTGGTCTTTGTATGGCACGGATGTCGACAATTGCTCTCCTCGTTCTTCGCCGCCTCACGCCCCTCACTCGTCCGTTTGCACGCACAGTCCTTCCCCCGACACGGCAGCTCTACGATTTTCTGCTCGAGCAGCGCCTGCTCGCGCCGCAGTGCGTCCGCAATCTTGAGTCGCGTGAGTATCTTCTCGTCGGGGTCCGCGATGCTGAATACTCGGCCGCTGGGATCGTATAAAGTGATGAAACAACGCACGCCTGGGTCAATAGCTCCCGTGCGAGTGCTCAGCGTAGACACAAAGTTCTTGCAGGTAGGCACGCACAAGTAGAAGCCCTTGTCACGGGTGCGCACTAGACGCACCATTGTGGTGACCTCAGGCAGAGGCTCGGACAGCTCGATCCATTTCTTGCCCATGAACGACTTGTGGAAGCGAACTGATTTGCGATCCTTGGACACGAAGAACCCGCGGTCTGTCCGCAGCGCCATTGCGTCTGAGCGCGCAAATACACTCTTAAACCCGATGACCGAGAACGTCGTCTTCTTGCCCTTCTCCTTCAGAGCGTCAAACAGCGCGGTGCTCGAGACGACAGCGTCCTGGAAGTCGTCAAAGGCTCCAACGAAAACTTCCGAATTGCACTGAAGATGCTTTGCAAGTTTCTTCTTGTTTCGGAAGTGTTGTCGAACGCTTTTCTTCGTCGACATCGGACGGTACATCTGCGCCAGTGCCTTAGGCTTGATGTATCCTTGAGCCAGATGTGTAGCACATTCTTCCTTGGAGGCGGCGACAAGCTTGTTGAAGACAGCACGACGAGTCGCGAACATTTGGTTCAGCTTCGCCTTGTGCTCCGATGACGGCTTCATCGCCACCTTCGTACAGCTCGTGACGGGTGGGAGCTCCACAGGAGTCTCTTCTTCTTTAAGGTTGCGCGCTTTCTTCTTGCGCGGTTTGGGCGGTTCCACGGCGAAGTCACAGATCTTGGGGCCCCAACCTAGAGGGTCGGTGCCCACGCAAGTAGTATAGAGCAGCGCAGAACGCCGGCAGTTTTTCCCCTTACGGTAAGTTACCACCCAGAACCGTTCTCAAACGTTCCTTCACACCAGACGCATTTTCATCGACACCACCGCTAAGTAGCTCCTGGTGCGAAGGAGGTCTCCTCCACTCCTCCAAGCACCGCATAAAGCAACACTATCCTTATCATGAATAGAATAGTCATTCCCATCACACGCGCTGAAAACCCACGGTGCAATGTCATCTAACGCTTTAAAAACAAAATTATCCCAGGAGCTACAGCAAACCGATCAAATGTATTAGTGTAGATAGGGAGTATCTACCCTTCTCATGTCGACTGCTGCTCTGGTTACAACTCAGCATACTCCGCGTCGTCCGAAAAGTCGTACTCAGCCATTTCACTATCACTATCATGAAGATCACGATAATCAGTGAATCGAGCGTCGTCATTTCCTTGATCAGCTTGCTGTTTACCATCTTCTTCATCATTTTTGAAAGTAAAATCCTGAGCAAACCTTTGTCGAAATAACTCCATGTCTTCTTGATTCTGGTATTGACGCAAAAGCAGCAACATCTCTTGGACCTTGCCATGTTTACGAAGAATGTTGACAATCTCCAAGTCCCAACGGTGTAAAAACACCCATCCACTGATGGGCGTTGAGCGGCAGTGCTTACAAAATAGTGGAGAGAAGTCTCCCTTCTCCTCCACAGTACAAAGCGGATTTGAGCACCTGATCTTGGTAACTTTCACACGATCGACAACGCCAACCAAACTGCTTGTGTAGAACCTGGCCAGAACAGGAAACTTGGGAGGTGGAAAGTCCATCACGTCTTGTAGAGTGTAGGTTGTAATGTTGACGTTCATAGTACGGTTGAGGACGGTCAGGCTCATGGTTACGATAGTGGTGTGCCTTCAACTTGGAGAGTTGAAGAATGAGAAAGAATTTGGTTGCAGCGACGTATTGAAGTAAGTGTCAAGTCAAAGCAGGCCTGAAGCGGTATAGATGTACGGTACAAAGTATACGTTAAGTAAAAGGTCGCCAGGAAATGTAAATATTTCAAATGAATAAAGTCTGGATTTAGAAATACTTGCTATAAAGCAAAAAAAAAATCTATTCACTTACAACTCATCTAGAGCAGCTTTAAGCTTTGGAATCTTTTCATTAACATAGTCATTCTTACGAAGCCATTCAATATATTTAGGGTCAGCTACATTGATCTGTTTGATGGTCTTATTTTTATGACGACCCCAAGTCATCAGGAACGATCCATCATCGTAACTGAACTTTTCAGCAAGGAATTTACCGATATCAGAATCAGCATCAAATAGTTGCTTTTGATTGAGCAACCATCGGCAATATCCAACGTCAGACTCAAATACCTCCTCGATGGACTTACCGCGATGCTTACCAAAGTTTAATGTTGAACTCATTCTTTTTATAATGTCTATCTCTATATATACCCACACCATAGTTATTTGAAAAATAATAATTAATGACGCTGTACAAGATGTTGAATGATAAACGCGTAAAGCGAGTATCACACAGTTACATTACAAGAACATTTATAATTCACTTAGAGGTTGATCAGCGACCTTTAGAGATACTTACGAAGCGTCTTGAGAAAGGGAGAAAATGTGATTTGTTACGAGTCACAGACAGCATCGGAAAGTTAAAGAAAGGTGATCATATTCTTTTCAAACGTCAAAATTTGTAAAGCTTAGTTAGCGGTGTAATCGGTAACTTCACCTGTGAGCCTATCGTACGTTAGCTCATTTTCGAAGATAACCAAAACTAGCAGATTTGTTCCCTGACATCCGGCATTGACTCCCATCACCTGAATGCTCTGCGGGACGTCCTTTTCAGTTAGTCTAGAGACGTCTGCCACAAGCACGTGATTGGTACTAGACCACGTACGATAGTCAAGTAGACCGTTAGCAAGCTCAGGAGTCATATCACCGTTAATAGCGGCAAGTTTCGAAAACTCATTGATAAAAGCGTGAAAGTCGTAGTCGTAGCTAATATCGAAGCACTGTTGCGAACCAATACGCACATTGAAGTTGCGAATAGACGAACCAGGCTGAAGGGTCCAAGGTGCCGAATCGAAAGGTGACTGGAATTGCTGAACCGCAGAAGTAGTGTTACCTGTGGTTTCCGCAAACGGGAGCACAGCAACATATTTCGCATTCTTAATCGACGCCGACAGTTGCAGGTCGAACGAAGTGTTGAACTGGGTACTTTGCTTACCGATACCAGCCCTTTGGTAAAACCATTGAGCGTACACATCATTGTAGCGAACAGTCTTTAGCGGTTTGCTGATAATAGCCTGAGGGTTATTTAGATCCACAAATGGTACATACAGACGAGCCGTAGTAAATGGCATATACGTACCATCGATGGTAGGTTCGAGACTGTTAGTGACAGCACCCCAAGCAATGTTAAACGAAGCAGATGTAGCTAGTACGCCAGCCATAGGGTTACCAGTCGCAGCAGAAGCGATCATTACGGGACAAGTTTGTCCGGAGGCAAGTGTAGTACTGGTTAGAGTCATGTATTTAGATGCATCCACAGCGACAGCGCACGTACCCTGATTGACCTTTAGACGCATACGAATCTGAGGATTAGCCATCAGATCGAGCTCAGCAAAGATCGGGTGTAGATCAGTAAGCTTGATCTTTAGCATATATGTCCAGGTTCCCATAACTGCGTTAGCTATAGAACTACCAGCTACAAAAGCACCACGTGCGGTTTGGTTAGCAATAGTTGTACTAGCCACGGTTTGACCAGTGGAGGGCCATGTAGCAGTAAAGTCAGCGCCAGCGGTAGGAGGATTAGCTAGAAGGCGTTTTAAGAAACCATCATTAGGCGTGGTAGCACCCGCAGGGCTAGCTGAAGCAGCAAGAGCGGAGGTGAATACTACATTATTCGAGTACCCATCACCGTTCAGGGTTGGAGTAGCAGTTGGAGTGTACAGCACCGATTGAGCAGAGTCGGGGTAAATGAAAGAGTCAGCTCCTTGCTTATCTACGTACTGAGTACTCAAAGCGGACTGGACACGAAGGTTATTCCAGAATAGCTTATAATCAGTCATACTAAGAATGGACTTACCATTGAGTTCAAGCAATAGACCATCGATGACGTTGAACGCACCAGACTTTAAACCCATGCACAGTCGGTTAGCCGCAGCTGTCTGAGCGGTAGCACCATTTTTCATGGATACTTTATAGGGGATCACAACATACGCATCCTTTAGCGAGCCAAAACCCTCAGCACCGTTTAGCTGGGACGTAGCATCGATTGTGGTGATACCGTTGGCATACGAACCCTGATTGATATCAATGACGAAAGGTACTCTCTTACGAGAAGAGACGCGGACATCGGGGTCCGACTTAAGCGAGCACTGGTAGAGAAACTGATCAGCTAACTGAGTTTCAGACATGGTGTTTAGCTGATGTTAAACGCACTATATGACATCCAATATAGCTTATCTAAAAAATAATTAAATGGCGCACCTAATTAAACCCATTACGAGCGATCATGAGCTTATCAAATTGGCTAAGCATATTGGTGTTCATTTGGATGATATTCTAGAGAGCAATGAAATCACCAAGCCTCTACCGAAGAAAGGCACGTATCTGATTTTATTGCGACCGCCTGATCTAGATGTAGGTCATTGGACGTGCCTCTATAACGGGACTTATATGGATCCGATGGGTGAAGGCCCGCCATCAAAGTACGGTATTACAAAATACAGCGAATTCCAGTTCCGAGGAGCACATGATGATTATTGCGGACCATTCTGTATGCTCTGGTTGTACGTTAACCAACAAAAGAAGCCTGATCTGTTGAAGCAATTTAATAATTTGAATGTTTTGGTACTATAACGCAGAATATATAGAGCAGAGCTAAAGATCGTCAACCTCATAGAACACAGAAACCATGGTCTATCGAGAACTAACTATAGCAAGTAATGTCAGTGTACCAAAGCTAAAGAAAGCATTTAAGACTGGTAAACTCAGTCTCACAAGCTCAGAGCTAAAGGGGTCTGGTGCTATTATTCATTTACATCCTGAATCATATGAGAAGGCATTAAAAGCACGAAAAGCGAACCGTGGCGTTCGTCTGAATGTCACACGTCACGAAATCAAGAAAGGTTACAAGAAAGCTCAAGGTGGATCTATCTGGTCAAAAATTTGGAACGGGATCAAATCTGGCTACAATTTCGTGAAAGACAGTGGGCTCTTAAGCAAGGCAGCAGATGCAGTTGTTCCAGCTCTAGCCACTTACGTAGGGGCCCCACAGGCAGCAATTCCAGCAAGGGCCACTACTAAGAGTCTTACAGGAGTAGGTATTGGTGGTTACGAAAGTGATAACAGCCAGGAGGGAGGTCGAATTTCGATGAGTGATGTTAAGACAAAGGCAAAGCAGGCGCTACGATACGCAAAGCAAAAGGGTATCATCACGGATCTAGTTGATCTAGGTGAGCGCAAGCTTATTGAAAAGGCAACGAAGCCAGAGCATGTTGATCTGATCAAATCTGTACGAAACACGGTCAAAGAGCGATATGGAGTGGGTATCCGAACGCCACCCGGTAAAGCCAAGTCAGCACGTTTCGCAAAGGGTTCACCTGAGGCTAAGGAGCACATGGCTAAACTACGTAAGATGCGAAAGACTGGCGGGAGTTTCCGTTTGTAAGTAGCAAAAAAATACCTTTTTTTCTGACTCAAGCTTACTTATTATTGATGTAATCACGTGGCTTAATGAGAAGTATGATTGAGAAAGACGTATCTCTGAAATGAACCGGTTGGTTGGCCTGATTCCAAATCGAGACTGTGATCGATGCACGAGCACCATCATGAACCTTAACCCATGCATAATTTGACGGCTGGTACTTAATCAACTGACCAATACTAGCCTCACCACGATCAAACGCAGCTAATAGGTCACCTGCAGCCACATAATCGTTCTGAATCAAGTCACAATGCACAATGTAGGTCGATGTTGGGTGAACCTGAGGGATTGTATTACTCAGCATACTAGTAGCAGTAGTGGTTGAGGCGGATGGGTAAGTACCAAGCGTGAAGCCTAACACAGTACCAAACGCCGCATTATCAATGATCAGACGAGGGACACGTGATGTCGTAGGTAAACCTGTTCCACCAGAGGAGTACAACCCCGTGGCGGGACGTGTATACGTACCAATTAGAGTCGGAGTCGGTGAACAATCGAGTTGGCAAGAGTAATACGTAGCATTCTCAGCTATCTGGATGAAGAACACATTTGTTGTTCCGTTAATAAGATACGCCCCGGCGCTGATAAGAGCGTTTTGAATAGCACGATTGATATCAGCATAGCCGTACCAACCATCCTGTAGCGTCACACTGATCGTTGATGTAGTTGCTGCTGCAGGCACCTCAATTTTGAATGACGTGTTGTTAAAAGCTAAAGCATCGATATTAAAATCGCTACAATACATGCTAATACTCTGAATAGCAATATCATTATCTTTGAAATTTGCACTAGAACCAGCGAAATCATACTTAAATGTATTATTCAATCCATTCTGCACGAGATTCGTTGAATCTAATTTTATGAAGCTAGCCATCGTTGCTATATTCATGTACCCGTATTAATATTCAAGATTAATTGGCTGATCAAAGTTATAGCGCAATTCGCCCTTTACAGAGTCAATAAACAACATCTGACCTTTACCACGAGCGACAGCTTTATTGTAATATCTCACGATATCATTTTCATCGACCCCAGGTATGTTAAAATCAGTCATAAGCAGCTTTAGATCGCGACGTGAGTTAGCACGTAAGATCGCAACATATTCTGTATTAAGCCGAATCATTTTGTCAGTTGCAAACCAGCTGTGACTAAGGAAGATAGTTGACAGCTTATAGTGACGTCCACGGGTCATATAATGACTGAAAACGTTCTTTTGGAGCAGCTTATCGTTTGAATAATCATCGATGATCACCAACTCTGGTTTGCTACCTGGAGTTCGCCTAATGCTATCGACATTCGGAGGAGTATCATAAAACGTAATGAACCCATTTAATTTGTCTTTCAGATAGTCATATAGTTCCTGATCAGGGTTTCGCGCAATAATGTGGAGATGAGCGAATACATGAGGAGAATGCTTTAGGAGGTGCATAACTAGATTGTTTTTACCGCTGTATGATGGTCCAAGTATGACCATTCTAAACAGTCTCTTAATTCCTAGCTCTGGGATATCGCCTACCGTTGAGCCCCTGTACTGCTTAGGCAGAGAGGCCCCATAATTGGGTACAAGGCTCATTATTTCGTTCGTACTATATAACAGCTATCGAAAGATGTCTGGATTCTCTTATCCGTTTCCTACATTTTATTCTAGCATCTACAACCCAGGATTCTACCTATCGCTAGATCAATCAGGATACCTAACATATGCATACGCTCAAACACTTTATCTTAGCAAAAATGATTACCGTCTAAGTTACATAACCGGTATTACAGCCGGATTGGCAGCCCCTGGGCTTGCTATGGTCCTCGATTCAACTAGTTCTATATCAGGTATTACCTCTATCAATTCTATGGGATACAAGTTGAACGGCACAGCTCTAGATTTCAGTGGATTACCATTCGTTACAGGGGTTTCAGCAGGGGCTGGGACATCCAGTAAGGCGCTCGTATTGAGTTCGACCAATTCCATCACGTCTGGAGTCGCATCATTGACTCTGACCGATACGCTAGCTACAGTTACGCTGACAGCTAGTGGTAATGCCACCTTCAGTGGTGCTTCAGCTGTAATCTCATTAAGTGGTGCATCATCATATCTATCAATCGCTAACACGAACGGATCAACTGGTTCGACATCTGGAGCAATCAGATGTAGTGGTGGTGCTTACCTAGGAGCTAATAGTTTCATCAATGGCTCGATGACATGTAGCTCGATATCATGCTCTGGTAATATCAGTGGGACACTGATAACAGCGGCGCAACCAAACATCACATCCATAGGTACGTTGACATCTTTTGGTTGCTCAGGTGCGTGCACCATGACCCAAAACACATCTTCAACGTCTAATATCACAGGGACATTGGTTATCACTGGAGGACTAGGCGTGTCTGAGAATATCAATGCGCGTAGTGGTTACGTTTATGCATCATCTCTGTATGGTACGATTCAAACCGCAGCACAGCCTAATATCACATCGCTAGGAACTCTAACTGGTATTTCGTGCTCAGGAAACATTAGTGGTACTTTATCTACAGCAGTACAACCCAACATCACATCCCTAGGTACGCTAACAGGTATTTCATGCAGCGGGAACATTACTGGTACTTTATCTACCGCAGCTCAGCCCAACATCACTTCATTAGGAACAATCACTCAGCTAACAACAAGTAAGCTGATCAATTCATCACCGGGCACTCGTTTTGATATAACAGCAGGAACAACATCTTTGTATAGCGCGGCGTGTAATTCATATAACGCATTTATTCGTAATGCGAATTCAGGCTCCTCGATTGTAAGCGGGCTAGCGTTTTTGCATGAGACTGATACTGCTTTCACGTCTGTAACACCAAGCGCTAGTATTATCGCTATGAAAAACTCTAGCACCATATATGATGGATGTTCGATTGAGTTCTGGGCAAAGCCGTCTTATAACGCTACGCAAGCTGGTACTCTAACTCGTCGTTTTGCTATTCATGGAGATAGTGGAGTATCAGTTGGAGGTAATAATGGAGCAATGGATTTCAATATCCTAAAAAATGCTGCTGGTTCTTCTATCCGTATTGGAGGTTATGAATCATCAAGCAACTGCTTTACGATGACTTACACATATAGCGCGTCGGGATCGACAAGCAACTGTCTTCACTTCGATAATTACGACTCTTCGGGTAGTTTGAGTTTGTTTGGGTCAAATGATGTCGCAATCGGGACAACTTCTAACCCTGCCAGCAAGTTTCAAGTCGTTGGTTCATCAAGCAACCTTTATGGTTCGTGGGAACGCGTTCAGCGTTGGACAAACGATAATGCTACACCATTAGCAGTAGAACTATTAGTTTATAATGAGGCAGGAGGTACAAATACGAATGGAGCTACTATTGGTACTATGACTACAGATCCATTCTATATCATGGTTGCCGGGGCTAACGTTGCAAAGTTTAACAACTCGGGTCGATTTATGGTAGGGGGCAATGGTTCGCCAGAGACAACAATTCACAGTTCGGGAGAGGTTTGGGCAAACACATATTTTCATACCAAAAACAACGCTTCGAATGCAGGGATGTACCGATGGAATTGGATTCAAGCTGACTATCCATGCTTAGGTAACCATGCCAATACTTCTACGATGCGCATAGGGACGGTCAATGCTTCGTACGTATGGACAGGTTATGGAACTGGTCTATTTGGTCCTGCTTATACGAATGGTTCTGATCGGCGAATAAAAAAAGACATCCATGACTGTCCTTACGGGTTGGCTGAGATACTTCAGTTACAAGCGCGGCGCTTTATCCTTAGGGAGAACCCCATGGAAACGTATTCGTTAGGGTTCATCGCGCAGGAGGTGGATCCCATCTTACACGATGTCATTACAGGATCGGAATCTCCTGGCGATGAGCTGAATGAAATGGATTACCATGTAACCCAATGGGAATTGAAATGAGCGCGATTATCCCAGTGCTCGTTAATGCCATCCAGGAGCTCAGTACTATAGTAGATGAACAGAGAACAGAAATAGTTGATTTATTGAATCGGGTATCATCTATTGAGTCACAAAAAAATGTGTAGCCATGAGGTGTAGGCACTTACAGAGCGAACGTTTTGACTTTCGTTTCTTTCTTTTTTCGCGGACCATATGCCCATACTGTTTTACCTCCAGAAATTGTAGATGATTTAGTTTGCGTTGATTTATTGGACGTAGTGCTGGGCTTATCGCTACCCCACACAGCTGCTCGATGAATCGATGGTACATCCTTAACGATCAGATTCTTCATAATGGACTTAAGCTCCGATAGGTTTTGATCGGCCTGCAGATTGTACAGGCCTCCAGTTTTGGAGATATTTCGTGGGTCTAGTACTAATATGTTTCTATAGTAGTCTAGAGATAATGTCCTTAAATTCAGAATCACTAATCAACTTATTAGAGTACATATCGACGCAAACAATCTTTAGCTGCTTTCTGATATCAGGATTATCATTGCCTAGCATTAATTCGCCTTTTAGCTTATCATACTCCATCTTAAGCGAACCCAGAGGATCAGGTAGCTCATCGCGAAAGGCGTGTTGAATATGAGTGATACGTAGGATCTCCTTAAACAGTTTCTGATCATCGACAGAGAGCTTTTCGTATACCGCCTGTCTGATGTTTTGGTTATAGACTAAATCCTTCAGCATTTCTGTGAGCTCCTTACTGATGTCACGCTTAGGTCCGACTTTGCGACGATTTGGCTGGCATACAGATAAAACGCCATTATCAAGATCCGGTATGCGGATATACTTCGATCCAATAGGCTTATAGATATAGGCTGATGGCGTTGCTAGACCCTGAATATCGTTAAGATTGTAGGTTCGCCCTTTGCGGACAGCTCCATCTAGTCGTTTCTGTCCCTCGCCAATCAGATGGTGAGGTCGCCCTCCTCCTCTTAGTCCACGTCCCTTTAGTCCAGAACCCTTCGGCAGCTGCTTAAACAAATATTTCGTATTGAACGAATCCACTTCATTTTTGCTGTCAGTACTTACGTCCTTTAGCTTAATATCATGATTCATCATTACATATTTGAATAATGTAAGTGTATTAGCGATACGCTTCTTATCAGCTGGTTCGACGCTCTTTAAGTCACGGGTTCGTTCTAAGTCTCCCATTGACTTAATAAGAGCGTTTAGAGTTCCGCTCCAATCTATCCGTTTAAAGAGCTTATTCGTGTTTGACGGGCTGCAAAGCTCACCAAGTCGTGATCGAATCCTTAGCTGATCAACACCATTTTTGTTAAACCAACTAAAGTAACGCTGAGATTTATCTACTTTACCATCATTCATGATTGGGACCTGTCTGATAAAGAATACATCGTCTGATGTAGCTAGCGCATGAAAGAAATTGGTAATAAACGTCTTAGCTTCGGCATCTGGTATAGAGATGTCATCCAGATTCTCTTTCGGTCCATTCGATTTACCCTTAAACCAGAAACCGGTTTTCGACTGTTCAAATCTATTCGCATCACCAATGATTTCGTCTCCTGTATTCGGGACAAAGTCGAATGTCAATCCCTTATCTTGAGCTACTTCCTCAAAATGGTCAATAGTCGCTAGCCAGGATATCTTCCTTAGCTGAGCAGGCAGGTCCCTATTCGTTTGTTGATTTTTGATATTCAAATCGCCTTTGCTATCGATTATAAGCTCCGTATTTGCTAGCTCTTCACCATTTTGGAGTATCGGTCTTACGATGATGTTAGAGCCTACTAGTTTCTTTTTGTACGATTTTAGCATGAACAAAAGCTTTGCCTTCGCTCTTTTCTCATCAGTTGATGTATCCGTTGAGTTATCATGAAACCATACAGGGGCACTGTGCAATTTTAAGTCTTCGGTAGGCTGTTTGAATACGCCTTTTCGCTTTAAGCCTTCGCTCCTGACCCAATGCTGATATGGAGCATTTGTATCGTTAGCTCGCATATCAATTCGCTCTTTCGCGCTTTGTGTTAGCTCCTTAGTGATTTTATGCCCATCCGGGATCGTACCATTATGTAGAAAATATTCTTTGATATGATCATACGTTTTAGACCAGTCAATAACTCTCGATACGACTCCTCGATTCGTCTTTAAATGAAACACTTTAGTAGACCGGCCTAGATAGTACTTGCTAATGATTTCATCGTGCACATTAACTGGGGAAATCATCAGATTAGCAAGGATAGGATATTGGTCATATAGATTTCTCAATACCTCGTATGCTTCATTCTGATTTAGTGTATCATTACTCTGGTAGGGTCGCAGAGCCCTGCCTACGTCTGAGCTCTGCTCATTGGTATTAGGCTTTGATACATCAGGGATTGTATTAGAGTATCCACTTACAACTGGTTCTACTGCTTGAACGCCAACGGTAGCTGTCTTTTTCAAATCAGTCTGAGAGTATTTTGAATCAGCTACAACGGGCTCTGCTTGAACGCCAACACTAGCTGACCTTTATAAATCTCCATCGGTCTGAGTCGATTCACTGACGCTTTGAACGCTGTCTGTGGATTTGGACTTTAGACTGATGGTCTTGTCAGCGCCACTTGCCCATGCTGTATCTGCGTACATAGCACGCTTCACATTAGCCTGATGGACACGGCGTTGAACACGCTCCAAAAGGGCGATGCGCTTGTGCTCACGGTCGGCTAGACTGTTGAACGATGGGAACATTGTTTGCTGGTTCGTATATTACTCTACCGATTAATGAAACGAAATTTGTATTTAATTGGTTTTGGTACTGGTCCATCCACCCAATCACTCTGAGTGTATTTATGAACGATATCATTTCTCCTTTTTAGCATGTTGAAATACGCTGGCAGAACCTCATCAATTGGTAGGTCAAACAGATCTTCAACTTCTCGCTTGAATTTCGGATCGGTAATTACGTATCTGTATGCTCTCCCTTGACCTCCATTAAGTCTCGCTAGTTGTAGCTTGATGTAGTCGCATCGCTGTATATCATTGATCATCATATGGAGCTCATTGGACTTATCAACGTACCTCTTGACACGCTGATGCATCTTGGACAGCTCTTTGCGATACATCTCGATTTTTGCATCCTTATCATGCTGCTTACAATATCCACTCTTCTGAGCGGTTCTAGAGCACTGTTCACTTTCTTGTGTAGTTGCTTGACACTGAGTCATGGTTCTTGATTCTATATACTATACATAAAGTCAGATAGTTTATCGTAACATTTAGTATATAGCATAATATAGAGCAGAGGCAAAAAGATCTGGTGTTTCGGGAACTCTCGGAACATCGTTTGTCTGCGGCAATGGATGAAAACTTGATCTTTGTCGATGATGATGATATGGAAACCCCTTACGATAACCAATGCATCTATGCCGATGTGGCAAGACTAGAACGTGAAAATGAGATGATATGGCTACGTGTAAAGGCACTGTCTGAACGAAAACTTCAGACAACAACCCATAGAAACATCAAAGAAAAAAGGAACGTCCATTCATTCGCTTGACGCCTTAGCCTTTAGCTCGCTAAAATATTTTTTTTCGGCTGAACTCATCCGATTCTTGTTAACTAGTCTCAGATTGTCTTGTAACTCCCACGTTGGTTCATCGATATGAGTCCATTTGATATGATACTTGTTCTTCCCGGAACGCATCTTCTTATGATCCAAAATATGGTCAATCTCGTATATATCTCCTTTACTGAAATCAGCTGCTGTAGCTTCTTCATTGACCAATTTGAGATCATTAGGAGATTTGTAGAGTGTGTGCTTATTTTTGGATTGGATTTGAACTCTGTATCCATCAATTCCGACAATTGTATAGACCGCTTTGCTCCAGCGTACATCTTCCTTAGCAAATTGCTTCTTGGTTAGGCGATATAATACTTTTGCCCCAATCTCGAACTCATTCTCGATTTTGTCCATCGTGTCTTGGTTATAAGTCAATTCGTTTTCCATAACCTTTCCTTTAGCCTGAGTTGGTGTCATCCCTATAGATCGATGCTTGGTGTTGTTATAGTTCGATATAACATCATGTAGTAACTTAACCGAAAGAGGTCTCCCAATTTTAGTTAAGCGTCCTTTTATCGTTCTATTGAATCTTTCAATCTTCCCCATTGTAGAATGATCTCCAGCTTCGTTATTGTAGTGGGTGATGCCTTTAAGTTTAAAAAAATGCTGAACCTTTGTATTCAGAAACTCCTTTCCGTTGTCACTAGTCAGTACCTCAACATTTTGCTTCACAAGAAGCTTGATACTCTTCAAGACACTCTCCGCTTTCTTATTTGGTAACAAAATTGCAAATCCTAAACGGGAGTTAATGTTAATAGCGGTTAGTATTGTCTTTCCTTTCCAAAAGGCAAGATCCATTTGCCAGGAGTTGGCATTGTGGGAAGCAATTTTGAATTCGCTAAATCTATTTTTCTGTTCCTGGAAGCGCTGAATATCCCCTTGGCTGGAATATCAGTCTTTCACAGCTTTAAACGTGATCTTAGGATCAATCGCTTGAGCCTTCTCGTAGAGAGCTTGAACCCCTACATACCCTGTTGCCGGATTGTAGTAGAGGTTTTTCAACAACTCAACCATGTTTAGTCATATATAATGTTATGGTTAAAATCCTCTGCGTTAAATATCAAGCGGCATTGTCGTGATACCATCAGCTAAGACACGACGCTTATCATAGAAATAGGAAAGAGCGCATTTCGTCTGACTGTAGGTAATGACCGACTTGGTCTCTTTACTGATACGAAACCCCTTAGTCGTACCCTGAAGTGTAATTCTATCGCGAACAACAGTCTCAAAACCTTCGGGGTTTAGAACATCAACGTTTCTTCCACGACCTTGCTGCACACCCTTAGCGGAAACCTTGACCTTGTACTCAGAGTCTGGCAGGTAGCAGATGTAGTTCTTAGATGATAATGATACCATGGCGTCACCGGACCACTCGTCCTTGAACAATCCTGGAGTTCGTCTGTCAAACTTGGCTACCTCGCTGTTGTAGTCCCGGGGGAACCAATTATACTTGTGCTGTTCGAAATGGTCGCGTAAATTGGGTTTGATACAGTCCTGGAATGGATTTTCACAGCTGAATGCGATATATGCTGAGTCAGTGTCCATCTCCAGGTATTGAAAGTCAGATCGGTCAAAGTAGAAGTCGATACAATCGTAATAGAACTGAAGCATGCGTAGCTTCGCCAACTGATATATCGCGATAGACAGATGAATAGGATTTTTGTTCTTGAGGCGACGCTTCTTCATAGTGATTTCACAAGCGTCATTAAGCTCCTCCAATCCATGGAACGTAAAGTGTTCAATCTTGGCCTCAATAGCGTTCTCTTCGGACTCGTACTTCACCTCTTTGTGCTTGCTCATATCCATGCCAGATCGACCAAAAGTGCTGTTGCCTACAAGTTTCATCATCTCAGCAATCATAGCCTTAGACTTATCAGCATCTCCTTCTCGTCGGGCTTTGGACACAGCCTCCATAAATGGGGCAAACGCATTGTGAGAACTTGCCTTGATGAAGCTGTATGTCTTAGGGACCTCCATTCCATGCGATAGGTACCACTTGAGAAGAGGTGTGTAGATTAGAATTTTCTCTCCAAAGTAGCTACCGATCAGCTTACGTGCGGGTTTAGAACGACTCTGCTTTCGCGACTCGTTGTACTCATACATATGCTTGCCAACGATACTCTCATCTGTACAGTCAATCAGAATATTTTTGAAGATAGGGGTCATCTCACTGAAATAGTCTTTCAAGTGCTCCGGTGTTCGAATGTCACACTCAAGGAAACCGAACACTTTGTCTTCATTAATATCGTCAATGATTCCAGGGTAAGCCTCGATCGTAGTCAGCCTACCACAGGGCATTTTGTTTCCTAATGCCCATAGATATAGGGCATTGGCATCATATCCGATAACCTTCTTGCAAAGTTTACCTCCTCGAATCTTTGTCTCGTTGCGCTTGGCGTATCAATTGAAGATAATGGATGGACCACCAGCAATGTTTGCCTTCATTTTACCGTAGATGTCTTTCTCCTCCTTATCGATCGAATAGACCAGTCTGTCTGAGTTGAACTCAAGCAGCTTTTTGTAGCGAAAGCCCTTGATCGACATGTCCTTGCGAGTAGTGTTGCACGAAATGCAGCTGATCAAAATGTTACCGTCGATGTGACCAAGCTTGTTGTTGATTCTATCGGCGGAAGCAGTATCGGTACTCAACGGGCTGTAGCATAGACCGCAAAGGTACTTTTGCTTCTGGAGCAAAGTGTTCAGGTGATCAAACGTCCGGCCAAATTCGCGCTTTGCTTCCGCATCCTGGCTCTTGTAACCACTCATACGCTTAGTTGGGAATCGGAACGCTTTGGCAGGATTCCTGCTAGGATATTGGAGGTTGTTAAAGCAAGTCTGATACATAACCTTCTCTGATAAACCAGGTAGCGATACACCATCGCTAAACATATCCAGATCAAAACGCTTGAACAATTCCCGCTGGGCCTTGATAGCCTTAATGAAGGGAACAACATCAAGATTGTTGTACCAGATTAGCAGATCTTTGATAGTCTTCATTTCGTAGTGCTTCCAGACGAATTGGACTCGTTTGTAGTCATCATCACTAATACTCGTACCACGAAGTTCGCTATCGAAAGCTGATTTCGGAGGGACGATCGCCTCGCTGAGAACATTAAATGATGTAATATACTCGTACGGGAACAGACCCTTACCAAGACCGCAAACACATCTAATTTTGTCTGCACACTGACATCCACCAAGATATGTCGTAAGATACTTATCATAGCTGGTACCAGCAGGTACGTAGTTGCTAATATCGAGCGTTTTCATGTCCGAAGTTGCAATGCACATATAGCTGGGGGTTTTGATAACCGATTTGACGTTGTTGGTACCGATGACGGCAAACAAGTCCTTCTTGATTAAGTTGATGTCGTATCGGCCACTGTTAAAACCAAATACTGGGACCTGATCAAGCTGCTGCTTGATTTTACCGTAATCTGATCTTTGCTTCCCAAAACCGATACTGGTGTGGAATTCAAAGAAACTGGTATACTTTCCTTCCTGAATCCAACTGTCTACAGCGCTCATTTTGTAGGTTTTACCAAGAGTAACCCCGGGAATCTCCATACCAGTCAAACCGTGAGCATCGATGACTTTCCTCAAAAGAGCCATATACTTATTGACATTGTACTGTTGGATCTGCACTGATATGTCAGCAATGTATTTAAACATATCCGAAAGCAACGCCTTCGGGTCATCATTTACAAAGCACCGTACCTCCTCGGTCAGGCTATCCGCAATCGATACTGATACGGGAATGTGCTCATTCGTGAAGACAGTATTCTCTCCATGCTGGACAGCCGTCGGTTTGAGTATGGCTTCAAAGTCATAAACAATGAAATGATCCAGGTAATGATCAACATTTTTGATCGAATACTTTGTAAGTAGTGAGCTAATAGTATTCTGAACTGATTTGTAGATGGTGGGTTGAGCGGAGAAGCTTTCAATATTTACTCGCTCGCATTGGTTCTTAGAGTGGTCCTTGAGCTTAATGGAGCTGACAAAAACCATCTCACACTTGGCGCACTGATACTTACACTGCAACATGTCAACGTTCTTGATGTACAGCGCGTGGTTGTCGTGTGAAAGAATATTCAGAGCGTCGTACTCCTTATCTGAGCGGCGAATGCATTCAACTTTACCACTATCTACATCCATCTTATAAACGTTGATAGCAAGTTGAAAGCAGTCCTCAAGCTCGTCGAGTTGGAGGAGGTCAATGGGCTTGAAGCTTTTGAACAGACTCAGGGTGTAGTTGATATCCTTGAAAGAGCAGTAGCGCTTGAAGGCATCCTTTACTTGAGCCTGGATTCGCCGCGGATCTTTCTTGGGCTCTTGTTGACTGTGGTAGGCGATACAGTGAAAAACGCACTTGTTGTTTGTCTTCGGGAAGTTGATTACGTGCTTGTTGTCGCGAATGATCTTTGGGATAACAGCAGCGCTGTCACCCAGAGCATGGTTGCGATGGTAGATGTAAATCTTGAATCCAGTAATGGCTTTAACCTTGTATCCGGAGCTCGGATAGTTGAGCTTCTCAGCCAGCTCCATAGATCTGATCTCCGAAATAATCTTCTTACGAATGTCAGACTTGCTGTTAATAGCGACAGGGTTGCTGAATACATAGGTATTCGCGAGGTTGGGATGAAAATATCGAGTCTCACTGTCATCACCGATGCTGACAAGATCGTAACCAAGGGCAATATTGACCTTGAAAGCATTTTTCTGACTGCTAAGAACATTCTCAAGCTTGTCATAGAACTCAGAAGGTTGAATGCCCTCATACAAATGAGATTCCATGTGCTTTCCATTGTAGAAACGATATGTAGGGTCGGTCGTGTAGTCGGCGGACAAATGCTTCTTCAGAGATTCGATAGGGACGTTGTATAGCTTTGCAATCAGTCTCTGATTCCTAGGTCTGCTTACATCTCCCACGTAGACCATCTTACCAGCTCTACCACGCACCTTAACACGGTAGCTACTACCCCATTTGATAGCTTGAATATTCAATCTCTTTAGTCCTTCGAGCTCGTATGCAAACATGTTGCTTATATATCTCTGGCTATATTATTCTTTGTAGATATGACTTTATAATTATTGGGTCTTGTATCAGGATCGACTTTATATCTTAGTCATCTACAGAATATTATGAAATTTATTAATTAATTCAAATATTTGGCTTATGCCTTGTTGGAGGTTTTAAGCCAGTTATTTGAAGCGTGTTGTCGGCCTCAGTCATTGGCTATATTGGGCTTGACTTTTTATCTGAGAAAAAAATTGATTAATTAATTAAGTTCGGTTTCAGCGCTTTCTGTTTCGTTAAGTTCGGTTCTGGGCTTACGCTTGCGAGCGCGAATCTGCTCTCTATTCTTGTCGTCGTAGCTCTTTTGATACGACAAGCGAGCGTCGCGTGTGCGCTGGTAGTAGCGCTTCTGTGCTGCCTTAATGCGCTTTTTGTTAGCGAGGTATTGTTCAGGTGAGTACGCCATCTCTGTATATTACTAACTTTATATTATTAGGATAAAAAAATGTCAAGGGGAGGTTGAGCACTCGACATGTATGTCGGTGTGATTAGGCAAGTGCAAACAATACCGATAACAATCATTGATAAACCATAGAAATAGCAACCTCAATGCTAACTACTTGTAGTGTTGATATTCTCATGACATGGAGTCACTTGGAAACGCGCGACATAAAGACGGATGTGATCCAAAACCTTCTGCTGCGTGATCACCGCAGGATTTAATCGGAACCTGCGTCTCTTGTCCTCGTCAGGATCGTCAGGAAGGAGCGCAATATAGCACACTGGCAAGTGCTTATTCACGAATGGCTGCGCAAGCTCCCAAAGAATTGCTGCATCGCACTTGTGCGTGGTGGCCTTCGTCAACTGCAGGAAGCAAAACCGTACCACACCGTCGGGAAGCGTCCATCTGGCAACCGCATCGATTGTTTCACACAGACTGGTTGCGGGGATCCAGTAATCCATCTTGGAAGGGTTTGCGGCCCAGCTCTCCATCACTGCTACGCATTCCTTTCTGTTTCCACCTTCGCACTCGGCCAATGAAGGCTCATTCACCTCGATCGAGCCCACCTCCTCATCCATAATATTCTCCCAGTCCTGGACCGTTCTCCGATCCACGTTATCGTACTTGCAATACTGCACCCGAATTGACCGTTGATGACGCACTGATGAGTGGAAATATCCCTCAAACGCAACACCTTCGAGACGATCGTCGTTCATTCCCTTTGCAATACCCATCAGCTTTTCAAAGAAGTTGGGCTTCATCATAGCTGTCATGTGTTGTAACACGAGTTTCGACATCACACAACTGGTCCATCTCCATAAATCCACGTAGTGCTCCGCATTGTTGCGGTCTTTCACTCCCCGCATGCGGATGCGGTCGATCTGCTTGTTGGAGCCAAGTCCATACATTGTGAGCAGATTCTCCGCATCTTCAGGTTTCTCAATACAGTCCAATGCTGCCTTCATAGTGGTTTTGGCATTATCACTGAGAAACTCTCTTAAGCTTCCTCCAGCCACAAAGAAGCGAGCATCGACGTCGCTCTCCTGCATATGCATGTGTTTGCGGCCAAAATCTTCCAGATCCGTCTGCTTCCAGTACGGTACAAGACACATCTTTGTGAATTGCATTGCTTCACTTTTCGGCGAGAATTGTCCAGACGTTGCCAGCAACTTGTACTTATTGAACCATCTCTTCTCCATTACTTCGCGCTGAACCATCCCATCAAGGCAGAACCAGCACTTGATCGGGTCGATGCCGCTAGCCTTCGTTGCATCATAGAGACATTCTAAGATTTTACCGTTGTCGTCCTTCCATTCGTAGTACTTTCCTTGGTAGAACAATCGCGTAGCTGTCGGATAAAGCCCACCGACAACCTGGCGGAACCAGACGACTGGTCGTTCGTAATGGACTGCGACGTAGAAACATATCAAAGCCAGGATGCAACTCTTGCCCGTTCCTGGACTTCCCATGAGAACCATCTGCTTGTTGACCAGTTCGTCCGTGTCAAACTCCAGTTGATATATCTTCTTGAAATTCTCCAACACACAGAGAATCTCTTTCCGCACGTAGAATTTGGAACCGGTAAAGTGCACGATGTCGTCGATCACTTTGATGTCCATTACCTTTCCGCAATCGTCATCGGTCCATTCAAACAAGTTCAAAAACGCGCCTTCCTTGGGCAAATCGCCAACGACCCCGCAATTTTTCAGCATCATCGCCAAAGACGTCAGCTTTGCTTCTCGTGTCTCTTCCGCACTGCTGTCCCCTTCTGGAACCGCCACCAGCACGTTCACAGGACCATTTCCGGCCGCTTCTTCTTCTTCATCCACTTCATCCACTTCGCCCACTTGCTCATTCGATAATCCAACACGGCGCAGCTTCGCTCGCGCAACATTCAACGGCTTCAAGCCACTGGTGTCAATTACACCTTCCGTCACCTCGTTTTCCGTCAGCCACGCGCCGTCTCCCGTCTTCGCCAGGAAGAGCTGCAGCTTGTCCGCGTCGACATCCTTCAAGTCGTTCGTCTTCTCCTTCTTAATCTCTTTCTTCAAGTCATCCACCGTGTCGCCTTCATCCACTCGCACCGAGAACGCGCTTCCCGCTTCACCAACGATCGCACAGAAGAGCTTCACCATCTTTTCTCGAGCCAGCGGATTCTGGAATGAGGAAAGGGACGGAGAGAATTCGCTATCGTACCTAAACGGAAATGAAGATGTGATGAAGGCGTGCCCCATTGTCTTCCAACCAATGGCGGTGAGGGCGAACTATTCTTTCGTAATGCCATGATCTTTTTCTCTAGAATGAACATCCTTTGGATGCAATCCTATTGTTGCTGTGTGCGGTGCTTGGAGGTGTGGAGGAGACCTCCTTCGCACCAGGTGCTACTTAGCGCTGGTGTCGTCGTTTTCAGCAGCTGAGGGTCAGGAAGGTGCAGAGCAGTGCTCGTTGGTAAATGACGGTCAGAAAAAAAAACTGGCGGTGTAATGTACTGGATATTACTACTTTTGATTTCACAGTGCAGCTTGTCAATTTCTCGTGCAAGACGAAATTGGTCCTTGAGCTGCATCTGTCGGGTGTAGTTTTTCTCGCAACGTTTTCGATGCCGTTCTGATGGCGGGGTCGTCTCTTGCATGGTTTCCACGACTGTTGCTGACTGTCATTTTTTCGTAGCCGATATCTACGTGTTTGTATAGGTTCGTAGGAAAATTTGGCTATGTTTTTGCAATCATTCGAAATGATCGCTAGCCAAATTACTTGGGTTTTGTATGCCCCGCGGACAGTTGGGTATGTTGTGGATTTCGTTGGATGCATTTCCGACGATAGCAGACGCACGCCATTCGCAGAAAACAAGATACAGTCAAGATGTCCAGCAGCGCGAAGTCCAGCTCGCGCTTGAAGCGCACCTGCGTTCGACCTGCTTCGCAGGCGAAGCCACCTCCAAGCAAGCGCAGGAAAATATCCAAGACAGTCGCCCCCATCGACGCCGCTGCCAAGGTCCCTGCTGCTGGGGCTGTTCTAGATGATGAATCTGTGATTATAGTGGAGGGTCCGACCATGACTACGACGGCTACTGCTGCTGCTGCTGCTCCTACAGCCAGGTGTGCCAACCCAGCGTTGACTCCTGTTCAAGACGAGGTTCAAGAGGTGACAGCTCAAGAGGTTCGGGAAGCATGCATAGCCAAACGCACGCAAGTAGCGTACGCGGGAAGCCTCCGCGCCATCTCGCGCTGGATTGTGGACACGAAGAAGCTGGCGTCACCGACGTATTTCGATGGAGATGGACAAATTGACCTTGAGCGCTTTACTGCTGCAGATTTCGAAGCATTTCTTCTTGAAAAGCGGAAAACAGTCGGAGGGAGTTCGCTTAATGGCTTTCGTAGCGCAATCAAAGATTTGTATCGACGAAAAGAAGTTGCTCTCCCTGTTGTTTATGGAAAAAACATGTCAACGTTTTTTTCGGGGTTAAAGAGAATGCAGGCTACGAAAAATCAATCCGGCGCTCCACGAGAATCTGGAAAAGACCTGCTGCCGTATTCACTCTATCAAAAGCTTTGTTGTGATTCTTTAAGTCGTCAAGACGGTGGATTTGTACACTTATTCCTGACTACCCAATGGAATCTCATGTGTCGGTCGGAGTCAGTTCAAACGCTTTGTTCGGAGCATTTGAGTGCTCATGATGACAGTGTTGGGTGCATCATGCACAAGTCAAAGACGAGCCAGGAAGGGAGTGGGCCAAAGGATCCCCGGCATGTGTACACAAACCCACTAATGTAATGGGGCGCTGTTTACAACAGTCCCCAAACACGGCACGCACGCTTGTGCGGTTGAGGAAGCGTTCCCGACTTGGAGGGGGGAAGGCGACTTGAGTACTTGAGGGAAAGTTTGCAACTGAATTGAAATGAGCTTATGGTTCCTGAATCCTATGAATAAAACCACTAGGGGCCCTTGAGGTTAAATGTCATTTAACCTACACAGGTAGTATAAAACCTTGGGTTGAATCAGGTTGAACTTGAAGATTCTCCTTCGAAGGAGAATCTTCCTGCCGCGTGGCGTCTTGTGATTGGCCACAAGAACTCAAGTGACGCGCCGGCCTTGTTACCAAATAATGTCCCAGGTGAGGAACCATCATCATGCACAAAGAAGTGCAGAGAACACTTGGCGTAATCACTGATTGTGCCATGGGTGGATGTGAGCAAACATTTGACCATGTTTACGCCACCTTTACCTCCATGACAGCAGTGTGTGAACCACACCAATCTGTGATCGCATAACCAATGTAATAGGCCAGAGGGGCCCATTACAAGATCGACCGAAAGCACTGTTGCCTATAAGCTTCATCATCTCAGCAATCATAGCCTTAGCCTTATCTTCGTCTCCTTCTCGTCGAGCATTTGACACAGCTTCCATGAAAGGGGCAAATGCCTTGTGAGAGCTGGCCTTGATGAAGCTATAGGTCTGAGTGATCTCCATTCCATGAGCGAGGTACCACTTAAGCAGAGGTGCGTAGATCAGGATATTTTCTCCAAAGTAGCTCCCAATTAGTTTGCGAACCGGCTTTGCTTGCGTTTCTCGTTGTAATCGAACATGTGCTTACCAATAACACTCTCATCGCTGCAGTCGATAAGAGTTTTCTTGAAAATGGGCGTCATCTCGTTGAAGTAGTCCTTCAAATGCTCAGGTGTACGGATATCGCACTCGAGAAAGCCGAAGATCTTGCCATTAACGATGTCATTGACGATATCTGGGTATGCTTCGATGGTGGTCAAGCGTCCACAAGGCATCTCATTACCGAGCGCCGACAGGTACAGGGCGTTGGCATCATATCCGATGATCTTCTTGCAGATCTTACCACCTCGAATCTTGGTTTCGTTGCGCTTAGCATATCGATTGAAGATGATTGAAGGGCCTCCCACGATGTTGGCCTTCATTTTGCTGTAAATGTCTTTCTCCTCCTTGTCGATGCTATATACAAGTCGATCAGAGTTGAACGCAAGGAGCTCTTTGTATCGAAAGCCCTTTAGCGACATATCCTTTCGAGCAACGTTGCAGTCGATACAACTAATTAAGATGTTGCCATCGATATGTCCGAGCTTGTTATTGATGCGATCGGCTGAAGTGGTATCAGCAGTTAGTTGCTTGTAGCACAGACCGCAAAGATACTTTTGCTGCCTAAGTAGTTTGTCGAGGTGCTTCAGAGTCATGTTGAACTCGCGCTTGGCATCAGCGTCCTGGCTTTTGTATCCACTCATACACGTAGCTGGGAAGCTGAACGCCTGGGCAGGCTTCTTGCTTGGTTGCTGAAGATTAATGAAGCAAGTCTGATACATCACCTTCTCCGAAAGACCTGGTAGCGATACACCGTCCGTAAACATGTCCAGGTCAAACCGTTTGAATAGTTCGCGTTGGGTCTTAATAGCCTTGATAAATGGAACAATGCCGAGGTTATTGTACCAAATTAGCAGGTCCTTGATTGACTTCATTCCATAGTGCTCCCAGACAAACTGAACACGTTTGTAGTCATCATCAGAGATACTGGTGTTGCGCAGTTTACTATCGAATGCTGCTTTAGGTGGGATATTACTCTCATTGAGAACATTAAAAGCGGTGATGTATTCGTATGGGAAAATACCCTTACCAAGTCCGCAGACACATCGAATCTTGTCGTCACATTTGCACCCGCCAAGGCAAGTCATCAGGTACTTGTCGTAGCTAGTGCCAGCTGGTACATAGTTGCTAATGTCAAGCATCTTCATGTCCGATGTTGCGATGCACATGTAGCTTGGGTTCTTGATGACCGATTCGATATTGTCAGTGCCGATTACGGCAAACAAGTCGTTCTTGATCAAGTTGATATTATATCGCCCACTATTGAAACCAAGGATGGGGACCTGATCAATTGTTTGCTTGAGCTTACCGTAGTCAGAACGCTGCTTACCGAAGCCTAACTTCTTGTGGAAATCAAAGAAGCTGGCGAAATCACCGGCCTTAATCCAAGCATCGATATCCGCGGTGTTGTTCTTCTTACCAGTCGGAACATCTGGAATTACCATTCCTGTTAAGCCATGTGCGTTGATGATCTTGCGAAGCAAGGATCCATACTTGGGTACATTGTATCGCTGGATCTTTCCCCCAGCAGCCGCTATGTACTGAAACATATCCTTGAGTAATTCCTTGGGGTCATCGCTGACAAATCAACGTGCCTCCTCGGTTAAGCTATCTGCTATAGAGACAGAGACAAGAATGTGTTCGTTCGTGAAGATAGTATTCTCCCCGTGTTGGGTAGCCGTTGGCTTGAGGATAGCCTCGAAGTCATAGACGATGAAGTGATCGATGTACTGGTCGACATTATTGATAGAGTACTTCGTCAGCATCGAGCGGATAGTATTTTGAGCAGGGCGGTAGATAGTCGGCTGAGCTGGAAATGATTCAATGTTGACGAGTTCGCACTGATTTTCGGCATGGTTGCGGAGCTTGTCAGAGCTGACAAACACCATATCACGCTTCTTACATTGATACTTACGTTGGAGCATGTCAATGTTCTTGATATACAGCGCATGATTCTCATGGGAGAGAATGTTGATTGAGTCGTACTCTTTCTCAGAGCGACGAATACATTCAACGTTTCCAGACTCAATATCCATAGTGTAGATATTGATACTGAGCTTAAAGCAGTCTTCAAGCTCGTCGAACTGAAGAATGTCAATGGGCTTGAAGTTGCGGTAAAGAGACAGCGTGAAGCCAATACCCTTGAACGCACAGTACTGCTTGAACGCTTGCTTCACCAACGCTTGAATTTTGCGGGGGTCCTTCTCAGGATCCTCCCGCTTGTGATAGGCAATGCAGTGGGACACGCACTTGTTGTTGGTCTCAGGGAAGTTGATGATACTCTTATTATCGCGAATGATCTTAGGAATAACAACTTCACTGGCGCCAAGTGCGTGCTCTCGCTGATAGAGGTATATCTTAAATCCGGTGATAGCCTTAAGTTGATATCAAGAGCTGGGGTAGTTGAGTTTATCCGCTAGCTCCATGGATCGAATCTCAGAAATTACCTTCCGAACATCACCCCTACTGTTAATAGCGACAGACTTGTCGAACACGTAGGTATTACCTAAGTTAGGATGGAAGTATCGCGTCTCTGAATCGTCGGTTTTGCTTACGAGATCATACCCAAGAGCGATATTCACCTTATAGGCTTTCTTCTGACTCTCAAGAACGTTCGCGAGCTTATCGTAGAACTTAGAGGGCTGGACTCCCTTGTATAGGTGCGATTCCATGTGGTTGCCCTTGTAAAAGCGATAGTGCGGGTCAGTCTTGTAGTCTGAAGACATGTGCTTCTCCAACTTATCGAGGCCGATCTTGTACTGCTTCGCCACCGAAGGCAGATTCTTGGGGTGGGATGGCTTTCCGATGAAAACCGTTTTTCCAGTTCGACCGCGCACCTTAAGGCGGTAGCTCGATCCCCACTTGATGGGTTTACTATTTAATCTTCGTAGTCCTTCGAGTTCGTGAGCAAACATCGCTATATATATCAACCTATATTATTCCTTGTGGTTTGACTTTATAATATTGAGATCTTGTATCAGAATCGACTTTATATCACTGGCGACTTTTTTCATCTCAAAAAAAATTAATTAATTAGCTAAGTTCGATTTCAGTGCTAAGTTCGTTTTCGCTCTGATTAAGTTCGATTTTGGTCTTTCGCTTTCGAGCTCGAATTTGGTCTCTATTCTTGTCGTCGTAGCTCTTTTGATACGACAAGCGAGCGTCGCGAGTGCGTTGGTAGTAGCGCTTCTGCGCTGCATTAATGCGCTCCTTGTTAGCTTGGTATTGCTCAGGTGAGTACGCCATCTTTCTATATTACTAACTTTATATTTATCAGGATGAAAAATTGTTCAGTTTATCGAAAGGAGTTTGGACAAGATTTTTTTTCCCTTCAAACACACGATATTAACATTAGACAAGGCTATCAGAGAGAATCGTCCTCAGACTGTGTCAAGCAAGGAGCTCAGTATTTTTTAACCATCAATCAGCAGCACAACAGCATCTCGAGCACAACGAGCGACATGACAGCATGAGGAGCAGCAGCAGAGAATACTTCATTTTAAGAATTTACGCATACATGTGAGCATACATGGGCATCGATTGCACCACGTGTTGCGCATACTCCATACGCCTCGCCATGAGAAACTCTGGTTCCACCACATCTGCCATCAACTCGTATCGCTCCATCATCTCCTCTGCACGATCATCATCCGGCTGGGGCAAGAAGTCATCAACCTTGATTGTCTTGAAAGGTCCAGGAATGAATGACGGAGGAAGTGGGGCAGACTCCGTTCGTCTCAGTACGGCTGCCTCGATAAATCTGAACGCGTTCTTTGGATACTGCAACGTAACTTGGGTCAGAACGTGCTTGTCGCTGAACCAAGAGAAATGCCAGTGGTCGTTTAAATCCGTCAACAAACTCAGCGGATAGCAGTTGAGAGGCGCCTTCATGCTGCAGCTCACAAGTTGACCAATCGCTTGAGGAACATGGCCCGGTTCGACTTTCTTCTTGAGCTCGATCACCAAGCTGACCCCAGCCAGCTTAATCAGTGGGTTCTTCGATGTTCGATTGATGAGCAATACATCAGCTGTGCCTTTCATAGCAAACAGAAGTCTTGGGTCCACGATGTTGAGAACTGATTTATCGCCCGCAATGTCATCCAACAAGAAGTCTCCTCGATCTATCAGCGTCTTCAAATGCTGCTGCAAGTACGCCATGTACCCAGCCCTTTGACTCTCCTCGCTCTCCGCGATTTTCGGAATCCACGAATAACCGGCGATCGAAGTATTGACTGGTTCCTTGACATCAGGAATATTTTCGGTCAACCGCATCTTCTTGACAATTCGCTCTTCCATCGCAGTATTCAGATCGGAAAACGAATACGCAGACGCCTTCTCATCTCGTTCCCTGAGAACCTTATTCATTGACATCTCCACTTGCTCTACCGTCAGTGGCGTTGTCGCTGCAGACATCTCGTTTGAGGTACCATCTTGCTTCGGAACCACCACCAGCACGTGAACTTGGCCCTCATCCGGTCGAAAATTCGCTCCAAAGTGCTTGGGATTCTTGATCCACAACAATGGATCCATCTGCACAAAGCCTCGCGGGTGTCCATGCTCATCGAGTGCCACAGATGCCGCGCCAGCTCCAGCCAGCCACACGCCGCCCTCCGTCTTCGCCAGGAAGAGCTGCAGGTCCTTGGCGTCGCCCGTTATCGTCGCCGGGTTCTTCGCCTTGATCGCATCCTTCAGGAGAGCCACTGTCTTCCACTCTTCAATGATGATAGAGATCACGCTCCCTTCTCCAACGAGCGCGTAGTTCAGCATTACCATATTTCCTCGAGCCGGCAGACTCTGGAATGAGGAAGAAGGGAGGGAGAATTTCTGGGCGTATTTAAGCAGAAAAGAAGACGTGTCACATAGACTTCCAACCAATGGTGAGACGTCACGCGACGCACTCTTCCTTGCGGTAAAAAACTGCCGGCGTAATGTGCCAGTATATACTACTCACGCAGTGCGTCACTCGGAACCACGAGTCCTGGAGAGGCTTGTAGACCATCGGCACCGCTGCGCTGTCCCGAACGTCGTCAGGAGCCCAGAGTCCGTCGGCGACTTCCTGATGGAACCACACGTCAGGACCTTCGAGGACGCGACCGTTTTGTGCTAGCAGCCGCCTCTTGTTCTTCTTGCTTTCACTAGTAGCACAATTGCGCTTCTTGCCTCCAGACGTCCTCGCGCGCTTCTTCTTGGACGCTGGCTTCCTCGGACGTGGCTTTCCAGCCGCCTTGCGTCGCCCTTTGCGAGGCGAAGTCGGCGCCATGGCTGCTGGAAGTCGAATGAGTTGGCGCGGTAGAGGTCGTAGGAGACGGCAAGTTGAGGAATGAGAGCAAACGCCCAGCTCGAGCTCGACGAAGAGCTCCTGCACCCGCCACCCTTGTAGAGCAACCGATGCTCTCCTTGACCAAGGGTTAGATCAATAACATCGCTGCCAGGCGTGTGCAGACCTGTAGTTCAAGTTACCTCTTCCAATGCCGGAAGAGGTAACTCCACCTCTCGCGAGAATGTCGTCGCTTCTTGCGTATCCAGCGCGGCTTCGCGCAGTGCGACGGCATCCTCGCGAGCGTGCACGTCTGCCTCGTGAAGTGCCACCGCAGCTTCCCTGTCAGCAACCGCTCGTTCGCGGGCAGTCACCGCATCTTCGTCTGTGGCGGGTTCGGCTGGCGGCGGCACTTCGGCAGGCTTGGTGCCGGGCAAGGGCGGCCGCCCCTCCACGAACCCGCTGTCCACTTCAACAGGTTGGCACCAGTGGGGCTGTAATGAGCTCGTGCGTGTCGCCTGCTTCATAAAGAGTTGTGCTATAATACTGCACTGCCGCATCGTGTTCCTACGGCATCATAGTGAAGAAGACGAAAGTGTCCATCTTGGTCTGCTCTTCCTCGATCAGTGCTCTCTTGCTGAGTCTCTGGGCCACATTCTGATTGGCGGGTGCGCGACGACGGCCGGATGGAGACTGCAGTGAGCGCTTGGCAGCCTGCGGCGATGGTGTCACCACGGCAACGAGGTCTCTCAGCAAGTTGGGCATCATGGATGGCGCGGGGCTTGCAGCTACTGGCGCAGGGGATTCCGGATCGGATGCTCTGGGTCACGGCCAGGGCGCTCGGAGGCGTGTTTTATTATGGTGAGGATGGTGGCGATGGAGATCACTGAGGCAGCGGCTTCTAACTATATGGGATGTGTTTGTGAATGTGCGATGGCGTCAAAAGTTGTTCGCCTACGTCGTCATGTGGTGCTAGAACGGATCGCATCGGGGCTTCCATCCAAAGACGGACTTCTTGTTGCGCGCGACTCGTACACGTACGTGGCGCTGTCGCTGCTGTGGTTGCTGCGTCTGGATGGGGTGGCCAGTCCGGAGACGCTGGTCTCACTGGATGAGGAAACTCGAGCGTCGCTAGAGTTCATGAGGATGATTCTGACTAATGGACAATTGCCGTCGCACGTGATCATCACGACCGGTCATATCGGTGAGCGTCACTAACAGGGTAGACCCGCGCGCGTCCAGGTTTGTTAAATGGCTGCATTTGTGTTTGCTCCTCAGGCTTCTGGGAGATTCTGCCGACGGCATTGGCGCGTCCGGTCGTACCTGTACAAACGCAGTGGATTGTATATCGCCCCCTGCATGATGCCGCGCTGGACGATATGGTGTTCTCAATCCGCAGCGCACCCGACAGGCGCTTGATAGCGGTGCGTTGGTTGATTGCTTCTTAGCGTAATACGAGTCTTACAAATTTGCTCTGGCGGAATGTGCAGGACAAAAAGTGCTACGGGCTCCTTCGCGAGGTGTTGCAGCGTCCAAATGCAGAAGGCAACGCAGCGCAGTTGGTCGGACTCGTGGCAGATCAGCGCTGTAATAGCGAACACACACGCGCGGACGTGACGTTCCTCGGCCAGCCCACACATCTAGCAACGGGTGCGGCAAGACTGCATGTGGAAACAGGAGCAACGCTTTGGTTTGCCGCAGTGTTGCACAACAAGCGCTACTACGAGTCGGACGATCCGAGAGAGAAGCCCTTCCGTCTCGTACTGCGGCCGGTAGGGCTCACGTTGCCAACCTATCCTGTCCGCCTTCCCAACTCACATACTCGTAAAATGCAGGTCCCAACCGATGCCAGAACGCCAACGACTACGATCACCTCAAAGGACGACGCGACCGCAATCGTGCAGACGTACGCATCGATGCTGGAGGAGGTGGTGCGCGATAACCCGGAGCAGTATCTCTGGATGCACGACCTGTGGAGCACCAAGCAGCGGACCGAAAACCTGGTAAGGTAATCATTTTTCATTTTGAAGCATTTATCTCGTTCTAGATTATGAATCAGCTCAGATTTGATTTCCGTCAAGTTGCAAAATGGCTAGGCAGGTGGACGTCGCGAGGCGGTCGTTGCGGCGCGTGATTCTCCTGCGCCAGTCCTGGACGTCTCCTGCTCATATGCGTCGCTTGTTCTCTAGTGCGTCCTCTTCCGATGCATGCAACTCTGGTGTCTCAACTCGCTCCAACAGCGTCAGTATCGTCCATGAAAGTTTGGTCACCAGTGTTCCCAATCTCCAGGCCTTACAGCGCGTGCGGTGGCTCTTGCAACAGCCACAGCGTCGCGTCCTATTGCTCACAGGCAGCGCCGTATCGGATTCGCCAGTCCGTGCAGCACTGGAGCGAGATACGCCCGCGTTCGAGATTGAGCGACGCGGCCACGGCGTCTTCGGTGTGCGTGAGTTTTGTCAGCTGCTTCTGCGCGAGAGCGGCCGCGAGCGTCGCGTCTTCGGCCGCGCCCAATTGGCTGCGCTACTACTGCACAACGGACTGGAGCTGCCGGGTGCGTCACGACTGGCGGCCACTTCGACGCTGCAGAAACGCAAAGGGGTGCAGGACTTACTGCAGCTCTTCCGATTGCTGGAGAAAGAGGGCGTCACACCGGAGCAGTACAAGGAACTGGCAGTAGCAGCTGGAGAACGAGTTCCACAGGAACTGGCGGAGACTTATGGGGCTTATCAGGGGCTGCTGATGCAGCATAATGCCACGTCATGGGACGGTCTGGTGATGGATGTGTTGGCGATGTGTGGAGTGCAGAACGGAAGCATTGGAGTGGAAGATGCTGCAGCCAAGGATTTTAGTCGGTCGGTGATGGAGGAATACACTGATGTGGTGCTAGACGACGTGCAGAGAATAACACCAGCGATGGCGAAGCTTGTGGGACATTTGTGCGGTCAACCGAGTATGCAGACTAGTGCCAGCTTCAGTCGAGTGCTGCTTGACGGGGACGAGTGTCCTCTTACGCAGATTTTAGAGCGGCAGATGTTGCAGACAGCAGCAGCTACAGGGCGTACGTGCAGCGTGAGTCGCATTGCATTGGCCACAAATGACGCAGCTATTGAGAAGCGAGCTAAGATGCAAGCGATCGCACAGCAGGTCTTGACTCAGAATGCAGGCGCAATCGAAATCGTGCCCTCTCCAGTTCCATTGAAGTGTTGGCAGTTCGGTACTTCCGAGGCGGAGGAAAGGTGTATCGGGGCATTCTTAGCTAATACTCTGCAGTCTGATGGTACGACACACGCCACTGTGCTCTGCCCCTCGCATGTAGACGCGCATCGAATCACGTTGGCATTCCAGAAGCAGGGACTCCATGTTCAGGTGGCAGGCGATCAATTTTCCCCAGCTACCAACTCCACCGGCGCTCGTATTCACCTTTTCGATGAGCCTGGAGTGAACGCGGTGTACTCGCTGCTGTGCGCGTTGTGCTTTCCAAGCGATTCGCGCCACCTCTACAACGTTTTACGCTCAGACTTTTTCGCTTTCCCCGCTGAGTTACTGTCGTGGTTGATGGAAAAAGAGCACAAAAGTCATGTTGACCTGTTTCCGGTCCTCGAAGCATTCGTTGAAAGCCGTGGAAAGTCTCTAGGCACCTCGCTCAATCAAAGAGAAGGCGAGGAGCAGGAACTGCCACAAAGTGTGTCCTCTCGCCTTGAGACTGGATTAGAGGCGGCATCGTCCTTTGTGAGAATTATCAAGCGCCTTCGTGCTGAATGCCACCAACTGTCTGCCGCCGAAATCATGCAGAGCTTCCTGGAGGAGACTGGCCGGTTGGAGACTTTGTTGAGTCCCAATTGCCCGGAGCAGGAGCGTGAATCTTTGGTGTTGGCAGACTTCTTACGGGAGCTAGAAACTGTGCAAAATGTTGTGAAAAGTGCTCAAGTTCCGTTTGTAGTGCCGTACTTACAGCGGTTGAGAGAGACCAACTTGATGTCGTCGGCATCGTTGGACGAAATATCATCAGAAGTTCGTACTCGAGAATTGAAGGCAACCGCAAAGGATGCAGGCATCCGTGTACTACCGCTGAAAGCATACTCGCTTGAATCACTTGCGGCTTCGGTGACTGATGAAGGGGATGAAGATATAAAACACGTGCTAGTGTTGATGTCAATGCGCGATAGCAAGTTCCCTGGGCGGATGAAGCGGCTCACTCTGCCGCTACCGTACGACCTGCTGAGCGAACCGTACCCGGTGCAAGTGCGTATCGAACATCTCGAGCGGTGCGAGCAGCTCGCGTACAAGGCTTTGACGCTAGGTGTATATAATGAGGTGGTATTGTCGTTCGCTGAACTCGCAGCTACCTCATCATCCAAGCGCGAGGTGTTAAGCCGCACTTTTCAACCGATTTGGCACGAAGGTGATCACCCTGCAACACCCAACGACCGCAAAGGAGGCAGCAAAGAGGGAGCTGGAGCGGACAATGCCACTTCAACTTCGAACACCACATCAGCGCAAACATCGGCAAAGCAAGCTGCCATTACAGAGCAGACCGCTCAGGTGCACGAGAATTCACACTTTTGGTTGTTGGAGGTGGCAGGATACTTGCGTGAGTTTGTGAACCGTGTCTTCATTCCGATCTTGCATCACGAGAAACGATCATCATGTGTGGATGTTACGAAGCGTGATGGTGATCAAGCCAGCAAGCACCACCAAAGCTCATCCAATGTGAAGCCGACAAAGACGCTGGCGCTGGTCTCGGAAGCGTGTACTGCAAGTAGCATGGCCACTCGTCGTTCGTCAGCGCCAGCAGCAAACGTATCGTATCAACCACCGCACTTGTCATATTCGCAAATTTCCGAGTACCTGCGTTGCCCACACCGGTATTATCTAGGCCGCGTAATGAAGCTGGATGGCGACGTGTCAACTTCAATGATGTTTGGACGTGCGCTGCATGAAGGCATCGCCGCGTTTGCCAAATCCATCGCTGCGTCGCAGTCTGATAGTAACTTGACGCAAGCATCGAAGGCGCTTGCAGCTGTAGAAGCCGAGGAAGCCTTTATGCGCGCATGGGCTGGAGATGGATATGGACTCTTTACTTCCGTGGAGCAGGCATCGTTCCTGTTTGATCGAGGCATGATGGCGCTATGGGAATTCATCGAAACACACCATGGCGACTTGCAATTGCAGGAGATTCTTCATGTTGAGCAGGATTTTTCCATACAAGTCCCCGAAGCTAAAGTAGAGTTGCGTGGCGTCTGGGATCGCATCGACCGCGTCTCGAATTTCAATGGCGACGAATCTGGCTTTGTAATCAAGGAGTTCAAGTCAAACATGGGCGGTGCCGAGCGCAACGTGCGCAAACTCGCAGACGAAAGTCTACAGCTCAAAATGTACATGTACGCATTCCGCAAGGTTTTTGGCGAGGCGCCGTACGGGGCGAAGTTACAAATGATCGGCGGTAACTACAATGATACAAGTACTGATGATACGAAGACCAGACGACGACAAATTAGCAGGGCGGGAAACGATTACGGGTTTGTGCACTTTACGGAGGAAGCAGCACAGGAGGCTGAAAACGCCATCATTGAAGTGGCATCGGGTTTACGCCGGGGGGAATTCGAGCCCAAACCGAGTTTCGTGGAGTGCGCTTTCTGTCCGTACGCAGGCTCCGCATGCCATTTCGCAACCGATGACGCCTCGCATGAACGTCAATCGACAAGAAGAACAGCCAAGGGATGAACTAGACTCAATTATGAAGATGCACAGCACGAGCTGAACAAAGATCATGAGTAAGTTGACGTGGTTTGACGGAAATTATTTTACAGCAAAGGCACGTTGATCGACGCTTCATAACAACTAGGAGATGCTTTTGTCTCTCGTTGGCTTCAATAGGCTCCAATGACGATGACCTCGCGATGCAGACCCAAGGGAACTGTGAGCTGGTCACTTTCCGGAACCGACTGGAGCTTGGCCAGCACCATTTGTCGCCGTTTGAACGCAGCATACGTGAATATCACGCGTGCTCCTGCCACAATAATGCCACCCAGACGGTCCTGTCTTCGATACATTTCTGGAATAGCTACTGGTGGAGTCACGTGGTCGTCGTCGAATAGCGAGTCATCGTCCGAGTCGGAATCGCCTTGGTAGTCGACCATGTACACATCTTCGTTGTCGACCTCCGTGTCGTCTGAAGATCGAATCTCCTCCTTGTCGGCCGATAGCAGTGCAGGCCACAGATACGGCAAGGCACCTTTGGTTTTGCTCTCTCGTCGTCGAGCGAGGTAGCCCTTGAGACGGTCGCGCTTTCGACTGCGCGTAGGGGTTTCGAGCTCGGGTATTTCGCGCACAGGCTTGATGGCTGGTACAAACCCCTTTTGTTCGACTCTGCTGGAGCGGCTGAATCTGCTTCGACGTCCACCGGTGGAGCTTGGTGGGCTCTCCTCACTGACAGTAGCAGAGGCATTTCTTGCATTGCGCTTCTGGAACCTGCGCAGGAAACTTCTCATCGTTGTTGAAGTTGTTGGCCGATGAAGTTCTGAGGCCTCTAATTGCTGTGGAGACTGTGGCGACTACGCGAGCGTTAGCACTTCCACAACTGCTACACTCCACTCGACGTCTGACTCCTCCACGGAGGAGTATTTTCGTAAGTGGCATCAGACTAGCGCGTGGGCTGATTATTAGCGTGGAGTCTCTCCCAATGCTCTCCATCAGATGGGATAAGTTGGTGTTGTGCGCAGCTGGCAGAGGGTACGCGAAGGCAAGACAGCTTGGTAAAGGGAAGCACGCAGCTCTATTTGGGGAACTAGTTGAGTCGCCAATGTGCTTCTACCTGGAGCCAGCCGTTCATGACAAGCTGCTTGACACCTTCGAGCGCAGAAACTTTGACCACGCCAGCCTCAGCAGCAGGTTGCTACTGTGCAGCGGCCAATGTCACAGTGACAATGTGGCGGAGTTGATAGGACGGCGAAATAATTGCCAGCTCCGCATGCTACGCCGGATCTCGACCACTGCCATGATAACCAATTGCACTGGTATATTCACTAAGAATGATCTCGAGAGATCTTTACGTTCGGACTGGGCTACCGACGAATGAAGGCACTAAGCCTTGCACTCCCCAGCAGCCCGTTTACCGAGTGGGCTTTCGTTTGAGGTCCTTCTCAGGGTCCCGTTCCCACGTTGGTTTGAATTCAGTCGCCTTAGTCGATTCGGTGTCCTCTGCAAAACTGTGGAGTTCGAGGCCGGTGGGTGACTTGGAGGAGTCCTAGCTGCCACAAGTTCTTCGCCGCATTGATATCGCGCTCCCAGTAGTTCGCTCTGCACTCTATATTTCTGCAGACACGCACATTCCTCGACCTCTTGGTTTTCGTCGTCCCGTAGATCTTGAATGGCGTGTTCACCATCGGGCGTGAGCACTCAGAGCAAAGATAACTGGTGCGGAATTCGTCGACCATAATGAGGGTTGCACGGCGAGAGAGTTCAAGTGCGAACCGCTTGAGCGGGACGTGCATGTGGCCCGCGAGGTGAGTCTGGCTGCTCCATTTTCCGAGAGCCACACACACGTCACGGTCCACGGTCGGGACGACACGCTTGGCGAGTTTCGCCACGGCCTTGCGTTTGAATCGCGACACCGTGAATCTCCACTTGCGAAACCCTTTGAGAGCGCAGAACTCCAACATGGCGCTGATATTCTTCCACATGTGCTCGTAACGAGAGAGCAGGGACGCCGACGACGAAGTCTTGAACGATGGCGTGTCCTTCACGAACGCACCATATCGCGGATACCTCTTCTTCAGGTTTTCGAACCAGAATGCATGGTGCTCGACACGACTCATGTGTCGGTACTCTCGGGACGTGACTTGTAGGACATGAGAATTGTCACGCAGGAAATGAGATCGGCGCCTGACGCCGTGTTTCCGCGGACGGTGCTTTGGGTGGTGCCTGTGACAGATCTCGCACCACCCCTCCACATCGCACTGCGCTCTGCTGCGTCTCTTGCGTCGGTGGCGACGACGGCGGTTCCTGCTGCGCTTCTTGCCATGGCGTCTACCGCCAACGTGGCCTGGACAGGTACTGCACCAACCGGGCATGGAGCATGGCTCTTCCGGTGGGTTGCAGACATAGCCCAGCATAGGACGGCTGTATGCCGTCAGCATCATCCGTAGACCTGGGTCAATCCCGATCAATGTAGTTGGTATATACTTCGGAGAAAGAGCAGGTCGTTCAAGAGGAGCAGGAATTGACGTCAGCACAGCAGCACTGTACCCATTCGTGGAGATCTGATACTCGAAGCTGCGCCTTGGAACGCCAATTCGGGGATCCGCAGTATGGCTGACGCAGTCTCCGAGGTTGAACACCGTGGTCCACATTCGCTCGCGCACTTCTTGGAACTCCGCAGTCGTGGCATACGTCCGTTGTCCACGAGAGTTTGTGGACTTGTAGAGACCAAAAACGTCCTTACCCGTAGTTGCCAAAACTTGTTTTGCCACTTGGTAGAGCACCTCTGTAGTGACCGGGAAGAACGCCGGCACACAGGAGGTGGGCTACGGCAGCAACGTAAAGAGCCGGCACCTTTTCGGGATCTCATCTTGGTCGTGCATTGGCTCCATTACCTTCAGCATGTCGTACAGCTTGCCGAGAAATAGCACCTCGTGGCTAGCGATGTTCGCAGCCGTAGGAGGCAGTTCTAGCCACTCAAGCCATTGCTTCTCGACGTCCGTGAGGTCTTCAGGACTGGACTTTAGTCGAGCGACCATGGCCTCAGCTGCTCCCCGCGGATACGCAAGCTGCAGGCTAATGAAGTTGACAAGTCGTGCCTCGAAGTTCGTTCGAACGTGTTGCTGCGCTGCAACGAGCATGTCATTCGCCAGCTCTTTGATAGCGGAGCTTGAATCGAATAGCGTAGGTGGTATGTACGACATGACCCTCGATCGCGTAGTTTTGTAGACGTTGATGGACTCCTCTAGTGCAGCGTTAGTCGAGGGTTTTGGCGCGCGCATCTGTTCGTCACCAAAGACAGCTGTGCAGCACCGGTAGAACGTAGCTTGGTCCAGCTGCAGGGCTGTCTCCATCGTGCGAGATCTTGCCGGTACTACAGGGTAGTTCGGGTGGCTACGCTGGTGGTGCTCGAACAGGCGGCAGCAGTGGAAGTTCATGACGAACATTGCCTCCACTCGGATCTGCTGCAGAGCCACAGCACGTTCTTCGAGCACGTCCCGGATGTCAGGATTCGGACAAATGTGCCTCAGTGGGTATGTCACCGTGGAGAACTTTAGGACGCTGTTGGCTCCTCGAAGAAGGGTGCGACGATGGTTCGCGGCGGCGCGCTGCTCGATGTCGACTTGATCAGGCGGTCTCCACGCGACCGCGAGTTCTGGCAGGGGATCGACGATGCCGGGGTCGGTAGCGAACGAATCCATGGAGGCAGGAGGCTTGACTGTTCTGATAGTGAGGCTGCTGGCCACCACAGCCAAGTACACTTTCGTCACACCTGACAACGCCGCAGACGCCGTCTCCCGTAACTCCACTGCTGGTGCTGACGCTGCTGCCTCAGCGGCTTCAACTGCGACTCTAAACTTCAACAATGTTGACCGCAGAAGGCGAATTGATCTAGTGGACGCCTGCTGTCGGGGTGGTATGTCACTTTTGGAAGGCGTCCATTGGTCAAAATAATTCCAAAGGCAGCGTCAGGAAGTGGGCAAGTTGGGCAAGCTGGTTAGACGTGGTCCCGGGAAGCTCCCCAGCATCTTTAACAAACCGGAGTCATATGGAGTTCTACTCTCAGGATGCGTCGAGTGCCGCCGACGCCAACGCTTGTGCTGCGCTGTTTGCCGGTCACACGGTGCTTCTGGTGCGTTCTTCGTCTTCCCCACATCTCTGTCCACCTCCTCGTCCAAATTTCACTTCCATCCGCGCAGGATTCGCCTCGTAATCTTCTGACAAAAATGTGTATCATTTCCCTTCTTCGTGGGCTTAGCCTGCCGTATCGAACGCGAATCTGGGCCAATTGACGCTGGATCTTGTCGTCAACACGCTTCTGCAGAATGGAGAAGCTTTTGTACGTGGAATGGTCCCTTTGCGTGGCTTATCAGCCCAGTAAAAGCCTCACGACTCACTGAAAATCGGCTCTCTCCATAAACCAGGATGTGGAGCTCATGCGCGTCGGCCATTTGCTCAGTGAAGCAGCTCCCCCTATCGCTGGAGGTGCTGCCTTCGCCACGCAGCAGCCGCACACTTTGTGTCTCAACCTGGAAGGTACGTAGTTGTCTTAAAGCTGAAACGGGCGGGAAAGAGATTGATGGTTTGTTGTTGACTGCCGCAGTGTACCAGAGCAAGGAGAAGAAGCTCACGATCATCCAGCAACGAGCTCCTGTGCTGCCGGTGGGACATTTGAGTTGTAGATCTTTAATTTGGAGAGTTGATGACGGTGCTGATTGTGCTTTGCTGTAGGGACGAGGGCATGCGTTCGTTCGGGAGTTGGTGGAGTGGGCTATGAGCAGCAAGGTGGCAACACTCGGCGTGGTTGCTGGATGCGACGACATGCTCCGTCACGACCCCAACATGATGAGGTCCAGCTGAGCATCTACAGCATTCGTGTTTGCTGGTTTCTGACACTTTACACTTGCGGCTCTTTGATGTTTGCAGTCGTCCGATCCGTACCATCTTCTCTGCTGATGCTACCCGACTGGACGATGAGTTTTTGACTCGTTTTAAGGGGCTGACGACCGATGCCTCCGACATTAAAGAACAGACCGACGCTCCGTCGTCGTCTGCTGATCAGTGGGAGCCGATCCGCGGTGCTGGCCTCGCTCCACTGCTACATGCGCAGTGCGACGAGCAAAAGTTGCCGTTCATTGCGTGGGTAATGCCGTGTGCGGAGGGCAACAACGTGCCAGACGCTGCGGCCATGGCTACGCAACTCTTCCGCTCTCTGCGAATTGCACCCAAGCAATTGGCTGCTGGCTCTGCTGCGACGCCGATGTCGCCTATGCTTCCGTTTGCATTCCCGCCGTCGTGGAACCAACTCTTTGGACGAGGCCCTGACGTGTCGCTCTACCTATAATAGAGATTGCCATGACGCTGCCAGCTTCGCCTTCCCTGAACAATTTTGACTAACCTGTGTGCACCTCGTATTAGCTTGGTCGACGGAACCAGAAAAAATAGCTTGGTGGGTCGGGACAACTTTGTCGAGTATGGGCAACGATGCGAATGCATCGTTGGGCAGTGTTGGAGTGATGAACACAAGCCGCCGAGGGCTTGTTGACTTTGAACCGCGCGTTGAATTTGTGCCAGCACGAATTCCAAAACTCGTAGCAGCAACTTCTGCCCCAATTGCCAGTCCGTCAAAAGCAGCACAAGCTTTGCAAGCAGACATGTAAGGATTCTTGCACCTCCGATCATTTGGGCCTACTCGTTTTAACTAGTAATTATCGTTCGTATGGGCAGCCTAGAGCTTACAAGAGCGTTGGAGCAAGTGAACTTGCAGCGCAATAAACTGCTGAGCAAAAGTGCATCCCAACCTACCGTTCGACTGGAGCCTCTGAGTCCAAGCGACCAAAGGCACGAGAAACAAAAGCCGTCTGCGAACAACTGTAGGTGTGATGAAACCTCAGGTCCTCAATGTTGTATTGCGTTGGGTTATTTTGTCTAACACGATGCCAGCTAGTAGGTTGTGGCCTTATACTATGCACCTGCGGCGAGGAGATACGTCCAGCAGACAAGAATCTCCACGAATGTCCTCTCCGTCTCATTCGCTGTATCCGCCCTGGTTGCACGCAATTGTTCCAGGCTTCGAACCGTGAGTTGCACGAGCAGCGTGATTGCCATTTCACTCGACACACCCGCCAGCTCCTTCGCGATCGAGAGGACGGAGATACGCCAGTCGAGTGCGGGCTGTGCCACGAAACACGTTTCATCATCAGGAAGCGCCACTTGCAGAGTCACCAATTGTACGTGTGCGTGAAGCGTCAAGTACCTTGTCGCTTTGCCGAGTGGGGTTGCGAGATGAAGTTCCCACACGAGGAGCAAGACGCGCATGAAGCAAGTCAGTGTGTAGTAACTGAGCGACGAAGAAAAATTGCCGCCGATGCGCTTCTGGTGAATGAGGAAATCGTGTGTGACTGGTGTCAGCAAATGGTGAAGAAGCGTAAACTGCTCGATCACCAGGAGGACCAGTGCCCTGAACGCGAACGACCATGCCCAAATGCTGTCAACGGTTGCAAAGAGTGGGTTCCTGTCGGCAAATTCGACGAGCACATTCGTATGGACTGCATTGTGTCAGTAGAACGGAACACACTCGCAGCAAAGGCCCGAGAAAAGAACTCTCCAGTGTCGTGTCCGGAGTGTGGTGTGGTGGTTCGGGTGCGATATCTCAATCGACACTTTCGTGAGGAGTGCGTAAGTCGAGTCGTTCCATGCAAGAATTCTGCTCATGGATGCAAAGCGCTTCTGAGATGGCGAGATCGCCACTTGCATGAAGACTTTATGTCGCTCTCGAAGGACCGCAGTATGCTTCGGTTTAAAACGGGAGGAAATGCGTACATTGCGATCAACAGCAGCACAAGCCAAGCTTCAAATCAATCACCACCTGATGTGCCACCACCCTGGACTGCAGAATATTTCGTGTGGATGGTCGACGCCGAAGAGGAGATCTTGTCACTCCACAAAAGCAGCTTGGAACTCATGGAGGTTGTGGCAATCAACACACGCGAAAACGCGCAGTGGCAAGCCAAGTCCGACGCCTGCAAGAAGAAACTCAAGGAGTTGAAACAGAAACGCAAGCGCAAAGCCAACGACAAAGCACAAGGAACTCACCTGTCGGGTGAAGAGATGTCGAATGCAGCAAAAGAGCTGGCTGAAGACTTCAACAAAGCTGAGAACGGACTGACAACGACTCGAAAGGAGATCGCGTTGGCTCGAGGCTGGTTAGAGATCAACATCACGGAGGCCAGGCGCATCCTGGACACCGACGTGGCCGACGAGGAAGCGAAGCAGAGTCTGTTCACCGCCGTCGCCGACCAAACTGCTCGATTTTTGCAGGAGAGGTTGCTGCTTGTGCAGTTGTTGCCCGAGGCTGACCGTACACTGTTGTATGACTTGGACGCTTGGTCAAAGCAGCTCAGTTCGACCAACTCTAGCAAAGACGACAAAGTTGAGCGTCAACGCAAGGCAGCAGAGCAGAGCAGATTGCTGAGGAAACGCAGTGAGTTCCAGACGCAATTGGGGGCGCTAGATCAGGAGGCTGCAGACGCCGCTCGTCTTCAGCGGAGATTCGAGCGCGAAATCGCTAAGGTAGACGCGAAGTTGGCGCTAGTATCAGAGAACCAGCCGACGCAGCTCCTGGAGCGCTGCGGACGCCACATCATCGCGTCGTCCATTAACAACGTGATCTCTCTCGTGGCCGGACCTAAAGGTGAGATTGTTTTCTACCGTCCATCGGGAGCCAAGGCTGCACGTGACGTCAACTTCCAAGTCCGTCTCGAACGCAAGCGCTGGAACCACGTCGTGTTCTCAGCTGGGGCGAAAGAACTCAGCCTCTTCGTCAACGGAGAGCTAAAGAGCATCCGTCGTGGGGTCTTTGACCTGCCCATGAACAGAATCGGCGCTAACGACAAGACCGAGTCGTTCCAGGGCTTCATCCAGGAGATCCGCTACTGGAAGGAGTGCCGCAGTCTCCAGCAGATTCAACAAACGGCTGCAACCATCCTGCACGTCGCCAAGAGCAAAAACCTCATCGGCTACTGGACGTTCGAAGAAGGCATGGGCGACCTGGTGGACGACATGGTGTTGAAGCTGCCTCGCTCCGCCTGCTTCGACACGGATTGGGTCCTGTACGACACCGCAGAAGTCCGCAAATGCTTCGGTGGTCCTCCTACGCCATCGCTACGAGACCAAACGTGCTGCGTGGTGAACCAGAAGTTGAAGTTGCTGGCTCAGCGAGCTCGAGATCGGGAGCTGGACGTGGTGCCGTGTCGTCAGCAGTGCGAGATGAAAGTCGCATTCCGCCACCTCGAACGTCACCACCGAGTTGAGTGCGTAAATCGCCTGGTAGTGTGCAAAGAGGTGGGTTGTGGTGCTACGTTCCGCTTCAGCGATGAGGTTGAGCACCTCCGTGCCCAGTGTGAGCGCCATTTGTATCGAGACGAACTCGTGCGTCGGCACTACGAGAAGCGCGAACTGGTCGAGTGCGTTTTGAACTGCAACGAGTTGGTGCAGAGGCGCTTCCTGGCGCTGCACTGCCACAAAGAGTGCGTCAATCGACTGATCACGTGTCCGTGGGAAGACTGCGCCGATACGATCATCGCCAAGACGGTGGACAGGCATTTGGAGCTGGAATGCCGCAGTCAGAGTAAGGCGACGAAGCAGCAGATGGTGGACAACGCCCGACTGAGGCAGCAACTGAAGAAGGAGGAACAGAAGAGAGACGAGAAATGATTGATCAATCCAGCAATTGGACGCCTTGTATTGTGCTCAGGCTAGCGCTAAGTAGCAGACTTAAGCCACCAGCGTCGAGGCCGTGGCCGACTCGTACTTCCAGTTGGGCGAGAGCTTGCGGTTCTTGCGGTAGTAGCGAGCGAGACGGTGGATACGCGACTCGATCAGAATGAGGCGGAACTTGGAGTCCTTGTCCTGACGGTTGCGCTCCAGGTGCTTGCGGACAGCCACGGCCTTCTTGATGAGCATGTACAGGTCCTCCGGCAGCTCCGGGGCGAGACCTGATTTTGGATTGGATGAAATATTCAACCCGCGTACCCCCACGTCAAACGGAGAGGCAGAAAAGCAGCCATCGGATCCGCACGTCAGGTGGTACCGAGCATAGGCGTCCGAGCACGAAATACACAAAGAGTACGTGAGCAAACAACCCTGCAGCATGTAGGACGCGTAAGGACTTGTTCAGGACGCACCGTTCTTCTTGAGCAGACGCAGCACCTTGGAGCCGGTGACGCTCTTGACCTGGGCGATGCCGTGCGAGTCACGCAGGATGACGCCGATCTGCGACGGGGTCAGGCCCTTCTTGGCGAACTTGCAGATGTGGTCCTCCACGTCCTCGGCCGAGACCTTGAGCCACGAGGGCGGCGAGCGCTTGTAGGGGCGAGCGGACTTGCTCATGCCCTTGCCGTGAGAGTGCATGCGACCCATGGTGCCTGGAGAGTTTGACTTGCTGCTGGAGAGAGGAGATCAAAGAGTGAGGCCCCATCACTGCACTCACAGGCGAGGAGCCCAGCACAGCCAACCAACGGCCGGGTTCACGTCGGAAAGCGGATTGGACGAAATGGGCTTCTGCGAGCGATGTGATTGGTGCATGGAGGAACTGTCGTACCGCCATCACTCGATAACTGTCCGCACAGTACGAAAACCTAACGTCCAGTGCGGACTTATACGAGAGCCACAAATTGCTGAATCGACACACAATTTCTCATGGGCAACAGCGACGACGAAGGTGTGGCGTTCCAGTCGACGGCGCTGGACGTGGTGGGCTCCTGGCTGCTGGGCGGCGATGATGGCGGCGACGAGAAGGACGAGACGCAGCAGCAGAAGACGCAGCGTCGACCCGCGACTCTCTACCGTCCGTCGTCGTCGTCGTCTTCTTCTGGCCCAAGTCTGCCGAGTCTCACGCGACCCAACGCCGGTGCCAATTCGGACGCTGTACTAACTGAGCAGGAGCGAGAGATGAAGCGGAAACTGCTGCGTAAACCTCGAGGAACCCGCGCGGAGGAAGCGGCCAAGGCGGAGCAGGAGGCGCAGAAGCAGCAGGACGAGGCGCAGGACGAGGAAGAGCAGGAGCTCGTGCGGCTCAAGACGCAGGCCACCAAGAAGGACGACAAGAAACGCAAACGTACAGCGCAGGACGAACTACTGGAAAAACTGAGGGAGGAAGCAGCCAAGAAGAAAGCCAAGAACCTCAAGCGGAAGCTGCAGCTGCAACGCAAGAAGCAGCAGCAGCGAGAGCAGAACGGAATCGCCGCTGCCAACTGATAGAGGTGCGACTGACTACCTATCGCACGTGTAACTTAACGATGAAGACGGGGTTTTCGGAAGGCTCAGTCATTTGGCTCAGCCAGGTACATGATGGTTGCTCGACAAAGGATCTTACCATCAGATACCAGATCCACCGCATTGTTGTAAAGTTTGAGGTCCTTTCGACAGTGGAAAGTCTACACTAGATCCATTGCAGGCAGGGGCATCCTATTCACGTGTGGGCTGGTAGCATGGCGTTGAGTCTAAACGGGAACATCACGGCCGTGGCTCGCTTCCCAATGCTCGGCCTCCCAAGACGAGCCAATATCTAGTTGTAAACTCTGCAGTCGAGAGGACAGCCCCTTTTCCAAGTTGGAGCGGATGTTTCCTTTTTTGGCGTCGTGTGATTCGTCGAAAGTGGTCTCCGCCAATCACAGTCGCACAAATCACAACAGCAACTTCTACGACCTTCACTCTTCATAAAAATGTTGGATCTTGGTCCATGAGTCGCACTTTCATTCTCTAATTTACTGCGACCCCCTAGCGCCCCGCCCTCCTCTACGGCTCTCTTTGTCAGCATGGGCAACCTCTTCTCCTTCTCGCTCGAAGCTCTCTACGGCAGCCTGGCCTCGTACTTTGGCAACCGTGAGAGTCGCATCATGATCATCGGCCTGGACGCCGCTGGCAAGACAACGCTGCTCTACAAGATCAAACTGGGAGAGCTGGTCACCGCTATCCCCACCATCGGCTTCAACGTCGAGACCTTCGAGTACAAGAACATCACGTTCACGGCCTGGGACATCGGCGGACAGCAGCAGATCCGCTCGCTCTGGAAACACTACCTCTTCAACAACGACGCTGTCATCTTCGTCGTCGACGCTTCCGACATCGATCGGCTGGACGAGGCCAAGCAGGCTCTGCACCTCATCTTTGAAGCCGAAGAGCTTGCCGGCACCAAGCTGCTGGTGTACGCGAACAAGCAGGACCAACCCAACGCCTTGTCGGCGGAGGAGCTCCGAGAGAAACTGGAGCTGTCGGAGGTGACCAAGAACCCCACGCACGTGCAAGATTGCATTGCGACTACAGGGGATGGGGTGTATGAAGGCCTCGACTGGCTGAGCAAAGCGGTCACGGGCGAGATCTCCTCGTAGATTGTCAAAAGGGCTGCTGAGGGCATAGGAGCATATTACGGGTCTTTCAAATTGTAGCCTTAGTTGCAGCACAGAGACTAATTGTGCGTTTTAGAGGCGTCGAAATCTACATCTGGCCATAACGTCAAAACTGTTGACAGTACTTTGGATAATATAGATTACCAAGCGTGAGTCCAGGAGCAACCCGCTGCAGGCCACGCGCTTCTAACACCTAAAATACGGGCTTCACCGTGTGAGCAGGTTCGAGCCACTAGGACCCCCGGACTTACGCTTTTACTTCTGTTGACTATTGCCGTGGGCGCTGCAGATACTCTGCCGTCTCTGTCAGCTCATATGCAGCTGCAGCTACTTGCGATCTTCCACTGTCGATTGAAAGTGTTGTACAAGTCGAGATAGAAGAAAGTGCACGTGCAACGCTTCAAGCTACGCTAGACGCTCGCCCAAAAAACACTAACCGGAAGTACACAGGCTACCAGGCAGAATTCGTCAAATGGTGTGAAGGAAAGCACTTTCGAGATGCTTCAACTCTTACCAAAGGGAAGCTGCATCTCTTCTTGGAGGATCGAATCATCGACCGTGCTAAGCGACGAAAGGGTCAAGAGGGAAGGGCTCAAACGATTGGAAAAGCTACTGTAAATGGTTATGTAGCTGCCATGGTCGATTTGTAGCGACAACAACAGCGCATGGAGATCAACAATCATCCTTCTCCACGAAATGATGCCGTGACCTTATTGCTGAAAGTTACCGAGTATGAAGAAGATGATAGGCGACGGAAGAATTTTGACGATCGAGGAGCGGATACGACGACAGAGCAGCTTGAAAAAATCGCCGCGTTCTTTTGGGGCCATTCTCGTGAGCCAGGAACAAACTTGAGAAATCTTCTAGCCTTCTTGTTTTCGCACTATGCTCTGATGCGAGGAGAGTCAGCTCGACGCATGGAGTTGCTAGAGCTAGCAACCAAACGCCTTCAACAAAAAGACCTCAACCTTATGTCCGTTCGCGATATTTTGGACGAGATCTTGGTTGATTCCCCAGAGCTAGACGACCGCCTCAAAGCAGACGCCAAGATCGTGGAGTCACCTCATTTCGAGACGGCCGTGGTCAAAATTATGCAATGCCGAGAGCGCGATCTAACTTCTGAAGAATCGGAAGCGCCAACCCGACTCCTCCGCTTTCCGGACGACGGCAATTTGCACCTGGATTATAAAGCAGGTCATTTCAACTCAAAAAGAAAGCGCACCAAGAGCCTATCGGCCCACACAACAGGCTTGACGAAAAAACGCAACAAGTCGTCGCCCACGCCCACTGCTCAATCGCCGTCAAACCCTCGCGGTCCCGTGCCAAACAACGCGGAAAACGGATCTGTCGGCAGGCGCCGTCGTACTCCAGCGGAAGTGAAGACTGCGATTGTTGTACGAGCCAAGCCTCGGGAAGAAGAACGATCCAAGTACATCGATCTCACGTGGCTACCCGCTACTTCTGTTGAAGTAGAACGCTTGTTTTCAGCTGTGAAGTGTATGATCGGCTACTCGCGCAAGCGAATGAGCGCAGAGACACTTGAGTCGATCCTGTTTTTGAGAATGAACTGGGATCTAGTTACTAACGAGATAACGTCGAGGCTGTGCAGACGGCCTGTGAGGAGGATTCAGAAGACGAAGATGAAATCGATTCATGTGAGTAGAAGTCTACACCTTTTATGAGACGTAGAATTCTTCCTGACAATAGTGATCAATATGCAGTGGAGATTGGCAGCGGCTCAATAATCAATATTGTTCGAGTACAATTGCTGCACTTGTACAATTACAATTCTTTTTTTCCAGTCCCTGCCCGCAGTGGAAATCCGTGCTCCTTCGGGATAGGAGCGCCATTCATCTCGCAGAGGCAAGCACGCGAGTCCAAACACCAATTTATCCAATTGGTTCCATGGCTCTTTCGAATCCCTTCACTGGCTGCACGACCGTCAGAGCTAAAACGTGGCTGCTACTAGTGGCTCGCTACTGCGAAGAGCCACGATACAGAGCACAAATCTCATCAAGGCAAGTCAAACAAACGATCAATGCACCACCAGCGTCACTGCTTCGTGATCCAGACGCACTTCAACTGTTTTGTCGCACGAGATAAGATGCCACGACTGCGTCTACCAAACCTTCGGGAGCCAAAACCTTTGACGTTTCCAGAGGCAACCGCACTAGTGTTCGTCAATACCGACATAATCAACCACAATAGCGCCAACGCCAAAGATCCCGCTGCAGCGGAAGACAACCCAACTATCAAGTACTACGCAACATTGCCAAACTCAGTCATTTAGCTATTTGCCGTTCGCCTCTCCAGTCCAATCATGGCATCAGCACTCGGGAAGCGCCGTACGCACCATCGCTTCGCCTTGGGCGAGACAGCGTCGGAGCGCAGACCTTCCAAGCACCGCCGACGCGAGAACACTAGCGACTACGACAAACTCTGTGAGCTCTTTCGCGCGATTGATATCCACGTAGAACCAGAGGCGTCTACGGTCAAGTGCAAGTTGTCCAGCTTGCTCGTGGGGGCTGCCGACGATGCAGAAAAGGAGAGGCTGTCAGTGTTCGTGTCCGAAGTGGAGCGCAGTGTTCGGACGCTGCACCAGATCCGCATTGAGAGCTCTCGTCTGGCCAACCTGCATCTGCTCAAGTGCATCGAGAGCAGAGGCATAATACCGATGCCGACCATCAACCGCGACTTTTTCGCGCGATGTGTGGCTGGTGTCGGTGTCGAGAACTTCGTTGCATCGAACGAAAGGAGAGACCCACACCTCTATCGGACTATTATGCAATATCGCCGGGAGCGAACAGCCGTCGAAGGATACGAACGTCCGAGCATCGTTAATTGGTCATCGGCTAAGGATTGTATCACGCAGGCCATGTTGACGGATGCGCTGCGCATGATCAAGGGCGAGTACTATGGGCGAGTACTATAGGCGGACCCAAAACTACATCAAACTACGCTTCGATATCCCCACTAATGGGGAATTCTACGCGCAGTTCGTCGAGGCGTACGAGTTTGTAGGTGTGGAGGGTCCAATTAGAGAAGGCGCAGCTCACCTCCGTGAGTTCTTGCCCGTGAAGCCGACGGCAGCCAACATCAATAACGCCACTAGCTACTTCCTCGAGCGACAGTATCAAATGCTACGGTATATCAATGCCCACATGAACGAAGAAGACGAGCGTCGCCGTGGAACCCGTGCTTTCTCTTTACTACCGTTGACGACATCGTTCGTCCCAGGCCACATTGCCATCAACACTTCTGTGCTGTGGGAGATGTGGCGTCGCGTACGTCGAGAATTAGGCAGTCGACGGAGACTGGATCTGGACCCCTTGCAAGAGTTCATGGTGACGGGCAGCAGAGGCCGTCTCCGATTCCCGACCAGACCAGAGTTTCAAGCGGCGAAGGACGCTGCCTGGAGGAAACTCTTCAATGTAGCCAAGTTTGAGGCCAGCCGCTGGCGATTTGCAAACTTCATCACGACTAACGGCTACGAGGTGAGCGTGTTGCGCACGAGGGAGTGCCTTGGTAGAGAGAACCCGTTCCTGTCCTCACGAGCGTTCACGCCGCAATTGCCGCTGGATTATATGCCGTCGCATGTCATCGGCGACGATCCAGGAGTACGCGCAATGTGCACCGCCGCATGGCGTCGCACCCCTGTTGATGACGTGTTCCACGCGCGCCGGTTCTACCGGTTCAAGAAGATCAAGCGCACGAAGAACACGGCGACAACCAAATGGCGTCGCAAGCAAGCACGTCGTCGTAAGCGTCGTCGACGACTACGCTGCAAGCGGAGGTGCATGCATGGGCCACGGACGTGGAGAGAAGAAAGAAGAGCGCAGCGGCCGCGGGGTGAACATCCTCCCGCAATTGGGGACGAATTTACCATTGTGCGATGTAGCACGGCGGAATACCGCCACCTTGCAGGCTTCAATAAGCGCACATACTGGTTCGAAGCGTTGAAACGTCGAGAAGAGCACTACGCCGCTGTACTAGACCAGATGCCATCCTTCAGGTATGCAGCGACCGACACGTACTGGACCGGGCTCAGGTTCCTGTGGGGAAATGTGAACTTCCTGGTGACGTTATCCGCTTCGAAGGCTTTCCGAAGATGGCGCTTCCACAACTATGTATATAAGTGCAAGGCGCTGAACCATATGTGTGAGCGAGTGGTTCCGGTCGCCAACGACGGCACATTTGTCGGTGTGGGGGCATTTGACAATCCACGTGGGCTGCGTGGGCGGTCACATCCACCGCTAAAAGGGTTTGCAAAAGAGATGGCAAAGCGGGCTACTGTGCGGACGATCGACGAATACAACACCAGCAAGAAATGCTTCAACTGCCACGGCAACCTGACGCAGACTGCTTTCGAGCGGAGGACACGCACCGCCCAAGAAACTCCACCTGCTGCCGTAGTGCAGCCTGCTCCACCAGCACAAGCACGCCATCAGGCGCGCACTTCTCGCAATGTCTTGCACTGTACCAACAGCGATTGCAGGACGTTCTGGGATCGCGACGTGTGTGCGGCGCTGAACATCATGCTCGTCGCGGAGGCGCTCGTGAGCGATCGTCCACGGCCAGAGTATCTGCAGCGTCCGCGGCAATAGTCAACAGAAGTAAAAGCGTAAGTCCGGGGGTCCTAGTGGCTCGAACCTGCTCACACGGTGAAGCCCGTATTTTAGGTGTTAGAAGCGCGTGGCCTGCAGCGGGTTGCTCCTGGACACACGCTTGGTAATCTATATTATTTTAACTTCTTGGCGCAGAGGTGGCAGGAGCAAGGAGGTGTAGCGTTAGACGGAGTAAGGGTGATACTCAAATGTAATGTGCTTCGTTCAGACCGAAGGCTTGGACCTGCTGGATATGATTGAATTGCTCGGAGATGATGTTGACGCGATCACGGTCGTCGCAGTGACAATGGCACTGACATCCGTCCTACTACCTGTATCATTATAGGGTACAATATAAGTTATGACAGGTTTCTTTTGGGTGGCGAATGTTGGTTCAAAGTACTTCACTCCCTCTCATTCCCAGAATCGCCGCCACGGAAGTAATTGCTCCGCTAGTGACCTCGCGCACGCCCGTACCCACTGCAAGTGCCCGCGTCGCGTTCCTGCTGAAGAGAGGCATCGATCTAGCCTAATTACCGCTGAAAAGCCGCCGATATCGAGTCAGGAGACCCAACACAATAAACCACGTTAAGAGATCCGCTTCTCTGGCTCCCATAGACCATGAGCAGCACCATCACAGCCTCTGCTTCGTCCCCAGTGAAGCCGTCTACCCCCGCTTCCAGTTTCAGTTCCATGCCGCCGACTAAGCGCCAGAAACTGAGCGACGAAGGCGTCACGAAGACGGAGATCGACTCGAAGGACGACGTACTGGACGCTTCTACAACCGAAACCGCTGCAGAGAATTCACAGAAGACAACCAATGGCTCCAGTGGCTACCCGAACGTCGCGCTGAGTCTGCAGAAGGACCCGTCCTGGATGATAGGCTATGTCGATGGCTTCAGCGGATTGGGTCCCATTCCGTCAATGAACGCGGTACTGGAGAAGCGCACGTCGAGTCAGTTCTCCATCAGCTCGCTGTTGCCATCGTCTGTGAGTGTGTCTGGTACTGGTGTCCAGGCCTCGACAACTCCTGCTGCTGCTGCACGAGCCGACGCCGACAGTGGTGAAACAACTACAGATAATGAAGGCCAAGGTGCAGCTCCCTCGACTTCCACTACTGTCGTGGTGCCGACAGCTGCGGAAGGTTCGGGCGGCAACACTAAATACATGGACCCCAGCACAGGCGACTACATGTACCCGGATAACGTCAAGCCCATGAGCTTCTACGACAAGCAGCGGCTCGTGCAGAAGATCACGATGCTCCCCAGTCAGTATCTGCGTGGACTCATGGATGTCATCAGCAAGTACCAGCCGGACACCGTACGACAGATTGACGACGACGGGTACGCTTTCGATCTGGGCCAGATGAACGAGAACACCGTATGGGCCATCAGCGACTACGTCAAGGATTCGATGGTCGAGCTGGACGGATACATCAAGTCGCTCAACCAGACGGGTCTTAGTTTGGCCACAGAGGAGGAGCGAGAACGCGGCACCATTCTAACGGCCACGAGCGAAGCAGCACCTACATCTCCCGGCAGCAGCGTCCACCATCTAGCGAACACGCTGGCGCTCAATTCGTCCAAGATGTCGGCCATCACTAACAACGAGAACCAGAACAAGTTCCTGGAACAGGTGGAGATGTACTCGAAGCCGAAAGTGACCAAGTCGCGCGTAAAACCTAGCAAGAAACACGAATGTCCGACGTGCAACAAGCAGTTCCGCGGACGCTCCGAGCTGCAGAACCACATCCGAACACACACGGGCGAGAAGCCGCTCAAGTGCAAGTACGAGGGCTGCAACAAGCGATACGCGCACAGTTCGAACCTGCGCGCCCACGAGCGCACCCACGCAGGCATCAAGCCCTACACGTGCCACTACGACGGCTGCGGCAAGAGTTTTGCGCACTCGGTATCGCTCAAGGAACACATCTGGATGCACGCAGGTTTCCAGCCCTACGTGTGTCCGTACGAAGGCTGCCAGAAGAAGTTTACACAGGTCTCGAATTTTGCACGACACAAGAAGACGCACGAGAAGGAGGAGCGCAGCGAGAACGAACATTCCGTCGAGAGTGACAATTAACTTCCCCCCCCCCCCCCCCCCCGTAGGCAAGAAGCCTTGGAGAATAAGTCGCATCAAACAAAAGATAGCAGCATCTCTTGTGTAGTATTTAATGTGATATTTCCTTCACTCGACTTCCGTTTGCCCCTTCGGCTTGGACACCACGAGTGTGCGTTCACGTCCGGAAGTCTCGAATTTGGCGATGAGCAGCGAGCGTCTGTTGGTCTCGAGACGCACAGTGGGCAGCGGCTGGTCCTCGTCCGGCTCAGGCGCGTCGTCGTCGTCATTCTCTCCGCCCTCCGCGAACTGTCCCAGGTCGATGGCCTTCTCTGCGATGCACGTGAAGAAGCCGTTCTTCTGGTCGTGGGCTGCGTACGCGAGATCTCCCTCCGCCTTGAGCAGCAGTCCGTGGCCGTCGTTCAGCACCAGCCCCAGCGTCATCTTGCACTCTTCTCCCAATCTACAATGGCACTAAACGCGTCTCCCTCCTAAACAGTGACAACGGTTGAAGGGGTTTACTCAGGCCTCAGTGAATATACCGTATGTATTGGCCTTCGAAGAATGATCTCGAGAGATCTTCACGTTCGGACTGGGCTACCGACGAATGAAGGCACTAAGCCTTGCACTCCCCAGCAGCCCGTTTACCGAGTGGGCTTTCGTTTGAGGTCCTTCTCAGGGTCCCGTTCCCACGTTGGTTTGAAGAAATCGTCTTAGTTGATTCGGTGTCCTCTGCAAAACTGCGGAGTTCGAGGCTGGTTGGTGACTTGGAGGAGCCCTAGCTGCCACAAGTTCTTCGCGGCGTTGATATCACGCTCCCAGTAGTTCGCTCTGCACTCTATATTTCTGCAGACACGCACATTCCTCGACCTCTTGGTTTTCGTCGTACCGTAGATCTTGAATGGCGTGTCCACCATCGGGCGTGAGCACTCGGAGCAAAGATAGCTGGTACGAAACTCGTCGACCATGATGAGGGTTGCGCGGCGAGAGAGTTCAAGTGCGAACCGCTTGAGCGGGACGTGCATGTGGCCCGCGAGGTGAGTCTGGCTGCTCCATTTTCCGAGAGCCACACACACGTCACGGTCTACGGTCGGGACGACACGCTTGGCGAGTTTCGCCACGGCCTTGCGTTTGAATCTCGACACCGTGAATCTCCACTTTCGAAACCCTTTGAGAGCGCAGAATTCCAGCATGGCGCTGATGTTCTTCCAGATGTGCTCGTAACGAGAGCAGGGACGCCGACGACGAAGTCTTGAACGATGGCATGTCCTTCAAAAACGCACCGTAGCGCGGATGCCTCTTCTTCAGGTTTTCGAACCAGAATGCATGGTGCTCGACACGACTCATGTGTCGGTACTCTCGGGACGTGACTTGTAGGACGTGAGAATTGTCACGCAAAAAGTGAGATCGGCGCCTGACGCCGTGTTTCCGCGGACGGTGCTTTGGGTGGTGCCTGTGACAGATCTCGCACCACCCCTCCACATCGCACTGCGCTCTGCTGCGTCTCTTGCGTCGGTGGCGACGACGGCGGTTCCTACTGCGCTTCTTGCCATGGCGTCTGCCGCCAACGTGGCCTGGACAGGTACTGCACCAACCGGGCATGTAGCAAGGCTCTTCCGGTGGGTTGCAGACATAGCCCAGCATAGGACGGCTGTATGCCGTCAGCATCATCCGTAGACCTGGGTCAATCCCGATCAATGTAGTTGGTATATACTTCGGAGAAAGAGCAGGTCGTTCGAGAGGAACAGGAATTGACGTCAGCACAGCAGCACTGTACCCATTTGTGGAGATCTGATACTCAAAGTTGCGCCTGGGAACACCAATTCGGGGATCCGCAGTATGGCTGACGCAGTCTCCGAGGTTGAACACCGTGGTCCACATTCGCTCGCGCACTTCTTGGAACTCCGCAGTCGTAGCATACGTCCGTTGTCCACGAGAGTTCGTGGACTTGTAGAGACCAAAGACATCCTTGCCCGTAGTTGCCAAAACTTGTTTTGCGACTTGGTAGAGCATCTCTGTAGTGACCGGGAAGAACGCCGGCACACAGGAGGTGAGCTGCGGCAGCAACGTAAACAATCGGCACCCTTTCGGGATCTCGTCTTGGTCGTGCACTTGCTCCATAACCTTCAGCATGTCGTACAGCTTGCCGAGAAATAGCACCTCGTGGCTAGCGATGTTCGCAGCCGTAGGAGGCAGTTCTAGCCACTCAAGCCATTGCTTCTCGACGTCCGTGAGGTCTTCAGGACTGGACTTTAGTCGAGCGACCATGGCCTCAGCTGCTCCCCGCGGATACGCAAGCTGCAGGCTAATGAAGTTGACAAGCCGTGCCTCGAAGTTCGTTCGAACGTGTTGCTGCGCCGCAACGAGCATGTCATTCGCCAGTTCTTTGATAGCGGAGCCGACACAGGAAAGCGTGGGCGGTATATTCGACATGACCCTCGATCGCGTAGTTTTATAGACGTTGATGGACTCCTCTAGTGCAGCGTTAGCCGAGGGTTTTGGCGCGGGCATCTGTTCGTCACCAAAGACGGCTGTGCAGCACCGGTAGAACGTAGCTTGGTCCAGCTGCAGGGCTGTCTCCATCGTTCGAGATCTTGCCGGCACTACTGGGTAGTTCGGGTGGCTACGCTGGTGGTGCTCGAACAGGCGGCAGCAGTGGAAGTTCATGACGAACATTGCCTCTATGCGAATCTGCTGCAGAGCCACAGCACGTTCTTCGAGCGCGTCCCGGATGTCAGGATTCGGACAAATGTGCCTCAGTGGGTACGTCACCGTGGAGAACTTTAGGACGCTGTTGGCTCCTCGAAGAAGGGTGCGACGATGGTTCGCGGCGGCGCGTTGCTCGATGTCGACTTGATCAGGCGGTCTCCACGCGACCGCGAGTTCTGGCAGGGGCTCGACGATGCTGGAGTCGATAGCGAACGAATCCATGAAGACAGGAGGCTTGACTGTTCTGATAGTGAGGCTGCTGGCCACCACAGCCAAGTACACTTTCGTCACACCTGACAACGCCGCAGACGCCGTCTCCCGTAACTCCACTGCTGGTGCTGACGCTGCTGCCTCGGCGGCTTCAACTGCGACTCTAAACTTCAACAATGTTGACCGCAGAAGGCGAATTGATCTAGTGGACGCCTTCTGTCGGGGTGGTATGTCCATTTTGGAAGGCGTCCATTAGTCAGAATAATTCCAAAGGCAGCGTCAGGAAGTGGGCAAGTTGGGCAAGCTGGTTAGACGTGGTCCCGGGAAGCTCCCCAGCATCTTTAACAAACCGGAGTCGTATGGATGAATATGACGATCTTTCCGACTATACTACTAGTTTGTATTGTGCTCAACAGCCAATAAAAGCCTAGCTCAGTAGTTTAATCCAATCAGAACCCATAATTACCTCTATTTTATCCAATAGGATGAGAACATCAGACCAGGTCCTGTAGGCCAGCCGTTCCGACGTATTCGGTCGGAACGCCGGTCAAAATGTGTATATGTACAGCCAAAAGACAAGTGAATTGCATATCACTTACATATTTGCCGTTTATCCGACCGACAGCATGGGATTAGAAGAGTTGGTGCCAGGAAACACCAAGCGAGCGAAGGCAACCGCTGTGGGGTCTTTCGTGAAGTTTTTGAAATCCGAAGGTGTGACAGAAGAGTATGTGCGTGTGTGTATTGAACGAGATGGGAGTGGAAAGTGTTTTGTGTCCGTAATGGACAAGTTTGGTATGTATCTTGCGTTTAATGAGGGCAAAAAAGGAAAGCCGTTGGCTCGAAACACTGCGATGCAGTACTACAGGCAGGCCAAACTTTGGCTCCTCGACCAGTTCCCTCAGCACCGGGCTGCATTAGAAGCGCGTCTGCTCAAAATGGGGAAGACGCTAGATAACTTTTGCATGAAGCGCGACGGTGGTGGATTTATAAGCAAGGCACCACCATGTGCAAAGGCTGACTTAAAGAAAATGCTTGTGTATTTGTATGTTAATGCGAGCTGCTCGAGTGACTACCAAGATGCTGCGCTGCTTTGCCTGCTGTGGTACCTACTCGGTAGAGCCTCGGATCTCGCTCTGCTCCGCAAGCCCAACATCTCCATAGTTGCCGGCAACGTGCTCTTCGTCCGCTTCATTCGGATGAAGACATCCGAAGAGCAAGGGCTGTCATTGTTTCCTGGAACCGAATTTGAGACCTGCCCACTGCTTGCCATGGCGCTGGCGGTGCTGATGCAGACCGCCCCATCAACCGACGTCATCGACAATCTACCCGACATGCAAGACCACGCTGCAGTCACGCTTTCTCCGGACGTCCCGCTCCTGGAGATCCTCGACCACCCCGTTGACACAGCTGGACTTGGCGCTCCGTCGGCTGCAGGTGTGGAGAAGACACCCACTGTCTATTCCCACGTGAACCGCGTGCTCGAACGCATAGCTGCGGCTGCTGGTGTCACGATCGCAATGACGTCCCATTCTTTCCGGCGCGGCGGGGCATAGCACACCAACGGCAGCGGCGAGCTCACAGCACGGTGGATCTTCGACAGAGGCGCCTGGAACATGAGCGCAACGAACAAGGGCTTCAACTATATCTTCAACACCAGCAAAGAAGACCACAAGGTTAGCAAGATACTCAGTGGACACAATACCAAGAAAAACGTGGCGCTCGAGAACTTGAGTTCGTTCGACTCGCAAACAAGGAGCACGATCTCCAGCTTCCAGCGTCACCTGTTCAGCACGTGCCACAATCTCCAAGCTACACAGTACAACGTTAACCAAGCTGTCCTTGATGTGCTTACCTCGACTGTGATCCGCCACTACCCGCTGCTGAAACGTCTGAACGCTGAAGTACCTGCAGTTAAACGAATCGAAGCTTGTACCACGGAGATCGGATGCTCGCTCGTTGAGTTACTGGCCTGGTCGTCGCACCTCGCAAATCCAGAGCTACCCTGTGAAGACAGCAAGCCATCAAGCACGCACCAGGCATCTGAGCAGGCATTGCCACGAAGCACAGAACAAAAGGTCATCGATCACCAAGCTGCTGTCATTAACCACTTTATCGAGCACGTGAAGCTGCAAGATGCTCGCATGGACGCACTGGAAGCTAAGCTGAACGACCCTAGGCAAGAAATACGCGAACGGCACAACCCGGAACCTAGTCAATGCGGTGAGAGTCAAGCTAAGAAGAAGCAGCGCAGATCAGCAGTGACTCACCTTCATACGACTTGGTACGGATGGTACGCCCAAGAACCACCGTTGTGGCGTGCACCCATCTCGAAGCAGCAGAAGTCCGACGCAAAGCAGCTTATCGCTTACATGAAGCTGTTCTTGGATGACGGCTTTGTGCTTGATGTCACAGAAGCCAGCTACCGCGACCAGGTGCTGTCCCTGGGAATCCGTGCAGAGAAATCAGTCTTGAGGTTCCTCGAAGATCACGGCATCAACTCACGCGGGTCTGGCGCTGTCTTGAAACACCTGCGTAGTCTTCACCGTGCTGGCGCGCTCAACGCCAAAATTGAGCGCCATGAACAACTTCTCCAGACACCTGCTATCCAAGACCCTGCTCCAGGTTACACGCAAAATATTCTCGAACAGATTAGATGATCAGCATGAGTTGCAAAGGTTAATACACGTTAGTTTGTACAAGCCTTCATTAATACAAGCACATTCGCTGTTACACGCATCAATATTCAATCAGGGACCACCTACCGCCTCACACAACAGCTCCAATCGCTGTGGCATTAACAAACAGAAAGCCAAGCACAAGATAAACCTTAGGTGGGAGTTGAACCCACGACCGTCCCTTTCGGGGGCTCTTCCGCTGAGCTACTAAGGTGGGGATTAGCACAACTCAAAGGCAGGGGAATACTCGTTGGAGGCCCGAGGGGGAATTAACCTGCACAGTTCTTCGTGCGGGCGACAACCCTGCTGGCCGAACCGGGTTCGGAACGGCTCCCTCAATACACCATCCAGTGGGTGGTCACTCGGGCACTGGCACGCGTTGAGCGCAGCGCTCTTTTACTGGTAGCTGTACTGGCTCCTGAAAGCCAGTCATTTCTGCTGTCTGGGGGGTTGTATACGCATACATTTTCCCAGTCAATTAATGAAACACTTGGTTTACTAATGGTATACAAATTTATATATAAAGTCGGATAGGTCGGAGGTCGGATATTTTTCGTTACGGACTATATACCCTCGTGGCTGCCAACAACGAGCCTGGACTCGCATCAGTTTACCTCTCAAACCGTGTGTTCTCGAACGGGAGCAACCGCGGGGCCGTGAATGTGAGCAGTACCGCGATCAGCCCTCCTTGAGCACGAAGAACCTCGTGTTATCTGCGGCGAGGCGGGTGGCGAAACGGAGCTGGCCGCGGCAGGCCCAAAACCTCGCACCACGTCAGGAAGTGCATGTTCCTAGCGGCATTCACATCGCGGTCGATGAAATCGACCCGACAGTCTCGGTTGGGGCAACGCAGCACGTTCCTTGTCTTGGCCAGCACAGTCGCGCCAGTTTTCCAGTTTGTCGTTAGTAGTTGCGCTTCCTCCAGTCGGTGGTGGCAGTTCGAACATAGCTTGCTAGTCAGGTACTCGTGGATGGGGACCACTAGAGCTCGTTTCATGAGCGCTTTGCGTAGTCCTTTTGGTGGCGGCACCTGATTGCCACGGATGTCAGATGCACGACTGTAATCTCCGACGACGCAGAGAACCATCGGACTTGCAACAGAGACGAACCCTTTGGCTATTGCATCGAGGGCCTTCTCCTTGAACCTGTAATTTCGGAAGCGCCACTTGAGCAAGTTGCGCAGGCGCTCCAGGAACTGATCGACCCTTGCCGTTTTCACAGACGGTTGACTGCGAATGGCTCGGGCGTAATGGTGATAGCGTTTTCGCAGATTCGCGTGCCAGTGGTCGATTTTCTTGAAGCCAGCCATGTGACGATATTCTGCGGCAGTGATGGCCTGCTCGACCTCGTCGCCGAAGTGTCGTGCCTTTCGCTGATTGTTTGCTGCCGACTGCTGGTTCGCTGCGCATACTTCATTGTGGCGTTCACAACGTCGTATTTGGCGTATCGATGCCGGGTGTATCCCTCATGCAGCCTTCCTGTCAATCCTCCGGTCTCGCTGTCGTTGCTTCCTATGGAGTTTATGCGGGAGCGAGCGCTCAGCCATAATCATGTATTGTATGTGACCGGGAAGCATACCAGAGCCGACACAGGTAGAGATCTTGCGGACGCCAACATCGTGTCCTTGAGTAACTATTGGAAGGTAGTCATCGGGAAGAAGTCTGCGATGCAGTGAGACGTGATCGTTCTCATCTTCGATGCTCTCGTCGAGGTGGTGGTGCTGGCTGTGACGCGTTATTTCATCATTCAATTGTTCCGGCTCCGTCTTCGGTCATGACATCAGAACGGATGCACTGTATCCATTTGTACTGACATAGTTTGCAAACTGCTTGGATCTCGTCTCAAAGCGGCTGACTCTGAAAGCGCGGCGCAGATAGTCAGCTCCATGTTGACGTACTTGTTTGCGTCCTATGAGACCTCCCCTTGACCTTGGGATACTTAAAGGGTTACTGCCAGTTTACCGATACAGCCGAGGGCAGAACCCGTGGATCGTGTGGATATTTACTGGTACATGAATTGGATCGAACGACGAACTGCAAGGCAATATTGAGACATTTCGAATCTCTTTCCTTTGCCGATGTTCGAGTCGGAAATCTTCAATTGAGAGATTATCCAGTGCAGCTTCTTGATAGAGTAGTGCATTCTGTGCTCCACCTGATCTTCGTACGGTCGAAATCCTACCCACTCCCTAAACGCGCGTTCGAGCCAATTTAGCTCTGTGATGTCTCGTCGGAAGCAGGAGTTGACCAGCCTGTTTGCTTGCTTTGTGTTAACGCTCCGACCCGTGAATGCTTTCCAGATGATGAGGGCCATTGACTGGAGGCGGCGGCGGAAGTTAAGCACAATCATGTTTTTGGTATTTGTTTGCGAGCTCTCGGCGAGGTATAAGATGGGATTTCCATCATACGGTAGGTTCTCAGGAGGGGTATAGCCTCTGACCGCACTTTGTGTTGCTCGGTAAGTTTCTACGGCGGATCGGAAGACAACATCGGGTTGGCGAGTTGGAGACCGTTGGCGTTGAACCTGCGCTTGATGAGCTGGATTAGGGGGACGTACGCCGATCTGGCGGACAGCGCGAAGGCATCACCCAAAGTACGTTTGATCGAGCGTTGACAGTGGTCCTCGTGATTCCAGGCAGCGGAGGACATGGAGGTTTGCCAGCCTCCATGCCTTCGCCACCAATTGACGCATCGCCACGCAGGTAGTCTTGATCTCGTGGCGTAGGTCATCTGACGGGCACAACTGTCGTAGCACACAGACAATGGCAGCTCGAGTGAGCCCGTGCGCTACTTCCAGAGTGTCTGTCGAGCTGCGGTGCCGCGTCATCACGCAGTGCGCCGGATGTAGCGATGCGGATTGTTTTGATTTCCGACGTAGTAGGAATTCAATGCGTTGACTTGAATGAGAGGATTAGGAACTGAGAGAATAGTTGGTGGACCCACCGACAGGTGCGATTCCTACTGGCCCGGGTTCCGTTGCCACTGATCGAGCGTTGCTCCTTCCAGCAAATTTACCAGGCTTTCGGTGGAAACCGCCGATAGTATCTTCTGTCGGAAGGCCCTTGTGGTGTCGAGATTCGCCAGCGGCGTGGCGCGCACTCGTGCCGGCGGTGACGGCAACTTCTGGGTTTGACCGCCGTTAACTGGGAGTCAATAGTGTGGCACACACGGGACACGCATTCAGTCCTTCAGAGGAGTTGGTGTGCGCACACTAGAGAACCGCTGAAACCACGCGCACTTATCGGTGGTGAGATCCGAACTTAGCCGGCGAGATCCGAACCTAAGGCGAGATCCGAACCTAGCAGAAAGATCGGGCAACGAGGAGTCGCTGGTAGTTTGAGCTCTCGCTCACAACGGTCACATTTATATTTGATATTTGTATAGGCGATAGGAATATCGTAGGATGAGATTTTAACGCCCTCTGGGCGAACAAACAGAACAGATTTTCCCACCAAGTGCAATACCGGCCTCTGGTAAGTCCAAGAAGGTGTCAGGCAGCTTAGGGCGTGAGATGTCTGTCGATGAACATCTAGTGTAGTAGCTTGTGTTCATCCATCGGTCAGGCCAAGAGATAGGTGTGTGTGGTTTGGTTGAGGTATAGTTGGCGGTACTAAGCTATCGTCTGTATTGGGGAGCGCGAGACAGCGACTCCTATATTGTCTTACCGTTCGGGGCTTGACTCCGGCACCCTCGTCTCGGGCTGAAAAGTCTCTGGACCCTTCCTTCTGAGGGCCGACGAGGTTTGAAGTATAGTGAAGAAGCGTGCTGACTCTGCTCGTAGTCAGTGGCGCTTGGATTATTTGGTTGGCCTACCGACAACTCACAGCAACACAGGGTCAAGATCAGCCCGGTGTAAGGGGTCGGATCTGGGTCTTCAGATTCTATTCCCACTTCTCGTTAAGTCTTCGCGGACGAGACGAGTGTTGTGGGTGAAGGAGTGTGACAGAAGCAAAAAAACTGCCGTGTTCCGACACGACACCCTGATCCTATGAAGCTCCAATGCCCGAGTCTGCGGCATCTAATGGTCACAGTTGTGTACACAGCTAGTTAACCAATGCCTGCTCGTCGTTCAGCAGCAGCTCGCGTGAGCCGTCGGTGCTCTCCATCATGGCTTTCTTGGGGTTGTTGTTGGTGTCACCAGTATAAGTAGCAAATACCTCATGTAGTAGCGAACGCCACTATAGGTAGCAATCGCCACCAATCAGTAGCAAACGCCACTGTCCCTTAGTACAACCGCGACTCCGCATCTGGGCTGGTATAGCGCGTATCTGTTTACGTGGTGCGTTTTAACTTCTTGGCGCAGAGGCAGCAGGAGAACGGAGGCGTAGACGACCAAGGATGATACTCAAAATATAATGTGCTTCGTTCAGACCGAAGGCTCGGACCTCTGGATATGATCTTCAGAGATACAACGACGGACAGAATCTAACTGCCACCTGCGCGTGCTAAACGGTTGGCCTCTTATTTTCTTACACGATTTGATGCTTACTGAAAACTAGAGTGTTGTTAGTGGCAAAGTAAGGAGGCAGATGTACTTTGCTAATACTTAGTAAGCAGCGCTTTGTTGAACGCATTTGTGACTATGACAGGACAGATGGACTCCCAAGCTTTGATGGTTCGGTTGATCGTCTCGAGTCGTTTTTGTTTGGCCATCTTTTTCTTTCGTATTTCACCAGGCAATGGGGGAGGCGGTCTTTCAAGCATCCAGAGCTCCTTCAGCTTGGCCTTCAGGGGATCCATAATACCCACGTCTAATGGTTGGCAGACCGACGTTGCATTTTTAGGGAGAGACGGAAGCTTAGCGTGGAGTTCATCACTTACAATAGCTTCAGATTCTGGCGAAACGTGGCAGTCGAGGTTATCGACAAGGCGAACGGATCCAGCCGTGATGTGACGGGCTAGAAGCGATCGTAGGTGGAATTCCCACACGCGGGAATCCATCCACGCCTTTGTTTGCACAGGGTAGCCGTGTCCTGTACATGCAAATTACCAACAATTGTTAGTCTAACTTAATAATATATGTAGGCTTTACCGTACCTTTTGGGTAAGTCATGATGACACGAGGCAGTTTCCCACATTTTGGGACAGCCGATTTTCAGTTGCGACAGTGGAGTTTCGGAGTTTCGATTGGTGGATGTGGAGTGGATCTATTGCGACATTTTGTGGAAAGAGTGCGTGGTTTGAATGGTGAGCGTGTGGTGAGCCAAGGATGGGCCCTTAGGTTCCGGAAGCGCGCGTTCCAGAGATGCACACTCTGAAACGCACATGCGCTCAGTCCGAAACCGCCCACGTCCAGAACACGGGTCGCCATGAAGAAGCATAAATTGTCTGCACGAACGTATCGTGTCAGACAACCCGTATTGCCTTGGCTCAAGGCACTGAATACCATCGTTCCAGGCCCAAGAATCACTCAAGTACACCCACAAGCAGGAAAACATAAAGAACAAGACACACCAAGACTCAAGATATGAACGTGTATTGGCTCCCAGGTGTTCAAGAACACCCAGCGATGTGTCGTGATGATGTTGAAGACAAATGAAGCCTGAAACCGACGACCCAGACTCCTAGAAGTCTGAAACTGACCCCTAAAAGTCTGAAACCGGCCCCGTTCCAGAGATATATGGCCTCGTTTCAGAGATTAGCGACTGCTGTGGACACTACCAAGCTACCGAGACTCAAGAGCAGCGAGCCAAGACATCCTACGACTGTGTACAGCGTGTACGACCAAGAGTCCAGTTTCAGAGCAGAAGAGACGGACCAAGTACGTGGAGGTCCTGTCGAAGACAAGTGAACTCTCCCAAAGGTATACAGAACACAAGGTAATTACCCAGAAGATATTGAAAGATTCAGAAAGAAGATAGCCGAAGTAGAGAGTAACAAACAGAGTTAGTTTTACCAAGTTGAGCACAAGTCGAATTCGTTCGGTGGCCTGCTAGGACAAGGGCGCGGATGTAAGGACACCGCGTACTTCCTCCCAAGCTTCAAGTCCAAGTTGCCTGTGGGGATCGTACGCGACGGCGTCTCAGAGTTGATCCACGACATTCCATATCCTGGTTGGGCCCACTGAGTGAAGGTAAGAGTGGGGTTCCCATTTCATGTTAACGATTCTGCTTGGAGGGTTTAGTAGCCCCCTTTAAGTGTATTAGTAGACTGCGTTTCAGAGATTCGAGAGTATTGTATCCCTCTTAGAGGGTGGTGTGCGTGAGAAGAAGAGTGCGTTTCACACTGACCAGTGTCTGAATCGTATACTCAGTGGACTGGTGATAAACCCACCGCTCAAGGGTCTTAAAGAATGTAACAGGGTTACACAGGCTGGTGTAATTGGGTACACCAGATATACATGTATAGCCGGACTATACACGGACAAGTATACGGCAAGCCTTCTGTGTGTGCGTCACATACACAGTCAACAATCATTTCGAGCCGCCAATGGCACAAACATTGGCGGGCGCTAAGCGCACTGCTATTGGTGGAAATGTGCCCATTTCCACCAATCAAACGCATACATAAGGGCCGGAGCGTGAGAGCCAACCATGGCTTCACCTCCGTAGATACATAAGTCATTTAGATAGGTTTGCTAAGGGCCCGCCACGCGGCGGGCTTCCATCCAATTCAGTTTTCTATTTTCAAGTTAAAGTTTCGGTCTTTTGCTTAGAAATACACGGGGACGTGTATTTCTACTTGCATACAAAGTCTAAGTAACTTACGCTTCCTCAAAAGCGCATACTGGTGTATGCTAAAGAAACAGAGCGCGTCTCGCCCTGTTACAAAGAATAAGTAGCGGCTGTATATTTGCGTATATTACTCTGTATTTTGGCTATCTTACAAGGGAGTGTGTTCTGGGGCTTTGTTCCCGGTCTAAAAGGGTGCGTTTCAGACAGTAAACGACACGCCCGACACGCTCAAGGCCTACATTAACTACCAACTCGGCAGGTTGTCAGGTTGCCACCAAGATCGAACCAAAGAGGATACACAAGGGCCCCACGCCAATTCTGGAACATTCACGTTTCAGGGTTTCTGACCCCAGTTCTGGAGAGTTTATTAACTCTCTGGATCCCCTGGGCTACTGCACTATACACTTGCGGCGGAAAAAGTTCACCGACCTCGCCACATTGAGCTCTTCCTGTTCAATGATTCCTCCAGACTCACCTCGAACAATGAACAGTAATGGCAGCTTCTGACTATCCGCTCGGATTATACACACTGCTGTTAGTCTTGCAGAGTGCTTCTGCTCGGCCGTAATGGACGCTGTCTTTCCTTTTTCCGACAGCATCTTCGATGGAGGACAGTCGAAATAGATGCCTGTCTCGTCAGTATTGTAGAGTGAACTAGAATAAAATGATCCATAACTCGGGCTGAAAGTCGTAGCAACCTCGTCGAGCACCGCTACCAGGTCGTGTAGCTTTCCCTACAACCCGAAAGTACAATTTACAGTTAACGAGCACATAGCGACATTTGGATAGCATAAATCGCAGTTAGCGAGCAGTTTTACCTTCAGACCAGTTGAAGTTCTCTGCGAAAACCCGTGGCGGTAGGCAAAGCGGCGCAGTAGCCGCAGCTGCGAGTCATACGCAGTTATGACGTCTTTCTTGTCCTCCAGGTAGCTTTCGAGCCAGTCAGCGTGCATCTCTTTCACAAATCCTGCCATGACCTTCGCGGCCGGCACCTCGCAGTTTCTCCTGGTGTCTTTCATGAAGGTCACAAGCTCCTTGCTAAATGGAATCATCTCTTTGCGCCCTGGCCCGCGCGACAACCGCTTCTCGCTGCCGGAGTAGCTGCTGATGTTATCCTTGGCCCTACGCCAGTCGTTTAGCGTCCAGCGAGGGACTCCCTGCTGCTCGGCAGCCTGGCATTGGCTTAGGCCTCCAATCGCACGCAGCGCTTCACGCTTGGACATTTTCGTATGGTGTTTCCTGCGCTTTTTGCTTGTGTGGGGCGCGGCGGTGTCAGGGTCCTGTGGCTCGCTCGTCGGGTCGTCGATGGCTGCCTCCATCTTGCCGACTGACAGCGTCAGATTTAACGTTTGGTATGATGTATATGGTTGGCTAAAACTAGGAATTTATCCGATGATGATTGGCCAAAAAAACGAAATGCTCCGCTTTTGGTGATTTGCGGGTGGCGGTTAGATTCTGTCCGTCGCTGTAATGTCGGCGGTCGCCTGTACAGAGGGTTCAATATAAGTTATAACAGGTTTCTTGAGAAGATTCTCTTCTTCAGTCCACATTCAGAGCCCAAATGAAGCCTTCCACCCGCCCCACGCGTCGCTCCAGCGCGCGTACCTCCCGTCGTCGTGGCTCCAGCGACGTATCGACTGATCCTGCTTCTCCGCGAGATTGCGGCGCGTCGAATGCGCCATCGGCCGCGTCCGAGGCCTCTCTGGAAGTGACGTTCTGCGCCGTTCAGCGTGTGCACGGCCGCTCCTTCCTGTTGCTGTGCACGCGCTCCACTTGGCGCCTCTACCGCCTCGACGGATTCAGCGCAGCGAGAGAGAGCTGCACGCCCGTGCAGGTGCGTCTCGCAGACCTCAGAATACCGCGTCAGAAGCTCATTTTACGCGAATTTGTTTGTTTGTAGCTGATTATTGACCCAGAAAAGCATGCAGCGAGGCTCTCAGGCGTGCGTTTCTTCCGTCTCTATGCGCTTCCAGCAGCGGAGGCTTCTGCGGACGCGACGCTCGCGTTAGGGGCTCTTTTCGTGTCGGAACGGAGCTCCTGTGGAAGTCCCCCGAGCGACGAAGAAGACGAAGAATTTGTATCAGCAATAGAAGAAGAAGATGGAGACGACGACGGACGCGAAGATATCTCAGTACTGGCCTTAGATGAGCAGAGACTGCTGCACAAACTTCCTCCCTCGCCGTCTCTGGTGCTGGACGTGCAGACCAACACCACAACGGCCGCTGTGCTCTGCGAGACGCGGGAGCTTTTCCTCTATGATTTAGCCACTTTCCAACTGCAACAGACAATTGTCACGGCGTCGCCTGCCATGGCGCTAGGCCCGCGGTGGTTGGCATATCCAGGATTCGCACAGGGTGTTGACGCAAACGAGACAAACGGACGAGAGCAGTCAATAGCAGCCCAAGGAGACAGCGACTCGGACTTTGATGACGTTCCTGTTGATGTTCTAGTGAACGGAGGGATGGCTGTCGAGACTCATAGCGCTTCGCCGTCCTACACGGCGATCGATGTGGCGCAGAACGTGGCGTCGGGACTGTATTATTTGTCAGAAGTCGGACGTGCCACCATCGCGCCGTATTTGGCATCCTCGCCCGGCAACCCGTCAAATGGAATGCACAACCATCACACACAGGCATCGCCGTCTGACCGGCGTAACTCTAACCGGTCACGAAAGTCATCACTTCATGGATCTGCAGGCCAGCTACTACAGAAAACTCAACCTAACGATGAAACAGCAACTACGGTGTCAAAGAAGCACCCTGGGTGGGTGGTAGTTCTTGACCTGGTTACCAAGCGTGTGGTGGCCAACTTTCCTTGTCATTCAACTGCGTTGGTGAACCTTTCGATGGACTTTTCTGGGTTACTTTTGGCTACGAGCTCCACTAAGGGACAGAATTTGCATGTATATCGCTTGTCACCGCCATTGCAAAGCGTGGTAAGCAAGCCTGGAGCAGCCATCAATGGACATGGAACCATTCAACATCAACTGGTGTACAAGTTGCAGCGTGGAATCACCCACGCTAGTATCCAGGACATTGCTTTCAGTCAAGACGGCAAATGGATCAACGTCACGTCAGCGCATGGCACGAGTCATCTCTACGCGTTGCACCCTGAAGGATTGCGCATTAGCGCTGACACGCATGCCAACACAGTGGAGAGTGCTGCCGCCTCCAGCGGTCATGGTTTGGGTCCAGGTTTCCCTCTGCGTGAAGTGAATGACTTTTATGCTGATTTTCGCGCGCTTGAGACACGGACGCAGACCCAGGTGCTTCGAATCCGCCACGACCTCAAGATTCCTACCTTATCAACTGCATCTCACCACAAGTCTACGGCTCCAATTTCGTCCAAAGCGCGCACAACGCGTTCGTCATCAACTTCGTCTTCCTCATCTATGTCGTCAACGTCTTCATCGTCATCCCCTCCGGGCCTTTCGTTCCACAGCCCACCTGCGACTGGCAGCATGCGCAGCAGCACTATCATGGAGTCAGCATTGGATGCGTCGCAGGCACTGCTATCTCAACTCGCCACATCCGCCATAGACTTCGGCCACCAGCACTTCGAAAATGACACGGATGTGGCATCTCGTCGTCGACGATTACGCCAGCGATTGAGCTGCCTATTTGCGCCGGATGGACTGAAGATGTTAATCTGCTGCGACTCCGTGCTGAAGTTGTATGATATGCGGGTGACTGCGCTTTCTCAGCACAAGGCTGACCGCGCTCGTGCTACCTCCTCCGATTCAAAAACAAAGAATTCCAAGTCGTCGCTGTCATCATTCGGCTTTGAGGCTAGTGCAACTGAACTCAAATCGTGGGAATTGTTTGCATCGAGTCGACGAAAGTCAAAGTCCCTTTCAACCGCTGTTGAAGACCAAAGCAGTAACAGCAGCACTAACGGAGATGTTGGTGCCAAGAGTGAACTCAGAACATTTGCCCAACGATCACTGCCGCTATGGGCGCACCCGAAGGTGACGTTCAAAGCGATCGACGAGGACCACCCGGACGGGCAAATTCTTGAAGTGAAGCGGAAAGGGCCGAACCCGACTCAAGATCTTAGCGCGAGCACAATGGCGATGGCCCCGGAGGGCTATGCTAACGGCGATGAGCAACTATTTGTGATGGAGATGGATTCGTACTTCGGCATCGGCGGTTCACCTGTATTCGATGGTCGCGATGGGGGTCGCCCTGCGACACCAGAGGTGCCACCGCCGTTAGATTTGGCAGCAAGCATCAACATGGCCATGTCGTCTTCGTTGTCACAGACGCCGCCGAAACCGATTCCTGATGTGAAGAACACAATTTGCTTCAGACCAATTGATCAGAACTCGCCTCCTCCTGTTAATGGGTCAAACGGCACCGTGAAGGGGAAGAAGAAGAAAGGAAAGAACCGTCGAGCGTCCACACCGCCATCGTCTTCCGAAACCGAGGTCGAAGTCATCGAAGAAGGCAGCTCGAGTGGTGGGATAGCGTCTCTGCAGTTTACGATGCAGGACATGTACTTCGCGGTGCCAGCTGATGAATCAAGCGGGTGAAGCACAACGAAAGATGCTAACACAAAGCCAATTTACACAAGAACAACCTCAAGAGTAGTCCAGAAATTGAAGCATACATCCCAACAGCAAGCCAAGAGATCAAACGAAGCAAACAGAACAAAAGGCTATCAATGACACGTACATTAGAAACTGGTACAGCTTGATCTCTGCAGTTCTGTCAATCTTGTCTACTTGTCGGACGGTGGGAGCTCCAGGCCGTTCTCGTTGGGCTGCAGCATGAGCTCTACGATCTGCTCAACCTGCTTCCTCAACTCCAGAGTGACCTCCTCACGAGTCTGACCCACACGACCAGCAAGCTCAACGTAGTATTTAAGCTTGGGCTCGGTGCCGCTAGTGCGCAGCGTTGCGACGCACCCGTTGGTGAACATATACGTGATCATTTCAGTCGAGCTGCTCACTGGTAGCACGGCTTTCTTGTCTGGCTTGGAGCTATCATAACCAGTGGTGAGGTCACGCACATGGGTGATAGCGAAGCCGCCGCAGGTTTCCCAGTACTTCCCGTTGTTGCGGAGACGCTCGAAGATAGCACGGATCTTTACAGGATCGTAGCACTTGACATAGTGGTTCTGAGTGACGAAGTGGCCGTAGCGCTTGTAGAGAGAGTTAAGGTGCTGGCCCACCGTCATTTGATTCGTCGCCTCAAGCTGGACAGCCATCTCTGCAAAGACAGCAGCAGCGACCACGCCGTCCTTGTCTTTCACTAGGTCGCCAACGCAAAAGCCGATGGCCTCCTCGAATGAAAACAACACGGTCTTGCCAGCTTCGCGAAGCTCGGCGGTCTTGTTGCCCATCCACTTGAAACCAGTAAGAGTCTCCTCAAAGTTGAGGCCCTCAGCCTCGGCAACAGCACGCAGCATCTTAGACGACACCGTCGACGCGATGAAGTACAGCTGCTTGCGGTCGCAGTTCGGGTTCAGACGCAGGTACTGCTCCAGTTCCCAGTAGCCCAGCAAAACGCCAATCTCATTGCCCGTGAAGATACGCCAACCTGACGTCGTGCTCGGATCGCGCTCAGCAACCGCCAAGCGATCAGCATCCGGGTCGTTGGCCAAGATCAATCTCGCTCCGTTGGCTTCCGCAGTCTCCATTGCAAGCTGCAGCGCTCCCTTGCCCTCCTCTGGGTTTGGGAAGGCCACGGTAGGGAACTCGGGGTCTGGCAGCAGTTGAGCCTGCACCGGCACGTATTCCTTGTGGCCGAAAGCCGCGAAGGAGCGGCTCGTGAAGGCGTGGCCAACGCCGTGCATGGCCGTGTAGGCGACCTTGAGCGTCGTGTTGGCATTGGCCTCAGGGAAGCGGCACAGACCAGTACTCGCGCGCTCAAAGTAGCACTTGGTGAGCTCCTCCCTCGGGTTCTCAATCAGCGTCGGAAATGCCTTTTTCAGCGCCTCCAGCGAGTCGTCGTATAGTCTCCAGGGGGCCAGATTGGCCATGATCTCGTTGGCGATGCCCTCGTCGTGCGGCGGGATGATCTGACTGCCGTTGCTCCAGTAAACCTTGTAGCCGTTGTCGGCCTTGGGGTTGTGCGAGGCCGTGACCATGACGCCTGCTGCACAGCCCTTTTGCTCAATGCAGAACGGCTGCAACATCACATTAATCAGTACTGTACGTTATTAAAACCAAAAAGAACTCCGACTCACCACTAGCGGTGTGGCCACGAAGCCCTCGTAGAGATAAACCTTGATGCCGTAGTGCACGCAGACGGCGGCCGTGAGTTCCGCGAACCTCTTGGAGCTGAGCGTCCCCTGTTGGCGATGATCGTAGCCCAATGCAACGCCCATAGTCTTGACCCGGTCTCCAAACTGCTGCGTCAGGTACTTGCAGATGCCCTGGGACGCCTGGATCACCACCAGATCGTTCATAGCTGCGGGGCCAGGGCCCATAACGGCGCGCAGGCCAGCGGTGCCGAAGGCCACGCGACTGCCGAAGAGCTCACGAATGCGCGTCACGTCCTTAGCCTCCAGCAGCTGTTCCACGTGCGCCTTGGTGCCGGCGTTCACGTCCCAGTCCGCCCACTGCTGGGCCTCGTCCAGCCACTGCTCGTCCATATGACTCCGGTTTGTTAAAGATGCTGGGGAGCTTCCCGGGACCACGTCTAACCAGCTTGCCCAACTTGACCACTTCCTGACGCTGCCTTTGGAATTATTTTGACCAATGGACGCCTTCCAAAAGTGACATACCACCCCGACAGCAGGCGTCCACTAGATCAATTCGCCTTCTGCGGTCAACATTGTTGAAGTTTAGAGTCGCAGTTGAAGCTGCTGAGGCAGCAGCGTCAGCACCAGCAGTGGAGTTACGGGAGACGGCGTCTGCGGCGTTGTCAGGTGTGACGAAAGTGTACTTGGCTGTGGTGGCCAGCAGCCTCACTATCAGAACAGTCAAGCCTCCTGTCTTCATGGATTCGGTCGCTACCGACCCCGGCATCGTCGATCCCCTGCCAGAACTCGCGGTCGCGTGGAGACCGCCTGATCAAGTCGACATCGAGCAGCGCGCCGCCGCGAACCATCGTCGCACCCTTCTTCGAGGAGCCAACAGCGTCCTAAAGTTCTCCACGGTGACATACCCACTGAGGCACATTTGTCCGAATCCTGACATCCGGGACGTGCTCGAAGAACGTGCTGTGGCTCTGCAGCAGATCCGAGTGGAGGCAATGTTCGTCATGAACTTCCACTGCTGCCGCCTGTTCGAGCACCACCAGCGTAGCCACCCGAACTACCCTGTAGTACCGGCAAGATCTCGCACGATGGAGACAGCCCTACAGCTAGACCAAGCTACGTTCTACCGGTGCTGCACTGCTGTCTTTGGCGACGAACAGATGCGCGCGCCAAAACCCTCGGCTAACGCTGCACTAGAGGAGTCCATCAACGTCTACAAAACTACGCGATCGAGGGTCATGTCGTACATACCACCTACGCTATTCGATTCAAGCTCCGCTATCAAAGAGCTGGCGAATGACATGCTCGTTGCAGCGCAGCAACACGTTCGAACGAACTTCGAGGCACGACTTGTCAACTTCATTAGCCTGCAGCTTGCGTATCCGCGGGGAGCAGCTGAGGCCATGGTCGCTCGACTAAAGTCCAGTCCTGAAGACCTCACGGACGTCGAGAAGCAATGGCTTGAGTGGCTAGAACTGCCTCCTACGGCTGCGAACATCGCTAGCCACGAGGTGCTATTTCTCGGCAAGCTGTACGACATGCTGAAGGTAATGGAGCCAATGCACGACCAAGATGAGATCCCGAAAAGGTGCCGGCTCTTTACGTTGCTGCCGTAGCCCACCTCCTGTGTGCCGGCGTTCTTCCCGGTCACTACAGAGGTGCTCTACCAAGTCGCAAAACAAGTTTTGGCAACTACGGGTAAGGACGTTTTTGGTCTCTACAAGTCCACAAACTCTCGTGGACAACGGACGTATGCCACGACTGCGGAGTTCCAAGAAGTGCGCGAGCGAATGTGGACCACGGTGTTCAACCTCGGAGACTGCGTCAGCCATACTGCGGATCCCCGAATTGGCGTTCCAAGGCGCAACTTCGAGTACCAGATCTCCACGAATGGGTACAGTGCTGCTGTGCTGACGTCGATTCCTGCTCCTGTTGAACGACCTGCTCTTTCTCCGAAGTATATACCAACTACATTGATCGGGATCGACCCAGGTCTACGGATGATGCTGACGGCATACAGCCGTCCTATGCTGGGCTATGTCTGCAACCCACCGGAAGAGCCATGCTCCATGCCCGGTTGGTGCAGTACCTGTCCAGGCCACGTTGGTGGTAGACGCCATGGCAAGAAGCGCAGCAGGAACCGCCGTCGTCGCCACCGACGCAAGAGACGCAGTAGAGCACAGTGCGATGTGGAGGGGTGGTGCGAGATCTGTCACAGGCACCACCCAAAGCACCGTCCGCGGAAACACGGCGTCAGGCGCCGATCTCATTTCCTGCGTGACAATTCTCATGTCCTACAAGTCACGTCCCGAGAGTACCGACACATGAGTCGTGTCGAGCACCATGCATTCTGGTTCGAAAACCTGAAGAAGAGGTATCCGCGATATGGTGCGTTTTTGAAGGACATGCCTTCGTTCAAGACTTCGTCGTCGGTGTCCCTGCTCTCTCGCTACGAGCACATGTGGAGGAATATTAACGCCATGTTGGAGTTCTGCGCTCTCAAAGGGTTTCGAAAGTGGAGATTCACGGTGTCGAGATTCAAACGCAAGGCCGTGGCGAAACTCGCCAAGCGTGTCGTCCCGACCGTGGACCGTGACGTGTGTGTGGCTCTCGGGAAATGGAGCAGCCAGACTCATCTCGCGGGCCATATGCACGTCCCGCTCAAGCGGTTCGCACTTGAACTCTCTCGCCGCGCAACCCTCATCATGGTCGACGAGTTTCGTACCAGCTATCTTTGCTCCGAGTGCTCACGCCCGATGGTGGACACGCCATTCAAGATCTACGGTACGACGAAAACCAAGAGGTCGAGGAATGTGCGTGTCTGCAGAAATATAGAGTGCAGAGCGAACTACTGGGAGCGCGATATCAATGCGGCGAAGAACTTGTGGCAGCTAGGACTCCTCCAAGTCACCCACCGGCCTCGAACTCCACAGTTTTGCAGAGGATACCGAATCGACTAAGTCGACTTAATTCAACCAACGTGGGAACGGGACCCTGAGAAAAGGACCTCAAACGAAAGCCCACTCGGTAAACGGGCTGCTGGGGAGTGCAAGGCTTAGTGCCTTCATTCGTCGGTAGCCCAGTCCGAACGTGAAGATCTCTCGAGATCATTCTTAGTGAATATACCGTACGCCCAGTCATGTTGATCGACGCGTGCGCCTTTGGTCTCAAATGGTAAAGTGGTCGGATCCCTAAAAACTGGTTTGAGTTGGGGTTAGCATTCACGGGGCGCTCGACCGTTTTTTATACTTGAAGTTTGTATAGAAATGGAGCATGGCACAATTCAATACACTCTACAACTTAGCGCGGTAAAACTTGTAGAGTGGTGCAACTTCAACTTTGCATGTTTGCTGTGTTGACCTCAAATGAAGCTTTACCTTATCCCTCAAGGTCGTACAGCGACCCCCCCCCCCCGCAGGTTTGACGCAATGGTTCCTCACCGAACCAGGGCGCTTGGTTGATGAGATGCCCAAGTTTGCTTTCCAGAGCGGGCGGGACACGTGGGCAGAATGTCACCAGACACACGCACGGGTGGTAGCAACCAAGTACGGCATTCGGTATTTTATTGCTATTGCGGTTAGTACAACAAGGAAAAAAATACGTGTACGTTCTGGGCACCGATTGAGTCAGGAGTAGGCCACCTACGAGGAGATCTCGCCCGTGACCGCTTTGCTCAGCCAGTCGAGGCCTTCATACACCCCATCCCCTGTAGTCGCAATGCAATCTTGCACGTGCGTGGGGTTCTTGGTCACCTCCGACAGCTCCAGTTTCTCTCGGAGCTCCTCCGCCGACAAGGCGTTGGGTTGGTCCTGCTTGTTCGCGTACACCAGCAGCTTGGTGCCGGCAAGCTCTTCGGCTTCAAAGATGAGGTGCAGAGCCTGCTTGGCCTCGTCCAGCCGATCGATGTCGGAAGCGTCGACGACGAAGATGACAGCGTCGTTGTTGAAGAGGTAGTGTTTCCAGAGCGAGCGGATCTGCTGCTGTCCGCCGATGTCCCAGGCCGTGAACGTGATGTTCTTGTACTCGAAGGTCTCGACGTTGAAGCCGATGGTGGGGATAGCGGTGACCAGCTCTCCCAGTTTGATCTTGTAGAGCAGCGTTGTCTTGCCAGCGGCGTCCAGGCCGATGATCATGATGCGACTCTCACGGTTGCCAAAGTACGAGGCCAGGCTGCCGTAGAGAGCTTCGAGCGAGAAGGAGAAGAGGTTGCCCATGCTGACAAAGAGAGCCGTAGAGGAGGGCGGGGCGCTAGGGGGTCGCAGTAAATTAGAGAATGAAAGTGCGACTCATGGACCAAGATCCAACATTTTTATGAAGAGTGAAGGTCGTAGAAGTTGCTGTTGTGATTTGTGCGACTGTGATTGGCGGAGACCACTTTCGACGAATCACACGACGCCAAAAAAGGAAACATCCACTCCAACTTGGAAAGTCTATTAGGTATGCTCATAGCTGCCCGAGGCGATGTGTACCCGCATTAGATGAAGCAATGGCTTGAAGTAGGCTTGAAGTAGATCAACGTTCGTCACAAGAAGCGACAAGTTTACAGCCAGCAGTGTGCGTGCAAGTATCCTTTGTGTGATCCCAGGCGCTATGTTTGTGTGTTGTGGTCTTGGTCACATTTCGGCTGTGGTCCTGTCCGCCATCGTCTAATGGAAAGCCCGGTAAGCCAGTTTTAGATATGTCCAAGCCAGTTTTGGACTGTGAGGCCTATTTGCAGTACGCTAGTCGTTGAGGTTGCACGCGTGCAAGCAAGCGAGCTGTGCGCGCACCCTGACGATGGTCGAGCCGTTGTCTCCCGATTGCTGTGCGATTCAAATTGCCGAGATCGAGCAGCCGGCGTCTGTACCAGGTGGCGAGGAGTTCAAGCCGCTGACGAGTGGGCAGCTCCTGCTAAAAACTCGTCGGCAGTCCGAGATACAGCGGAGAGCGCTGCTGCTCGACGGCATCGCGGCCGACGACGACGACGAAGAAGAAGAAGACTACGAGCTGCACGAGCAGGACGCAGATTCGGGCCGCGAGTGCCTCCTGTCCAAGGTGCTGGGGGCCGGCATGACGGTGCTAGTCTGCTGCTTCATCTACTTTGCGGTGCTGCAGAGCTGGTATCTCGGCGGCTGAGCGACGCCGCCGCTCGGCTCCGCACTGCGAGTCTGGGCGCTTGCATCTCGGCTGGCGGTGTGGCGTGCGGCGGCGACAGCAGGAGCTTTCGGTGTCGAATAACTTAATCTAACTAGACGCGCTGTTCATCGGCTTGGACACCTTCCATGCGGCAATTGCAGCTGTTCGCTCCTCGTGGTTCTCCTCCGTCTCGTTGTCGTCGGCGTCGGGTCGCTGCAGCCATCTGCCGCTGGCGTCTCCGTTCTCTTCGGCTCGCTCTACTGCCAGCCCTATCACCATGGAGGAGCTAAGACGAGCGACGAGTAGGTGAGACTGAGCGGCTGGAGAAAACGAGTGCGAGGCGAGGCGCGAGGCGGGGTGAGCGCTCACCTCGCCTCACTTCGCCATTTGCACGTCCCATTGCCAAACGCGCTGGTCGTTTCGGCACTCTGCTCTATCCTTATCTTTTGAGCCAGACAAGTCCAGCGCAACCGCTATAACTCGCACCTGGCGCCACCGAACCAATTCGACCGCAACTCACCCAGTCGCCAATTCTCCCTGAGTTCGTCGCCACCTCGATCGTAGGCACCTCCACGCCAAGATGACACGTCAGGGCTTCCTCATCGTCCACGAGAAGCGCAGCCGCCCGACGGTGCGCTACTGCTCGCTCGAGGACGGGTATCTGCGCCAGTACGCGTCGGCCGAGTGCCTCAAGTGTCTGAGCGAGGTGCGGCTATCCGGCTGCAAAATCGCCGTCAAAGCGCAGAAGCGCGCCGACGGCGTGCCCAACAGCTTCTACCTGGAGACCCGCAAGGTGTTCGTCAAGGACCGGTCCTACACGCTGGGCAACGTCGAGCGCGTCGAGTTCAGCGCCTGCACCGGCGACGACCGACAGGAGTGGGGCAAGGCGCTCTTCTCGTGGCAGCGCTACTACTGGCGAGACCCCAAGTCCGCTGCACCCGAGAAAGACTCGACCACCAACGAGACCCGCGTGCAACTGGAGCAGATCATCGACAAGTTCTTCGTGCAAAAACCCTCGAGCGGTCATCCGCTCTCGTTCGCGGCGGCCAAGCAGCCGATCTCGTTCCTGCGACGCAACGCACATTCGCTGCGTCGGTCGTTGTCGTTGTCGTCGACGGTCGCGAATTCGACCAAACCCGAGAGCGACGCAACGCCTACCGACTGCGTGAAGGACAAGGTGGCGCTCGCCAACGTGGCGTGCCCTGAGGCCGCCAAGAATAACAACATTTGCCAGGCAACTGCCGTCACGCCAACGCGCTTCGACCGAGGCGACAACAACCAGGAGTCACACTAGAGTGCCGATTCCAAGTATTTCATGTTCCTATAGCCTAGAATCACTATAACACTGCAAACACACCTATCATCTATTCTTCACTACTTTTCCCCATTTCCCACCTCGCCGAAGTGAATGTAAGCGCTGCTCGCTGATAAGAATTTCGCATCATCAACTCATGCTGACAAGATGAATGACCAAACGCAACACCCCGCCTCACCCAAGATGCACGATCACTATCGTAGCCATCACGCCACCTTGCTGGACTTGCACGTCAACGTCAATGCATGGAAATTCACATTTTATTGACTACTACAGCAATTTCTTATCCCCCACTTCTTCATCTTTAAATCGATCGCTCGTTCTTGAGCGCATTCGCCTGCAGCTGCTGCTGCTCCTGTTGTTGCTGTTGCTGCAGCTTGAGCATTTGCTTCTTCTGGCGCAATTTCTGCGGACGCTTGTCGCCGAACAATGAGCGGAAACGCGAGCGCAGCTGCGACGCAGTGAACTTGGACAGAGGCGCGTACTCGTCGACGCCTGTGCGGCCAGTGGCCAGCATCTCCCAGCACACCTTGGACAAGTGACGGCAGCGAGGGTCCTTCACGGCGTGCTCGAGTTGTCGGATGTTGGCGTCGCTCCAGGCGTCCATCTTCACCGGGTTGCTGGCCGGAAGCTCGAACTGGCGCAAGTACGCGTTCTGCAATTCAGCAGCCGTGAATTGGGTCAACGGAGCAAATCGGTCCTCCTTCATGCCGCCCGTGGCGAGCACCGACCAATAGATCTTCTTGCCACGACGGCACGGGTTGGGGCGCGGCAGGTTCACCGCTTCGTACAGCAGCTGCAAGTGCTCTTGCGGGAGCAAACGCAGCGGCATGTTGGATGGGACGGGCGACGCCACAGCGGACATGCCGCCGAAGCTCATACGGTTGCCGAACATGTCGGCAGTGCCCATTAGGTTGACGCGGTTCGCGTCGTTTTCGCGGCCGAGCGAGTAGCGCTGCTGCTGCAACCTCTCGGCATCGGTCGGTTCGATCAGCGCCTCCAAGAAGCTGTCGTAGGCCTGCACGTCGAACTCGTTCTCGCGCTGAATGTCGAGCGGCTGGAGCAGTGCACTCGAAGATCCAGCAGTGTACACGTTGGGGCCGTGTGTGCCGTACTGGTAGTTGGCCACCTGTTGCTGTGGTTGTTGTTGTTGCTGCTGGCTGACAGCCGCTGTGACGCAGTGCACCATGAGGCGGCTGTGGCCGACCTTGAAGACGGCGAGCGCGCGCTGATCGTGCGGGATGAGCTCGAGATCCCGCACGGCCGAGTAGCCCAGACGGCACAGATACTCGGCGTACTCGAAGCTGCTCGCCTTGGGGATTCCGCAATCCTCCAGCCACCGCGACACGGTGTATGTGGGCGACAGCACGCCAGGTCCCTGGAATCGCCGGGCTTGGAAGTCGCGCCGTGCCTGTTGCCACACGAGCTGGGCGTCGGCGATACCGGCACGCTGCAACTCGCTGACTGCCGCGAAGGCCAGAGCCGACACCGAGTCGAATCCGTCCTGTTCGAGACGCTGCGCAGCCAGTAACAGCGCCGCCGAGTCTTGCGCGAGCTGCAGGCTCTTGAGGAAGGTCAACACATCGTCCGTGGAGACGGAGGTCGAGGTCGAGTAGCTGTCCGAGTTGGTGTAGCCATTGGCCATGGCCGGATACGTCGTGGCGGACGAGGTCGTCGGAGTTGACATGGGGCCCGAGGACAAGACGGCGTTGCTGCCCACTTCGAAGCCGGCGAAGTCGAGCTTGAGGTCGCCGGGCGTAGGGAACGACGTTAATGTTGAGCCAGCGGAGGGCGACGACGGAGCCGATGGCCGCTGGCGCTTCCGGTTGCGCAGCTGGGCGTCGCTGTCCAGGGGCGTGACGGTCACGGCGGCGTTGAGCTGCTTGAGCTCGGGCCAGGAGGACAGTCCGGTGCTGACGGGCGCAGAGGACGAGGACGAGGTCGGGTCCACCGCCGCCACGACGACGTCGGCGTGCTGGACGATGCTGCTGCTGCTGCAATTGGGCTGCATGACACCTTCTTGGCGCGCGGCGTGCACGGCTCGAGTCGAATCGGGTTGTGGCGAGGGAACTTGCCGTCCTGGTGAAAAGCGCCCCCCATCCAATACCATGTCCGTGCATCACGAGCAAGCTCCTCTCCTCACGGAAAACTGCATCTCTCGCCGAACGAGGGCAGAACCGGGCGCTGCCCATCCCCCGCTGCGAAATTATTTACAACGCCGTAGCCATGCATTGTCGAGCCCCTCAACTCCAACTTATACTCTTGGCCGCGGGGTCCGTGTGCGGCTGAAGCAGTGAGGGTACAGTGTGTACGTGCAGCAGCACCATTGAGCAGACTGCATCGTAGCAATGGCAGCAAATAAGATGATAACTCACGTCAGCAGATGCTCTGCATCGTGGTGGTCTGGCCAGCTGGCGGACGAAAGCGATCTATTACGCGTAGGGCGCCATCCGCAGTGCATCGCGGACTTCTCTGTGCGCTAGACTTGCATTTGGCTCGCGTCGAGCAGCGAGTGCGAACCAGTCTCGCCATTGCGATCGTCACGCAGTCCCGAGTTCGACGTTGTTCGGCCTACTGTATTTGTACCGTACTGGCCGAGGTCTGACCTCCACTCGTTGGACCGCAACGCCGCGACCGCGATCTTTGGACCGTAGACGACCGCTAGCGTCCATGAACTTGAGGTGGCGGCCGGCAGCACGTACAGGGCCTCCACTGCGCGAGCTCGACCAAGCAAGCTCCGCCCTCGCCGTCAAGGCCGATGCCAATGCGGGCGAGGCTATCGCGCGTAAATTACAGCGCTTGCCCGGGCTCTGCGCGGCACGTATCAGGCGGGCCCGTCTCCGCCGAGTCGGCTGACTCGGGTCACACGCAGCGAGATTGCTCGGTGAGCTAACGCTTCAACGCGCTCAGCGGAATGCATTCGCCAGGGCAAGCGCGTCGCCGCCGCGGCTGGCATTGCAGCACGTTGTTGGCATCGTTGCTGCTGCTGCTACTAGTGGTGGTGTGGCTGCCAATTGACTGTATTGGTATAGTCGCCTACAGCTCCTGTTCTGATGAGCTTTTGCACGCTGGTCGACACTCCCGCCCGCCGACAGCGGAAGATCCCTCGTCAAATGGACCCGCGCGGCGCGGGAAGTGGGTACCGAGGACCTCGATTCGAGGTACCTTTGGGACACACGAGCTCCGATGAATTAGCGCTTCGCTGTAGACGCTTGCGGATACAGTACCTGCCGACCACCAAGGCGGTGCTGGAATATGGCTCCGAAGGCCAGGGACCTGCACCGCTACGGCACCGGCAAAGTCCCCGGGCGGTGCTTGGTGCCGGGTCTATTCGTTTAGTTCGGCGACAATTAACGGACCTGGAGGAGGTCCATAGCTCCACGCTTGACTCGACGTTGAAGTGCTTTCCGCCTGCATTGAGATCGGCCCGCAGGCGTCACGTTATCGGAAATGCCAGCGCAGGGGGCAAGTGGCGACATGTACAGAGAGGATGAGGAGGTCCAAGCTGCGCGAACGGAGACTTGGCAGTGTTTAGACGGCGGCGTGATTAGATTAGATCGCCGCAACTTCGCTTCAAGACTTCAACGCCACCTTGGCTTTTCGCTCGCTCGCGCGGCACACTCATGCTCGGCTCGCCAACTGCGGGCACCGTCGCAAGACATGTGGACCGGGCATGTGCCATTTGTGCTGGCGGAAGGCGGAAGCAACAGAGCGAGGCAAATCGGAGCGGCTGGCCGCTTTGGCGACTTTGGACATGTTGAAACGCATCCCCTTCGTTAGTCGCGCCGACATAACGCAATCCGTATTCTACACTCACGCTATCGGCGCCATATTTGCCGATGCGACGCAGAGGCGAAGTACGCTCGGGCCGAGGCCCAGCAGAGTTCCAAAGCCTTGGTGGCACCAATGGTCGACCGCGTCGGTTGTTCGTGCAAGTGGTGTTTTACGCATCGTATTCTGCACTGTGCGACCTCATTTCGCTAGGCGCGAAAGAGAAGGTCCGGCGAATTATATTACATGTACACTGCCAAAAGTGTTGCCTCCAACGATCAAGTTTACCTGTACGGGCTGGAAGCTGCTGCTTATCGGCTTTCGCTGTACATGTAGATGTCTTCGCTGCATGCGTAGTTTTTCGCGTGCTTTGCTTACACTGTAGGCTTCAACTACGGTATCAACACAACTTCGTTCAAAGCGTCCACGAAATGAGCCTTGGCGACCTTCACCGCGTGCCTGCGCTGTTTCCCTGCTGGGCATCAAAGGCAAAGCATTTTGTTGCGCCATGCCGCAGACATGCCACAGTACGAAAGCACGCAGCAATTGATGATCCAGCCTGGAATCCAGTGTCGACACACTTTTGACAAGTGCCACTTGCGGATTGAAAAACGAACACTACATGTAGCAATGAATGGAGGAGCAGCGCCGTCGGCATCAAAAGCACTCGGTGTGCGGCCACAGCACTTAGCAGTTTTCGCCGAAACGAAGCTCTCATTTGGACGGGGCGTGGTCACCACGGTGGTGCTTTGCCAGGGGCGAGTGAATCAATCTGGTCCAGCTTTGATTCGTGTGACGAGGCCGAAGGCTTGGCTTCTTTTTATTTTGCAAAGATGCGGGTATGTGCGCAAAGTCCATTTCGCAAGGACAAAGCAAAAGATGCCAAACGCAAACAAAGTGCTGCCTGCGCGCTGAGCAACGCTTTTCATGTAGTGTAGGCTGGCAACCAGCCTGCCTGGTAGACCAAACTGCAGACTTCGCCTGTGCGTGGGCATAATGTACGTGCATTGGGAGGTACTGGTTAAGTAAATCCATATGACTCCGGTTTGTTAAAGATGCTGGGGAGCTTCCCGGGACCACGTCTAACCAGCTTGCCCAACTTGCCCACTTCCTGACGCTGCCTTTGGAATTATTTTGACCAATGGACGCCTTCCAAAAGTGACATACCACCCCGACAGCAGGCGTCCACTAGATCAATTCGCCTTCTGCGGTCAACATTGTTGAAGTTTAGAGTCGCAGTTGAAGCCGCTGAGGCAGCAGCGTCAGCACCAGCAGTGGAGTTACGGGAGACGGCGTCTGCGGCGTTGTCAGGTGTGACGAAAGTGTACTTGGCTGTGGTGGCCAGCAGCCTCACTATCAGAACAGTCAAGCCTCCTGTCTTCATGGATTCGGTCGCTACCGACCCCAGCATCGTCGAGCCCCTGCCAGAACTCGCGGTCGCGTGGAGACCGCCTGATCAAGTCGACATCGAGCAACGCGCCGCCGCGAACCATCGTCGCACCCTTCTTCGAGGAACCAACAGCGCCCTAAAGTTCTCCACGGTGACGTACCCACTGAGGCACATTTGTCCGAATCCTGACATCCGGGACGCGCTCGAACAACGTGCTGTGGCTCTGCAGCAGATTCGCATAGAGGCAATGTTCGTCACGAACTTCCACTGCTGCCGGCTGTTCGAGCACCATCGGCGTAGCCACCCTAACTACCCTGTAGTGCCGGCAAGATCTCGAACGATGGAGACAGCCCTGCAGCTGGACCAAGCTACGTTCTACCGGTGCTGCACAGCCGTCTTTGGTGACGAACAGATGCCCGCGCCAAAACCCTCGGCTAACGCTGCACTAGAGGAGTCCATCAACGTCTATAAAACTACGCGATCGAGGGTCATGTCGAATATACCGCCCACGCTTTCCTGTGTCGGCTCCGCTATCAAAGAACTGGCGAATGACATGCTCGTTGCGGCGCAGCAACACGTTCGAACGAACTTCGAGGCGCGGCTTGTCAACTTCATTAGCCTGCAGCTTGCGTATCCGCGGGGAGCAGCTGAGGCCATGGTCGCTCGACTAAAGTCCAGTCCTGAAGACCTCACGGACGTCGAGAAGCAATGGCTTGAGTGGCTAGAACTGCCTCCTACAGCTGCGAACATCGCTAGCCACGAGGTGCTGAAGGAGATGGAAGAAATGCACGACCAAGATGAGATCCCGAAATGGTGCCGATTGTTTACGTTGCTGCCGCAGCCCACCTCCTGTGTGCCGGCGTTCTTCCCGGTCACGACAGAGGTGCTCTACCAAGTCGCAAAACAAGTTTTGGCAACTACGGGTAAGGACGTTTTTGGTCTCTACAAGTCCACGAACTCTCGTGGACAACGGACGTATGCTACGACTGCGGAGTTCCAAGAAGTGCGCGAGCGAATGTGGACCTCTGTTTTCAACCTCGGAGACTGCGTCAGCCATACTGCGGATCCCCGAATTGGTGTTCCCAGGCGCAACTTCGAGTACCAGATCTCCACAAATGGGTACAGTGCTGCTGTGCTGACGTCAATTCCTGCTCCTGTTGAACGACCTGCTCTTTCTCCGAAGTATATACCAACTACATTGATCGGGATCGACCCAGGTCTACGGATGATGCTGACGGCATACAGCCGTCCTATGCTGGGCTATGTCTGCAACCCACCGGAAGAGCCATGCTCCATGCCCGGTTGGTGCAGTACCTGTCCAGGCCACGTTGGTGGTAGACGCCATGGCAAGAAGCGCAGCAGGAACCGCCGTCGTCGCCACCGACGCAAGAGACGCAGTAGAGCACAGTGCGATGTGGAGGGGTGGTGCGAGATCTGTCACAGGCACCACCCAAAGCACCGTCCGCGGAAACACGGCGTCAGGCGCCGATCTCATTTCCTGCGTGACAATTCTCATGTCCTACAAGTCACGTCCCGAGAGTACCGACACATGAGTCGTGTCGAGCACCATGCATTCTGGTTCGAAAACCTGAAGAAGAGGTATCCGCGATATGGTGCGTTTTTGAAGGACATGCCTTCGTTCAAGACTTCGTCGTCGGTGTCCCTGCTCTCTCGCTACGAGCACATGTGGAGGAATATTAACGCCATGTTGGAGTTCTGCGCTCTCAAAGGGTTTCGAAAGTGGAGATTCACGGTGTCGAGATTCAAACGCAAGGCCGTGGCGAAACTCGCCAAGCGTGTCGTCCCGACCGTGGACCGTGACGTGTGTGTGGCTCTCGGGAAATGGAGCAGCCAGACTCATCTCGCGGGCCATATGCACGTCCCGCTCAAGCGGTTCGCACTTGAACTCTCTCGCCGCGCAACCCTCATCATGGTCGACGAGTTTCGTACCAGCTATCTTTGCTCCGAGTGCTCACGCCCGATGGTGGACACGCCATTCAAGATCTACGGTACGACGAAAACCAAGAGGTCGAGGAATGTGCGTGTCTGCAGAAATATAGAGTGCAGAGCGAACTACTGGGAGCGCGATATCAATGCGGCGAAGAACTTGTGGCAGCTAGGACTCCTCCAAGTCACCCACCGGCCTCGAACTCCACAGTTTTGCAGAGGATACCGAATCGACTAAGTCGACTTAATTCAACCAACGTGGGAACGGGACCCTGAGAAAAGGACCTCAAACGAAAGCCCACTCGGTAAACGGGCTGCTGGGGAGTGCAAGGCTTAGTGCCTTCATTCGTCGGTAGCCCAGTCCGATCGTAAAGATCTCTCGAGATCATTCTTAGTGAATATACCATGTGCTTTTCACAACTCGATGACCCAGATTTAATGAGATCTCTCTCCTAATTGGCCAATACCTATGTAGCCAAAATTCCAGCTCGATTTTGCAAGCCTCTTTGCCATTTTGCGCTTACCATGAGCCAGCGCGAACCGCTGCCGCCGTGTTGCCACGCGCTCAGCCCTGGCCGTAAATGCAGCAGCAAGGTGTGTATGCTCATCACCTCGTCGTCTAGTACTACGCACAACTAACCTCTTTCGTTTATCTGCAGCCCCAGTTCGCATCGGAACTGAGGAAGTTCGGGGTCTTGACCAAAGTCGACGGCGTGCAGCGACTCGCCAGCGATCTCAGCGCCGCCCGAGCCGCGTTGCAATTGGAGAGCGCCCCCACTTCCTCACCCCAATCCTCCGTCTTCCAGTCGGCCGACGACATCCCCAGCTACACGCAGAAACTGGCTCAGTACCTGGCGCTCGTCAAGGGATTCACGAAAGCGGAGGCTACGCAACAGTATACACACGCAGAAGATATGGTACAGGCGTCGGGGTCAATAATCGATACGTCAGCGAGTGCGACGCTGCGTCAGCCGCTGGTGGAGGGCAATGGAGAGGATGATAAAGGTATTTCTACGTCTGCCGCCAGAGACTGCAGCGGATGCCTCAACTTCTGTCGGTGGCAGGACGCACTCACAGGCCAGACGGTGTACGCTAAAAGCGCACGGCAAGAGTACGCACATGTGCTGCTGGCTGGAGGCATCTTGATGATGACAGACGCCAGAGACAAAGTGGACGCCATTCTGGACGAGCGACTGGCGGAGCTCAACGAGACGCAGCTCAAACTCGCCTATCAATTGCTACTGAATGCTGCTGGGGTGTTTGAAGCGTGTCTCGAGTCGATGGAAGTCACTCCTCGATCGATTGGCGCCGAGTTTGCGGACCTTGGAGCGACGAATGAGAAGGAGGCAGACGCTCAGGCAGCGGACGACGGCGCAGGGGCTGTGCTGGACGACGACATGATGGCCAAGTGGCGTGAGGAGCAGCGCCAGGCTCAGCAAGTGACGCTGCAGAAAGTTGCTCCCGAGGCGAATGGGGCAGGAAATGGACATGCTGCCAAACCTGCTGCATCCGACGCACTGGAGGATCTTGCGATGCTGAAGCGCGTGCCGGATCTCGCAGACGGCCGCTTCCCGCAGTTATTGGCATGGATTTCACTCGCTCAGGCACAGGAGCTTGTGGTGTTGCGTGGAGTTACACGTGAAGTCGTCGATTTTTCTCTCATGGCCAAGCTGTCGATGGACATTTCAACGAGATACAAAGGTGCGTTGGCTTTAGTTTTTTTTTCGTGCGGCTCTGCTTTTTTTTCTTATATATATTGGGTGCACGTCCTGCAGAATGCCAAAAGATTGCGTCCAGACTTCTGCCCTACTCAACGTCGATCACGGCCGAACGTATTCGACTGTATTGCGCCTACAAAGAACCATACTACCAGGCCATTTCGGTCTACTTTCAAGGTGCCGCATGCATGCTCACGGAAGATGCACGAAACTGTGTGCAAGCTGTGGCCAACCTCAAGAAGGCCGCCGCTCTTTTCGAAGGTGTTGTCGCACTCGAGCAAAGTTACGAAACCAAGGTGGCAGCAGACAAAGAGGAGAAGGAGCGCGTGGCCCTGTTAACGGCCGTGTTTCTTCGGTCACGGCAGATCATAAGTCGAGATTTGGACATCGTCACTCACCGCAACGACAGCGTCTACTATGAACCGGTAAGTTGACGGGTCCAGCTTTCGCAAACGAATATCGCTTCGTTCTGATATTGACGATCGTATGTGTATGCTGCTTAGATCCCGGAGCCTGAAGCCGCGCCCAATGCTCTGAGTCTCGTGAAGCCGACCATTTTTCCTGCAGTGGCGACGAGTGACTTGTGGCGCGATGGTGAGGTTGCTAACTGCCTCAAGCCTGCTCCAGTCGTTGCATCGAGTGTAGCAACGGAGAACCAGCAGGAGCAAAAAAGTAGTCCTCGTGAAGGCTGCTGTTCGAGCTGCACTGTATCATAAGCGTTTTGAACCAACAAATGCAACCCGAAAACACAGTTTGAGTTGAATGTACGTCTTCACTTCAACGTAGAGTTTTCACAGACAAAGCACAACAGCACAACTACACAAGGAAGTTCGTATCAATCCTTAGTCACGCAGAGCTCTCGCGTTGGCACTTCCTCCCTGCACCAGAGCGGCAGCCTGTTGTGCAGCGGTCGTCACACTTCCGTCCGACGAGTACGTCAAATGGGCCATCATGTTGAAGCCGGCTCCACACACCGGGTCACCCGTGTTGCAGAACTCGACAGCCTTAGATCCGTACAATTGGCTGGAACTCTCGATGGTCTGGCCCATGAGCTTGAGTGGGTTGCCGAACGTCACGATGGCCTTGATACGCGGCGCCAAGTTTTCGGGGATCGAGTCTCCTGAGCCGAGCATCGTCTGGATGCCGATCGAGATGTCGGTGACACTGCCACCTTGAGAGTATCCGCCGAGCACGAAGACGGTGTTAGGACACTGCTGTGCCACGGACACAACATGGTTGGTCATGTCGGTGGCACCTGGGCTAGCACTGGTTTGGTCGTAGGACGCGAGATAGTTGACGGCGTAGGACGAGACGCTCATTCCACCGAGGTTGGAGGTGATGCCGCTGACGAGGGGTTCACCGCAGATACCGAGGCCTGGCATTTCTCCACTCCCCCGTGCGAAGACGATGTGGACATCGGAACATTGGGCGTTGATGAGGCTGGTTGACAGCAGTAGGAGGAGTCCGAGGATCACCGTGCAGGCTGAAGAAAACTTCATAGTCGCTCTAGTGGTTGCTTGAGCAGGATGTAGTAAAATGCAGAATGGCAAAACTTGACCGACCGGAGTCAATGGGGATAAGAGTCCTTGCCCTCTGGACGACCGCGGTGCCTCTCAGATGAAGTCGCCATTGATTAAAAGGTAAACCGGTCGCCGGTGCTGCACTTGTGCTGTCCGCAATCGAACCTTGATTTACGATCTTATCGGGCTGCACGTTGAAGTGAACGCTACGGGCAGCAAAGCATCGGCTGTGCTCCGCGACTTCCGACCTGATTCACTGCTTTGAGGCGGGTCGGCCGTGGAGTGCCGGTCCTCGCTGCTTCGGACATTCCAATGCACACGAATCAGAGGGGAGCAAAATCACCAGACAACTTCAGTGCTCGTAAAAACGGGCTTGAGGATGTCTGCGGCTGCTGGCGCAGGACTCGGCCTAACTACAGCTCGCGAGAACGAGTGTGATTCCTGCTTGTGAGTATGCACAACTGTGGTCCCATGACATTGTGCCACCTTCTGCAAGCTTGCTTACGGCCAAAACTCTCTCTATATGCGACCACATGAAGAAGCATGGTCATCTTCGTACGGCTGTGGCGCCCCCATGCGTTGAAGGCTACAACTTGTAGCATCTTGATGGTGTTTTCTTCTACGCAATAGAGCAACAGCGCCGTTATGAGGGCCCGAGGAAAATCTCTGCTGGCATTGTCATTGTATGCTTAACAACGTACGGCAATGCATCGTTCGTCATTTCAACCATTTCATCTCAATACCTTACATGCTTGTATGTTGTAAGTGCGTCCGAACGACATGTACATCTTGATGATCACGGCCAAGAAGTAACGAGGAAAGCCATGCTCGGCTGTTGTCCGCCTGCCAGCGACGTCGCAACGTTCGGAAACGCAGTCTTTGAGTTTGACAAACAAATAGTAAACTTACATATTCGTTCAAGTTCCAGAGAGAGCCGCCCATGTCTCCGAAAACTTGACTACTTATCTTTCTGTTCGCTACCTTTTCGGATATGATAGTGCTTGCGAAGCATATTAGCTGCGTTTTGGAGCCACAAACTCGTTTGAGCTGATAGAGATGCGTCCCCGCGCAGTGACCCGGTAGGAAAAAGATGGCAAGCAAGCTGGTAGGTGCCGATATCGAAGGACTCGCCCTACCTGTAGGGTCTAGGAACACCGCTTTGCTAGTCGATCAGCTTTTCATTCTTCATTTCCTTCAACGTACAGGTCATGGGGGCAGAAGATCAGTCCATTCATATTAAAGCCTCGGTCTCGTAGAGTGAGGTCGATGGGCGTGGGCACGCGTACGCGGCGCCGGCCCGAGAGTTGAGTCGGAGAGGCCAGCCCCTGGGAGTGGAGTGGTGGGTTAAAAGGCGAGCGCGACCGAGGCGGCAGTCTGCCGGTGTTGGAGCTGTTGGGGCTTGATGTGGTCGCGCCGCCGCCGAAGAGCAAATTGCTGGCCTCCGGATGGACTGGTCTTCAAAACCATCCTAGCGATGGGAAAACCTACCGCCCGGTGGCTGCATGCTACAGCACCGTGTGTTGGATAGTAAACCATGGCACTTAGACGTGCAGCTATTCCGGGCGTAGTCGAGGGTGCGATGATGACCTTCCCTACAGGAAACCTCTTTTTCCCCGTCGCCTTCAGCTCCTTGGAAAATCCCATTTGTCGAGCAAGATGTAGTTGCTTCAAGATTGAGTCATGATGACAAGAGTCGATACGGACTACGCCACGACTCGTGGCCCACGAGTGTGTAGCTAGCAACGATGTCAACTTGTCATTGACATGTACATGAATCAAACCATTCGTTCTGCTCGTGGTGCTCGACATTATTCAGAAACCTTGATGCTCAATAAAGGAAAGAGCGTGATTAAGAGGAAGGACTTAAACGCAGTAACCAATTTGCAATGAACACATACTTGTATTGACGAGAAGCTGTACTACACGCCGTGAAATGATTCTACGGAGACTACATGAACACGGACAACAAAGTCACCAACCGGCTGGCTTGGCTAGACCGTGAAATTAAGCACGCAGCGCTCTCGCACTCCCTCCCTTCACCAACGCGGCCGCCTTTTGAGCCGCAGTCGTGACGCTGCCATCGCTCGCGTACGTCAAGTGGGCCATCGTGTTGAAGCCGTTGCCACACACCGGATCACCCGTGTTGCAAAACTCGATGGCCTTGGAGCCGTACGTCGAACTAGAGCTCGCAATAGTCTGACCCATGAGTTTGAGGGGATTGCCGAACGTCACGATGGCCTTGATACGCGACGCCAAGCTTTCGGGGATGGAGTCTCCCGAGCCAAGCATGGTCTTGATGCCGATCGAGATGTCGGTGACACTCGCGCCTTGAGAGTAGCCTCCGAGCACGAATACGGTATTCGGGCATTCTTGAGCAACGGAGTTGACATGGTTGGTCATGTCGGTGGCGCCTGGGCCAGCACTGGTTTGGTCCATGGAGGCAAGGTAGTTGACAGCGTAGGACGAGACGCTCATTCCACCGAGGTTGGAGGTGATGCCGCTGACGAGCGGTTCACCGCAGATGCCAAGACCTTGCATTTCGCCACTGCCTCGGGCGAAGACGATGTGCACGTCAGAGCAATCGGCTTGGACGAGTTTAGCTGGAGCGGCAACGAAAAGAGAACCAACGATCGCGATGCAGGCGGAAGAAAACTTCATGGTTGTTGCAGTGCTGTGGTGGAGCGCTTGGGTAGGACGAAGGAAATTGAGGAATGATCGAGTACCAGTTATACGAGTGTAAAACAACCAGTCAAGATGTAGCTCTGGTCAAGCGCCCGACTCCATCATGATCTCAGGCCGTGCCACGCAGTATTTGTTGTGGGCTTTACACTCAAAGTGCTGCCCGCAATCACCGCGATCTTATCGGGCTGCTGGAGGATTTGCACTGGACGTTGAAGTGGAGCAAAACTGTAGTATACATGTACGAGCAAGGCGTCGGCTGCTTTTCAAGAGTTCTACAGTTCACCAGTGGCGTTGATGTGCTGACTCAACACATATGAGGTTTGCCTGCTGGTTGCCACAAGTCTCATTCGGACACCAAGAAGTGTCAATGGCAGTGGATCATATCGAAGACCCGGATGTGTGTGTCGATTACTGTAAAGCTCTGTAAAGCTCTGTAAAGCTCAATTCATGGCGAGTGGATAAGTACTCAATCACGTGCGTCTGCCTGGCTCAGTGTTGGTGGCACTGTACTTCTTGGTCGCAGCGAGCAGTGAATTCGGTGACAGAAACATCCCGTGTGATGACATCCGCATGGCGCCCGTAAGCTTGGCCACATGGCCTACCAAAGCAGCCCATGCCAGCACCAAAACCCCTTGATGGCGACCCGCTTACGGTAACTTGAGTGCTTTGGACTGCATCAACTGTAGTAGTCCTATATTGTATCATAACACGGTTATCAACCTCACATCCGAGTCAACAAAAACAATAAAATGCCATCAATCCTAGATACAACGAGATATGTACAACGAGGAACGGCACGCCGTGTCAACACTGAGTACGCGATGAGTGAGTACTTGAGCAATAACCAGCTGTACTTTGGATGTGACCGCAATCGATGCGCACGTTTGAGGGCCCCTCAACTTTATCGCCTGTGTAGAACTTCCAGCACGCTTATAGACGCCCGCTGCTAGCTGGGATACACCCATTAAATGAACACTAAGGAATCGCCAAGTCCAGTAGTGGCGTATTGGCGAGTATGGCTTGAATCACGAAGCCTCCCATGTGTACATTGTTGAAAGAACCATCTGCAAGATGCGTTTTGCCTAGGCAACAGGTCGACAGTAAACTGTTCGACGGTTAGCGCTGTTGATCGATAATCACGATGGCCACGAGACTCCATTGTTCTGAAGAGGGGCGCGCTTTCCTAGCCCATTCTTCATTTCTCTATCAACTACGCACCCCGATCCCATTCCCCAAGCCCTTAACGATGAAGTTCACGACCGCGTTCCCGACGATCCTCGGATCTCTCTTCCTGCTACTCGTCAACCCTGGCAGTCTCGTCAGCGCCGAATGCTCAGACGTGCACGTTGTTTTCGCTCGTGGTAGTGGTGAAGCTGCAGGGTTTGGCATCTGCGGTGAACCGCTCGTCAGCGGCATCACCTCCGACCTCGGTGGAATGAGCGTCTCGTCCTACGCCGTCAACTACCTTGCCTCCATGGACCAAACCAGTGCTGGCCCAGGCGCCACCGACATGACTAACCACGTCGTGTCTGTCGCCAAAGACTGTCCCAACACTGTTTTCGTGCTCGGCGGCTACTCTCAAGGCGCGAGTGTCACCGACATCTCGATTGGCATCAAGACGACGTTGGGCTCTGGTGACACGATCCCAGAAAGTCTGTCCTCGCGCATCAAAGCCGTCGTGACGTTCGGCAACCCGCTCAAGCTGACTGGGGGCACGATCGAGAGTTCTAGTTCGACGTACGGCTCCAAGGCCATCGAGTTTTGCAACACGGGTGATCCGGTGTGTGGCAACGGCTTCAACACGATGGCCCACTTGACGTACGCGAGCGATGGCAGCGTCACGACTGCGGCTCAGAAGGCGGCCGCGTTGGTGAAGGGAGGGAGTGCGAGAGCGCTGCGAGCTTAGACCCCATAGAGTTTTGTCGTGGTTCTGTGAAAAATATATGTTGAAGTTGTCCCCAAATTATGGACTTGATTGGCCAGTTCTAGGTGATATTTTGGCGACTCAGCGTCGAGATTAGTCCATTTTTAAAAAAAGCGCGCCAACTCGCAATTTAAAGCCGCGCGGACTAGAAGAGCGATGGCGGAAGAAGAAGGAGCCGCTAGCGCTGCGTCCGCGCCCGCCGAAGCGGAGAACGTCGCCGTGTGCATCCGCGTACGCCCCATGAACGAGCGGGAGACGCGCGCCGACGACGCGCACGCGCTGAGCTGCGTGCCCAAGCTGAACGTGATTTCGCTCAACGACCCGGAGACGGGCGCGCCCATGAGCGGCAAGGGCAGCGTGTTCCAGTACGACGAGATCTTCGACGCCAGCAGCGACTCGCGCTTCATCTACGAGCGCGTGGCCAGGCGCATCGTCCGCTCGACGCTCGGCGGCATCAACGGAACCATCTTCGCCTATGGCCAGACGAGCTCCGGGAAGACGTTCACGATGCAGGGGGACGGCGCGATGCCATTCGCCGAGCCAGAAGAGGAGGAGGAACAAGGGGCCATCACTCCTGGTGTGCTGCAACTGGCGGTGGAGGACATTTTCCGCTACATTGAGGCGTCCAAGGACAGGGACTTTCTGTTACGAGTGTCCTTCTTGGAGATCTACAATGAGGTAGTGCGGGACCTTCTGAACCCTTCGGCCGACAATCTAAAGCTGAGAGAAGACCCCAGGAAAGGAGTGTACGTGGAGAGCAAGGAGAAGATCATTACCAACTACGAGGACATCGTGACGCTCCTGCAGACGGGCAACCGCAACCGCACAGTGGGGCACACGGCCATGAACGACAAGAGCTCGCGCTCGCACAGCGTCTTCCGCATCGTCATTGAGAGCAAACAGAAGGCGGTTGAAGAGGCCAGACGACTCTCGGAGGAGGAACTGGACGGAGCTGTGCTGGTTGCAAGCTTGAACCTCGTGGACCTCGCTGGATCCGAGAGTTTGAGACACACAGGAGCGGAGGGCATTCGACAAAGAGAAGCAGGAAATATCAACAAGTCGCTGCTGACGCTAGCGCGCGTGATTAATTCACTCGCGAGTTCGGGCGGGGGCGGACAGAACGCGCCTTTCAGAGACAGCAAACTCACGCGCCTGCTGCAGAACTCTCTCGGCGGCAATACGCGCACGCTCATTATTTGCTGCGTGACTCCCAGCGACAGGTACATTGAGGAGACCAAGAGCACGTTGCAGTTCGCAGCGCGCGCCAAGGATATCCAGACGACCGCCACAGTGAACGAGGTGCTGGACGACCAAACACAGCTTCGGCGGCTCAAGCGCGAGGTGCATGAACTCAAGAAACTCGTCAACTCGGAAGCTCTGGACGCACTAAAAGCGGAGAACGAGGCGCTGATTAGCGAGAAAAACCACAATGAGACTGAGATGGCGCGACTCAAGGGGCTCATCCTCTCCAGTTCATCCGTGACAAAACCTACAGTTGTCAGCAAGCGCAGGCAAAAGGGAAAGCGCATGAGAGAGACGTGGGGACCGGGGGATTTTCCCGCCAACAAGGCGTTGGGTCCGTTCTCATCCAACGTTTACCCACGGAAACGCCAGGCGAAAGAAAACGTGGATCCTCAGACGCTTTTCCGTGTATATGAAGATGTCGATGACAACGCGGCGAAAGACGCGGAAGACCCTGCGTTAGACTCGCCAATGAGCAAGCACAATCCTACACGAACGGACCTGAGTGCCAAGGACAGCAGCAAGAAGATCCTCGACCTGTTCTCGGCAGTGTTTCGGAGCTATAGTGACGAAAATTGCGAGGACCCTATTGCGGCGCTGGAGACAACTGCGAACAAGAGATGCGAGTCTCTTGGTAACATTGAACGTGCCCACGCTTTTGATGTACTAGCAGATATTAGAAACTTGATGGTGGCGAACGTACAGTCGAGAGCTGTACTGGATGAAAAACTGCTACTGGAACAGGAGGTGAAAGATCTGCGATCGAGACTGAACGAGAGTAATATCAACGAGAACTGTGAGAGTTGGGAATGCTCAGGAAATGTGTCTACAGCGGCGATCGAAGAGATTGCGGCCGAGTTAGCTTCTACCCAGGAAGCTTTGGCGATGGAAAAGGAACGGTACCAGAGTTTGGAGACTGAGAAGACAAATTCTCAACTAATGGCAGCAGAAGAATTGGATACTCTGCGCTCTCAGTTGGAAGTTCTGAAGCTTGAGTCCAACGAATCCCAACATCGCTTCGCCAGCGAAAAACGCGAACTTGAAGCTGCTCTTGAGAAGCTTCAGTCAAGATTACCGGAGTCCAGTGGCGAGGAAAAGTTGTGTTTGCACAGCCGAAAGGATGAATTGGAGAGCCTCGTGGAAGAAATGAAGGCATCTCAGACTGTCCTTCAACTGGCGGTAGCAAAGCGTGATGAGGAGATTACTTCCTTGAAGACAGAGTTGGAGACGCGTATTCAATGTTTGGAAGAGGAGAAAACTCAGTTGCAGCAGAAGGTTAACTTGCTGGAAGGAGAGCAACTGGCAAATGAAGTTCCACCATCAGGCAACGACAATGTGCAACAAAGCGCGTCTATCACGGACCAAAACGAAAGTGCTGTTGTCGAAAAACTTGCTGGCGAACTGCAAGACATCATGCAGGAGCTTGCACAAATGCAGTCTGATAACGAAAGAACGGCGCAGGAGAAGGAAGAGCTGCAAGAGGAGATCGACAAATTGAGCGAGGAACTCGAGGTGGCGCAACGTCAGGGTTATGAGATGAGCGAGGCTTTGATGGAGAAAGAACATATCGCTAAGGTCCTTCAGGCACAGCTAGATGCGAAGCTCATGACGATTTCACAGTTGCAAACAAAGCACAGTGCCGAAATTGAAACACTGCAACAGAGGAACCAAGATCTTACAGCTGAAAAAGAGCAGCAGGCGTTGGATACCTCAGACAACACTGCTGACGGAGAGTCTGGGGGGCTGTCGTCGACTGGATGCATTACTGCTAACGATAGCGTCCAGGAGGATCCCAATGGTAAACAAGATGTAGGCATGGAGACTCAAAAACTGCACTCAGAAGTGGAGCAGCTGACTGAAAAATTATGTGCTGTCGAGTCAGAGCTTGTAGAAACCAAAGCGCGTTTGCAAGCAGCAGTATATTCACCTGAAGAACCCCCGGCACCAAGTAAGTTGCAGGCTACGTTTGACGAACAAAACGCTGATAGCGACAACTTGCAGCAAGAAAGCAAACCTACCTCGGACGCTTCATTGGAGATCCAGGATGAACATGCAGAGGTGCCTTCTTCTGGAGACCAGAATATCGATCCCCCTGAACGTAAACTCTCTCTTCAGCACTTTGACATGCTTAACGATGATTACAAGAGGATCACGATTGAACTGGAGAACGCGTCGCGTGAACGTAATGACTGTATGGAGGAGCTTCGGGCATTGGAGTTCCAGCTGATGGAAGTGTCCGAAGAAAAAATGAAACTTGTGGTAGCGGCTGATGAGCAGGAGCTGAAGCTGCGTGAAGTACAGTGGATAGCTTCATCATCTTCAGAGACGATTGCATTGCTGCAGGTGCAACTTGAAGAGGCTCAATCAGCCAAGGCAACTCTGGAAGCTAGTAAGGCTGAACTTGAGCAAAGTGCTGCGGTGGTCCAGACTACTTTGACTGCTTTGAAAGCGGACCACGTTGCGATCGTTGAGCAGATGTCACACCGTGATACAACATTGAAGCCTGATGACGGTGATACCATTGCCGCAGAAGTGGAACAGCTACAGCAACGTCTTGAAATCGAGTCTAAACAACGCGACAAGCTCCAGCTTGACGTGCAGTCATACGAAGAAACTTTGTCTGTCTTGCGCTCGGAGGCGAAGCAAAGTTCTGACACAATTGCTGACCTGCTGGAGAAAATGAAGATGCTGGAAACAGACCTCAGCTCTGCTTCTCACTCACAAGAGCAGAAAGATAAGGAGTTAACAAAATTGACCGATGCCTTGGCAAGGTCGGAGGAAGAACAGCAGGAGATGCGCCTGCAAAGCAAGCAACGTCTTGTTGCGGCAGAAAGGAAAGAAATGATGCTGGAGGAGAAGATCGATGCACTTGAGCAACAACTCAATGTGTCTTCGACTGCTGTGAGCATGGTGAATATGTCTATGCAAAATGGAACGCCAACGGAATTCACCGAGTCATTGGAAAAGACACCCGAGCTCCAAGCCAGGGTAACAACGCTGGAGAACCAGTTGGCTGATGCGCGAGAGGAGCTACACAACCAAGATGAAGCATGGAACAAGAAGGAGGCGATGGCAAAGAGGGAGTTTGCACGCTTGATGACAGAGCAACAGCAACTTCGTGAGCAGGTGTCTGCCCTTCGAAACGGCTTTGGAGCTTCTCAGAACGAGATGGAAGCGCAAGCAGGAGAGTTGCTCAAGGCTACGCAGTCCTGCACAGAATTGTTGGAGCAAAAGGAAGCGGTGCACCGTGAACTGGAAGCTGCAAAGGTTGCGTGGGGAGAGAAGCAACTCGATTTGATGCATCAGCTCGACAGTGTTCGTGAACAGTTTCAGGAGGCAGAAGTAGACCTTGACGAGTGCAAGAAGAATGCGGACGCTGAAATTCTCCGACTTCGTTCCGTTATCGAGCAAACTGATGCTGAGATAGAGGAACTAAAGCACTCTCTCCAAGCAAGCGAGAAAGCACTGGAATGCCGAATTGGTGAGCAGGAGGATTGGCAGAATCAGGTTAAGAACCAGCAGGAAGCGCTGCAATCGAAATGTGACGAACTTGATGATGGGCGTCGGATACTCAAGGAAAAATACGCTGCCCTTGAAGCTGAGCGTGGAGACGTCGAGGAGCAGCTTCAAACCCAAATCCAAGAGCTGTCACAGAAGTATGCTGCCTCACAGGCTCAACAAGCTAACTATCAGACCAAGCTGAAGGAGATGGAGGCTCAGTTGGAGATGACTGAGAATGAAGTGACCCAGAATCGCAATGAGTTGGCAAGGCTAACGGAATCGATGAAGTCTGCCCAGAAGGAGGCTGTCGAGTACCATGACAAGCTTGTGGAGGCTCAGCTAGCGCAGGAAAGTATGGAGAAACTCATCGAGACGCAGAAAGCTCGTATCCACAAGCTGGACAAGGTCAAAATGACGACTGACATTCTGGATTTGTTCCGCAACCTGAAAAAGACCCGACACGACTTGCAGGCCAAGGTGCAGGAGCTGCAGAAGGATTTGGCCCAGGCGAAGCAAACCTTGGCTCAGTCGAACCAGGATCACCAGGAGCAAGAACAGCGTTTGGTGGAGCACAAGGACGAGGAATTGACGCTGGTCAAGGAACAGGTTGAAGAGCTCCACGAAGCTTTACGAGCAGAACAACAACAAGCGGCGAACCTTAAGGCGGAAATGCGTGCGGCGATGAACGACGAGCGCGAGAAAGCCGAGCACGAGATCGAAGAGATGCAAGTTTTAGTGAAAGAGAAGATGGAGCTGGTGGAGAAGCTGGAGTCGCAGGTGGCGTCGGTGAAGGATGCGATGGTTAAACTTCGTGACCAAAAGAGCGAAAATGTTTCGTATCTCGAAAAGGAAAACCTCGAGCTTCACGTGGAAAACCGCGAGCTGAAGAAGCGTTTAGAGACAGCGGCGTTGCTGCCTGAGAAGGATGAACTGATGGGAGATACAGGGACCTACGACGCGTCTGCCGCTGCGGCAGTGAAGGTGCTCGGCGAGGATATTGGTGGAGCTGCGAATGAATCCGAGGTGAATGTGGTTGCGGATGATTCTGATGTTGCGACTAAACCGCCATCGCAGCAACAGGAAGCAAGTGCCAACAAAGTGAACGGATTCCTGCTCTCAACAGCCGAGCTGGACGCAATAGCTGCTGACAGCCAGGAAGAACCGAAAGAAGATGAGCGACCAGAATGCACACAGCAGTAGAGAAGAAGGCAAACCAATGCGTATGCATGTAAATAACGAGTACTGGTATTTGGATAACAAACCTTGTTGCAAGCTTTCTCGTTGTACATCGCAGTCAACTTGACACAACTAGCTCCTGTATGTTCACGTGCACAATATTCTATTTCGATTTTGACGAGGCAAACACCCCACCAACACCACGCAGTTCAGCGTTGTGTGGCTACCAGTTGAGTTCTCCGCCGGCCGTCTCCTGCTCCTGTTCGTACTCGATCTCGACGTAGGGGCCCTTGGGCTTCTTCTGCTTCTTGTTCTTCTTGCTGGACGTAGGCGCCTTACGCTTCTTGGACTTGGGCGCGTCTTCCTCTTCGCTGTCGGACTCGTCGCTCTCTCCGTCGTCGTCCACCGCGAACTCGTCCGCCAGGTCCTCCAGGTCGCTCTCCTCTTCATCAAAGTCCTCGACGTACTCGACCTGTCCGACGTCTTCCTCCTCTTCGTCATCTTCCTCCTCGTCTCCGTCGAGTTCGTACTCGACCTCGTCCTCCTCCTCTCCCTCGCTCTCCTCCTCCATCGTCTGGCGCTTGCCCTTGCTCTCGAGCACCTTGGAGAACTCGCGCTCGGGGAAATTATAAATATCGCCGTACGTTCCCTTCTGCAGGCGCTCGAGCAGCTCCTTCTCGATGGAGTTGTCGAGTTTGGCGGCCACCATGGCTTTCTTCTCCCGGCGCTTCTCGCGTCGCTCGATCTTCTTGTTGATGACGACGAGTTTGGGTTTGGTCTTGAGCGTGAGCTTCCGCATGCGCATGAGATACTGGTGGATCTTGGTGAGCCGCTGCTTGTTCTTGTGGATGAGCTTCTTGGGCCAGAACTGCAGCTGCTCGTCGATCTGCGCCAGCGACTTGGTGTAGTTCTTGCTCAGCTTCACGCGCTCCCACAGCCGGTTGGGCGTGTGCGCGCGCTCGATCGTCTTCATGTACAGGAAGCACACGCCGTCCTCCTCGCGGATCGTGGCGTAGCGGCTGTTGGCCAGCGGACACGCCGTGCGGTTGCACAGCCCCGTCACGTTGTACGGGTTGCTGCAGAACATGTTGCCTGTGCCCGGCAGCTTGCTCTTGAAGGAGCAGAACTGCTTGGAGATGACACCCCAGATCACTTCGTCGTGCTGCATGGTGCGGCTGCTGGAACTGCGGCAGGAAGAGCGGGCTGGACGTGCTGGGAGCTGGAAGCTGGGAGTTGGGAGCTGGAAGCTGGAAGCTGTAGCTTGTTGCTGTTGCTGCTCAAGTCGCAATTGATGGCAACCAGTAAAAGGCGGCGGTTGAGTTGCGGTGGTGATTGGCTGAAAACAAAACTGACTTTCAGCGAATGATGTGCAGGGAACGAATTAGCCGGCACCAACAAGGAGCACTGACAAAAATCTCACGCTATTACTTATTGCTGCTGCTTCGCACACACGCCGAGCTGCACAAACACAAACTCCTCGTCTGGACCCCGTTTCTTCATCTTGTAGGGCTGTCGCCGACTAGTCCGTCAGCTCTGCGTTTGGTTTTCGTGCGAGTCCTGTAGACTGCTTCTTCTGTGTGTGCTGTTGCAATAGCTTCTGCTTCTGCAATCGACTTTTGTCTTATAGCTGCTTCTCGTTCGACACGTCCACCTTGCACAGGAACTTGATGTCCTCGATCATGCCGGTGAAGTCCAGCTTGGGGCTGTAGCGCTTGTACGGCGTGCCGTCGGAACTGATCAGGAACTGCAATCCACAAAGAAAACAACGTTAGATAATGACACACCCACCCAGATTGGTCGTTAGACAGGTACATAGAAATCCTTTTAACGCACCTTTTCGAAGTTCCAGCTGACGTCTGCGCGCGTGACGGGCATCCAGATGAGCCGCATTGGGTGCGAGAAGACGCCGCTGGGCGTCGACATCTCGTCCAGCAGCGTGCGGTCGCACGGGTAGGGCAGCGTGATCCGCAGAAAGTTGAACAGCGCGTGGGCGTTGGCGCCGTTGACCTCGACCTTCTCTGTGAGCTGGAAACCCGGCTCGAATCCTTTACCGGGGCGAATGTGTCGCAGACTCTGGTAGATTTCCTCTCCATTGAGGTTCTCCTGGTGGCCGAACTGGTTGCACGGACAGCCGATGATGACGAGCTCCGGGAAGCGCTTGGCCAGCTCGTTCAGCTGCATGTAGGCCTTGGTTGTGGAGTTGCAGTGCGACGCTACGTTCACGATGAGAATGGGTTTGCCGGCGTAGTCGGCCAGGCGGATGAATTTGGAGCCAGTCAGCGAGCGGAACGAGAAATTGTGCGCCGTTTTCCCTCGTCGAGGCACGGAGCTGGAGGAGCGCGCGCGGTCAGGGCTGGAGGCGGAAGAGGAGATGCCAGTGACGGGGACGGCCACGGCGACGGGAAGGTTGTGGTACTGCTGACTCTGAGACGCCGGACGCAGCACGCCATTAACACAGTCCTCGGAATCTTGCGTGGAGTTGCCGTTGCCGGCGGCGTCGTCTCCGTTCGTGGTCTCGCAGCCGTAGCCCGACGGCAGCTTCATCATGTTTCGCGCTGGTATTATACGTAGGTGCGCGAACGACGGCTTTTTGGCGAATGAACGAGAGGCGGCGAATGTGATGGCAAAAGTGGGATGGGCCTATTTAGCGTGCGACACATCGGAACCCAAGCATAATGGAACGCAGTGCGTAATTCATCGGTCGCAGCTTTTTAGCTCCGAGGACATGGGCGGACGTTGAGTGAAGGTGCCTACTGCACTGGTAGCAGCCTTGGGCCTCTATCTGCTTCGGCGCTTGAAGTCACCACAGCCCCCTAACTACGCACTGCAGCTAGCCGACTTAGACCAATTGCTTCCTCCTTGTGGCAAATAGCAGGTCTCCTCGATGTAGGCTCACCGAGTTGTCGTTGCGCTCAGAAGAGCAGCTCGACGTTCTTGATAAAGATGTTGTTCGCGCCGTTCAGATTCCGATCCATGACGCCACCACACTGCGCACACCGGTAGATCGTTGCTCCGAGCGCACTATGGTGTTCGATCTTATTTCCATCGATAGCCGGTTGGCTGGATTGGACGCGGCAGGACATGGGGCGCACGGGACAGATTATCATCAGTGAAGATGGTAAGATACGGTAATGCCGGTCTAGATCACACCTGTCGGCGATGTTGCTCGTTGGCGCCGATGGATAATCGCTGCGCCTGTGCCTCGACTCTACATAGCATGTGGCTCAGAGCAGCGTCTCTCGATAGCAGGGGCACATGCGCGTGGCTGGCAAATCAGCGAGAGGCGTGCGCGGGACGCAATCTGGAGGCGTAGAGGCTACGGTAGCCGTCCAAGGCAATTTTCCGGTGGGCCTTTGCCCACGTCAGAGTTGATCACGAGACCGTCCACGCGCGAGAGATCTCGTGATGGCGACGCCCTTTTTCTTGGATCGCCTGGTTGCACAGACTGTTTGCCTCGGCAGGCAGCAGCAACTCAATGGAACTTAAGTCGCTCGCCTGCTGTGTAGGATGTAGCCGGCTCGGAGGGAGGGGGGTCGATGCTTGTGGTGGCTATGGGGTAGTCACGCCGAAGTTCCTCTATCCTTGTCATCTCACGACTTCACCGTCGCCACTAGCTTCATGATATTTGGCTACTGGAAGTTTTCGTGCTCGGCGCTATCGCTCAATAACGGGGCCCGTTCGACGACACAGGTAGTGCCGCTTCCATCCCTATTGACCTCGAAATCAAATCCATAATGGAAAAACGAATCCTATGAACTTCAACGTGTACATCCAATGAGAGTGCACTACTTCCGGTGAGCCCGAACGCCAAGAGCTCCAGGTAAACTGCATCAACCTCACAATCCAGTCACCGAGAGAGAGGCTCTATGCAGCAACGCCAGTGCCCCATGCAAACTTCGTTTCTGTCGACGGCTTCCTCAACGAAGAAGCCGCACAGTGTACAGCTAGCGCCAAGCAGCTTGCAACTGCCAACGATAGCATGACAGGCAATGTCTTGCTCGAAGCTCCATCACAGGGCTCCATCTCCGCCTGAGGGCAACTCCATCCCCATCTTAGTTTGGCCTTGCTCACGGAGCGGCATTTGTCACCGAAAGTACAGCCGTCGTTTGGTGCCACATGACATGCAAGGGCCAGCAGCGCCGACAGCTAAGCCAGCATGAAGGGCCTGTCCAGCTCGCCAGTGATGGCGCTATTATGGCAGAGCCTCGGTCGCTTCGATTTTGCTGCAAGACTCGGGTGCGCTCCCCCTGACAGTCCACATGCAGACTACACTATCATAAAACACCGGCGCTGGGATTCAGCGCATCGAGCGATGGCGCTTGCAGATGATGATGAAACGCTGTGCAGCTGCAACCTGAGAAAGTCGAGCAGTCGCCAAAAAGTTTTAAGCTCAGCGCACGACGCGCGAGTGAAGCCGAACTGCACCCGGCCATCTCCCGCAGCGGGCGGCGAGCTCCACAGGAGCTCCGCCACGCACGTACGTCTCGGTCCGCCCGCAGCATCCCCGCTGCAGCTCGTCAGTCATGCTCAGCTCGTGCTTTTTTTTAGGCAAAATTCAAGTGGCCAGGAGCGCCACCAAGACTTGCTGTCTGTGGCACAGATACAGCCTCCCATCCGATCGGCCCGTCTCTGCCAGATGTGATGAACACCGTGCCAGTTTCACGACCAATTGGCTGGCGCTCCGCCAATCACGCGGCTCGTCGAGTCTAGCGGCCCCGACCAGCGGTCTCTGCAAAGAACCGGCCGTTAACCGTCAAGGTCGAGCTGAAACGCCGCCCTTCATTGCTGTAGCGCGTGTCTGGCCTGAAGCCTCCGAGAACGTAGTTTGGCATTGGCCGCGTCCTGCGCGCCCCCCCCTCTCTCTTCAGGTAGATAGCGTAGCAGCCCCCAAGATGCCGCCCAGCCTGATGCTGTCCCCACAGCCGCAGGACACCGCGCCGACGTCCAGATCCTCCTGCCTCGCCAAGATGCCCCCCAGTCCAATGGGTCTCCCCCCTCGCGCCTCATCAGCTGCGAAACCCACGCGCGTGCGCACCCAGAGCCTCCCGAGCGCGGGCGAGCAGCTCCTGGGCAAGGACAGTCTATGGATGCAACAGGCCGTGGACCGCGGACTCTTCCGCCGCTTCGAGGAGGTGAGCAACGAGGTGGCGCGCCTCACGCGCATCCAGAACATGGACGCGTTCTCGACCGAAACGGGGGAAGACACGGAGCCCCACCCAGAGGAGCTCGTGCTCGTGCAGACGGAGCTCAGCCGCGCCAGACGCCGCTCCGTGCGCATCCGCCAGGACCAGAAGCACATGATCCAGCAGTTTGAGGCCCAGCAGGACCGCGGCGTGCTCAAGAAGTACCTGGCCATGGCCACGGGCTCCTCCAACCACCAGAAGAAAAAGATCGAGGAACTCAAGAAGAAACTCGGCCACCACATGGCCGAAGCTGTGCGAGCAGACGCAGAGCTGCAGAGACTCGAGCGACGCTCCAGTTCCCTCGTGGACGAGTGGAAGCGCCGCTCCTCCTTCTCCAAGAGCAGCAGCTGCTCTGTCCAACCAGAGGGCGAGGAAGACGTGGAGGACGACCAATACCTCTACTTTGACGATGTGGACGACATGGACGTGACCGAACGACTCGAGCAGCTCGAGAGAGAGAAGCAGAACCTCCTAGGACTGCTTCTCCGAACGCTGCGGCTCCCTGATGCCCTGCAGATGCACACAAACGTGGCCATGTACGCCTCTGAAGCGCAGGCCTGTGAGTCCATCAAGAAACAGATCGATCGTGCCGCGGGGCTTTATCATCAGGCACTGCAGCTGCTGCGCATGGCAATGGCTACCGTCGTTTCGTCACAATACTCGGGATCGGCGAGGGAGTTCGCCAATGGGCCATTCGCTCTGACAGTGGAGGCTGGTCAGCTCATGGAGGCTGCTGCCATCGGCATCCAGCCGGAGGCGCGCCGCAGATATCGAGAATTCGCCCCAGAGCTGCAGAATCTTCGCCTCCCCAAGTTCCCACAGGTCGTGAGCGACTTTGTGCGTCGCGCACGAACAAACTTTGACCCGCGCAGTGCGCTGGCGCAGGAGGCTGTGAGAAGACTCCCGGCGTGTGAGACCACCATGGTGATGACGCATAAGCTCGTGATCGAGAAGCTGGAGTTGCTCGACCGATGGAAACGCACGGTCGAACAGGATCAGACGCACGCTCAGGACTCACAGCGTCGTCTTGAGGCGCACTTGCAGCAGCGCCTTGCCGTGTTAGCTCGGTCCGTCTCGGTCTGAAGTCAAGTGTCGGGCGGCGGGATCAGCAACCCGTCAGCCCAGTAAGTGCATGCACTTATCATTTCACTAATCAACGACGCGTGTAGCGAAGTCTGCTGCGTTGTTTAAGAGGGCGGCTGCCGTCCAAGTAATTTGTTCATAATTTATGCCGTACGGTATATTCACTAAGAATGATCTCGAGAGATCTTTACGTTCGGACTGAGCTACCTATGAATGAAGGCACTACATCGTTCACTCCCCAGCAGCCCGTTTACCGAGTGGGCTTTCGTTTGAGGTCCTTCTCAGGGTCCCGTTCCCACGTTGGTTTGAAGAAATCGTCTTAGTTGATTCGGTGTCCTCTGCAAAACTGCGGAGTTCGAGGCTGGTTGGTGACTTGGAGGAGCCCTAGCTGCCACAAGTTCTTCGCGGCGTTGATATCACGCTCCCAGTAGTTCGCTCTGCACTCTATATTTCTGCAGACACGCACATTCCTCGACCTCTTGGTTTTCGTCGTCCCGTAGATCTTGAATGGCGTGTTCACCATCGGGCGTGAGCACTCAGAGCAAAGATAACTGGTGCGGAATTCGTCGACCATAATGAGGGTTGCACGGCGAGAGAGTTCAAGTGCGAACCGCTTGAGCGGGACGTGCATATGGCCCGCGAGATGAGTCTGGCTGCTCCATTTTCCGAGATCCACACACACGTCACGGTCCACGTTCGGGACGACACGCTTGGCGAGTTTCGCGACGGCCTTGCGTTTGAATCGCGACAGTGTGAATCGCCACTTTCGAAACCCTTTGAGAGCGCAGAACTCCAACATGGCGTGGATGTTCTTCCACATGTGCTCGTAGCGGGAGAGCAGAGACACGGACGACGAAGTCTTGAGCAATGGCATGTCCTTCACAAACGCACCATAGAGCGGATACCTCTTCTTCAGGTTTTCATGCCAAAATGCTTGGTGCTCGACACGACTCATGTGTCGGTACTCTCGGGAACGTGACTTGTAGGACGTGAGAATTGTCGTGCAGGAAGTGAGTCCGGCGCCTGACGCCGTGTTTCCGCGGACGGTGCTTTGGGTGGTGCCTGTGGCAGATCTCGCACCACCCCTCCACATCGCACTGTGCCCTGCTGCGTCTCTTGCGTCGGTGGCGACGACGGCGGTTCCTACTGCGCTTCTTACCATGGCGTCTACCGCCAACGTGGCCTGGACAGGTACTGCACCAATCGGGCATGGAGCATGGCTCTTCCGGTGGGTTGCAGACAAAGCCCAGCATAGGACGGCTGTATGACGTCAACAGCATCCGTAGACCTGGGTCAATTCCGATCAATGTATGTGGTATATACTTCGGAGAAAGAGCAGGTCGTTCAAGAGGAGCAGGAATTGACGTCAGCACAGCAGCACTGTAGCCATTTGTGGAGATCTGATACTCGAAGTTGCGCCTTGGAACGCCAATCCGTTGATCCGCAGTATGGCTAACGCAGTCTCCGAGGTTGAAAACAGAGGTCCACATCCTCTCGCGCACTTCTTGGAACTCCGTAGACGTAGCATACGTCCGTTGTCCACGAGAGTTTGTGGACTTGTAGAGACCAAAAACGTCCTTACTTGTAGTTGCCAAAACTTGTTTTGCCACTTGGTAGAGCATCTCTGTAGTGACCGGGAAGAACGCCGGCACACAGGAGGTGGGCTGCGGCAGCAACGTAAACAATCGGCACCCTTTCGGGATCTCATCTTGGTCGTGCATTGGCTCCATTACCTTCAGCATGTCGTACAGCTTGCCGAGAAATAGCACTTCGTGGCTAGCGATGTTCGCAGCCGTAGGAGGCAGTTCTAGCCACGCAAGCCATTGCGTCTCGACGTCCGTGGGGTCTTCAGGACTGGACTTTAGTCGAGCGACCATGGCCTCAGCTGCTCCCCGCGGATACGCAAGCTGCAGGCTAATGAAGTTGACAAGTCGTGCCTCGAAGTTCGTTCGAACGTGTTGCTGCGCTGCAACGAGCATGTCATTCGCCAGCTCTTTGATAGCGGAGCTTGAATCGAATAGCGTAGGTGGTATGTACGACATGACCCTCGATCGCGTAGTTTTGTAGACGTTGATGGACTCCTCTAGTGCAGCGTTAGCCGAGGGTTTTGGCGCGCGCATCTGTTCGTCACCAAAGACAGCAGTGCAGCACCGGTAGAACGTAGCTTGGTCCAGCTGCAGGGCTGTCTCCATCGTGCGAGATCTTGCCGGTACTACTGGGTAGTTCGGGTAGCTGCGCCGATGGTGCTCGAACAGGCGGCAGCAGTGGAAGTTCATGACGAACATTGCCTCCACTCGGATCTGCTGCAGAGCCACAGCACGTTCTTCGAGCACGTCCCGGATGTCAGGATTCGGACAAATGTGCCTCAGTGGGTATGTCACCGTGGAGAACTTTAGGACGCTGTTGGCTCCTCGAAGAAGGGTGCGACGATGGTTCGCGGCGGCGCGCTGCTCGATGTCGACTTGATCAGGCGGTCTCCACGCGACCGCGAGTTCTGGCAGGGGATCGATGATGCCGTGGTCGATAGCGAACGAATCCATGAAGACAGGAGGCTTGACTGTTCTGATAGTGAGGCTGCTGGCCACCACAGCCAAGTACACTTTCGTCACACCTGACAACGCCGCAGACGCCGTCTCCCGTAACTCCACTGCTGGTGCTGACGCTGCTGCCTCGGCGGCTTCAACTGCGACTCTAAACTTCAACAATGTTGACCGCAGAAGGCGAATTGATCTAGTGGACGCCTTCTGTCGGGGTGGTATGTCCATTTTGGAAGGCGTCCATTAGTCAAAATAATTCCAAAGGCAGCGTCAGGAAGTGGGCAAGTTGGGCAAGCTGGTTAGACGTGGTCCCGGGAAGCTCCCCAGCATCTTTAACAAACCGGAGTCATATGGACGACAAGAGCTCATTGTTCGAGCGTTCCTGCGATCCAATTCAAATAGACCGTACTTTGCATCGATATCAAGCTAACGAGTCCGTGAGTGAACACAACAAATTTGCTTACATGTATATATGCCAGCCAGACCCGCTGACACTTACCCCTTCTAGCGTTATGATCACTGCCCCCAGTCGCCCATATTCACATCGTTGTTGTCAGACTGGTCCATACCGGGGTGCTGCAGGTTGTTGTCGTTAAGACCGCGGAAGGACCGAGCCATCATGAAATCCTGGTTCACCATGGCACGCGATTGACCTGGTTGCTGCTGCTGCTGCATCTCGTTCGTGAACAGGTGGTGGTCTGGGAGCTGCCGCTGTTGCCCGGGCAGGCCCTGCGTGCCGAACACGTCTTGCGAGTGCATTTGTCCGGCTTGGCCGTCATCGCCGTAGAAACTCGTTCGCGGGGCCGTCGGTGCTGGCTGTTGGGCAGCGCTGCGTGATACCTCGTATGGCGCCCCGCGCAAACCTCCTGGAGCATTGCCCACAAAGTGGCTGGAGTCTTGGTGCCGCACGACGTCGTGCATGTCCATCCCCATTTGAGCTGCCTGCTGCGCGTAAATGTCTTGTTGACTCGTACCCATACCGGAAGACATGAGCATTCCCTTGGGCATGTCGCCGTAAAGAGGATGCTGCATCTGGCGGGAGTGTTGCTGCTGTTGAAGTGCCGCCTGCTGTTGCTGCTGAAGTTGCTGCTGGTTTAGCATTTGCAGGTGAGACGATCCAGGCGGTACCACTTGAGGGAGGCTTGGCGCCTTGCTTCCACGCTGGAATTGGCGTTGTTGCTCTTGATGCTGCTGCTCTTGACACTGCTGTTCTTGCTGACGGCGCTGAAGTTCAAGCCGTTGCTGTTCCTGCTGTCGCCGTTGCTGCTCCTGCCGCTGCTTCTCTTTCCGCTGCTGTTCCAGTCGCTGTTGCTCTTGACGCTGCTTTTCCTGGCGCTGCTGCTCCATTCGTTGCTGCTCAAGACGTTGCTTCTGCTGCTGTTCCAAACGCTGCTGCTCGAGGCGCTGTTGCTCTAAACGACGTTGTTCCTCCAACCGACGCTGTTCTTCGATACGACGTTGTTCCTCGATCCGTTGCTGCTCAATACGTTGTTGACGCTCGTGCTCTTGTCGTTGCTGCTCACGTCGTTGATGTTCTCGACGCTCCTGCTCCTGCCTTTGCTTCTCTAGACGTTGTCGCTCAAGTCGTTGCTTCTTCTCCAAACGATCCCTTTCTTGCCGCTCTCGTTCTTGCCGTTCTCGCTCTTGACGTTGTTGTTCCAATTGGCGCTGTTGTCCCATTTGGCGATGATGCTCCAATTGGCGTTGATGTTCTAACTGCTGCTGCTTTTCTAACTGCTTCTGCTGCTCTTCTAATTGGCGTTGCTGCTCAATGCGTTGTTGTTCAAGACGTTGCTGCTGTTGCTGCTGCTTATTCAAAACTTCCAGTGCTTGGTCCAGAAATGATGGTGGGTCGTGGACGCTAGGCTTTGGTGCCTGGTTTTGCAGTCCGAGCTCTCTCGACGCAGACTGATGGTCGCGTTTATCAGGTCCTCCTTTTCCGCCGCGAATCAAAAATTGACCCGGAGGCACCTCCGTCGCAGATTTCTCGGGCACAGGAGGCGAGTGAAGCAGGTCCATCCGTGAGTCGCTTCCCCCAGAAATGTCTGGTAAAACTGAAGACGTAATGTCGGCAATGGCACGTGATGCTTGCTCTAGATCCCCTTCACTGTCTTCATCATTGTCGGCGCGTGCCTTGCTTTCGGCAGAGCTGTAGTTGGATTCCTTGGCATCCGAGTCCTCGCTACCTAGCAGTGATGAAATGCCTTTGACATCGCTGGATGGTGTCGCCTTGCTTAGTGCTTTTGTGTGGACGCTAGTGCTGTGGTTCGACGTAGAGTTAGCATTACTCAAGCGCTGCTTCTTCGCTTCTGGTTCATCTGCACTCATTTCACCGCCGTCGGTGCTCTGACGATCATGAGCACTTCGTTCTTCCTCTTCTCTTGCCTTTGCCTCGGCTTCTGCTTCTTCCTTAATCCTTAGCTGTTCCTCCTCTTCTTCAGCCTTCAAGTCACGGCATTTCTGGTACAGCATATCCGTCATGGTGACGATCTCCTCGCTTAAATGCTCCTCCCGCGCGATCTTCAAAATACCAGATAACGTCTTGCGCATACGAGCACGATTCTGACGAATAGCATTCAAGTTTACTTCATAGTTGGCAATCTGGCGCTCAATGAGACGCCGTGAAGGAGGGATCTTCACCTTGGCAAACAATGCCGGCGTTGGCGGTAGCTTGACGGGAACACCCGTTCGCTTCCTCTTTGTACCAATCAAGGACAACGACTGGCTCAGACTCGACGTCATCTTCTCGAAGTGGCGCTCCATCTTCGTCCACTCATTCACAGAATCGGTAATATCACGAAGCTTGTCCAGCAGCACGGTAAGCAGGAGCTGGTCACTACTCGTGGTCATGAGCTTAGTACTGTAGCGATATGACGGCACGAAACGATCGTTAATGTTGGTCGATCGGATGAAATTGCGGCGGTGATTGATGCTCTCCAGAAGAACCTCGTTGTAGTGGATTTTCTGTTCGCACTTGGACAAGTCGCTGGAGTACTGGTTAATCAAATCCACCACTTGCGTAATAGCCTTGGTCTCCGCAGCCCGTGACTCCTCCAGTTGCATGAGCTCAGTTTCAGCGTTACGTAAGTGTTTTTCAGTGCGCTTAGCGAGTGCATTGGTAGTACGCTCAAATTGCGATTGTGAGGACAAAATCTGGTGTCGCAAGTCGAAAATCCTGATAAGAGCATCCACTTCCGAGTTGTTAGTGCCATCGTGGTCAGTTTCAGCCTCATCGCCTTGCTCCTCATCGTCTTCACTTTCTGGTTGTGTAGCCGCCAAGATTTCACGCTTGCCGTATTCTACGAGTTGCACAAGCTGGGTTTTCTCGAGGTGCACCAGCGTCGCGCCAGTGCTGTTAGCGATCAGATTCGCTCGATCCGCTTTCGAGGACACTTCCGCAATGAGGTTGTCAATCAGCACGAGAAACTTTTCTTCAGCCTGGGAATCACACATTTGCACAGAAAAGATAATGTTAGCGAAGTTGACTATCGTTGATGAGACTGTAGCGATGACGTACACTGGGAGGCTTCGCCTTGGCAACAACCAACTGGGCATCAGTATCTACGGCCTTCGCCGTCTCATCTTCCTTGTCGGTCTCAACAGCTTCTTCAGAGCTGTCTTCGTCCACCACTCCCAAATCCGTGCTTACCGCGTTGATAGCCTCCTGCTTGATCTCTTGTTCTGTTTGACCATCTGCAGAAGTAGAGGTGTCATTCTTCAGCTCTGCAGATGCTTCCGCTGCAGCCGCTGAATTGTCAGTAGGGATTTCACTGACTGCCTCGCTAGTATTAGCTGTTGCTTCGTCCTTCGACTCACATGAACTGTCCCCCTCTGCAGATGCGCGTTTGCTACTAGGCTCGTCAGCCTTTTCGTCACCCGTAGCCTTCGCGCCATCAATTTCTTTATCCTTGTCCGCATCAGCAGTTTCCTTGTCCTTGTCTGGATCAGTAGTTTGCTCCTTCTCCTTTTTTTCCTCCTCTGTCTTCTCCTCCATAGAGATTTTTGCGGCCTTTTCTTCGCTCTCCATCGTGACATCCTCTCCTTCACCTGTACCTATAGCATCTTCCACCGTCTCTTTTTCCTTTTGCTCCGTGATCCTCTCCGCAAGCACGCGGCGTGTCTGCTGGAGGAACTCAAGGATTCTGTTGGCTTGGCCTGTCAGACACTTGTCGCAGAACCAGGGCGCTGGTGGAGCCGCCTGCAGCGTCGGACTCACACACTTGAAGTGCGTCTTACTGTGGCACGCGCTGCACTCAGCCACGTCCGTCGCGGCCTCTTTCCGGCAGGCAACACACTTCTACACAAGAATAACAACAACAACAACCCAGTCAGTCAGCTCCCACCACCCCTCAATTGTCATACAACAACAGCAGCATCAGACGCACCGGAGCTGCGTCATGCTTGGCTTGTGCAGTGGCTACTTGAGCCATCCTCTCCTTAGTCGTAGGGGACGGGCCAGGCACAGGCGCGGGCGCCTTCTTCTCCTTGTGGGCGGAGCGTGCGTTCGTGCCGCGTTTGCGGATGTTCAGTCGGTCCTTAATGTCTTTGAGACTTTCGCCCGAGGCCGCCGAGTACATGGACGACCAGCCCGCATCCGTCTTGAGCGCTGCAGTGCATCGTATAGTATAGAAACCACCAGCATAAGAGACTCGGGACTGCGTCCTGTCTGGGACGAGGAGGACTCGACTAGTACGTACAGGGATTCAGCGTGCGCTTCATGTGCAGCGCGCAAGGCACTGGGGACGTGTATACTTGGTCCTTGAAGCGGATGGAGCCGTCGGGCAGCAGATCTGCGTATACGCGCTTGCGGTAGTAGGACACGTAGAGCTTCTTGGGGCCAGGTGTGAGCAGCTTCTCGCTGATGAGCGTCGTCAACACGATGCGTGCGTCTCCCTGGTCGAATGCAGCAGCGTCAGAGGTGCAAAAGGACAAGTAAAAAAAATTAAGACGCGACGCACCATGATGAAGGATGTGACGAGCCCTCCGCTTTAGACGCTCGAGTCGACTCGAGTCGAGCTGGTGGAGGTCGGCGCGAGGCCGCGGTGATTAACTGTGTGCAGCGCGCTCTTCACTTTTGGGGGGGGAAAACAGTCGCAAATCTCAGTGGTGTGCTAGACATTATTTTTGGCTTGTGTGTGCACTCTAAATGAGGGAAACGCTGGGCTTCATCCGAAGTTAGGGTTGTGAATGCCTAAATAGACTAATTAGGCTTTGACTAATTAGCCTATTTAGGCCTAAGTAGTGCCTAACTTCTTCGCGCTTGAAAGTTTGCAGTGAAATCTTTCCCGCACGTGCGGGATGAACGAGGACTCACCGTTTGCGCGGATTCCACTTTGAGCAAGTCCGTGTCCAATGGCGCCGAGACGCAGTAAGCCGCCCTCACCTATCTGGGATCTCTTTGTGGTTGTCACGTCCAAAAGTGAAGCAAAAAAGCACCCAGACGTGAGCTGCCCCCATTGCCAGGCCTCCTCCAATTCAATATTATACGGAATTGCCTGTCAAGCGTTGCAGTAGTAAAAAGGGAAATACACCACGCAGAAATAATAAAAACGGCCGCAATTACTGCAATACTGTATTAAGACTCCGACTCGCTATCAACCAATGCCAACGTCGTCACATCCCACATTTTCCTGTTCGCGCGGAGAAATATGATGAGTTCAAAATTCGCTGGCAGCATGCAAGTGCGCTGGGGTGTAAGCACAAGTTTGCACTGCGAAAAAAATCTCTCGCACGCATTCGAAGTCGGCGGAAGCTCCTTCAGCAGCAAGCGGTAGTTGACACGATCGCTCTTGTTGGAGCGCTTGTTTGGACCGGTAAGCAGAATCTGGGCCGCGTAATCTTCTTCGCGTGACTTGCGCTTGTCACCGCACTTTAGCACCTCAAACTGCTTTACTGCTGCTGCCACTGCATTCGACAGAGCACCTCCATTGATTACTTCGACAGCCGCCGCCTCGAAAACCGGAGAGTGAACAATTGCTGCGTTGGCCTTGAGCTGGTCGCGCATGGTGGGGTACACGCTAATCACCGAGTCGAAGAGCAAGCGAACGTCCGCTAAGTCGATACCGTCACACCAGAGCTTCTTGGTAATACTCTGGAACTTTTTCATGTGCTCGAGGAGATCCAGGAGCTTGCGGTGCGCCGCCCCTGTAGGTACCAGTTCCTCCACGGCTTCGACGGTTCTGATCTGGGGGCGAATGCGTACGTAGCGTTGCAGCATCTCGAAACTGGAACTCCATCTCGTAATATTCCGTTTGATAGGATGCAAGTTGGTAGTTTTGGCGAGCTCGGCGAAGTTATTAGCTTGGGTCAACTTCGACATGAGGGCGTTAACTTTCGTTAGTAACGGCTCGTACTCGGCAAGATAACGGTTAACCGCGAGGTTAAATCGATGACTTGCACAACCAACCAGAGGAACGCCGACCTTAGTGGCTATGGACTGGTTGGTTGCGCAGTTGTCACCGACGATGCAAGCCACCATATCGAGCGTCTTGTTGTACACATCTAGCACACCATCTAATAGCTTAATATGCGCGCCAGCATCTCGTGAGCCTTCTTCAAGCGGCGACACGGAGAGGAGCTGTAGTCGAAGTGCTCCGTCTGCCTCAAACACGGCATAGACAGCAATGCAGAGCATAGAACCGTGGGACCAACCGTCGAACATGAGCGCAAAACAGGTGCCTGTCGTGTCGGAACACGGCAGTTTTTTTGCTTCTGTCACACTCCTTCACCCACAACACTCGTCTCGTCCGCGAAGACTTAACGAGAAGTGGGAATAGAATCTGAAGACCCAGATCCGATCCCTTACACCGGGCTGATCTTGACCCTGTGTTGCTGTGAGTTGTCGGTAGGCCAACCAAATAATCCAAGCGCCACTGACTACGAGCAGAGTCAGCACGCTTCTTCACTATACTTCAAACCTCGTCGGCCCTCAGAAGGAAGGGTCCAGAGACTTTTCAGCCCGAGACGAGGGTGCCGGAGTCAAGCCCCGAACGGTAAGACAATATAGGAGTCGCTGTCTCGCGCTCCTCAATACAGACGATAGCTTAGTACCGCCACCTATACCTCAATCAAACCACACACGCCTATCTCTTGGCCTGACCGATGGATAAACACAAGCTACTACACTTGATGTTCACCGACAGACATCTCACGCCCTAAGCTGCCAGACACCTTCTTGGACTTACCAGAGGCCGATATTGCACTTGGTGGGAAAATCTGTTCTGTTTGTTCGCCCAGAGGGCGTTAAAATCTCATCCTACGATATTCCTATCGCCTATACAAATATCAAATATAAATGTGACCGTTGTGAGCGAGAGCTCAAACTACCGGCGACTCCTCGTTGTCCGATCTTTCTGCTAGGTTCGGATCTCGCCTTAGGTTCGGATCTCGCCGGCTAAGTTCGGATCTCACCACCGATAAGTGCGCGTGGTTTCAGCGGTTCTCTGGTGTGCGCACACCAACTCCTCTGAAGGACTGAATGCGTGTCCCGTGTGTGCCACACTATTGACTCCCAGTTAACGGCGGTCAAACCCAGAAGTTGCCGTCACCGCCGGCACGAGTGCGCGCCACGCTGCTGGCGAATCCCGACACCACATGCCCATAATCTCCTCGAGCGCCTTTCCCACCTTCTTGGCTACATCATGCATTGTGTTGAGGAGCACACGCGACAATACCGAGTTCCACTTCGACATTGAGCGCTTTAGCTGGTTGTCGACTTCCGAGAGCGGCATGTTCCTCTCGACGACCCATTGCATCCATTGGAAGCGATGAGACGTCTCTTCGGACACAAACCCGAAGTCTGGGAGGCTCCGGCCCTTGGTTGAGAGCGTAGCCTCGTACTGATTCTTGAAGTCATCGTGCTTGTGGGCCAAATGAGCGATTAGGTTCGAGTAGCCGGTGTTGACAAGCTGCTTACGCTCGCTACCGCGCTGTTTGCAGCAAAAGCGGCCTTTACCAAGGATCTCGTAGAAGTAGGCACAAATGTCTTTGTTGTTGGTCATCGTTTTGAAGATGGGAGGGTGCTTTTGAAAGTGAGAAAGCAGAGAAACCAAGTTGAGTCTGGCTGCCTCGCTTGTGACCAGTGATTTCAGTTAATATGGCGTTCAGTATGAAGTCTAGAGAGCGTGGCAGTGCTGGATATTTGGGGCTTTGACGTCCAACAGATTGCTCGTGTCTTGGCATTGGTATGTGGGCGCTTTTTGTAAATTATATTGCAATATTCTTGCAATCTCCAATTTTAGTTCTTGTGAAAATCTCAGTAATCCGTTTTTTATTTTGCAATACTGATTTTGTCGATACTGAATTTTTTTATTCAGACCTCTGCTTTCAAACACTGTGATACGAGGCATGGTATCTCGACCAGCAACACGTCAGCTCGGCTTCATGGTGGCTCAGTGCTATGCCGTTTTTGTAGCAATGCAGCCATCCGATCGAGCGTTAGTATTACACAGCTGGACTCTTATTTTTCACTCGAAGAAGCGAGCTGAAGGCAGGAAAGGAGCGTGGATTCTTTTGGGAAACGCTCCTCAAAAGATATCAGTAGTTGGAGTAATCCAACTGGAGCAAATGACGGAGACCCGAATGGCACAGGAATTGATAGCAGGGGCGATAGCTAAACTTAAGGCCACTACGCTTCTCTCAACGGTGAAGCTCGACCTGTTTGGAACTCGAAAGAATATCCAAGCCAGCCGGGTACATCCCAAAACTCGACAGGGGTTCAAGGAAATTGCGTTAACAACATGGACACCAATAGCGAAAGAGTTGAAAAAAGCAGTCGAAGATATGATCAAGTCACAGCCACATGTAAACGACGGTCTTGACCGAGGTCGAGTCACGATCTTAAGCAACGTTCAAGCCCAAATTTCCCAGAACAGACGCCAAAGTTCAGCAACACAGAATCGATTTTCGATAAGGCAAAGCCTCCAGCGATACCAGGGCTCTATAGTTTAACAAACATGGATAGAGGACCTCTTCGAAATGAAATGATGTTGCTTCGGCTCAAAAATTGTAAAAAGAGAAGCTGAAGTGGACTGTTGCGCTGCAGGTAGTGGATAAAACTGTGAAGAGCAACAACGCAACGGGTCAATGGCCGGACCACAAAGCTACGCACTTGGCATGCGTTCGAGGAAGGAACTCGATTTGATTAGCTAGTTAGCGAATTTCTCGTCTGGGTAGGTCTAGTTTGATGCGGATTTATCTACTCGACACTGCACTTGCGGAAATCAGCTACACTGGTAGGATCCAATTGCCCTCACGCTATTCAACTACACTCGCGGAATCCAAATGTTATGGTCCCGTTCTGGGAGAACGCGAAGATGATCGTGCCTGTCTGCGAGTCCGAGGGTGGTTGGGTCGTGTCCGCGAGCGAGTCATCATCCGTGTACTCCGTTGCCTCAGTGTGCCCGACGCCATAGCGACCATTCCAACTCTACAGGCCAGCATTGAAACACTCCGCGCCTTCGTCAACGACGAAGAAGAGCAGTTTCTAGCTGTTCGAGCTCTGCGAGTTCTGGAGAGACAAGACAGGGGGCAGCACGTTCAGGACGAACCTACTCGACAGCAAGTGCGAGGGCTGCTAGAGGAGCGCGAGCCGACTTTCGATTGGGTTGAGTTCACCGACATCATGTCGAACCTACTGCTGCATGCGATACTGCATTCCTTCGATGCGATGCAGCCACTAGTACAACGCCTACCACTCCAGCAGCAGCAGACGCTCGGCATGGCTTTCGACAACAGATACCTAGACGTCCTACAGCGGATGCAGCAGAGGCCCATTGACGAGGCGGCGCTTCAGCGTGCGCAGCCGAATCAATCGTGGTTCTCAATCTTAGAGTGGACAAACTCGCTACCGATCGACAATGACTTGGTCGACGCCCGCCAGCGTTTTGGGGGCGCTAGCTGGGGAGTCGACCAACAAGCCCAACAGGTCAAGATCGATGCTTTCCGCTCACGCCATCAACGTGCAGCACGAGAACGCGAGCTCAGACTCGAGATCAAACGTGTGACAACGGAACTGAAGCAACAAAAGTTGACGCGCGCCCGAAAGAGCTCACTCCAACAAGAGCTGACCCGACTCTCAAACGAAAAGAGAATGTTGGAGTCCGAGGACGCCCTTTTGATGCGCCGTACCAGACGCTACCGATTGAAGCCATCCGAAGATCAAGCTGCCAAGCTCAAAAAGATCATGCACGCGTGTCGGTACACGTACAACAAGTGCGTCGAGTATCACCGCAAAGTGGGCACGGCAAACAGGAACGTCCTGGAGAAACTGTTCGTCACACGGGAAGAGGAGGGCAATGACCTGGCGTATCCAGAAGGCATGGGGCCGTCACCGGAGTGGGTAGTCAGCACACCTGCCAGTATGCGGCAAGTCGTGGTTCATAGGTTCGTGTCGGCAGTGTCAGCGGCCCACACGAATCTCTCTCACGGCAACATCACCCACTTCAACATGAGGTTCAAAGGGCGCAAACAGCACAACTACTTCACAATCGGCTCGAAAGCCCAGACTACCTATCTGAATGCACAGGTTCACCGACCCAATACGCGCCATCCAGGTCCGGCGCCGTACCCGGATGACGGCAGAAAACCGAGGAAGCTGACGCAGTTCCTAACTATCACGTCCGTGCCCAACATTCCTATCATTGCGGAGGAAGGCACGACGGTCGAGGGCGAAGTTGTGATTCTGTACAAGCACGGCTATTGGTACGCGCAGATTCCCTACGTGGCCGAGCCCCAGTTATCAAAGGACAAAGATCGCTGTAATGCATGTGACCCAGGCCTCAAGGCGTTTCTCACATGCATGGACCTACACGGCAACATTTCACACATCGGGCGGGCCAACTGGGGTAAACTGAACCAACTGAAGCAGCGCCAGAGCGCAGCACAGCGTGGTATGAGCGCGTTTGCCAACGTGAAGAAGGTGCGGAGGCACACTGGCGAGGACTGGAAACGCTACGTAGCAGCACGTCGAGAGTTTTTCTGTGCGTCCGCCAAGCTTGAGAACTACATCAAGGATCTACACTTCCAAGCTGCGGCATACCTGTGCAAGAACTCGGACGTGATCCTGCTGCCTAAGTTCGACTCCAAGTCGATGCTGCTACGGAGTGCCCCGTGGACGCACAAGTTCAATTCCCACATGCAGACGCTCGCCCACTTCCAGTTCCGCCAGCGACTACTGGCCAAGTGCGCTGTCCTCGGCAAGACCCTGGTGTTGTGCTCGGAGATGTATACGAGCCGCACTTGTGGTCGCTGCAACCGACTGCACCTCTCTCTCCGCAACCAAGATATGTTCGTGTGCCCGCACTGTGGCTTCGTGGCAAACAGGGACGAAAATGCTGCCTTTAACATCATGCGGTTTGTATGCGCTGGGTCGTTGAGCGTCTTTCAGGTCGACGGCGAGCAGCAGCAGTAGTAGTGTAGCTAGCTTACATCTCGGGTTACAACGAGAACGGGCCCCGTCGACGAGAAGCGACAGGCTTGGCGGAGTGAAGACTGTAGCACACGTCTTCATGCAAAGTGATTTAGTGGAGAAGCACAGCCAAGCAGGAAGTAGGGAGCTGAGCAAATAAGTAGGAATAGGAAGTTAGTGTTTGCATTCGACACTAGACTTCTCCAAAGATCTATCTGGCAAAAGCGCTGCTCTACCAGACCTGCAGTGGAACAGTTCATTCTTCTGGAGAGAAGCCATCATTCAATGAATCGCATATTTCTGGCTGATCCTCGACCCATTTCTGAATTCGGCGCCGTCTGGTAAGAACATTTCCAGGAGCAGCAGAAAAAGATGGCCCCGCAGGACTCCACCCCGCATATGAAGGTGAAGCTGGTGTCGATGGACGGCGAGGCCTTCGAGGTCGAGGCCAAGATGGCGGTCATGAGTCAGCTGGTGCAGACGCTGGTGGCCGACGAACAGGACGCTGACGAGATCCAGGAAATCCCTCTCCCCAACGTCAAGGCGAACGTGTTGGCCAAGGTGGTGGAGTTCTGCCAACACCACAAGGACTCGCCCATGGCCGAGATCCAGAAGCCGCTCAAGAGCAACGTGCTGAGCGAGTCGGTGGACGAATGGGACGCCAATTTCGTAGAGGTCGAGCAAGAATTACTTTTTGAACTCATTTTGGCCGCCAATTACATGGACATCAAGTCGCTGCTGGACCTGTCGTGCGCCAAGGTGGCGTGCATGATCAAGGGCAAGACGCCCGAGGAGATCCGCGCCACGTTCGGCATCACGGAGGAGTTTACGGAGGAGGAGCAGCAGCGGATCCTCGAGGAGAACAAGTGGTGCGAAGACGTCTAAGCCCCGACGAGAGCGATAGAGAGCTAGCATTGCACCAGTGAAAAGCAAATGGAGCGCGGTAAATGATCGTTTTATTGCAGGTTTATAAAGATTCTGAGCTCGCTGCGCCTTATCTTCCTCTTCTCACTTGGTTGCAGACTACCAGAACATGTTACCACCGCCACTGGGGAGACTGGATTTGGTGCTCCGGTAGCGCTGGTACTTCTGGTCGTTGAGCTTGTCTCCCTGCGTCTTGTCCAGACCAATCTGCGAGTTCGAGACGATCCGCGTAGTGATGACGCCTGCCGCTGCACTCCGCCCAGGACTCATGGACCCTGATGTTCGGATGTTGCCTCCACGCTTGGCATCCTGTCCAACGCCGTATGGACTCGAGGCGCTGCTGGACGAGGAGATCGGCACCAGATCGCCCTTGCCACCCGCGCCCTTGGACGGGTTGAGCTGGTGCATTCTACTCTCGATGGCCTCCATGAATTGTTGCTGCGGACCGATGACACTGCCAGGACGGCACAGACGCAGCCACCCAATGAGTTCATGGGCCGAGAACAAGTGGTGCTTCATCATGTAAGCGCCGATGCAGGTGCCCGTGCGTCCAAGACCTGCTTTGCAGTGCACAGCGACAGCTCCGGGGGTCTTCTCGCACGCTTCGAGGAACCTCATCAAGATCGGCATGGGGGCATTCGTGCCGTCCGGGTAGATCAAATCGAGGTGGTCGATGCCTGCCGACAGGAACTTCTTCTCGTCGTACTGCTTGTCATTGAGGCGCACCACCAGCGTCACGTTGCGCTTCTTGAAGTACGGGATATAATGCTCCGGGGTGAGCATGACATGGCCCTGAGGAGTGCGCTGGTACACGTTGTGCGGACCAGCGAAGGCGATGAACTTGGGCGAGACCCACGTGAGGTCGCCGTTCTCGACACGCTCATAGTGCTGGAACTCGTGCAGGTCGAACGTCTTGGTGGAGATGTAGCCGCTGTTCATCGCTCGCTCGAGGCCCTTTAGGCAGTCGAGGATGGTCAGGTTGAAGGTGCAGACCGACGGAGTGGCGTCGTGGAATGGAGGGAAGCGCATGTGCTGGAATGGAGCATAGGCCTTTTCAGCGCTCATGTTCTGGAACAGCACAGCCCAGCATCCCAGAATGCAGACGGCATTAGCGCGACGCTGTCCTTGAGTCGACGAGTAAAAGTAGACGACTTCGTTCGCCTTGGCCGCCGCCGCCAACTTCTTGTTGAGCGTCTCGGAAAACACGAAGGTGTGTCCGAGGTTGAGCGGGCCAAAGTCGAGGTAGAAGTTCCAGTACATGAGCTCATCGTCGATGGAGAAGAAGTGCGTGCCCGGAATGCGGGGCGGTCCCTTCTTCAGCGGCACGTAGAATAGCCGACCGGGCAGGAACTCGATCGCCTCTTCGAGACCGTTTGCCATCGCCGAGCTTGCCATGGTTGCTGCTAAAAGCTTGGGGTGGTGGACTGCTTCCTGTACTCGGAGGCGCGGGCTCGCAACGGGGTGCCTGGGCCCGTGCTGAAAACGATCTGAACGTGGAGGTTGTGCTGCCTGGCGGTGCTGCCTGCGTCTTCGACATCTTATCACTTTGCTGGAAATAGCTGGCGAGGCTCCGCCCAACGAGCACGGTCAAAAGGTATTTATTGACACCATGGTGGCGTCTTCGTATAGACGCTTAGCGTGTTCTTGCCGCATCATGTCGCCGTCCACGATCGCTTTGGACTCATCGTCGGCCTTGGCATCGAGACGTCTGAAGCTGCGTCGGAGACTGGAGGTTTCACACCACGATATCAGAGACCAACTAACCGAAGACACGGTAGTTCGTTCGCGTTCGGGGCGTCCAGGACGCCAGGCGGAAGTTGGCCAGACACACCACGCTCTCTGAACAGTGCTTCGAGAAAAAAATTGTATACACATTGCAGCGTACTTCGCCCGGACAGGTCTCCGCGTACTCAAGATAAGTTAACCTGCTTCACGGACTAGTAGCCGCTCTGCATCACTACTAGCAATTGCTCCTGCAACCGCTGCTTGATAGCGGAGTAGAACCGCAGATCAGCCTCCAACGACTGCTTGTAACCATCGCTGACGTTCACCTCAGCACTTGCCAATCCCCGGTGGCAGCGATCAATATTCTCGTTCACCTTCCGCAGCCGGCTTTCCAGAATATCCCACTCGTCAGGAGGCAACATCAAGTCTGCTGGCCGTGTAGCGAGCGCGGTCGATATCGTCGTCGCCGTCGTCGTGCGAACCCTCTTGCCAGAGTGCGGAACAATGTCACTGACGCTCGGGACCTCGACAATCGCTGCACCTTCCTCTTCACGAGGCCGTTTCACGGTGGGTGGAGTCTGCGCGTTCACGGGTTTACTACTGACAGAAGACTTCTTGGGGAGCGGCTTGATCGGAGCTTTGGGCTTAGGCGGCGACGCTGTTGGTTTCTGCTTGAACGGCAAAGCCTTCGCCTTTGTTTCTTTCGCGGAGGCAGCACCACTTGGCGACTTGACCTTGCCGACTGCTTTCGGAGGTTTCTTTTGAGCAGCCGGCTTGTAAGGAGGTACTGATGGTTTTGCCTGCTTTGCTTTGGCTGCTGATTTGTTCAATGTAGCAGCAATCGTCTTCGGTGGTCCCTCCGTCGTTGTACTCGTCTTGGGGTCCGCTTGTGTCGGAGGTTCTTTCATCTCAGGATTCTGCATCAACACTCCGATTGGTTTAGCGTTGTTAGCAGAAATAGCCACCGTAGCGGGAACATGGGCTAGAGTAGTAGAAGGAGTACGAGCAGGACTAGCAGCCGCCTTGCCCTTCCCTGGTGCCTGTTTCACTGCTGTCGACGCCTTGGTGGCGGCTTCCGGCTTGACATCAGTGGCATCTTGCGCCATCTTGGTCGTTGCCGCCACCTTGCCCTTACTTCTGCTGAACGGCTCCGCGGCCGGGAGTTTATCCGACATGATGAACTCGTAGAGCTTTGGCTCCAGCAGCATGGCCATATGCAGATAGAGCAGATCCAGTCGACCGGCGCAGAAGTCGAAGAACGAGTGGGCAGTGTCGTTATGTGCCGCCGCCTCCTTGGACTGCACTACGGCGTTTCGATACATGGAGACGATCTCGGTCCACATCTGCTGCAGTCGCGCAGCCGAGTGCGAGAGAATGATGTTGGGCGTCACGTTCACGAAGAGTGCGTCCTGGAAGTGCAGCGCGTCCAGCATCGAGTTCTGCGCCATGAAGGCGGCGTGCACATCCAGCCACAGCTGGTTCACCTCCGTCTTCGTCTGCGTCATCTCGCCCCAGCGCGGGTTAAAGTCTGGATTCAGCAGGACGTTGATGAGGCGGAAGCGGCAGCCGCGACGCGCGCGGACGGCTCTGGTGGAGCTCATCTGACTGGTCTGTTGGGGTTTAGGCTTCTTGGAGAGTCTTGGGGACTGTCGCGTCCTCTTCTTCTTCTCCTCCTCCGTCTTGACGCCCGAATCGATCTCGTCCCAGTCCCGCAGCAGCTTGATGAAGCCCACGCGGCCGTGCTGGGGGCCGGAGCGGGGCGTGTGGATCTGGCGCACGGACAGCTCGTGGCGCAGCTTGGCGTACGGGTACTTCTCGTACGGCTCGTGCAGCTCGGGCGCCACCTTGGACGACGGCATTAATGGAGAAGCCGCGCGCAGAAAAGTGGTGTGTGGGTACACTATATCCCGGTCTAAAAACGATCCGTGACTGTCCGTCTGTCCGCGCCACCTTGCAGCAAAATTTTCATTGGTTAAAAATCGGTTTTCACATAAGTACGATGCCCGACTCTTTTGAACGCGTCATTTCGGAAAGCGCGCGGGCGGCGGAAGGACACGAAGGCGAACAATTAACGACGGCGACAAGGACTGCGTGGCTTCATTCACGTATGTATTAATTAATATTACGTACTTTTCAACTACGTTTTGCTCGGCCACCCCTCTAGCTCTTCGGAGCCCGACGCTGAGGCGCCCACGTTCGCCCGCCAGCGGCATGGGAAGTCTCATAACCAATCCGGGGTAAGGGGCAGCATAAACGGCGATAAAAGCCGGCATTGCCGGGCTGTCTGCTCCTCCCCGGACCCAGTCGTCGGTACCAATGGTATGTGGGACCCGGCGCATTCGGTAGTAATACCGGGTGCGCCTCCGAGTCCGTGGCCGGGCACAGTGCGACCACCCTTAGGGTGAAGGAGCCCCCCCGTTGCTCACCGTGCCGGTATAGGCGGTTAGCTTTATAGGTTAAATGATAGGTAATAGGTTAACCTCACTTGCGCCGCCGTTGGTAATACGAAGGCGGAGGCCTGAACTACTGCGCTACGAGGCACTGGGGGGTGAGTCTTGCTCTCAGCCGAGAGCCTCCGATAACCGCACTGTCATATAAGATATTCCATTAGGAAGGTATTTAGAGGGACACTTGGAATTCGATTTCCACCAATGACAGCACGTCTGATAGGCCAACCCCGTCAGTATACGCTCTTTAGCCCTAATCTCATTAGCACATTTTTTTATTTTTCTTATATATAGACTTTAGTACTAAATTAGCAGCTCCACGCTCCGTGTTTTATGCTTAGGAGCTGATACTCAACTGAGTTGTCAGCCACGGCATCCCAAAATCGTCGTCAATACCGACAGCCACACATACAGCATTTTACTTTAAAAAAAAAACAAAAAAATAAAAAACAAAAAACAAATTGCTGGTGGCTTAAATACGAAAACTTAAAGTAACTTGAATTGTTATCGTGTGATCCACGGTAACAATTGAGGGTTTACTTAAAAATAAAAAAGCTAGGACCTGGAAACCTGATTTGTGTACCGTGTAGCCCATGGTACATGGAGGAAGGTGGATGCCTAGAGAAGCAAGACTTGATCGGTCAACCGTGTTACCCATGGTTGATAGAGGAAAGCAGATGCTTCGTCGGTTCGTAACGGCGTGCGGGGAAACAAAAAAAAAAACACTACATAAAAAGAAGCATATTAAAAGAGGCTGTACAATTCAGTACTGAGGTTTATTTAAGATACTAGGGATTTAGCTATTGATTTTTTTTGGGGGGGAGCAAACACTGACGGAAGAAGCTTTAAGATGTAATTGATTTAGTAGAGGTTTATGTCTGAGGTCCTCTTTAAACCTTCCACTCGATCTTTGGCCAATCGACGAATTCTAAAAGACTATGGTATTACGTGGATATTTCGTGGAAACATAGTGGAACCGATGGGACGAAAACGGAAGTATAACACGGTAGCGGACATTGAAGATGCATTTCGCGCGCCGGAAGGGCGTGAATCGGAGCCAGGCCGCAAGCGGAGGGCCAGGAACAGAAACGCGGCTTTGAATCGACTGAGTAAACGTGAAGAGGCTGCCTTGACGGCAGCACTAGTCTACGAATATTGAGGATGGCGATGACTCTGTAGCGGTGACGGAAATGGTTAGCGAGGCGCTGGCGTCTGTGGATGCTTTGGCGACGCAGAGTATAGCACCTGTTGAATTAAATGGTGCTGTCTCGGAAGCAACGACGGAAGTTAGTGGTGCGGCGGCAGGTGTTTTGGTACAGCAGGAAGTACCGACTGATCAGGTGAATTCTGCAGCTGATATCCGGACTGATTTGGCACCAGTCCGGGTTCGTCGCCCCCGTCAAAGAGCTAATATGAGTGCCTCCCAGTTAGCAGAAGTTCGGAGAAAAGACCGGGAACGAAAAGCAGCGAGTCGGAGCCAGATGACCGGCCAACAAAGACGCGTTGAACAAGGGCATAATAGCGCTGCCAGAGCATTACAGCGACTGCAACTGAGTGAGGGTGAGCGACAAACAATTCAGGATCGTAATACCGTTGCGCGAGCCTCCCAACGAGAGGACATGAGCCAGGAAGAACGGCAAATTATTCAGGAACGGGATACAACCGCTCGAGCTGTAGCACGGAGCCAAATGACGGGAGAGGAATTCTTGCTACAGCGTGAGGCACAGCGGTTTCGGAATCGATCCCGTAAGTACAAGAAGGGTTACGGAAGTCATGAAGATTTTAATCCCAGCGTTATTCGCGGGAAGGGCACGTTGGGGAGACGCCACTATTTCTCGCGCTTCGGGAATAATCGGGCTGGCGATGAGCGTCAATGTGTGCATTGCAAGGCGTGGAAGTTTCCTGGGGAAACGGACAAATGCTGTTGCAGAAAAGGAAAAGTTCAATTGCCTCCGCGCCAGGAGGCACCGGAGAAACTGCGAAGGCTATTCGAGAAACCTGACTTCATGAAGACCATCCGTGCATACAACAACGTATTTGCGTTTACGTCGATGGGGGCATCTCGCTCGAAGCCCCTTCAAGTTGATGGAAGTGTGACGCGTGGCGGTGTTTACAACTTTCGAGTGATGGGGGCAGTTTGTCATCGGATGGGTTCTCTTCTTCCGCCTCCAGGCGCGAATCCTAAGTTCGCTCAGATCTACATAAATGACCCGGACAGCGCTGCACGTGTGGAAAGCCGCATTCGCATGACCGATGGCTTGAACCCAGAGTTTGTCAGTGACATTGATGTGACGATGGAGGAACACAATCCGTATGCACAGCAGTTTCTCCACGCAAGGGAAATTCTAATTGAATGGAGTAAATCTGCACTGGAAGAAGCAAGAGTTGAACGAGAGAGGCGTCGTGAAGAAGAAGGAAAGCAGGAAGAAGATATGCACGAACCCCTCATAGACCCAGAGGTGGATTGTGCTCTTCGTCTTCACGTAGATCGTGGCAGCAACCCCGGAACACATAACACGCCAAATGCTTCGGAGGTTGCCGCAATTAGTATCGACGCTAACGCATCCGAACCTCGCGACTTAGTCCTCTACACCAGACGAGGTGGTTTCAATCGTATTTACGAAACCGACCCATCTTACGATCCTTTACAGTATCCTCTTTTACACCCCCACGGCGAGAAGGGCTGGACGCACAAAATATCTTATGGTGGCGACGAAAACAATGACGACAATGGGGAAGAAGACGAGGGCAGTCGGCGCGACGAGAGGAGGCAACAAGACCGCGACATGGAAGAAGAACTAGACGGGTGGGGGTACGTAGTGCGGTTTGAAGATGGCGCCGAAGAGCGGCGTAAAACGACAATGTCGTTGCGTGAATTTGTGGCATATCTGCTGTATGACCGGACTGGAAGTCATTCGCTTTTACTACTCGGTTGTAGATTAACCCAGCAGTATTGCGTGGCTCAGTGGGCGAAAGTGGAACAAGAACGACTTCGCTACATCGAAAAAAATCAACTCGAGTTCAGACTCGAATCTATAGAAGGCCTTACGGACGCGTACAGGAACGAAAGCACCGAAGCACAACGCAATGCTGATCTTCACGATTTAGCGCATAATGGAACGAATTCGACATCTGCTCTACCACGCCAAAACGAATCCGGGAATGCTGGTGATATAGAGGCAAGTAACGTTGGTCGTCGGTTAATTCTACCGCCTTCGTTTACCGGAGGGCCGCGCTACATGTATCAAAGGTTTCAAGATGCCATGGCTATTTCACGTGAGCTTGGAGCTCCAAATCTTTCCATTACAATGACGTGCAACCCGAATTGGTTGGAGATCAAGGAAAATTTACAATCGGGTCAAACTGCATCGGACAGACCGGATATCGTGGCTCGGATGTTTATGCAGAAATTGAAAGGTATGTGCAAAGATCCGGACGAAGGAGTGTTGGGAATACAAACGGCGCGGATTCATGTTGTTGAATACTAAAAACGAGGGTTGCCCCACGCGAACATATTGATGGTACTGAGACCTGAAGACAAGCCGGTCACGTCTGAAGATATAGATCGATTGGTTTCCGCAGAGTTGCCCGATCCGGACAAACACCCGGAGCTTTACGAGGCGGTGTTTTCCTGTATGATGCATGGTCCATGTGGGGACCAAAACAAGACCTGTCCGTGCATGAAAAATGGGAAGTGCTCGAAAAAGTTCCCGAAACCTTTTGCAGAGGAAACGACGATGGCCGCGGATAAATATCCAGTGTACAGACGACGTCGACGTCCGTCCGGGCGTTTGGTGCGTGGGAATAAGGTGTAGGATAATGCTACTATCAACCAATGGGTGGTTCCGTACAATCCTTATCTGTCTCAAAAGTACAACTGTCATATCAACGTGGAGGTGTGCGCAACGAGCAAAGCGATCAAGTACATATACAAATACGTGTACAAAGGAGCGGATATGACCACAATTACCATTGAAGGCCAAGCCGACGAGCATTCTCTCAATGAGATCTTACAGTATTTGTTGGCGAGGCACATATCTCCAGTTGAAGCATGTATGCGGCTTTTTAGACATCCGACGCAAGGGTCTACGCACAACGTGGTCAAACTGGCCATTCATTTGCATGGACAGAGTTCTGCTGTGTACCGAGCGAGCGCAACGAACCAGCAAATTCGACAACTCATTCATAGAGGTGACATGACGACATTGACGGCATTTTTCTTGCTGCGCCTTATGGAGCCTGAAGTAGCGGGGGAAATGTTATACAAGGACCTACCTTCGGTTTACAGATGGGACAAGAAGAAAAAGTGGTGGATATCCTACAAGAAGTACGTACCTTCCATTGGTCGCATGGTTCACATGTCTCCCCAAGACCCAGAGCGGTTTTATTTGCGCCTTCTGCTGTACTACAGACGTGGACCAACGTCTTTTGAAGATCTAAGAACTATTGACGGGATCATGTACAGAACCTTTCATGAGGCTGCACTGGCCGCTGGATATTTAGACAATGACCGTGAATGGGAGGGACGTCTGGCTGAAGCGGCGCACGACCGGATGCCTTACCAGTTCCGTCAGATTTTTGCAATTGTTTTGGTGTATTCTCTACCGAGTAGTCCTATGGGGTTGTGGGAATGTTTTAAGCACGACCTAAGCGAAGATTTTCAAAGAAATCTTGGTGCCGACATGGATGACCCGCGCGTGGAGTACAGAACGCTCCAAAGCGTGGATAAGATTCTTCGCGCTAACGGGAAAACGTTAGCCAATTACGCACTTCCCCTGCTCGAGAACTACGACCAAGATGCTGCGGATGAACATCTCGGAGGAGATTTGGTTTGTCAAGAACTCAACGCGTATCCATTGGAACAATTGGAGAGTACAACTGCGGTTGTAGACCAGTTGAATGAAAACCAAAGGGATATTTTCGACCAAGTGATGGGTGCAGTACAGTCTCCCCAAGTCAGCCGGAAACTATTTTTTATTGACGGACCAGGGGGTACCGGTAAATCCTTCTTGCTCGAACAAATCCTTGCCAGGGTACGTCTGAATGGAAGGGTTGCTGCGGCAGTTGCATCCAGTGGAATTGCAGCGACATTGCTGACAGGGGGTCATACGGTTCATTCTACATTTCGGATTCCACTGAAACTAGACGACCATTCGACGTGTAATATTCCGAAACAGAGCCAGAAAGCAGAATTGATACGCCGGGCCAGTTTGATTATTTGGGATGGGCACCGATGATGCATCGAGCGTGTTTTGAAGCTGTCGACCGAACTTTTCGCGACATCATGAACAATGAAGTCGAGCCGTTTGGGGAAAGGTTATGGTTTTCAGTGGTGACCATCGTCAAATCCTACCGGTTTTAAAGGATGCTACCAGGGCTGAAACGCTAAAGGTGTGCTTTAAAGCGTCTCCCTTATGGCAGCACCTCTGCCAGGTGCATTTGATAGAGAATATGCGTGTGAAAACGGCGCTTGATCCAGATGATGCTGCGGAGTTAGCCGAATTTTCGGAGTTCTTACTTCAAATTGGAGAGGGTCGCTATCCGGTGAATCGCGATATTGACGACAACGACATCTGTATCCCGCAGAGCATGTGCGTTACTCCAGTCTCCAGTGGTGCCTCGACTTCTAATCAAGATTCCTCTGATGAGGATTCAGAGTACGAAGCTCCGGATTTCAATTTGCTTCCACCATTGGATCCTGAAGGTGAACGCGAATCGGGCGAGCCTGAAGATGATCAGCGCACTCGCAGTGTCAACGCACTGATTGATGCGATTTACCCCGGGGTGGGTGATCCTGACTTGCCAGATCAGTACTTTGTGGGTCGTGCAATTTTGGCGCCAACCAATGCAAGTGTTCGTCGGATCAACGAAATGGTAGCTGAGCGATTGTCTGGAGAGACACGAGAATATCTCTCCAACGACAGCCTCGACGGTCCCGGAGATCAGAACCTATTCGAGACTGAGGTTTTGAACTCACTCAATTTCTCAGGAATGCCCCCTCACAAGATGGTTCTCGAAGTTGGCACTCCTACCATTATGATTCGGAATCTAAATAGCGACGAAGGTTTGTGCAACGGAACACGTCTGCGAGTGGTATCTTTGCGAGAGAAATGCATTGACGCGACTATAATGTCTGGCCCTCGACGTGGACAACGCGTGTTTATCCCGCGTATTGTGTTTCTGAGCGATGACGAGGATAAAGAATTTCCGTTTACCCTGCGACGCAAGCAGTTCCCGGTAGTACCAGCGTTTGCGATGACGATTAACAAGGCGCAAGGTCAGTCAATTCACCACGTAGGTATCTACCTGGAATCACCTGTGTTCGCACACGGACAACTATACGTTGCCATATCTCGAGTATCATCCAGAAAGGCGATCAAGATAGCCATTGGTCCGAGAGAATTTGACGACGGCGCGGCGCGCACCAAAAGCATTGTGTACAGAGAGATTTTCCAGTAGATGACACTGTAATACACGTGATTTAGCAACAAATTATTCCTTTTCTGCTAAATATTATCTAAATGATGATTTTACTAATTTTACCTAACTAATACTACGATTTAGCTTAGTCGTATTTATAAGCCCGCGCGCCCGCGCAGCAGGCGCCACGAGCGCTAGTTAGGTCAATGTTGGAGCCATCTTCGAATGCAGGACAAGTGAAGCCATCTTAGTGAGAGTTGCAAGCAATTGACACGCGAATCTCGCTTTGACGCGCCGGTGGATGGCAAGACAGACAGGCTGGAGCCTGTACGTCGCCTGTCGCTTCTCGTCGACGGGGCCCGTTCTCGTTGTAACCCGAGATGCTAACTAGACTACACTACTGCTGCTGCTGCTCGCCGTTGACCTGAAAGACGCTCAACGACCCAGCGCATACAAACCGCATGATGTTAAAGGCAGCATTTTCGTCCCTGTTTGCCACGAAGCCACAGTGCGGGCACACGAACATATCTTGGTTGCGGAGAGAGAGGTGCAGTCGGTTGCAGCGACCACAAGTGCGGCTCGTATACATCTCCGAGCACAACACCAGGGTCTTGCCGAGGACAGCGCACTTGGCCAGTAGTCGCTGGCGGAACTGGAAGTGGGCGAGCGTCTGCATGTGGGAATTGAACTTGTGCGTCCACGGGGCACTCCGTAGCAGCATCGACTTGGAGTCGAACTTAGGCAGCAGGATCACGTCCGAGTTCTTGCACAGGTATGCCGCAGCTTGGAAGTGTAGATCCTTGATGTAGTTCTCAAGCTTGGCGGACGCACAGAAAAACTCTCGACGTGCTGCTACGTAGCGTTTCCAGTCCTCGCCAGTGTGCCTCCGCACCTTCTTCACGTTGGCAAACGCGCTCATACCACGCTGTGCTGCGCTCTGGCGCTGCTTCAGTTGGTTCAGTTTACCCCAGTTGGCCCGCCCGATGTGTGAAATGTTGCCGTGTAGGTCCATGCATGTGAGAAACGCCTTGAGGCCTGGGTCACATGCATTACAGCGATCTTTGTCCTTTGATAACTGGGGCTCGGCCACGTAGGGAATCTGCGCGTACCAATAGCCGTGCTTGTACAGAATCACAACTTCGCCCTCGACCGTCGTGCCTTCCTCCGCAATGATAGGAATGTTGGGCACGGACGTGATAGTTAGGAACTGCGTCAGCTTCCTCGGTTTTCTGCCGTCATCCGGGTACGGCGCCGGACCTGGATGGCGCGTATTGGGTCGGTGAACCTGTGCATTCAGATAGGTAGTCTGGGCTTTCGAGCCGATTGTGAAGTAGTTGTGCTGTTTGCGCCCTTTGAACCTCATGTTGAAGTGGGTGATGTTGCCGTGAGAGAGATTCGTGTGGGCCGCTGACACTGCCGACACGAACCTATGAACCACGACTTGCCGCATACTGGCAGGTGTGCTGACTACCCACTCCGGTGACGGCCCCATGCCTTCTGGATACGCCAGGTCATTGCCCTCCTCTTCCCGTGTGACGAACAGTTTCTCCAGGACGTTCCTGTTTGCCGTGCCCACTTTGCGGTGATACTCGACGCACTTGTTGTACGTGTACCGACACGCGTGCATGATCTTTTTGAGCTTGGCAGCTTGATCTTCGGATGGCTTCAATCGGTAGCGTCTGGTACGGCGCATCAAAAGGGCGTCCTCGGACTCCAACATTCTCTTTTCGTTTGAGAGTCGGGTCAGCTCTTGTTGGAGTGAGCTCTTTCGGGCGCGCGTCAACTTTTGTTGCTTCAGTTCCGTTGTCACACGTTTGATCTCGAGTCTGAGCTCGCGTTCTCGTGCTGCACGTTGATGGCGTGAGCGGAAAGCATCGATCTTGACCTGTTGGGCTTGTTGGTCGACTCCCCAGCTAGCGCCCCCAAAACGCTGGCGGGCGTCGACCAAGTCATTGTCGATCGGTAGCGAGTTTGTCCACTCTAAGATTGAGAACCACGATTGATTCGGCTGCGCACGCTGAAGCGCCGCCTCGTCAATGGGCCTCTGCTGCATCCGCTGTAGGACGTCTAGGTATCTGTTGTCGAAAGCCATGCCGAGCGTCTGCTGCTGCTGGAGTGGTAGGCGTTGTACTAGTGGCTGCATCGCATCGAAGGAATGCAGTATCGCATGCAGCAGTAGGTTCGACATGATGTCGGTGAACTCAACCCAATCGAAAGTCGGCTCGCGCTCCTCTAGCAGCCCTCGCACTTGCTGTCGAGTAGGTTCGTCCTGAACGTGCTGCCCCCTGTCTTGTCTCTCCAGAACTCGCAGAGCTCGAACAGCTAGAAACTGCTCTTCTTCGTCGTTGACGAAGGCGCGGAGTGTTTCAATGCTGGCCTGTAGAGTTGGAATGGTCGCTATGGCGTCGGGCACACTGAGGCAACGGAGTACACGGATGATGACTCGCTCGCGGACACGACCCAACCACCCTCGGACTCGCAGACAGGCACGATCATCTTCGCGTTCTCCCAGAACGGGACCATAACATTTGGATTCCGCGAGTGTAGTTGAATAGCGTGAGGGCAATTGGATCCTACCAGTGTAGCTGATTTCCGCAAGTGCAGTGTCGAGTAGATAAATCCGCATCAAACTAGACCTACCCAGACGAGAAATTCGCTAACTAGCTAATCAAATCGAGTTCCTTCCTCGAACGCATGCCAAGTGCGTAGCTTTGTGGTCCGGCCATTGACCCGTTGCGTTGTTGCTCTTCACAGTTTTATCCACTACCTGCAGCGCAACAGTCCACTTCAGCTTCTCTTTTTACAATTTTTGAGCCGAAGCAACATCATTTCATTTCGAAGAGGTCCTCTATCCATGTTTGTTAAACTATAGAGCCCTGGTATCGCTGGAGGCTTTGCCTTATCGAAAATCGATTCTGTGTTGCTGAACTTTGGCGTCTGTTCTGGGAAATTTGGGCTTGAACGTTGCTTAAGATCGTGACTCGACCTCGGTCAAGACCGTCGTTTACATGTGGCTGTGACTTGATCATATCTTCGACTGCTTTTTTCAACTCTTTCGCTATTGGTGTCCATGTTGTTAACGCAATTTCCTTGAACCCCTGTCGAGTTTTGGGATGTACCCGGCTGGCTTGGATATTCTTTCGAGTTCCAAACAGGTCGAGCTTCACCGTTGAGAGAAGCGTAGTGGCCTTAAGTTTAGCTATCGCCCCTGCTATCAATCCGAGTGACGCACTGCGTGGACACCGACCCACCAGACTGGGACCCAAAGATCACTGACTTCGTCGTGGAGCCGCCCAAGCCACGCAAGAAGAAAACCCGCTCGCTGAAAGAAGTGAAGGCCCCTGTGATGCTGCCGCCCGTCACGAGATGCACGTGGTGTCAATACAGTAACCAGCCAGCTCCTAGCAGACAGGGATTGCAGCTCGCGGCTGCGACTTGCAGTGCAAGCGCTACGCTGTCCGAATGTCGCTCAAATCAGGGCAAAAGCGAACCATTTTGGAGCAAATTTTGCCAGCAGATCGCGGATCTGTTCACGTTGGCGACAAACCATTCGCGCCGTCTGCAGGGACAAGCTGAAGGGCCGCCCATCTAAGTGGCCCATATCGAAGGCCGTCATCGAGATCGCTCAGCACCTGCCGCCACTTGTGTACACGAACAAAGACCTGAACCAAGCCGCGAAGGACGCGGGGATCCCTACTTCTACCTTCCATCACTTGAGACCTGAAGTCAAGGAGAGGTTGAAGCTGGCAGTCCCTGACTATTGGTTCGACAGCAACGGCAAACAGAAGATCGTCGCGCTGATCAAGAACCCCGAGCTCAAGGAAATCAAGATAGGCATGTTTGTGGCCTCGGAACCGGACATTATCAAGGCACTGTTAGAAGCTCTGAAACGAGGTGTCCACATCCAGATGCTGCTCGACCTCGACAATGCCAAAGCTTACAGTATTGGCATCGGGAAACTCATCAAGGCCGGCGCACAGATCTGCCATTGCATCCATCCGTTCCATTGGAAGGTTGCGATCTTCAATGGCGAGGTTTGATCCCCCACTATGTGAGGCTCCCCGGTCATCTCTAACGACTTCCATCTCTGTCGACAGATCCTAGTCATCGGCTCGCAGAACTGGAGCGGACATGGCACGGATGGATCAAATTACGAGTGTGCGGTGGTCCTCACTGGATCGATCGGTATCATGCGTACATGTACTACCCTGTGCCAAAGGAAAGTTGAGAATACTAACTTTTGATATGATTTAGTGGCCATCTTTGAGGAAGAGTTCGACAGGCTGTGGAAGATTGCAAACACGAAAGACAATAACAAGCAGGCCAGGACTACGGAGACGGACGGAGACGAGCAACGTGAGGAATCGGAGTTGGACCTGACGAGTGCTAGTGAGCAGGATGGCAGCAAGAAACGCAAGAAGTCGGTGGCAGGCCAAGGATCCGAACCCTGTTTCAGATCACCTTGGCGTCGCTCGGTTTGGACTCCAATTTGGAACCTGTTGGCACTCGCGTCCAAGGAATGCGTCGCTCGAATGTGCACATGCCAATCGGACGGAAGGTTGTGCCGTTGCGGCGATGAATGCTGCAGGATGGCTCAGTTCGAGCATTGCGATGTGCTCGAACTTTGCAAGCAACACGGCTTCGCCGCCGACAGGTGGGAGCCAGATGGCTGGCGCTGCCACGTTGTGGCGCCCAGATTCGCTCGGGACACGATACCCTTTCAAGATTGCCGGCGCAACGACGCCGGCCAGCTTTCACGGGAGATCGGCTTGAGGATTTTTTGGCGCCCCTGTCTGCCTGGCGATACTGGGGCCGAGACAAAGCACTCTGGGCCGGAAGAAGCGCGTGGCAAGGACAATTTTTGGCTCAACAACGACGGCACACGTGAAAAAATGCAGAGGCTCTGCAGGCGATGACTGGGGCGGCAGCCATGCGGTGGAAGCCATGGCGCCCCGAGATTAACGGAGCCACGTGTTGCAGTGGTAATAGCGAGATGCATGGCCAGCCAAGTACACGCGAGCTGATCCTGCTTCAACGTGCAGAAAAGGACCAGTCTCCGAAATGTCGCTTTGCACCAACTCATTTCACAATTGGAACCGGTTCGCTCACCCGCCCTCACGAATGACAGCGCTGCTCGTGAAAAGCTCCTCCGCCATGCCCTGCTCCGCCGGCTCGGTCGTGCCCCCGATCCCCGTGGTGGACGACATGCAGATGCGCGAGGCCCGCGCCTGGACGCACAAGCTCCGCCACAGCAGCAGTCCCCAGCCCACGGACGCCGCCCTCTCGCCCACACAAACCACCCAGCCGATGGTGGTCGAGACCAGCAGCAAGAAGCACCGATTCTCCCTCCGACGGCTCTTCAAGCACGAGCACCACGGCAACAACCACGACGCCGAGAAGAAGAAGGCGCCACCAGCCTTCGTACCGCCTGTGCCTATTCCGACCGACTTCCTCACACGCGAGAAGCACGGCGGTGTCACCGTCAGCGGCAAGCGCGTCCCCTTCACGCGCGACGCCCACAGGCGCAGGAAGAAGTCGACAAAGCACATGCCTCGCATCAACGAGGACCGCGCGGTCGTGCCCGTGAGCTCGTCGATGGAAGCCTATCGCCGCCGCGCCTACTACCCCGCCAAGAAGGACAAGGCCAAGAAGTAGCGCGCCGCCGCATCGTCTCCGCGGCGTGTCGCTCGGCTCGCACACGTCTCTACCAGCCACCCAGCCCGCCCAAAGTCGCACTCTCCTGAGACACAAGTCGCGACTTGACTGCAGCAGTGTACCTATGTCACACCTCTCGCTTTCGTTGCTGGCCGGCATGTTGCCTACGAACTAGAAATGCTATTTATTGGCGAGGAAGTGCCAACGCTAAATGCATCAATGCAAATAATCTCATGAATGTCTTCCTTAGTGCTGCTCGCCTTAGCATGCTTGTGTTCTTGGTGTCGTCTTCAGGCGATGCCGCGCGTACGAGGCATCAGCGCGGAGAAACGCAGCGTGGACCTGCTGGATCCGAAAAATCCCCTTGTTGAAGGGCCCTACGCGACCAGGAGCTGGAACGTGATGCAAGCGAGAACTTCGCGACGACAGAGCAATCCCTGGCTGGTTGGTTCACAGGAGATTCATGCGCGTCGTTTCGCGGGGAAGATCGCCGCTCGTCACATTTGCGATGGGTTCAAATCGCTTCGGCATTTTCGCCCTCGGTTGGACCTCGTCGACGGCAGCATACAGCTGCTGGAGCTGCCGGAGCAAGTCAATCCTGAGCGACTGCGCCGATTGACTTCCACTTAATGCGATCGATACTCAGGTGACAGGCAGCGACTGAGGCACACGAGCAAGTCCTACATGCCCAGTGTACGTATCGATAGCTTCTAAATTTATTCAGAATTAGAATGAGATTCTGGGTGGGGGATAAAGTGTATCTTTTCCGTACTTCAACCAGCGCGTCCAAATGCGCAGAGGCCGCCACGACTTGGACGAGGTTTCCGCTGCGTTGGCGGACGTGCAGGCGCGTCAGCAGAGTCTCGCTCATGGCTCCGTGCTGCCTCGAGCTCCGTCCCCTCCCCTGCTGCTCGTGCAGCGCCTTTGCCCTCCCAGCCGCCGCCGAGACACAATACGGGACGAGCCACTGCTCCGTCGTTCCAGTGGGTTACGCGTCGCGTTGTACGCCGCAGCAACAAAGCAAAGAGCGCCTTGGAGGACTTAGGAAGCCTCGAGTTCGTGTCCTCAGCGTCGCTGGCCTCTGTACGCACGCTCGTACAGCAGTTCATCGCCTTACCGTCTAAACGAGAGTTCGTGTTCGTCCACCCGAAGACCCACGCGTCGGTGGGCGCAGCGGAGGAGAAGGACGTCGCAGCTGTCGACTTCCCTTTCATTTGTATTGCGTTACTGCCAGGGAAGGAACATGTTGCTCCTACGGCAACTCAAGCGGAAGAGAAAGACACGCCGCCGCGATGTCCGCGACCAGGGACGACGCATCCTCCGCACCTTCAGTCTCCACAGCAGCAGCAGCAACAGGTGGAGACACAGCCACGGACTGTGGATACAGGTGTCAGACTACAAGACGCGACTGCTGTTGCTCCTCTTGCTGCAGTGTCTGATGTTGAAAAGAAGACGCGTGTTTCTTCTGACGAGTGGAAGAGTGGACGGGAACAATCACGAGTCATTTTACAGCCCACAAAACAAGTGAGGAAACAAGCAGCTGAAGATAGCAAAGATGCACTGTCGCCCGTGTATCCTTCGTCCAAGCCCGCCGTCTCAAAGAGAATAACCGAAGAAGTGATGCTAGCTTCCGACAGCAAACGAGTTATCAGTGCTGACGTACCCGCCGTTAAAGGGATGAAAGCGAATCAAGTCACAATGGCTGAAGAAACGCTTACTGAAATGCAAGTTGATGCACAGGCGCCACGACGCCGCAGAACGACTGCTCGTGCGTCTAGTGAAACCAGTGACGCTGCTACAAAAGACCCAAAGAACCTTGGAAACCAACCACCAGTGACAGAAGATGCACAGATTTTACCTGTGCAACAAGAAGAAGAGCGCGGAACTAAAGTTGGGGAGACAGCGAAGACGCCGCCATATAACCTGGAACAGCTTCACGATGGAGTTTCCCGACAGCAAACCGCTAGCGTTGACACTGCTCCTACCGATCCAGCGCCGGAGTTACTAAGTCCTCTTGAAAGACCAATTTACCAAACACCAGGACATCTAGGTCGGCCTCGGCGCTTCACAGCAATGACACCCGCCCAGCTAGCTGAGAAAAAATGGGGCACTGAAGAGCCCGAACTGCAAGAAATGATTACTGACAAGGAAAATGAGGAGTTTATCCGGTCAATTCTGGAGACTGTTCGTACTGGCCTTGAAGGTGTTGATGCTCGCCAACATGACGCGGCTCTCCTGTACTATGGGATTGATTATCGAGCTCTGGAATTGCACGAAATCCTGGTAGCCTTGGATGCCGAGCTTGGTGCTCGATGTAATCACGTGCGAGGAGGAATTGATGGACAATTGAAGCAGTACCTGCTGACAATATTTCCACTAAACCAGGAGGATGTCCTAGATTTTGAAGCTCTTCAATATTTTGAGTACGCTCTTAACGTGTTCGCTGGCATGAGGGGGTGGGATGGCCGACGGAATTGCGTACAAATTATCTTGAAGAGAAACATCCCTTGCAGCTCATTCCAGCATCAGATAGTAGACGACTTGCTTTTCTGCGATTATCGGACAAGGATCATCAACTTTTCGCGTTGACAAGCTCGGGCAACTCTTCAATAAAATTCGAGAACTGGTTGGCGGATGGGATGGAGATAACGTACGTTTTGTTGTATGGGTTCCTGCTATCAAGACGGAACTCGGGCCCAAATTCATTGGCGAAAATGGATGCCCACCACTTACGCCAAGATCGTATCCAAGCAGCGATTCAAAAACTTTCTTCGTTTAGCTTCGAAGTATGGAAGAGGTTAGAGTTCCGCACCACTGATATCAGATACTTCTTTGGTGCGACGACTGAACGAGCTTGTAAAACTCTTTTTGGCGGACACCAAATTATACACTGGCGACCTTCATGGGTCTGTATTCTTTCCTGCGCTCGTCGGATATTTGAGACGAAGGTCCGAGCAGCTTTCTCAAAGCATGTCGGGGTTCTTGTTATCGATACACGGTGCTCATGGGTCAATACAGAACACTGTTTTGGAGTATCTAAGACTGCTGCGCCGCTATCTTGAAGAACAGGAACCACATCCAGCGAACTGTGATGCGTACTTGCAAATCATGGGTCTGAAGATTATTGATGTGGATAAAATAAATCTATCTAGGAGTCGTGCCGGTCTGGGAAGAATTTATGTGAACGGAGGGGGGTCTATATTGACGCGATATCAGTGTGAATTAATGGCAAGGAATAGATCCTTACAGATGAAGGCTCGGTGGGACCAACAGGAGTTAAGAACAGGAAAAATGTCAAGGTACGCAGCCTCTTTTAACTTCAGCACCATCAATTTTTCTTCCACTGACATTATCTCTGCAGGTACTGTTTCCTTGGGCCAAAAGAAGTTGCGCTGGAGTACATTTTTGTTCGATCAAACCTTCTTACTGGCGACAGTGATAACATGCGCTGGGAAGACCGAGAGTCAATCGCAAGAATCGAGGCACAACAAACCTTTGCTCTTCTCTGCGGTGACGTGTTGACAGTACCAGCGAATGTTGCGATTGGAGTCGGCATCAACATCATTCACACCGATTTGCTTACACAGCTAAGCTCGCTGCTTCCACTAAGCAAAATTCTGCGAGAATACTCCGGAGTTACGTCAGTCTCGTTTGGATATACTTACGAACCAGCTGACCAGGCCGCTCGGGTGGTCTTTAGAGTCCATACTGGTACGTTTGTTGAAAAGCATCGATACGTTCATGGAGCTGCTGGATATTGGGGACTTTCGAGTGCTATCAGAGGAGTAGATCGCTTCCTTTGTTCAGCTCAAGAAGAGGAGGCCATCGCATTCTGCGAAGCCGGAGGATTAATTTTTTCGAATTCGCAGCTACAGGAGAGAGGAAACCAATGGCTCACAGTAAAATATGGCGGTCCATTCTTTGACTATATCTACAGGAGAGACGGGGCAAGTCCAGCATATACAAGTGAAGATTTACTGCACGCCATGACACGAACCATTGCGAACATCCCCAAAGTACCCCAATGCATTACGAAGACAAATATCAAGATTATTGTCGATATGATTGAACGTTGCCCAGAATCATCAGAAGTTGCCGATGAGGCAATCGACGTGCTGAAGGTAATATGCTCAAACAACGATAAACAAAATCAGACAGGTTTGTCACTTGAAAGCGTCATTCCCAAGATGACAGAAACCCAGGTATGAAGAACTTAACTGATCCTGCTCGAGACTTAGTGGTACTCAAATGTGTTTGTGATGGGTGCATAGAAAATGTTTGCGAGTCAGAGCGGCCTTCGACTTCTAGTAAACTCTATATCAACTATGCAGGAGAATTCTGCGTACAAGCGACCTGTAGAGGCTGTGATCGTGTCTTTTTTGATGACTCATGAGATCAGTGGTCGAAGGCTGGGTTACTCATTCACTGGCATGAGTTGCTTGAGATTTATGTAAAAAAAACGAGCTTGGACAAATCACCTTGCTGGGTCAACATTTCCAGTGTCTCTTCTTCGACAGATTCATAAACACTTTTTCGCTCCTGCCTCCTTTTTGGAGCCTGTACCAGAAAAATGTCCGTGTGGATGTCATAGATATTTGATGGAGATTGTAGATGCTTGTACTGGGGTGATGAACATGTTTGTGATTTTAATGCTCACAGAAGTTGGCATAACGTGGGCTCAAGAGGAGATGGAGGGGCCGCGAGACTGCGTGTTGTTTCTATTGTGGAGTGTGAATCACAGAACGCTTATATTGGCTGAGCTACAGGAGTTGATATTTTGCAGTCTGTGCGATTTTCTGAATCGGATGACGAGTTCGCACCAGAATTTGCGTTTGCTGTCTGAGCTGACATCCCCACTACTGGATTTATTACACCAACAAGATTGCCCTTCCCTCTATAGTGGAGCGTTACGCATCCTCAGTCTGACATTTCGACTGGCAGTAGATAAGAAAGTATGGTCAATCTCGATGGAAACATTTCTAGAATCCTTTTACCAGATTCTTGAACGCGTCTGCGGCGATTCTCCCGTTTCAAATATGAATGTGGTCATGATTGAAGTACTCTGTAATTCAGGGCAGCCGAAGCAAAGTTTAATTGGCTCCAATTTCCTGTTGCTACTTCACCAAGAACATGTGAATTTTGTTGGTGGGTCGGGCCAATTATCTCCTGTGGCGCGTTCGAGCACGAAATTTTGCTGCAAGCGCTGGTGCCCTTTTGTTCTCTGACTTGGAACTCTGTCTTGCAGCCCGTGTGCCAAATTCCAGCCCTCGTCAACCTCGCGTGGATGCTGACAAGTACACATGTTGCCGACGATTTAGCTCAGCTGGATTTGGATGAAATACTTCTTACTCTAATGGAGGCTGAGAGTGCGGTAGTGTCGATACTTGCAGCTCGCTCAAGTATTGCCTTCCTCTTTCAAGGATTTTTGTCACGTCGTATCATGTGCGAACACCGGCTGAAACGATTTTGTAACCTGTTGACTTCGGTCTTAGCATCCGGTTCTCGACTGATGATTTCACCCAAACGTTCAAGTAACACTGAAAACACCGAAGTGATTCAATTCGCAGTGAATGGCCATGATTTGTATGGGATACTCCACCGGTACAGAACGTTTAACTCTGAAAACCAGAGCCGCACCCAGAATGAAGAATTTGATCAAGACAATGCACCAATGGCGGTCCAGTCAACCCCCGATGTTATCTGGCAGACTCACGAGTGGGGTGATTCAAACCGAGCTATTGCCGACAAGCTTGCAACACAGCTCAAACTGCTAGTTGTTTTCTCATCAATGACTAAAAATGTGGTATCAATTGGTGACAGTGACGAATTACGAGAAATCATTCTCATTATAGTGGTAAATTATATGCAATGGGTCTACTTGACAAAACTAACTCGTCGTGCTGGTTTACTGTGGTATCTCAGCGGTTTGTCAGGGAGCGGATGCACAGTGCCTCGAACCACACTACTTTATATCTCTTGTCGCTGCGAAATATTGTCTGGGCTATACGTTCTAATATGTTGAAGTGGGGAATAACGGAGTTGACGGAGGTGTCATTTCTCGGAAAGCTACTATTGCTGTCCAAGGACAAACTATACCAGGTAGGCAATTTGGTTTTGGTGACTTTGTCCGAAAGTGGAGAGCTAACTACTATTGAATGTAGGATGTGGCATCTGGAATTTTATTGGGTCTGGCTGATGCCTACGAGAAATCAAACTTATTTTTGTTGCCATTCGAGGTTGATGACGCGCTGGCAGCAAACAGCTATTTTTCAAAAAAAAATGGCTTTACTGTAATGTTGGACAGCTTGACGTCAAAGATGGCCGCTGGTCGATCTATTGAGAATGATTCAGGTGCCATGGCGTCCATGGTTATCAATCCAGCCTGCAGTTCTTCCTTCCTTGCTAATTATGGGTATCCATTCGTTGTCAAGTTAGTGGAGTTGATTCTGCAATCAATTCGAGCTGGTAATATCGTAAAACCCGATATGGAAGAAAAGTCCGCTGAAATGGCACACGTCGAAGCGTTCGGCACGGCGTCGTTTTACTCGTACCTAATTAAACACCAGCAAGAGCGGGAACTTTTCGAACTCTGTCGTACTGCGGCGAATGTACTCGAGGCAATGCAGCGGGTTAACCCCGAATCTGTTCTCGATGAAGCAGCGCGAACAAAAGCTACGATGATACCACTTCTTGACTACCCAAATAAACAAGTGGCTCTGCACGCAGTATTGTGTTGCAGCATTCACCTGCAAATACACCCGACGAAGTGTGCTAAATTGTTAGAGGGTGACGTTCAAGACAAACTTATCGCGTTCTTCTTTGACGATGAATACCCACCCGTCCAGATTGCTGCATTTTCGTGCATGAAGCTGGCTTTTGCAGACCAGAAGAACCTGACAACTCTTCAATCCAAACTCTATCCGATTCGAGATCGAATTGTGGCGTGCCTGAGCAGCCCCGAGTTTGAAGTGAAGCGAAAGGTGCGTTATACGTATATCGTGCGGTTACACTGTTGTTACTGGTACCGACTTATTTTCTCTCTTATCCATATGACTCCGGTTTGTTAAAGATGCTGGGGAGCTTCCCGGGACCACGTCTAACCAGCTTGCCCAACTCGCCCACTTCCTGACGCTGCCTTTGGAATGATTTTGACTAATGGACGCCTTCCAAAATGGACATACCACCCCGACAGAAGGCGTCCACTAGATCAATTCGCCTTCTGCGGTCAACATTGTTAAAGTTTAGAGTCGCAGTTGAAGCCGCCGAGGCAGCAGCGTCAGCACCAGCAGTGGAGTTACGGGAGACGGCGTCTGCGGCGTTGTCAGGTGTGACGAAAGTGTACTTGGCTGTGGTGGCCAGCAGCCTCACTATCAGAACAGTCAAGCCTCCTGCCTCCATGGATTCGTTCGCTACCGACCCCGGCATCGTCGATCCCCTGCCAGAACTCGCGGTCGCGTGGAGACCGCCTGATCAAGTCGACATCGAGCAGCGCGCCGCCGCGAACCATCGTCGCACCCTTCTTCGAGGAGCCAACAGCGTCCTAAAGTTCTCCACGGTGACATACCCACTGAGGCACATTTGTCCGAATCCTGACATCCGGGACGTGCTCGAAGAACGTGCTGTGGCTCTGCAGCAGATCCGAGTGGAGGCAATGTTCGTCATGAACTTCCACTGCTGCCGCCTGTTCGAGCACCACCAGCGTAGCCACCCGAACTACCCTGTAGTACCGGCAAGATCTCGCACGATGGAGACAGCCCTGCAGCTGGACCAAGCTACGTTCTACCGGTGCTGCACTGCTGTCTTTGGTGACGAACAGATACCCGCTCCAAAGGTCTCGGCTAACGCTGCACTAGAGGAGTCCATCAACAAGTACAAGGCTTCGCGATCGAGGGTCATGTCGTATATACCGCCTACGCTATTCGATTCAAGCTCCGCTATCAAAGAACTGGCGAATGACATGCTCGTTGCGGCGCAGCAACACGTTCGAATGAACTTCGAGGCGCGACTTGTCAACTTCATTAGCCTGCAGCTTGCGTATCCGCGGGGAGCAGCTGGGGCCATGGTCGCTCGACTAAAGTCCAGTCCTGAAGACCCCACGGACGTCGAGAAGCAATGGCTTGCGTGGCTAGAACTGCCTCCTACGGCTGCGAACATCGCTAGCCACGAGGTGCTATTTCTCGGCAAGCTGTACGACATGCTGAAGGTTATGGAGCAAGTGCACGACCAAGACGAGATCCCGAAAGGGTGCCGATTGTTTACGTTGCTGCCGCAGCTCACCTCCTGTGTGCCGGCGTTCTTCCCGGTCACTACAGAGATGCTCTACCAAGTCGCAAAACAAGTTTTGGCAACTACGGGCAAGGATGTCTTTGGTCTCTACAAGTCCACGAACTCTCGTGGACAACGGACGTATGCCACGACTGCGGAGTTCCAAGAAGTGCGCGAGCGAATGTGGACCACGGTGTTCAACCTCGGAGACTGCGTCAGCCATACTGCGGATCCCCGAATTGGCGTTCCAAGGCGCAACTTTGAGTATCAGATCTCCACGAATGGGTACAGTGCTGCTGTGCTGACGTCGATTCCTGCTCCTCTTGAACGACCTGCTCTTTCTCCGAAGTATATACCAACTACATTGATCGGGATCGACCCAGGACTACGGATGATGTTGACAGCATACAGCCGTCCTATGCTGGGCTATGTCTGCAACCCACCGGAAGAGCCATGCTCCATGCCCGATTGGTGCAGTACCTGTCCAGGCCACGTTGGCGGTAGACGCCATGGTAAGAAGCGCAGTAGGAACCGCCGTCGTCGCCACCGACGCAAGAGACGCAGCAGGGCACAGTGCGATGTGGAGGGGTGGTGCGAGATCTGCCACAGGCACCACCCAAAGCACCGTCCGCGGAAACACGGCGTCAGGCGCCGATCTCATTTCCTGCGTGACAATTCTCATGTCCTACAAGTCACGTCCCGAGAGTACCGACACATGAGTCGTGTCGAGCACCATGCATTCTGGTTCGAAAACCTGAAGAAGAGGTATCCGCGATATGGTGCGTTCGTGAAGGACATGCCTTCGTTCAAGACTTCGTCGTCGGCGTCTCTGCTCTCTCGCTACGAGCACATCTGGAAGAATATCAACGCCATGTTGGAGTTCTGCGCACTGAAAGGGTTTCGCAAGTGGAGATTCACGGTGTTGCGATTCAAACGCAAGGCCGTGGCGAAACTCGCCAAGCGTGTCGTCCCGAACGTGGACCGTGACGTGTGTGTGGCTCTCGGGAAATGGAGCAGCCAGACTCACCTCGCGGGCCACATGCACGTCCCGCTCAAGCGGTTCGCACTTGAACTCTCTCGCCGCGCAACCCTCGTCATGGTCGACGAGTTTCGTACCAGCTATCTTTGCTCTGAGTGCTCGGGACCGATGGTGAACACGCCATTCAAGATCTACGGTACGACGAAAACCAAGAGATCGAGGAATGTGCGTGTCTGCAGAAACGTAGCTTGCAGAGCGAACTACTGGGAGCGCGATATCAATGCGGCGAAGAACTTGTGGCAGCTTGGGCTCCTCCAAGTCACCCACCGGCCTCGAACTCCACAGTTTTGCAGAGGATACCGAATCGACTAAGTCGACTTAATTCAACCAACGTGGGAACGGGACCCTGAGAAGGACCTCAAACGAAAGCCCACTCGGTAAACGGGCTGCTGGGGAGTGCAAGGCTTAGTGCCTTCATTCGTCGGTAGCCCAGTCCGAACGTAAAGATCTCTCGAGATCATTCTTAGTGAATATACCATACACACACTTCCAATACATTGGAGCACAACGTGAATCTACAGCATACAACAAGAGCGGGTATCAGTAAATTGCCCGGCAAATACGTCTTCATCAGTAAACTAACATCCTCAGTAAAGCGCTTACCGAATGCTTGTCGTGAAGATTATGCAGTCTTTGGACAAGAATGGACAAGGTGCCAAAGCGGTTTTGACTGGCGATTCGAAACTCTAAGTCCAATTGCTCATTCACGCCACTCATACACATCCCGTAGAGAAATTTGCAATAGACTTCTAGTTCACTGGTCTTACCAGTCTCAAAACATTCAGGAATCATAGATGCCACAAACTCGAAAACCTGTTCAAATGCTGCTGAAGAGTTGATAAAATGCTCCCAAACGTGTTCGCGAAGTAATTCATCCGAGCAAAGCGTATCAAATAACCGAAGTATACCAATGATATCCCCACTGTGCGTTCGCGCAAGGACTCGCGCCACATCAAGATGCAAATCCAAAGTGTGTCCACATTGCAACAAAAAATCGCGACGCTGAGGAATGGCGCAGCTCAAATGACATCCAACCACTTCAGGGGTATGGCTGTGGTTAGATCGCAACAATGCCAAACAATTGCGTAAGTATTTCGGAGTCCAAACTTCATCAATATTTGTCCAAAATGCAGGTTGGTGGCGCGCCAATTGAGACTGAATGGCGAAGAACTTCTCCAGAATCTCAGGATTGTCGTCGCATAGTCGGAGCTTAAACCGCTTTACAAATACAGCAACTGAGCGCAGAAGACTTGTAGTTGGTCCTCTCGCATGCAAGTGATCATTATCTGCTGCTTTCGTCCAAAATCGTTCAGTATTAATCTCAACTGTTGTCATTACAGAAATCACAGTCAACGCATCGAGTACGACGGCAGCAGGTAAAGCACCAAGTGCAACATCTACAATAACTCCGACAGCCCAGTGGTCACTAAGCACACTCTCAACGAAAACGTCGCCAGAAATGAGTTGGACAATCAGAGACGATGTTGAACTCTGGTGGCGACGCTTTTCTAACTGGGGTACGTTTTGTCCCATCGAAAACGTCAATGTTTGAAAATCAGCATGTTTATAGGCATCACGCAGTCGGTCATTCACTATTGCCAATGTGGATTCAGGTAGTTCAGATTCCAACACTTCCAGTGATAGGATTGTCCCAAGCAATCCACACTTGTGAATCACAGTTATAATATCCACACCGTTTGGGAAGTTTGCTTTTTCCAACCAAGGTGGGAATCCAATCATACCTCCTCTTGGCACAGAACCTCGAATGATACCCTGGGCTCCTGGCATGTGTATTTCAAGTTCTACGCTGTCATTGTACAGCAAAAGTAGCGGCAGGTTATTTATTGGTGCAGCGTTATCGATTAAAATTTCCGTTGGTTTACCCAATCGGAATGCCAAGTTTGCGAGAATATCTTTTTCAATGCCTCCAAAAAGAGGTGCTTCCTGTAGTAGCATCAATGTATCACTCAGCTGCCGATTTCGCATTTGCTCGAACAGTACCAGTTCAGAAATTCGCTTCGTAAACGCCACACGACGAATAGTTTCAGCTCGATCTTCGACAAGAATACGGCCCAATCGTATAACAAGACCATTTCGTATCCGGGCAGAACCATGGTACAATTTCGAATCGTTGAGATATGCTTTGAGTAAATTGTCCAATCTGATAGCAACACGTTTTCTTGATGCTACCGTCGTGTGGTTCATGTAAGTATTTTTGTCGATTGAATACATCGAAGTGATTGTTTTTTCTGAGTGCAACCGTAGTGATCCTTCAAACAGTTTTTGAATACGCTGCATCGCTGACGAGAAGGCGACCATTGCAGCACTGCTTTGCTCTCCAGCTATCCATCCAGGAATTGGACTGAAGCAGCAATTATTCATCAAAACCATCCAGTGGCTTGGCGCAGGTTGACTGCACGGCCTGAAGCCTAGTGACAGTTTTACTAATTCCGCTGTGCTTAGATCCGTGAAAAAAGGAATGAACAAAATATGCGCGAATAGCACGACGTAATCTTGCGATAACGACGGTGAGATCTGGTGCTTGGTCAGCACCTCCCCAGCGTAGGAAACCACGTCCGAACTTACGGTTGCAAAAAGACCCGTTAAATCGTCCAGGCGAGACAGCATTGCAAAAATCCGCGGTCGGCGTGACAGGTTATGCAGAAGCTTAATCGCACTCGTTTGAACTTCGTGGACGGTGGCGTAAACAAGATCTACAACGCATCATAAGTAGCAAGGGTCTGACACAAAAATGCGATGATACGTCGCCTGGTCGAGCTCCACCAGTTCGTTTACCAGCCAAAGCAAATTGGACAAAAATGATCGCACTAGCAAGTTTTGCATCTGGAGAGCTGAGACCTTCGAAGCCATTATCATCATATCCAAAAGTTGGGTGTCGCCTTGGCATTCAACATACCGTCGCACTGTTAAAGGGGTATGCGACGAGAGTAATCTAAGAAGTTGAACGCCAAAGACTGCCACCAAATCAGCTTGTGAATAATGATCTAAAAGCGTCATCGTCGTCTTTGTCGCCGCCGTAAATGCCACCGGATGCAAGTTCAACTGGAATGGACTCCAAAACATTCGAAAGGTCTCACTAGGATTGCTGTCGGGCGCATTGATTTGAAGGTATTCCGTCAACGAGCCAAGCCTTTTTGGAGTGTGTTTGCAAACATTGCAAAGTAGCAGGTATTCTCTCCCCATAGTGATAGCAGATTCTCGGCCATTCCTCATTACGACTTTAACGATGGTTTCGACATCTACCGCGACGAAGACATCTGGCTTCACTTTCCCAACTGCCATTAAGAAATCGAGGAGACATCTTCTGTCGAACGCTATTGCAGAGTATTTGACGGTACCCTTATTGCTCCAATGTTTCAAAACATGTGGGATCCCAGCCGCAACAACATCTCCCACCTCGGACAAAGTAGCTCGTTTCCGTTCATTTTCCAGCTCATTATTCGCCAGCTCCCACAGCTTTCGTAGAAAAGCCCAAAAATGAGCGGATCCACAGAAACTGTGATCATTTGGCTCGCGATTTGCTCGATCAGGAGCGCTGAAAACGTACTGGAGGCTGCGAGGTCTCAACGATTTCGCGCCTTGATAATTGTATGTTCTGATCGGGTCGGATGTATTGTTCAGACCGTCACTGTATATTACCGCTGGAAAGGTGTCACTAGCAGGGAGATGAAGGGATACCAGCACGCGAAGGAGTCCTGCAACCGAAGGCTCCAAATTATAACAGGTATATTGGAGTTCGTCGCTCAGCATCTGTGCTGGTTCTCCCAGAAACGTACCGAAGCTCGATTGCCGTAGTTTTTGCAGCATAAGCCCAATCCAATTGTGCAAATATGCCATTAGACGCTTGGACGATGGGTGGTGAAGGTCTTGAGTAGACTTGCTGAAACTCCTATCGCGCGTGTTGGCGGCTAGACGGTTTGCTGATAGATGGTTAATATCCTTCGAAGACTTATTCAGACTCATAGCGCGAGTGTAGCGCCACAACACTGCGCAAACGCGTTTTTCATCGCTTGCGTTTACCCGAATGTACAGCAGATGCGCTAATACATCCGCAGCAAGAACCCCCACTTCTTTTGGAGTAATCTCCTTGGATAGGAGATGGACCAGCAGAAACAAAATTCCTTCATCCACACTTCTTCCTTGCAGTCCCGGTGTCAATAAAACTCTGTTCCGAGTAAGAATCATTCGGTTTGCCAAGACTACCTTGTCACACTCTCCACTTAAGAGTTGCAATTCGTCGTTGTCTATAGATATATGCGATAGCATCGCCATTTTCTCCTGGAAAAACGAGTCTCGGACAACCAGAGGATATTCTGCCAGTCGCGCCAACGTGAAAGACGTTGCCCTGCGAATTTCTACCTTCGATGCGAAAAGTGGATCTCTGTAGTACACAATATATAAGATATGCCGACGATTAGCTGTATTCTGTTGCATGTACTACCTAAACGTACGTACGCAGGTGTGACGTAAGAGAAAAGTTTGGTTATGAATTGTCTCTCCGTTACCAACCTCAGAGCGACTTCTGTTTTCGCAAAAAATAAAAAAAACAAAAAAACAGGTCAGGCGGTAAACATAGGGGCTAAAAGAGCTGAACTAACAAACCTCTTGAAGCACTCAAATAACCCAGCAGTTGAATGATATCGGCAACAACCAGTTCATGATTCTCCAAGGTATCGATTTCATCGGATTTGAAAGCCCGGATTTCACCTAGCAAAGTATTTTCAACCAAGGGGCGCAGCCACAACCAGTCCAACTTTACTGACCCGCACAGCATTTGCACGCGACTTTGGTGGTAGCCGCAAGGGCTTCAAGCACTTTGATGCTTAGATTCAGAATCTGGGCAGCTGGGTCGCCGTTGGCTGAAATAAGAAAGTCAAGGTCATACCTTGGACACAAAACTCGGCAAGCGGTCGAAAGACAAAGAATATAGTGTCCACACCGAGTCTAACGATGCATAACAAGACATTAGAGCTCATCATTACCAGCATGAGCTTTAGAGAATACCTTTGCAATGATGTCACAGGGATCGCAGCTGGGGCACCCGTCGTTTTCACAAAGGCATCCATATCTCTCCTCTCGGCCAAATTCTGGACCAGTAACAAGTATCACCAACAACCGCAAAAACTAGATACAAAGAATTAGCACGCGTATCCAAAATTTACTTCTGGAGGACATACCTGCTCGTAAATATCTTCTGTGAAGTGCGAGATATAAACCACCTTGGGTGTTGCCACCTTAAGTAGATACTTTGCATCACCTTGATCGAGGATTGTTTCGACTTGACTTGCTCTCATAGTGGCTGTGGTGCTTCTAACTCGTGGTAGTGCCGTACGCATATCATAATTCAGCACGTGTTCTGAAAACTCTTTCATCACGCTGATAACTTTTGGGATGCAGGTCGATTCGAACCCACTTAGATAGAGACGAATATGATCGTGTCTGCTTGCAACTGAAAACAGCATGTTAGCCACGTTCCGGAGCTCGCCCTGCGTCAACTGATGTGAGAGAAGCTCGGTGACAACAGGCAATCGGTCTTTTCTTTCCAAGTACTCAATGTGATCGCCTTCAGTTACGATATCATGCAAAAAGTTAAATAGCTAGATGGTTCAACACGGTATAAAGGTCAGAATCTTCACACAATGAAAAGTACGCGAGTTTTGGTGCCCTTACCATAGGACGGAGAAACGTATCGCTACTATGGGCCTTCAACGTATGACAGATCACGTCTGCTAACTGGTCGCCACCAATATGAACCACGAGATTCAATTTTGTTATCAACCGCACAAGTAGCTGGAGCACACTGCCGGCTGACGGGTTGATCGCAATCTCCTTCGAGACAGAATCAAAAAGATCCATTAAAAGTCCTCTGTTGTCTACTGCTGCAAATGCCTCCGCAATTCCATCCAGGAAAATTTGGTCATCGAGACGAAACACAGCCTCTACGAGAAACAATATCACCTATATGGTATATTCACTAAGAATGATCTCGAGAGATCTTTACGTTCGGACTGGGCTACCGACGAATGAAGGCACTAAGCCTTGCACTCCCCAGCAGCCCGTTTACCGAGTGGGCTTTCGTTTGAGGTCCTTCTCAGGGTCCCGTTCCCACGTTGGTTGAATTAAGTCGACTTAGTCGATTCGGTATCCTCTGCAAAACTGTGGAGTTCGAGGCCGGTGGGTGACTTGGAGGAGCCCAAGCTGCCACAAGTTCTTCGCCGCATTGATATCGCGCTCCCAGTAGTTCGCTCTGCAACCTATATTTCTGCAGACACGCACATTCCTCGATCTCTTGGTTTTCGTCGTACCGTAGATCTTGAATGGCGTGTTCACCATCGGTCCCGAGCACTCAGAGCAAAGATAGCTGGTACGAAACTCGTCGACCATGACGAGGGTTGCGCGGCGAGAGAGTTCAAGTGCGAACCGCTTGAGCGGGACGTGCATGTGGCCCGCGAGGTGAGTCTGGCTGCTCCATTTCCCGAGAGCCACACACACGTCACGGTCCACGTTCGGGACGACACGCTTGGCGAGTTTCGCCACGGCCTTGCGTTTGAATCGCAACACCGTGAATCTCCACTTGCGAAACCCTTTCAGTGCGCAGAACTCCAACATGGCGTTGATATTCTTCCAGATGTGCTCGTAGCGAGAGAGCAGAGACGCCGACGACGAAGTCTTGAACGAAGGCATGTCCTTCACGAACGCACCATATCGCGGATACCTCTTCTTCAGGTTTTCGAACCAGAATGCATGGTGCTCGACACGACTCATGTGTCGGTACTCTCGGGACGTGACTTGTAGGACATGAGAATTGTCACGCAGGAAATGAGATCGGCGCCTGACGCCGTGTTTCCGCGGACGGTGCTTTGGGTGGTGCCTGTGGCAGATCTCGCACCACCCCTCCACATCGCACTGTGCCCTGCTGCGTCTCTTGCGTCGGTGGCGACGACGGCGGTTCCTACTGCGCTTCTTACCATGGCGTCTACCGCCAACGTGGCCTGGACAGGTACTGCACCAATCGGGCATGGAGCATGGCTCTTCCGGTGGGTTGCAGACATAGCCCAGCATAGGACGGCTGTATGCTGTCAACATCATCCGTAGTCCTGGGTCGATCCCGATCAATGTAGTTGGTATATACTTCGGAGAAAGAGCAGGTCGTTCAAGAGGAGCAGGAATCGACGTCAGCACAGCAGCACTGTACCCATTCGTGGAGATCTGATACTCAAAGTTGCGCCTTGGAACGCCAATTCGGGGATCCGCAGTATGGCTGACGCAGTCTCCGAGGTTGAACACCGTGGTCCACATTCGCTCGCGCACTTCTTGGAACTCCGCAGTCGTGGCATACGTCCGTTGTCCACGAGAGTTCGTGGACTTGTAGAGACCAAAGACATCCTTGCCCGTAGTTGCCAAAACTTGTTTTGCGACTTGGTAGAGCATCTCTGTAGTGACCGGGAAGAACGCCGGCACACAGGAGGTGAGCTGCGGCAGCAACGTAAACAATCGGCACCCTTTCGGGATCTCGTCTTGGTCGTGCACTTGCTCCATAACCTTCAGCATGTCGTACAGCTTGCCGAGAAATAGCACCTCGTGGCTAGCGATGTTCGCAGCCGTAGGAGGCAGTTCTAGCCACGCAAGCCATTGCTTCTCGACGTCCGTGGGGTCTTCAGGACTGGACTTTAGTCGAGCGACCATGGCCCCAGCTGCTCCCCGCGGATACGCAAGCTGCAGGCTAATGAAGTTGACAAGTCGCGCCTCGAAGTTCATTCGAACGTGTTGCTGCGCCGCAACGAGCATGTCATTCGCCAGTTCTTTGATAGCGGAGCTTGAATCGAATAGCGTAGGCGGTATATACGACATGACCCTCGATCGCGAAGCCTTGTACTTGTTGATGGACTCCTCTAGTGCAGCGTTAGCCGAGACCTTTGGAGCGGGTATCTGTTCGTCACCAAAGACAGCAGTGCAGCACCGGTAGAACGTAGCTTGGTCCAGCTGCAGGGCTGTCTCCATCGTGCGAGATCTTGCCGGTACTACAGGGTAGTTCGGGTGGCTACGCTGGTGGTGCTCGAACAGGCGGCAGCAGTGGAAGTTCATGACGAACATTGCCTCCACTCGGATCTGCTGCAGAGCCACAGCACGTTCTTCGAGCACGTCCCGGATGTCAGGATTCGGACAAATGTGCCTCAGTGGGTATGTCACCGTGGAGAACTTTAGGACGCTGTTGGCTCCTCGAAGAAGGGTGCGACGATGGTTCGCGGCGGCGCGCTGCTCGATGTCGACTTGATCAGGCGGTCTCCACGCGACCGCGAGTTCTGGCAGGGGATCGACGATGCCGGGGTCGGTAGCGAACGAATCCATGGAGGCAGGAGGCTTGACTGTTCTGATAGTGAGGCTGCTGGCCACCACAGCCAAGTACACTTTCGTCACACCTGACAACGCCGCAGACGCCGTCTCCCGTAACTCCACTGCTGGTGCTGACGCTGCTGCCTCGGCGGCTTCAACTACGACTCTAAACTTCAACAATGTTGACCGCAGAAGGCGAATTGATCTAGTGGACGCCTTCTGTCGGGGTGGTATGTCCATTTTGGAAGGCGTCCATTAGTCAGAATCATTCCAAAGGCAGCGTCAGGAAGTGGGCGAGTTGGGCAAGCTGGTTAGACGTGGTCCCGGGAAGCTCCCCAGCATCTTTAACAAACCGGAGTCATATGGATGAATGCTAGCAGTTGCTGCTATTCCAGTGTCGGTGGTGAAAACAAGATGCTTGTTCTAAGCTCCCTAACATCAATGGTGTCGAAGTGCAATGGTTCTACAGAGACACTTCAGTCTTTGGGAGAATTTCGACCATATTGGCGAATTCTGGTTAGGATGTTTGTCACCTTTCCTGGAGAAGTCATCCACTTCAACATATCTCTGATGCTAGTACAGCTGCTACAGGGACCAACAAACCGCGCCTTTAGACGATTTATATCGAATACCTTTAAGCTGGACTTGATTGAATTTTTATGGTAGGAGGTTTCTACATGTAGAAGCACGGTAAAGGCTGAGAATGGCGAACTACGTGCACTGTGGTATTCGCTTCTAAATGAGCTGTGCTGCCATCGTGACGACGCTCTAGCTATTATGGAGGAAGATTTTTTGGAAGAGTTCATTGTACTGGAAACTCGTGATGAAAGCAGTCGATTAGGAAATGAGAAATTCCTTTGCTTCCTCTCTTCAGTATTTCGCGCAACTAATACGTCCGACCATGCGCAATTTTTCCAGAAAGATCCACCAACCATGGAGATTCTCATGGAGCTCTGCATTTGCACTATTTCCACTGTATTGGATATGACCGAGACAAAGTGGAATGCAGCCGAGGTTTTATATGCTCTTACCACACACCAACAAACTCTGACAGCGGTCCGGAAAGCGTGTTTTCTTTACCCGATGGAGATATCAGACGCTGAGTCGGCTATAGGTAGCGAACGACTTGTTGCAGTCTCAGAGATGCTATTGCAATGTGACGGTGAAGTTTCTGATCTAGCACTTGTCCTGGCGCTCGTCCTCAAAATCTGCGAGTCAGAACACAGCATCGCAATTCTCATTTGCGCTCGAAACTCGTCAGATGGGTGGCCGATGCTTGATGTACTTGTCGATGTTCTGAACAGTTGCATCGGAGATGTCACTCGCCTAACGTCAACCAACTATCTCCGCCCAATTGCATTGGCAACCAGCAACCCTGGTGAATTTCTGCCATTTCACTTACAGTCAGAGCCTCAGACGCAAGTGACAGTGCTTGCGTTACGACTTGTGCATCGATGCGTGGCGAACCAAGTTTTTGCTCAATCATTGGAAACTGAAATTGATCTACTACGAAACCTCCTGACGTGCTTAGCTACAGCTCACTGGGAAGTTCCAAGCATTTCTGCAGTTGCACTATATACCTTAATTCGTTGCAATCCCGATTGGTGGGAACCCGACGATGGAGCTGCAGATGTAGTACGGTATATATGCGACCAGGGTTTCTACAGACATTTAGAATTTTTCTCTACTATCGACACACACGGCATGTTTCGTTTATCACCTTCAAGTCACTTTCCGCCTTATTTCGTACTGTTGGTGCGTTGGTTACGATTTTATTCAGTGAATTTGACGTTGCTCAGCGGCGAGGAGGTAGTTGGCGACCGGTTTGAATTGGAAAAGCTAGCCATTGACTCGCAGAAGACAAAACAGAGGGACCAACACGAGAAATTAGTTGAAAGCATTCTTGGGCTGCTTTTGTACATCGTGGCAAACTTTCGCTCCGTTGTGTACAATAACGATAATGGAGAAGTGGAAAAAAGCGAGCGCTTGCTTTTTCTGCATTCGCTTCTAACATTCTGCCAACGTAAATCTCTCAGTTCTACTGGTCTGCCATTCGGCTATGACGGCAGCACCTGTTTCGTTTCTAATAGTCGAATTCGCAGCCGAGCTCTTGAATTGGTACAACTACTGTGCTCCATTGAATTACCACACATATCGTCCATCGAAGTGTTCACGAATGCCCGACAGATGGAGATGTTGATGATGATTGTCGAGCGATCAACGTCGGATATTGAGAAGCATGCTGCCGTGCAGTTGATGGGAGCTCTTGCCCTTAACGACACCATTAAAACCTTGCTGGTAGGGACGACATCATTGATTTCCCGCTTAGGGGCATGGCTTGAAATTGACACGCTGCAGTTATTAGCCGCAGTAATTTTCCAGCGACTAGCTACTCCATCCCGTACTGACATTACCCAATCGACAAGTAACAGTGTATTTGGATTTTCACCAAGCGTGCAACAGCAACTCGCTCAATTTCTGTTTGTCGGAGTGAAGCAGCTAACGGAAAACAGAATACACCGGAAAGTAGCATTTAAGAAGAGCGTGCCTCTGCTGCAAATAATTCGGCGAATGCGGATTTCAGCCCATCTTAAGGTACCTTTTAAATGCACACCTCGACAGGGCTCGACAAACAATTCGGTCTCGCTTCGGTTAAAATTTGAGATTGTCGATCAGAATGGGCAAATCATTCGAGGGTTCGAATATCATGCTACACTTGACGAAGACAATGGCTCGAGTCAGCACGAATTCCTTGCTGAGCCAACTGGGAGCATCGTACGCTGTACTTCTTTTGCATGCGGAAATGGTAACCTCGCAGAAAGCAAGTTGGAGTTTTCCCGTGGATTCGGGTCCACTGTCCACCACACTACGTAACGATCCATATTTCTGAAGAATCGGTGTGTGCGTCAAGTGACACCTTATTAACAGGACTTTTACCACGGTTATTTAGACAAGATAACGACAGTCTGAGCCTCGAGTTCTTCGCAGCATTAGCAGACATCGTAGCAGAATTTTGCAAGGACTACAACGTATTTATTGATCCAGTTGTTGACCTGCCATCGCAGATATTGATCGTACTTGGAATTTCGGTGAATGTCTCCCCTGTTGGGAGAATGGATGTTTCGTGCTTAAAGAGTTTGGTGTCGTGGTTCCCAAGCAACCAAACCATCAGCGCTGCTAAATCGTGTATTGTACCTCTCCTGAAACTCATTCAGGGTGTTTGTCGATTATCGTGCGTCAACAAATCTACTAAGCAACTACAATTGATGGAAAGTGAGGACCCAAACGCTGCATCATTCAGCTTTTTGGAGAGGCTTGTCGAGCTGATTGGGTCTGTCGAAAGCCACGATCTTACTGTCAACGCCTTGAACGTGTTATTCATCGAGAACGCAGACGTGCTACTTTATTTATGTGCCCAAATCAATTCTGATCAGAGCCCCCATGCAACTTTCCTGTCGCTGGTGGGGATTGCAATTCGAAGAAAGGGGCTCCATTGCCAAATTTTCTTAGCGTCGAACACGCAATTGTTGCTGCGATCTGTATTTGATGCTGGTATTCAGGAATGTGCTGCGCAGTCTGAGGTGCAACAGTGTAGTTTGCTGCATCATGCGTCTTTAGTATCAATGCGACTCGCGCGTTGTCCGATTGCCACTCATGATACGTTCAACTGTACGCGCGGACTTGAGCTTTTATCGAGAGTGGCGTTTGAAGTGTTTGCGCGGCACCCTAGGATCGAGTGCTTTCCCACTGATGCGGCAGAAAATTTGATCTTAGCTTACGGGTTTTCGTGTGACGGCCTGCTGAGATCAGTAACAGTTGAAGCTGATACCAGTTATGCAGCATTACTCGCCGCGTCTAGTGTACAGGACGATGGTCTGACATTTGCAGAAACGCTGCTGATGTTTCTAGGACGAACTTCGAGCAACGGAGGTATTGAAGGTCACATCACGTATGACAGCTACGACCGACTGGCAGCAACCATCCTAGCTTCTCTTGTCGAGAAATTACCGTCTCACGCATCATTCGAACAATCGATGCTACAGTTGCTGGATGAACGATCTCACAACATTGACAAAACTCTTGGGAAGACTTTTGAAGAGCAATGCCTTACTGGCGTCAAGAAATGCCTCAGGCTGACACGGTACGACTTCCAAAGTGAACTAAACGCTATTAGACTCACATATTACTTATCCATCCGAGCGGGTGTTCGAACCGGAATCATTCCACCCCAGTGCAGTGGCGTCTTCCAGCGTTTCGACAAAGAGCATCTCGTGCCAACGGGAAGTTCGCAATGGCACTTCAGCGAGCAACTACTGCGTCGACAGTCCTACATATGGCATGACAGTGATGATCATATCAGTACTTCATCAAACCATTTGCTATCAGAAGATGCAAAGCTGGACTCGGAGCTCCGTGAGCTACTATCGTTCACCAACGAACACACCGAGCTGCTGTCGGTTCTTACACTAAACCGGAAAAAGGCTCTGACGACACCCATCCGAATCGCTGCTCATAACGCTCAAGTGCTGATGGCTGTCCACGCCATGACAAGCATCGCCCTCGATTTTTTCATCGACACAGCGAAGAAGCTGCAGTTGCAGAAACAAGCTACAGGTAAGAGCGCGATTAGCGAATATCTCTCACGCTGGTTGAGACGTGCGAGCGCGATTCCCAACCTTGGTAACGCCGAGCAGACCACCTTCGTCGAATGGCTCCTCCTGCTGGAACAATTTGCTGGACTGCTCTGTTGTGGACTACACGAGCTCGATGCAACGTACTATATGGAAATTGCGCGCCAGTTCCGGTTGCTCATCCTAGACTTGCCGATGTTTCTACGTAAAATGAATCGGGTGCACTCGCAACAACAGGCTCTGATGCTCTTCCTCGACAATTTGCATCGGATTTTGAAGCGCGCAACAAATCGGAACGAATTAAGAGTTGTTGCTGCCAATGGATCAGGTATTGTGGACCAAACGAAGATTGTCCGAGAGCGCCTTCGCCAACTCGATGTACACAGTTCCACGTCCCTAGGAGTTCTTTTGGATTCCCAAGACGGTATGGAAAAAGTTTCAGGAATGCTTATCGCAATGCAGTACATGTGGACGCGAATAATGGGGACTACGTCACTTGAGAAAGCCATGACCAGCTCAAAGGAGTCACGTAACCTTATGAAAAAACTTATGGAAAAATTAGTGAGGCTTCTTCACGGTTTGCGACACCCAGTGACTACATTTAGAACACGTCACGAACACCAGTCAAGACACGAATTCAACAATCCGACAGATATACGAAGTCCACCACTAGTCGCAGACTCGATAAGCACTGATCACTCGTCTCAAAGTTCCAATGACCATGGTGGACTCGTTGTGGATTCTGGTGATCTAAACAACTTATCATCTTTCCCTTTTACCTCGTTGGAGCTGCTTTTGGATCACTTTGGCTGGGAGTCCATTTCTGCCAAACGAGTAAAACAACTTATACAATCTTCGAGAACCAAGAATGCCGCAGTTATGGTGCTATCATCGGCTTTAAATGTTAAAGAAGACGCGGTGGAAAGAATGTCGGTGCTTGAACTTGCAGAACGCTTCCGTGAGCTTGAGGGTGCGAAGAAAATATCCGACGTCCTTGACCAGCTCCGACAACTGGCACTGGAAGATGAGATGCCATTTTCAACTATACCAATCGTGGAGCACGACACAGCAGAAATGAGCTTGTGGCGGTTGATGGTGCGTCCGATTCAGCGTGTACGGCTCTATCACTTCTACCAGCAAGTTCAACGCTTTGTGCGCAGCGATCCTACCAAGCGCCGAATCGTGATAGAGGGTTATCGGCAAGGTTCACCGCAGCGCCAACTAACCACTGTTGAGTCGCGAATAAAGTTGGGAAGTAATCCCGAGAGCCGTAAGAACTTGACTCCAAGTGCTCAACGGGCTTCCCTCTGCTCCCGCCTATTTAACACGTCGAGGAATGAACAGCAAGTTGGCGTTGATCGACCTGTACACGGCGAATCGGTTACACCGTCTACACCAACCATTGGGCCGTGGACCGCGTCACCCACACCAAAAGTGGCGATTTCTCGGTCTACACTCAAGATTTGTGACGGTATTTTCAATCGTGACCCCTTTTCAGATGACGCTGCCATGAGACATCTCCGCAGAAAGCTGAAGTCTGAAAAGCAAAGACACAGCAACTCAATTGTTGCTAGGATTTGTGGTGGACAAACAGAGTCAAGTCGGTCAGCGCAGTATTGTTATGACGAGCAAGACGGTGCGGTTGATAGAATGCATCGTTGGGTCATCTTGCTTGGAACACGAGTGATTTTGCTGGTAGCATTTTGGCGTAAAGAAGAGCTACACACGGACCTACAGGACCCCATCATGGCTCGAGCATTTGACACCCCACACGCGAAAGAGGAATATTATAGGATCTACCACGCCAAGAAAGGTCTTGGAGAGCTCGTGCGGGTGTGGATGCCAACGAGTGGTAGACTGGGGCTTTTGCTCTAGCAAGAGCGCCAATATGCACTCGGCGGCTCGCTACTCAGTATCTTGATTGCATTGTGGCTTCCGGCTTTCGCTTTTCCTGACTCAGATGAAGTGTCCTTGGCAACTGCGTCCAAGCGCAACAAATTCATGACACGAGTTGTATACGTCTATGGCATTGGAATCTTTCTCCTATCGATTATCTCAATTGCGATGATCGCTCGAAGTACGTTTATGATTCCTCCTCATGAGAAGCGTAGGCATTGATCGCTAAGTTGTTCTTGCGTGTGTTTCTTTTCTAGACCGCTTCGTGCTACTGGAGCAGACGCGCCTGCGCCTTCGACCGATGCATCGTTACTATCAGAATGTGCTGGCTGTGATCGCCATCGCAGTCGAACTCGTGCAGCTCAACTCGCTGGCATTTGATTCAGCTGTGGAATGGGACAAAACCGACGAGCTACCGGCTGCGGTGCAGTGGATCGGAAATCTAGGCATCACAAAGTTCGGGATCTCTTCCGTCTCAGGTCTTAAAGCGCTGGACATTCTGTTGTTGATGATGTTGTGGTTCTTGGTGCTGAAATGTACCAACAAATTCCGAGAAACGAGTGTGCTATTAAACCGCGTATTAACGAAGGATCTCCCAGGGTTCGTGCATGGATTCCTGTATATGAGCACAATATCCGTCTTCTTCTCTTTTCTCGCTTGCGTGGACTGCTCCTCCACAATCGGTTCGAACTTCGATAAGTGCAACGAGAATGCCCAGTCTCCTCCGTTTTTGATGGCGCACCAGGACGTCACCTGCTGGACAGGAGCACATCATTGGTACGCGCTTCTCGGGCTATGGGGCATCACTTTCTTCCTGCCGATCGGTTTGTTGGCGCATGGCATGAGCCAAGTGCTTTTCCAACGGGCGACGCTGGATATCAAATACGCGCCGGTGGTGCTTCTCGTGGCGCAATTGGTGAAAGCTGCAGCCTCCACAGTTCAAACTTTCTTTCCTGGGGACCCACTAGTGCTTGCGGGTCTTGGAGTCGTTGGCAACGCGGTGTTGCTGACACTCACGCTTGTAATGCATAGCTGCTCGCTTTGGTACATCAAGTACGTCAAGTGCAGCATCTACGCGGCAACGTGCTGGGCATCACTTGGCGCCATCCATCGACTGCACTACCTCAAACAAAGCAGCACTCGGTCGCTGAATATGATCTACTTCGGCTGGCTGAGTATTGGACTCATGGGCGCTACAGCCATTCTAGTACGCGTGTGGCTTCGAGCACGATCCAAACAACCAGACGCGGAACACCATTTCGCTGTCCAGCAGCGTTTGATTAATACCAGCACGTCGAACGGTGTACTCGGCGCAGTGGAGCAGAAATTCGTGAACGCAGCGATAAAGCACTCGAGTGATACATTGACCCGTGCTACTTTCATCGAGAACGCGAAGAAGCTCAGCGTTGCAGCCCCGCCGCCGGTATTGAAAGAGTATGTGATGAGAGCGAGAGAAACGCCCGCAAGCAATGTGAAAGACGCTCGATGTGTTTTGTTCATGCAAAGTGCACGCGTGATGGCGAAGAAACTGCGCGAGCATGAAGAGCTACGAAGACGACGGAAGTTTGATTGAAAGCGCAAAGTTGCAGACTCGCTCGCGTTCGAGGAGCGGTGGATCAATTTGATGTTATACATGTCTGCTTTTGGCAGCAGACCTTGGACATGGCACACATGTTTCCTGAATGAATCCTATCGACTACTGCTTATATATGTGAACGACAGCTCTGCAACGTGAAGGGAGTAGATGGATAGATAAACATCCGCGGGGCGAATCAGGGTGCTTTGTTGTTATGCAGCTCTGGGAAGCGGCCTCGCAGCCACCGACAGAGGTAAGCAAAGACTTCGTCTCGCTCAGGGTCCTCGAAGACACTGTGGAAAACGCCATCGAACACCTTGAACTCTTTGTCCGCGTTGGCGATTTTGTCGAAAAACTTCCTCGTCACGCCCTGGTCGGCGATGTGGTCTTCCGACCCAACGAGGAACGTCACACTGAGCGCGCAGAAACCACTTCCAGGTTGTTGGATGGTCTTGTCTTTCGTCAACCGGTGCATGGCGCTAAGAGTTTGCTGCATTGTTCGCGCGGTGATGTCGCTCTTGGTTGCGAGTGCGTCGGCCTTGAAGTCTTCTAACGTGCCGGGGTCTCGCCACAGCAGTTCATAGTCAACACCGGGCACAAGTCGCACACGAGGCAGTAACAGAGCCAGCGGCTGGATGAAGGCTGCCTGAACCTTCCAGAGCGTCGACATCTCCATGCCCACAGTCGCTCCTGCCCAGAATGCGGCGTGGAATTTGTGCTGACCCGAGAGCACGACGTGCAGACCTACGAGCGAGCCGAACGACGTGCCGGACATGATCAAGGGCGGCGCCAAGTGACCGATCTGAGGGAAAATGGTGTACTTTGCGAAGGCGACGTAGGCGTCCGTGTCCTCCACGAGCTGTCGGAAGCTTCGCACGTGGCCGCGCGTCTTGTGGCCGTCGCAGTCGCTGGCTCCGTGATTCACCATGTCGTAGGTGATGACGCCGAAACCTTCTTCGCACAGACGCTCGTACAGCGGAATGTACCGACGACAATGGTCGCCCGAGCCGTGGATGAAGAGCACGACGCCGCGCAGTGTGCGCTTGGACGGCGGGTAGAGCGAGAAGTAGAAGAGCGATTGCCCTCGCAAGTTCTGAAAGCGGCCTTCAAAATGACGCAAGCCTGGCGGCACGTGCACACCGAAGGAGCTACCGAGCGACCCAGACGACGACGACGACGGAGACGCCCATGTAGCAGCCGACATGACGGACGCCTCAGTTGCTCGCTGTGCAACTGGGGAAGTGGGTGAATGGCAGCGCACCCCCGAGAATGGCCGGTGTGCTACGCTGAACACGAACGAGTCGGTTCAAGTCGTCCGGCGTGTTGTCCCAAGCCAAGGCGCCTTTATCGGATACTCAACGATCGGCGCGAGCTGAGCCATGTACACAGAGTAGGCAAATCTCCGGCCCGACGCGTGCTGCTCGTTCTCTGTGGGCAGCTTCAGAGTTTCAGAGCTGCCCACAATCATCGCTCTCTAGCAGGCACGTCGTGCCGTCGCGCCCGTGTTAGTCAAGCGGGGGACGGCGAGGTGTGAAAGGCATAAGCATTCGCGCCGACCGATTGTGTACGCCGTCGTGGTGGAGGTCCATGTAAGCGTAGCTTCCGACGTTACCGACATGGCGCGGCCATCAGCGGGAGGTCTCTCGCTGGCCCAACACGTTGCAAGTCTCCGCTAAAAGATCGGAGACTTTCGTGGCCACTTCAACATGCTGTGAACATGTGAACACGCGCCAAAGCGCCAATTACACCACGTTGAGTCTCCAACAGCTGGAGCGGTCACATGGTACTTCGTGAGTGAGCCTAGAGCTGGATGGCTGTCACCTCCAAGTTACCGCGTTGACATTAGCGCCCGCACTGCAGCTCGTTGTTCGGGGCTGACCTGGAAACCAACACCGTCGAGTGAGCAAGCTGCGACCAAGACGCGGCACCTTATCTAGTCGACGCGACGACGCCGATCCCACGGTGCTCTGCTCACATGAGACCGCGCCAGGCACGGTGCCTGCCTGCCATTACGCGGAGCAAACGAGCCGAGGAGCTTCATGTCCCTCCGCTGCCTCCTTCTTCATTCGCCTCCGCCAATGATTTTCACTTCGGAATCGCGCCGCTAAGCGCAAGGATGAGTGCTGCTATCAACTCGACGTCGCCAACCTACGGTTCCTACGCGGTGCTCGTGCCGCCGGCACTGCAGCACGTCGAGGGCCGCTTTACCAACGCGCGCAACCAGCTGCTCTTCTACTTCGCGCTGTTCCCACCGGAAACGCAGGCGCTGCGTGGTGTTGTGCTCTTCCTACACGGCTCGGGCGACCACTGCCGAAGGTACGTCTTCCTGTATGAGCGGTTGTGCGAGGCGGGCTTTGGAGTCATCGCCTACGACATGGTCAACCACGGCGCGAGCCACTGCGACTCGTCCAAGACGCGTGGACATGTACGCAGCTTCCGACACCTGGTGGAGGACACGAACGCTTTCGTTACGTATGCCAAGACGTCTGTCTTCCCTCAGATTAAGGCACTCCAGTACGGGCCGCCTACCGGATCCCAGAGCTCAGCAAGTGGCAAGACCTGGATGCCTACGATGGTCATTTCCGGAACCTCATTCGGCGCGCTACTGGGCATGCATACCGTTCTGTCGGGGGTGCATGAGTTCCAAGCTGCCTTTTGGGGCGGCGCCACTGTCGGAATGGAAATGTCGACGACGTGGAAGGTACAGGCGACAGTAATTCACGCGCTTTCGCTGCTGGTGCCGAAGGTGCGCCTTGTGGCCCCGTTGGATTACGAAATGCTGTGGCGTGATCCCGGCGACTTGGAAGACTTCAAGGCGGACGCGCTGGCGACGACCGAGGATATAACGGCAAGGACCATGCAGCAGACTATGCGTGCGATGACCAAACTGACGCGCGACAAATACATCGAGCAACCGGGGAGCAATTTTTGCAAACTGCGCATGCTCTTCCTCACGGGATCCGAGGATCATATCGCGGATCAAGGCGTGACTCGGCAGTTTTTCAGCCGGCTGGCAAACACCGAAAAAGAGTTCAAAGTCTTCGACGGCGTGTTCCACTGCGTTTTCGAGGACCCAGAGCGCGACGAAGTAGTCGCCTATGCGCTTCGGTGGCTGTGTCGGTGACATCCTTGCAGTACAATGCAAACCCGACGACGGGTACTTGATCGTTTCGATAATGACAATCCGATATTGAAATATGTATTTCCAGTGCTCAGCATCTGCAGCAGTATCCTTGTATTGAGGCCCCGCACGATGTCATCACCGACAAAAGCTTATCGTCGGCTGAGGCCTTGGTTGGTCAGGAAGGAAGGGATGTTTGTTTGAGCTACAACAGGTTATGCTGCAGTTTGAGCTACAACAGGTTATGCTGCAGTCTGCACTGGAGACTGGAGACTCCAGCGCAAGCACAGCATTGGTGGCAGCAACTTGCCTGTGCCATGCACATGTAGAGGAGACCAACGGAAGGAAACCCGATCTCCGCCTCGACCTTGTCTTGGACCCGGGATCTTCCCGGGAAGTTCCCCCATTGAAACGACTTGAGCTTCTCCAAATCGATGGCCAGGATGCCGCAGTGTTGAGGCAGTCGTCCGTGTCTGACAGCGTGATGGTTGTCCATATCGCGGACACCTCTTCTTCAGGTTTTCGAACCAGAATGCATGGTGCTCGACACGACTCATGTGTCGGTACTCTCGGGACGTGACTTGTAGGACATGAGAATTGTCACGCAGGAAATGAGATCGGCGCCTGACGCCGTGTTTCCGCGGACGGTGCTTTGGGTGGTGCCTGTGGCAGATCTCGCACCACCCCTCCACATCGCACTGTGCCCTGCTGCGTCTCTTGCGTCGGTGGCGACGACGGCGGTTCCTACTGCGCTTCTTACCATGGCGTCTACCGCCAACGTGGCCTGGACAGGTACTGCACCAATCGGGCATGGAGCATGGCTCTTCCGGTGGGTTGCAGACATAGCCCAGCATAGGACGGCTGTATGCTGTCAACATCATCCGTAGTCCTGGGTCGATCCCGATCAATGTAGTTGGTATATACTTCGGAGAAAGAGCAGGTCGTTCAAGAGGAGCAGGAATCGACGTCAGCACAGCAGCACTGTACCCATTCGTGGAGATCTGATACTCAAAGTTGCGCCTTGGAACGCCAATTCGGGGATCCGCAGTATGGCTGACGCAGTCTCCGAGGTTGAACACCGTGGTCCACATTCGCTCGCGCACTTCTTGGAACTCCGCAGTCGCGGCATACGTCCGTTGTCCACGAGAGTTTGTGGACTTGTAGAGACCAAAAACGTCCTTACCCGTAGTTGCCAAAATTTGTTTTGCGACTTGGTAGAGCATCTCTGTAGTGACCGGGAAGAACGCCGGCACACAGGAGGTGGGCTGCGGCAGCAACGTAAACAATCGGCACCCTTTCGGGATCTCGTCTTGGTCGTGCACTTGCTCCATAACCTTCAGCATGTCGTACAGCTTGCCGAGAAATAGCACTTCGTGGCTAGCGATGTTCGCATCTGTAGGAGCCAGTTCTAGCCACTCAAGCCATTGCTTCTCGACGTCCGTGAGGTCTTCAGGACTTGACTTTAGTCGAGCGACCATGGCCTCAGCTGCTCCCCGCGGATACGCAAGCTGCAGGCTAATGAAGTTGACAAGTCGCGCCTCGAAGTTCATTCGAACGTGTTGCTGCGCCGCAACGAGCATGTCATTCGCCAGTTCTTTGATAGCGGAGCCGAAACAGGAAAGCGTAGGTGGTATATACGACATGACCCTCGATCGCGACGCCTTGTACTTGTTGATGGACTCCTCTAGTGCAGCGTTAGCCGAGGGTTTTGGCGCGCGCATCTGTTCGTCACCAAAGACAGCAGTGCAGCACCGGTAGAACGTAGCTTGGTCCAGCTGCAGGGCTGTCTCCATCGTGCGAGATCTTGCCGGTACTACTGGGTAGTTCGGGTAGCTGCGCCGATGGTGCTCGAACAGGCGGCAGCAGTGGAAGTTCATGACGAACATTGCCTCTATGCGAATCTGCTGCAGAGCCACAGCACGTTCTTCGAGCACGTCCCGGATGTCAGGATTCGGACAAATGTGCCTCAGTGGGTATGTCACCGTGGAGAACTTTAGGACGCTGTTGGCTCCTCGAAGAAGGGTGCGACGATGGTTCGCGGCGGCGCGCTGCTCGATGTCGACTTGATCAGGCGGTCTCCACGCGACCGCGAGTTCTGGCAGGGGATCGACGATGCCGGGGTCGGTAGCGAACGAATCCATGGAGGCAGGAGGCTTGACTGTTCTGATAGTGAGGCTGCTGGCCACCACAGCCAAGTACACTTTCGTCACACCTGACAACGCCGCAGACGCCGTCTCCCGTAACTCCACTGCTGGTGCTGACGCTGCTGCCTCAGCGGCTTCAACTACGACTCTAAACTTCAACAATGTTGACCGCAGAAGGCGAATTGATCTAGTGGACGCCTTCTGTCGGGGTGGTATGTCCATTTTGGAAGGCGTCCATTAGTCAGAATAATTCCAAAGGCAGCGTCAGGAAGTGGGCAAGTTGGGCAAGCTGGTTAGACGTGGTCCCGGGAAGCTCCCCAGCATCTTTAACAAACCGGAGTCATATGGTGCGTTCGTGAAGGACATGCCTTCGTTCAAGACTTCGTCGTCGGCGTCTCTGCTCTCTCGCTACGAGCACATGTGGAAGAATATCAACGCCATGTTGGAGTTCTGCGCTCTCAAAGGGTTTCGCAAGTGGAGATTCACGGTGTCGCGATTCAAACGCAAGGCCGTGGCGAAACTCGCCAAGCGTGTCGTCCCGAACGTGGACCGTGACGTGTGTGTGGCTCTCGGGAAATGGAGCAGCCAGACTCATCTCGCGGGCCACATGCACGTCCCGCTCAAGCGGTTCGCACTTGAACTCTCTCGCCGCGCAACCCTCGTCATGGTCGACGAGTTTCGTACCAGCTATCTTTGCTCTGAGTGCTCGGGACCGATGGTGAACACGCCATTCAAGATCTACGGTACGACGAAAACCAAGAGGTCGAGGAATGTGCGTGTCTGCAGAAATATAGGTTGCAGAGCGAACTACTGGGAGCGCGATATCAATGCGGCGAAGAACTTGTGGCAGCTTGGGCTCCTCCAAGTCACCCACCGGCCTCGAACTCCACAGTTTTGCAGAGGATACCGAATCGACTAAGTCGACTTAATTCAACCAACGTGGGAACGGGACCCTGAGAAGGACCTCAAACGAAAGCCCACTCGGTAAACGGGCTGCTGGGGAGTGCAAGGCTTAGTGCCTTCATTCGTCGGTAGCCCAGTCCGAACGTAAAGACCTCTCGAGATCATTCTTAGTGAATATACCGTATGCACGGCCAGTTGACTCACGAAAAGCGGGACTTACGGTAAGCGTAAACTTGTTCCATGTATACATTCGAGAATAAATATCGCCTTCATTTGAGTTAAATGTTGAATCATGTGATGGAACATATACGAAAATGTATACAAACCAGTGGACAAATGGCAGACCGCATTGCTCCAGGCCTATTTCCATCGTCCCTAGCTAGGGAAGACCGCACGCGCTCAAATCGCTAGCGCCAACTCGCCGTTGACGCCTGGCATCCCACCATCACCACGTCTGATCTCGCGTAGCCGGGGTCTCCATTGTGCCTCCACAGCGGTTGAAGGCAAGCTTTATCATGGCTGCTCGACGCGGCGCTCGCTCTCTGGCGACTGCATCATCCACAGCATTCGGAAGTAATTGCCCTCGCGAGAGCGGATACAAAAGACACCGGCTGTCACACAAGCAACACGCCCCGCCGCGCCAGTAAACTGAAGTTCGCCTCCATTCGCGAAAAAATGGTCAACTGCCGAGGTCAACATGCTCCAGCAAGGCGGCCGTCAAGCGGTAGCCTTAGCAAACGGCCGACGGAGTCTGTGCAGCGATCAACAGTCCACAAACGACCTCCAGTCAAGCGACCTACTATGCAAAGACTCGAGCCGGGACCCGGACCGGCGTCAATCGTTGCCATGGCATTGGCTTCGGCATCCCCGGCGGATCTATCGCCTTTGGCGGCGTCGACATCTTCATCGTCCAAGACGCTGTCTTGTTCCTCCTCAATGGGGCAGTCACCGTGTGTTCCGCCATTCCTGCGTCCGTACGAGGGCAAGTTCCAGAACCGTCGAGGGCAATCGCTCTACTACTTCGCCCTCTTCCCGCCCGAGTCGATGCCCATGAGAGGTGTCGTGCTGTGTCTGCACGGCATCGGAGACCACTGCCGACGCTACATTCCGCTGTACGAGCGACTATGCGAAGAAGGCTTCGGAGTGCTATCATACGACTTATTGAACCACGGCGCCAGCGACCTCGACGCCCATAACACGCGAGCACACATTGGCAACTTCCGGTATCTCGTGGACGACACCAATGCGTTCATCACGTTCGCAAAGAAATCCATCTACAGCGATGCACTAAAATATTGGCGAGAGCACCACCACCCTTACCACCCGCATGGGCGGCAACAAGACTACGTCGTAGCTCCCGAACTCCCGCTGATCGTTGCGGGTACATCGTTCGGGTCGTTGGTTGGACTCCACACCGTGCTTACTGGAAGACACAAATTCCATGCGGGGGTGTGGGCCTCACCGACCATTGGCGTGACCTGGACGCCGCTGCTGTGGGCCGAGTCCAAACTTGCCGGCCCGCTTGCGGCGCTGTTTCCTACGGCCAAAGTCGTCCCAGCAGTGCAGCACGAACTGCTATGTCGAGATCCAGGCTTCCTCGAGGACTTTAAAGCGGATCCACTGACTTCCATGGACATGATGACGACTCGCAGTGGACACGAGTCCCTGCAGGCCATGCTTCGGCTCCAAGAAGACGAACGGGTCTCCAATGTCGACAGCTCCTTCTGTGCGGTGCCGATGCTTTTTATCGCGGGCTCGGCCGATGGGATAGCCGATCAACAGGCGGCCATCAAGTTTTTTGCGTCGATGGGGAATCAGGACAAAGAGTTCAAGCTGTTTGACGGCCTGTTCCACCTCGTGTACGAAGATCCCGAGAAGGAGGACGTGCTGCGGCACCTCGCGCAGTGGCTGCGACGGAGATTCCCAGTTGAGGCGCGGCACTAAACACGATAGTATCAACAGTATAGTAGCAACACCGAAAGTCGGAATTGCTGTCCTCGATTGCTTTTCACTAGACGTCTTCAACAAGCATGTTCATGTAAGTTACACGTACCGTACACGTCAAGGCCCGGTCCTCGTTCTTCACTTCAAGTTCGTGGCGTACAGGCACGCCTGGCTCTCGGTGTGCTCGACGACCGAGTTGGTCGCGTTGCCAACGTCCAGAGTTGCGTGCCTGGATCGCGATTTGCTCACGTCGTGGAGCTGCCATCGCCAAGAAGAGCATGGTACTGTGGCCGTGTGTCTTTTACGTGTTTCAGCACGAACTGAGCCAACTTGATGCCTGCCGTTTGTACTCAAGCCGGAGGGAATCTTGCTTCTTTTGAGCACGGAGCTCAAAGCAGCTCTTCGACTGCAACCTGCAACTCGCAGGAAATTCATCTCCACTAGTCGAGCGCCGTTCCGCTGCTCGATTTCTGAGTCCAACCTCACGGTCACGAGGACTAACTAACGCGGTGACAGGTTTATGATACCTTTGACCGCAAGCGTCTCGAAACCATACACCGAGCACGCACTGGCACCTCGAGATTTGCCTGGAGCACGACGCTAGGTTTTCGCGGAGGCCTCACCAAGCCTCGTCAAGGCAAAGGCGCCCCCGATGCTGGCTAGAAAACTACGGAGATGCTGTCGCTCAGAAGCTGCATTATTGAGGAGTATCCTCCGTCTCTGGTGTCTGTCACATTCGCCTCGACGCCGCGAGCGATAATAATTCGAGTCTGATAAGGGCGATCAAAGCTCGAGGCTATGTCCGACCAGGTGCTGGCAGGGAAGAAGCACCGCAGCACAAACGGATCAGGCGAACTCGTCGGGAACGCAAGAGCGAGGCAATGGTCCATGGACGCCGCGCTGCAATGGGATTTTCCGCCTTGACTCACTGCGACATCGGTCCATAGAGACCCCGGTCTCTCGCTCTCTCTCTCAATGCGAACCCACGTCCCTGGCCGCTTTCCTGGTTTCGGCGAAGACCTGCGTGTCGCTCGCTCGCCGTGCTGGTCTGAGCTCAGCGCATCACGACCACAGTTCTCTCATTGTCGAAAAAGATGCCGGACTGCAGGAAGCCACCAGGTAACAGTGCTAGCAGGGCGCACCGCCTGCACAATGTAAGGGGCCGCGACACGCTCGCGATGTCAGTCATCGTGGAGGAACCGGCCAGTATGCGCGAATCGCGCCTGCAAGAGCAGGAAAAGCACCCAGAGGACATCAAACCGAGAAGGGAGAGCGGACCCTTAGCAACCTTAGAGGAGCAGCCCCTGCGGTCTGTAGCAGATCCAGAGTCTCCCGTTTCCAGGTCAGAGTCATCGTCCAAGTCTAGGTCAGCTTCGAGCGTCGCGTCGACAGCACCATCTTCGGACAACGGGTATGAACGGCACAACTCCCAGATGGACCCCCAGCACACTCGGTCCTCAGAGTCTCGTTCACGACATCACTCGTCGCCCCCCTCCAGACACACGCGTGACCCTAGCTCGATGCCGTCGCACGACCAGAGCTCAACATACCGAATGCGCTCAGATCTGGAATACACGCCGCGCTCGAAAACAACAAACCCGTATTCGTCGTCTTCAGATGAGGAAGAGGACGACGGATACGATCACCAGTACCGGAGGCAGCATGTCAGTGCCCATTCCAGCTCCCGTCCGAAGGCGTCGTCCATTCCTCCTTCACAGGCCTCTGCGCCCTCGAGGCGAGAACGTGGCCGTGAGCGTGTGCACCGCCACCAGTCACCGCACCGCGCTATCAGCCCGCCACCATACAGACCGCCGGAGGAAAGACCTCGCTCGAAGTCGTCGACACGGCTAGATTCGATCCACTCACCTGCACCTAAGGACGTATACGACTACCAGCGACGGCCAGCACCACCTTCATATTCGAGTAGTTCGCGCGAGAAATGCCGTCCGAAGTCGTCTTCCGTGGTGCCATCCTCCTCGTCAAGAGATGTTAAAGGGAAGCGTCAACTTCCGCCGTTCCGCGAGCCGTACACTTCGCCTGAGCGTGATGACCAGCGCTCTAAGCTCAACTCACCTCCTGCTTCCCGCTCAGACCAGGAGCGCGTGCACCGCCGGATGCCGTCTCGTCATGCTACACGTACAGCCTCGAGCGATGTTCCCCAATCGAAATCGTCCTCAAAGCTGGCGTCCTTGTCAGAAACAGAATTGAACGACCGCGAGAGTCGTCGGCTACGGGCGTTCAGGGATGCGAGTCCTCCACCGCGACAGCGCTCGACATCCAACCCGAAGCCGATGTCGCAGACCCACGTCGACGGCCGTGACCATCGTCAGGTGGCCTCGTGCCGGGAGGCGAAGACGCCGGTGACGTTGAACCCGAAGTTGTTGTCGCCTGCTCCTGCCAAGGACCGACAACAGCCGCCGTCGTCTCAACGGTTCTTAAGCGCACGAGACCCGACGCGGACTCGATCGACTTCACTTCTCCCCAAGAAGTCTCCAAAGCCTGCTTCATATGAAGACTCGATGCCCCGTTCAGTATCAGCGTCAAGCTTGTCTTCGCTTGCGTCCACGCCGTCACCCAGACTGAGCGTCCCCAACACGCGTCTACGCCTCCGCCACTACGAGGGCAGATTCCAGAACCGACGCAAACAAACATTGTTCTACTTCTCTCTCTTTCCGCCGGAAAAGATGGTGCTGCGCGGAGTTGTGCTATGTCTTCATGGTATTGGCGATCACTGCCGGCGAAACGTTGCCTTGTACGAGCGACTGTGCAGGGAAGGCTTCGGAGTGATCACCTACGACCTTCTCAACCACGGTGTGAGCGACCTCGACCAGCACAAGACGCGCGCGCACGTCGGCAACTTCTCTCACCTCGTGGAGGACACGAACGACTTTGTCAAGTTCGCGAAGCGCTCCATCTACACGGACGCGCTCCGATACTGGAGGAAACATCAGCACAACCCCCACAGACGAGAGAGAGGTGCTGAGACCGCCGCAGTACCTGAATTGCCGCTGGTCATCGCTGGTACATCATTCGGTTCCCTCGTCGGTATCCACACCGTTCTGTCCGGACGACACAAGTTCCACGCTGCGGTGTGGGGCTCACCTACCGTCGGCGTGACTTGGAACCCGCTACTCTGGGCTGAGGCTAAGCTTGCTAAGCCGTTAGCGGCAATTATCCCAACGGCTAAGATGGTGCCTGCCGTCCAGCATGATCTGTTGTGTCGGGACCCCAAGTTCTTGAGGAGGTTCAAGGCGGATCCACTAACCTCCATGGACATGATGACGACTCGGACCGGACACGAATCACTGCAGGCGATGATTCAACTGCAGGAAGACACTCGGGTGACGGATCCAGAAAGCGCATTCTGCGCAGTCCCGACGCTTTTCCTCGCCGGCTCAGCCGATAGCATCTCGGATCAGCAGGCCGCCATCAAATTTTTCGGCACGATGGGGAACTTCGACAAGGAGTTCAAACTGTTCGATGGTCTATTCCACATGGTGTATGAAGAACCCGAGAGGGAGGATGTCTTCCGGTACCTTGCCAAGTGGCTGCACCGTCGGTTCCCTGTTGAAACTCGCCAGTAAGGGAGGTATTGTTGTTAGGTGTGGATGTGTAAGTTGTAAAATGAAGTTTGTGACCGAGCAATTGTCTGGGATGCAATGTCATCGGATGATCTGTGCAAGTAACTTCAAGGTTGCATGTCAGACAAGCTGAGCCTCCACAATTTATTAGTCGCGCTAGATACCATGAAGGATCTCCAGCATTCATCGGTGTGAAGCTCCTAGAGGGGATGCAAGTTGCAGGTCCGATCTGTTGTAGTGACGGCGGGAACCGTGCAATGGGACGAAGGTCTCCCGCTTTAATCGTCGTTGGGAAGCAGTTCAAGTTGGAGGAAGAACATGGGTCAAGGTTTCCTACATGCCGAGCGTCGACAAATTTCAATGCAAACAGCGTTGAAGCGTAAACGGCCACGCTTCACGTTTTTGAGTTGCGGACTTCTACGAAAACCTCTGGCGTGGAAAGTGCTCGACGAGCACTCGAACGTCGAAGTCGAGCGATCAAGCTGCAACGCTAAAATATCGGCAACTCCCCTATGTCGGTGGCGCCAAATCCGAGGAGCGGGCTGACTGTGGGTTTGAAAAGACACACCATCTCGGCTGGTGATCCCCATTTCGACGCCAGCGTCTGGCTTCCTTCAAGGCGGAACGGAAGCCAGCCAAGCGATCGTCGGTCGGTGTCACTGGTAATCTGGGGCTGCCGCTACTGCTCTCTCTCGGTGAACCAACTGTCCGAGCAACGCGCGACTTGCCATTCGCGAAAAGATGACGAACAGCAACAGAGGACCGATCGGTCTCCCAATTCGGCGCGTTCAGAGTCGCAATGCGCTCGCCATGTCGGCCATCCAGGAAGAGCGCTCGAATGTTGAGAGCGTGCCGCTTGCGATCCCCGTCGCCATTTCCCCACCGTCGAATTCGTGCTCCTCGTCTCCGACAACATCGCCCTCGAGCTCCTCCGACTCAAGTCCAAATCAACAAGTTCCAGTTCAATCGCTCGGGTCGGACCCTGACGGCCATTCTCCTGCTACACGAGGAAACAGGTCTCAATCAGCACGATCGCGCTCTGTCGCCAAATTTGAGGAAGTCGAAGCAACTACTATTCCTACCCCACTCTCGCAGTCATCTACAAGAGTTTTGAGGGCACAATCAGCTCGTACTCGCTCCTCTCCGAGTTTCGGCGATGCACCGATCGAAGGTGTTAAAGCACAACAGAATTTGACGACGACAAGAGCAGCTTCTCAGGTGCCTCCTAAGAAAACCACCAAGGCTTTCTCGGTACGGGCTCGGCCTGTGTCGTGTTTCGATGATTCGCTTTTAGATGAGGCAGCCAAGAATGCAAAGGAATCACCAGAGAAGCAAAAGCCAACGAAGCCGGTGAAGTCGCTCCGGTCACGTCCGATCCCGTGCTTCGAAGACCTACTTTCATCCGGCCCCACTCCACCGACGACAAAGGACGGATGGAAACCTCGTGCGATTGGGACTCGACCTGCTTCGGGCCCGACATCTAATATGCCTCGATCCAAGTCCTCCGCCGCTTTGGCACAGCAGTCGTCGTCATCGTCCGACGAACAATCGACGAATGCCAAGCGCTCAGACCGACGAAGAGGATCGACACCCGGAATGACCCGACCGAAATCGTCTTCGAAGTTGGCGTCCAAGTCAGACAAACAATGCCGTGGTCGTCAGCGGTTCCCGTCGGAGGATGAAGAAGATCGCGAACGCGCGTCGTCCTATGGAGCTACAGGACGAAATGATGTTCCACCACTGAGTGACGAAGATTTCCGATCGAGAGCGTCGTCTGACTCAGCGTCGTCGGCTCAGTCGTCCAGGAAAATGAAGTCGTCGTTGCGTCCGCGCCACTACGAAGGCAAATTCCTTAACCGACGAGGCCAGTCGCTCTTGTACTTTTCACTTTTCCCGCCGGAGAAGTTGGCGATGCGTGGAATTATTCTGCACCTCCATGGCATGGGAGACCATTGTCGACGCAACACGAAACTCTATGAACGATACTGCAAGGAAGGTTTCGCTGTGATCACGTACGACTTGGTGAATCATGGAGCGAGCGACTACGACAAGTTCAACACGCGAGCGCACATCAGCAACTTTAGCGATTTCGTCGACGACACGAACGACTTCGTCACGTTCGCAAAGACCAACATCTACAAGGTTGCGCTTCGGTATTGGCGAAAGCACCACCACCCACGTCACCCGCACGGCAAAGAGAAGAAGCGCGAATCGACCCCTGAACTACCGTTGATCATCACTGGTACTTCGTTCGGGTCCCTCATCGGTCTTCACACTGTGCTGTCGGGTGAGCACAAATTCCACGCTGCTGTGTGGGCTTCCCCTAGTATCGGTGTGACGTGGACTCCAGTGCTGTGGGCGCAGTGGAAAATGGCTCGTCCGTTGGTTGCAGCGTTCCCGACGGCGAAGGTGATCCCTGCTATCCAGCACAACCTGCGATCACGAGACCCAGAGTTCCTCAAAAAGTATCTAGAAGACCCGCTCACTAGCTGCGATATGATCACTCCTCGTAGTGGACACCAATCGCTGTATGCCATGATGCGACTCCAACAGGACAGCCGAGTGCCAGACTCTGACAGTTCGTTTTGCGCAGTGCCGATGCTCTTCCTCGCTGGGTCAGAAGACCACATATCCGATCAGCAGGCTTCGCTCAAATTCTTCTCTCAGATGGGGAACTTGGACAAGGAATTCAAGCTCTTCGATGGCCTGTATCACATGATCTACGAGGAGCCCGAAAAGGAGGACGTCCTCAAATATCTGGTGAATTGGTTGCACAAGAGATTCCCGCTCGAAACTCGGCACCCGAACAATCCTCACATGAATGTGATGAAGACACTTGAGCCTTCGCTACGCAGCTACAATTATGTCAAAGCTGAACGAACAGAACTGTAGACTCCTGGTATTCTTCATTGCGAAGATAATAAATCAAAACCATCTATCAAATTCTAAAACGTGAGCAAAGTGGTCTCCAAAAAGTCGTAGAATGCACTGCCAGGGTCCGTCACGAGGTCTTCTGCTGCTCCAAACTCAGCAAGAGCCCCGTTCTGCATGACGATGATCCGGTCAAAGCCCAGAACCTGGTCCAGCCGATGCGTAATAAGGAAAATGGTCGAGTTGGCGAACTCCTTCTCGACAACTGCAAGTAGCCTCTTGTCGCACTCTTGGTCTACCGATGAGAAGGCCTCATCCAAAATGAGCACCCGCGCAGGTTTCAGAAGCGCCCGCGCCAATACCAGCATCTGCCGCTCGCCCATGCTCCAGTTCTCGCCATTCTCCGCCAACCTCAGTTCCAAGTTCGTAACAACCACTCGCTCTCCAGTGTAAACCTCTGCTTGGTTCATTTCGTCGCCGCCACCGACAGGCTCGAGGGTATCACAAAGTCCGGTTTTAACAAGCACTTCCCACAGTGCGTCATCATCAAACTCCTTGAATGGATCTAGATACCGGCGGATGGAGCATCGGTAAAACAATGGCGTTTGCGGTATGATGCAGATCCGACTACGAATGTCGCGCACATGCAGACGGCTAATATCTACACCATCGATAAGAATCCGGCCCCGAGGCAGGCTATGCATTTGTAGCATTGCCATGGCCAACGAACTTTTACCCGATCCAGTTCTCCCCACAACGCCGATTTTCTCGCGGCCAGAAATGGAGAAGGACACGTCTTTCAACGCACAGGTTGACAAGTCTCCGTCTTCTTGTGCTGTGTTATACCGAAAAAATACGTGGTCAAAGACGACCGCACCCTCAGTTGGCCATGGAAGGGGGGCACCCAGACGCTGTTGGGCTCCCTTTTGCTCGGTACGCTCCTCTGGCGGAATATTCTGGAACTTTTTAAGGTTGGCAATGCTGAACATATTCACAGAGCTGTTCAAAATCCCAACCGAAAACGATACAAAGTCACGCTGGATACTGTAAATGCAGTGAAGCATGAGCCCAAGCGTACTTGCTTGAAGCCCTCCATGTGCCAGCAGAAGAGCTAGACAGAACAAGAAGACTGCGACGAGGAGGCTGCATCGAATATACAGCCAGTGTGTAAACACTTCGACAACGGTGGCGATCCGAGACCTATCATCAACCATCTTGCCATGGTGCTGACATACACGTTTGACTTGTTCAGTTCCAAATGAACGAATGACTGCGGCTCCATCCAAAGTTTCCGAGACAAAATTCAGATCTGCAGCCTCGAGTTGCGCTTGCAGAGAGTAAACTTGAGCAAATAGACGCTTATCGACCATCCCCCGACACAAGTACACCGTCAGTACTGCGAAAACTCCGCCCGTCATCCCAAGCAGATAGCACATTGTCCCTAGCGCCGCCGCTATGGACACAGTACTTCGAAACATAAACACTAATGGAAACGACAGCATGCCATCGATAATTTGCATATCCGTCGAGTACCGCGCCAGGATTTCACCGATCGGAGTTTGGTACAGAACAGACATGGGAGCACGCAGCAGTGATTGTGTCACCTCGCGAAATATACCCTTGGCGCGTCTGGAAAGTGTGTAAAACACTACTACACAACTAGCAAGCAACACTACGAAAGCACCAATACTCAGCATACCATATATGACGGTGGCCTTCCACATGTCGAGATACGTCCAGGTCATATTGCTCCAGTGCACCAGCCATAAATTCTTCGCGACATCAACCAAACCGTACGTGACAAAGAGACCACAAACGATCAGAGTAGAATTTCGCCCAGTACTTGGCCACCACACATCCTTAGCAACTTCGTCCATTGTGCGGCGCGTCAAGTCACACTTGTGAATCCCAGACACCTTCAGTGCTGATCGTTGGTGAGGCATTCGTCTCCGCATCTCCTCCATCTGCTGAGCATCCATAGCAAAGGGCTCATGTTTGTCGTTTGTGTTGCTGTCGTTGTGGCCAATGCGCCAGGGTGGAATGTCGGCGAGCCGGCGAACCCGACGACTTGTTGAACCTGTCATATCTGAAGAGGGTCCGCCTCGACACGTCTCTGAAACAACGGTGTCGTTGACATACCACACGCGATCTACAAAACCTGACTCGACAACTTCCGGGTTGTGCGTGGCAACAATAACCGTCTTGTACCGAAGCAGCTCCAAGAAACACATGCGAAAAACATCGCTTTGTACAATCGCGTCCGCGCTAGCCAACGGACGATCAAGTAGGTACACATCGGCATCGGAATACAGCGTTCGAGCGAGTGCGATGCGAGCTTTCTGTCCACCAGATAGGTTAATACCTTTCGGCCCAATCATCGTATCGTCACCATTCGGGAGACTTTCGAGGTCTTCAAGCAAGCAGCACGCATCCAGCACGCGATAATATTTGGCTTCGTCGTAAGCATAGCCAAACAGCACGTTGTCCCTAATACTGAGAGACTGTAACCATGGCTGCTCCGAACAATACGCGACCTTGTAGTTTGGGGACAAGAACACACTGCCCTTCACACACGAAACATCGCCCAGGAATGCAGTTAGCAATGTCGTCTTCCCGGCTCCCGCCTTACCGTGAATCACAACGAGCTCCCCAGCATTTACGCGTAAGTTAACATTGGCCAAAACCGTGGTTAGGACATGGTACCCCACCGATAAATCTGCGTGATCCACGGCGGCTACGACGCCATCAGGATACGTTTTAAGTTCCGCTGGCTCAGTTTCGATTCCATCGGTGCCGCTTTTGACGTATGTATCGCAGTAACGCAGATAGCTGTCGATTTTGCGCAATCCAACACGGCCGTCGATGAAGACTCGGATCCCCATAATAAGTCCGTGTAGCTCAACTTGGACGTGATCAATCAAAATCAGCGCTGTAAACACTGTAGCAGGCGAGAAGAAACCTGCATGAGCAGCTAACGACGTGAAAATCGCCACAGACGCGAACGCTGGGGCTTCCCACACACAACAATACCGAAAAATGCGGAAAGTGACTTCCCACCACTTCCTCTTTTCCTCCTTTCTTCTGGTCGACATGATCTTGGACAGAATCTTGTCTTCCCACGCGTACAACTTAATAGATTGGATGCCTTTGAAGCACTCGTTCACGGCCGCCAGCGTCTTCGCTCGTTTCTTCGTGTACCACTGCAACATCCTGGCCGACAGTGCCGTCAGCACCGACAGTCCGCCAATGATTACAGCTAGCGACGACAGAATCACCGTCGCGCTCGTCTGCAGCGTGCGGTGCAAGATGAAAAGCAGCACCGATAGCTGCACCGTGGACGTCCACATGTCGTGGAAGCGGATTAGCAGCCAACTGACCTGCACGAGGTTGGACGAATAGAGCGTGGCGATGACTGCGATGCTGGTGCTGGTGCCGTGTCGGCCCTTGACCGGCCGCTCCACAGACTTGGAGAAGACCAAGAGCCGGATGGACGCCACCACGCGCAGTTGCGCCTTGAACATCTTGAACCGCGCGTGGCGGTCGAACAACACGGCCAACATGACGGCCACGTGGATGCCCACAAGCAGCAGCAACAGCTTCAGCACCGACTTGTGCTCGTTCTCCGTGTCCATGGCGGCTGTCAGTAGTTTAAAGAGGAGAATGGGCACACAGCAGGCGCTTAAAGCCGAGCCCAGGCCCAGGCCGCCACTGCACACGATGGCACGCCACTCGGTGCGCCAAATTGCGTCTAGCAAGCGGCCGGACGCGCTGTAGGCGGCACGAAAGCGTTTTTCGGCCTGTTCTGCTGAGTTCTCGGGCTCGAGCGTCCAGAGGTCATGTAGACGCAGACGACGCGCACCTCCGAGCGCGACTAGAGGCTCTACGAAGAGAAAACCAAGACGTGACAGCCACGAGGCCGAAGCTTCGTCGACAAGACACGGACGGCGATTTATTGGGTCACTGGGTGTGGATTTGGAGCTGAAAGAGACACCACCGGACGCGCCGGAAGACGGCGGAGAAGATGGGCGACGGCGCACTCGACACCGAGCGTTGCTGCCCACGCTGGAGCCATTGAAGATGCCGTAGCGGTCCATGTCGGACACTCGGGCATTGTACGTCATACCACGAGTTACCTGACGATTTATAATTCGTAGGTGGAATTAATTCATTCGTACTGTATTTTAGGTGAAACCCGTATTGAAGCGCTCCTGTGCCGGGCCAAGAGGAGAAAGCCCATAGAGGACTCGTGTTGTGCCTCAGTTGCACCAAGATGAACTCTTCCTTGTCATGAGAGACGTTGTTGAGGTGGACGAATCTTCTTATCATGGGATCATGAGCGCGAGCTGCTGGCGATGTGGCTGGCACCGACCGACCAAGTGGTGGCGCGTTGATGAGCGGATGCTCGTCCTGGTCGGCTGTCACCGCAGGACATGCGCTGCGAGCGCCATATCATGGCCAGACTCGAGTGTCGTGAGCTGCGAAAAAGCCATCTGGTTGAGCTCATGACCGAAGGCATCGGCTCACGAGCCCCAGCGGCTTGCTGGAGATCCACTTGGCATTGTCGGAAGGCGAATTACTGCTGAAAGCACAGCCAAAGCAGGCAGAGCTTCCCTGATTATTTCGATGCTTTACAACTTGTAGAGAGCATCTCGGGGCGCCTATTACTACTGTAGCTGGGATGCGGTGCAGGATGAGTTATCATGACTCCAACCACTGTGCCACTTCAACTGAGCATTGACGCTTAGGTGATCCCTTGCTACGGTATCCAACGTGACGGCGATGTTTCCCCAGGATTGATACCATTGCGCAATACGAGCGCTAAGAATTGCGATACGATGCCATTACACTCTGCGATCAAGCTGGCGGCTGCTGCCGCATGACGCATAATTCGTCTTGGTTTCGAGATTCCCTATGAAAGTCCCTATGGTATATTCACTAAGAATGATCTCGAGAGATCTTTACGTTCGGACTGGGCTACCGACGAATGAAGGCACTACATCTTTCACTCCCCAGCAGCCCGTTTACCGAGTGGGCTTTCGTTTGAGGTCCTTCTCAGGGTCCCGTTCCCACGTTGGTTTGAATTTTAGTCGCCTTGGTCGATTCGATATCCTCTGCAAAACTGTGGAGTTCGAGGCCGGCTGGTGACTTGAAGGAGCCCAAGCTGCCACATGTTTTTTGCTGCATTGATATCGCGCTCCCAGTAGTTCGCTCTACAAGCTACGTCTCTGCAGACACGCACATTCCTCGATCTCTTGGTTTTCGTCGTACCGTAGATCTTGAATGGCGTGTTCACCATCGGTCCCGAGCACTCAGAGCAAAGATAGCTGGTACGAAACTCGTCGACCATGACGAGGGTTGCGCGGCGAGAGAGTTCTAGCGCGAACCGCTTGAGCGGGACGTGCATGTGGCCCGCGAGATGGGTCTGGCTGCTCCATTTCCCGAGAGCCACACACACGTCACGGTCCACGGTCGGGACGACACGCTTGGCGAGTTTCGCGACGGCCTTGCGTTTGAATCTCGACACCGTGAATCTCCACTTGCGAAACCCTTTGAGAGCGCAGAACTCCAACATGGCGTTGATATTCCTCCACATGTGCTCGTAGCGAGAGAGCAGAGACGCCGACGACGAAGTCTTGAACGAAGGCATGTCCTTCACGAACGCACCTTATCGCGGATTCCTCTTCTTCAGGTTTTCGAACCAGAATGCATGGTGCTCGACACGACTCATGTGTCGGTACTCTCGGGACGTGACTTGTAGGACATGAGAATTGTCACGCAGGAAATGAGATCGGCGCCTGACGCCGTGTTTCCTCGGACGGTGCTTTGGGTGGTGCCTGTGGCAGATTTCGCACCACCCCTCCACATCGCACTGTGCCCTGCTGCGTCTCTTGCGTCGGTGGCGACGACGGCGGTTCCTACTGCGCTTCTTACCATGGCGTCTACCGCCAACGTGGCCTGGACAGGTACTGCACCAACCGGGCATGTAGCATGGCTCTTCCGGTGGGTTGCAGACATAGCCCAGCATAGGACGGCTGTATGCCGTCAGCATCATCCGTAGACCTGGGTCGATCCCGATCAATGTAGTTGGTATATACTTCGGAGAAGGAGCAGGTCGTTCAAGAGGAGCAGGAATTGACGTCAGCACAGCAGCACTGTAGCCATTCGTGGAAATCTGATACTCGAAGCTGCGCCTTGGAACGCCAATTCGGGGATCCGCAGTATGGCTGACGCAGTCTCCGAGGTTGAACACCGTGGTCCACATTCGCTCGCGCACTTCTTGGAACTCCGCAGTCGCGGCATACGTCCGTTGTCCACGAGAGTTTGTGGACTTGTAGAGACCAAAAACGTCCTTACCCGTAGTTGCCAAAATTTGTTTTGCGACTTGGTAGAGCATCTCTGTAGTGACCGGGAAGAACGCCGGCACACAGGAGGTGGGCTGCGGCAGCAACGTAAACAATCGGCACCCTTTCGGGATCTCGTCTTGGTCGTGCACTTGCTCCATAACCTTCAGCATGTCGTACAGCTTGCCGAGAAATAGCACTTCGTGGCTAGCGATGTTCGCATCTGTAGGGGGCAGTTCTAGCCACGCAAGCCATTGCTTCTCGACGTCCGTGGGGTCTTCAGGACTTGACTTTAGTCGAGCGACCATGGCCTCAGCTGCTCCCCGCGGATACGCAAGCTGCAGGCTAATGAAGTTGACAAGTCGCGCCTCGAAGTTCATTCGAACGTGTTGCTGCGCCGCAACGAGCATGTCATTCGCCAGTTCTTTGATAGCGGAGCTTGAATAGAATAGCGTGGGTGGTATATACGACATGACCCTCGATCGCGTAGTTTTGTAGACGTTGATGGACTCCTCTAGTGCAGCGTTAGCCGAGGGTTTTGGCACGGGCCTCTGTTCGTCACCAAAGACAGCAGTGCAGCACCGGTAGAACGTAGCTTGGTCTAGCTGTAGGGCTGTCTCCATCGTGCGAGATCTTGCCGGTACTACAGGGTAGTTCGGGTGGCTACGCTGGTGGTGCTCGAACAGGCGGCAGCAGTGGAAGTTCATGACGAACATTGCCTCTATGCGAATCTGCTGCAGAGCCACAGCACGTTCTTCGAGCACGTCCCGGATGTCAGGATTCGGACAAATGTGCCTCAGTGGGTATGTCACCGTGGAGAACTTTAGGACGCTGTTGGCTCCTCGAAGAAGGGTGCGACGATGGTTCGCGGCGGCGCGTTGCTCGATGTCGACTTGATCAGGCGGTCTCCACGCGACCGCGAGTTCTGGCAGGGGATCGACGATGCCGGGGTCGGTAGCGAACGAATCCATGGAGGCAGGAGGCTTGACTGTTCTGATAGTGAGGCTGCTGGCCACCACAGCCAAGTACACTTTCGTCACACCTGACAACGCCGCAGACGCCGTCTCCCGTAACTCCACTGCTGGTGCTGACGCTGCCGCCTCAGTGGCTTCAACTGCGACTCTAAACTTCAACAATGTTGACCGCAGAAGGCGAATTGATCTAGTGGACGCCTGCTGTCGGGGTGGTATGTCAATTTTGGAAGGCGTCCATTAGTCAGAATAATTCCAAAGGCAGCGTCAGGAAGTGGGCAAGTTGGGCAAGCTGGTTAGACGTGGTCCCGGGAAGCTCCCCAGCATCTTTAACAAACCGGAGTCGTATGGATGAATATGACGATCTTTCCGACTATACTACTAGTTTGTATTGTGCTCAACAGCCAATAAAAGCCTAGCTCAGTAGTTTAATCCAATCAAACCCCATAATTACCTCTATTTTATCCAATAGGATGAGAACATCAGACCAGGTCCTGTAGGCCAGCCGTTCCGACGTATTCGGTCGGAACGCCGGTCAAAATGTGTATATGTACAGCCAAAAGACAAGTGAATTGCATATCACTTACATATTTGCCGTTTATCCGACCGACAGCATGGGATTAGAAGAGTTGGTGCCAGGAAACACCAAGCGAGCGAAGGCAACCGCTGTGGGGTCTTTCGTGAAGTTTTTGAAATCCGAAGGTGCGACAGAAGAGTATGTGCGTGTGTGTATTGAACGAGATGGGAGTGGAAAGTGTTTTGTGTCCGTAATGGACAAGTCTGGTATGTATCTTGCGTTTAATGAGGGCAAAAAAGGAAAGCCGTTGGCTCGAAACACTGCGATGCAGTACTACAGGCAGGCCAAACTTTGGCTCCTCGACCAGTTCCCTCAGCACCGGGCTGCATTAGAAGCGCGTCTGCTCAAAATGGGGAAGACGCTAGATAACTTTTGCGTGAAGCGCGACGGTGGTGGATTTATAAGCAAGGCACCACCATGTGCAAAGGCTGACTTAAAGAAAATGCTTGTGTATTTGTATGTTAATGCGAGCTGCTCGAGTGACTACCAAGATGCTGCGCTGCTTTGCCTGCTGTGGTACCTATTCGGTAGAGCCTCGGATCTCGCTCTGCTCCGCAAGCCCAACATCTCCATAGATGCCGGCAACGTGCTCTTCGTCCGCTTCATTCGGATGAAGACATCCGAAGAGCAAGGGCTGTCATTGTTTCCTGGAACCGAATTTGAGACCTGCCCACTGCTTGCCATGGCGCTGGCGGTGCTGATGCAGACCGCCCCATCAACCGACGTCATCGACAATCTACCCGACATGCAAGACCACGCTGCAGTCATGCTTTCTCCGGACGTCCCGCTCCTGGAGATCCTCGACCACCCCGTTGACACAGCTGGACTTGGCGCTCCGTCGGCTGCAGGTGTGGAGAAGACACCCACTGTCTATTCCCACGTGAACCGCGTGCTCGAACGCATAGCTGCAGCTGCTGGTGTCACGATCGCACTGACGTCTCATTCTTTCCGGCGCGGCGGGGCACAACACGCCAACGGTAGCGGCGAGCTCACAGCACGGTGGATCTTCGACAGAGGCGCCTGGAACATGAGCGCAACGAACAAGGGCTTCAACTATATCTTCAACACCAGCAAAGAAGACCACAAGGTTAGCAAGATACTCAGTGGACACAATACCAAGAAAAACGTGGCGCTCGAGAACTTGAGTTCGTTCGACTCGCAAACAAGGAGCACGATCTCCAGCTTCCAGCGTCACCTGTTCAGCACGTGCCACAATCTCCAAGCTACACAGTACAACGTTAACCAAGCTGTCCTTGATGTGCTTACCTCGACTGTGATCCGCCACTACCCGCTGCTGAAACGTCTGAACGCTGAAGCACCTGCAGTTAAACGAATCGAAGCTTGTACCACGGAGATCGGATGCTCGCTCGTTGAGTTACTGGCCTGGTCGTCGCACCTCGCAAATCCAGAGCTACCCTGTGAAGACAGCAAGCCATCAAGCACGCACCAGGCATCTGAACAGGCATTGCCACGAAGCACAGAACAAAAGGCCATCGATCACCAAGCTGCTGTCATTAACCACTTTATCGAGCACGTGAAGCTGCAAGATGCTCGCATGGACGCACTGGAAGCTAAGCTGAACGACCCTAGGCGAGAAATACGCAAACGGCACAACCCGGAGCCTAGCCAATGCAGTGATAATCAAGCTAAGAAGAAGCAGCGCAGATCATCAGTGACTCACCTTCATACGACTTGGTACGGATGGTACGCCCAAGAACCACCGTTGTGGCGTGCACCCATCTCGAAGCAGCAGAAGTCCGACGCAAAGCAGCTTATCGCTTACATGAAGCTGTTCTTGGATGACGGCTTTGTGCTTGATGTCACAGAAGCCAGCTACCGCGACCAGGTGCTGTCCCTGGGAATCCGTGCAGAGAAATCAGTCTTGAGGTTCCTCGAAGATCACGGCATCAACTCACGCGGGTCTGGCGCTGTCTTGAAACACCTGCGTAGCCTTCACCGTGCTGGCGCACTCAACGCCAAAATTGAGCGCCATGAACAACTTCTCCAGACACCTGCTATCCAAGACCCTGCTCCAGGTTACACGCAAAATATTCTCGAACAGATTAGATGATCAGCATGAGTTGCAAAGGTTAATACACGTTAGTTTGTACAAGCCTTCATTAATACAAGCACATACGCTGTTACACGCATCAATATTCAATCAGGGACCACCTACCGCCTCACACAACAGCTCCAATCGCTGTGGCATTAACAAACAGAAAGCCAAGCGCAAGATAAACCTTAGGTGGGAGTTGAACCCACGACCGTCCCTTTTGGGGGCTCTTCCGCTGAGCTACTAAGGTGGGGATTAGCACAACTCAAAGGCAGGGGAATACTCGTTGGAGGCCCGAGGGGGAATTAACCCGCACAGTTCTTCGTGCGGGCGACAACCCTGCTGGCCGAACCGGGTTCGGAACGTCTCCCTCAACACACCCTCCAGTGGGTGGTCACTCGGGCACTGACACGCGTTGAGCGCAGCGCTCTTTTACTGGCAGCTGTACTGGCTCCTGAAAGCCAGTCATTTCTGGTGTCTGGGGGGTTGTATACGCATACATTTTCCCAGTCAATTAATGAAACACTTGGTTTACTAATGGTATACAAATTTATATATAAAGTCGGATAGGTCGGAGGTCGGATATTTTTTGACATGGAAGAGATGCGGGCGGATAGCCTTCAGTGGCCGGCCAGATGTCGGGTGCTCCACCTGCTCTAGTTCAATGCCTCACGCAGTGTTTCGGGGCTTCAAGCCATTCCAGGCGTAATCTGATGAAGTCCGTGGACCAGGGGGGGATCCGTCATGCTTTGCAGGTGATGGTCGTCATCCCCCGAATTCACCCACGCAGCCTCCACTCTCGAACTCGCAGCGTCCGACTCAAGCACCAACAACAGGATGCCCCCGTTTACCGCGACCTCCAAGCACGTGAAGCCTTTCGTGCTCGTCCCTGTGAAAGAGAGCGACATTGGCGCCAAGAACCCCTGCCAGGATGATTGGCTTGAGAAGGTTTCCGACCGTCAAGAAGGAGCAAAGCCGCAGAAACACAAGCCGAAGCACAAACACAACTTCGTCCAGCGTGCTTTGGAGAGTTCGACCCGCCACCACACCAAGGTGGAAGAGGCTGAAAAGGATGCCAAGGATGTGTACGACGAACACAGCTACAAGGACGAGCTGCAGAAGTACATTGCGGAATCGTCTGCAAATCTGCTCTACGACGACGATGAACCGCTGCACAGTTCGGACGAGGACACTTCTGATGAGGACTCGGACCCCGTGTCGATCTCTCCACGCAACACCGAAGTCATCGACTACTCCGCGTCGATTGTGTCGATCTCGAGCGACAAGACGGTGGACGAGTATGTGGAACCGCCCGTTGAAGTGCCTCGCAGCCACCGAGCGCAGGACCGCCAGGGCGGTGTGCTTGTGGCTGGACACCGCGTGACGTTTACTTACTGGGCATTCAAGCGACAAATGCATCACTTGGGCCGTCTAGGACCACTTCCTGAACGCGGTGAAGCTGAACTTTCGGGGGACTTCGCACAGGAAATGTCCGTAGGAATCTACACTGGAAAAATTGTAGAGCTCTAGGTAGAGGGGCTTTGTTAGCCCAGTACGTGTAGTAGTAGTGACGTGTAAATGTAACTAATTTATCAGCATGACCGACCGGAAGCCTCGTGAAAGAATCAAACCTAATGGCATATTGGTGACGCGCGAATCGCCCACTTACAAGAACTTCTTGAATTCGTTGCAGCTGCAGATCAGTACAAACAGGAAACCGAGAAAATGCTAAGGGGTCGTGCCAGTTCCGTGCCTGTGATCAGTTCCGTGCCTGTTTTATTTTATCCAATTACTTCGCCGAAAAATATATTTAACCAAATCTATTGGCTGATAATTTTTGAGACTCTGGCGTCCTGTGAACCTGCCAAAGTGTATGGCATACAGACCAAAATTACGATCAGTCTCAAATTTACGACTTTCCCTCCTTCACTGCGTCAAAGATGTATTCCTACACGAATGATGACCTCATCGCTGCTGTCAAGCGCGTCCTTGCTGGCGAAACACGCCGAGCAATTAGTACCGCGACTCTGATTCCGTACCGTACCCTTTGCAAGTGGGTGAAGAAGGGGAAACACGGAGTTTTTCGAGAGCCTGTTCGTCGTGGTCCTGCGCCTATGCTGTCAGCACCGGCGGAAGAGTACCTAGTTGAATGGGTGATCGGGCGGCAGATTGTTGGACACCCCGCCAGCCGCAAGGAAAACATCTACAAGGCGGGGACGATGAGCGCTATGGCCGCTGGCCACACTATTGGTGCTGGTTGGTATCGTCGTTTCATGAACCGCCACCCGATCCTGGCGTCGCGGACATCCCAGGCTGTGACCAAGGCTCGCAACAGCGTTACCACAGACGACACAATGCTTCTATTCTACTCGCTTGTCAAAGCGGTTGCTGAGAACAACCTTGACGCGTCTCGCGTGTCCAATATGGACGAAACGGCATTCCAATCGACCAAAGGATCTAAGCGCGTTGTGGGGGTCCGGAGCTCAAGGAACGTGTGGCATCAAGACGTCGCTTTGAACTTCCACCTCACTCTGATAGCGTGTGGAAGCGCCTCCGGTGTTATGGTGCCACCGTTGTTCGTCCTTCCTGGTGCCACAGTGAAACTTCAAGTTCTCGACGGGTGTGATGTACCTGGGGCTGTGGTGACCACGACAGACTCTGGGTTCATGAATGGACCCCTTTTCGTCGAATGGTTGCGGTTCTTCGCGGATAGCGTGCCCACCAACGTCCAGCGACCTCTACTCCTAATCATGGATGGATGCTCGTCTCACTATTCAGTCGATATCATCCTAGCTGCTGAACGTCTGGGTGCTCTCTTGCTGCTGCTGCCACCTAACGCTACCCATCTACTGCAGCCTCTCGATGTCGCTGTTTTTTCGTCTTTCAAGGCCAAGTTACGTCGCTTAACCGAAGTCTACGTGGGCAAAACCGGTGCTAATTCCATCGACAAGGAAGAAGCTATCAAGATGGCAAGTACCGCGTGGCAGTCCAGCAACATGGGCGCAAACGTCAAGGCTGGGTTTGTCGGGTGTGGGATATTCCCACCATCTAAGCCTAAAATGGACGCCTGTGTCAAAAACTTTCGCCGCAACGGAACTCCCGAGACGGCCAAGCTATCTGCTTGGCTACGCATCAAGGACACCGTCCAGAAGGAGGTACTCGTCCTGCCGCCGTTGCGAAAGCGGGTTCGCAAGACAGCCATTGTGTCAGGCCGCCTGTTTACCCGAGAGGCACTGGATAGTATTCGTAGGCCTCCTAAGAAGACCAAGAAAGCGACAAAGACAAAGAAGACAAGAAGCATTTCGAAGGCGGGTACTGCAGAGCCCATGCTCCAAGCTGTGTTCACTGAGGTTGTTGAAGGCGATGATGTAGTTTTACAAGCTATTGTTTAGACAAACAAGTTGGGTGGGCTCAGCCACATCTTTTCTTTTTGTCTTTGTTTCTACTTGCTATAGTTATACGATATCCCTCTGTATGCCTGGGCCCACTATGATTTTTGGTTCGTGATTTACCATCCTCAAACCGTTATCAGAAGGGGAGACCGACTCATGGTACTGAGCATACTGGCGGTCAATCAGTTCACTCGATGGCAGCCCTCGGTGGCATTTTAGCAGTTCTGTGACAGCCACCGAGTAATCTAGACTGAGCGTCAATATACCAGTGATGAGTTGAGTTAATGCTGCCAGGTGGGATCGAACCACCGTCCTCTCGGTTGTGAGCCGAGGACTTTACCACTAAGCTATGGCAGCGTTAAAGCAAAACCCAAATTGGAATATATTTATACCTATTTCACATAATATTATGCAAAAGCCTGTTATACCGTATAACCTCAACAACTAGATCTTAAAGTGCGGATATCGCGTGTGAAAGGTGCGCTTGCTGTGGGTATGATAGCCGTGTGAAGATTTGCAAGCTGTCAAACCCAAGGTTAAAAAGTGGCAGCAAACTGGTTCCTTGGTAAAAGTAGTAGTGTCTGGCGGCGACCCCTAACAGAGCTCCTATTAGCGTTCGCTATACCCTCAGAGGCTGCAAAAATAGGGCAGATAACTCCGGTCTCGGGCATGGCCTTCATTTTGAAAAATAATACCCCAACTAAAAGTTATGTGACTAGATGTAGAGGTGTTGGCGAAGTGGCACGAAACTGGCACAACTCCTTTCGGCAATGTCACCGTGACAAACTTCAATTCACGTTAAAAAGTTAAACACTTCAATACTATCTGGTCTCAACAGGAAACCTTGCGCGAAGCCACAGCACGAGATGCTCAATGGCCGCCTCCTTTTGGGTATCCTCGAACACAAAGTGGAAACCTCCGTCAATCAACTTGAATTCCTTGTCGATGTTGCCCATCGACGCGAAGAATCGAATGGCGGCCTGCTGATCGGACACGCCATCGTTGGAGCCTGCGATGAAAAGCATGGGTATGGAGCAGAACGCGCTGTCCGACTGCATCACACGTTGGTCACTCTGAAGTCGCTTGATGGCATTCAACGCCTCCGTGCCACTTCGTACTGTCATCTTTTCGGTGGAAGTGAGCGGGTCATTCTTGAACGCCTCCAGGAACGCCGGGTCCCGACAGAATAGGTCGTGGTTGACGGCAGGCACAATACGCGCCTTGGGGATAAACAGTGCCAGCGGAAGCAGCGACTCAACATACAGTAGTGGATTCCACGTCACTCCAACCGTTGGTGCAGCCCAGACTGCTGCATGGAATTTGTGCCTTGCGGTGAGGACGGTGTGGATGCCAACCAGAGAGCCAAGCGAAGAGCCGATAATGATCAGTGGCGGTTCCGGTAGCGCCACCAAGTTGGTGCTTTCGCCATGTGGGTGGCGAGGGTAATGGTGTTTCCGCCAGTATCGAAGCGCGTCAGTGTAGATGGAGCGCTTGGCAAAGGTGATGAAGGTGTTCGTGTCATCGACTAGATAGCGGAAGTTGGTGATGTGCGCGCGTGTCTTGTGTTCGTCCAGGTCGCTAGCACCGTGGTTGGCCATGTCGTACGAAATGACACCAAAGCCTTCTTTGCAGAGCTCCTTGTACAGTTCAATGTGTCGGCGACAGTGGCTACTGCTGCCGTGCACGTAAAGAACCACTCCACGCACGGGCATCTTCTCAGGAGGGAAGAGCGCAAAGTAAAAGAGAGATTGACCTCGTTGGTTCTCAAATTTGCCTTCGTATCGACGAAAACGAAGCGGGATATTACCGGTTCGCGCCGACGAGAAAGAGGAGCTTGGTGTCGATCTGGTGGGCGATGGTGAGGACGTCTCGGAAGACGAGCTGGATTCAGTGGGGTCCAATAAATCGTCGTTCATGAAGCGAATTGTCCTCTTCTTGCGATTCGGGCTACCTTCGTCGATGCTCTCAAGAATCGGAGTATCCGACAGCTTGGGCAGACGAATCCTCTCGGACATTCTGGAGGCAGGGCGGGGGCAGGAGGCCCTGCCTCTCAAAACGTTCTTGACGTTTGGCTGACGGCGGCAGTTCGGCATCTTTTCGAGACTGAGGGCCACTCGAGAAAGAGGGCTGCCCGGTGCGTTGCTGGAAGGACAGCCTGTGTCTGATGGGTAGAGGACGCGTCGCACAGAGCATGGCTCCCCGACTCGAAAGTCTCGAGTTTGCGGCCAAGCATCTAGGAACTGCACATCACGCAGACGAGAGCAGATCTCCCGCGTGGGGCCAAGGAACGGACATAGCGGGTAGAAAGCGAGCCGAAGCCACTTCACCTTGGACTCAACTGTGAAGCTCTTTTAAACGTAAAGTTCTCGTTCAGGTGGTGCAGTGAAACAGATCCGGAGATGACATCGGGCGCCACGCCAGGAATCGACAGCATCCTGATCGCAACTCGCGATCGACTAGGCCTCGATGAGTCCGTCACCTTGGCAACAGTCTGCGTCCCCCCCCCCCCCCCCCCCCCCCCCCACACACACACACACTTTGACGAAGTCCGGTCATTACTGTTTATTCTGTCCTTGAGCAGTGAGCACTCTATTTTCCATCTGCCTTTGCTCCACCCCATCCGTTCCCCCAGAAGCCATCACGTCTCCAGTGCTCATTGTCCATATTACTCCGGTTTGTTAAAGATGCTGGGGAGCTTCCCGGGACCACGTCTAACCAGCTTGCCCAACTTGCCCACTTCCTGACGCTGCCTTTGGAATTATTCTGACTAATGGACGCCTTCCAAAATGGACATACCACCCCGACAGAAGGCGTCCACTAGATCAATTCGCCTTCTGCGGTCAACATTGTTGAAGTTTAGAGTCGCAGTTGAAGCCGCCGAGGCAGCAGCGTCAGCACCAGCAGTGGAGTTACGGGAGACGGCGTCTGCGGCGTTGTCAGGTGTGACGAAAGTGTACTTGGCTGTGGTGGCCAGCAGCCTCACTATCAGAACAGTCAAGCCTCCTGTCTTCATGGATTCGTTCGCTATCGACTCCAGCATCGTCGAGCCCCTGCCAGAACTCGCGGTCGCGTGGAGACCGCCTGATCAAGTCGACATCGAGCAACGCGCCGCCGCGAACCATCGTCGCACCCTTCTTCGAGGAGCCAACAGCGTCCTAAAGTTCTCCACGGTGACATACCCACTGAGGCACATTTGTCCGAATCCTGACATCCGGGACGTGCTCGAAGAACGTGCAGTGGCTCTGCAGCAGATCCGAGTGGAGGCAATGTTCGTCATGAACTTCCACTGCTGCCGCCTGTTCGAGCACCACCAGCGTAGCCACCCGAACTACCCTGTAGTACCGGCAAGATCTCGCACGATGGAGACAGCCCTACAGCTAGACCAAGCTACGTTCTACCGGTGCTGCACTGCTGTCTTTGGTGACGAACAGAGGCCCGTGCCAAAACCCTCGGCTAACGCTGCACTAGAGGAGTCCATCAACGTCTACAAAACTACGCGATCGAGGGTCATGTCGTATATACCACCCACGCTATTCTATTCAAGCTCCGCTATCAAAGAACTGGCGAATGACATGCTCGTTGCGGCGCAGCAACACGTTCGAATGAACTTCGAGGCGCGACTTGTCAACTTCATTAGCCTGCAGCTTGCGTATCCGCGGGGAGCAGCTGAGGCCATGGTCGCTCGACTAAAGTCAAGTCCTGAAGACCCCACGGACGTCGAGAAGCAATGGCTTGCGTGGCTAGAACTGCCCCCTACAGATGCGAACATCGCTAGCCACGAAGTGCTATTTCTCGGCAAGCTGTACGACATGCTGAAGGTTATGGAGCAAGTGCACGACCAAGACGAGATCCCGAAAGGGTGCCGATTGTTTACGTTGCTGCCGCAGCCCACCTCCTGTGTGCCGGCGTTCTTCCCGGTCACTACAGAGATGCTCTACCAAGTCGCAAAACAAATTTTGGCAACTACGGGTAAGGACGTTTTTGGTCTCTACAAGTCCACAAACTCTCGTGGACAACGGACGTATGCCGCGACTGCGGAGTTCCAAGAAGTGCGCGAGCGAATGTGGACCACGGTGTTCAACCTCGGAGACTGCGTCAGCCATACTGCGGATCCCCGAATTGGCGTTCCAAGGCGCAGCTTCGAGTATCAGATTTCCACGAATGGCTACAGTGCTGCTGTGCTGACGTCAATTCCTGCTCCTCTTGAACGACCTGCTCCTTCTCCGAAGTATATACCAACTACATTGATCGGGATCGACCCAGGTCTACGGATGATGCTGACGGCATACAGCCGTCCTATGCTGGGCTATGTCTGCAACCCACCGGAAGAGCCATGCTACATGCCCGGTTGGTGCAGTACCTGTCCAGGCCACGTTGGCGGTAGACGCCATGGTAAGAAGCGCAGTAGGAACCGCCGTCGTCGCCACCGACGCAAGAGACGCAGCAGGGCACAGTGCGATGTGGAGGGGTGGTGCGAAATCTGCCACAGGCACCACCCAAAGCACCGTCCGAGGAAACACGGCGTCAGGCGCCGATCTCATTTCCTGCGTGACAATTCTCATGTCCTACAAGTCACGTCCCGAGAGTACCGACACATGAGTCGTGTCGAGCACCATGCATTCTGGTTCGAAAACCTGAAGAAGAGGAATCCGCGATAAGGTGCGTTCGTGAAGGACATGCCTTCGTTCAAGACTTCGTCGTCGGCGTCTCTGCTCTCTCGCTACGAGCACATGTGGAGGAATATCAACGCCATGTTGGAGTTCTGCGCTCTCAAAGGGTTTCGCAAGTGGAGATTCACGGTGTCGAGATTCAAACGCAAGGCCGTCGCGAAACTCGCCAAGCGTGTCGTCCCGACCGTGGACCGTGACGTGTGTGTGGCTCTCGGGAAATGGAGCAGCCAGACCCATCTCGCGGGCCACATGCACGTCCCGCTCAAGCGGTTCGCGCTAGAACTCTCTCGCCGCGCAACCTTCGTCATGGTCGACGAGTTTCGTACCAGCTATCTTTGTTCTGAGTGTTCACGTCCGATGGTGAACACGCCATTCAAGATCTACGGTACGACGAAAACCAAGAGATCGAGGAATGTGCGTGTCTGCAGAGACGTAGCTTGTAGAGCGAACTACTGGGAGCGTGATATCAACACCGCGAAGAACTTGTGGCAGCTAGGACTCCTCCAAGTCACCAGCCAGCCTCGAACTCCGCAGTTCTGCAGAGGGTATCAAATCGACTAAGGCGACTTCTTCAACCAACGTGGGAACGGGACCCTGAGAAGGACCTCAAACGAAAGCCCACTCGGTAAACGGGCTGCTGGGGAGTGAAAAATGTAGTGCCTTCATTCGTCGGTAGCCCAGTCCGAACGTAAAGATCTCTCGAGATCATTCTTAGTGAATATACCATACAGGAGACATTTGTTGCATTCGGTGCCGAGCCGGTGTACGCTCCCGATCTCGCAGAACCAGTTTCCTGCCGGTGTCGTCAATCCGGAGAGTTGCAAGATTCGTTTATGCGGAAGTATCGTGCATTTCCTGTCGAGTGATTCTCGTCGAGGCTGATTCCAAAAGTACGTTGAGTCAATGTCATACTAGTATTGTACGCAGTACCGCTTGAAGAGAATTCTAGGAAACCTGGACTACCGCAGGACTACACAGCTCACAAAATAATATACATCACTAAAGCGAAACAGTGACCTTTGTAATACCATTTTCATCAATGGCGACCTCAACGCCGACTCTTGCCGCACCTTCCAAGCGCGAGTCTGTGTCGCTGCTGCTGCCTCGCGCCCGGCGAAGCTGCTTGCGTGTCGACTGGAAAGAGCTGCGAACCATCGCCACCGAAGTGCAGCGCGCATTGGACGCGTCCGACAAGATCGAGCCTCATGCGGAATACGAGTGCGTCTACCACCACCAATGTACTGGTAGATATGTATCACCTCCTAACTTAACGACCAATCAATACCAACAACCCAACGCAGGAATGTATTCGCCATGTGGCAAGCGGAACTGGGCGACGCACCCAACCGATTCGAAGAAGGGGAGGAGGAGCAGGCAGCGGCAGTGGAGACTCGCACCACCAGTCAGGAGCTCACGTGGTACGCCAGCGCCCACGAGTACTGGGACGACGAGGTCAATTGCCCATTGACAGACGACGGAGTATTAGGAGGTTTCGCCCACGTCTCAGGTGTCGACATCCGCGAGTCCAAAAGGTTCGTCAAACACGTTCGAGATACTAAGAGGCCTGAGTGGGTAGGCCACGCAGCAGCCGACTGTGGTGCCGGCATCGGTCGCGTGAGTAAGCTGCTGCTTCTGCCCATGTTCGATCACGTGGACCTGGTGGAGCAGAGTTCGCGACTGCTGCGTGGAGTGCCACAGTACCTGGGAGTTGACGAGACACTGCGTGCTCGCGTCCGAGACTTGTACTGCATGGGGCTGCAAGACTTCGAGCCAGCGCCTGCGAGCTACGACCTCATCTGGATGCAGTGGGTGTTGGTGCATCTCACCGACGTGGACCTGGTTCGCTACTTAAAGCGGTGTAAGAAGGCCCTCACTCCGAACGGCTTCATTGTGATTAAGGAGAACGTCTTCCAAACTGCTGAACCCTACGACCTCGACCGACAGGACAGCAGCATCACGCGCTCGGCGGTCTACTACAAGAGTATCTTCCAGCAGGCGGGACTCATGCTGCTCGCAGAGCGTAGACAACGCCACTTCCCGGAAGAACTCTACCCAGTGAAAATGTACGCGCTCGCATAGATTCTGACCCCTTATCGTCAACCTGTCTAAGCCTGTAACTCTGCCACCACCTTTTCGAGCTGCTTCCGGTCTGAGATGTACACAATGTTGGACGTCGTCGCTTTCTTCGCCTTCCTGTTGCTTGGTGTTGCTGCCCTGACTCGTTCGGACGGCACAAGCGCCAGCATAGTAGCCTTGTCACCGTCGTGCTTCTCCGCAATAGACGTCAGCTTGGACAGGAACGGCTGCAGCTCCTGCGCCTGCTCCAGTGTGCTGCGGCATCCCACCACATACAAACCAAGACGAGCGCGAGAGAAGGCTGTGGAAGCTCGACGGATATCACGGAGATGCCCCGCGCTGGTCCCGCTGCGCACCGTAGACAGTAGCACGAAGTCGTTCTGCTGGCCCTGGAAGCGATCCACAGTGGACACCTTGCACGTCTTGGTACCTTCAGCGCGTAGTAACCGCTGCAGGAGCTCTTTCTGTGCGTTGTAGGTTGTGAGAATTGTCACCTGCTCGGCGCGATATCCGATGCCCATCATGTAGCGAAAGATGGCGATGATGAACCGGGCCTCTTCTTCATTCTCGTAGGCAAAAGGTTTCGACTGGCGCTCTTTAGATGATTTCGAGAGATGCACAAACTGCGCTACATGGGCGAATCCCGCGTTACCAGTCTGGTATTCGGCCTCCGAATTCACGCGAGGCAAATCACTCAAATCAGTTTTGCCTACAGTCGCGGAGACACCATCGTATTGCCATCGATAGATATCCGCCAACTCAGTTCGACTTCGGCCTTGACAGTTAAGTACAACGTGCGGCACACCAAGACGCAGCAGACGGGTAAAGAGACTCTGGTCGAAGTGCGCGTAGTTTTTAAGGACGAGTGACTTCACCACTGGTGGTAGCTGTTTCGCGTCCCCCATGAGTACAACACGCTTGAGGCTTGACGCTGTCTTGCTTCTGGTTGCAGTCAGCCCAGCTTTCTTGGAGCACGCCAACAGCAGTGGTACAAGGCTGTCCAATTCGCTCACCTGCGCAGCTTCCTCCATAATGAGACTACCAAATGTCAGACCAAGATCCGCGAGCTTTCGGTGGTTTAAAGCCGCGTGAGTGCACGTCATTGCTACAATGCGCGCATGATGAATCAGGTACATATCGCCGCGCTGGCGCGGAGTCTGGAGTAGCTCAAAAGGCCGCAGGCGCCGTAGCTCTGCGAAATACGACTCGATATCGGCAGCAAACTGACGCAGGGTCTCGACGTTTGCCGGAGCCGTTGCCTTTCGTTCCGTGAAAAACTCAGATAGCGCAGAAGCCTTGTCATCCTTCAAAGGCAACTCTGTCGCTTCGCGAGCCGCATCAAGAAATGCCTTCATGTGAAACTGGTAGAAGATATGGGCGTTCTCGCAAGAATACGATGCTGAGCCGCCAGCAAGTCCGGCATATTGAGCCGCATCACGCTTGATAAGCCACTGAGCCATCTGCTCCACCTCCGCCAGCAAGTCTACCCTCCGCTTCAACAGGAACGCCACGCGTCCATTACGACTGAAACCTGCGTGAAAAGCTAGCTCATCTTCCTTTCTGTCTGCTCCACCGTCATTTACGAGTTGCGGCTGCCCCATTCGCACGATTTCCGCTTCGTGGATGGCGTTTTGAAGCAGAATCTTAGCGAAAAAATCATTCAGCGCTTGGTTCGAGTGAGCAACAATAAGAATTTTCTCGCGTGTTGGGGTCGTACGATACAGGTTCAACACGAACTGCACAGCCACCTCGGTCTTTCCGGTACCTGGTGGACCCACGACAAGTGTTAGGCCTTCACTCACACCCGTCCGCACTGCAGCCACTTGAGCCTTCGTGAAGCGGATGGAAGAATGAACGCTTGGGGGCGCATTAGAGGAGTCGTTCTTGTGGTACGCCCGAATAAAGCTCGAGCCATCACGAATGTCCTCGACGTACGTAAATGGAGCAATCGCATCTTTTGCTTTAAGCTCCTGTGTTTCGTCATCGGCATTCACCAGCTTCTCAGCACCACCAGCTTCGAGAGCGTGCTCTCCATCCAGTAGAATATCATCCATAGACACCACTAATTGGTTATCTGTTCTCGCCTTATAAATTGATTTGTATAACGCAGCTGCCGGATCGCCATATCCCAAGAAGAGGTCGTGCAGCCACGCCGGCAATAGCTCTTCCTTGTTTGCGTCATGCCACGCGCCAGCAACTGTATCCAGCACGGCCTTAAAATTATTCTCACGTGGTTTACGTCGTACCAACACATTCACTTGGTCGTATGCCTCGAGATTACCAGCTTCCAAATCGTCCTTGTATTGCACGCCATCCAATGCTACCTTGAATACGCGCTTGCTACCTTTACCGACAGGGTTTTCGTCGTTAATAGCAACACCACCAGCATCCGTCACCTCCACGATCTCCGCTGCACGTACATACTGCACACCAAAGTTCTCAGGAAATGATCCCGTATCCTTCGACTGTTTTTGGAACCCCATTATTTCGGCACCTTCATCCGCCGTTGCTCTCACTGTCACTAGAAACACCACCTCCTTAGTCTGGAAGCAATCGAAATGCTTCCGGTCATGCCGACCAGAGAGCTCCACCTCAAACTGCGCGATGACTGATGCTGGGGTAGATCGACCAAGCGCGGGTTTGCCAACCTTCACAATTTGAAGTGGATCCGCAAGCGGTACAGCAGCGCGAGTAAACCCACGGAAAATGGTATCGTTGCCACTTGACGAACGCAGAGCACGTACGGCATCGAGCTGCTTGACAGCAGCCTCAAGGTCCTCACGGATATCTTGCGCAGCTTCGAGGCGAAGCAACTCATAATTGCGCTGTAAGTAGTCTGACAGATTCAAAAACTGTAGACCCAATTTGCGCACGGGAAGCACCGGGAACAACTTGATATCGACAGCACCGTACACGTCATTTATTGTCTGGTCCACCCCTTCCACGCCATCTGATGATTTAACACTGTGTATGGGCACACTCTTGCGGTCAAGCATTTCGTTCCAAATGTCCAGTTCTGTTGGAAACACTGACACGCTCGATGATAGTCCGTCATTTGCGTTGATAGTATCTGCCGAGTATTCCTCCGTGAAGAATTCCACCAATTCAGTGTCAGACGTTGCATCAGCCTCTGCCTGACCAGCCACCACGCCGACAGCAATAGCGAGCGACGAGAGCCGACTGCGATCAGCTGTCACTATAGCTCTCAGCATTTCTGTGAAGCTGGAAGCATCAGCAATATGGACACACGGAGCGATGGCCAGCTCTTCCACCCGCGAGTTCCTAAACGACTGGAATGCACATTGCTGCAATGACTGAATGTGACGCGACTGGTACTCATGGTACTCCCGCGAAGAGAGCGATTTGCCCGTATGTGCATCAATGGGGAAGCGCATACATGCATCTAGCATCGCTAACTGCTTGCTGAAAGCCTGTCTGTCGCCAGCACTCTGCCATTGCAACGCATGTTGCACCAACGCACTGTTCCGAAGCACAGTGCCCACGTGGCGACGCCTCAGTACTGTCAGCAGAAAACGACGCGTAGGCAACTGACTTAAGAGGTCAATCAGCAAGGCCAAAAACACCGCTACAAAGCGCAATCGCACCGCCACCTCTTGCTTCGGCGTATCGTCGTCAACCGGAGTCTTCAGCACCTGGAAAAACGCGTCAAGTCGGTGCACCAGCGCAGATTGTTCGTGGTTCGGAATCTTCGCTGTCGCCGTCGACTCAAGCTTGCGTCGCTTGTTCTTCTTGGGCGTCGTTTTCTTCTCTTCCGTCTTGGCAGAAGAATCGTCCGCCATGATGCGCTTCCAGTGCCGCTCTAACTTGGGATACGCCTGGAACTCGAGTGCCCGTTGAGTCGGTGATAGCGCCGTCCAAAGCGGCAGCGACGTCATCTGCAGCACGGCGGACGCCACCTGCGGCACGTCAAGACTCTGGAAACACGTGATAAGGAACTGCGTCAACGCTGTCTGCTCTTTGAGTGTCCACTTGGCGTCGTCCTCCGCTTCATCTTCCGCTGCCGCTAAAACTGTCCACAAGGTCGCCATAAATTTCTCCCACGCTGCATCGTCCTCCTTCAGAAACGTCCACACTGCACTTGCGTCCTTATCACGTGCCCTAAAGCCCACGAGAAGCAGCACAGACACCAGCCAGCTCTTCTTGACGTGGTGCCGGCAGTCCCGTACGGTCGAAATAACGTCCGCCAACGGCCACAAAGCGTCCTCCAAGAAGCGCAAATTGTCCAACTCTCGAAGACACTTGAGCGTCTTTTCATCGCTACTGTTTCCGCCCAGATAGTCCACGTAAAGTGCCGCCACAACATCCAGAGACTACATAATGATGACAAAGCATCACGTTAGACTGAGTATTCCATTTCGAATAAAGTATGGTTGGAGACCTCTTTCGACGGCGGTTGCTTCAGCACTTTCGCTGCGAGCTCTCGTGCCGTGGGGGCAGCGCTAGAGGCGCCTGCAGACGCTCGACGGGGCATTGCTCGAGCTACCTGCTGCAAAAGGGGAGCCACGGATTCCAATAATGTGAAGTAGTAATGTGAAGTTGCTTTGCCACTGAAGTAACGTGTAACGAAGACTGCGTTTCTACACGAGCAGCGGCGGCTTGGGCAACCGACGACCTTCTAGCTGCGCGCGCCAGTCCGTGTGGAGCTCCCCGCAGCAGTCGCCGAACGTCTCGCGCTCTCCGCCAGTACTCTTTCTGCCGATCGCAGTGGGCTCTAGCTCTCCAGGCGCTCTACAAGTCAAGATACAGCTCTTCTTCCGACGCACTCAGTGGCGATGCACTCCGCAGCTTCCGAAGCCTCCCACGCCACTAAACGCGAGCGTGTAGCCATTTCGTCTGCACCATCGAGTTCTTCGTCGCTCCAGGCAGCTGGAGAGGCCAGCAGAGACCTGCAGATCACCGGAGTGACCCGTAAAAGCACCAGCTGGCAGTATCACATCGAAGTGTTGGATGTGCGTGCGTCCAGCTTCACTAGCGGCAATTCTGGTGGATCTGCACGTGATCTAAGCATGGGAAATGAAGCTCCTGAAATAGCAGAAGAAGAACAGAGCGTCGCGTACCCAGATCTGCCTCCAATGGTGCGCTACACCGTCATGAGGCGGTACACAGACTTCCGGCAGCTGTACAATTATCTGGTGGAGACCCACGGCTCAGCGCTGAAGGAAGCTTTGCCCAAGTTCCCAGACGGAGGGTGGATCTCCTACCTACGTGGAGACGACCCAAGGCTGCTGCATCACAGACGAGAGAGACTGCAGCGCTTCCTCAGAGCAGTGGATGCTCGTCCAGAGCTGCGGTGGAGCGCCGCGTTCACGACGTTTCTGCGTCCAGATCTGGACGATATCACGGCAGCAGGTACCAACTCGTCGCTACCGACGTCGTACGCCAGTAATCCGTCGTTTGCTGCCTCCACCAGCAGCAGCAGTGATCTGGATTCGCGTCCTCCACCTCCGCCACCAAGATCGGCCCCATCCGCACTTCCACCACGTCACGATCTTCTTGAAACACCCGATGCTATTGCTGCGCCTCCTGTGAGCTCATCAGGTGGCTATGTGTCGCTGTCGCAACTCAAGTCTCCAGAAATCCGCTTCCGCAAGAAGATGGTTCCAGGAGCTGCTGACAGACGCGGGGACTTGAAGCGACGACGACTGCATCTCTACAGTCAAGACGCAGACGATATGGAATTCGAACAACGTAAGCCTTCAGCCAAGAAACAACTTGCAATGGCGCTCAGTGGTGCGCTGGGATTTAAGCGCTTTGTCGTGGGCGTCGGCAGCGGAGTCATCGGGACTTTCGGCCGAATGGGTGGCGAACGCTCGGACTCGATAGATGCTGCCGAGTACCAAGATGATAGTGATAGCGATACGGACGAGGGCAGAGGGTCGAGTGAAGGAGCGCGTGGGCGCAACGCAGACCTGCTGAAGATGCTGTCAAGTGGGGGCAGTCAAACTGTGCAACATTGAATGTGGTCGTTTGTACTACGTAGTATGCGTGAGTGTGCCGCAGCGCCGCACAAAGTATGTAGTTGGTGCATGAACCTCCTGATCCAGATAAATATTTAGCACCCTGTTGAGGTGTATCCAGCATGTCAGAGTGCTCGAGTCGAAACACAAACGAAAGTGCAAGCGAGTAGTTCGAGCTTTCGTCTACACTCTTGAAGGGTAGAACAAAAAGCAAATAATAAGAACCCGCCGCCGTACACGCGGCACCAAAGAAACAAAGTACATGTGCATTACTCCTGGGTAAGAGGGCTGCGCAACTGATGAGCTCTACAAGAAGTACCTCAGTACGACGTATCGTACGCCGACCAGCCCAAACTGTGAAGGCTTCCTGTGGACGAGGTGCCACGCAGCAAGGGTTCGAGCACGCAGCGGCGACGCTCGAGATGTGGCAGTAAGATGCGTGCCTTCTGGCCTGATGCCAGCTTGATGTAGATCGCGTCCTCCGTGATGGACGAAATTGTGCCCGTGTACTCTTCGTGCACGAGCGGCATTGAAATATGAACTTCATCTCCGTCCTCAAACACGTACTTGCCGCAAAACAGCCGCCGTCGCTCGAGCTTGAAGAGCACTACACAAACAAAGCCAGCAAAATTGTTAGATATCCACCCTCTCGACCGATGTAGACCACCCCAACGACGCATATCTTACGGTTTCCGCTGTTCGGCAAGAGCTCGACCGTGGACTGATCCGTCTTCTTGCGATTGCCAACGATCGCAGCAATGTCGGAACTGACGTCATCGAACGGCAAGCGCACTGTCTCTACAGGAAGAAGTTTCGACACCTCAACAGGACTTCCAATCGTTGCCGGGTCCATTTTGCGTCGCTTGGCCAGTAGTGTTTCTTTTGTCGTCGCAGGAGCCTCCGGTACTTCTCCTTCCTCCTGTTCAGGTTCAACCGTCTTTGTGCTTTCATCCTTCTTGTTATTTTTGACGACAGCTACAGACACCGGCAGCTTATCAGCCTCTGTCAATTGAGGCTTCTGTTGGGGCTTCTTGTAAATATCCGCAACCTTCGCTCCAGGCTTTGACAGAACCTTCATCTCCCCCTGGAGCTTGGCCATGACAGCGTCCACCTTGGCCAGCAGTTCTTCCTGAAGCTCTTTTCGCCCAGTCTTCCACAGATGATCGGCACGCTGCACCTCGAACTTGTACAGGTCCTGCCCGTTTTTAAGCTGCAGATTCTTGTGCAGCTCGGCCGTCTGCAGCAGTCGGTTGCGCTCCTCTTTAAACGCCGCTACACGTCGACAGAACTCGGCTAGCGTCCCGTCCTCTACCATCTTCTTCTTCTGCTCCAGCTCGGCCATCTGCTGGTCCGCGCGGGCGCGTCGCTGCTCCGCCGTCAGCGGCTCGGAGGCCATGGAGGACATGGAGGTGGACGATGTGCTGGACACATTGGACAGCGAGCGTTTGCGGGCGCCAGTGTCCTCGTCCTCCTCCACGTTCTTGTCCTCTTCATCGTTCTCCTCCTCGTCTCCAGACCGTGACGAGAGTCTGTCACCGGAGCTACGAAGCCCTCTCATCGGTCTCTCCTCCTCTTCCTCCTCCTCCGCTTTTCGTGCACTGCGACTGCGACGTTGACGGCGCTGGGGCGTGTCTGCACTGTGACCGGCGGAGCTCCCGTCCGTGTCGGCGCCGTCCGACGTGGAATCGGCCGCTGGGATGCGGGTGTCGCGTATACGGCGACTGCGTAAGCGGGTGTTGGTGCCGGAGTCGCTGCTGGGGTCGTCCTCGGGCTCGCGTGAGCGATCGCGGCGACTGGAGCGGTCCATGAGTTCTACCGCACTAGTGTCGGATGGAGTTTGTCGATCTGAATGTGGTCTAGGACCAAAGATTTAGGATTTAGAAAGACTATAATTATATTTTTCGGTGGTCGAACTAACTTCAACTCGCGAAGAATTTGCCGCTCAAGCTCATGAGCAAGCCTGGGTTTTCCAGCAGGAAGATCTGTAGGTCGTGTTTGTGGATGACGAAGACCGAACCGGCACGCATGCAAACCAGTGACGTCGCGTGCGTCGTGTCCTCGGTGGATGTGAGTCGGTCCACGTCGCCAGCGAAGCCTCCGTGGCTGAGTACGATTTCTTGCAAGGTGTCAATTTTGCTGCTACTGCCTGCGTTCCCGGTCATGAGACTCAGATCCATGGGGATTATTCGCTACAACATGGATAGAGTTAGTGAGCACAAACTAATAACATATTGGTCCAGGTCGGTGGCCGGCACGTACGTTCATGGATTTCCGGTTCATGAGTGAAATGGTCTGGCTGGGAGACGACGGTCTCGATCTCGTTGGTCCACTAGCAGAATTGCTTCTACTTCTAGTTGGGGAGTTGGAGGCGGAGGAAGGAGGCGCGATCTTGAGTTGGAACTGGCCCTTGTCTACGATGACGGCGCTCGAGCATTTGTCTCCGATACTCCAGAGCACCTGCCCCTCGGTCACGTCGCGCGGTCGTAGGATGATTTCGAGTGCGGTGCGTTGAGCGGTAGTAAGTCGTCGGAAGACCTGGTTGCTCTCTACGATGTCGTAGGAGAAGTAAAGTCGACTCTGTGCCAACTGCTGAATGCGCTCAAAAGACGACGTGCGTCGCAGGAACCAGTTGAAGTCGAGAGCATTGAACTCGAGCAGTGACAGTTTTGTACTCGCGATCATGTCGTACGGCATGGACCAATTGGGGGTCAACAGAGATTGAAGGTCGAAGTAGTCGCCTGGACGATACTGCTTCGCCAGCGACAGACTGGACAGTCGTCGACGAGTGCTGTTGTCGCGGCCGCGTCCGATCGGTTTGGGGGCGCTGAGAGAATCTGGGGGTGGCTCTGCAGCGAGTGGTGGGTGGTGATCCTTGTTGTACACCGCTTGAGCCTCCCCGACGATGATAATGAAGAAAGTGTCGCCCACGCTGCCGGTTTTGCTCACGATTTCTCCCTTGGGGTACTCGACTTTGCGAGCCATCTGCAGGATCTCGTAGGCGTGATTCAGTGTGAGCTCAGCGAACAGATCCACTTTCCGTACCAAGTCGAGAATCTCAAGCGCCCCAGCATTCTCCGGTAGTTTGGGCACATCCAAAGTGATGGTATTGTGAACACCTTCGGGTGCTCCACGAAGACCGCAGTCTTGGGGGAGATCCTTAGCTGCCGTGTGCACTACATACACCTTCTTTCGGATACTTTCGTCAAGTGCCATAAGTGTCTTCAACGGTGTGTGAATGGGTGGCACTCCTGCTTCGTGCAAAATAGCGTCGCAGTGCCAAGGGAAATTCAGCAGCTCCTGAGCTCGGGCAGGTGAGAGAACGCCTTCACTTTCGAGCTGGTGAATTTTCTCCACATCGTTCAGGTGGTCGCCGGAGAAGGCGATCTTCTTGTCGCCGTAGGTGACCTCGAAGCCTACACACGGAATCGAGTGTAATGAGTAGAAAAAGCGGAACTCAGCGCCACGAATCTGGGTCAGGTCATTGATGCGTACGAGGCGGTGGTCGAGCACACGTTCGAGGAAGCTGGGCTCGAACCCTGAGAGAGCCGAGTACTTGCGCAGGAAGGACCGATAAATAGTGTCTGTGGTGATGAGGGCCACGCGGCCTTCCTGCAAAATCTTCTGGAAGGTGCCTGCGTCGTGATCGGCGTGACAATGCGTGAGAATCACACCGTCAATCATGAGAGCTGGGATATTGTTAGCGCTCAGAATGGATGACGAAAATGGCGGTGGATCGATCATAATGCCGCGGTGGTTGATCCAAAGCACGTAGCCCGAAGTTTTACCATTGGGGTCGAAGCCGTGAGAATTTCCCAGTACCGTCACGCCAAAGGCGGGTGGGTAGAACGAATCGAGATGTGGGTTTAAAGCGCTGGCTGGTGGTGGTGGGAGGTCTACGGCGTCCTCCAGTGTCACACTTCCGTGCGTTCCATCGTCAATGGTGAAGTTTCCGTCGCCTTTGCGAATGATAAGCGGTGGCGTCTCACTTGCTGCCCCCGGTTGCAAAATTCTTGCTTCCCCGTTGACATCGAAGTGGGTGAAGGTGAGCAGCATGTCCAGAGTAATGAGGGTGTCACCGAATTTGCGAAAGTACTCGAGCTCCTTCTTTAGGTCTGGGAATTGGTCGGGTGGTGTAGCCTGAGCGAAGTCATTACGCAAGTCAAGTTCCGCGGGTCCGAAAAGCGTCTCCTGAAAGACCTGGCGGATTCGCGTTTCTACATCTTCGGAAGTCACGATGAGGTTTACACACTGCCGCTTGAAGAAGAAGTTGCAGTAGGCTGGGAACTCAAACTCGGCTACATTGACACCCATGTTAGCGCCGAGAGTCTTCGTGAAGGGCTCAGATGGAACGATATAGTGTCTTGGCACGGGGAGTCCAAGTTTCATCGAATCCTTGATTGTTTCCGGCGGCATTCCGAGTTGAACGGGACCAATGGACGTGCAGGCTACAACACCTCCGCGTGGGAGCTTGGTGGTTTCTAGCATTTGGCCTGGATTGCCATCCTCCCCTGCTCCGCTTGTCGTCATAGCTGAGATGCGTTTCGTGCAGTCGAAGGCTTACTTCGAAGGTGCCTGATGCCTAGCTCTCGCTGGTAGGTTGGAGAAGGCACGACGGTCGTCAAACGGTTCGTTGCGCTGCTCGAGTTTGATCAATCGACAAGCGCAGCGCCAAATCTCTGCCGTGGAGAATGAAGATAAGTATAGCGGCATTGCTTGCTCGCAAAAAATAACGGAGAAACCTTGAAACGGAGCACTTGCAAGTGAAGCAAGAGCAAAAATATCAAGTCGCTTCGTGAAACAGATTGGAGTCGGTAGCATAGCGCCAGCAGTCAAGCGACCTTCCTGCCTGAAATCTACTTTGAAAAATACTGTGGCTCCCCTCTCTGGAGAGCAGGCATGTCTGTTTGTCACTTGGCTGCTCCAATGCACAAGCTGCCGTCAAGTTGAAGTGGGCTCTAATCGATTATTGGCCATCATTGCGCCAATCAAAAGAATTTCAGGCGCAGTCCGAAAATGAAGCGTCAAGCTCCACCGACCACTCCGAAGCGCAAGAAGAGTCGAGGCCGCCGCAAGTCCAAAGCAGAGCGACTTGCGCGGTCGACCCCCGTGTCTTGCTCGCCTGATGATCTCCACAAACTCCTGCAGGGAAACTCCAGTCGCGAGTGGGATGCGGCGCAGAGTCTCGCACTGAAAACCGGGACTCTGGAAGCCCGGGTGACAGTCATTCGCACGATTCTGACGGAGCGGAAAGCCCCCCGCGCTGCGGCGCACTACGCTAAGCGCCTGAATTTGCGAGGAGAAGAGCTGCTGGCCGCGGTTTCGTCTGGTTCGACGATTTCGCATTTGGTCATGGCTCAGTTCCTGGTAGAATTGGACGAAGATACGCTTTTGACCAATGCAAAGCTGGAGCAGTTTGTGTGGCCGTGGCTGCTGGAAACAGTAGAGAAGAAAGAGGACAAGGCGGCCGTCAAGGCGGCGGCGCATTTGATGCTGCACCCGACAGCATCAGACGACCTAAAAATGCAAGACAAGAAGGAGCGAGGGCTGAGACTGCAACGGGCGCTGGTGACAAAGTGTCTACAGATGGGGGAGCTGCTGCATCTTGTGCCACTACATGCGCAGGCTTTTGCTGGTCAGATTAGTGTCGGGGATATTGTGGTTTCTGGTGAGGAAAATGACGACTTCGATGCCAAAGAAGCTGCGGAGGAGGAGCTGCAGCGTCGACAGCAGGTCGCTCTTCGAGTGCAGAACGTACTTCGACTCATGTGGCCGAATGCACGAGTGTTGGTGTTTGGGTCTTCGACCACTGGTCTTTTACCTCGTTCTGACGAAGATGGGATAAAGCGAGCTGACGTGGATCTCTGCGCTCTACTGCCGTCTGCCCCCCAGTTCCGCCAAGAAACAGCACCGCTGGTCACCGAGGTAAAGGAGCATTTGACTCTTTATCTTTTGCGCGACAACACAGGAGAAACCGAGCAAGAAGCTATCGCAGTAACGGGCGCTCGTATCCCTATTGTGCACTTTCAAGACCCATCCACAAGCTTGCCGTGCGACCTCTGCGTGAACAACGTCCCTGCATTATGGAATACGCGTCTACTGAGGTGGCTACTGTACGGCGGTATTAACGTAAGTTCCACAGAGCAAAAGCAGCTTCGACAAGTGCGCCATCTCTGCAAATGGCTTCGTAAATGGCGCCAAGTTAAGAAACGCGTGGTCGGTGGTGCATTGAGCTCGTATGGGCTCATGCTGCTTGCGCTTTACTACCTTCAACGCTCTGGTGTTGTCCCTGTGCTTGACTGCAGCTCACACGTTACTGAGGACGAGGCCAGCCTTCTTACGCTAATTGAAGATGACATTGATAATCGGCTCGAATCAATTAGCAAGACTTTCGTCAGCGCCAAGGCACAAACTGATGCAGTGCGAGGATGGCAGGGACTTCGACGGGGATTTTTCCGCTTCTACACTTGCGAGTTCGACTACGAGCACACTGTGGTGAGTCTACGCACGAAAGACACCATGTCGAAGAATGACAAGGGTTGGTCGCGTCAAAACGACACTCGACTCTGTTTGGAAGACCCGGTGGAGATCGCACGTGACCTCGGTTTGCTCTGCTCCAAGCGCGCATTTGGGCGACTACGATGTGCCTTTGCTCACGCGTGCATTGTACTGAGCAACAGGGAAGTTGGCCAGTCGATGTATGTGAAGCAAGATGTGGAGACGGATTTACTGGCGTCCTGGGCTTACGAAGATAGTCATGGGACGGAGCCCCGCTAATTTTAATGCATGTCTGAGCATAACACTTCAAAGCCAAAGGCTCACACTCCCTGTATCAAGAACGCCGCTGGAATACGTCTCGTTGCAGCGACGCAATGACTGGCGTAAATGGAGATGACACCGCCAGAGGAAACTTGTCAGCACGCGAGGCGGAGCGACACAAGAAGCTGCAGCACTTCTTAGTGCTGCGCGCATTCAATCTGCGGCGCCCGAAAGAGACCTTGCATCAGCAGTTCAAGTTTCTCAAAAAGCGCGTTGAAAGCACCGACCCGGGAAACAGTGGTGACTTTCTGGAACTGGACGAGCTGTGTGCGTACTTGTCAATCCCCCCATATCGTCGCCTGCTGCTCGTGCAGGTCTTCGGTTTGCCCCCACAGCAAACGAAACTGAACTTCGACGAGTTTGTCCGCTTCTTGCAGTCGGCGGCAGTACGAGCGGCGCAAGAGGAGCGACTCCAACACGAAAGCAGCCTCCCTCCGCCCCCGCCTCGTCCATCTAGTCAACGCAAGCTCAGCGATGCTATAATAATCTTCGATCAGTCTCGCGCGCAGCAAGCGGTGGCACGAGCTCCGCCAGCTCCTGGTCTCTGGAAGAAGCGCGAAGTCACTATCCAGGAGCGTATCACGGAATACACCAAAATCGATGACAAAGGTCAACCGCAACGACTTGTGGAGAAGGAACGCCACCAAACGGAGGTGCTGCACATGGAGTCGCTCGACGGCGAGTTTGCTCACCGTGAGATCACTCAATTCGAACAAACAGAGCACTTGAACGACGAGATGGTGCACTTGGATCATGGACGGGAAGAATTTCTGCACCTCAAATCTCGGCATGACGAGATATCACGATTCGAGTCTTCTGTCCCGCCCGGCGGTCAGAGTGGTGGAGGTCGTCCCGAGGAATGCGAGCAGCAACCACCCTCGCCAAAGCTCAAACGGGATCCCTCTGCTCCTGGGACAGCCCGTGGCTTCCATGACAGTTCTAATGCGGGAACGGAGACCACGGCATACGCAGATTGGGAACAACAAACCCCAGAGGAAGATGGCGGGCAGCAGACCTAGGTAGGCATGACAAAGTAAACAAATACTTCTTGAAGTAGCAAATAAAGAATAGTAGGCAGCAGCAATATGATTTCCGAGGTAGGATTCGCCAAATAGACAGCAACGCCAGGCTACTTACTGTGCTGGGTAGGACTTGCCTCTTGAGATGAGACCAGTGTACACGAGAATCAGTTGTCGTTGCTAAAGTTGCTGTCGCTGCTGTTGTTGCTGAGCGAGTACGTCGAGCGCTTGACAGGTGTAACATCCCCGCTGTTGTTGGTGCTATCTCCAGCCGTGCTCTCTGGGCTGCCACTGCTCTTGACCGCCACCGTGCGGCTGATCATCTCCTTGATCTCGTTTTGCTCTGCGTAGTCGATGCAGTCGGCCACATAGTCAACGAGTTCTTGGCATGTGAGGCCCTCGCGCGAGATAATCTTCAACGGCGCAACCTCGAGTTGTTTGTCTGGGTCAGCAATTAGCGGGTCTTGGTCTGCTCCAGAAGAAACCGATATCTCCACGCGGAACCGTTGAGGGTCATCCAGTGAATACTGGACACGCTCGAAGACGCGCACGACAAAGTGGGTCATGTAACAAAGCTCAGGGATATCCTCGATCCACTTCCGCGATTCTTCACCGATAGGGCTTCGTACCGTGCATTCCTCCCGTCCGTAGCGCAGAACATTCAACAAGGTGTGCAAGTGCGATTCACTAGTGAAGTACAGGCGCGTACGCACCGAACGGTGTGCCGACTTGACCTTCTTAGCGTACGACGGATTCAGTCGGTGGGTGTTGTGGTCCTTCAGCAAATCGGGTTTAAGGCCACGGGCCAAATCCAAGTCGGTGTTGATCTTTGATAGCAGCGTTCGGCACATCGCAGACCCGATGAAAATCTTCTCGTCCACATTGATTCCATATTCCTGCGGCACGAGAGCATGTGACAGCGCACTTGAGATCTCCAAGAGTTCACGAACGTCGGTCAAGTTCAAGTGTGAGTTGTGAACTGCGTCGTATCGAATGCAATCGTGGATGTCCGGGATCTTAGACAAGTCGTAGGTGTCGCGCTTTTTCACGTAAAAATCACGGTACAGCTTTGCCCACCTCTCGCGCATCACCTCGAGGGTCTCACGACCACAGGGCTCTGGGTACTTGATCTCCTCTGGAGATAGCGGTTCTTGCAACCGCATTTTGCGCAGACCTACACTACTATTAGCTGCGTCGCTAGAAATGTTGCTTCCCTCGCTGTGCTGCTTTCGCGGGGTATACGAGTGCACGTGGCGACTCCTGGGTTGGCTCAGCTCGTTGACACTCGCTGATCGACCCATTGCGGGAACTAGCAAACGACCAGCGTTAGCCTTCTTCTGCTGCCACCTGTCTATCTCCGTTCGATACTGTGCCTTCTCTTGAATCATTCGCGTGAGCTGTTCTTTGAGTGAGTGAAGCAACTTGTGCATGATACCCATCTTCTTTATGGGTTGGTCCACCTTTGTAAGTGCAAGTGCCACAGAGCGAATGAGTCGAGAGTTGGAATCGATCAATTGGCTGCAATGGTCTTCGCGATGAATGATTTTGTGCAGGCGCTGCTTCACACGCATTATAATTTCCTGCGCCGAGGATCCCGACTGGTCCAACATCGAGTCTGCATCCTTCGACTTCAGGACGAGTCCAACAAGGATAGGGATGATATCGCCCTCCAATTCCAACAACCCTTTTGCGAAAGAAGCTGCCGTCTTTTGAACGCGGCCTTCATCGCTAGTGTAGATTTTCAAGTCGTGGCGGTACGTTGAGTGCAGACGATTCAACCCCCCAGCACCGCCCGGGTACATCATGCGTCGGAATCTCTGTCCAAGATGCTCTGCTTGTTCTTCGCCAGTGTGTGTCAAGTCTCCTCCCCACTTGATGATCAGCAGCAATTTACTCACACGGCGTACCGTAAGCTGTTCTCCATCATCGGTTGTACCTTCAATAGGCACATTGACAAAGTCCTTGGGCTTCAGCTGCACCTTGCGATTGATGCCTACAAGTTGCCAGCGCTGTAGCACGTCTCTTAACGTGCGATATCCCTTAACGCGATCCGTGGCATCCTCGCCGAATTTAACCTCACGTTGCTCCAAGAAATGCATAAACGCCGGCTCACGCTTCTCGTACCTGCTCAGTAGATCATTGCTCACTTGAAGCAAGCGCTCTAGATTGGCCACAGCCTTGATCTTCAGGTCCATTTTCTTTTTCTTCTTTGCGTCATTTCCATCTCCATTCTCCAGCTGAGCCTCCTGTACGCGGTCCTCGTAGAATTGGAGGAATGCCGGGTGGCAAACGTTCATCTTCATTTTCTGTTTGGGCGTACGGTCACCGTGTCGGATCACAGCAAGAACACAACGCAGTTCCTCTTCCTGATACAATGTATCTTCGGTCCCATCCGTGATACTGTCAGCTTCAGACACCTCTGATTCGGCAATAGATGAAGACGCTCCACGCAGCATCGCGTGTCTGTGCGCTGTTGGGGGCTCTGACAGTTCTGCCATTGGGAGCGGGGCATCCGGTGCGAAGCGGAACGTAACCGAACTGAAAGCAGAGCTGTCTGTGCCAAAGTTCTCATCAGTCATTGCACCTCCCGCCAACGCCTGCTCTAGGTACTGAGTCAGCAAGATGCCGCAGTCGTCGTAGTATTTTTCCGAGTTCTTGACAAAGCTCCAGCCATTGACGTCGCACACATACGAAGCGTCACGCACTCGCAAAATATCAAAGCCGCAGATAGTCTGTTTGAACGCTCGGCAGACTCGATAGGCGATCTGCTTCTCTTCAGTCGACAGCATAACTGGGTACCGTACTTCTTTTCCGTCTGCGTCTCTCACCACGCGCCCATCCAGCACTGGAGACTTCCGAGCCTCCGCATGTGCGTAGTGGGGGCCCACAGTGTAAACCTTAACATCCGTCCCCTGCGTAGACAGGAACTCCTCGTAGATGTAGGAACCTCCTTCACCCGCCCTCACTTTGTTCACCTGTGAGTCGTACTCACTCGACCGATTGCCAATTTTCCGGAATAGTCTTTTGCAGCCTCCCCCTGCACTCATAGGGTAATAAATGTGGATGTTGTGGTCCTCTCCGTCCACCGGTTTCTCTACAAAAGGTTTGTTGATCCGGACACCGTCCACCTCGATGAAGTCGTCCCCTTCCAGCACTCGAGGGGGTTCAGTTTGGCCCCCATAGCCATCTCGAGTCACGAAGACGTGGCGGGGCGTGGGGACGCCGTTCTCCTGCAGGATCCTGTAGACCTCCCGACGGTCCTGCAGGACGTATTGTGAGCCGAGGTCGTTCACCACCACTGGTTTACGTAGCGCCACATAATCCTGCGCCTTTTGCAGTGGGAATCCTTTGGAAAAGAAGGCGATGAGGGCGTCGCAATGGGGCCACGTCTCCACTGGATGGTTCAAAATCGCTTCATCGCCAAAGAACTCAACGCGGAAGAGGTCGGGCGGTAGACGTCCTAGGATTTCCAGCATGGGGGGCGAACGAGCCTTGCGGTCCATTACGCAGATGCCCAGCGTGTATCGCGCATCGGGGGCGTCGAACGCAAGTAGAGCTCCATCGGCGCCGTCAGGCGGAGCAGACGCGCCCAGCAACGTCATCGAAAGAGTGTGGTAGGCTTTGGTCGGCGAACAAGTGGCGATGTGATTGGTAGAAAAGCGAGTTGGGCTGCTTTGTAGTGACTGATCCTTTTCCACCGCGCTACTAAACGAGCGACTTGTTCACGAAAGTTCCGTACTTGACGGCGCTAACGTCACGACAAGTGGTACTTGAACATGTTGAGGCGGGTGGTAGTTAAACAGAGCTTGGTCTCCTGCTTTCTAGTGCCTGAACAATACTCAGCAGTATAGTTTATTGTTTCCCGTTATTCTTGGCTTCCACACGGGGACAGCAGCAATCGGTTTCCAAGGTTTGACGACGAGCAAGTTGGAGGGCCAAGACAAAGATGCCGAGGTGCGACGAATATTGCATTTCGTGTGGAAGGGTCTACCAGTAAAAGGCATTCGCAAACGCGTGCACGAAGTGCTCCCAATTTGCGAGGAACTTCAGCATTTGCTGCTGTCCCTATGTATAGAAGCTCTTCTTCTCTCCTGAGCGTGAGGTCGAAGACGCTTACAACTGATCGAACAAAGCTCGGATCTGTGGTGGAGTATATTATTAATAGGAGCGTGACCTGCTTCTCTCTGCGGCACTGCAAGAAACTCGAGACCTCTATCCTATCTACCACCTGGAGTTTCGTAATGAAAGGCGCGGTGCTGAAGCGTACGCCTGGTTCCGGCAGTCGGTCTACCAAGAAGAAGAAAGATCATACCAAACTGTACACGTCACCACCAAAGATTGCGTTCCGGGACCCCATCGGCCGCGAACTGCCAGCATCGCTTCATAACTTCCGCTGGAATGTCGACAAGGTGGAGCGCAAGCTGCAGGAGAAGATCCAGGAGAAGACACAGATCGCTGGTAATTTCGTTTATCAGCAGGCCTATCGCTTGCTTGAGGGCAATCGGGGTGAGGGTATCGACTTTCCGAGCTTTCGAGAGCAGCTACGAATCAAATTCGGTATCATTTTGGACGATAGCGAGCTGCAAGTGCTGTTCGACAAGTACGACGAGGACGGTAACGGCACAATTGACCTCCACGAGTTCATTCGACGAGTCTTGCCGCCCGACTACAACTACGGCCAGCAGTGGTTTGAGGTCAGCCAGGTGGAAAGTGAGGAGAAGGCGGCTCGCATGAGGAACGAGGCACGTCAAGAGTTTCTGTCCTGTTCAGGCCAAATACCAGAAAGTGCAGACGCCACCACTTCGAACTGGACCATCGAGACACTAAAGAAGCAGATCCAGTCCAAAGTCGTGCAGAAGACTCCCAGCGGTGAAGATCAATACCGTCGTGCGTTCAAGATGCTTCGCACCGGAAGAGACCAGGGAATCCACATGAGCGGACTGCAATTCAACCTCAAGACGAAATTCGGTATCTATGCGACTGACGAGCAAATGCGTCAACTGTTCTTGTTGTGCGATCAGGACAGCAACGGCGAAATCGACCTGAAAGAGTTCTTGCAGTTCGTGGATCCGCCCGCATACCCAGCCAACAGTCGAGTGCCCAGAGGACTTTGGACATACAGCGACAGTGAGGAGGAGGACGACGACGAAGAAGATACTGAGAGCAACGGATTGGGACGTGAATGTTAGGGAACGGAGTTCACGCCTTCGAGTTACTCCACGCCCAGGATCAGCGCGTCCAGGATCAGCGTCTTCTGTCATCATGGAAGAACGAGTCCATTCCGCCACTCGGATGAAGAAGGAACGTCCAAAAACTGCCGACCCGCGCAAGACTCAAATGCTTCAACAGAGGCGCGAACTGGTAGATCAACAACGGATAAGGAATGTGGCCGCGCGGCAGAATCTTCAGCAGACATGCTCAATGTCTATGGGCGATCTCCACAGCCAGCAGCTAGAAGCTTTATCCCTCGCAAGTGAAAAACGAGCGTCGGGTGGGCGACCACCGCTGACATCTCGACCGGCGAGTGCGTACAGTGGGGCGGATACGGCAAGCGTTTCCGGTCGTAGTGATGCAGGTTATCCACCTCGCCCGCGCAGTGCTGGCAGTGTCCGCTCTTATGGGTCATCTTCATCTTCAGTTGGCAGTGTCTCCAGCAGTGTGAGGGGTGCAGCGTACATGAAGCGACCGCCAACTCCGCAGTCGCTTCGGCAAAAGTGCTTGGAGTCGAGAGGGGTATCGGCAGCCGTGGCGGCTGAAGCCCAGCAGAAAAAGAAAGGAGTGTCGTTGACGCCAACCCACCAGCAGCTAAGCCGATTGCTGCCTCGAGATGCAGAACGGCGTCACTCGTTCTCGGATGCTCCCATCGCAGGCGCAGGCAAGAACGTTTGCACTTGTTCCTGCTCGAAGAAAGATCAAGAGGAAGACGATCGCTACACGAACCCGCCACGGCTAGTCCGCGTGCACGCAAAGCAATATAGCACGCGGCCATATACCCCCACCAAGGCCTTCTCCTCGAGCTGCCGGGAGAACAGATAGTAGACACAAGGACAGGAAGGATAATTTCATCTGAATAAGTAACGCAGCACCATCCACCGAACTTGTTGTGTGTAGCGCTGATACTGCTTCGCGTCGCCATGTAAATCGTCCTCCGCGTCATTCTACGTCTTGACTTCAAGCCACGTTAGGAGGATCTGCTAGAAGCAACGTGTGTACCGCAGCGAGTTCAACAAGTTTTCGACTACATTTCAGTTCACTCATAAGTCACAGCACTCTATATCTCTGCACACACATCAAATGGAACGCGTCTGCCCTGCTCCTGCTTCTGTCGCTGGAATTGTGCTGAATGGTATATTCACTAAGAATGATCTCGAGAGATCTTTACGTTCGGACTGGGCTACCGACGAATGAAGGCACTACATCTTTCACTCCCCAGCAGCCCGTTTACCGAGTGGGCTTTCGTTTGAGGTCCTTCTCAGGGTCCCGTTCCCACGTTGGTTTGAATTTTAGTCGCCTTGGTCGATTCGATATCCTCTGCAAAACTGTGGAGTTCGAGGCCGGCTGGTGACTTGAAGGAGCCCAAGCTGCCACATGTTTTTTGCTGCATTGATATCGCGCTCCCAGTAGTTCGCTCTGCAAGCTACGTTTCTGCAGACACGCACATTCCTCGACCTCTTGGTTTTCGTCGTACCGTAGATCTTGAATGGCGTGTTCACCATCGGTCCCGAGCACTCAGAGCAAAGATAGCTGGTACGAAACTCGTCGACCATGACGAGGGTTGCGCGGCGAGAGAGTTCAAGTGCGAACCGCTTGAGCGGGACGTGCATGTGGCCCGCGAGATGGGTCTGGCTGCTCCATTTCCCGAGAGCCACACACACGTCACGGTCCACGGTCGGGACGACACGCTTGGCGAGTTTCGCGACGGCCTTGCGTTTGAATCTCGACACCGTGAATCTCCACTTGCGAAACCCTTTGAGAGCGCAGAACTCCAACATGGCGTTGATATTCCTCCACATGTGCTCGTAGCGAGAGAGCAGAGACGCCGACGACGAAGTCTTGAACGAAGGCATGTCCTTCACGAACGCACCTTATCGCGGATTCCTCTTCTTCAGGTTTTCGAACCAGAATGCATGGTGCTCGACACGACTCATGTGTCGGTACTCTCGGGACGTGACTTGTAGGACATGAGAATTGTCACGCAGGAAATGAGATCGGCGCCTGACGCCGTGTTTCCTCGGACGGTGCTTTGGGTGGTGCCTGTGGCAGATTTCGCACCACCCCTCCACATCGCACTGTGCCCTGCTGCGTCTCTTGCGTCGGTGGCGACGACGGCGGTTCCTACTGCGCTTCTTACCATGGCGTCTACCGCCAACGTGGCCTGGACAGGTACTGCACCAACCGGGCATGTAGCATGGCTCTTCCGGTGGGTTGCAGACATAGCCCAGCATAGGACGGCTGTATGCCGTCAGCATCATCCGTAGACCTGGGTCGATCCCGATCAATGTAGTTGGTATATACTTCGGAGAAGGAGCAGGTCGTTCAAGAGGAGCAGGAATTGACGTCAGCACAGCAGCACTGTAGCCATTCGTGGAAATCTGATACTCGAAGCTGCGCCTTGGAACGCCAATTCGGGGATCCGCAGTATGGCTGACGCAGTCTCCGAGGTTGAACACCGTGGTCCACATTCGCTCGCGCACTTCTTGGAACTCCGCAGTCGCGGCATACGTCCGTTGTCCACGAGAGTTTGTGGACTTGTAGAGACCAAAAACGTCCTTACCCGTAGTTGCCAAAATTTGTTTTGCGACTTGGTAGAGCATCTCTGTAGTGACCGGGAAGAACGCCGGCACACAGGAGGTGGGCTGCGGCAGCAACGTAAACAATCGGCACCCTTTCGGGATCTCGTCTTGGTCGTGCACTTGCTCCATAACCTTCAGCATGTCGTACAGCTTGCCGAGAAATAGCACCTCGTGGCTAGCGATGTTCGCAGCCGTAGGAGGCAGTTCTAGCCACGCAAGCCATTGCTTCTCGACGTCCGTGAGGTCTTCAGGACTTGACTTTAGTCGAGCGACCATGGCCTCAGCTGCTCCCCGCGGATACGCAAGCTGCAGGCTAATGAAGTTGACAAGCCGCGCCTCGAAGTTCGTTCGAACGTGTTGCTGCGCCGCAACGAGCATGTCATTCGCCAGTTCTTTGATAGCGGAGCCGAAACAGGAAAGCGTAGGTGGTATGTACGACATGACCCTCGATCGCGTAGTTTTGTAGACGTTGATGGACTCCTCTAGTGCAGCGTTAGCCGAGGGTTTTGGCACGGGCCTCTGTTCGTCACCAAAGACAGCAGTGCAGCACCGGTAGAACGTAGCTTGGTCTAGCTGTAGGGCTGTCTCCATCGTGCGAGATCTTGCCGGTACTACAGGGTAGTTCGGGTGGCTACGCTGGTGGTGCTCGAACAGGCGGCAGCAGTGGAAGTTCATGACGAACATTGCCTCCACTCGGATCTGCTGCAGAGCCACTGCACGTTCTTCGAGCACGTCCCGGATGTCAGGATTCGGACAAATGTGCCTCAGTGGGTATGTCACCGTGGAGAACTTTAGGACGCTGTTGGCTCCTCGAAGAAGGGTGCGACGATGGTTCGCGGCGGCGCGTTGCTCGATGTCGACTTGATCAGGCGGTCTCCACGCGACCGCGAGTTCTGGCAGGGGCTCGACGATGCTGGAGTCGATAGCGAACGAATCCATGAAGACAGGAGGCTTGACTGTTCTGATAGTGAGGCTGCTGGCCACCACAGCCAAGTACACTTTCGTCACACCTGACAACGCCGCAGACGCCGTCTCCCGTAACTCCACTGCTGGTGCTGACGCTGCTGCCTCGGCGGCTTCAACTGCGACTCTAAACTTCAACAATGTTGACCGCAGAAGGCGAATTGATCTAGTGGACGCCTTCTGTCGGGGTGGTATGTCCATTTTGGAAGGCGTCCATTAGTCAGAATAATTCCAAAGGCAGCGTCAGGAAGTGGGCAAGTTGGGCAAGCTGGTTAGACGTGGTCCCGGGAAGCTCCCCAGCATCTTTAACAAACCGGAGTCGTATGGATGAATATCACAACTTATCCGACTATACTTAAATTTTGATATGGAGACAGCTTGGCCTGTCTCGCATGGAGCTTTGCTCTCTTTCTTCACGGGATGTTGTACATACAGCTCGTCGTTCCATTCCAGCAGCTCGCCTAGAACAGCAGCTGGTTGGGGTTCTCCGAAAACTCCGTCACGCGCTCGTCTTCAGGCAGTGCACCCAGCGCGAAGTACCCGGCGTACTTCATGTGGAGCTTGACAATCACCTCGGCGATCTCTGGTCGGTTGCGGGCCAACGCCTCGCTGAGTCGAGCGTCCTGGTTGCAGGCCACGTCCATTTCATCTACAGTCTGTCCATCCACGCCCATGCCATTCGTCTCCAGGAGATACTGCACGTGCGAGTGGCCCTGAGTCTCGGCCATGTCGAACGCCGTCTGGTCCTGCTCGTTCGGCATGTCCGGGTCGGCTCCGGCCGTCAACAAGAGGTACGTGGCACGGTAGTTACCATCGCGGCTCGTAAAGTGCAGCGGCGTGTTGCCGTCAGCGTCCTCCACCTGAGGGTCGGCTCCGGCGTCCAGCAGCTGCTCAACAACGTTCGAGTGGCCGGCCATGCAGGCCAACAAAAGCGCTGTCGTGGTCGTGTCCTGGACAGGGAAATCGTACTTGGCCTTAGCCGCCAACAAAATAGTCACGATCTCCGTGTGGCCGTGCTTGGCGGCCAGGTGCAGCGGCGTGTGGCCGTTGAGCGCCGCCACTTCCAGCCGCGCGTTATACTTGAGCAAAATCTTGGCCGAGCGGCCGTGGTTGTTCTCACAGGCAGCGTGCAGCGGCGACGTGCCGTCCAGTGCCACGTCGTTGGCGTTGGCGCCGCGTTCCAGCAGCAGCGTCAGCACGTGGTGGAATCCGTTCGCGGCGGCCAAGTAGGCCGACGAGTGGCCCAGCGAGTTCTTGGTGGCCAGATCGGCGCCGGCGTTGAGCGCGTCCATGACCTCGGCCAGGTCGCCCTTGGCCACGACCTCCAGTAGGCGCTTGCGCTGCTTGACCGTCTTGATGGCCGCCAGCTTGTGGCCGAGGAAGTGCCAGACCTTGGCGCTGCGGTTGCGATAGCCGTGCAGCAGGTGGTGGCCCGCCAGCGTCTTCTTGACGCCCACGGGCACCAGCGCGCCATCGGTCGGGTACACGTAGCCGCGCGCGGCCTCGAGCTGCTGCTTGACGGGGCCGGTGAGCGTCATGACTGCTGTCTGTCTGTGGGGATAACTTCGCGACTGGAAGGTGGGGAAGGAAGACAAGCGGCTGGCTTGTTGATGCTGTAGGAGAAGCTTCGATAGATCCGCGAGCGCACGTACGGATGGCGAACTGTGTGCAGGTATACCCGTCCTGGTGGAGGAGCGAGGTGATGTGAAGGAGAGACTGCGAGTGTTCGAGTGAGCGCTGCTGGCCAGACGGCTGCCGTTAGTGGACTCGCAAGGATTCGGCGCGAGGGCTAGGGGATTGATACAAAAATCAAGTCATAGAAGTCAGTTCAGTTTCTTGTTTCACTTGACCCCCTGGTCTGCGGCGCCAAAAGGTGTTCCCGACAGCACTGCAGCTAGGATACTGCTGCTGCTGCTGCGACGAGTTTTGCTACGAGAACCTCTGAGAGCAGCATGCCGAGACTCTTATCTTGACGAAGTTGCACGTGCATGTATGCATTCGCACTCCTCCGCAGTCCGCCATCGAGGTCGGAAGATTGGCTTTTCTCTCACGGCACAGTCCCCGCACCCTCCAGCCGACTTATCGTGTCGTCTAGCCATTGGCTGGCGCTCGATAGGCAACGAGTTGGCAACAACTGCCAACAAGTGTCCTCCAGCGCAGGATGGCTCTGCAGATGTTGGCGCCACGTGTGCCGCCTTGTAGAAGCACTGGGACTTGCGCAGGAAATCTGCGATGGCGTCCGAGGCATCGTCCCAGCGAGGGTTTCTTGACGACTCTATGGCTGTCCTTCACGATGTGCAGCGGGAGCAGGCACCAGCGCGACTCCCTTGCGAAAGAGGGAGGCTCTTGATGACGGCTCTGCAAGACCCCCCCCCCCCCCCCCAAAGGTGTCGCACGCGGCGCCGCGTGCGTTTTCTCTCAGCGGATTTTCAGCTGCTTAAGCCCATGTCAGCAGCAGCAGCAGCGACGGCCATCGTCATGGTGCCTGCTACCGAACTTGATACATGCATGATCAATGATGCTCAGTTGTCGATGGCCATTGCTGTGGAGTTGGTCTATCAGTGCCACAGCTCGAAGCTGGCAAATACAATGTTGAGAGATACAGCGATGGCGTTGCCTTCGCCACCGATGTGGATTCAGCAAGTTGAAGTGAAATGGGTATATTCGCGACCTATTATTTAGATAAATGGTCCCATTAATTGAGAATGCGACTCAAATTCGTGCGGCACTTTTCGTTGGCGCTGAGGAGCAAATGCTGAGGAGGACCATGGCTGCTCTTTCGCCCGTAGCTCGCTTGTCCGTCGCGCCAATGGTGCGTCATCGCTTCGTGGACGACCATACGAAGTTGGCGGAAACGCTGACGATCGCTGTGTGTTTTTCTGTAGATGGACTGGACGGACCGCCATTACCGCTTCATGATGCGCATGATCACCAAGGAGACGCTGCTGTTCACCGAGATGGTGGTGGACCAGACGGTGAGTCGACTGTCGGCAGTTCTGCACTCACTGTTGCACTAAAGGTTGGTCAACTAACACTATGGATTGACATGCCCTTGACAGTTGCTGCACCAGAAGAAGAACCTCGACTACTTCCTGGGCCACGACCCCCTCGAAGCTCCGCTGGCATTGCAACTGGGTGGCAACAGTATCGAGGATCTCGGGGGTAAGGCATCTTGTACTTCAAATTGCTAGTGATGCATGTCTGTATGTTGACGACGTGGTTGATAAATCGATGTAGCCGCGGCACATCTGAGCCAGACGTACGGCGGCTTCTGCGAGATCAACCTCAACACTGGATGCCCGAGCGCGCTTGTGTCCAGTCGCTGCTTCGGAGCTCGCCTTATGCTGGAGCCCGAGCGTGTGCGGGATATCTGTGCCAGTATGCGTCGCAATGTTGCGCTGGCAGTGGAGGAGAACCCGGGCGTCCCAGCAGCGGAGGTGACGGTGAAATGCCGCATCGGCGTCGACGACTGCGACAGCTACGAGGAACTGCACGAGTATGTGGCCACTGTAGCAAGCGCTGGTGTGCGCCATATTATCGTACATGCGCGCAAATGTCTACTCAAGGGTCTGAGCACCAAGGACAACCGCACCATCCCGCCCCTAAAATATGAGACCGTGTACCGACTCAAGCAAGACTTCCCGGAGCTGTCCTTCACACTCAATGGTGGTGTGCAGAGCATTCAGCACGCGCGCGAGCTTCTGGATACCACAAATGTGGACGGTGTTATGATCGGCCGGGCAGCGTATAACACCCCCTGGAATTTCCGTGACGCTGACCGATTGATTTTCAATGCTGAGAGGAATCCGAATTTGTCGCGTCGGGAGATTATTGAGAGATATTTGGAATATGCCGAGGACCTGCAGTCGAAATGGGGATCCACCGAGCCATTGAGCGACTCTCCCTACACGATGGCCACGTCTGCGTTGATGAAGCCTTTATTGGCACTGTTCAAGTACGTGCATTATCGTATCCACTACCATAAAATCGAGGTGGTCTGACCCTGACGTGTGCTGGTTTGTTATAATTGCAGCGGCGAGTTTGGTGGTAAGGCGTTTAAGCGTGAAATATCGGCACAATGGGCGAGGAAGGGCCCACGCCCAGGGCTACGCGAGATGATCGAAAATGCAATGAAAGTTTTGCCGGACGAGGTGCTGGACGCGCGGGTTGAGGATGAACTTGTCCAGGAGCAGGTTGAAGCAACAAGTTGCAGCGAAGCTGAGGCGTAGATGAACAAAATGTGCCATACCATAGAGCGAATGTGCGTTTACTAATTCGTTATTTAGCCTATAGTGACTTGGTCTTGTCGTTCTTGGGAAGTCAAGTACTCAAGAGCTTCGTCAATGGCAGTGTACACGTCTTGGGGTGTTCGAGTACGAGCCATACAATCGCGTAGCTGGCGTGCGTTCGGCACACCTTTCAGGTATGATCCGTAGAACTTCTTCATGCGCGGAAATCCTATGAGACCTGGGTCGGACAACAACTCTTGGAAGAGCTGTGTATGGCGCCGGATCACCTCTAGCTTCTCTTTTACAGGGATATGTGAGGTGTCAGGGTAGCCCTGGAAGAGCCAAGGATTGCCAAACAGCGCGCGTCCAAGCATAACACCGTCGACTCCGTACTCATCGACTTTCTGCTGTGCTTCAACGAGACTTTCAACGTCGCCGTTGCCAAGAATGAGGGCTGGTGACCCTGCCGCTTTCGCCAGCGTCACGACTTCACCAATAACGTCCCAATGTGCCGGAACTTTGGACATTTCATCGCGTGTCCTGCCATGAATAGTGAGCACCTCCGGCTCCGTCGACAGTAGCCTCAGTACCCAGTCCTTGCAGGCGATGTGGTGGAAACCGATGCGAGTCTTAATGGACACGGGTAGATTCCCCGCTCCACGTTTGCACGCAGCTACAATCTCCACCGCCAAGTCCGGTTGCAGTATCAACGCGGCACCACTGCCCTGGTTGTTAACGTTATTTTCGGGACAGCCCATGTTGATGTCGATGCCGTCGAAGCCCAAGTCGCGCACGATCAGAGCCGACTGATAAATTGCACCAACGAGAAGTGTTAAATAGCAGAATACCAACACATACTAAAAGATAAGGAGTTTTCACCTCATAGAACTGTTCTGGTTTGGAGCCGAAGAGCTGCGCCACCACTGGACGCTCGTGCTCGGCGTATTTGAGCGTGGTCATCATGCGACGACGCGAGTCTGGGTCGTGCGTCAGCGCCTCGCAACTGACGAACTCGGTCCACATGACCGACGGCTTGGCGATGTCACAGATGAGGTGGCGGAAGGCTGCGTCTGTGACGTTGGCCATAGGCGCCACGCAGTATAGCGGCCGCGCCAGCCCCCGCCAGAAGCTGCTCATTTGTTGACGATTTCTATGGTGGCGCCGTCATTTGTGTACGATTATGTGGTACAGAGTGATGGTTCCAAAGTTGAAGTTGAAGTTGCCATTCCGCATTCTAGGCGATGGCAAGCAGGACGATCACGCGTTGTCGAGGCGCAAGGGGCCAGTTGGCGCTGTACAACCCGCAGACAGTGCCGGTTGAAGGTGCTGCCAGGGCGTGAGAACCATGAGAGACCAATCTCACACGGTATGGTGGCGTGTAGTGGCTCAAGAGCTCGAGGGGATCTACGGCTTCCGACCGAAAGGTAGGGAACAGGTCTGCATGTGTAGGCAACAAACCATTTACTAACTATTGGGCGATCCTATAGAAGCGACAGGTTGCCTCGCTGGTAAGAGAAAGCCAAGCGAAGCAAGAGTGTGAGTGCTAACCTGAGGCGGATGGTGGGATTCAGACGTCATGATCTCGCAGCGCAAGGGCGAGTTCCCTCCCGTGGCTTTCATGGTACGAAAGATTGCAAAGGGTTTTAAGGCCGTTTCTAACTTGTAACCTTGCAGCTGATTGTCAAGGATGCGCCTGGGTTTTCCCAGAAGAACACAATCGAAAGGAATGATGCTGAATCTGCTAATTGTACACATTATTGAGGGGAGCAAACTTACGTAGAGAGAGTTGTGTTTCATGTGCAGACTGCTGAAAGCTGAGAAGGGGTTTGGACACGCGTTTGTGATTGCTGTGCTTCCAGCCCCGTGGTTCTCAGAGTTGCAGTTACTCGCCATTAGCAGTTCTGTGCAGATCAAGATATTCACTGGTGAAGTCCCGACGACTGATTGCGGACACCACGCAGCATTTTGCCTAACCTTTTGTGTGTTTATCTCTCTGTCACAGTCTTTAGTGTGTCTTCGGCCGTCAAACTTATGGTGTATATTGTCCTCGAATTCATCCAAACAAAATCCTAGAGTTATCCGAACGCCACGTTGCAGGTGTCCGTCCACGCGAAACATGATTTCCAAATCTCCGAGAAAGCCGACCAACTCAATAAGCGGGTACGTTCGTTTCCGGATAAAGCAGAGCTCTGCTACGCTTTGTTCATTACTTCAAAGCACTTCCTAATCATTTTTCTTTTTCCAGATGAACGACGACCTGCTTACACGAAAGCACGCCATGGATACGCTACGCGTGAATTTCCCATTCCTCAGCGTCGACGAGTGCGATATGCTGCTAGATCTCTTTGGTGAGTGGAATTCAATTCCAGACCTTTCACACTGAGTCGATAACACCAACCTTGAGCAGGTAGCATTGCTTCAATTGCCCAAGCTGGAGCCGAAAAGCTGTTGGATGTGACTGTGTTGAGCACATCCGCTGCACACGCGATAGAGGAGTTTTTCAAAACGGAATATGCGGTGGACTGAGCACCACCATGGGTAAAGCATCGATTCACACCATCGTATGAACGAACACGACGTAGCAAATGCCCAGGAGAAAAATAAACAATTTACTTCCATACTTCATACACATATGAGTGCTGCGCGACGAGCTGCAAAGTTTCAGGACACACGTGTGTGCGATGGCAATTAAGCGTGGGCTGCGGCGACGTTGTCACCATCGACGCGAAATGCTTTGAGCTGTGGGCACTGAGACGCGATGAAATCGATTTGTTCCCCTTTTAATCCACGCGTGAACGCAACGCTGAGTTCGTGAAGCCCACCCATGCGTTTCAGCTCGGCGCCCAGCATGATAGGGTCCGATATAATACCGCGGCACCCGCCAATATCAAGCGTATCAAGTTTGGGGCACGACACTGCTAGTGAGCTCAACACTGCGAGCGTCAATCGGCCTTGTCCACACAGAATAAGATACTCCAGGTGGGGGCACCGCTGAACCAGGTACTTCAACGCTTTATCTGTGATGCCTCCACGACCAAAGCCAAACGGGTTGCTTCTTGAAATGTCGAGTAAAGTTAAATGCGGGCAGTGGTCTCCAAGTGCCAACAAACAGTCGTCCGTCAGATTCTTCGCACCTCCAACCAGGAGCGTGTCCAGCTTAGGGCAGTTTTCCGCAGTGCAGACTACGACGGAGGAAGTGACTGCTGGAGACCCTTTCATCTTGATTGAACGCAGATTGCTGCAACGTTGAACCAGTGCTTCCACGCCCCGTTCTGAGATCTGTCTGCAGTAGCTGAAGTTGATCCGCTCCAGTGACTGTGAATGATTATCACCAATTGCTTCCAGTGCTGCATCTGATAGTCTCAAACACTTCACTGCGCGCACTTCCACTAGCTGCTGCCTTGATGCTCGGACGAGTGCTGTGACGTCCTCATTTTCGATTGTGTGGCACCCGGACAGCGTCAAGTGCGTTAGACAGGTGAAGAGTGAGGCCGCCTTAATCAATGTGCCACTGGGCACCACGCAGCCGATGAGCGTCAATTTCCTGACTTGATTTCCATGCCGCTTGGCCAAGAGACGAACGATCGCGGACGCCAGCTCGCTGTCGTTCCATGCGTGAATTAGCTGCACATGGCTCCAGAAGCTCTCAGTCTCCAGGGCCTGTCTCCACGCGCAGTTCACGCGCTCCAGGACTAGCAGGTCGTCCACTGCGAGAAAAGAGACGAGCTCGCTCAGCACGGCGTCCGGTAGACTAGACGCGTCGGTGGTCATTGCCTTGGAGCGTTCCGCCGCTGCGAAAGTGGCCGTGCCATGCCGAAAGGTTTCATGGTGTCGGACTCACCAATCATGCTGACTACTGCGACCACGTCACGCTAAACCAGAAACGTACCCATCCAACAGTTAGCGAGCAGCTTTCAAAATGCTGGCTAGTCCGACAACGGTTTTAGCGAGCGTACGTGGCCATGCAAAGCATGTTGACGACGGTCTCGTCATGTGTGGTTGCGATTTGTTTAACACTTTGGCAAGATCCAACCTACGCACTCGTGCAATACACAGGAAACTAAAGCGGAGCCACTACCTAGCTCGACGCCGCTCACCAGCCTAGTCGGTCTTCTTCTCGGGCGTGGGCAGCTTCTCAAGGTGGCGGAAGTAGTCGTCCAGGAACTGGAAGTACCAGGGCTGGTCGAAGGTACCGCGGAAGAAGTTGCACGAGATGTTGACCTCCAGCAGCAGCACGCCCAAGTTGGTGAGCGCCACGTCCCAGCCGCAGAGCGGCACGTCCTTCATGAGCTTGAAGTGAGCGTCCTCCGCGAGCTGCTTCATCTGCTTGATCTCCTTGATCACGTTGCCCGTGATGGGGACGCCTGTGTCCGGGTGGCTGGTGATGTCGTGGCCAACGCTGAGGTTGCCGCGGAACATGTGGTGCGGGCCAACGCGGTACCAGTGCGTGGTGGTAGAGCCCTTGAGTATCTTGCCCGACTCCATGTCCACGTCAAACATGATGGACTTGTGATCTGTGGAGGCTCCAGCAAGACCGGCACGGAAGACACAGCTAAGCGACTTGACGCCATTGCCGCCGTCCTTGAGCGCCTCGGCCTCGCCCAGCCCGTGGCGAGAAGCCGTGATGATGCGGAAGGTCGAGAGCGGCGACACCTCCGGCAACAGCTTCTTGATGAAGGGCGAGTTGTCGAGCTTCTCCTGGATGATCCAGTCGCCGCCGTCCACAGCGTTCTTGAACATGAAGATGCCCATTCCACCCTCCTCGTTACGGTCCTTGATGACGAGCGATCCAGGCGTCTTGAGGTAAGGAGACACGGCAATGTCGTTCTTCTCGGCCTCCAGCAGGAAGTCCCACTTGTTCTCCATGAGGTATCCGGGCGAGTTGGTCTTGAGGCTGTGCAGACTCACGACGTGGCAGTTGACGCGCCAGAAAGCGAACCAGTTCTGCGGGCACACGAAGATCTGTGTAAAGGTGCGCAGGAAGCGCTCAATGACACAGCCCTGCTTGTTCGAATACTCCTTGGGCAGCTCGAAGAAGGCGCCAATAGCGCACAGCCACGGGTACACGAAGAGGAGGAAGGGGAAGAGGATGAGGCGCGAGTAGCTCACGATCGAGAGCGGCACACCCGTGCCCGGGATGGCCACGTTGCGCAGGTTGGTCACCAGGTCCTTGTAGAAGCTCGGGTGGCGGTAGTGCGGCTCGCTCCACAGCGGGTTCAGCAGCGCGATCGAGTACACGTACGTCTTGGCGTGCAGGTCGTCGGCGAAGAACGGGCACTCGGCGTAGCTGCCGCGACGCACCCAGTAGTAGAGCAGCGAGCCGTAGAAGCTCAGCAGCGCCTTGGAGACGCCCATGCCGGCGGAGATGATGCCCATGACCATTGTGGCTTCTTGCTTCTTGCTGCAGCGGCTTGAGCTTGGCGTGGGCGAAAGAGGAGTGGCTCCGGAGGCACGTACGTCGGCGCCTCTCGATCGGCAAGAGATCCATAACGGCTGCTAACGTTCAACGCTAATCTGATTGGCCCACTCTAATTATCCGGCCAATCAAAAGCGAGCTTTCTATGATTGTAAATCATGATCACTAGACCAGATTCACTTGGCCTTTGTATCGACTCGAGCACTTTTGTTGAACCAGACGGAATCTCGTGTTGATTGGCACCAACGCCAAAGCCAACATGCGGGCTGAGTGCAGCTTGCGCGAGGGCAAGTCTTTACGGGGAGCAAGGCGTTCCTATCGGCTTGCAACCGCCTCAGACAGTACCGCAGAGTGATTCAACAATGGCCGCAGTCTTTCGTGCCGAGTTTGCATCTTTGGACAAGCGGTGGAGAAGTTGTAAAACAGGGTTTGCACACTTTTGTTGTGGGTTTCGCATCCAGACATGCTTTTGCCAGTTATCCAGCTGGAGCCGTCATCACATGGAATGACACGTGTGCGTTGTGCGTTGGAGCCCGGTCATCGATCCTGGACCGACGATCCACTGCGTATGATACAACCTGCATCTCGTCAAAAGCGAGGAAGTATTGGAAGTATCATACCATGACACCGTGTCCAAGGGCAACTATATAATACACCTTGTGTTCATTGTCAACACGACTTGCAATCCTACACGTGCGACTGAAACAGGACACTGGATTCATCGAAGCGGGGCACCTGCAAAAGAACAAGGTATTTCTTCACGTAATAAGGTATGTTCGTTGCCACAGTGGCAGCTTCAGCATCGTGTGAACCTGTGCATGCACTCCTAGCAGCTTAGTATAACAGATGGAGTCATACAGCACTACTAGGTACGAAAATATGCTGGAGCGATTATCGCGAGTGATAGCAAGCACCCGCTGTACGACATTGTGGATCCAGATCGTCTAAAACCGCGTCGAGTTTCGAACAACAGGAATCCAACAGGTAAGGGTGGTCGCAAGGCGGTCATACAAGAACTGCTGAACAAGGAGAAGGTTGGAGCAATGCATTTCTGAGTAAATCATACTACAAGCACAACAGAAGCAAGCAAGTTATTTGTGGTGATCGTGAAAAGCATTCTCTAGGATTTTAACATCTTCTACCGGTGCTGTGGTGTAACGCAGGATGTGTCGGCAGCGAGCACCATCGACTTTCGTTTGGGATATGTCTTGAGCTTGTTCGGGTTGATTTTGAAGGCGTGTTCAGTAATACTTCTGGTGTGAACAAGACAATTCCCATGGTAGCATGCCTTACTGTATGGTTCACCTGCTTCGGGCCAGAACTAGGATGCAATGAAATCGTGCATGTCGCTGTTATTCCAAAAACCTCGCATAATACACAAAGTGCAGCATCGACAAATACATATCGTAACTCAATGTCGTAGGTCTCGAGGAGTTGCTCCATATCCAGCGCCTTCAGACACGAAGAAAAGTGTCGTGAAGACGTAGTACTCCGCTGGCGCTTTGCGTGTGCCCGATAGATACCTACGGCACCCAAAAAGTATTGGGCATCTTTTTGTGGTAAAATCCATACAAAAAATATCCGACCTCCGACCTATCCGACTTTGTATATAAATTTGTATACCATTAGTAAACCAAGTGTTTCATTAATTGACTGGGAAATGTATGCGTATACAACCCCCCCCAGACACCAGAAATGACTGGCTTTCAGGAGCCAGTACAGCTGCCAGTAAAAGAGCGCTGCGCTCAACGCGTGTCAGTGCCCGAGTGACCACCCACTGGAGGGTGTGTTGAGGGAGCCGTTCCGAACCCGGTTCGGCCAGCAGGGTTGTCGCCCGCACGAAGAACTGTGCGGGTTAATTCCCCCTCGGGCCTCCAACGAGTATTCCCCTGCCTTTGAGTTGTGCTAATCCCCACCTTAGTAGCTCAGCGGAAGAGCCCCCGAAAGGGACGGTCGTGGGTTCAACTCCCACCTAAGGTTTATCTTGTGCTTGGCTTTCTGTTTGTTAATGCCACAGCGATTGGAGCTGTTGTGTGAGGCGGTAGGTGGTCCCTGATTGAATATTGATGCGTGTAACAGCGTATGTGCTTGTATTAATAAAGGCTGAAAAGGGTTACGGATCTTGGACGAAGAGAAGGGAGGGGGAGAGTCACCACTCGGAGCTTGACCGGAGCGAGGACACTTGACCACTTGAGGGGAAGAAGGGAGATTCGAAAGTGATTGATTTATCGGAGCTTACTTTGTCTGCACTGCCTAGCTATCCTCATAGACACGCAGCACTGCATCCAATCATTTGGTGCATCCAATCACCATCACTCTGCACTCGTCCAATCATCCTACTCGTCTAATCATCGGTAGCGTAATCAACGTACCGTAAACATCGTGTGATCGGATTGGACAGGTTCACCGTAACCTGGTACAGGCATAACCGGTTACCCTCAATACGCCCCCTCAATGCGAACACGCGTGGATTCCGAGAGCCGCCGTGAGGTCCTTGTGGCGTGGTCCCGGGAGCGTCTTGGTCATGATGTCCGCCAGCATCATCGAAGTCTCGTAGTACTCGAGCTTCACTTCACCACGCTTGACCTCATCACGGATGTGATGGTACTTGATGTCGATGTGCTTGGCGCGGCCATGGTTCACAGGGTTCTTGGTCATCTTGATGCACGACTGGTTGTCTTCGAGAATCTTGAGCTCTGGTCCCGCTTCGCTTGCTGCCGCCATAATCTCGCACAACAGGCGATGCACCCACTTGCCTTCTTGAATGGCCAGGCTGAGTGCAATGTACTCCGCCTCGCTCGTAGACAGCGACACACTTGACTGCTTCTTGCTTCCCCAGCTCACCGGCGCGCCCATCAGCATGAACGCGTATCCCGAAGTCGACTTGCGATCGGAGTGGTCACCAGCCCAGTCTGCGTCGGAGTACCCGCGGAAGTCGATCTTGTCACCCTGCTGGAAGCAGATCCCATGTGACTTGGTTCCCTGCAGATAGCGCAGGATGCGCTTCACCGCAGTCCAGTGCTCGACTTGGGGGTTCTCCATGAAGCGCGACACATAGCCCACGGCGAAAGCAATGTCCGGTCGGGTCGCGGTCATCAAGTGCATGAGCGCACCCACAGCTTCGCGGAACGGGGCGTTCACCTTGGTCGGCGCGTCGCTTGGAACCAGTCGAGAGCTCAAATCCGCCGGACTCACCACAGCCTTGCACTCCTCCATGCCGAAACGCTTGAGAATGTCGTCCACGTAGCGTCGCTGGCACATCGTCACGCTGCCGTCAGCGTTGTCCACCAACTCGATGCCCAGCACAAACGCGCACTTGCTACTGTCGGTCATCTCGAACCGCGTCTTGAGGTCGCTCTTGGTGCGCGCGATCAGATCGGCCGAACTCCCGGTCACCAACACATCGTCCACGTACACCAGCAACAGCACGCAGTGACCGTCCACAATCTTCATGTAGAGACACGGGTCGTAGGCCGAGACTTGGAAGCCGATGGAGCACATGTACTCGTCGAAGGTCTCGTTCCACACGCGCGAAGCTTGCTTGAGACCGTAGATCGCCTTCACCAGCTCCAGGCAGTCGAAATCACCGTCCAGCTCGACCCCTTCTGGCACTGCGCAGTACACCACTTCTTTCATCACGCCGTACAGGAATGCCGTCACCACGTCCAGTTGGTCCAGCGGCCAGTCGAAGTACTTGGCCAACGCGATCACCATGCGCAACGTCACGTACTTGACCACGGGCGAGAACGTCTCGGTGTAGTCGATGCCGTACTTCTGCTTGAACCCCTTGGCCACGAGACGCGCCTTGTACTTCTCGATGGATCCGTCCGCTTTGCGCTTGATCTTGAACACACACTTGGTCCCGATGGCGCGTTGTCCGTTCGGCAACTTGGCAGCTCGAAACACCCCACGAAGTCGCATCGACTTGAGCTCTGCGCGGACGGCCTTGCGCCAATGCACTTGGTCGGGTCCGTTCACCGCATCTTGGAATGTCGTCGGCTCAGACAGATCACCGGCTTCCACTGCGTTGGCGCTTGCTCGCCAAAATGCGGGAGGAATCGAGTCGCCATCTTCATCGTCATGAGCATCCTTCTCCTCTTCATCAGCCAGATCAGGCTCCATTCGCACACTTGATCGTCGTTTCGCCCGACGCCCAAACGAGTTGTCAGGAGCACTTGCCTCTTCCAAGCCAGCTCCATGGCGAACAGAACGTGAGCCTGAAGACGTGTCATCAGCATCACTTGAGCGGGCCTTGCGTTTCCCCGCCTGCTTGAACTCCATCGGGCCCGTACTGTCAGCATCGTTGATCTCGAGGGAGTCGAAGTCCAGGCTAGCATCTTCGTCGTCATCGCTTGAACTTCCCGCCGAGACACCACCAAAACTCGATTCGTCGAAGGTGACATCGCGAGAAATCACCACCTTCCCCGCCTCGATGTCATAAACTCGATACGCCTTCGACACTTCCTCGTAGCCCATGAACAGACCAGCGCGAGCCTTGGGATCCCACTTGAGTCGCTTCTCCCTCGGGGTTAGCACGTACGCCCGACACCCAAACACACGCATGTGCTTCACGCTTGGCTTGGACTTGTACACGATCTCGAACGGAGTCTTGTTTTCGATCTTGGGCGACGGCAGCCGGTTCTTGACGTAGATGGCAGTCATCGCCGCTTCGCCCCAGAAACACTTGTCCAACTTGGCATGGTGCAGCATGCTGCGACCAATCGTGACGATGGTTCGGTTGGCGCGTTCTGCCGTGGCGTCGGTCTGGTGCGCGTACCGAACCGTGGGCTGCTGCTCGATGCCTTGATCCTCGTAAAAGGCCTTGAGCGAATTGGTCGCAAACTCGCGGGCTCCGTCGTGACGCACGAACTTGACCTGCTTGCCGAACTGCGTCTGCACCTTGGTGATGTAGCTCTTGAGGCACTCTTCGCTCTCCGACTTGGCGCGTAGACAGAAACCCTTCATGCATCCGCTGGCTTCGTCCGTGATGAGTAGCAGATACTTGCTGCCACCCAACGATTCTTCCTCCATGGGACCGCAGATGTCGAAGTGGAGCAGCTCGAACGTGTCGTAACGGCGCTTGTCGCGGTTAGTCGGGAACGGCTTTTGGACCATTTTCCCTTGCTGGCACCCGCGACACACACTTGGCCCACTCGACTTCAAGGGTACCTTGGCGTCCTTGATCATGCCGTTGTTGACCATCTTGCGCAGCACGTCGATCGGAGCATGACCCATCCGCGAATGAAGATCCACGTTACGCGCCGACGTCGTCGCATTCGCAGAACGCAGTGGAGTGCGCAGCCGGTAGAGTCCGTCCACGAGGTCAGCCGTCGCCACCACTTGCTTCGAGCTCTTGCGCGCAACATGCATGCTCGCACCGTCGAACACCACTTGAAACTTGCCACTCTTGTTGATCTGCGGCACCGACAGCAGATTCTTGTTCATGTTCGGCACGTACAGCGCGTCCTTGATCTCGATGTCGCGCTCGTCGCCGTTGGGCAGAACCACTCGTTCGATGATGGTCCCCACACCCTTGATGGCAGCTTTGTTGCCGTCAGCCACCGACAGTTCGCCCTCGTCTTGCTCATTCAGCGTGGCGAACTTGGCCTTGTTGTTGCAGATGTGGTTCGTTGCGCCGCTGTCGACCGCCCACATCCCGGACATACCCTTGCCCGTCGAAAGTCCGCACTCCAGGGATACCGCAAACGCGACTCGGTCGTAGTCGTATTCGTAGTCGTCGTTCCGCCACTGGACATTGTTGGCCCCGCGTCCACGGCCATTGCCGCCGCGTCGACCACCTCGGTTCTCGTCCTTCTGCTTGGTCCAGCACTTGTCGATGACGTGCCCCAATTTTCCGCAGTAACTGCACTGGCGAGACTCTCTCTCGGCACTGAACGCCTTCGCCGCGTCTTCAGTCTTCACCGAGTCGGTCTTCTTCTCGCCTTGCCGCTTGATGTGCTCGTTCGTGAGCACCTTCACGACGTCTTGCGTCTTCAGCTCCACATTGCTCATCTCCAGATTGAGCACGACGTTCTCGTAGCTCTTGGGGAGACTGCGTAGCAAGCAGATCGCCACGTCCTCGTCCTCCATCTTGGCGCCGATGCTGCTGAGCTTGGCGCTGATGTTGAGGACCTCGTTGCAATGATGCAACACGTTGCCGCCTTCCGCCATCTCCATGCTGAAGAGCTGTCGCTTCAGGTAGATGCGACCAGCCTTCTGCGACCCTCCGTACAGCGTCTTCAGGCGCGACCACGCCACCCACGCTTCCTCGCAGTTGTCAACCACGTGATGGTAGTCCGCGTCCATGTGGAGCAGCATCAGGCCGAACGCGATGTTGCTCGACTTGACGTACTCGTCCTTGGCCCGAGTGTCGGCGAAGGTCGGAGTCGTCTCTCGGTTCACGACATGCCACACAGACTTGGTCAGGAACACGCCACGCATGTAGCGGTTCCACGTCGCGTAGTTGTCGCCGTTGAACTTGTCGATGGAGACCTTGATCGAGACGTCTTGGGCAGAGGACATGGTGCTTGGGCTCATAACCTGAAAAGGGTTGCGGATCTTGGACGAAGAGAAGGGAGGGGGAGAGTCACCACTCGGAGCTTGACCGGAGCGAGGACACTTGACCACTTGAGGGGAAGAAGGGAGATTCGAAAGTGATTGATTTATCGGAGCTTACTTTGTCTGCACTGCCTAGCTATCCTCATAGACACGCAGCACTGCATCCAATCATTTGGTGCATCCAATCACCATCACTCTGCACTCGTCCAATCATCCTACTCGTCTAATCATCGGTAGCGTAATCAACGTACCGTAAACATCGTGTGATCGGATTGGACAGGTTCACCGTAACCTGGTACAGGCATAACCGGTTACCCTCAATAAAGGCTTGTACAAACTAACGTGTATTAACCTTTGCAACTCATGCTGATCATCTAATCTGTTCGAGAATATTTTGCGTGTAACCTGGAGCAGGGTCTTGGATAGCAGGTGTCTGGAGAAGTTGTTCGTGGCGCTCAATTTTGGCGTTGAGTGCGCCAGCACGGTGAAGGCTACGCAGGTGTTTCAAGACAGCGCCAGACCCGCGTGAGTTGATGCCGTGATCTTCGAGGAACCTCAAGACTGATTTCTCTGCACGGATTCCCAGGGACAGCACCTGGTCGCGGTAGCTGGCTTCTGTGACATCAAGCACAAAGCCGTCATCCAAGAACAGCTTCATGTAAGCGATAAGCTGCTTTGCGTCGGACTTCTGCTGCTTCGAGATGGGTGCACGCCACAACGGTGGTTCTTGGGCGTACCATCCGTACCAAGTCGTATGAAGGTGAGTCACTGATGATCTGCGCTGCTTCTTCTTAGCTTGATTATCACTGCATTGGCTAGGCTCCGGGTTGTGCCGTTTGCGTATTTCTCGCCTAGGGTCGTTCAGCTTAGCTTCCAGTGCGTCCATGCGAGCATCTTGCAGCTTCACGTGCTCGATAAAGTGGTTAATGACAGCAGCTTGGTGATCGATGGCCTTTTGTTCTGTGCTTCGTGGCAATGCCTGTTCAGATGCCTGGTGCGTGCTTGATGGCTTGCTGTCTTCACAGGGTAGCTCTGGATTTGCGAGGTGCGACGACCAGGCCAGTAACTCAACGAGCGAGCATCCGATCTCCGTGGTACAAGCTTCGATTCGTTTAACTGCAGGTGCTTCAGCGTTCAGACGTTTCAGCAGCGGGTAGTGGCGGATCACAGTCGAGGTAAGCACATCAAGGACAGCTTGGTTAACGTTGTACTGTGTAGCTTGGAGATTGTGGCACGTGCTGAACAGGTGACGCTGGAAGCTGGAAATCGTGCTCCCTGTTTGCGAGTCGAACGAACTCGAGTTCTCGAGCGCCACGTTTTTCTTGGTATTGTGTCCACTGAGTATCTTGCTAACCTTGTGGTCTTCTTTGCTGGTGTTGAAGATATAGTTGAAGCCCTTGTTCGTTGCGCTCATGTTCCAGGCGCCTCTGTCGAAGATCCGCCGTGCTGTGAGCTCGCCGCTACCGTTGGCGTGTTGTGCCCCGCCGCGCCGGAAAGAATGAGACGTCAGTGCGATCGTGACATCAGCAGCTGCAGCTATGCGTTCGAGCACGCGGTTCACGTGGGAATAGACAGTGGGTGTCTTCTCCACACCTGCAGCCGACGGAGCGCCAAGTCCAGCTGTGTCAACGGGGTGGTCGAGGATCTCCAGGAGCGGGACGTCCGGAGAAAGCATGACCGCAGCGTAGTCTTGCATGTCGGGTAGATTGTTGATGACGTCGGTTGATGGGGCGGTCTGCATCAGCACCGCCAGCGCCATGGCAAGCAGTGGGCAGGTCTCAAATTCGGTTCCAGGAAACAATGACAGCCCTTGCTCTTCGGATGTCTTCATCCGAATGAAGCGGACGAAGAGCACGTTGCCGGCATCTATGGAGATGTTGGGCTTGCGGAGCAGAGCGAGATCCGAGGCTCTACCGAATAGGTACCACAGCAGGCAAAGCAGCGCAGCATCTTGGTAGTCACTCGAGCAGCTCGCATTAACATACAAATACACAAGCATTTTCTTTAAGTCAGCCTTTGTACATGGTGGTGCCTTGCTTATAAATCCACCACCGTCGCGCTTCATGCAAAAGTTATCTAACGTCTTCCCCATTTTGAGCAGACGCGCTTCTAATGCAGCCCGGTGCTGAGGGAACTGGTCGAGGAGCCAAAGTTTGGCCTGCCTGTAGTACTGCATCGCAGTGTTTCGAGCCAACGGCTTTCCTTTTTTGCCCTCATTAAACGCAAGATACATACCAGACTTGTCCATTACGGACACAAAACACTTTCCACTCCCATCTCGTTCAATACACACACGCACATACTCTTCTGTCGCACCTTCGGATTTCAAAAACTTCACGAAAGACCCCACAGCGGTTGCCTTCGCTCGCTTGGTGTTTCCTGGCACCAACTCTTCTAATCCCATGCTGTCGGTCGGATAAACGGCAAATATGTAAGTGATATGCAATTCACTTGTCTTTTGGCTGTACATATACACATTTTGACCGGCGTTCCGACCGAATACGTCGGAACGGCTGGCCTACAGGACCTGGTCTGATGTTCTCATCCTATTGGATAAAATAGAGGTAATTATGGGGTTTGATTGGATTAAACTACTGAGCTAGGCTTTTATTGGCTGTTGAGCACAATACAAACTAGTAGTATAGTCGGAAAGATCGTCATATTCATCCATACGACTCCGGTTTGTTAAAGATGCTGGGGAGCTTCCCGGGACCACGTCTAACCAGCTTGCCCAACTTGCCCACTTCCTGACGCTGCCTTTGGAATTATTCTGACTAATGGACGCCTTCCAAAATTGACATACCACCCCGACAGCAGGCGTCCACTAGATCAATTCGCCTTCTGCGGTCAACATTGTTGAAGTTTAGAGTCGCAGTTGAAGCCACTGAGGCGGCAGCGTCAGCACCAGCAGTGGAGTTACGGGAGACGGCGTCTGCGGCGTTGTCAGGTGTGACGAAAGTGTACTTGGCTGTGGTGGCCAGCAGCCTCACTATCAGAACAGTCAAGCCTCCTGCCTCCATGGATTCGTTCGCTACCGACCCCGGCATCGTCGATCCCCTGCCAGAACTCGCGGTCGCGTGGAGACCGCCTGATCAAGTCGACATCGAGCAACGCGCCGCCGCGAACCATCGTCGCACCCTTCTTCGAGGAGCCAACAGCGTCCTAAAGTTCTCCACGGTGACATACCCACTGAGGCACATTTGTCCGAATCCTGACATCCGGGACGTGCTCGAAGAACGTGCTGTGGCTCTGCAGCAGATTCGCATAGAGGCAATGTTCGTCATGAACTTCCACTGCTGCCGCCTGTTCGAGCACCACCAGCGTAGCCACCCGAACTACCCTGTAGTACCGGCAAGATCTCGCACGATGGAGACAGCCCTACAGCTAGACCAAGCTACGTTCTACCGGTGCTGCACTGCTGTCTTTGGTGACGAACAGAGGCCCGTGCCAAAACCCTCGGCTAACGCTGCACTAGAGGAGTCCATCAACGTCTACAAAACTACGCGATCGAGGGTCATGTCGTATATACCACCCACGCTATTCTATTCAAGCTCCGCTATCAAAGAACTGGCGAATGACATGCTCGTTGCGGCGCAGCAACACGTTCGAATGAACTTCGAGGCGCGGCTTGTCAACTTCATTAGCCTGCAGCTTGCGTATCCGCGGGGAGCAGCTGAGGCCATGGTCGCTCGACTAAAGTCAAGTCCTGAAGACCTCACGGACGTCGAGAAGCAATGGCTTGCGTGGCTAGAACTGCCTCCTACGGCTGCGAACATCGCTAGCCACGAGGTGCTATTTCTCGGCAAGCTGTACGACATGCTGAAGGTTATGGAGCAAGTGCACGACCAAGACGAGATCCCGAAAGGGTGCCGATTGTTTACGTTGCTGCCGCAGCCCACCTCCTGTGTGCCGGCGTTCTTCCCGGTCACTACAGAGATGCTCTACCAAGTCGCAAAACAAATTTTGGCAACTACGGGTAAGGACGTTTTTGGGCTCTACAAGTCCATAAATTCTCGTGGCCATCGGACGTATGCTACGACTGCGGAGTTCCAAGAAGTGCGCGAGCGAATGTGGACCTCTGTTTTCAACCTCGGAGACTGCGTCAGCCATACTGCGGATCCCCGAATTGGCGTTCCCAGGCGCAACTTCGAGTACCAGATCTCCACAAATGGGTACAGTGCTGCTGTGCTGACGTCAATTCCTGCTCCTCTTGAACGACCTGCTCTTTCTTCGAAGTATATACCAACTACATTGATCGGGATTGACCCAGGTCTACGGATGATGCTGACGGCATACAGCCGTCCTATGCTGGGCTATGTCTGCAACCCACCGGAAGAGCCATGCTCCATGCCCGGTTGGTGCAGTACCTGTCCAGGCCACGTTGGCGGTAGACGCCATGGTAAGAAGCGCAGTAGGAACCGCCGTCGTCGCCACCGACGCAAGAGACGCAGCAGGGCACAGTGCGATGTGGAGGGGTGGTGCGAAATCTGCCACAGGCACCACCCAAAGCACCGTCCGAGGAAACACGGCGTCAGGCGCCGATCTCATTTCCTGCGTGACAATTCTCATGTCCTACAAGTCACGTCCCGAGAGTACCGACACATGAGTCGTGTCGAGCACCATGCATTCTGGTTCGAAAACCTGAAGAAGAGGAATCCGCGATAAGGTGCGTTCGTGAAGGACATGCCTTCGTTCAAGACTTCGTCGTCGGCGTCTCTGCTCTCTCGCTACGAGCACATGTGGAGGAATATCAACGCCATGTTGGAGTTCTGCGCTCTCAAAGGGTTTCGCAAGTGGAGATTCACGGTGTTGCGATTCAAACGCAAGGCCGTGGCGAAACTCGCCAAGCGTGTCGTCCCGACCGTGGACCGTGACGTGTGTGTGGCTCTCGGGAAATGGAGCAGCCAGACCCATCTCGCGGGCCACATGCACGTCCCGCTCAAGCGGTTCGCACTTGAACTCTCTCGCCGCGCAACCCTCGTCATGGTCGACGAGTTTCGTACCAGCTATCTTTGCTCTGAGTGCTCGGGACCGATGGTGAACACGCCATTCAAGATCTACGGTACGACGAAAACCAAGAGGTCGAGGAATGTGCGTGTCTGCAGAAACGTAGCTTGCAGAGCGAACTACTGGGAGCGCGATATCAATGCAGCAAAAAACATGTGGCAGCTTGGGCTCCTCCAAGTCACCCACCAGCCTCGAACTCCACAGTTTTGCAGAGGATATCGAATCGACCAAGGCGACTAAAATTCAAACCAACGTGGGAACGGGACCCTGAGAAGGACCTCAAACGAAAGCCCACTCGGTAAACGGGCTGCTGGGGAGTGAAAGATGTAGTGCCTTCATTCGTCGGTAGCCCAGTCCGAACGTAAAGATCTCTCGAGATCATTCTTAGTGAATATACCGTACAGTTCGTTTGTACCCGCCTTTGTCTCTAAATCAAGCTTGGGCTTTGTATGGGCTGTCGAAAGGGTAAGTTTGCACTTCGAGGATTCCATTTTCCACATCACCACTCTCCGACCTGGCGAGAAGCAGCACCAACTCCATGTCTTCACCGACGACCAGCAACATCCGCCGCAAGAGCAAGGCTGCGTGGTCCAACGAGGACGACATCCGTCTGTGCCGCGCCTTCGTGCTGGCCACGCAGGACGACAACGGCACGGAGCACGTCAAGAACATGTGGACGCGAGTGTTCACGCACTACCAGAAGCTGGCGTCGGAGGAGGATCCGGGGGCGGCTCCTCGTGCTGGAGGCGCGCTACAGACCCACTGGTCGTCGTTTATCCGGCCCGAAGCGGCTTTCTTCATGTCGATCCTAGTCAAGGTGCGTGTTATCAGGTTCATCGACAAGAAAATCCTACATTTGTGGCTTATCTGTTGCTATAATTTGCGCAGGTGGAGAAGGAGGAGCACGAAGACTGGAACGAGGACCAGTGCATTGAGGAGGCCCTTGGTCGCTTTGCGACCATCCGCCAGGCAGAGGAGACGGAGGCTTTGCGCGCCTACAACGAGGCCAAGCAGCAGGCCATCTTGGAGGATATTGAACCGCTGCCCAAACCTCGAACGAAGGCCACGACGTTCCGCTACGTCCACTGCGTCCCAGTGCTGCGGACGAGCAACCGCTTCATGCGTGCAGTCATGTCGGAGAAGAAGCAAAGGGTGGTGCGCTCCCCAACGCAGAAGCGGCGAGGTCGTCGACCGAAACTTCCCGCTGGTGGTGAGGAGATGGCCGATGCGTCCGAGGGCTCTGATGACAGTCAGCGTGAGAGGGCGTCACCGCAGCACGAGCCTTCTCCAAAGCGCCGCAAAGAGAGCGAGGTATCTTCCGGTGGTTCGGCCTCGGCGTCTGGGTCGTCCTCTTCGAGCTCGCCAAGTGACGAGTCCAGCGACGAAGGTGTCCCTATCAGGTTGTCTAAGGGTGTTACCTTGCCGACTGCAGTGGCTGCACCACGGATCCTGCCGCCACCGACAGCTCCGGTAACCAACGTTCCACGCAATGATGCTCAAACCAATGGGTATCTCCCGACCAACACGCAGCAAGTGGTCCGATCGCAACGCTCTCAACAGAAAGCCAACTACCGCCTGAAGCTGCTGGCGGAGCTGCGTGGCATCGTGGAGACCATTTCACAACTCGCCAACCAGCTCGAGACTGGAACATCAGCTGCAATGGGTATGACTGCAGGGGGTCGACTGGATCCAACGCTGGCGGAGGAAGTGCAACAAGATCTGCGCTTCTTCCGCGAACAAAAGCGTCGTCTCAAGCAGGAGCTGGACGCGCTCGACGCAGTCGAAGCTCAGAATTGAAGACGACGGCAACAGTGAATGCAGTGCTGCCAAAAGCTATTAGGGCGGATGTCACCATGCATGGCATCCTAGTAAGTCAAGTAAAGATTTTTTTTTTCGTTTCGGACTGCATGACACGTGGAGCAAACGCGAAGTGTATCTGGGATTCCTTCAGGTTCAGTTCACTAGTACGAGAGCCGCGACGGTGGCGCTCCTCCCTAGGCCCGCCCATCACGAGCTCTACGAAGGTGGCATTAAAGCCATCACCAGATCAAAAGACGACGTTCCCAGATATTGGCTTCAAGAGTCGATATGCACGCTCAGACTCAATGGCACTGCGGACCGATCAAAGGTATTTTTCCGTCTCTGAAAACCGGAAGTCGGTGCACTTCCACAAGCAATTCATAGGGGCTTCTACCTCTGCGTGCCAACCTGCAAGGATTTTATGCCTACGCTGAGCACTCGCACGGGTGCTATTGACCCAGGTGTCCGATGCTTCATCACTTTATACGATCCCAGCGGCCGGGTTTTCAGCACCGCGGACCCCGACGAGAAGATACTCCAGCGACTCAAGGTTGCAGACGCACTACGGCGTGAGGTGGCTCAGCTCGAGAGTGCTCTTACAGATCCACCATGTCGAGGCAAGAAGAAGACGGCGGTAGAATGCGTGGCTACCACTGAGCTGCTGCGGAGCAAGCGGCGGCGTCAGCGCCTACGCCTGCATATCCGTCGGATTCTAGGCAAGGTGGCGCGCACGGTGCACGAGATGCACCAGAAGGTATCCACATGGCTATCTCTGAACTACCACGAGGTGCTGCTGCCAGCGTTCGAGACCCAATCAAAATCTACTACTCTGGTGTATTCTGTATAGTTTCCCTCTCTCTTCTATTTTCACTCCAGACGTTCAGAATATTTCTTTCTTCTTCTTCAAGCAAGCTAAAACATCCTTAATATGCGGCGGGGCAAGGAGCGCTGGACGCAAGCGGACGACAAGCGCCTGGGCCGCGCGCTGCTGGCCGTGTTCGCCTCGCACGGCGACGACGTGGTGCTGAGCGACAACTGCGCGCTGTGGAAGCGCGTGCAGCAGCGCTACCAGGGGCTCGTGGCGGCCGAGCAGGCGGTCGTGCCCGATATCACAGCGGCGCCGCGGAGTGCGCGCTCGCTGCACACGCGTTGGGCGCGCGGCATCCGGCCGGACATGGTCCTGTTCGCTTCTCTTGTGGATAAACTGCAGAAGGCCGGCAAGAAACCTCCCAAGGCCATCAAACAGGCCGCTAAACTCTTCCGAGAGGAACGGAGCGAGGTGAACGCGGCGGCTGTGCGTCAGTACGTGCACGACCGCCAGCGACCGCCCACGCCCACGGGCGACTCGGAGACGGACTCGAGCCGACCGAAACTCAAGTTCGAGGCCTTCCACTTCCGCCACTGCTACGACATTTTGAGGTCCAATGCGCAGTTCATGAAGGCGCTGCTGGCGCAAAACGGACAGGACGGCAGGCTACGTAAGCGACGACGGACAGAGGCGGGAAGCGGGTTAGAGGAGGAGGAGGAGTACAGCTCCTCTACGTCGACGGACGAGTCGGATACGGCCGATTCGCATGAGGAGGAAGAAAGCGAGATTACGTTGCAGCCACCACCTGTGAACAGGTTCCACGGGACGAAAGTCATCAGCGGTGAGCAAGTACCGACGCTGCAGCCGTCGAGTTGGCAGAACTACCAAAATGGCGTTCAGCGGAAAGCTCCTGTGCCTGCAGAGAGAGTTCTTGCCAATGCAGCAGTGCCTGGGGCTGGTAGTGTGATCATCACGTTCGAAGACGCAAGTGACGATCTGGAGGTGCCTCGTCTCGAGTGCGACCGCGAAGTGGCGAATGAGTACGTTCGGCTTCGCACTCAGACACTGCAGGAAGATCGTCGGCTGAAGCTGCTGGCGGAGCTCCGTGGAGTCGTGACGACCATCTCCCAACTCGCCCAACAGCTCGCGTGGAATGGAGTGGCGTCCGCAGCGTTGGCAGCACGGACGGGAGGAGTCTGCTCCGCGCTAGATGAGGATGTACTGCGTGATATCGCCTTCTTCCGTCATGAGAAGCAGCGACTGCAGCAGGCGATTGCTGGTCTTGACGCTGGTGTCAATGGCAGCAACTACAAATGAAGACTTGGCGCACGCCTAAGGACGAAGACAGACTACTTATGAGGGCCATGTAGCACCCAGACACTTATATGTGAATACCTATGAATCGGCAGTGCAGCGCGAGTTGTCGTACGGCGGTGGAAGCCGCATTGCAACACCGTTCACTTCGTTAGGATACCGTTGTGCAGCTCGAACTTGTTGCAAATCCCTATCAAAAAGCGGCTCATAGACGTGCGTGTATCACTCGATCGCCTCTCATTCATACGACAATGGCAGCTCGGGCGCTGGCGCTGCTTCCGCTCGCCGGGTTGGCGGCCTGGAGCGGCAATGCGACGCTCTTGCGGATGCAGCACCAAGTGCGCGCGCCTCCGGGAGGCGAGGCGTTCGAGTTCATCCCCGGGTCTATGGACGACACCATCATGGAGACTTTGGAAACGGGCGACCTCGTCTTCTTCCAGCGCAAACTGACGGCCATGCAGCCTCTGGCGGCGCTGCACACGTGGGTCACGCGCCTGCAGCTGCGGCCGCGATTCGACCACTGCGGGTGGGTCTACGTGGATCGGCTAGGCCGCAAGTTCATTGTAGGTAGGTACGAGGGCTTTGATCTCCTCCAATCTGCTCCAAAGAACTAACTAAACCTACCAAACGTAGAGGAAACGCTGAACAAGGTGCAGTGCCGTCCGTACAGCGCCCGAATCCTGACGTCCGAAGCCACAGAGATCTCCGTGTTGACACTCAAACTCGAGGTGCGTACCATATACGAGACTGTTATTGCGATTGTCGTTGGCTTCTTCATTGACAAAGGTATTGGGGGTGCAGCGCTCCAAGGAGATGCAGGAAGCTGCTAATGCTTTCATCGCCGAGAACTTGGGTCGAACGAGTCGAATCTCGCTGCGTCAAACCGTCTCGGCGTTGATCAATCCGGAAGAAATGCGCAAGACAAGTCCCGACGCAACGCCTTCGTTCCCGTGTGCAGGTGAGTCATTTGTGGTTTTGAGTGGAGTCATGTAATGAATGGTAGTTTGACTAGGATTTCATGTTGTTGGCCATGCAGCATTCGTGGCCGAAGCCTATGATGCGATGGGGCTTGTGAACAAGAACCAACTCAGCAGCAATCGGACGTCGTTATCAGCTGCCACCGTCACTCCACGCGACTTGGCGGCGAGCAAGATCAAACTGCAGGTGCCACCGGAGAAACAATCGGATGGAGCCAAACCGCCAGCTTTTGGCCGCTTGCTCCCTATCAGGCTGGAATAGTCGGTCTACAGCAGGAAAGAACAACAGAAAACAAAAGTTTTCACGCACGATCATCCGTCGTTCATCTCTCTGCTAATCCTGCTGCATACATCGCTCCATTACTCGATGGGTAGACATTTGGAGTGGAAAGCCTGTCCATTTGCGTAGTCGCGGAAGGACGGAGGCACGTATGCCCATTCCTCACTCTCCTTAGCAAGCAGCTTTTTGCAGAACGAGCACGGTGTCTGGTAAATCTTGTCGTAGTAGCCGAGCCACGTGAAGAGGTGGTAGAAGCACGTTTCCGGGTGCTGCTTGCGGAAATGGTCCAGTGCCTTGCGTCCATGCAGCGTGACAAGACGGAATAGGTTGTGCGACGACTCGGACCACGCGCCTAGCGGGGCGTCCTCGTTGTACGGGAAGATGGACAGTCGCTGGATGTATTTGGTGACCTGCAGACCAGCAGCTCGAGCTTGCTCCTGCTCCTTAATAGCCTCCCGCGCCTCTGTAATCCGCTGTTTCAGTTCCTCCATCTCCATCTTGGTCGCTTCTTCCGCAGCGAGTTTGGCCTTCGTGAGCATGTCCCCTTTTTTCTTCTTCACAAGTTGCTGTTGCTGCTTCTTGTGCTTATTGCGAGTGCTGCGTAGACGGCCACCGGCAAAGGCAGGAGATGTTGGAGTCGATGGTGTCATAGGACTAGCAGCCACCCCGGATTCCCCATTGGGGCCGCTCTCTGGAATTGGCGGACAGAAGCTCAGATGCACTGTCACCTCCTTGTTGATCTCGCACTTGATGGACTTGATGACTCGTCGGCCACCCCTCGTGGTTTCTGCGTGTTTGAAGAACTTGAGCTTGCGGTTCTTGGCCATCATGAAGTCCATCATCTCGTTCAGTGTAGCCGGCTGCTTCTCTCCGTACGGGTCGAACACTCGGCCGCGTTTGTGGGTTTTGGCCACGAAGAGGCTGCTGGGGGTGGGGGGACAGCGCACGTCCCCCAGCATCTCGAGGCGGGGGAAAGTGCCGCCCAATTGCTCTAGGAACACGGCCTGGGCTTTGGCTCCCATGTCCTGCACCTGGTTCTTCCAGTGGTACTCCAGCATGAGGTTGCGGTGCGTCTGGTTCACGTTCTCGATGGGCTTCGTCTTGCCGTCTACAAGGTGACGCGAAGGTTAGCAGCTTTAACAGTTGATAAGCAGGCTAGCAACTCAGGTGTCCTACTCCTCTTGCAACGCACCGAATTCAGGCACTAACTTGCGCAACAGTTTTAAGTTCGTCTGGACGCGCTCCAGTTTGTTCTTGATGGCGAGACGCAGCGCGTCGTCCGAGGCCTGGCCGGGCTCCAGTTTGGCCTGCGCCTCGCACAGCTCCAGGATGATGCTCTCGGCCGTGGAGCGCAACACGCCCACGCGCCCCAGCAGGATGTCGGCCAGGTAGAACGGGTCGCTCATGGGCAAACGTGCGGGGGATTTTACCGGTAACAACTTTTTGCAAAATGAAGCGAGGTAGTTCTTGATAAAACAAAGATCGCTTTTGATTGGATGGAATATATACACAAAAATCGATTTACGTCCAATACGAACAGACCACACCATGGAGGACAGTTGGAGGACACTTCAACTGTCGTCCACCTCCATGGCCGAGTGTGCACCCTGCCCGTTCTTCTCTTCGCTGTCGTTGGGCTCCCCAGTTTCAGTGTCTTCCATTGCCACGTCGCCATCGTCTTCCTCGTTGTGCTCCTCGGCAATGTCGTCTTCATCCTCGGCATCCTCGTCGTCACCACCGCCATGGTCCTCCTCATGGGCCGCGCCTTCCTCCTCGTTGTCTTCGTCATCGATGATGATTACGTTGCTGTCGTCAAGATCCGTGGCTAGCAGCTTCTCCAGCAAACCCACGGGCTCCTTCTTGATCGGATGCTCCGTCTTGATAGCAGCACCAGCAGATGTGGTCGTGCCAGCAGCGGGGGGGGTCACTCCCTCCTCTTCCTTCATCTCCACATCAGAAGTGACGGTGTCACCTGTCTTTCGCCGGGCTGCCTCGTAAGCCGAGATCGCCGCCACATGCGCCGCTACAGACTTGGCCAGCGAGTTCGTCTCCCGACGCACGTCATAACCACCCTCCAGCACCGAGACCACACGGCCGTCACACACCTCGGAAGCCAACTTGAGCACCTCCAGCGTGGCCCACGCGTAGTCCTCCTCTACGTATCCGGCAGGCACATAGGGGTTGTTGACAGCGGCAACGCCGCCTAGAATATCGTCGCGATGACCGTCAAAGCCTGCCGAGATGAAAATGATATCAGGCTGGAACGCCCTCATCGCTGGTAAGACCTTCAACTCGAGGGCCGCTCGGAAGGCCTGTGAACCGCTACCAGCGCCCGTGTTCTCTAGCGCCACATTAACACGATTGCCCGTCTCGCACGACTTCCCTGTTCCCGGGAAGTATTTCCCAGACGAGTACAGGTGGATAGACGCAAAGAATGCATCCGGGTCGTCCTTCAGCAGCTCCTCCGTGCCGTTTCCGTGGTGAATGTCCCAATCAAGCACCGCGACCTTGCGGATCCACGGGTACAATCGCGCGTGTGTTGCTCCGATCACCACGTTATTCAACAAGCAAAAACCTGACGACGGAGCAGTCTCTGTTCGTCCATGCCGACCAACATGGTGTCCTGGAGGACGCACTAAGCACACAGCATTGTGATACTCCTTGCGCACAACGCGGTCCACACCAAGGCACACTGTCCCCGCGGCGGCACGAGCTACGTCCCATGATTTGCTGCTTACAAACGTGTCCAGCTCCACACCATTCAGACTAGCCGCTCCAAATGCACCAGCAAGCAGAGGCCGTTCGTTCTTCTTCCTGCCGCCACGCTTAGGTGTTTCCTCGCGAATGCCCGAGTCAGACTCGAACACCAGAGCGCGAGATGATGGGGATGAAGCTGTAGGGGACGACGCCTGCGAACCAGCTTCAATCGATCGCTCCTTGAGTTGTCGCAGATAAGTCGGCGAGTGTACCATCAGAAGTGTGGTCTCTGGCGGGCACAACTCTTCAGGTGACATCGAGAGGCGGTCGAGCTTGAGCGTTTCTTGATGTTTCTTTACCAGCGTGTTCAGGATGTTTACGACCCGCTACAGAAGAGAAAACAAAATCGGTCAGAATTACAGCAACAACGGCAATATTCAAAACACACAATACTCACATCCATGCGCTCAGGGCACTCCGGGTGGTTCTTTGGCGTCTGGTGATTGATGAACACAGGGTGATACATCACCAATGTCGTCGGCTCTACCGGCGGTGGAACAGGGATCACTTGGTCCTGAGTCAAGTCGATCATAACACGTTTCAACTCGTCCATAACGTTGTACGGTGACTCGATCTCAACATCCTCTTCGTCTGCCGGAGTCTGCGATTTAATCTGCTCGCTCTTGATAGATGGAGTTGTACTCGACGAAACGAGAGTTGTAGGTTTGAGGAACGTCAAGTTTAGTTCTGCCGGCCACTGGATACGCTGCCACTGTGTTAGGCACGATTCAACAGCATCACGCAGCTCTTTCTCTCGCCGGAAATTCCCGCTCGCCTCCTGCCCTAGCTCCATTTTTACAGCGACCTCGCTGCTGACTTGGGTGGTCTCCGGTGTCGTTGACACAGCCTCAGGCGTGTTCGTATCCATAGTGGCGTCTGTTTTGTTTTCAGTATCATCCTTCTCAGCCTCCACTGTTGTGCTTTCAGTATCTGCTGACGCTTGTTCCGAGTTGACTTCAGATTGCTCCGTTGCTGCCGAACCCGTTGTCTTCTTCTCGGCATCCACATCTTCCTCTACCTTCATCTCGGCATCTTCAGGCAACTTGGTCTCAGATGGCTTCTGTGATTCCACAGTGCTTTCTGAAGGGTTCACTCCAAACGAGTTTTGCAGCAGTGAGCGCTGAATTGCCTGCACCATTTCGAGAGAGGAGCTTCGCTCTTTCCACAAAGCCTCCATTTCGCCCATGTAAAATGTGATGTACGCCTTACGTAACCCAGAGCTGTCGTCTAAATCATCGAACTCATCGCTTTCGTCAGCGGTGCTGGCTTCATTGTCGTCATCAAGCTCCACTACTTCCCCTGCTGTAGTTGGGATTGGATCTGCCGCTTCGCCTGTTACCTTGGCGATATTCTCACGCTTAATTGTCACACTGTTGTCGTCCATAACAAGATCTGAAGCATCAACCGGGCTGGCATGCCCCTCCACTGTAGCTACTGCCTTTCCTGGAGCTTGAGTCAAGCTGAGCAGCGCATTGCGGTAGTACTCGAACTCTTGAGCGAAGTCCTCGAACCGGACAGATAGTTTCCGGAAACAGTTCAATAAAGCTTCTTCGCACTTGTCCAGAAGATCGCCAAGTATTGGGTTGAAAGAGTGCTGCATCAACTTTACCAGCTGAGCATCCTGGCTCACACGCGCGTGATTCTTCAGCGACAGCGCTGTTGTCGTGTCAAGCCTGTTCATGGCTTCGCGATAGACCACTGATACCTCATTCAGTCGGTCTTGCTCAATCTTCATAATCCCCTGCAGTGCGTGCTGGTGGTTCGTTTCTCGCTGAATCTGTTGTCGGACTTGGCTTTCTTCAACATGCAGCTGGCGTAAATGCTCCATCCACGCAGTTTTTCCGTCGGTAGCAGCAGACGATGAGCACACTTCTTCCTCCGAGATTTCCATCTCTGAAACTTCCTTCTCCGTCAGGAAGACATCCTCAACAAATTCGCCCACCTGGGCCTGACTTGATAGAGGAAGTAATCGCCACACGTCGTCGGCCGTTGTTGGGCTATCCTGAACTGTGGGCACTTGAACAGCCAGGCAAAATTGCCATTCGAAGTCTTCTTTAGGAACAACAACTGCTGTTGATGAAGCCTCACCAATGTTTTCCATGGTCGAATTGTCGTCAATCTTCGCAGCTTCAGATTCTTTTTCAGCGCCATCGGTTGTCGTTTTGTTTTCCGAAGCTGGTGAGTCCTCTTGAGGTTTGTCTTTCAGTGTTTCATCCGCCTCAGGCTCGTCCTGCTCAGTCTTTACCGTGTCAACCTTGTCCTCTGCTTTGCTCGTTTCGGAGAGCTCCTCGGATTTCTGGGTTTCAGCCTTGTCTTCCTCCGTGCTTTCCATGCCATCCTCGTCCTTCTCAGGCTCTTCCTCCTGCTTATCATCCTTGGATTCCTCCTTTTTTGAGGTGTTTTCGTCCGCGGTCGTAACAGGATCTGTCACCCCGTTCGTTCCCTTGTCTGTAGAATCGTCATTAGTTGCCGTTTGCAGCGCTGCGGGTGCTGCAATAGCAGTTTCGGCTTGCGAGTTATCACCATGCTTGCTTTCGTCTGAGTTCGCACTCTTCTCTGTCGCTACGGTAGAAGTGTCAGGTACCACCTCATCAGGTTTAGTTGATGCAATAGCGGTAGGTGTTTCCGTAGCCCCTTTTGCAGGATGATTTTGGTCTTCCGGGTCAGTCGCTTCCATCTTCACATCAGCAACAGTTGCGTCTTCTGTTGCGCCTACAGAACCAACGGGTTCCTCTTTCATCTCTTCATCTGCCTGGCTGTCTTGCTTTGGTACATCATCCTCCTCCCCATTATCTGGAGCGACCAGAGCAACAGCGCTGGCAGGTTTGGAAATAAACAGTTTCCGCTTCACATACTTCGCGTTTTTCAGGAGGTCAGGTTTGTCTGCTGTCTGAGGCACGAGCACTGTCGTACCGTCACCAATTGAAGCGGAAGTGCTAGTACTCGGTCCAGCTGACGCCCCAGTCTCCAAGTCGCGCATAAAATTTGCCAATTTTTGTTTCTCGTTATTGCTTGACATTTGAAGACGGGCACGGTAATCGACAACGGCTTGCAGCTTGTTCTCGAAGCGTCCGTCAATTACCGAACTAGGGTCCGCTTCATCTACCTTGACCTTGAGATGGGCGAGGTCGTTGATAGCACTGATCAACTTCAAATGCCGAGAGGTAGACAATAAATCGAGAATTGGAGCGCAGCGAGGCGGTGGCTGGAACAATGGATCGACAGGTGCGTCGGCTGCGTAAATCTTCAGCTCTTCGATCATCAGTGCAATCGATTCCTGGATCTTTGTTTTGCTTTGCCGCAGTTTCTGATCTTGCGTTGTAAATTCCTTCTTGATCGTAGGCCCGGAACCAAAGATTTCCGTCTTCACCAAAGATGAAACATTATTGACGTCATCTCCCTGCTTTTCCTCTTGGTCTTCTTCGTTCTTCACGGTCGCCGGGTGCAAACCCCACTGCACCCTTTGTGAGGTCTCGACCATTTTCACTGATCGCTGAAGCTTCGACATCCAGGAGTTCAACTTCATAATCGACAAGTTGTACTTGGCATTTTGAGCGCTGCGACTGGCATAGCTCGCTCCACCGGCCTGTCGTGCCATTATTTGTTTCTCCTCCTCGATCAACTGCTTCAACAACTCGTCACGTTTCTCCGGGAAATTCAGAACAATTTCGTCCGAGCGAGCGTCATTAGAACCGGGCGGGCCTCCAAAGTATTTCAGCGCCGCCTTGTCATACGCCATAGCTGCATCTTTCGCCGACGCAAACGTGCCCAAATTCACAACCTTACCGTTTACGTGGATCTGTGCGTGTGCATACACGCGATGCACCTGCACGCCCAGATACTTTTTCGCTGGTACATTCGCACCTGTGGCTGGACCAATCCCTTCCATCTTACGTCGTTTAGCTTCCAAATGTGCCGCACTCGCGTGCGCGTCCGGCGAGTCCTGCGGGCGCTTTCCACGTCCGCGACCTCGCCCACGGCCTCGACCTCTGCCTCGTCCGCGTCCAGGAGAAGCGTACATATCTGCAGATGCTGGACGAGCAGGGGGCGCCATCGCATTCTGCGCAGTAACAACACTAGGGTTCTGAGGGCGCACACTGAAAGCCACTTCTGGGCGGATGAAGCTGTCCTGCAGATGAGGGAAATTGAGTTGCGCGCTCTTGCCGTAGTGCAACAACGCGGCCTTGTCGTAGGCGTGGGCAGCCTCAATCTCGCTGCCAAACGTGCCTAATTGGAGGTACTTGGAGCCCTGCCAGAGTTTGGCCACAAACGGCTTCTTGACGCCCTTCATGGACACTTTGGACACTCCTCTGTACTTGGACTCCTTCATGAGGATGGTGGGTTTGGAAGCAGGGGAAGCAGAGGCTGAAACTGGTGATAAGAGTGGCCTTGGGGCTGGAGCTGGAGCTGACGTCGCGACGCCCCCTTCGGCCGCAGCCTTCCGTTGCTTGGCCAGGTTGGCGTCTGTGCATTTTTTGCAGTAGAAATCTCCCGCCGGGATCTCGGTCAGCGGCGGCACGAGGCAGTACGTGTGGTACTCTCCGTCGCAGCCGTCGCACAGCAAGATGCTGTCTCCGTTCTGGTCCATCCCGCACACGACGCAGCCGTTGCTCTGCACGTGCGGCCCTCCCACCTGCGTGCGGCCGCAAGAGCGAGGAGTTAGTTGACAGGGACATTCTGTTCAGGGTTGTGCGCATAGTGAACGTACGACGCCCGGCGTCTTCTCGCGCTTGGTCGTGTCGCCACCGCCGGCGTACATGAGCCTTGGTGCTATTGGGATGGCGCGAAAGAGGAGGGGAACGTTTTCTTGTTGGTACGCCTGCTGGGACCAAATTTGGTTCACAGACTAGCGGTTCTTGATACGACCAAATTTGGGTTGCAGACTAGCGGTTTTTGATACGACCAAATTTGGTTCACAGACTAGCGGTTTTTGCTATGACCAAATTCGGCTCACAGACTAGCGGTTTTTGCTACGACCAAAACTTGCCCCACTTTTTAAGTCGACTGTGATTGGCTGGCTTCTCGGCGGCTGCCATTCCCACTACTGGACCTGCACAAGGCAAGTGCTTCGAGCCCACTTCAAGCCAGTAACCTTGCCGGCTGACGCCAAAGCGTGGATTGACAAGCATTTCCAGGGCCTGGCAACGGAATACCAGGACCTCTGACGCCAAGCATTCATGTCGGTCTCGTCGGTACAAACTACAGTCGTACCAGCTTTCGACAACCAGCTCCAGAATGATCGCGAACCCGTGCCTGGTTCGACGCACGTGTGGTCATCGCACCACACGTTTCCGGCAAATGGGTTCGAGTCGAGGAGAGTGAGCGTGGATTGAGGCCGCTGACTCTCGTAAAGACCGTTGATCAGCGCTCCAGCGACCGAGTAGAACGCAGGTGATCCGCACCATCCGAAACCGCAGGACAAGTCTATCGCGAGGTAGCCGTCAAACTTGAAAGCGAACATGTGAGCGTGATCGGCACTGACTGGAATATGTCGAAATGCTCCAGAGACATCGCCCAGCATGATGAGAATAGGGTGATCAGGAAATTGGTCGTGAAGTCCCCTTATACGGCGCGCTATATCTCTAGGGGGTTATAGGAGATCTCGGGGAAATTGCTGCGATCTGTGAAGCCGTTGACGGCGTATTCGGGCGGGTAAGAGTAGTCGTTGATCGCGCGGATGGCGTCTGGAGATCCTGCCTTTTCAACTATCCCGATGGGACTGATGAAAATGTCTGTCCAATGGTCCAAGAGTTCTGCATGGATGAGGAGGTATCGGCCTTCAGAGTGTCCCTCAATAACGCTCTGGCGTACGGCCCGGAGGTGATGATCGATGGACCGATGATTCGGTGGGCGTTCAACCTGTGTTGATGGTGTGGTGTCGAGATTTCTCGGTGAACGAGTTGTCTTCGTTGCTGTTGGAGACTGCCGGAGAATTGTGGATGCCACCGTTAAGTCCCAAGCATTGGTGTGTCCACATCACTCGGACTTTGGCGGAATACGACTCGTGACGAGCCTTCGTTGTAAAGTCCAGAAGAGTGACTTTGGCCGTTAGGAAACGTTGGACACTGATCCGAGGGAGTGTGGTGTACACGAAGGAAGTCGCAGGCGAGATCCGCACTTAAGCTAGTGGTCGTCAGCGGGTTGGTCGAGTAGTAGGTGACCGTTGCGGAGTGAGTAGTTAGATCGCATTTACACTTGATATTTGTATATTCTATAGTAGGATTTAGGATGAGAACTAACGCCCTCAGGGGCGAAGAACAGAACAGATTTTCACACGAAGTGCTTACCGGCTTTGGGAAACCAAGGTGTCAGGCCGCTTTTGAAGTAGTGTGTATGTCTGTCGGTGAACGAGGTTAAGGGGAAGCGTTCATCCACGCCAGGCCAAGAGACGAAGAGAGAAGGAGTGGCCGAGTTACCGTAGACGATATCGAGTTATCGTCAGAGTTGAGATAGTACTCTCATTGATTCTTACCATCGAAGCCTGACTCTGATAACCTTGCTATCAGCTGAAAAGTCAACGTACCTTCCCTACTGAAGGACTGGCAAGGTTAAGTGTGTGCGTGAAGAGCGTGTTGGTCAAGCCCGAGGCCAAGGACGCTATATTAACAATTGAAGAGTTAACGACGCTCGGTTGGTGCAGAGGTCAACGCTAGCCTGGAAGGGATCGACTCGGGGACTATCGAGTTTGTTGATCCCACTCATTGCTGACTCGAGAAGGGTCAGTTGTTGTTGAGAGTGGAGGGACAAGTGTATATTTTGCCGTGATCCCAACACGACACATGTCACCAACCAGACATACTACACTATTCCATCCACTCGGTTGACCCCCTGCATGCACATCTCCTATAAACACACCAGCGCCGAAATATCTTCAACCTTTGTCGCTTACTGCCGAAAAATCATTCTACACACACACGCGCGCGCGCACACACACACACATACACACACTATCCTCCGACCACGCACCTACATGCATACACTGCCACGACGCAGCTGCACCTGCACACCTGCACGTCAGTAGACAGCGTACCTCAGGAATGCCGTACTCAAATGCATCACACATCAACTCCACACTGGTCTAGAACTCAGTCTACATCCTTGGAGACATGACAAACTCACGCACGCACGTATGCACGCACACGACGCGACGCGATACACCACCACCACCTCCGCTATAAACAAAACGTGCCAAAGTATTTATGGTGAATTGTTGGTAATGAATGACAAAACGAAACGCAAGCACTGCGTTAGCCCGCCAGTTACTCCAAGCTCGGCAGGTATGACGACGGTGTGGCGGGAGCGTATCGGGAACCGTGGCTCGGGGAATTGTGGCTCGGGCAACCACGGCGCGGGTAACCGTGGCGTTGGGAACCCATTGCCACACGGACAATCCAGGGTGAGAACGACCAAAACAAAGGATTTTGTTGTCACTCTGTCGGCAAACGATATGTCAATGCTTGCCACGGAATATCCGAGCGCAGTAAAGCACAGCAAGTCCTTTGGTACTCGATGCATGTTTGACAGCGGCCAAAGTTGAGCTAGCAGTTTGGCGCTCAACGGTCATCAACAAGTTCCGTGTAGCTGCTGTCGCTTCTGCTGGCTAGGTCCTGCAACTGACCAACCCACCTATTCATACCAGCGTGGTCTGTCTGTGTAGAGAGGAGGTCGTGATCCCAGTAGGCCCCGCGCTCTAACCGAGTTGCCGATGTTGGTCAGCAGTCCCCAGAAGGGAGTAGCCACCAAGATGGCTTACTTCGCCGCACAGATCGTGATGTTAAATCGAGTGGCCTGTGCATGCACGGCGTTGAAACATGCTTGGGACCCAACGTCGAGGCTCTAGTTCAACAAATAAATAGAGAAGAGCGGGTATAATGCAGAGCGACGAGTGCTAACAGCACGCCGAGCATCGCACCGCAGTCGGGAATAGACTGAACTTTGTAAGGGATCGAAACTAGCTCTTGGATCCGTCACGCGCTCCAGCGCCATTATTGCAATGTATTGTGCTGCTAAAGACGACAAAAAAATCCTTGAACAAAGTATGCCATACTTTTTTCAAGACATTAGGACGCACCGTTCGACCTCGTCTAGTTGCGATCTGTGACAGATCGCAACTAGCCGCATCATGCCGGTAGAGCGCGTCACGCGAGAGGATTTATTGGAGATACAATAGATTACCAAGCGTGAGTCCAGGAGCAACCCGCTGCAGGCCACGCGCTTCTAACACCTACAATACGGGCTTCACCGTGTGAGCAGGTTCGAGCCACTAGGACCCCCGGACTCACGCTTTTACTTCTGTTGACTATTGCCGTGGACGCTGCAGATACTCTGGCCGTGGACGATCGTTCACGAGCGCCTCCGCGACGAGCATGATGTTCAGCGCCGCACACACGTCGCGATCCCAGAACGTCCTGCAATCGCTGTTGGTACAGTGTAAGACATTGCGAGAAGTGCGCGCCTGATTGCGTGTTAGTGCTGGTTGAGCAGGCTGTGCTGCGGCAGCAGGTGGGGTTTCTTGGGTGGTGCGTGTCCTCCGATCGAAAGCGGTCAGTGCTAGGATACCGTGACAGGAAAAGCATTTCTTGCTGGTGTTGTATTCGTCGATAGTCTGCACAGTAGCCCGCCTTGCCATCTCTTTTGCAAACCCTTTTAGCGGTGGATGTGACCGCCCACGCAGCCCACGTGGATTGTCAAATGCCCCCACACCGACAAATGTGCCGTCGTTGGCGACCGGAACCACTCGCTCATACATATGGTTCAGCGCCTTGCACTTATATGCATAGCTGTGGAAGCGCCATCTTCGGAAAGCCTTCGAAGCGGAGAACGTCGCCAGGAAGTTCACATTTCCCCACAGGAACCTGAGCCCGGTCCAGCACGTGTCGGTCGCTGCATACCTGAAGGATGGCATCTGGTCTAGTACAGCGGCGTAGTGCTCTTCTCGACGTTTCAACGCTTCGAACCAGTATGTGCGCTTATTGAAGCCTGCAAGGTGGCGGTATTCCGCCGTGCTACATCGCACGATGGTAAATTCGTCCCCAATTGCGGGAGGATGTTCACCCCGCGGCCGCTGCGCTCTTCTTTCTTCTTTCCACGTCCGTGGCCCATGCATGCACCTCCGCTTGCAGCGTAGTCGTCGACGTCGCTTACGACGACGTGCTTGCTTGCGACGCCATTTGGTTGTCGCTGTGTTCTTCGTGCGCTTGATCTTCTTGAACCTGTAGAACCGGCGCGCGTGGAACACGTCATCAACAGGGGTGTGTCGCCAAGCGGCGGTGCACATTGCGCGTACTCCTGGATCGTCGCCGATGACATGCGACGGCATATAATCCAGCGGCAATTGCGGCGTGAACGCTCGTGAGGACAGGAACGGGTTCTCTCTACCAAGGCACTCCCTCGTGCGCAACACGCCCACCTCGTAGCCGTTAGTCGTGATGAAGTTTGCAAATCGCCAGCGGCCGGTCTCAAACTTGGCTGCATTGAAGAGTTCCCTCCAGGCAGCGTCCTTCACCGCTTGAAACCCTGGGCTGGTCGGGAATCGGAGACGGCCTCTGCTGCCCGTCACCATAAACTCTTGCAAGAGGTCCAGATCCAGTCTCCGTCGACTGCCTAATTCTCGACGTACGCGACGCCACATCTCCCACAGCACAGAAGTGTTGATGGCAATGTGGCCTGGGACGAACGATGTCGTCAACGGTAGTAAAGAGAAAGCACGGATTCCACGGCGACGCTCGTCTTCTTCGTTCATGTGGGCATTGATATACCGTAGCATTTGATACTGGCGCTCGAGGAAGTAGCTAGTGGCGTTATTGATGTTGGCTGCCGTCGGCTTCGCGGGCAAGAACTCACGGAGGTGAGTTGCGCCTTCTCTAATTGGACCCTCCACATCTACAAACTCGTGCGCCTCGACGTACCGCGCGTAGAATTCCCATTAGTGGGGATATCGAAGCGTAGTTTGATGTAGTTTTGGGTCCGCCTATAGTACTCGCCCTTGATCATGCGCAGCGCATCCGTCAACATGGCCTTCGTGATACAATCCTTAGCCGATGACCAATTAACGATGTTCGGACGTTCGTATCCTTCGACGGCTGTTCGCTCCCGGCGATATTGCATAATAGTCCGATAGAAGCGTGGGTCTCTCCTTTCATTCGATGCAACGAAGTTCTCGACACCGACACCAGCCACACATCGCGCGAAAAAGTCGCGGTTGATGGTCGGCATCGGTATTATGCCTCTGCTCTCGATGCACTTGAGTAGATGCAGGTTGGCCAGACGAGAGCTCTCAATGCGGATCTGGTGCAGCGTCCGAACACTGCGCTCCACTTCGGACACGAACACTGACAGCCTCTCCTTTTCTGCATCGTCGGTAGCCCCCACGAGCAAGCTGGACAACTTGCACTTGACCGTAGACGCCTCTGGTTCTACGTGGATATCAATCGCGCGAAAGAGCTCACAGAGATTGTCGTAGTCGCTAGTGTTCTCGCGTCGGCGGTGCTTGGAAGGTCTGCGCTCCGACGCTGTCTCGCCCAAGGCGAAGCGATGGTGCGTACGGCGCTTCCCGAGTGCTGATGCCATGACTGGACTTGAGAGGCGAACGGCAAATAGCTAAATGACTGAGTTCGACAGTGCTGCATAGTACTTGACAGTTGGGTTGTCTTCCGCCGCAGCGGGATCTTTGGCGTTGGCGCTATTGTGGTTGATTAAGTCGGTATTGACGAACGCTAGTGCGGTTGCCTCTGGAAACGTCGAAGGTTTTGGCTCCCGAAGGTTTGGTAGACGCAGTCGTGGCATCTTATCTCGTGCGAAAAAGCAGTTGAAGTGCGTCTGGATCACGAAGCAGTGACGCTGGTGGTGCTTTGATCGTTTGTTTGACTTGCCTTGATGAGATTTGTGCTCTGTATCGTGGCTCTTCGCAGTAGCGAGCCACTTGTAGCAGTCACGTTTTAGCTCTGATGGTCGTGCAGCCAGTGAAGGGATTCGTTAGAGCCATGGAACCAATTTGATAAATTGGTGTCTGGACTCGCGTGCTTGTTTCTGCGAGATGAATGGCGCTCCTATCCCGAAGGAGCACGGATTTCCACTGCGGGCAGGGACTGGAAAAAAAGAACTGTAATTGTACAAGTGCAGCAATTGTACTCGAACAAGATTGATTGTTGAGCCGCTGCCAATCTCCACTGCATATTGATCACTATTGTCAGGAAGAATTCTACATCTCATAAAAGGTGTAGACTTCTACTCACATGAATCGATTTCATCTTCGTCTTCTGAATCCTCCCCACAGGCCGTCTGCACAGCCTCGACGTTATCTCGTTAGTAACTAGACCCCAGTTCATTCTCAAAAACAGGATCGACTCAAGTGTCTCTGCGCTTATTCGCTTGCGCGAGTAGCCGATCATACACTTCACAGCTGAAAACAAGCGTTCTACTTCAACAGAAGTAGCGGGTAGCCACGTGAGATCGATGTACTTGGATCGTTCTTCTTCCCGAGGCTTGGCTCGTACAACAATCGCAGTCTTCACTTCCGCTGGAGTACGACGGCGCCTGCCGACAGATCCGTTTTCCGCGTTGTTTGGCACGGGATCGCGAGGGTTTGACGGCGATTGAGCAGTGGGCGTGGGCGACGACTTGTTGCGTTTTTTCGTCAAGCCTGTTGTGCGGGCCGATAGGCTCTTGGTGCGCTTTCTTTTTGAGTTGGAATGACCTGCTTTATAATCCATATGCAAAGTGCCGTCGTCCAGAAAGCGGAGGAGTCGGGTTGACGCTTCCGATTCTTCAGAAGTTAGATCGCGCTCTCGGCATTGCATAATTTTGACCACGGCCGTCTCGAAATGAGGTGACTCCACGATCTTGGCGTCTGCTTTGAGGCGGTCGTCTAGCTCCGGGAAATCAACCAAGATCTCGTCCAAAATATCGCGAACGGACATAAGGTTGAGGTCTTTTTGTTGAAGGCGTTTGGTTGCTAGCTCTAGTAACTCCATGCGTCGAGCTGACTCTCCTCGCATCAGAGCATAGCGCGAAAACAAGAAGGCTAGAAGATTTCTCAAGTTTGTTCCTGGCTCACGAGAATGGCTCCAAAAGAACGCGGCGATTTTTTCAAGCTGCTCTGTCGTCGTATAGCCGTCGAGCATCGTATCCGCCCCTCGATCGTCAAATTCTTCCGTCGCCTATCATCTTCTTCATACTCGGTAACTTTCAGCAATAAGGTCACGGCATCATTTCGTGGAGAAGGGTGATTGTTGATCTCCATGCGCTGTTGTTGTCGCTACAAATCGACCATGGCAGCTACATAACCATTTACAGTAGCTTTTCCAATCGTTTGAGCCCTTCCCTCTTGACCCTTTCGTCGCTTAGCACGGTCGATGATTCGTTCCTCCAAGAAGAGATGCAGCTTCCCTTTGGTAACAGTTGAAGCATCTCGAAAGTGCTTTCCTTCACACCATTTGACGAATTCTGCCTGGTAGCCTGTGTACTTCCGGTTAGTGTTTTTGGGGCGAGCGTCTAGCGTAGCTTGAAGCGTTGCACGTTCACTTTCTTCTATCTCGACTTGCACAACACTTTCATTCGACAGTGGAAGATCGCAAGTAGCTGATGCTGCAGCTGCATATGAGCTGACAGAGACGGCAGATTTTCTTGTCATAGCGAAAATGATCGAGTGAGTGCCTGTTGGTGGTTTTGAAGTTTGAGTGCTACAAAACGGATATCTCGGTTAGGCCCAAAAACTGATATTGAAGCAGTGTGTAGTGAAGAAAGTTGTACGAATGGATCACTCCGTGAAATTCTGCAAACGATTAAAGAATTGGGAAGATCATGGGCAACGAGAAAATCTCGTGGATGCTAAAATGTTGTTACTACTACAAAACGAGATAGGCCAGATAATTGGCCGGCGTCTTACGAGCTCCGAAGACCAGGAAGAAACCATGCAGTTGCTTACCGAGGTGAAAGATCAGTTTCAGCCCGCTGGAGAATGCTTTCTCGTCTCGGACAACGCGTTCGCCGTATCAAATTTTGTTACAGATGTGTATGGTGATTCTGTCGTTGTGAAACAGGATCCATTTCATGTGATGCAGCGTTTTAGTGAAAAGATGAAGCAAAAGACTATCGGAAAACGGTTTCTGAAAGATTTTTCCAGCGCATTGTATGACGTAGACCGAGAGCTTAGAGCCCCTGATGATATGGAAACAAACGTGAGGGCCGTGCTCAACAAAATATCTACTCGTGAGATTAACTGCGATCCTGTAAAGGGTAGCAATTGCATTGAGCGCAACGTACCTCAAATCAAGCGAGGGGATTTGTATGTTGCTGAGAACACCTATAATGAAGGTGGAGGACCTCCAACTCACATTGTGTCGACGAGCCTGTTGGAGGGCTTTCATTCAGCGTTAAAGAAGCTTCTCGCTCGTGAGGTGCGGGCAGAACTAGGTCTGCGCATTTTGGATGTGTTTATCGTGCAGCATAATATTGATGTTGATGCGCGGTTCGGCAGAAACCCAAAAATTGGTAATGTTGATCTGGTGGCGGCATGTCGTGCCGCTACGGTTTGTAAATTGTACGGAAATGGTTTAGTTGCAAGCACTGCAGGACAAGAATTTGTTACCAGTCTTGTGTTGTCATCAATACCATCACCACAATATCGATCTGTAACTCAGCGTGAGTTTGCTTTCGGGTCATGGCAGGAAATGTTCCAGAGCGCCACCATCAATTCATCAGCATTAGAGTCTAATCTAGCTCAGTCACGACAACATCTCAAAACGATACGAGAACTACTTTTCAAAAATGCAACAATACTTCAAACGGGTCAAGTCCCAACAAGCGAGTTCTTGCATTCACTGAGGATGGATGAAGGTAATGGCGAAGTCGCCGCGGGCTTTTGGTTCGAAGAACATGAACTTTTGCGCCAAGTTTTAGGTGAGCAGAAAGAGTGTGGGAGAATTTGGGACGATAGTCCCCTCGTCACCACGATCATATATAACCTTGTGGTTGCATCGAATCACAACTCGCATATCAAGCTGCACCGACGAAGCTATCGAACACTTGAAATTTTTCTTAGTCATTTGCGGTCTGAAATAATTCAAACTGCAACTCACACAGCAGCAACGACAAACACGCTGTTCCAGTTCCGCTTACAGGCAGAGTCTACAGGAAAACCAACAGAACACGAACAAGATTTCTCATTGTCAGTTGATATCTGCTTCAATTCGTCCGCAGGGGGCGTGCATGCTGCTAGTTCCTTTGCATCTGGACCCTGTCGGAGCTGTACTTGTTTGTTGAGCAACAGAGATCACAATAATGCAGTTCATGCTGAGCCATCTAGCGGCAAGCAAATTGAAATATGAAGTTATACCACGCTTCAATATGACTAGTATCAGCAGCGTAGATCTTCGCGGCAGAGCTAGCTTTGCTTTGATACCGTTGCACGTACCCTGTGTAGGTAAAAAGAAGCTCGTTGCGTCTGCTTGGTAATGAACAGCGCTTTGGGTCTGTTCGTAAATTCAGGCCGCCGTCATCAGGCTCCAAATCCCCGAGCCACACTGGTTGAGAAAGACCTCAAATTCTCGTCTCTTGCTACTTCGCAGCAGTTATCTTCTTCGCTGGAATATTCAGATTAGCGATATACTTCAGCCACCTCAACTTGGACGCGCACGTTTGCAACATGTCAAGTCTTTGCGAACGAAATCTGTGCCGCCCCGTGCTAGTATGCGACCGAGGAGTCTTGTCAAACCTGTTAAACCGAACACATTCGTCGCCATCGGATACGTGGTATGTGGCTTGGAGTCACATTCTCCACACACACGTGATACAGAATAGCAGGATTGTCATTTTCACACTCACCGCAGCAAAACTTGGCTACAGTAGTTGCGGTTCACAGCCTCGATCGTGATCTCCCGTGATCATCTGTAGCTTGGTGGGTGTCTGGTTGATCAAAGGGCGTTCTCAAACACAACATCATTCAGGATGCAGAAGCTGTAGACTCGGTCAGCGCAACCTTGCAGTTGTTCTGGTGTCTTGTCATCTCGGGACTCGTGTATTTTCTTTCCTGTTATATCCACATGCTGCGGTGGGTTCCAGAGCTTTGGGGACCGGACCTCGCTCCCACGACAGCACTCGTTGCGCACTCGCTTCGCCATACCGCTAATGTCGAGTTAAAGCTTCAGGATAAACGTCTTCTTTTGATGACGCTTCAAACGCCCAACACCAGGTCGTAGAGGCAATAAGGAGGTGAAACAAACTCAAAGCACCAACGATGGACCAAGATATGTCAAGAGCGAAAACTCAAGAATCACCAAAATCGCTGCAAGATCGCGTTGGCCAAGAAACCCCGCGTGTACACGTTCAGCATCTTGAACGATGCCGTGTTCGAGAACATCCTCAGCTACTGGGCATTCAGACGCTCACCAAGCTACAGATGATCACAACCTGTGCTCAGTGCCTTGCTTCGTATACTTTCTAGGAAAATGCCACTTAGCTAATTAATGAGTTGGTAAGCCACTGGATGTCTTCAACACACTGAACATTCGTGCGGATCAATCACTGCTTGTTGGAATGTTCGCGTCGCAGCTGACGAGCGGCGCTGGCGTTGAACCAACGACAGAGCAGCAAGAGATAGCTGCCAGCCTCGGGATAGCAGTGAAGGGCCAAGGCTGTAGAGCTTAGGACGCACGTAAGAGCTGAAAGAACCAAGTTGTCCTTGTTGTTGCTGGCTAACGACTCTTGATTCTATAGCACATGCATATATCGCGACACTGCACCGACAAGCGCAACCCAACAAGGCGTGGTTCCCGAGAGCTCGTCTCTAAAAATTGGCGGTAGTACCATGGATCCGATAATTAAGACTTGTTACTATGCTCTACCCTTCATCGCAAATTCGACCGAGGAACTGTGATGTATTATCGCTAAATACATGCACAGTAGGGTGAAGTTGGCAATACTTGAGGCTGGTGTTGAACTCGACTTTTCTTCTTCATTTGGGAATCGTTGCTGTCGCTGTCGTGACGTGTATGCAGTAGTATAATAAATGTGTTGTGGTTGCCGGCAACCACATTGTTCTTAGCGGCATTTCGTCGTAAAAGATACGTGCGGGCCCAATACGACAGCGAACTGCTGCGTCATACTAACTGATGTGAACTACTTGCGTAGCAGTCAACTCCGGCATTGCCGCACCAGTGATGACGGAAGGGCATACCTACTTGTAGCTTCGCACGCAGTAAAATATGACGCAGAAGTGTGAAGCTAGAGATACGTTTGAACTACTGCATCTGCTTGCGTCGTCCTAGCACAGGGCCGCGACGTTGGAGCTGTAGCGAGGAAGACCGTCTCACCACCTGCAAGACTCTACTGTAGCTGTAGGAATCCTAGGACGACACGGTCGTGTTGCTCCCAGACTTTTACAGTAGCGACTGAGCAACGTTGGCCGAACGTCGGGCACTCGAATGCGAGATTTGAAGGCGAACATACTCTTGCACGGTTGAACTTACCGCCACCACCACCACTTCAACCACGAACTGGTGGCCTGCTGCCCGCTGCGATCTGCGCCCGCTCCCTGTCTGAGAGCGCATCGCCCTGCCGACTGAAGCAGTGTTAATACCTGCCTACTTCAGAAGAGTGTGTACTGTATGTACCTCGTGATCGCGAGATGCTTTCGAGCCCAACATTATCACTGATAATGTTTTATTTATCAGCGCACTTCGGTCTCGTGCATTTCCTAGCACCAGCATAGATTTCGAATGCACAAAGCCGTCCCTCTTCAAGGGAGGCTTGGCTGAGTCAGGGCAGTCAATCAGCTCAGCTGTCACCTGACGGTGGCTCCACCCTAACAGGGATTCCTCGATCGGTTTTACAGCATGAAAATTACATGCATTTTCGCAAATCATGCTGCTTCGAAGTCAAAATGTTCAGGGATTTTACCGCGCTGCATCGGCAATGAGAGGGTTCACACTCCGGATGTTCTCAGTTTTTGCTAGTATGAAGTATTCTTTTTTACCTTACCGCCGATTTGCCTGAGTCTGGGCACTGTGCCTGGCACAATAATGCCGGACCGGAACGGAGACCTTGCACGACGACCGTGTGTCGCCGTGGCCTGCGTCACGCGCCGATCATTGAAGAACAACCGCGAGTCCACGACTGCAGCAGTGCTTCAAGGTGTCGGGACGGCGCCGTTCTGTCGGCCACAGCCTGCTGTGGCCGAGGTCTGCATCATACAGAGCATGCCTGTCCAAGTTGCACATGCGAACGCGGCGGCGATGCTACCCCGCCTGTCGCTATGCCGGGGACTTGATCCTATTACTGGTGATAGCGCGGGCCAAGCCTTAGGTTTGGGCTTGGCCCCACCCTCTTTTTGCCTTCTTTTGCCATTCTGCGTCACGTCAACTCGCCCACCGCCCGCCGAATGACTTGCTTTCAGTATGCTTTTGGGCCGCGGTCGCTCGGTCCGACTGATTAACGCGATTATTTATTTGATTAAAAGCGACTTATTAAAGTTGAAGCAGATTAATTCATGCCGGCAAAATGGACACGTGCACGTAAGCTGCAGTGCTTGCTAGCCTGCAGTGCTGCCATGTTTGCTCGACCAACTTTCGCTAACTCATCGCTTACCACGTCAATCTCGACTGCGAATGACCCCTGCGCCCCTATACAGCCCCGTTCAGCCGTTGAACCGGACCAAGCCTTCAACGGTGATGGACTTCGTTTGACGCCCCGCCTAGGTGCTTGAAGCGGTGGGGGAGCTATGTTAAATCCCTGCAACCTACACCAGCTGCAACGAGGTCCTCTTTGGTTGCGGGGACCCCCACCTCGCTCTCTCATTCTCGAATTTGAGACCTCGAGCTCACTACTCCACACCCTTCACAGCCGAAGTCTCAATCACCATGGCTCCCGTTCCTGAGTCGCCGGGCAGCGGCTACGTGCCAGCCCTGACGCCGAACGTCGCCGGCACGCCTCCAGCTCCGGAAGAGAAGATGAGCGTCGGAGAGTACCTCAAGACGCGCGTCACGACGCTCAAGCCGCCGATGTCCAAGGTGGAGAACCCGTTCAAGGTGCTCGGTCTGCTGAACCGCCTGCAGTGGATGCAGTTTTTAATCGCCTTCATCGCGTGGTCCTGGGACGCTTTCGATTTCTTCACCGTCTCGATGACGATCACGGAGCTGGCGGAGGAGTTCGGCAAGAGCAAAACGGACATCACATGGGGAATCACGCTAGTACTCATGTTGCGCTCAGTTGGCAGCATCACCTTCGGCATCGCTTCCGATCGCTACGGTCGCAAGTGGCCCTTTGTCGTGAACAACGTTTTGTTTATTGTACTGGAGCTGCTCACGGGCTTCTGCAACACGTACACGCAGTTCCTGTGGGTGCGCGCGTTCTTCGGCATCGCTATGGGCGGCTTGTACGGCAACGTGGCTGCGACGGCGCTCGAGGACTGCCCGCCGAGGGCCCGCGGTATCATTTCGGGCATGATGCAGCAGGGCTACGCCTTCGGCTACCTCCTAGCTGTGGTCTTCGCACGCGCGTTAGTCAACACGACTAGCCACGGTTGGCGCCCGCTGTTCTGGTTCGGAGCCTGCCCGCCGGTTCTGATCATCATCGCGCGTCTGTACCTGCCGGAGACCAAGGTGTACCAGGAGCGCCAGGCCGTGCGCGAGGCGACGCCCAACATCACCAAGACATTCCTCGCGGAGGGCAAGGTCGCGTTCAAGCGCCACTGGATGCTGCTCACCTACCTGGTTCTGCTCATGGCTGGCTTCAACTTCATGGTGCGTAAACACATGTTGACTGTGATTATCCCCATATCGGCCACAGCGCTAACGTCGTATTTCGTTTTTTGGTTGTTATCTTTTGCAGTCCCATGGCTCGCAAGATCTGTAAGTCACTATCTGCTATTCTGTCCGCCGATTCACAGCACTAACTTCAGTTTTTGATTCAGTTACCCCACCATGCTTAAGAACCAGTTCGAATTCACGTCAGATGAAGTCACTGTCACGCAGGTGGTCGCGAACCTCGGCGCCATCACGGGCGGAACCCTGGTCGGCTACTACTCGCAGATTTTCGGCCGCCGTCTGAGCATCATCGTCATGGCGTTCATCGGTGCGGCGCTGCTGTACCCCTACAGCTACACGGACAACACCAAAGTCATGATCGCTGCGTTCTTCGAGCAGTTCTGCGTGCAGGGCGCGTGGGGCGTCGTGCCGATCCACCTCATGGAGTTGTCGCCCCCGTCTTACAGCACGCTCATCGTCGGAACTTCGTACCAGCTGGGTAACTTGATTTCGTCGGCGTCGTCGACTATCGAGGCGCGTCTGGGTGAGAACTACCCGCTGCCACCTAACGAGGAGGGCGAGAGTCGCTACCAGTACGGGAAGGTCATTTGCATTTTCATGGCCGTCGTGTACGCGTACTTGGTGCTGCTCACATTCCTGGGCCCCGAGGCGCGCGGGAAAGAGTTCGACGTCGCGCACGATGACGACCTCGAGGAGGCCGCGCACGTGAACAAGGAAGACCTAGACAAGATCTTGCACAATGACGCCGAGCACGACAAGACTGTCAAGGGAGGCTGAACCGGGCAAAGACGGATCGCGTTGAGTTTAACGGAGTCGACTACGAGTTAATGACGTGAATACTACATTTTATGCGTGAACTTCACTACTTTTCTTGCTAAAGTGGAGCTTAAATTTGCCCCAGGTGATTTCCTCATCGGGAGTTCGTGGTTGCATTGCCTGCTTCGTGCGGAGTCAAGAGACCAGACCCGTCTCATTGCCGGGTCAATCGCCCCCCGTCTATCCGCGTGCCGCTGGTGCATTTGAATGCGCCTACAGACCTCGCTTTTGAATCGAGCAAGACGCACTTGCGCCGCCTAAAAGTGGGCAGGAAGAAATCGAAGACGGCAACACCTTAGTCGATAGCAGCCTATATTGTGTACCGATACTGCAATGCTGCGGCACGAAAAGTCCACGTTGAAGACGCGAGCTAGCCGGCGTGGCAGGCGGTTGAAGCAAGCACCGCTCGATTTGCGTTAAGTGGCCGTGCTCATGTCGATTGACACGAGATAAAAGTGTTGGTGCTGCCGCCTGCGAGCTCTCATTGGCGCTACTGCCACCTAGAGTTCGGCCAAAGCACTCCTCGCCAGCAATGGTTCATTGCCTCACGCATTGCCAAACATTGCAAGCGTCTGTAGGGGAGCCCCCCCTTCGTGAGTGGTTTCTGAACTTTGAGAAAAGCACGTCGAAACAATCATATGATGTGCAACTCGGAGATGGGGTTTCTGAAGTGCCCGTCTCTATTTTGTTAGCTGCGCAGTGTACTCGCTCAGCGTGGCACGCCAATGCCACCCCATGCAAACTCCATCAAAAATGCTCGCAATGCACTCCCACGCGGTTTAAATCGGCGTTGCTACTAGCAGCAGATTGCAACACCCTCCATGGTTTTGCTGACAACCGCTTTCGCATTTTACCGCAGTGCTCGCTCTTAGTCGACGAGTAGTCGATGCCGAGTTCAACTTGCAGAAACTGTCCGAATTCTCAGGCATTGCCAGTTGCCCCGAAGACGGCTGCCACCGCGAGTTTTGTCCCCCGAACTTAGGGAAATGTCTCCCGAACTTCGGTAGATGATGCTTGCACTTGTTTGGTGGACAAACGATCTCAAGCGATCGCCGACATGAACTTTGCAGAAAAGTAGCGTATCTTCCCCGTCATCGCTGCTATAGAAAGGGGAAATGTGTTGGTGATGCGGTTTTACCTGTTACTTGTTGCTCTCAGCTTCACCCACTCGTCCTTGATGTAGGTTGAGTTGCAGCCCTCGTTCTACACCATACGATCGGAGACTAACGCGATCGACGCAAGGCTCCGCCGGCTCCTTCAGCTTGCTGTTGTTCAACATGGATGCTCTGACCGATGCCTCCCGCTCTCCTGCCCTCTTGCGCCCTTCGTAAGGTGCAAGACGTCGATCATTCCCCAATTGGCTGGCTCGAGCGCACCCGAGCTTAATCCAACGACAATGGCCGAGAACAAGTCCGTGCCTGCTTCCCCGGTGGACCATGCCTACGCGGAGGTGACGACGCCCCAGATCCAGAACACGGTGCTCGAACCGGAAGATGCCGAGGCTCGCCTGCGCGTCCAGCCCACGTATATCCTGTACACGAGTGCCATGCTCGCTTTCGTGCTGCCGCTGCAGTACGGTTGGTCGACCTCGCAGCTCAACCTGCACAAGTTCAACAACGTCGAGGACTGCAACGCGCGTCCTGTCGCCGAAGGCACGTGCATCATGTTCCCTGGCCACACCAAGTTCCAGTGGACCATTGTTGTGAACGCATGGATTGTCGGTGGTATGATCGGTGCTTTTTTCGTTGGCAAGTTTGCTGACCGATTCGGCCGCAAGCAAGTCCTGATCTACAACTGCGGCTTCATCATTGCTGGAGCTATCGTCCAGGCCGCCGTCTCGAATTTGTGGATCTTCGCAGTTGGTCGGTTGCTTGCTGGCATCGCCTCAGGCGCCACGACGGGTAATGTTGGCGGCTACATCAACGAAATCTCTCCGCCTCACCTCCGTTCGCTGCTTGGTGCCGTGCTTCACAGTGGTATCACTGTCGGCATTTTGTTGGTCGCGACGACGTTCTTCTACATGGATTTCGAGAATGGTTGGCGCTACATTGCTGCGTTCCCGATCGTGCTCGCTGCTATTTTCTTGAGCATGTCGCCGTTCCTGATGGTGGAGTCGCCTGTGTGGCTGCTGCTTAAGGGCCGTCGTAATGATGCCGAAGCAGTGCTCACTCGCTTGTTCGGTGCGGAAAACGTGCCCGTTGCTTTGGAATGGATTGAGTCGAAGCGCAAGCACGACATGGAGATGCAGTCGAGCACTTTTAGCGAGACGGGCAATGAGGCCGTTCGCAGTGGCAAGGGAGTTCCTTTCTCGGAGTTGATCGCCCCCGCTCTGCGTCGTCAGTTTATCATCGCCATTGGCGTTGCGTGCATGCAAAAGATCACGGGTATCAACACAGTGTTCTACTACTCGTCGGACCTCTTCAACCAGGCTGGTCTGAAGAACGCTCGTGTCAGTACTATCATTATTGACATTGTCAACATGCTGCCGACACTGGTATCGGGTTTCTTCGCGTCACGCTTCGGCAACCGTCGGATGCTGCTTGTCGGTCTAGCAGGTATGTTCGTCAGTGCTATCGGTGTCACGCTGTCGCTGTCGTTCAGCTGGTCGGCCCTGTCGATTCTTTTCATCGCGACGTACGTCGGTTCGTTCGGTGTGAGTCTTGGACCGCTGATGTACGTGGTTATCGCCGATATCTTCCCCGACTACGCTCGCGCCACCGTCTCCTCCATCGGTGTGATGGTTGCTTGGACGGCAAACCTTATTGTCGGTGTGGGCTACCCGTACATTTCGAGCGCGCTGGGTGACCTGGCGTACGTTCCATTCGTGGTGCTGCTGGCGATCTCGTTCGTGTTCTTGTTCGCTCTACTGCCGGAGACGTCGGGTAAGACGAACGAGGAGATCCAGGACGAGTTCCGCGCCATCCGCCAGAAGAACCGTTCCACCAAGAAGTAAGGGTCTGAATAAACTAAAAATGTGGCAGATGAAGTGTACGTTTAACCACGTTGACGCCCCGCCTAGGTGCTTGAAGCGGTGGGGGAGCTATGTTAAATCCCTGCAACCTACACCAGCTGCAACGAGGTCCTCTTTGGTTGCGGGGACCCCCACCTCGCTCTCTCATTCTCGAATTTGAGACCTCGAGCTCACTACTCCACACCCTTCACAGCCGAAGTCTCAATCACCATGGCTCCCGTTCCTGAGTCGCCGGGCAGCGGCTACGTGCCAGCCCTGACGCCGAACGTCGCCGGCACGCCTCCAGCTCCGGAAGAGAAGATGAGCGTCGGAGAGTACCTCAAGACGCGCGTCACGACGCTCAAGCCGCCGATGTCCAAGGTGGAGAACCCGTTCAAGGTGCTCGGTCTGCTGAACCGCCTGCAGTGGATGCAGTTTTTAATCGCCTTCATCGCGTGGTCCTGGGACGCTTTCGATTTCTTCACCGTCTCGATGACGATCACGGAGCTGGCGGAGGAGTTCGGCAAGAGCAAAACGGACATCACATGGGGAATCACGCTAGTGCTCATGTTGCGCTCAGTTGGCAGCATCACCTTCGGCATCGCTACGGTCGGATGAGGTGTGGCGACGGCCAGCAGGTATCTTTACGCCGAATCTATGTTGAAGTTGGTGGCATCTGTTGTGTGCGTTACACATCTTATTCTGTCAACTCGTGGTCACAATGTTGCACGAATGTAGCACGAAATCGTTCGCAATGGCGAACATCCAGCAGGAAATCAGGTTGCTCACTCTTCAACCAGCTCACCAAATGGGGTCCAAGCACTCGCGGCTCTCACATTCGTCGGACGACAAGCGCCGCTCGGACGCAGCCAGCCTGCATGGCAACCAGCCACAGGACGATGGCATCTCAGAGGCGGCGCGTGCCGAGTTCACAGTGGACGACATCCGCAGTCCGGAGAACACGCGACGCGCGCAGAAGCTCCGAAGCAGCGACCACGACCGCTTCTGCAAGTACCGGAACTACTTTAAGAACCACCACATGTCGCTGGCTCGGGAGGTGGGGCGTAAGACCAGCAAGAGCAAGGCGGAGCTGCTGCAGTGGGTCGAGGACGCCGTGGGGCCACTGGAGAGCGGCGACAAGTTCACCAAGGACGAAATTTTAGAGATCGCCATGGTGTCGGCGGCTCTATCCGAGTACAGCGAGGCCGCATTGGCCAAAATGTACGACCGAGGCGAGCTAGACTTGTTGCCCAATATTCCTCTGCACACGCACAACCTGCGCATGCCTGGCAAGCAACAGGCGTGTCGGGACAGCTCAGATGCCGCCAATAAAGACAAGCTGGAGGCAGCCCACTACATTGGACTGGAGGTGATGCTGCGGCTGAATGAACGGCTGCCAGTGGAGCAGCGCATGGGGGAGGAGCTGCGCGAGATCCTCAACCATCCAAGCAACCTCCGCCTCATGCTGGCAACGAGCAATCAGGTGCTGCACAAAAAGGTGGACGCCATGATCATTAACGCCACAGATGCGTCAAAGCCTACGAGCAAACCACAGCCCAAGATTTCAGCGCGAGAATACGATCGACTGGTCCAGATCGCCAAACATGCCCAGGACGAGGGCTTTCAAGACGCCATGATCGCAGCTAACGGCCACCATTTGTACGTGAGCTTGCGTCAACAGTTCAATCGGCTGGATGTTGGCGATCGACCCAAGCTGTGGGATGTGGCTAAAGACAAACGCGAACTCCACAATCCTCCTCAGTCGAGGTATCGCTCGCCGTCGCCAGTGCGGCTGCAAAGAGCCCCTCCTTCGCCAGAAAAGAAGAAAGATCCTGTATCCAGAATGGCCCAAGTTTCGGAATCAACCACGAGAACACCCTCATCACCGATCTCGTCGGAAAAGCAACACCGAAATCCATTCTCTCGCATGGCAGCTAAAATATTCCATTCTCACAACAAGAAGAAACACGCCGCTGCTGCGCGATCTACTTCATCCACAGCGCTGAGGTCCCGAGAGGCTTCCAACCCCACTGCAACTAAAGCTCCAGCACACGGACCACGTGTTGAACCTTTGGCCAAAGCAAAACGTCATGCAGGGACGAAGAAGAAGTCGAAGCAGAATAATCGCGCTGACAAAGGGAAACCTCGGCCTCGTGTGGCAGCGAAAAAGGCAGTAAAGAAACCAGTCCTCCATCCAAGCCTGAGCGATGATGATTTATCGAGTGATAGCGACTATGTTGACGCGAACTCGGACGAAATCGACTTTGGTGACGAGAACGACGAGAACGACGAGAATGTTGACAATAACAAAAACGAGGACCACATCCTCCACATCGGCCCTCGTGGGGGGAAGTATTACATCAACGCGTCCGGCAAAAAAGTGTACGTCAAGTAAGCGATGCGGATGGCAAGTACCCGGAGCAATTGTGCCTTCATAGCTTTTCGAAATCTCCATAATGATATTGGTCGCTAAAAACGACTAGCCTTATTAGCATCAAACTCCCCGTGTTCCTGCGATTTCGGGAGACAAGGGTTTTGAACCTCCACGTGTTAGTGTTTCATTTGAACTGCAACGATGGTCACTCGTTACAGTCGCACCCCTCGTCATCGTTGATGCCACCACCGTACCGCTCCCCTTACCACATTATCCGGTAGTTTGTGATAACCCAAAAAATACGTTTCCAAACCCAGCGAGTAAATCAAACAGCACTAGCAACGTACTCGTCGGAGTCCAGAACAGCTCTGTAAAGCGCTTGGAGGCACCTGTGACACAATTGCACCGCGGACCATGCAATGCGCGAAGATATGAGCCCTTCCTAACTGAGGTTGCATTGGTGCAGCATGAGCATTGCAGGAAATTTTCTCCCTTTAAGCATTCTTGACAGAATCGTGAGGTTCACGACTGGATGCTCGTTGACCTCCCGGCCTATCAATTGTTCGCCCGTGCCAAAATTCTTGCAGTCCCCCATATTGCCCGAGGCCGGCTCGAGGAGAAACATAGCTGCGTCTTTGCTCGCGCAAACTGCGGTTGCCCGTTTTGAAGGGTTGGTGACCCCTACAGTTCAATGCGTGTTGTGCAAACCCCAGACCAGCCCGTCACCAGTTACGTAGAGACTCCGTATCGCCGGACATGGGCAAGACGAATCCAACGAGACCGAACGATTTCAAGTATGGACAAGCACTTACTACGGCACCCAGCTCGAGTTGAAAACGAAAATTGCCTCTCAGTTGAAGCCATAGTGATTCCAATTCTCCGCCAATGTCAGCGGGTTCACAGCCGCTTAAATGCTCTCGACGCTCTCAAAACCCAAAACAAGAGAACGCAGGTGTCCATATTCCACGAAAGCTCGCGCTGTCTTCGGCGTATCACCTGTGGATTTATCCACCTCGTCTCGAGAATCCAGCCTGCAAATGCCTTAGCCAGACACGACGACCTTGCCTTGATCGCTAATATCGTCTGCTGCGCGACAGTAGCAATCACCAAGTAACTCCAGCTTAGTTGCATCTTTAAGGTCAAGTGGTCGCAGCAGTTTTTTTTTGTATGACGATTTCGATGGATAGTACCAACTAATGTTATTATTTTACTTTCCCGAGCTTGAAAATGAACTTGTCGGAGCTCTTCGCGCAGCGCGGCAATGCGTTCACGTCCGACGCGGACGTGGCCTCCCAGTGGGCGCGTTGCATCCACGATGCTTTCTATAAGGACCAGCCTTCCGCACGTGGCACTAACAGGTTTGTGGAGCTGGAGACGACGCTGGCGCAGACGTTCACAAGCCTCAGCGCAGCCAACGGAAGCGACTTTTGGAGATTCGCAGTGCTCGTCGTGATGCAGCTGGCGCAGGAGGTGCCTCAGTCTACGGCAACTGTGGAGAACACGGAGGTAGATGTGGTCGACGCTGTCGATACGAAGACGAAACCGAAGAAAAAGAAGAAAAAGAGGTCGCAGCCCAATGCGCCACTGGCGTTCATGGTGGTCAACGCTCTGAGGGAACTCACAGAGGCAGAAAACAGCGATCAGGAACAGCTGGGCTGGCATCTCCAAGGCGAACAGAATGAAACGTTGCGAGAGTTTTGTGTGCGGGGGCTGCAAGACCCAAATTTCGTGGTACCTTACGGCTCTGACTATTGAGTACAGCCGGGTGACATGATAATAACAGTTTATTTCTTCATTTGCAGGACCAGAAGCTGGTAGTTGAGATCGTGGACCTGTTCGCTTTTACGGACATTGATTACCAAGTTGTTCAAGGTGCGGCTCAGAGTCTCCTTGCGAGCAAGAAATACACGGCACTGATCAAACTGTGTACCGTCTTCAGCTCATTGGAGTGGTCTTATGTATCGATGATCAAGACGATGACCAAATCGAAGGACTGGTCGGCAGCAGAACTGTTCGTAAAAACCTTCGGTGGGCCAAACGACAAAGGTAAAATACTGAGACGTTATTCAGGTGGTGATGGTAATTCTCATCATGCGTCTGCCTACGATGAACAGAATTGGCCAATGTACTGGTGGACGAAGCAATTGACTTCCAGGATGTGAAGCGGGTAAGGATACTAGGAGTCTTTTTGTCCTCCTCCCAACGTACGTACCAGTCTTACGCGCAGTGGTATGACCTAGGCACACCGTATCGTCTACAATTTTGATCTGCAAGAAGAGTATCCCGATATCGGTGCGTACAAAAATATGGTATATTTTATGAAAGTAAAACGTATACCGCTCTGATGGTTGGTGCTTTAATGCAGATCTTATGTACTGTCATGACGGACTGATGAAGCTTATCGAAAGACAGCGCTGGCAAATGGCACTATCTTTTGCTGGAAATGACACGTCTCTCCAGAAACTGCTATTCGATCATATGATGGCTGCAGGAGAATTCCAGTGGGCTGCTCGGCTTGCTCAATTACTCGATATTCCCGATTTCGAGGCACAAGTTGCGGAGATAGTTGCGCAACGAGGGTCACTCCGGACGAATGGGCTCTCACACTCCGCTAATGCAGCTGCCTTGAATGGCTGTTTGTCGCTTGAGTTGAGCGATGAATCCATCGTCTTTTGTGATACTGAAGAATCTGTACGGGGTGCGATGGAGTACGTTTTTGGTGGATCACAATTCGGCGTGGAAGACTGCAGCGAGCATGTAAATACTCAAACTAGCACCGTGTTTAATGCGGGTCAGGAGATTGGTCTCGACGTGGAGTGGAAACCAACCTCGACTAAAATTGCTACTGCAACCGGATCGTCATCAACAACTGCTGTGGCAAGTATTTTGCAGATTTCAACGTCATCGCGCGTGTTTATTATCGATCTGTTGGCGCTCCATGTACGCGGCAACTCTCTTAACCCCCTTCCTGTTTGCTGAATGGTGTTCGGTGCTAACAATTTATCTTCCCTACGTACTACTGTAGGACAATGATTTTTTATTCGAGACCTTTCTAGGACGATTGTTTACCAGTCAATCTCTCCTCAAAATTGGTTTTGGCTTTGACACAGATCTGAAAGGTACAGTTTTCTTGTAAAATAATTGCGAGTACGGGCAAACATCTAACGTGTTATACTCTGATCTTCGTGTAGTCCTGCATCAAACATTCCCCGAAAGATCTGCGTTCATAAATGTTTCACCCTTTCTGGAGGTAATCTATTCTACGACAGGGGTATGGACATTTCTTTCCTATTGACTAATCGCACGCTATTTGGCACAGCTGAGCGCGGTCGTATCCAAGCTTCTTGGGGTCTCGATAGGCAATAGCTTGTCAAATGCGACGAGCTCAATCTTGGGTAGTCCTCTTGATAAGGTGAGTTTAGCGCATTGAGCAATTGTGTAGCATCCTGTTTGATAGTGATCAACGTGGTTCTTGTGCTTGTGTTCCGATTCAGCGAATGCAAATGTCGAACTGGGACGTGCGGCCGCTTACAGCACCACAATTCACCTACGCTGCCTTGGACGCTTACTGCCTCGTCCAGATAACTAACAAACTGTGAGTACCCATAATATCGTGCTTACCCGAGTGCGTGCTGCAAACTCATCTGTGGATGCTCTTGTAGTCGTAAAAACGAAGATGACGAGCTACCATCCTGGAAAAATACGGCGGCTGAAATCCATGATCTTATCTATCCATCACCACTGACCGATGAGGAGGCATCCGAAGCCATTACACTCCGGGAAAAATACTATGAAGAGTGGATAAACAACAGGGTGCTGTCTAGTTCTGGCGGCGTGGTCGCAAATCTGCTAACGCCACAAGATATCAAGGAACACTGGGAGGAACGCAAAAGGATACACCGGGAAAATGAGCTCGAACTATTACGCAGCGGCTCCAGGCCTACTGAAGGGATCCTAGACACGGCGCTGACGTTCCTCGATCCTCACACCGTCAAAGGCCTTTTAGAAAAATCTCGGGACTCGGAACAGCCTGCTGCGTTTGTTGCTGTCAACGCTATCTGCTTCTTTGCCGACGGTAAGCACACTAGTTTTTTTATTTGTCGTTCTGTGCTAACTGTTGCTACTGTTGTTGTACCCCTGGACAGAGGAACCATGCGTTGCCTGCATCGAAGCAAACTGCAAGTTGGATACCGCTCAACTTGCCACGCTGTGCGGAGTCAGCCGAAGGCGCATCAAACTCGCGACACCAGCAGAATGCTGCGAGTATTTCGGTTTTGAACCTGGGACAGTTCCCCCGTTTGGACACCGCTCAGTGCATATTGCCACGGAGCACTCGGAGAGAGCCGACCATCGTGTTCGGATTTTTGCCAGCAGTACCCTGCCGTATGTTGAGTCACTCGTGTGCGGTGGAGGGTCCCATGAAGCGCTGCTGTGGCTGAACTCCAAGGCATATTTCGCACTGATTGAAGTCGAGGCTACGGGCGACATCCAAAGGGGTGTTTCCGCAATTGAAGCGACCATATCTAGTGATGACGAAAGAGCTATACCTCCGAATGTAACCCTGTCTTCTCACCAAGGAATGCAAGGGTCAGTGTGCGAGTACAAGTTCTTGGCGGATTCGATGGTGGCACGAGTCGGGAAGTGGTTGCGAACCATCGGAATGGACGTGGTGATCTGGGACCCTTACTCTGTTCCCAAGAAAACTGCTAGCCAAGACCATAAAGCTGCTTTGTTAGCTTTGTCTGTGTGCGAGCAGCGCATCCTACTGACTCGTGACAAGAAGCTGGCGAATCGACGGGATGCCGGCGCGTGCTTTGTGGTTTCCAGCGATGATCCGTTCAAGCAGTTCCAGGAAATCAAAGCCCACTTTGCGCTCAAGCTTGTCAAGGACGAGATGATGTCGCGCTGCGCACGCTGCAATGCCAAGGGGTTCAAAGTCGTCGACCTGGACTACGTGCGCAACCAAACGGAGGACGAGGTACATCCTAACGTGCTGGAAGTCGTGACTGAGTTCTGGGTCTGCCGCGTTTGCCACAAGATTTACTGGGAAGGCCCCAAGTACGATTCAAACTACGCGAATCTGCTACGGATGTTCGACGAGGACAGTATTGTCGACTCGGTCTCTAATGCACGCGCCGCGCCATAGACTAATAGATCATGTTCAGCAAAAATCTCTTCCCGCTCGTTTCTCCTACCCTGCTGAACTTAGTTGATGAGCAAAGTCTCGTCGTCATCGTAACCAAACTCCTTCTTGTACTGCGAGAAGAGCCGCTCGATCTCCGCAACATACTGCGAGTGCACAGCGCGGATCTCCTCCTCCGTGGGGTTGGCCGTCAACTTGGTAGAAATGGGCTTGCCGTACACCACGCCAAAGCGCTTGCCCTTGGGCGACTGCTTGGGCATCCACATAAACTTTCCCCAGAATATGATCATGGGGATCTTGAGCGTCTTGCGGAAGAAGTCGATGACGCCCTGAGGAGGGTTCCACATGCTGCACGAAACACACACAAGTGTCAGACACTACGCCAACCACATTGATGAGAATAACGTATCCACTCACTTGTAGAGCCATTTCTCGCCGAATACGAAGCTCGGCACCAGCTCCGCTCCGTGACGCATGGCCAGCTTGACGAAACCCAAGCGCTTCTTGAGTACGAGCTCGTTCACCTTGGAGTTGGGGTCCGTCTTGAAGATCTCTGGCACGCCGCCAGGGTACACGACGATGCTGGTGCCGTCGTTCAGGACCTTGTCAGCCGTCGAGCGCGAGGCATCCACACCTCCCAGCCAGAGACACAACTCACGACCCAGAGGCACGTAGAACATGGTCGATGCGCCCAACGCTCGCGTCTCAATGCCCGGGAAGACCTTCTCCCAGTTGCCGCCATAGGTGGAGACGCGTGACAAGACGATAATGCCGTGCGGGTGGAAGCCGAAGATGTACTTCTTGCTGCTGTCCAGCTCTTCCTCGCGGATGACCTTGATACTGCAGCACCACAAAAGCAGAATAACAAGTAAGTCACACTAAACCACTCAACACACAGCAGAACAACTGCATCTGCGTACCCAAGGAACTTGGCGCTGAGCCCCCAGATGCGACCCGAGCGGAAAGCGGGCCAGGGGTTCCCCTTGGCTGTCTTCTGGGCGCCACTCAGAAACGACGGCAGGTAGAGAGCCACGAGCGCCACGGGCACGTAGCCGTAGCCGATGGAGTACAAATAGTAAAAGAAGAAGACGAAGGGCACGCCCCAGACGTTGTAGTGGATGGTCACGAAGCTGAAGAGGTCGGTTGCGAGGTTCTGCGCCCACTGGGGCACGCGCGAGTCCTCGGCGAAGAAACCTGGCGTCTCGTACACGAACGGGGCGCTGTCCTGTGTCTTCTTAGCCTTGGCCACGGCCGCAACGCCCTCATCTCGCTGCCCCTCCGTCTTGAACTCCTGCGCCGTCATGTCTGCACCTGCAAATTGACTTGTGTGGCTCTGCGGTGGCGGACTCCACAGTGATGTGGACAAGCACGCGTCCTGATGTCACGGAATCTGCTTCAGTTTGTGTGTTGAGTCAACACAATTACATAAAACCAGCGGATGCTTGTCAGGGGACGAGATGGCTTCACTTTCGTTTGCCCCGGCCGCTAGCAAGGGGCCGCCTGCGTCCGAGCAGAAGGCAAGACAAGAAGCCAAGGAGGCAAGAAGCCAAGATGAGGACCGTATCGCCATGAACATCACCTTTATAAGGTGCCTCCAATCCAGCCACCCAATTGGAGGCTGTGATTCGTGGAAAAGGCGCCACTTCAACTTCCCTCTATTTTTGGGTTGATAGACTTGGCTTCATTCCGAATTGATACATCTTGACGAGTATGGGCAACTTCCTCGTGTCGTCGGTCTGCCGCGCGCACGGCCGCTCCGAGACCGTATACGCGATCGTCCGGGCGCAGGTGGGCGCTCTACGAGGCCGCCAACGACGCGGCTCGCCGTTGCAGCGAAGATGCGCGGCGCAACAAGCTGCTCTCGTCCGCGCGCTCTCGGCCAAGATGGCGCTGACCGCCGCCGTCATGAGCTGCTGGGCGGCGGCCGCCACGGCCCGAGCCAAGGCCGCACTCATCGCGTCGCTCGTGTTCATCGCCAAGAAGTTCGTGGCGGGCGCGAGTCCGCAGCCGAAGCTGACGCAGAACTACGGCGACGACGTGTTCGACGAGTTCAACGCCGTGTTTGAGACGGCACCACGACCCACGAAGACAATTCGAGAGCTGCAACATAGCGCCAGGATGGAGGCCAAGGCACAGGCAAAGGCGCAGCAGACGGAAGCAGAGCAGAACGAGACGCCGGAGGAGGAGGAGAGCAATAATAACGGAGAAGAAGAGGCGTCGAGCGACTTGGACGACGAGTACGAACTGCTGCCCAAGCTGGAAGAAGACCGAGAATTCTACGCTGAGATGAACGATAACCAGAAGGAGAGTGAGGCCAATCGGACAGAAGGAGAACGACTGCTGCAGCTCGCCTCGAGTATCTCGGACACGTCGATGCACGTGGAGGAGTACATCATCAGTGGCAAACACGACAATTTTGAGACCATTACGAAGGATGTGGACGAACTCGCAGCCGAAGCCAGCGACAGCGCAAAGAGGAGCATTGTACGTGTGCTGTTGGCCTACTGCGCGTACAGTGAAGACTCGAACTATTCGAGCGAGATGGTGGGCACAGCGGAGGAGTGTCTGGATGTGTGGCAGGGCGACGAAGATCGCGCCTTTAAGTCACTCGCTGTGCTGTGCAATGATGTCCCGCGGCTGTGCGCCGCTCTCGAGTGAGTGGGCCTCCTGCCATCGCGCACGAAACGAATTAATTTTATGGAGAAGAGATATTGAATACATTAGTCGCTTGAGTTGCTTTGAGTCGTGTGGAGAGCTCTTCAGTACCACTGGTCAGTGTGTAAATAGGGTAGGAAGACACCGATGCGCTCACCTCCGTGTCGATGTCATTGTCCTCTTCTTCGCAGCTCGTTTTGCCACCTTCAGACGCTGCAACTGGGACCCCATGGGGTCACCAAAATGCTGGAACGAGTCCGCCTTCGCAGCCGACGCAGACTTTCTCGATACACTAGAGTGTGGTTTCGACGTTTGTGCTGGTCGATGGCTCGAACGCTGTCTCTGTGGAATACCCTTGAACACAACTGCTCTCGACGCCAACACGTCGTCCGGATGCACATCCAACAGCGGAATGCCCAAACCCAGCCTCTTGGCCTCCTTCTCTCTGCTCTGGCGCTGCTTCTTCTTGCTCCTGAATTGTGCTCGAAGCGCCGAGTTACTAGCGTAGTCGTCCTTGAACTCTGCTTCTTGCAGGCTCACCAAGGCCTCCAACCCTCTCGAGCGTTTTCTAGCTGCTCGCTTGTCCTCGTTTTCATGCTCGAGTCTGAAAAACGGGTCACTCTGCAGTTTACCAGCCAGTTCTGGGTCGTTCAGACGCTCTGTCTGCGCCTCCTCCACAATAGCCACAGTCGCCTCCGCCTTCTTCTTCACGCCACTGGTCAACTCATAGCCCCTCTCCTTCGGGTCCGTCCTGATCACCAACTCACCGCTACAGCTGGCGCAATTCATGCGGAACTCCCACACAGTCGAGGAGAAATAATTCCCCGACTTCTTCTTGCGCGCGTTGAAGCGCACCCCTCGTCCGATGTGGACGTCGCAATGTGTGCACCAGACGTCGAACGGCATCTCGAAGCGCACCACCAACACGCCGTCGCTCGCCAGGTTCTTGGCGCGCTTGCCCAGCGGGTGCGACTGGCGAAACTGGTTGAGCGATCCATGCTCGGGCCGCCAGTCCTTGGGGTAGTAGTAGCCGTCGGCCTGGGTTGCCGCCAGCGACGACATCTTGGCTACACTGAATTATAATTTGTGTACGATACACCACTCGCTCACAGTAATCACAGGAAAAAAAAAAAAATCGAGAGTAGGGAACCCTCATGACTCGCCGAGGCTCGACGCACGTGCACCGCGTGGGCGACACCAAGGCCGCCAAGACGGATCTGCTACTGCATCGCCATCGCCTGTTGCGCCGCTCGTCGGGATTTATGCTGGCGCGCAAGTATCGGTAGGGAATTGCGCAAACCCTCTCAAGAGCGATCAAAGTCGCACGGCTCCGTGTTTATATTATACTGACCAGAACACTTCTCTGTATTGGGATACTTCTCTCCATGGCGGTGCAGAAACCCGTGGCCGAGTGAGAGCGACTTCGCGCGGGAGCTCAGCGGCCGCTTCATGCCCAGAGCAGAGCGCGCAGGCAGCGGGGGATCCACCTCTGCGTCTACAGCCCCCACGACCTCTGCCCTTGAAGCCAATGTGTCCACTACAGGCTCCACCAGCAGCAATAACAGTGTGGTAGGACTCAACGGCCCCAAGGGCTACACGCGGGAGGAGCTCATCAACTTCTGGAGGGAACTGTCGCTCGTGGCCAAGCGGCGGCTGCTGCGGATCCGACGTGAGACGTACTTGACGGCGCTGGATCAGTTCCTCGTGAGCCAGAACTTGTGCTGCGAATGCCACGATAACGTCATTGCAGAGTGGGAAGACCACGAGCGGAAACGCTCGGGCAGTCGCTCGTTGCAGGACGTTTTCAGTGTCTTCCCTCCGTTTATGGACGACGAGGACGACGAAGACGATGAAGACGATGAAGATGAAGAAGATGACGATGATGATGAAGAAGATGACGACGAGGATGACGAAGCAGACGAGCTCGAGGACGAGTCGGACGAAGATATGCTGGCGGCGGAGGATATGGTGTTAGAGGAGGAGGAGCTGGTGTTTAAATATGAGCTGGAGCGCGAAGGAAGACGAAGCGCTGTCGGCAAGGGTGGTATGCTGTCGGACGAGTACTTGGCAGCGCTGGAAGTGGGCAAGCGACAGGAAGATGAGCTGCTGCGACTTATTCAAAAAGAGGAACGCTATATCATTATTCGGGAGGACCACACGGATTTCATCATGGATCTGATCCGCTGTGGCGAGCAGTTTAGCTACGTGTCGCCGTTCCGGTCCGGCTTCGACGACGACGAAAGCGAGGACAGCGAAGATGACGACGACGTCGATGACACATGCCCTGGCGCGAACACTTCACATCTGGCTCAGGAGTATCTGCTGGAAGTACTAGCTATCAAGTTCAGAGAGCAGGTACGCGGCCGCATTCTTACTAGCCAAACCGCCTTGTCAAATATGCTAACCTGCGTGCGTGCGTGTGTGTGTGTGTTTTTTTCATTTGTTTTGGCTGATCGACAGCTGGAAGACGCATACCAAGAGGCATTGCAGCACTCGCTCGCGATTCAGGCCGAGCTGCTCCGAGACGAGCTGGCAGATCTAAAGGAAAGCCAGAAACCTTCTAGCAGCAGTCGAAAGAAGAAGAATAAAAAGGAGAAGAAGCGCCGCAGAAAGGAGGCTGCAGCACAGAGGGCGACAGAGAAGGTGGGCCCCCAGATGCGGCCGGCCGCATCTCCCAAGCGCAAGTCTGCAACCGCCGTGACGAAGCAGGAGCCTGCGTTGGCGTTGACAGATGGGAGTGGCGACTCGGAGACGGAGGTGCGCGACCCGGAGGAGGACGAAATCGACCGTGAGGTGGAGCAGTTCCGTCTGCTCCTGGAGAAGATCAACGCCGAGAGCGCGCTGCGATCCCGGAAGAAGCTGGTGCTGCCTCCAGGCTCGTTCGCCCACTTGACGTCCATGCCCGTCTCGTAAGATACACAGTCGACTGACTGCCTAGGTAGATTCTAGAGCAGAGCTTCGTCCTGATCTCCACCAAAGGAGATTAATCCCTACTAAAAGCAGTTGTTGCACTTGAAGTGGGTTGGCGCCAAATGGTCCAATTCAGTTTTTCCCCCGCCAAATTTCCAGTCCGTTCTATGTTCATCTGGCAGTTTTACTGTCAAGTCTGGTGGTCATTTGGCAATTTGAAGTGGAGCGCGCAAGCAGCAGCAGAGGATGGCGAGGCTGCGGTCCCAGCCACTGGCAGCAGCAGCAGCAGTAACGACAGCAGCGACGACAGCAGAGCCCGATGACTCCGAGTCGGAGGCGGAAGTGTGTTCCGTGTGTGAGCAGCAGTCGCAGCGCGTGGCGATCAGCTGCTCCATGTGCACAAAGCTTTTCCACTTGAGCTGCCTCAGCCCCCCACTACGTCGTCGACCGCAGCTGGCAGACGCCTGGCAGTGCCCCGACTGTAAAGGACAAGAGCAGGAGACGAGTGAAGACACTCTAGTCAATGGGAGGAAGAGGAGGGTTGCGGCTGCGGAGGAGCAGCAGCAACCGCCGCCCAAGAGACGTCGAGCGGCCACGAGATCCGCCCAAAAGCAGCAGCAAGAAGAGGACGATAAACCGATAGCCAAGACAATCCCCAAGCGCCAGAGTGGGAAAGTGACCAGAAGCAGGAAGAAGACAGAGGTGGAGAAGCCACGGAACGATGGTCGAACGGCTCGATGCGCCTCGTCTCGTAAGGCGGTGGTCCAAGTCAGCGACGATGGAGAAGACGACGAGGAGGATAATGACGGGGACAGTGACTTTGTTGGAGAGAGTGTGTCTGAAGAGGATGACGATGACGAGTCGGTAGTTGCTGATGTGTCGAGTGATGAAGACCGGAAGCCGGCGAGAAGAACTGCAGTGGTGAAGAAATCTCCTGCCAAGCAGAAGATCCGAGTAAATCGTCGCGCGACCCCAGGCCCGTCGCCTCATTATACTGCAAACAACAACACCCCCGCCACCAACAGTTATGCTAGCGACGCCGACTCGTTGGATATTGACATTGTTGGCGAAAGCGAGGCTTCTGATGACGAGGATGTGTACGAGGGCCCCCACTACTTCATCGAGTATGCAGCCAATGGCCGAGCGAAGGTAAGTTTCCTTTGTGTTTTAACGGAAATATCATTTTTACGCTTTTTTATTTGCTACGTAGTGCAAGAGCTGCGAGCAAAAGCTCCTCCCAAAGCAGATTCGTGTGGGCATCGACATCCGCCACTCGATCTTTGGTGAAACCACATACTTTAAGGTTCGTGTGAACTTGACAAACCATCTCTTCAGAAGCCATGCTCATTTAATGCCTGTCATGCGCAGCACTTGGAGTGTACTGCGATTGGCCTAAAAGCTGGACACGACGCCAACAAACCCAAAGAGGATGAACCTGACGCGGATGAGGAAACCAAGAAATCTGCCAAGAAACCCATGAAGAATGATCCAATTGATGGACTATCAAGACTGCAACCTGCAGATCAGAAGCGTGTTCGTGCATACATGGAGCAGAACGACTTGAAAGGTGTCATCGATGAACGTCTTGACCTCGCAGACGACCACTATAACAAGAAAGGTCGCATGCCAGAGAAGCAGCCGTCGAAGTATTTGACTGCTACGCTCCTTCCATACCAACGAGAAGCACTGGGGTGGATGGTTGGGCAGGAGGAGAGCAGTTACAAAGGCGGAATACTTGCAGATGAAATGGGTATGGGCAAGACGATTCAGGCGATCTCGCTCATGCTCGAAAATGTCCGAGAGAAGAATCCACCGTCAAGCGGGAAGGCTGCTAAAGGTCGAAACTCTTCCTTCGTGCACGGCGGCACGCTTGTTGTCTGTCCTCTCGTTGCTGTGATGCAGTGGAAGAGCGAGATTGAGAGGTTTGTGGAACCTGGCCATTTCTCCGTTTACATTCATCACGGCTCCAAGCGCTTGGATTCTATGGAGAAAATTGCTTCGTACGATGTCGTGCTGACGACATACTCCATCATCGAAAGTGAGATCCGGAAAACACTCGGCTGGTCTAAGGTCGCGTGTAAATATTGCGGTAGGAAGTACTTGCCGGACAAACTGATATCGCACAACAAGTACTTCTGTGGGCCCAACGCTAAGAAGACAGCACTACAAGGCAAGCAGCTAAAGAAGAGACCCAAAAAGAAAGCCGCTGGAGAAAGCAGTGAAGAGGAGGACGACGATGACTTGAAAAAAACATTTCGTAAGCCGAAAGGCCGGGCTACTCCATGGCCCAAGAAGGACGACGATAAGAAAACTGCTCTGCAGAAGACAAAAGGCAAGTCCCCTCTTCACCAGATACAATGGACTCGCATCGTGCTGGACGAGGCTCATTACATCAAGGATCGGAATTGCAATACGGCGCGTGGTGTTTTCGAGTTGAAGTCCACGTATAAGTGGTGTTTATCAGGTACGCATGCCATGCAAAAAGTTTTTTCGTAACGTGGCACCTAACCAGAATGCACTGCCTTCTCTGCCAGGTACTCCTTTGCAAAACCGTATTGGCGAGTTGTTTTCGCTCGTCAGGTTTCTCCAAGTGAAAAAATACGCCTATTATCACTGCAATATGTGTGACTGTCAGATGCTTGACTACAAGTACGTGATCTTTGCTCGCTACTACAGCTCGTTGCTATGACTGACCGTGCTGTTATTTTGAATCCAGCTTCCCAGATAAGAGGTGTGTACAGTGCACTCACAGCGCTATCCAGCACTACTCGTACTTCAACAAAAAGGTCGTTATACCGATTCAGGCATACGGCTACGTTGCTGAGGGCAAACTTGCGATGCAAAGATTGCAAAACGACGTTCTCCAGCACGTAAGTACTCTACCGACATGATTTTCGGGATGCGTAACTATCTAACTTGGCATTCTTACAGATTTTGTTACGCCGCACAAAAGAAGGACGAGCAGACGACATTTCGCTTCCTCCCAAGCTCGTGCGTATCCGGAAGGATCGGCTAGATGAGCGTGAGAATGACTTCTATGAGGCAATCTACACACAGAGCCAAGCGCAATTCAACACCTACGTGTCATCGGGGACGCTGCTGAACAACTATGCCCACATTTTCGATCTCCTCATACGTCTTCGTCAGGCAGTGGACCACCCGTACCTCGTCATTTATTCCAAGTCGAACCCGGCGCTCCAACTCCCGAGTTCAGCTGCACCGTTAGTGGAAGAGCAACCATTTGGTACAAGTGGAAGCGATAGCACTGAGGACGATCGATCGTGCTCTATCTGTCACGAGTATGTCGAAGATGGCGTCATCGCAAAATGTGGGCACGAGTTCTGCCGGGAGTGTGTGAAGGAGTACATCGAGTCGCTTCCAGCGGGTGCAGCGGCAACTTGCCCAACGTGCTCAAAACCGCTGACTGTCGATCTTTCTTCGCCTGTTGCCGAAGCGGGAACCAACGATAATTCCACCGAGGCGGCCAGTTCATCGAGTATCAAGTTGCCCAAGGCTGTGAGCCTGTCCAGCTTTCACAAGAACAGTATCCTCCACAGAATCTCCGACATCAATGCTTTCCAGTCCAGTACGAAGATCGAAGCGCTTATGCAGGAGTTGGAGCTCATGCGGATTCGCGACCCGTCCGGGAAGGCCATCATCTTCTCGCAGTTTGTCAACATGCTTGACATCATCCAGCATCGACTGCAGCTTGGCGAGGTCAAATGCGTTAAACTATCCGGCAACATGACCATGGCTGTGCGCGATCGAACCATCAAAGCTTTCCGCGACGACCCAACAGTGACGGCATTCCTGATCAGCCTCAAGGCCGGCGGCGTCGCACTCAACCTGACAGTCGCATCCCAGTACGTTTGCTCGACTATCCTGCTTATAGTCTACTTCGTTCGCGTATCTAACCTTTTCCATTTCGCTTTTGATGCAGCATTTTCCTCATGGACCCTTGGTGGAACCCTGCCGCTGAAAACCAGGCCATCGATCGCACTCACCGCTTGGGGCAGTTCAAGCCGATTAAAGCCACCCGCTTCATCATTGCTGGCACCGTTGAAGAACGCATCCTGAAGCTTCAGGAGAAGAAGCGGCTGATCTTTGAAGGCACTGTCGGTGCGAACGTCAGCGCTATCTGCCGCCTCACCGAGGAAGACCTCCGATTCCTTTTCGCGTCGTGACCAGCGCTATCTTGCGCCGTCGAGTGCATTGCATTTGCTGTCACAATGCTAGTTGCTGTATTTGCGAGCGAGTTATCGAGCTAAGCCAACTAATCCAAGTACATAGTGAGCAGGTATCAAAAAACAGCAAGCCAAAAAGTAAACAAGAGTACAACAAAATAATACGAAGGCAGGCAGGGCTTTGAGTCACCGAGCTGGAAGGAGAGGGCACTCTGCTCTGGCTTGTGCAAGTTCATCGCCAGTGCCTCAATGCGTGTACTCCAGCGCATTCGATGGCATCCCCGCCACCCCATACAAAAACGGCGGCGCCAATTGAGGGTCGTTCTGCTGGTACGAAGGGATGTACTGCAGCGGCAGTGCCTGCACGCCGAAGTGGAGCCCATTGGCTGTCGGAAGAGGAGGCATGGCATGCTGCGGGATCCCCAGAAGTTGCTGAGGATACACAGCAAGTGAATGCTGTTGCTGGGCATGCTGCAAATGCTGCTGCTGCGATGGCTGCTGCGCATACATTCGATGGCCTACGTAGCTGCCATAGTCGTCTGCTCCAAACATGCCTGGGGACTGTGAGTGCACTGACTGCTTTTTGTGAACAATCTGCTTGGGGGCTGGAAACGGTTCCGGTTTGCCACGATTTGGTCCAGTGCTGCCGAATACCAGCGGGCGGTAGGACTCGTGCTTCTCCAACAAACTTGAATTCTGGAAGCGCGCGACCATGGCTTGCTTGCCCTGTAATCGCGCGTACGAAATAGCGCAAACCTTCTCGCTGTTGAAGTTGGTCCATTTCTGGCCGTCAAACTCCTTGTGGAACGCCTCGATGTGCGCCGCCTCAATGAAGTTGATGAAAGCGTAGCCCATGTTGCACTTGTTCTTGAAATCGATGGGCAGGTAGAAAAAATCGTAATTGCCACGGTTGTTGCGATTGATCTCTGCAAGCAGCATTTGCTGCGTATACTTGTTTGGGATATTCCGGATCATCAAGGTTGTCCGCTTGTCCTCGCCGGATGCAACCTTTGCGATCGATAAGCTGAATTCCCCGGTGCCCTGGTCGTTACGCCCAGTCATCGGGCGTCCAGCATGAGCCCCAGGGTGTCCTCCGCTGGACACAGCACTGGTTCGGAAGAAGTGATCGTTGCCGGTGTAACTAGCTCTCATGGAGGCAAATTTGGTCTGCAGGCGCTGTCGGCCCCGAAAGTCGTAGTACGATTGTTGCTGTTGTTCTGTGGCGGAAAGAGATATCTGGTTGTTGGACGACTGCAACTGAGGAGCAGCCTGGAACGACGAATATCCATTCGCGCGACCAGACAACGTGCCGATGCTGCTGGAGGACGGCAGCGTAAACCCGCTGGGATAACCCGATGAGTCGCTAAAGTTACTTGAAGACAGGGATCCACCAAGATACGCTGAAGACGACTTGCTCCTGGCTCGAGGCGTCGGTCTCGCCCAAATCTGTTGCTCTTCCTGAGGCATCAACACTGGAGATGTAAGTTCCCCCGCTCCAGGATAGGTAGTCGAGGTGGTCGACGCCATCGGGCTGTTGTTGCTCGCACCATCCAGGAAGGACGCGTTGAGCGACGACGATACGGACGACGTCGGCGACGTCAGAAGCGACGTGCTGCTGGATGAAAAGCTCTTGGGGCGCGCTCTAGTGACTCGCGGGTGCGTGGCTGCTGCCCTGCTCAGGCATTCCTGGAAGAGTTTGAGCTTGGACACATCCAGCGTCGGAGGCGTCGTGCGTGCTACAGACAGCGGTCCAATCGGGTGGAATGCGTTTGACAGACCGTTGAGCGCGGCAGGCAGTGCACGGGAATCACTGTACTCGACGATGTACTTGGAGGCTTGTGTATCAGGCTGCAGCACACTCGCCACTTGGCCGAAGCATGAGCAGACCTGACGCAGCTCAGCAACCGTTACCGGCGAGCCACCTAGTCCGAAACGCACGAGCAGCGTGGCCGAGTTGACATCGTCCGGCAGCTCATAAGGCAGGCAGAAGCTGATGACGTCTGCGTCGGCGCGCCAGCAGTCCACAGCAGCCACGGCACTCGTAAGATCGAAAAAGGTGCAGAAGAGCAACCCGCCCGCAGTCAACTCGCGACGCGTACTAGCCACACTCCCAAAGTTCTGCAACACACACAGTCAGTAACAATATACAGTCTCCACAACGCAGCACTACAACCTCGTACATTAAGGCGGTCCACGACGCGTCGCACGTCCATCGCGTCCCAAGCGCCGGCGCCGCAGCGAACGACCACGTGGCGAGAGGCGAAGGGCGTCCGCATGGCGTCCCACAAGTCTCCGATCTCGCTCAGCTCGCCCTGTGGCCGCCAGCGCTCGTTGTCGCCCAGCGCCGCGTAGTCCGAGAAGCTGCGCTGTCGTCTCTCTATTATAGCAGCAGGAGTCGGGTCCTCCACGCTGCTCTCCTCATCCGTGGCGAACGTCAGCGCTCGAAGCGACTGCGCCAAGGCGTCGTCGAAGCCCCAGAGCGCGTCGTCGCCGCTCGTGCGTCGCAGCTCCTCGGCCGCGGGCGAATTGGGCGGCGACGTGGTGGAGGGCGACGACTCGTAGCCATCGGCTGCCTCTTGTTCTTGCCCCTCCTCCTCCTCCTGGCGGTAGAAGCGGAAGCGGCCCGTGGTCAAGTGCAGACTGCTGAGGTGGCGGGATCGGGAACAGTCGATACACAAGTCGAGATGGCAGGCCTCGCAGCGCAGGGCAGCGGCCACGGCTTCGCACACGTCACAGACGCCTGGAGAGTGATGGTCCTCGTCGTCCTGCACCATGGCTGGTGGGCTGGCTGGCTGGTTGTACGGACTGGCTGGCTGTGTCTGGCTAAGAGTTGTCTCGTTAAGAAAGTGGAGTGGTGGTGGTGGTGGGAGGAGATCTTTATGCCGGAAAGAGAAGCAGGCAATGCCTGCCTCCACGCCCTGGGCCCAACGGTGGTTACAGTGCGAGAGTGACTGGTGCGAGCTTGGGCTTTTGTTCGTTGGTGTACTTGGGCTGAGTATGGCCCTTCAACACCAAGGATCGCTCGACGGCAGCGTCCCACTGTGTGGCGCACTTCCACGTGGTGTGGCGCACGCGAGTTAACCCCCCCCCCAAACTGACAACCGACTGCAGTACAGTTCTGCATCTCGCTTTCGGCCCCCGTGTTATACTATATACCGGTTAAATACGATAGAAGATAACTTTCGAATTGTAGCGATGGCTGCCCGACCCTTGCACATTTGATACTGTATTGAAACGGAGCACGACTGTAATGGCCTGCGAGGGGTTGCTGGTGGGGGGGGGAGCTCTCGACATCCTTGGCACCCTTGGTGCCAGCCAAAGGCAGTGGCTCGAAGCCGCCCGAAACAGTTCAAGTCAGCGCTGGCAGCCAAGTGGAGATGTCATGGCTGCTTTGGCAAGTGCATGCATCTAAAAGCTCCGGCATTCGCGCGCTGCGTGTTACTGATTTTTAACACCTGGCAACGGTACCACTGCCATTTTGCTCGAACAGTCTGGCATCACGGCAATAGTTGTTTGTTTGGCCGTGTTAAAGCCATCGATGCCTTCGCCTCGATAGCGGCGCGGGCGGGCAGGCAAGGCATTGCCACGTGTGAATTGCAGTCCGTGACAGCACGGCATAGAGGGGCTGGCTTGGCTCGAAACAGCTGTCTTCCATACATCTCAGAATTTGTATGTCGCCGTTTTGCCGGCGTCGGGGCGCCACGCACGCACAACACTTTTTCACCTCTTCGCGACCTCTTCGAACGATGGCCGACTCGACCAACTTCGCGCACCTCCTGCCCCCGTCCTGGACCAAGCACGTGCAGCTCTGGCTGGAGGACGACATCCCGTCCTTCGACGTCGGCGGATTCGTGGTCGGCGGTGCGTGCGCCCATCAGCTCTGTACCTAATGTCCCCCATGAGTCTGACCTTGCTGGCCTGTGCGCAGAATCCGACGAGACGGCGCTGTTGCTGGGCAAGTCCGAGGGCGTGCTGGCCGGCGTCCCGTTCTTCACTGAAGTCTTCCGCACGCTCGGATGCCACGTCGAGTGGCTGCTGCAGGAGGGCGACGAGGTGAAGCCCAGCAGCGTCCCGGGGGGCAAAGTCCCGGTGGCCAAAGTCACGGGCAAGTGCCGTCAGCTGCTGCTGGGCGAGCGCACGGCCCTCAACATCCTCACGCGGGCCAGCGGCGTGGCCACGCAGGCCCGACGCTCCGTGGAGCAGGCGCGCGCGCTGGGGTGGAACGGCCACGTGGCCGGCACCCGCAAGACGACGCCGGGCTTCCGTCTCGTGGAAAAGTACGCGCTGCTGGTGGCCGGGGCCTCCACGCACCGCCACGACCTGTCGCAGATGGTCATGCTCAAGGACAACCACGTGTGGGCGGCCGGCAGCATCACCAAGGCCGTGCACAAGGCCAAGCTGGCCGCCGGCTTCTCTATGAAGATCGAGGTCGAGTGCCGCCGCATTGAGGAGGCGCAGGAGGCCGCCAAGGCCGGGGCTGACATCGTCATGCTCGACAACTTCGAGCCTGAGCAACTCAAGGCCACGGCCGCCGAGCTGAAAAAGCAGTTCCCCCACCTGCTCATCGAGGCCAGCGGCGGCATCACGCCCGAGACGCTCGGCCAGTACGTGTCGCCGGACGTGGATGTCGTGAGTCAGGGCAAGCTCACGCAGGGCTACCCGTGTCTGGACTTCTCGCTCAAAATCCAGAAGTCAGACGGCGTCTTGGAGCAGTAAAACGGAGCATCAGAGAGTCTGCTGGAGCTAGTTGCATGCTTTCAAAACGTTGAATGGAGAACCAATATCAAAAGTATTCATTTTCAACATGAAAACTGCTCCAGTCGCTCGGCCAAGTGCTTCACATCATTTGCAGGGCTTTTGTGGTCGCCATGGCGACTTCTGTTTTCTTTTCGCTGCGTGGTTTGCTCCTCGAGGTGCATCAAACGCACGATCTTCGTGAGCCAAGCACACAGCGACGCAATTCCATCCAGGAAATTGTCCCTCGTCTCCACGTTACTGTTTGCTGTGCGCCACTCGAGCTCCACGAGAAGTTGGGTCACCAGTTCCACTTGAAAGGCTCTAACAGCGAGAGCACAGAACACAGCGACAAGTGAGAGACCTAAACATGAACTCGCCGCTTGCTTAGCGGCCATCCTTACCTCTTGCTGCTGGGTGGAGTGAAACGCCGGAAAATATACTCGACTGACTCGAGAACATCGGTCATGGCGCTCGTAGAGTTAATCTCACTGTCAACTGCACAAGTCTCCAATTGAACATCGATACTTTTCAGAAGCCAAAACCAAACAAGACGAAGACGCAGGATGGGGAGAGTCTCAAAGTTAGCGCGGCTTCGCCGCAGCCACTGCGCCCCATTTCGAATATCTGGCACCTTTAACTCCGATGACATAAACTTGAGCAGCGCAGCAATCTCACCAGCAGACTCCACGCTAGAATACGAGTAAAACCAGCCGAAGAATTCGGTGGCACTGCAAGCTGCAGCCTGATCTCCATCTTTGCTTGTGCATCCACTGAACGCAACCTCCAGCGCTTCATGCAGCAAGTAGGGCCTCTCTAAAATTCCGATCCACTCGTACTGCCAAATAATGTCGGAACGGTTTCGCGTTGTCTGGAGCCGTTGGAGAGTACTGCCTAGTGTGACGAACGCGCGATGACCACCTCCCGACATCAGTGACACTTGCTGCAACAATTCACGACTAAATAGGCGAGCAGCGTTATTAGGCCGTGTGCTTCGGGACAACACGCTCACTACCTCCATGCTACGGCTGGACGCAAGCAGCTCTAGATGACACCGACACCACTCGACGAACGCCACGTACAAGTGCGAATACCGACGGCAAGCTGTCTTCACAGCAACGGTGTCTGCATGAGAGCCACTCAAGATGTCTTCTTGCATCCACCCGCCAGGCATTACAGTGGTGATCGGCTCGAACGGCGCTCGATGAGCCTCCAGCATCCACCTCTCCAGTTGCAACCGCCAGCTCGGTAAATGGTTCGCCCAGACACGGATCCTGCTTTCCAGTGTCAACTCGTCAAACAATCGACGCTTACGCCGTACCTGCCACTCAGCCGCTTGCTCGTCAGCTTGCCATTGTGGTGATCGTCTCTCAAATAGTCGTTGGAGGAAGGCACTGCCCAATGTCAGAGCCTCCGACTTCCCAATTAACGCAGATTCGGCAAATTGCAGGAACTGGTTATCATCCTCCAGTCTCGTCGCACACATCTCCAACACATCAGATACTGTGTCAGCATCCTCTTCATCGTCCATTGCTGCGAGCAGCAACTGGTGCAGCTCCACCTGCACATCTGCCATTCGGCATGGCGCCGACACGAACAGTTTCGTCTGCATCTGCTGCAGCGATTTGGACATGGTCGGGGCCTGCAGCGCGTCCTCCATTGAGCCTCCAGTCCGAGCCGCTTGGATATCCAGCAGCGTCTGGATTGCCCAGTCCCGTGTCGAATGTAGTTTCGTGACGGTCTCTCGAGGAAGCTCCAGGTCAATGGGGAACTCGACCATCTGCAGTACTGCAGCCAGGTATCAGACGCCACCTTTCTCCTGTTATGCAACGCCAAGCAAACTCACGCACAGACGTCGGCCAGCTCTTGCAATTGTGTTGCATTGGCTTCTGGCGCCTGCATCAACTCGTCCAGCGCTGCCAACAGCAAACTCGGGAACTGCAGCGGAATACAGGTTAGGGGGTGGTACTCAAGCATGCAACACAGCGGCGTATTGCCACACGCACCTCGGCCGTCTCGAGCGCTGCCCCGTACGTCTCCATGCTCTGGATGGCCGCCGTCATCCAGCTGAAGTCCCAAGGTTCCGGAGCTCCTCGGTCGCGCATCATGTTGCTCGTTTTGGCAAAAATATTATTACAGTGCCGATTAAATTGAAACAAAATTAATTGTGTTGTCATGTGTACGCTCCAGCAGGATGGGTCGAGCGGCAGCTCGCCCAGGAGCAACTTCAGCTCCTCGAACGAACCACATTATTATATTATGCTATCCCGCAGTGCAGTTGTCACTTTTCAACGTTGCGGAGCTCTATGGGCCAGCCGTCCGATGGTCTCCAGCGACGGTGGCTGTTCCACACCAACGTGTGGCTGCCTGGACCCCTTTTGGGAGGAACTCCGCTTGAGTATCAAGCTCGTGTCTCCAAGGGCAAACCCGCCGGTGTTTTCAACTAACGATCTCGAATTGCAGATGCATCGGTTGCTGGGTGAGGGGATATTTAGCACTCCCCTTCAACCATGCATCCAGAGCAGAATTTTCACTTCGTTAGCGCCGCCACATGAAGCGCTCAACATGCCAGCGACAGCTTGAACAGCCGTGGGCACGACGTCAACGGACAGAGGGCTGTTTTGCTGGATACAGCTGACGCAAATGATACCAATGCATTTCCGTCCGACTCGTTCCATGGGCATGAACCAGGAGCACGGGCGAACTCTCACTTCTCAATTTGCCTCGACAGCGGCAACCCACCCACACGAAAGCAGCACCGCTTTCGTATCAACCACCTTTGAAGAAGCATGAAGATCAGCATCGGCATCTTCCCCGCCGTGCTGCTGAGCGTCGTAGCGGCTGGAAACTCCAGCGGCGGCGTCCAGCAGTACTCACCGACCATGGGGCAAACAAAGGCCCCCACCTCGGTGCCGACCACGACAACAACGGAGCAAGCTGAAGCACCGACGCCATGCCCGACAATGGAGGAGAGTTACCAGGTCCCAACTCCTGCACCGTCGACCGTCGTGGATATGACCCCTTCTCCAACGGAGACTTCCACGGACTCGTGCACTGAAGTTTCAGTTGAGGGGGATGCAACGTACTGCATCAAGGGCCCTGTGTGCAGCGGAGCTGACGATCAGCCAGCTGGCACCCAGTGTCCTCTCAAGGGCGACGTCGCGGTGAAGAGCTGCATTGAGACACTTCCTAGCTGGACCGCTGCAAGCTCCTGCGTTGCTCCAATGGATGCCGTGTGCGCTCGAGTGAAGTCCGGTGCGTGGGGCTGTGTCTTCGGTCAATCGAAGGTAAGCGACTACCCTACGCCAGCTCCGACGACTCCAGAGTCATACCAGCAGTCGTCACCAGCGCCAACGCCGACATGGGTAGATGTTACTCCTGCGCCGTCCACTCCTTGTCCGTCGCAAGAGATGCCTTCGCCGACGCCGACGGCCCCTTGCCCTTCTGAATCGGTACCGTCGTCAACACCAACCTATGTGGTGATCACACCTACTCCGACGCCTACGAAGCCGAATGTGCCCTACCCGACTCCGACCCCGACGGTCCCTGAGGAGACCCCGTACCCGACTCCGACGCCTACGAAGCCGAATGTGCCTTACCCGACTCCGACCCCGACGGTCCCTGAGGAGACCCCGTACCCGACTCCGACGCCTACGAAGCCGAATGTGCCCTACCCGACTCCGACCCCGACGGTCCCTGAGGAGACCCCGTACCCGACTCCGACGCCTACGAAGCCGAATGTGCCTTACCCGACTCCGACCCCGACGGTCCCTGAGGAGACCCCGTACCCGACTCCGACGCCTACGAAGCCGAATGTGCCTTACCCGACTCCGACCCCGACGGTCCCTGAGGAGACCCCGTACCCGACTCCGACGCCTACGAAGCCGAATGTGCCCTACCCGACTCCGACCCCGACGGTCCCTGAGGAGACCCCGTACCCGACTCCGACGCCTACGAAGCCGAATGTGCCCTACCCGACTCCGACTCCGACTGTACCGGAAGTGCCATCGCCAACCTCAACGCCGGCAGTGACAACGCCTTGCCCGTCGGCTCCAGTTGTCCCGACTCCGACGCCTACGAAGCCGAATGTGCCTTATCCGATTCCGACACCTGAAGCGACGACTCCGTGCCCTTCCACCACAGTGCCCGTGATGTCAACTCCTTCACCCGAGCAGCAGCAGCAGGATCAAACCGACCAACATCCGAGAGGAGACTCGTCGCAGACTGCTCAACAGATCCGCACGTCGACCGCCACCGCTGCTGGAAACACTGCCACCTCAACGGGGACCAGTGGCGCTGCCGTTGCTGCTATCGCCGCCGCTGTATGCGCTGTCGTGGCTGTCGGCGGCTTCGCCTTTTACAAGCGCCGCCAGAACACCGAGGAGTCTCTGCACGTGTACCAGGGCCACGCCGTGACACCCGTCTAAGTGTTCGCCCCCATGGTAGGGTTGTGTAGTCCAGTCTAATAATATAGATTACCAAGCGTGAGTCCAGGAGCAACCCGCTCCAGGCCACGCGCTTCTAACACCTACAATACGGGCTTCACCGTGTGAGCAGGTTCGAGCCACTAGTACCCCCGGACTCACGCTTTTACTTCTGTTGACTATTGCCGTGGACGCTGCAGATACTCTGGCCGTGGACGATCGCTCACGAGCGCCTCCGCGACGAGCATGATGTTCAGCGCCGCACACACGTCGCGATCCCAGAACGTCCTGCAATCGCTGTTGGTACAGTGCAAGACATTGCGAGAAGTGCGCGCCTGATGGCGTGCTTGTGCTGGTGGAGCAGGCTGCACTACGGCAGCAGGTGGAGTTTCTTGGGTGGTGCGTGTCCTCCGATCGAAAGCGGTCAGTGCTAGGATACCGTGACAGGAAAAGCATTTCTTGCTGGTGTTGTATTCGTCGATAGTCCGCACAGTAGCCCGCCTTGCCATCTCTTTTGCAAACCCTTTTAGCGGTGGATGTGACCGCCCACGCAGCCCACGTGGATTGTCAAATGCCCCCACACCGACAAATGTGCCGTCGTTGGCGACCGGAACCACTCGCTCATACATATGGTTCAGCGCCTTGCACTTATATGCATAGCTGTGGAAGCGCCATCTTCGGAAAGCCTTCGAAGCGGAGAACGTCGCCAGGAAGTTCACATTTCCCCACAGGAACCTGAGCCCGGTCCAGCACGTGTCGGTCGCTGCATACCTGAAGGATGGCATCTGGTCTAGTACAGCGGCGTAGTGCTCTTCTCGACGTTTCAACGCTTCGAACCAGTATGTGCGCTTATTGAAGCCTGCAAGGTGGCGGTATTCCGCCGTGCTACATCGCACGATGGTAAATTCGTCCCCAATTGCGGGAGGATGTTCACCCCGCGGCCGCTGCGCTCTTCTTTCTTCTTTCCACGTCCGTGGCCCATGCATGCACCTCCGCTTGCAGCGTAGTCGTCGACGTCGCTTACGACGACGTGCTTGCTTGCGACGCCATTTGGTTGTCGCTGTGTTCTTCGTGCGCTTGATCTTCTTGAACCTGTAGAACCGGCGCGCGTGGAACACGTCATCAACAGGGGTGTGTCGCCAAGCGGCGGTGCACATTGCGCGTACTCCTGGATCGTCGCCGATGACATGCGACGGCATATAATCCAGCGGCAATTGCGGCGTGAACGCTCGTGAGGACAGGAACGGGTTCTCTCTACCAAGGCACTCCCTCGTGCGCAACACGCCCACCTCGTAGCCGTTAGTCGTGATGAAGTTTGCAAATCGCCAGCGGCCGGTCTCAAACTTGGCTGCATTGAAGAGTTCCCTCCAGGCAGCGTCCTTCACCGCTTGAAACCCTGGGCTGGTCGGGAATCGGAGACGGCCTCTGCTGCCCGTCACCATAAACTCTTGCAAGAGGTCCAGATCCAGTCTCCGTCGACTGCCTAATTCTCGACGTACGCGACGCCACATCTCCCACAGCACAGAAGTGTTGATGGCAATGTGGCCTGGGACGAACGATGTCGTCAACGGTAGTAAAGAGAAAGCACGGATTCCACGGCGACGCTCGTCTTCTTCGTTCATGTGGGCATTGATATACCGTAGCATTTGATACTGGCGCTCGAGGAAGTAGCTAGTGGCGTTATTGATGTTGGCTGCCGTCGGCTTCGCGGGCAAGAACTCACGGAGGTGAGTTGCGCCTTCTCTAATTGGACCCTCCACATCTACAAACTCGTGCGCCTCGACGTACCGCGCGTAGAATTCCCATTAGTGGGGATATCGAAGCGTAGTTTGATGTAGTTTTGGGTCCGCCTATAGTACTCGCCCTTGATCATGCGCAGCGCATCCGTCAACATGGCCTTCGTGATACAATCCTTAGCCGATGACCAATTAACGATGTTCGGACGTTCGTATCCTTCGACGGCTGTTCGCTCCCGGCGATATTGCATAATAGTCCGATAGAGGTGTGGGTCTCTCCTTTCGTTCGATGCAACGAAGTTCTCGACACCGACACCAGCCACACATCGCGCGAAAAAGTCGCGGTTGATGGTCGGCATCGGTATTATGCCTCTGCTCTCGATGCACTTGAGTAGATGCAGGTTGGCCAGACGAGAGCTCTCAATGCGGATCTGGTGCAGCGTCCGAACACTGCGCTCCACTTCGGACACGAACACTGACAGCCTCTCCTTTTCTGCATCGTCGGTAGCCCCCACGAGCAAGCTGGACAACTTGCACTTGACCGTAGACGCCTCTGGTTCTACGTGGATATCAATCGCGCGAAAGAGCTCACAGAGATTGTCGTAGTCGCTAGTGTTCTCGCGTCGGCGGTGCTTGGAAGGTCTGCGCTCCGACGCTGTCTCGCCCAAGGCGAAGCGATGGTGCGTACGGCGCTTCCCGAGTGCTGATGCCATGATTGGACTGGAGAGGCGAACGGCAAATAGCTAAATGACTGAGTTTGGCAATGTTGCGTAGTACTTGATTGTTGGGTTGTCTTCCGCCGCAGCGGGATCTTTGGCGTTGGCGCTATTGTGGTTGATTATGTCGTGTAATGGGGCGCTGTTTACAACAGTCCCCAAAATACGGCACGCACGCTTGTGCGGTTGAGGAAGCGCTCCCGACTTGGAGGGAGGAAGGCGACTTGAGTACTTGAGGGAAAGTTTGCAACCGAATTGAAATGAGCTTATGGTTCCTGAATCCTATGAATGAAACCACTAGGGGCCCTTGAGGTTAAATGTAATTCAACCTACACATGTAGTACAAAACCTAGGGTTGAATCAGGTTGAACTTGAAGATTCTCCTTCGAAGAATCTTCCTGCCGCGTGGCAACTTGTGATTGGCCACAAGAGCTCAAGTGACACGCCGGCCTTGTTACCAAATAATGTCCCAGGTGAGGAACCATCATCATGCACAAAGAAGTGCAGAGAACACTTGGCGTAATCACCGATTGTGCCATGGGTGGATGTGAGCAAACATTTGACCATGTTTACGCCACCTTTACCTCCATGTCAGCAGTGTGTGAACCACACCAATCTGTGATCGCATAACCAATGTAATAGGCCAGAGGTGTAACAGGGTCACACAAATTAGTGTGGCGCACACCACTGTACGCATAGTCGGATACGACTATACACACAATGGATGGAAACCCCTTGTGTGTGGCACACACAAGGTTTATAATCATTTCGAGCCGCCAAAGCGAGCAGACTTTGGCGGGCGCTTAGCACACGATAATTGGCTAGAAGGCGCAGCTTTCTGACCAACCACGTGCTTGCACGTCACGCGGACGCGTGAGGGCCACCCGTCGGTCCTCACTACGCTATAGATATTCTGCAGTAGGGTTTGCTAAGGCAGCAGGGCTGCCAATCAATTCAGTTTTCTATTTTCAGTTAAAGTTCACGAGTCTTTTGTATTGTTTTAGAAATACGCGACGCTGCGTATTTCTATTCATTGCATACAAACTCTAAGTACTTCTACGCTTCCTCATTTCTAAGCGCATACGGTGTATGCCTGGAACAGAGCGCTGCTCGCCCTGTTTCAACGATCGTTAATATTCTCAAATATAGCCAACTGATTTTAACCAATGAAATGAAGTGTGACATACTCACGGACGGACAACGAATTTATTATATAGATGCTAAAGGGGTTGGTAATGCAAGCAATGCATCACGCGGCCAGAGCAAAGTTTGATTGGAAGCCAATCCTGAGAGCACCTTGGAGGATATCGAATCTGCGATCAAGCTCGGCAATCATCTCTTCTTGTCCACTCGGTGCGATATCATATTGCTCCACTGCCGCTTGACACTGCACCAAGTCATACGCCATCTGCTGGCCGATCTCGTATGCCATTGCACCGAACACTTCTAGCAATGAATGCAAATCCTCCGGGTGGATGGCTAGCATTTCCGCGTGTAAGCAACCATCGTCTTGAAGGTAGGAAATGAAGTTGACGCAAAAATTGCGTTCTACCACCTTGTTCCTCAGAAGATGTTCTGCGACGACACGATATTCATGGTTGTCGTTGTGCCAGAGCCACACCATATTAATTTTGTCTGGAGTGGTGATCTCTGCGTAGCCGACGGGGTCAGGACATTTGTGTCCTTTGTTTCTGTCGTGAAAGTCCTCCCCTCGTCCAAACATGATCAAATGGTAGTCATCGAAGCAACCTAGTGGTTTTGAAATGTCGATATATTGACGAAGGCGAGCTCGCACTTCGGGTTGAGCCTCTCGAATTGTCTCCATACTGCATGCGTATATGTCGCCGTGCATCAAGCACAGAGGGTACACGTTGGTGTAGGAGATCATGTCGTGTCGGGGATCGTACCCAAGGCGCTTTGCAAATCTTTGGTGGCGTCATGATGCGCGACGGCACGTACCAAATGCACGAATGCGCGCAGGTTCTGGTGGAACCGAGGTGGCGAAGGCCATAGCTTGGCGTTGTCGTCACCGGGTCTCCGCTCCAACACGAGATAGTGCTGCTCCAAGCCGTACTCATGCAAATAACCTTCCAGCGTCAGCCCTCGAGGATGGTGAAGATCAAGCAGCGCCGACAGCTGCACATATAGTTTGCCCTTGTAGAAATTGTAGTCACCAACCGAGAACACGGGCGAGTAGCGGATCACCTCGAGCTCCAACACCAATAGCATTGCCATCGCTCTCGCCCAGCAGACTTCGACATCCCTTCAGCATGGAGGCCACCTCCGATTGGTAATCCGCCCACAAGGGCCAATCCGCGTCGTGCATTTTGAATTTTGACCACTCGGCGTCGTGATGCGTCGACTCGAACCGCACCCCTGGAAAAGCGGCTCTCCGCCAATCAGAGCGCGAGGCGAGATGCGTAATCTCGAACCACACCCCTATCTCGTTGAGCCTGCATTTGCAATATCTCCAAACTGCAAATCTAACTATGCTGCGATCCCCCGTGTGGAAGACCATGAGCCGCTCCTCGTCTCGCCTGGCCAGTTCCCTGTCGCCTCTGCTGTCCACCGAGCAGGCCCAGAGCCTCTCGCAGAGTGGCGACCGTCGCGTGCGCTTCCTGGACGCGTCCTGGTACTTGGACAAGAGTCGCGATGCTCAAAAGGAGTTCGCGACCGAGCGACTGCCCGGCGCCCAGTTCTTCGACATCGAGCAGATCTCGGACAAAACGTCCACTCTGCCGCACATGCTGCCCACGCGTAAACTTATTATATTGGTGATTTTTTTTTAGCTTTTAGTTTTTACTAGAAGGCATTGATGTTTTTCTTACAGCGGAGACTTTCGACCACGCCATGATGTACTTGGGGGTGGAGAACGACGACACGGTGGTCGTCTACAGTGGCAAAAACTGCTTCAGGTGTGGTGGAAATATCAGAGAAAATAATTATTTAATGGGGATGTATGACTTTAGCGTTTTGTACGCAGTCCGGCGCGTTGCTGGTGGATGTTCAAATACTTTGGACACGACAGCGTGCACATCCTCAATGGTAAATTGGGGCTTGACTACTGTTTCGTGGTGGTGAGATCTAATTCATGTTGCTGGATGGAATTTCTGTACGCTGCAGGTGGCATCAATAAATGGAAGAACGAGCAGCGCGAGACCGAAACGGGTGAACCGAAAAAGGTGGTGGCTGGTGCACCTTACAAGGCCCAGGCCAACGAGGCGCTTGCTGTGTCATGGGAGGACGTACTCGCGAAGATCAACTCCGACACGCAGATTGTGGATGCTCGTGGAGCTGGCCGCTTCTACGCCAAGGATCCTGTACGTTAAAACGCTGTCGTTCGTAGGTGGAAACAGTCTGAGTTTTGTACTTATTGTCTTTACTGATACGCAGGAGCCGCGTCCTGGTATGCGTAGCGGGCACATCCCGAGTGCTGTCAACGTGCCGTTTGCCAAGATTGTCAGCTCCGATGACTTTTCGGTAGGTTCTAAGAAATGGAAGATAAAAGATTATGTAGGAGCTGACACTGGTGGGGAATTGATGATGTTTCGTATTACGCGTAGCTTTTCCGCGACCTGACTGAGATCAAGAGCGCCTTTGACGAAGCTGGTGCGTGCATGACTGCGTACATTTCAAGCGAGAACGGTCGGCCTAACTCTTTTGTTGGATGAAATGTAGACGTGAAGATGGACGAAACGAGCCCAATCATTACGAGGTCCGCTGGTGTTGTTTCAGTCTGTTTGTTTAGCTGGTGTTCTCGTAATGATCGTTTGTCTACGTGATGTGCGATGTGTAGCTGCGGCTCTGGTGTGACAGCGTGCATCCTGACGTTCGGACTGCACTTAGCTGGCAAGCCGCTCGAAAAGTGCGTATAGGTATCACTGAGTATGTGTCGTCCGATGCTCAGTGTGCTATTGTTTTCGATTTTTTGCTGTAGGGCTCCCGTGTACGACGGATCGTGGTCGGAGTGGGGCCTGCGTAGTGACCTCCCACTGGAGACTGAAGCGAAGTGAGTGCGAGAAATTGAAGCACGTACCCAACCCAATCAGCGCTTGGAACGTTTGCAGCGTGAAGCAGCAATGAGTGACGAAAATCAATGCAACGATGTTGCAGTCGTGTCTCGGTGGGCATTTTCTTTCGTGTTAACGCTACTGTACCCGTTTACACGATCTTAGGCTATCGCAGACAAATCGATCATGATGGTGGGTGCTTGTTTCTCAGGTCGATTGCCTGCGCCTGCTGATTACGTGCCAGCTAGGCAGGCGATGCTCTTGTGCGAGCGTCGCTCATTTTGGAATCTTTGTCGTGCTCACTACAGCACAATTCAGTCCCTAACTCGCGTCCGCAGATTCGCTACAAGAAGTATGCCTTCGTATCGTGCTGTCCAAGTGCAGAAGCTGACCAAGGACTTTCGAGCCGCTACCAAGATCGTAGATGTGCCGGAACTGCCCACCGCTGGCCCTGGAAATATTGTCGTGAAGAACCGTTTCCTGGGTATCAACTCGACTGACGTCAACTTCACGAACGGTATGTACAATGACAAGCTGCCATTTTTTGCTGGTGTCGAGGGAGCCGGCCTAGTGACCGAGGTCGGGAAGGACGTATCAACAGTGCAAGTTGGTGATGCCGTCATGTACCAGACGCTGGGTCCCTACGCTGAATACGTCGAAGTGCCGGTGTCGGCTGCGATCAAGATCTCGGAGCTCTCGATGAACGCTCTTCCTGTGGCAGTAGGTGGAGTCTCGGCATCGATATGCCTCAAATACCTTGGCGAGATGAAGTCGAATGAGACGGTTCTCGTGACGGCTGCTGCTGGCGGCACCGGACAATTCGTCGTTCAGTTGGCGAAACTTGCTGGTAACCATGTCATCGGCACCACCAGCTCCGACAAGAAGGTGGAAGCTCTCAAGAAGCTCGGCTGTGACCGTGTGATCAATTACAACAAGGAGGACGTAAGCGATGTGCTCAAGAAGGAGTATCCGAATGGAGTAGACATCGTTTTCGAATCCATCGGCGGTGAAATGTTCAGTGCCACCGTCGACAACATTGCGGTGCACGGGCGCATCATCAAGATCGGCTTCATCTCGAGAGTTTTGGAGTCCAAGGCCAATGATGACGCTCCTAAGCCCGAACCACTGCTCTCGTGGGAGGCGAACGAGAAGATTTTGATGAAGTCTGCCTCAATTCGCGGGTTCTTTATGTACCATTTCGAGGACCACATTCGCGAGCACACGGAGCGCCTATTGAAGCTCATCAGCGAGGGAAAGTTGAAGCCTAGCGTCGACCCCACGGTGTACAAGGGTTTTGATTCCATCCCAGACGCCATTGACCGCATGTTCGCTCGCGAAAACGTGGGCAAGCTCATTGTTCAGCTCGAGTAGGTGGTTCGGAATAAAAATGCAAAACAAGAACAAATCTATTAGCTAGCCGAAAAACCGTGAACCTGCAGAATGCCTAGTGCTTCTTCTTCAGCGCCTTTACTTTCTTCGCATGTTTTGCAGAGTTCATATGTCCATTGTATTTCTTCACGTCGCGGAACGTGATACCGCAGGGCTGACACGCCATCTTGGTTGGCGGAGCTGCCGCTTTCTTTTTCGCTGCAGTTCCCTATTGAATATCAGCCGTTAGGAGATCGTAAATGCAATATCGAACGGGACAAAGAAGTAGTCTAACCTTTTTGACAACATTGCCACGAGATTCTTCACTGTTCGACACCGGGACGGATTTCTGGCGCGGGTCGACCGTTTCAATGCTCTTGTCCAGCGTGAAGATGAAGTAGTGCGCTCCGGTTGTGGATGGTGGCTCGCCTCGGAATGAAGCCGGGTGGGTTCGCTGCGGCTCGTACCCCGAGTAAATGCTTGAGTCAAAAGGCTCCGTCCTGTCACGATCAAGTTGCAACAAGTCAATGTGAGCACCAACTTATCTGCGTTTAATAATCAAGAAGACTGCACCTTTTCATCTTGAAGCCACTCGCCGCAGCTTGCTCCTGAATTTTCCATCGGTTGTAGAACAAGGTATTCCGCAGTGACACCAGCACTTGGCCTCGGGTTGGGTGCAAATACTGGCGCGTCGAGTAAAAGAACTCCCTCAAGAGTTTCTGGTTGTTAGCTACATCCTCCTCCGTCGCACCACCGAGATGGGGGAAGTTGAAGACGATCGACTGGAAGGGCTGAGCCCCTTTAAGCCAGCTCTCCTTCTCCAGATGCGTCGCGTCCACGTCAAAGTGAACGTCAGCCTGCACCATCATCAGCAAAGTGTCAAAGTCGTTAGCTCAGCGACCATCAACCAACCATACTGCAACTCTGACCGCACCCCTGCCGTCTCCAGCGCGTCGCAGTTTAGCAAAGCGTTCGAGTATTTCTCCTTGAGAATTGGCTGCGAGTCATAGCAAGTGGCGACCAAATTCTTCCCTCCCTGGCAAGATGGATAATTATTAGTGCGTTGGGGACCAGTGCATAGGGAACATTGCAATCTGATACCAGGAACACGGCGAGTGCCAGGGAAAAGGAGAAATCACCGTCACCGACCACCAAAATGCGCTGGCGGTCGCTGAACGGACCCAAATTCTTGGGATTGGGGTTGGAGGAAGCCGTCAGCGAGAAAATGGCGTTGGTCTGCGACTTGGCAGCGCGAATCTGCTGCGTGGCGGCGTTGGAGCTGGAGGTCGCGTGTTTCTATCGACAGAATATGTGGTTACAATGCGTGGGTATCGAGGCCACTGCCAGTGCAGTAGTAAAGCCGAGACGCACTTTGTCATTGCGGCGGCGCTGTTTCTTCTTCTTGTCGCCGTGCGCAGCGCTCGACTTGGCCATTGTTGCTGTGTCTATCGTGATGTGAACCAGCCGACGCGATTCGTACTTAGATGGAATATCGTACTTAATGAAGGAGAGAGGTTGAAGTGCATGTAGCCAAGCTCTCAGCACGCGACTTCCGGTGGTCTTGGATACAGATGTGAATGCCAAACTTTTAGCTGCGAAGTTGAACGAGCAGCACTTGCTGTCTACGCGTGCCTACCCGTTGCACGCGTCCAGTGCACAACCCGCGATTACTGGAAGGAGTTTTCATTGGCGGTAAGTAGACTTTGGTGGCGAGACAAGTGCTATTGCCCTCGCCCCAAATTACGATAGTATTGCCAGATATCTTGTGTATGAGGCAGGTTAAAGCTCATTGAGGCTCGGTTTTGTCTATGCATTTAGTCTTTGTCCTTACTGCAACAACAGGATACAGTGACTTTGTGTGCTTCACGAGTGATTCAACACTGTTTGGGTCCAGAGCCGACTAACTGAATCATTGAGGCTGATACAGGTAGCCTTGGCGACACGAATTTGCATCCTGAACGATTTCGTCCCGGTGGTGATCACTGGAGATCGCGACAAACGCTATTCTCACTTTCCAATTCGCCTTGGACTGCACGCAACTTTTCATCTCCACTGGCAGCAGCAGCTACTAGTACTCTTCAATCCATGAAGATCATCAGTGTCATCGCCTTCGTCATCCTGGCAGGAATCACTGTGGCTGGAAATCCTACCCCATCGGCGACACTTGCAGCGACAACGACGGGAAAAGCTTCGATAGCTCCAGCCCCCACCACGACGATGTCGGTCTCGACGACTGCGTGTATTGAAGTTTCCGTGGAGACCGATGCCACGTACTGCATTGAAGGACCCATCTGCAGTGGATCAGGCGACACACCCACAGGAACATTGTGTCCCCTGGAGGGCGCTGTTGCAGTGAAGGACTGCCATGATAACCTTCCAAGTTGGACGGGTGTTGGTACATGTGTGGCGCCGTCGGACGCTGAGTGCGTGAAGATCAAGACTGGAGCCTGGGGCTGCGTCTACTCTTCGACTTCCACTCCATGCCCGACGCTAGCACTTGCCAAGGAAAGCTCGACTCCATGCCCAACGCTAGCACTCGCCAAGGAAAGCTCCGACACCCCATGCCCGACGCTTTCTCTTGCCACGGAAACCTCGAACGCCGCAACTGATGCGACCCCGTGTCCGACACTTGCGCTTGCACCTGAAGGCTTGAACACTGCCACCGACGTCACTACCGACGAGGCTCCGTGTCCGACACTTGCTCTTGCAACCGAAAGCTCGGCCAAGTCTAATGCTGCTCCGTCCTCTTCGACAATTACACCCACGGCGCCAGATTCCTCGTCGACTCCATGCCCAACACTCGCTCTCGCGTCCGACAGCTCGAATCCAACAACAGCAACCTCCTCTTCAAAAAGTGGATACTCAACGATAGCTCCGACTTCGACTCCATGTCCGAGTCTACCTGTTGCTTCGAGCAGCTCGGACAATTTCACCGGAACGACCGAGTCTTCAATGGCATCTGGCTCGATGGGTGCCCCCACGGAGACGATCACAGTGCACGCGACCGAGAAGGCAGCGGACTCAAACGAGTCGTCTGGCCCCTCCGTCGAGGCCATTGCTGGTGCAGTTGGTGCCATTGCGGCAGTGGCCGCCATCGCTGCCTTCGTCGTCTACAAGAAACGTCAACGTGTTGCGAGTCCCAGTTTGTACATCGGGGCCACGGCAACACCGGTGCAAGGCTACTTGTAGTAGCTGCTGAGAGAGAGAGAGAGAGAGAGAGGGTAGAGTGCGTACTGACACGCTTCTTACGGTACTGTAGCTGCATTCAAGGCCATCACTCGAAACAAGCTACACAAGACTTACGCGTTTGTTTGAGTTACTGATTGTGATGACGTAGTGGTCGCCTTTCCTACGTAGTTTTATCAGGAGAAGAGTTCTCGAAATGTACGAGTTTCTTCACAAGTGAGACACTGGGAACGAGTAGTGCTCCGTTGCGGCAGCCTCCCTTTTAAAGTGGAAAATCTCCGTTGGGTGGTTTGTCTTGCCTTTGAGCGCCAGGTCTGCGAGGATCTGGCCGATCACCGGGGTCATCTTTGCCCCGTGGCCACTGAAACCAGCCCCCACAACGACCTTCTTCGATGCCGACGCGGGATCCCAAGCAGTCTTTGGGATCTCAAGGAAGTCGATGATGAAGTTGGCGTCCGGCGTCATGGTGTACATGCAGTCGTCCACGAGGTTGGGCGCACTCGAGTCCACATTCGAGAAATTGTCGGCGATGAAAGACTGCAGGTGGGCCTGTTTATCCGCAGGCTGCACCACACCCGCACGTGCATCCGGGTTGATGATGTCAGGTCCGTCGTGGCGGCAGATCTTGACTCCTTCATGGGCGTTCATCATGGGCAGGCCGTAGACCTCCGGGTATCCGTACTTGATAAACACGGGGAACTTGTCAGGCGCGTACAGCTCCGACTTGCACTTCCAGTAGGCGCCGAACGTCGCGATCGGCTGCAGCTTCACCGTGTCCGACGACCCAGACACCTTCAACAACTTCTCCGTCCACGGCCCCGCAGTGACAATGCACTGGTGGCTACGCACTTGCGTTCCATCGGCCAGGGTGACGACGGCGAGTGCACCTCCAGCCTCCTGCTCACCGACCACACTCGTGACGGGACTGTGCTCGCGGATCTCTGCTCCCATTCTCTTGGACAACTTCTGCATTGCGTCCATCGCCAGCGTGGGGTTCAACACCCCTGCCACCGGGTTGAACACCGCATGGCCATCGGCAGGCAGTGAGAAGCCTGGGAACCGCTTGTTCGCTTGGCCCCCCGTGAGTACTTCGAACGGAATTTTGTACTTGGCCAAAGTCTGCTCGAGTCCTCGCAGCTCGTCGATCCTCTCGGAGGCGAAGTCCAACTCTCCCGTCATCTGGATGAGCTGAACGCCAGCCTCCTTCTCAATGGCGCGCCACAACTTGAGCGACGAAAGACAGAGCTCCGTGTACGTGTCGTGCGGATAGCCCACTCGGAAGATTCGACTGGAGCCGTGACTTGACCCCTTGCCGTGCAGCAGCTCGAACTGCTCCAGCACAAGCACGCGCTTGCCTGCCTTCGCAGCATAGTAGGCGGCCGCGCTGCCCATGAGGCCGGCACCAACCACCACGACGTCGTAGACTGTAGTCGCCATCAGGAAGAAGATTTGGAATTGGAAGCCACTCGACGACTTGGGCCTTGCCCGTCAAAGCAGATACCGAAGTGACTAGATACTTACCATAGTCAGGTTGGCCGGTCCACTTCAATGTTGATGCGGATTACCCGATAGGATGACCTGTCATCCCGGTTTTGGTGATGCAGTACCTTGTGATAGGAGCTGAAAGCCGATGGGATGACATTCGATTGCTTCAACAGCTGCAACATTGATGCGGGTAGCTGATGGGATGACCTGCGAGTGAATGTTGCCACCACATTGCTAGAGTACCAAGGCAGCGATCATGGTAGTATTAGACCACCTACGACGTCAGTCCATTCGTTCGAGTTGATCGACACAATAAGCGCTTAGCGCGCCGAGCCGGCCATTAATTTAATCACTTGGCTATCCAAACGTGAGCCGCGCGGAGCCCACGGCGTTCTCCCATCGGATGATGTACGTGAGCACTTCAAACATATAAAACCGGGCGTAGGACGCATCGCGGTTGTCCACCTTGCCTCCAAACGATACCTTGACGCCGCCGCCATAGGTGCGCTGGGGCGTTGGCTGTTGGGCAGTAACAAGGGCCCTCCTCCCTCTCTTTAGAGCTTCACCCTTGGTGATGATTGAAGAGGAATCTTCGCTGTCGCTGGAGCCGAGCAACTCGAGATCCGAGCCACCGCTGTCTATGTCAAAGTCGAGATTGTCGTCTTCCTCAAAAAGAAACCACTGGAGAGTATTCACGCGGGAGAACTTGGGCTGCAGGTCCTCCGCCACGATGTCCTCGTGGCCTGTGAAGTATTCTGTGTACCCCTCTGCGTAGGCAGGATGGTTGATAGTCTGGTAGGCCACGACGTATCCTCGAGGACTGCGGAGGCGGAACATGACCATGTTGTTCCAGTTGACAGTCTTGAGCTGCGGGTGGTGCACGCAGCGCTGCAGCACCAGCGTGTCGTCGTTGATCTTGTGCAGGACCTTGACACCGAGCGTCGAGTACTGGATCGTGCGCATGTGCTGCTCTGTGGTCACGATATCCCACGTCTTCTGCATGAGCGTGCTGGCCGACATTCCCGTCACGTATTTGGACATGGAAAACTGCAGCGTTGTGCCGTCAAGGAACATTTGGTCCTCCCACCCGAGCATGTGAATGCCCGAGCTCAGACACGTGCCCCGGAACCTCCTATCAAAGATCTCGTAGTAGCATTTCTTGATCATCTCCTGGCACTCGGCCTCTGTCAGTCGCGCGTGCGACGCTGCAGGTTCAGGTCCCGGTAGTGACGGTGCCATTAGCAGCGAGCTCTTCGCAGCACCCGACGCCGCCGTGACGGCGGACGGCGCGTCGAAGTCGGTCAGATACACTTCCAAAGACGACGCGAAGCCGTCAAACTCGGCCAACTTCTGTTTGGTCACTGCGATCTGGCGCCGCAACGAGTTGAGCTCGTTCGTGGCCGCGGCGTATTGCTGTTCGAGTGGGGACGGCATACGGCGAGCCGTCGTCGTCATCTGCTGCTGAGTGTTGAGCAGCGCGTCGTATCTCGCCTCCAGCTCTGCGACTTGCTGCTGCATGGACTGCACGTCATTCTAGTCGAACGTACAAGAGAGGCAAGTCAGTAAGCACCGCAGCCGGCACCGCACTGCACCGCATGACAGGAAGGAATCGACTTACTTTGCGACGCTCGCGATACCGCCGCTTGAGGTCGCGCTGCTTGCGACGCCGTTCCTCGTCCCCCACATACACGCGGGGCTTGGCAAACATGACCGATGGTAAAAATGGATGCGGTGGTTGAAGGCGACGAGTCCGACAAAAAGTCTCGGCGTAGGTCGGAGAGGACTCAGCAAGTGATTGCTTTGACGAACACGGGGACTTTTCGACACTGCAGTAAACGCGGAGAGGAGCGCGAGGAGCGAATGAAGCTGTCGGGTCTCCTCTCTGCTCGGGTTTTGAGCTGCGAGTCGTTCCCACCGAGTCAGACGGAACAGTGACGCGGAGGATGGCGAGGCGAGCGCAAACAGCAGATGGAGCTCAGCGCAATAAAAACAAGCCCAGAACAGAGAGACCGAGGCGATCGCTCGACGGGGATCTCACTCAAGACGCGGCTTTGCAAGTGATCCCGTCTTGTGACTGGACCGAGTCGTGCAGCGCCGATTTGAACAACGACCTCCTCGAAAATGTACGACAAGGTTGGCCCTCATCACAGGAGCGACGACTCCAGTCTCTGTTTTGCGGCGCTTGAAGAATACTGCAACAGCATGAACGGCTTGCACTCGAGCCATCTGCTCGAAGCCGCCTGGTTCGACGAGTTCGGGTAGAATATCTTCGCCGTTGGATGACTCTTGCCAAAGTCTCCATACCGCGTTCGTCAGCGCTCTCTGCAGCGAGCGATGCCATGACCTTGGAGCTCTCAAGAGCTGAACACTTGTGCATTTCGATGGAAATGGCTGCCAGACAACTTGGATGTGTGTGCGCGAAGGAATCGGACGGGGCGGTTCGGCGGATTTCTCGAGGGAACACCCATGCAGGCTTGCCTCCAAGATTTGGCGAACTACAAAACCGATCAGTGGTGCCAGCTCCACGCCGGGGTCAGCTCCCCGCCATTGTCAGTGTCGAGTTGGAATGGTTGACGGCGCGTGATGGAAGGAAGCGCAGCCCCAAAGTGCTAGCGGACGACAGCGAGAACCGCAGCTGGAGCTTCGCAACGATCCTCGGCGGCTCACGTGCTTGTCCCCCACGTCGTTCCTCGATTGATTATGGCCAAGCTGTTTCCAGGTTCATAGTGACGTTCCTTTCTTTCTCCGGGTAATGGCGCGTCGCATTTGCAAGCGGTGGCGACGCGCAAGGTTCTTGTGACGCTGTGCTTTGGAGGCATCCTGCTCAATTTGTTCATCCCGACGCGACGAGGTGGTAAAGCGAAGCAACCATCGTGGGGACGTGGTTCTTACTACCCCTGGGCGGACCGATTGGTGGCGAAAGCATGGCGATACAGGTGAAGGAGGAGCTCGAAGCTTGATCTAGGTAGTCGACGCTATGCCGGTGGCGACGAGTTGAAGCCAATTAATAAATGTAGATCGCTTTACCGATGTTCCGACCTTGAGCCGCAATCAAGAGCTTGCTTGGTTGGCGTCTTAGGGTACGGCCACGTGATGAGTGCAACACGATATCGCTGGCGCGATAGTCTAAGGCGTGACCAAGCCCCGGCCTACCATTCGTCTACATTAGTCCTTGTATCATCAAGCAGCCCACATAGCTGGCTCCCTAGCTTGTTTCCATTGTTTCCACTTGTGCATCCCTGCACCTCTTGTCTTTTATTATAACTCGCAATGTGCCGGCATCGCCTTCCTGCAGCCTTCCCTCAGGTGCAGACTCTGCACCTGAGGGAAGGCTGAGCACTGCAGAGCGATTTCCCTTTTGACCACTGCCAAGCTGCTACAAGCTCATAACGGTACTTCGTACCACTACTGTACTCGCTTCCCAGCGCAACTTGGACCGCACGAAGAACTCCAGCATGAGCAGCGCGTTCCCCAAGGCGCCCGTGCCCGTCGCGGGGCTGCACGCCGGCAGCAAGAGCGACTTCGGCGAAGACCTGGACGTGGATGAGCTCATCGAGCGCAACAGCTGCCACGAGGACTACTATAAGCTGGAGGACTGCCTCGCCGACTTCGACCGCGACTGGACAAAGTGCCAGGCGCAGGTCAAGAAGCTCAAGCAGTGCAACGACCGCGTCAACCAACTGCGCAAGGCGCAGGAAGCCGCCAATAAACAATAAAACAGACACGACTGTAGAGCCCAGCGCAAGGGCAGAATCCTTTCCTCTTTTTTGACACATGCATTTGATTCTCAATCACTCGCTCTACTTACTTGGATCTTTGTCTTCCTGCGTCGCTGTCCGTCGGCTTCTAAGGGGGGAAACGAAAAAGGTTAAAAGGGGGCTTCGACCGTTCGGCCTTCGCTGCCACCTGCAGCACCGTCAGCGTTGGCACCGCTACCCTCGGGCGCATCTTCTTCTTGCTCGTCCGACACATACCAGCCGTCCATGGTGTCGATGTCCATTGCAGTGTCCTCGTCGCGGCTCTCCTCCTCCATGGCCAGCCGTGCGTACTCGGCGCGAGCGTAGCGATCCCAGTCCCTATAACAGCAGCAACAAACCACGGTTAGCAGTGGCTCAACAGCATCAAGCTCAATAAAGCAGAACGTACGTAAGCTCCGGCTCGGCGAGTTGTTGACGCAGAAGGAACGGGTCGCGCTGCTCGAATTCGATGAACTTGCTGAGGTTGAACAGCACGTTGAAGAATACACCCGACACGCGAATCTTGTCTGGACGAATAAAGTCCTTGTGGTAGAACTCGCCCTCCTTCTCAGGATGCAGTAAGTCCGACATCTGGCATAGGATATCCTCGAACGGCACCACCTCGTGGCCGAGGCATTCCATGCGATGGATCTGGTGACGATAAAATACGCGCATCTCGTCGGCGCGCAACACGCCGTCTTCGTTCGTGTCGATAAGCTCGAACCAATATCTAATACTGACGGGATTTGCTTTGTCTTCCTCCGAGAGCATAAAGTCTGAAGTCATGAACACACAACTGTTAGCAATGATAACGACTTAACCAAATGGAGACTCCCAAGACACTTACAAATGAAGTCCTCGTAGCTCATTTTCTTCTTTTCTTCAGCAGTCAGAGTCTGGACGCGCGCAAATGGACGCCGCCCACGCTCGAAAATACGATCCACAATGATACGTGTAAGGGCGTGGCCGCCATAACGTACGAGGTCATCAGGACTGAGGAGAAAGTCGTGGTCCGTGTCCAGCTCCCAGAATTTGCAGTATAACACGTAAAAGTGTTCATACGAGAAGTACGAGTTCACCTACATCCAAACATCACCTCATGTCAGTAACCAAGCTTTTTATAACAGTTCTTGTGTTGCCACAAACCTTGTTGATGTCTTCCTCCTCGTCAACAGTGTTAAATGCGCTGATGAGATTGCTGCGTCTCAACTTTCGCAACGTAATTCGACCACTACTGTCTCTATCGACAGAGTAGAATATCCGTACAACCACCGTCAAGGCTGTATCACGCAGGCACCCACGTAAGTTTTTTAACAATTCCCACAAATATCACCTCGAGAAAAGCACGATGCCTACCATATTTCTCCTGAAACTCCGGAGTACCACCAAGAAACTCTAGACCAGGATGATACTTCAGCAATTCTGGTGACAGCATCGATTCAAACAAACAGTGAGTCACCGGAATGCAGCATACACCCCCATTTCAGCGCTTCATCCCGCACCATGCAAAAATGGCGCGAAGTCGTCTCGCTCTATGAAGTCATTCTTCGGCTGCTTCACCTGTTCAAAGAGCACAAAAATTCACTGTCAGTATCTGGCGCCAATGCACGTCACGCAGCGTAAACCTGGCGAGATCACTTACTACTCTAAAGAAGCGCTCCACGCTATCACACGGAGCCATCTCACGCATCCAATACGTTTGGAACATTTCCTTCGTAATGCGCTGCGGTGCCGAGCCGCCATCAGCGCTCGTCGGACTAGACCCGTTCTCCGCCGCTGGACTCGACGGTGGCTTTGGCGTTGTCTCTCCCACTGCACCACAGGTAACAAGGATGCGTCGGAAAAACGGCGCGTTGAAAAACGACGGGAAACCACACAGATCCTTGGTAATCGCCACGAAATCCTCCACCTTCATACCGTCCGGGAACTCGCGGAAGCGCGCGTCGATGTCCGATGTTTTACGTGCCATCGCATCCGTGGACAGACCCCGCAATCGGCCACGTCGGCCCTCGCCTGGCGTGTAAAACCTTGGGATCTGAACCTGTTTCGGGGCGTCCTCGGCCATGGGGTGGTCGGATGCAGGCGCCTCGTCAGTCGGCGCTTCCTCCACTGGCCGCTCCTCCTCCATGTTCTCGTCCGCATCGGCAGGTGGCGCTGGCGTCACTTCTGCTGCTGAAGTCGCGGGCTCCTCCTGGTTCTCTGCTGGCGCCTCCGTAGCATTTTCTCCCTCGTTATTGTCACTGCCTGTCATGTCCACGTCGTCTGACGGTGGGGGAGGCGTCACCTCTTCCTCCTTCTTGGCCAGTTCCATCTCTGCAGCAGCAGAAGTAGCCACCGCCGCTGCAGCGTTGTGGAGTTCGTCTCCAAAGAGACTGACGAGGTGCTGATGACGTCTACGTGCACTGGGACTTCCTACTGATCCGGGGCTCAGCAGTCCGAACTGCTGGTAGTTAGGCGGCCGCTTGGGGCTACGCGAGGGCGAGTCGGCCCCACTGCCTACCGCACTGACCGTGGCCAGCAGCGCGTCCAGATTGAGCTCCTTGCCCTGACGCAGGTCCGTCACCATGTTGTGGATCATCTCCTTCGTGCCGTCCACGTTGAGCCACTGGCGGAAGAGCTCCTCCATCTTCATTCGGCCTGCAGGACACAGGTGCGCGCTCTCGATCTCCGACAGCCGCAGAGACTCGGGGCCAGTGCCGCTGGAGCTCGTGGGCGACGCCATGGCGGCGTCCGAGGCCTCCACTTCGACGGTCATTGGCGAGTCTCACAGGAAGTTTCACGCGCTGCGAAAGGTACGACGAGAAAGAGGAGAAAAGCGGCTATCCGGCGATTACGGCGGCCACTGAAGGGGGGGCGGGAAGCCGAGGTGTCGAGGCGTGGGCGAACGCTACGCTTCCTCCTGATCTTCCTTCTTCGTGTCTGATAGTCCGACGTGCGCCGCCCTCCCTTCAAGCACGCGCCTGCGATTGGTCCGTTAAACGGATTATTGCCCAATCGCCATGCATTGCCCAGTCACATACGCGAGGACGCTCCGATACTGAAGGCAGGGGTTCTTTTTTCCTGCTTGCATCGCCTCGGATTGCTGTCGTTGCAACATGTTTTTGTGGGGCGCATATGCTGCGGCGTCATGCGATCGCATGGCATCGCGAGCTTGTCGGGGCGGGAGGAATCCTCCCATGTAAACTGGGCAACAAGTCAAGGAACTGACCACGATGCCAGTCGTCGTCGGTTGTGGTGGCAGTGAGGATGCCCGTCAGCTTCAGCATGTGCAGCTTTTGTTGCTCAGACTCTGGAAGCTCGGCGAGAAATCCTCTTTGAACGACATGCGGTGGGGCTGTGTCTCAAACACGGATCCCCGAGCAGAACAACGTGTTCTTGGGTCCCTTCCTCCCGTCATGTCAGTCTGCATCGAGTCGCGTTTCAGTTGCAGATTCTTAGTTCTAACGACAACTTCGGTGCAGCTCCTGCACTACCATTATGATCCCTTCGACGTTCACTGTGCCAGTGTTACAGTCTTCACCCCGCCAAGCCTGTCGCTTCTCGTCGACGGGGCCTGTTCTCGCTGTAACCCGAGATGTAAGCTAGCTACCCTACTGCTGCTGCTCGCCGTTGACCTGAAAGACGCTCACCGACCCAGCGCATACAAAGCGCATGATGTTGAAGGCCGCGTTTTCGTCCCTGTTTGCCATGAAGCCACAGTGCGGGCACACGAACACGTCCTGATTGCGGAGAGAAGTGCAGTCGGTTGCAGCGACCACAAGTGCGACTCGTATACATCTCCGAGCACAGCACCAGGGTCTTGCCGAGGACAGCGCACTTGGCCAGTAGTCGCTGGCGGAACTGGAAGTGGGTGAGCGTCTGCATGTGAGAGTTGAACTTGTGCGTCCACGGGGCACTCCGTAGCAGCATCGACTTGGAGTCGAGCTTCGGCAGCAAGATCACGTCCGAGCTCTTGCACAGGTATGCCGCAGCTTGGAAGTGCAGGTCCTTGATATAGTTCTCAAGCTTGGTGGACGCACAGAAAAACTCTCGACATGCTGCTACGTATCGTTTCCAGTCCTCACCAGTGTGCTTCCGCACCTTCTTCACGCTGGCAAACGCGCTCATGCGGCGTTGCGCAGCACTCAGACGCTTCCTCAGTCGGTCCAGTTTGGCCCAGTTGGCCCGGCCGATGTGGGTAAAGTTGCCTTGCAGGTCCATGCATGTGAGAAACGCCTTGAGGCCTGGGTCACATGCATTACAGCGATCTTTGTCCTCCTCCAGCTTGGGCTCTGCTATGTATGGGATCTCTGCGTACCAGTAACCATGTCTGTAGAGGATAACCACTTCTTCGTCGACCGTTGTGCCTTCTTCAGCTACGATTGGGATATTTGGCACGGAGGTTATCGAGAGGAACTGCTCCACCTTTCGTGGTTTTCTTCCATCGGTTGGGTTCGGCGCCGGGCCTGAGTGATGCGTGTGAGGCCGGTGTATATTCGCATCGAGATACGATCTCTGTGCGTGTGCACCAATCGTGAAGTCGTTATGTTGCTTTCGTGGTTTAAAGTGTGTGGTGTTGGGTTTTTGACCCAGAACACGGCCTCTGTTGCAGGGCAACCGTCGTGAGCACTTTCAGGGAAAGGCTCGGCTGTGATTGGCGGAACACATTTACCGCGGTGGAGTGACAGAGAAGAATTAGTGACACCCTCGGTCGTACTAATATAACCCGACCGAGGTATTGAATTAGGTTAGGATAGGGTTATGTGCCACACCACACATCACCGTGTTGTCGTATTGTACTGGCCAAAATAGTGGAAGCCGGGCTTCGGAACCCATTTACCTGTGGAAGATGATAACTTTCCATATACGATTACACATACCTAGGGCTAACTTCCGTCCTTGGATTCCGATTCTGCTGTCAGATTTGTCGATTTCGAACTCCTTATACTCGATAAACCTCCCAGAAAAACTGCACTCGGAACGCCAAAAGTTTGGGGAAAGGGCTCCATTAGGGCTAGACTGCCACCAGTCAAAATACCACTCCACGATTGGACCATTGGCCAAACATAAGGAAAAACATATGGGGTTAGGTGACTCGTCCGCTTTTTGCTCTCGTCGGACCGGAAGTTAAGAAAATGATTATTGTAACACGTAAAATCTTCGTCGATGAATCATACAATTTTGTAGAGGTGGGTTACCTACTGGCATACTAGCTACTTTCATCGCTGTCTGCACCATTGTCGCTTCCTACATCAGCTGCTCCATCAGCACACTCAACCGCATTGTTCTCCAACGCCCTGAGGTATGCGTCTTCGACCTTCTGCACGTGTTTGTACGCATTCTTCCAATTCTTTTGCTCAATCTGATCTTGGCTTTTGTCCACCTTTTCTTCTAGCTCACCAATTGTCTTGGCTGGGTTTCTGCCGATCCAACCCTTCATCCGACCCCAGATGAGCTCGATGGGTTGGAGCTCAGGGTGGTAGGGTGGGGTATACGTGACGCGGTGACCGTACATCATGGCGATGGTTACAGCCATGTAGAATGGAGGGGGCTTGTGCTCACAAACTAATTCAAGCAGTTGAGGTTTGAAATCGTTTTTGTTGTGCGGTATACCTACATTTATACAGCAATTGTTAGCTGTAAGATCCATAAAAGCATTCATTGACAATAAATACCGTTTGCCTCCAGCCACTGCAATATTTCTTTTCGTTTTGTTCGTGTCGTTGGGGCTGGTAGGACGTTGCGCTTGTGGTAAGCAGCTCCATCCATGTAAATGTTACATGGTCCATGCAGGACACTGACTTGCTGGCACAAGTCGGTAAACCAGCGCTCAAATTGCTCCGAGTTGAAGTTGCCGTGATAGTCACCCGCACTTCCCTTTCTACTAGCTACCCAGTTTTGGAAGGACTCCTCTACGAATCTACCGCAAAAAATGTTGCCCTGTCGATAAATAATGCCGGCAGCTACAATACATATTCTTAAAGTAACCGAAGAGTTAGAATTTTGTGCCATCATAAAAAAAAATAAAAAACCTGCTCCCTTGGCCACTTGCTGCGTAGCGCTTGCGGTCAGCCCCGAGCCAAGTTGCCCCACGTACGTGATTCACGTTCACGTACGACTCGTCCAGGTACACTTCTGGACGAACCGGAAGGTTGTTCCGGTCTCTATTGGCAACTTTTGTTTGCAGATAGGTCGCTCGGTAAGCGACATTATGTATTGAGTCTGCCATGTAGTGTCTGCTCTTCCCCTTGATGTGCCTAAAACCGAGCCATCGAAGCAGTCGACTCATTGGCCGGCGAGAAATCACAATTTGTGTTTTCTTAGCCACTTCATCAGCGACCAATTTAGCGATGATGGGATCACGGCTTTTGTTGCGTTGGTCTACAAATGTACGGATGACAGGTGCAACGTCTTCATCCTCGTAGCTCTGAGGACGTCCACGCCGCTCAATGGCAACCGGAGCCTGGTATATAAAGTTAGACAGGTATTCGATATATATCGTTAAGATGCACCAGGTTGGCTTACCTCGGACATGTTTTGAGTCTCGGCCTTCTTGTGGTCGCTCCAGACGCGGAAAACCGTGCTGTTAGAAGTACCAATACACTCCACGACCTTCTCGTGCGTTCGCCCGGCCGCATCGGGGTCTCCTTCCCTGTCTTCTAGAAAGAATTTGTACGCCCGTACAATCATCTGTCGAGCATCCTCACTTAGTTTTTTTCCACGTCCCATTCTTAGGAAGCCCCTTGATCAAAACAAACTAGTGCAACTGATAGCGCAGGTATCTACCTTTATTTTGCGGGTCGTTTCACTTCCTAAGGCCTATTAATGGCTGAGCTACAATAGATTTCATGTGCGTGTTACAATTCCTGGCTTCAACTATTTTGGCCAGTACAATAGTCTCGGTCGTACCTATGTGAGACTCTAGGATCTCTCACCGAGATCTATTCACACTTGATATTTGTATAGGAATATAGGAGTAGGTATAGGAAGACCTACAGAGGCTCTCAGAGCCACAGATAAGCAGAAATAAATAAGCAGTCTTCCCCCCAAGCCAACAAGGGTCAAGTCCGTCTCCGGTAAGTGTAGTTAGCTTACTGTAGCGCAGGACACGCTCAGGTAGGGTGGATGCCTGTAGATTGAGCTAAGGTGCATCACCGAGGGTTCGTCTATAATCAGGCCAAGAGTGAAGCGTGGCCAAGTGTGTGTGGGAGCGACCCTAGAGTGTCGCTCTGTGTGTGTTCGTGAGGACCGAGGGTTCTTGCGTGTTTCAGACTTCCTGCCGAGGTTATACCTCGGCGCCCCTGTATAAGGCCTAACACGCCGGTACCCTTCCTTCTGAGGGACTGCAGGGTTTTACTGCTTCCTAGCCTAAGCTCGTGGCTAGAGGAGTTAAATAAAGGGTTAACCTATTACGATCGCAGTGCACAGAAGCGCTTGCAACCGACCCGGTGAAAGGGATCGTTCCTGGTCTTCAGGTTTGATCCAACAGTCGCTGACCTTTGCGAGTTAGCGTGTGTTGTTGGTGGGAACTCACCCGACACGTGAGAATTTTATCGTGAATCCTACACGATAAGTGCATCGTCAAGTGGCTGCTGTTGCCACGAGCGAGATTTGTGTAAGCCGCCGAAATGGCCGAGGAAAATTTACGAACCACGATCTGCCGTACAGACAGCGACGGAAATATCCGACGGACACAAAAATCCGACTTTCGATAGTGTTACTTCTTTCCCGCCATAGTAAATTATTTTCGATTTTAAACGAATCATATTCTTTGTTGAACGTGTTTTAACCAATAAACTGGTGAAGCAAAATGAGTGGCTAGGAGATAAATCTTCACTGCTGTGTTGCTAATTTGTCGTCTAACGCTACGCGATGGCTCGCATCGAACGGAGCTACACGATCAAGAAAAAGCGCGAGGCTTTGACTTTGGCGGGCCGTGTTGGCGTCAAGGCTGCCTCCGAGCAGCTCAACATTGCTCGGGGCACTATCTACGACTGGCAGAAGCAAGCCAGCGCAATTTGGGCATTCAAAGGACACGCAGGGTCAAAAACATTGAAAGGCCAGGGGCGGAAGGAAAGTTTTCCTGGCGTCCCTGACCTTTTGACATACATGAAGGATGTACGACGAGAAGAAGCGGTACGACCACTTGATTTTACAGAAATTGTTGCTCTATTATACTAACATTTGTGATAAATTTGTAGGTTTTGTCTACTGCAGGAATGATCCAGTTCATGTGGAAGCTCCATCCCGTCTGGATGGCTTCTTACATGGAGGAAAAGAAAGAGGGCGGGGTTTCCATCGAGCGCATGGTCTAGCGTATTGCAGATCGGTATTTAATTTTATTTTGGGTAATTATTTCAATGTTTTATTGTTAATTTTGACGTTTCTACTATGTATATTTTGTAAATTAGCTACGGTTTCTCGTCTCAAAAGCCTCAAGCTGCTAAGAAAGCCTACGAGGACCTAGAAGAAACCCGTGCACGATTCGCAATTGAATTTTGGGACAAATATGGTGCGTTTGAGAGTGGCGGTGTGTTAAATGTTGATGAGACGGCCATCATGTTTGACATGCCGCCAATCAAGTCGTGGGCTGGCAAAGGAAGGAAGGATTCAGCGCGCATTTTGGGTGCAAACAAACATGCAGGCTGTATGACTGCAGTACTGACTGTTCAAGACGATGGTGAGAATTGTTCAAAATTATCTAACTTGTAGATTTTATTTTTACATGTATTGTTTTTTGGGGGAAACAGATGCCAATTCTCTTCATCATCCGAGGTGTACCGGGAGGACGCATCGAGCAAAATGAGCTGGAAGAGTACCCCGAAGGACATTTCTACGCTTGCCAAGAAAAAGCGTGGATGGACTCATCTGTCTGGAAGATGTATGTAGAAAAACTTTTAAAGTTTGAAATAGATAAACCGTCTGTCCTTCTGGTTGACAACTTTGAGTGTCACGTCTCAGAAGAAGGACAGCCGCTTGCCGCCGATGAGGCTAACGCTACGGTGATCCCATTGCCCCCCAATAGCACTGCTGTTTGCCAGCCGCTAGATGTTGGGGGTAATGGGTCCACTAAAAGCAAAAATCCGAAACAGCGGTTGCAGATGCACCGGAGGCTCTGCAAAGGAAAAGCGTCTTCGCGCAATTAACTCTACCATTGCTGCTTGGAAGACAATTACAACGAAGACCGTAATTCGTAGTTTTAAGAAAGCAATTCCGAGGTATCCGGAAGTTTCAGTTTTAATACACTCTCTTTTCTGTTCTATCACATGTTTTTTTTGACAATTTTTTGTACATGAGTTCGCTATTTTACCCGATCACCTCAATTGTCGGATTTTTATGTCGGATCCAAAAATCCTAACAATAGTATGGAGGATGGCACTAAGTGGTGTCGGATATTTCCGTCGTTGTCTGTATGCTGGCAGGAGTCTGGAGCACCCACGGTGGTGATGGTTCCATGCCTTCAGGATACGGCAGATCGTTCTCCGTCGCCTGGCGCGTGACGAATAACTTCTGTAGCAACGCCTTGTTCGCCTTGCCTGTTTTGCGTTCGTACTCAACGCATTTGTTGTATGTAAACCTACATGCGTGCATGACTTGCTTGAACTTGGCGGTCTGCTCCACCGACGGCTTGAGACGGTAGCGCCGAGTTCGACGCAACAACAGCGCGTCCTCGGACTCGAGCAGTTTCAGCTCAGCCGAGAGCTGAGACTGCTCTTGCTGTAGGGCACGCTGTCGTGGCTGTCGTGGCTTCTTCAGCTCCATCACCAGCCGTGCCATGTCTTGACGGATTTGAGATTCACGTAGATTGCGAGAGTCCCTAGAGTTGTATGCGTCTACTTGAAATTGCTGTACTTGGTGGTCGCCCCAGCTAGCGTGACCAAATTGGTGACGGACGTCATCAATTTGGTTAACAGCAGGGAAGGGGTTCTCCCACACTGTAGTTGCAAACCAAGACCGGTTTTGGGAAGCGTGGTGCTGCGTCGCCAGATCCGCTGGCAACTGTGACCATCGGGAGAGGCCGTTCTGGTACGGCTCCCCGAACGTTGCAGACAGCGTCCGCTGTTGTGTCTCCTCTAGTCTCTGCAGTAGCGGCTGGAACGCATTGAAGGCATGCAGCAGCGTGTGCAGCAGCATGTTCGCCATGATGTCGGCGAACGCGACCCAGTTGAAGGTGGGTTCGCGCGCCTCCAGCAGCCCTCGCCCTTGCCACACAGTAGATTCGTCCTGATCACGTTGCCCTCGGTCTTGTCTCTCGAGACGCTGCAGAGCTCGTACTGCGAGGAACTGTTCTTGCTCGTCACGGACGAAGTTGCGTAAGGTTACGATAGTGTCTTGTACAGCTGGGATTGTGGATATGGCGTTGGGCAGCCGAGTCGGCGGAGCGCACGGCTAATGGCACGATCGCGGACCCGACCCAGCCACCCCCGGATTCGTAGGCACGCTCGGTCGTCCTCCAGTACAATGGACACCAGGGAACGCACTTCACCCAGTGCACTGCAAACGCGACGCTTGAGCGCGACGAGTCTCATGGCCACGAGCTCCAATTGAGAAGAGAGAGAGAGAGAGTCCGTGGGCCACTAGCTAAATGTTCTAAACACCAACGTGCCAACGGCTTCTGTTTCATCCACAATGTACAATACAAAATGGTTGGATCACCTCGTGGTAACTCCAGACTCCTGCCAGCATACAGACAACGACGGAAATATCCGACACCACTTAGTGCCATCCTCCATACTATTGTTAGGATTTTTGGATCCGACATAAAAATCCGACAATTGAGGTGATCGGGTAAAATAGCGAACTCATGTACAAAAAATTGTCAAAAAAACATGTGATAGAACAGAAAAGAGAGTGTATTAAAACTGAAACTTCCGGATACCTCGGAATTGCTTTCTTAAAACTACGAATTACGGTCTTCGTTGTAATTGTCTTCCAAGCAGCAATGGTAGAGTTAATTGCGCGAAGACGCTTTTCCTTTGCAGAGCCTCCGGTGCATCTGCAACCGCTGTTTCGGATTTTTGCTTTTAGTGGACCCATTACCCCCAACATCTAGCGGCTGGCAAACAGCAGTGCTATTGGGGGGCAATGGGATCACCGTAGCGTTAGCCTCATCGGCGGCAAGCGGCTGTCCTTCTTCTGAGACGTGACACTCAAAGTTGTCAACCAGAAGGACAGACGGTTTATCTATTTCAAACTTTAAAAGTTTTTCTACATACATCTTCCAGACAGATGAGTCCATCCACGCTTTTTCTTGGCAAGCGTAGAAATGTCCTTCGGGGTACTCTTCCAGCTCATTTTGCTCGATGCGTCCTCCCGGTACACCTCGGATGATGAAGAGAATTGGCATCTGTTTCCCCCAAAAAACAATACATGTAAAAATAAAATCTACAAGTTAGATAATTTTGAACAATTCTCACCATCGTCTTGAACAGTCAGTACTGCAGTCATACAGCCTGCATGTTTGTTTGCACCCAAAATGCGCGCTGAATCCTTCCTTCCTTTGCCAGCCCACGACTTGATTGGCGGCATGTCAAACATGATGGCCGTCTCATCAACATTTAACACACCGCCACTCTCAAACGCACCATATTTGTCCCAAAATTCAATTGCGAATCGTGCACGGGTTTCTTCTAGGTCCTCGTAGGCTTTCTTAGCAGCTTGAGGCTTTTGAGACGAGAAACCGTAGCTAATTTACAAAATATACATAGTAGAAACGTCAAAATTAACAATAAAACATTGAAATAATTACCCAAAATAAAATTAAATACCGATCTGCAATACGCTAGACCATGCGCTCGATGGAAACCCCGCCCTCTTTCTTTTCCTCCATGTAAGAAGCCATCCAGACGGGATGGAGCTTCCACATGAACTGGATCATTCCTGCAGTAGACAAAACCTACAAATTTATCACAAATGTTAGTATAATAGAGCAACAATTTCTGTAAAATCAAGTGGTCGTACCGCTTCTTCTCGTCGTACATCCTTCATGTATGTCAAAAGGTCAGGGACGCCAGGAAAACTTTCCTTCCGCCCCTGGCCTTTCAATGTTTTTGACCCTGCGTGTCCTTTGAATGCCCAAATTGCGCTGGCTTGCTTCTGCCAGTCGTAGATAGTGCCCCGAGCAATGTTGAGCTGCTCGGAGGCAGCCTTGACGCCAACACGGCCCGCCAAAGTCAAAGCCTCGCGCTTTTTCTTGATCGTGTAGCTCCGTTCGATGCGAGCCATCGCGTAGCGTTAGACGACAAATTAGCAACACAGCAGTGAAGATTTATCTCCTAGCCACTCATTTTGCTTCACCAGTTTATTGGTTAAAACACGTTCAACAAAGAATATGATTCGTTTAAAATCGAAAATAATTTACTATGGCGGGAAAGAAGTAACACTATCGAAAGTCGGATTTTTGTGTCCGTCGGATATTTCCGTCGCTGTCTGTACGGCAGATCGTGGTTCGTAAATTTTCCTCGGCCATTTCGGCGGCTTACACAAATCTCGCTCGTGGCAACAGCAGCCACTTGACGATGCACTTATCGTGTAGGATTCACGATAAAATTCTCACGTGTCGGGTGAGTTCCCACCAACAACACACGCTAACTCGCAAAGGTCAGCGACTGTTGGATCAAACCTGAAGACCAGGAACGATCCCTTTCACCGGGTCGGTTGCAAGCGCTTCTGTGCACTGCGATCGTAATAGGTTAACCCTTTATTTAACTCCTCTAGCCACGAGCTTAGGCTAGGAAGCAGTAAAACCCTGCAGTCCCTCAGAAGGAAGGGTACCGGCGTGTTAGGCCTTATACAGGGGCGCCGAGGTATAACCTCGGCAGGAAGTCTGAAACACGCAAGAACCCTCGGTCCTCACGAACACACACAGAGCGACACTCTAGGGTCGCTCCCACACACACTTGGCCACGCTTCACTCTTGGCCTGATTATAGACGAACCCTCGGTGATGCACCTTAGCTCAATCTACAGGCATCCACCCTACCTGAGCGTGTCCTGCGCTACAGTAAGCTAACTACACTTACCGGAGACGGACTTGACCCTTGTTGGCTTGGGGGGAAGACTGCTTATTTATTTCTGCTTATCTGTGGCTCTGAGAGCCTCTGTAGGTCTTCCTATACCTACTCCTATATTCCTATACAAATATCAAGTGTGAATAGATCTCGGTGAGAGATCCTAGAGTCTCACATAGGTACGACCGAGACTATTGTACTGGCCAAAATAGTTGAAGCCAGGAATTGTAACACGCACATGAAATCTATTGTAGCTCAGCCATTAATAGGCCTTAGGAAGTGAAACGACCCGCAAAATAAAGGTAGATACCTGCGCTATCAGTTGCACTAGTTTGTTTTGATCAAGGGGCTTCCTAAGAATGGGACGTGGAAAAAAACTAAGTGAGGATGCTCGACAGATGATTGTACGGGCGTACAAATTCTTTCTAGAAGACAGGGAAGGAGACCCCGATGCGGCCGGGCGAACGCACGAGAAGGTCGTGGAGTGTATTGGTACTTCTAACAGCACGGTTTTCCGCGTCTGGAGCGACCACAAGAAGGCCGAGACTCAAAACATGTCCGAGGTAAGCCAACCTGGTGCATCTTAACGATATATATCGAATACCTGTCTAACTTTATATACCAGGCTCCGGTTGCCATTGAGCGGCGTGGACGTCCTCAGAGCTACGAGGATGAAGACGTTGCACCTGTCATCCGTACATTTGTAGACCAACGCAACAAAAGCCGTGATCCCATCATCGCTAAATTGGTCGCTGATGAAGTGGCTAAGAAAACACAAATTGTGATTTCTCGCCGGCCAATGAGTCGACTGCTTCGATGGCTCGGTTTTAGGCACATCAAGGGGAAGAGCAGACACTACATGGCAGACTCAATACATAATGTCGCTTACCGAGCGACCTATCTGCAAACAAAAGTTGCCAATAGAGACCGGAACAACCTTCCGGTTCGTCCAGAAGTGTACCTGGACGAGTCGTACGTGAACGTGAATCACGTACGTGGGGCAACTTGGCTCGGGGCTGACCGCAAGCGCTACGCAGCAAGTGGCCAAGGGAGCAGGTTTTTTATTTTTTTTTATGATGGCACAAAATTCTAACTCTTCGGTTACTTTAAGAATATGTATTGTAGCTGCCGGCATTATTTATCGACAGGGCAACATTTTTTGCGGTAGATTCGTAGAGGAGTCCTTCCAAAACTGGGTAGCTAGTAGAAAGGGAAGTGCGGGTGACTATCACGGCAACTTCAACTCGGAGCAATTTGAGCGCTGGTTTACCGACTTGTGCCAGCAAGTCAGTGTCCTGCATGGACCATGTAACATTTACATGGATGGAGCTGCTTACCACAAGCGCAACGTCCTACCAGCCCCAACGACACGAACAAAACGAAAAGAAATATTGCAGTGGCTGGAGGCAAACGGTATTTATTGTCAATGAATGCTTTTATGGATCTTACAGCTAACAATTGCTGTATAAATGTAGGTATACCGCACAACAAAAACGATTTCAAACCTCAACTGCTTGAATTAGTTTGTGAGCACAAGCCCCCTCCATTCTACATGGCTGTAACCATCGCCATGATGTACGGTCACCGCGTCACGTATACCCCACCCTACCACCCTGAGCTCCAACCCATCGAGCTCATCTGGGGTCGGATGAAGGGTTGGATCGGCAGAAACCCAGCCAAGACAATTGGTGAGCTAGAAGAAAAGGTGGACAAAAGCCAAGATCAGATTGAGCAAAAGAATTGGAAGAATGCGTACAAACACGTGCAGAAGGTCGAAGACGCATACCTCAGGGCGTTGGAGAACAATGCGGTTGAGTGTGCTGATGGAGCAGCTGATGTAGGAAGCGACAATGGTGCAGACAGCGATGAAAGTAGCTAGTATGCCAGTAGGTAACCCACCTCTACAAAATTGTATGATTCATCGACGAAGATTTTACGTGTTACAATAATCATTTTCTTAACTTCCGGTCCGACGAGAGCAAAAAGCGGACGAGTCACCTAACCCCATATGTTTTTCCTTATGTTTGGCCAATGGTCCAATCGTGGAGTGGTATTTTGACTGGTGGCAGTCTAGCCCTAATGGAGCCCTTTCCCCAAACTTTTGGCGTTCCGAGTGCAGTTTTTCTGGGAGGTTTATCGAGTATAAGGAGTTCGAAATCGACAAATCTGACAGCAGAATCGGAATCCAAGGACGGAAGTTAGCCCTAGGTATGTGTAATCGTATATGGAAAGTTATCATCTTCCACAGGTAAATGGGTTCCGAAGCCCGGCTTCCACTATTTTGGCCAGTACAATACGACAACACGGTGATGTGTGGTGTGGCACATAACCCTATCCTAACCTAATTCAATACCTCGGTCGGGTTATATTAGTACGACCGAGGGTGTCACTAATTCTTCTCTGTCACTCCACCGCGGTAAATGTGTTCCGCCAATCACAGCCGAGCCTTTCCCTGAAAGTGCTCACGACGGTTGCCCTGCAACAGAGGCCGTGTTCTGGGTCAAAAACCCAACACCACACACTTTAAACCACGAAAGCAACATAACGACTTCACGATTGGTGCACACGCACAGAGATCGTATCTCGATGCGAATATACACCGGCCTCACACGCATCACTCAGGCCCGGCGCCGAACCCAACCGATGGAAGAAAACCACGAAAGGTGGAGCAGTTCCTCTCGATAACCTCCGTGCCAAATATCCCAATCGTAGCTGAAGAAGGCACAACGGTCGACGAAGAAGTGGTTATCCTCTACAGACATGGTTACTGGTACGCAGAGATCCCATACATAGCAGAGCCCAAGCTGGAGGAGGACAAAGATCGCTGTAATGCATGTGACCCAGGCCTCAAGGCGTTTCTCACATGCATGGACCTGCAAGGCAACTTTACCCACATCGGCCGGGCCAACTGGGCCAAACTGGACCGACTGAGGAAGCGTCTGAGTGCTGCGCAACGCCGCATGAGCGCGTTTGCCAGCGTGAAGAAGGTGCGGAAGCACACTGGTGAGGACTGGAAACGATACGTAGCAGCATGTCGAGAGTTTTTCTGTGCGTCCACCAAGCTTGAGAACTATATCAAGGACCTGCACTTCCAAGCTGCGGCATACCTGTGCAAGAGCTCGGACGTGATCTTGCTGCCGAAGCTCGACTCCAAGTCGATGCTGCTACGGAGTGCCCCGTGGACGCACAAGTTCAACTCTCACATGCAGACGCTCACCCACTTCCAGTTCCGCCAGCGACTACTGGCCAAGTGCGCTGTCCTCGGCAAGACCCTGGTGCTGTGCTCGGAGATGTATACGAGTCGCACTTGTGGTCGCTGCAACCGACTGCACTTCTCTCCGCAATCAGGACGTGTTCGTGTGCCCGCACTGTGACTTCGTGGCAAACAGGGACGAAAACGCTGCCTTCAACATCATGCGCGTTGTATGCGCTGGGTCGTTGAGCGTCTTTCAGGTCAACGGCGAGCAGCAGCAGTAGGGTAGCTAGCTTACATCTCGGGTTACAGCGAGAACAGGCCCCGTCGACGAGAAGCGACAGGCTTGGCGGGGTGAAGACTGTAACACTGGCACAGTGAACGTCGAAGGGATCATAATGGTAGTGTAGCCATCTCGTTTTATAGAGGGAACGATGTTCATTGGTCAAAACTATTTTTTTGGCCATTCAGCCGCAGCCATCCCATTGACCCAGGAAGTGGCGATGTGGAAGCCTGGTAGCGACCGCCCGCAGGACAAGAAGCCCAAGGGCAAGCCCAGCAAGGAAGATGCTGCTCCGATGAAGGGCGACAATTTGCCGCCGCGCGGAACGAAGAAGGCTCCGGCCAAGTTCTCGCTGTCGCAGAAGACGCTGGCCATGAAGGTGCGGCCATGTTGGTGGTCCTGTTGCTGTTGTTGTTGCCTTTGTTACTGACGTTCTCTACTGCCTCTCATAGTTCATGCAACGCAAGAAGACAACGGATGCGCAACGTATTGCTGCCGTTCAGGAGCAGCACAAGCAGGACACGTGGGAGGCCGCGCCTGAGGATGACGAGCAGGAAGACGACGCTTCCAAGGTCATCTGCACGCGCGACGTGCCTGACCCGTCGCTTCCTCTGCTGTTCGGCCGCCGTTCGTTCGGTGGCTTTAACAGGGGCGTCGAGGATGAGTTTAAAGAGGCTTCCAGAGCGCTGCGCTTTGCGGCGTCCGAGGAGAAGGAGCTTCGTGAGGAGGTCTCGGCCGAAGACATGACGTCGCGCATGCTCAAGTACACGGGACTGGGCCGTCGGGTCGGTGGGGGGAACGGCGGTGGCGGCAAACGCCCCAACAACAAGCGTCAGCGAAAATAAGGAAGTTGAGTCCTTTCAAGTTGATAAGTTATTGCTCACGAGGCGAAGGTCCAAGATGGAGGAGGGGACGGGCGCGTCACCTTACTCGTCGTCACTGGCGTCCTCGTCACTGAAGTAGCTGGCGGCTTTCCGCTGCGGACGACGTCGTGCTGATATCGCTGCTGACGCTGCGGATGACGGCGGCGTAGTGGCCTGTGGAAGTGTCGACGAGGCTGAAGACGCTGCAGACGGGTACGCTAGCAGCGAAATGGAGAGGTCTTCCTCGTCGGAGCCTGTAGGTGGCGCTCTGTAAACAAACATCCGTCCGATAATCCGTTAGATAGACTCCTCTTGGAATGCATCTCATGAGACCACACACGTAAGCTTACAGCAGATTGATGACGCCCTCGTCGTTGAAATAGTGCACCCGTTCGTGCGGGTCGAACTTCTTCTTCTTCTTCTTGAGGTTCTTCCTGCTGCTCTTGCCCCCAGTGGCCACAGGTCGCTCCCGAGCGCCCAGTACATTGCGCGGACACTCGTACGACACGTGCCCCAACTCGCCGCACTCGAAGCAGCGCTGGGACGTCGTGTACTTACGCTTCTTGGCAAACTCCCGCGAGCGGCCGTTGTCGCGGCTTAGTGACACCGCCAGCGTCATCCCTTCCAGCGGCATCTTGTCCATCTTGGCCACTGCATCGGCGCAGTCTTGAGCCCGGGCGAACTGCACGAAGGCCACTCCACGACTGCGCCGCGTCTGTTTGTCTCGCAGAACCAGCACACGCGCCAGCTTCCCGAACGGCGCGAAGAGCTGCGCCACGTCGTTGGTGGTGTAGGCGTACGGCAGCATCGCCACGTACGCTGTGCACGGCGAGAGCGAGGTGTCGGCCATTTATTGTCGACTTAGCGCAAGATAACTATTGGTGCTAAGTAGACGCTGATAACTTAGGGCTTTGTTGTTGACTTAGGCTTCCTAGCGTTATCAGCGCAATGCCAGCCTTAGCGGAGCCCGAAACCTTCGGCCTGGTTGATCGCCAACAGGAGACGCTCTTTGAGCTTGTCGCGGCTGCTGTACTCGGGTAGCAGGAGGTGGTTGAAGCTGTTCGTACCAAGCACACATCGGGTTAGCTCAGCCTGCAGACAACTTCAACACAATGCCATCTCACCAGGTGTGTGCAGTGGGGAGGCGATCCGAGTCCGGTCCGTTGCGCGAAATGACAAACACGAGGTTCGAGAGTCCGCGGATGGGCACGCGGTCGCTGCCAGTTGCAAACCGCAGGAGCTTCTTCTTGTCTTCCAGCGGGAGTGCGTGCACGATAACCCAGAAATCCCTGTCAAATGCAGGCAAAATGTTAGTTCCAGCAATAACGGTGATGATCATGCAGGTTCTACGCACCGGATGATCTCACTGTCGTCTGTGAACCCATCCTCGTAGTGCGTGGCTTCCTCGAGCGCCTCAAAGTCCAGGTCGCTGCTGCCGCAGATCAGCAACTGCAACTCCTCCCACCGGAACATGCTCAGCACCTCCCGATTGCAAACCTGATGGAAGCCTCGGTGGAAAGCAGCATATTGTCGAGAGACCGATTTATTCAGAACATAGTCCACGTATAGCGCCACATACTCCTCACGATTGTCGTTGGTAACAGGAATTGAGCTGCCGTCGGGCTTCAATTCCACCGTCTTGACCTCGCCAAACACTTCGTATGAGTATTCAAAGTTGCGCTGGTAAACTCCCTCCACGTTGCCCTTAAAGTTTAGCAGCTGCCGAAGACCACGGCCAAGATCAGGTAGTGCCAACTCAAGATCCTCCAGTCCTAGTGCGCAGCCCATAAGCTTCTTGTACACGGTGTGGGGGAAGCTCACGTCCAGGATGACGGCGTTGTAGATCGCAAGAGCCAGCAGTGTGCCAATGAGCTCGAACTCCATCGTGGCTTCCAATGAGTCACTGTTGAACCACAAAGTGCGTGTCTCCTCGTCGTATGTAAACATACCATAAGCTGGATCCAGTAGCTGTCGAATAAGGATCTGGAAAAACTCCTTCTGCACACCACCCTCATCGATACCGTCCTCGCCAACAAATTTGACCTTCAGTGGTTTCTTCAACGCTTCTGCCGACGACGACAAATGAACCAACTGCTGCATCGCGTCCTCCACAATATTCTCACGTCGCACCTTGAGCACCAAGTAAGGTGACGGTGCACTCTCCATCATCAAGATTGAACGAGATAGCACAGCGTCTTGTGCACGAGCGCGTTGCTCAAGGTCCGAGTCGATCTGCAGAACTTTGCTCTTGGAAGCCGCGTCCAGCACAAACGGGAAATCGCAAAACGACATCTCCGAAAGCTGGCGCTCCGGCATGGGGTCGGTATCCCGTTCGGCTTCTTCTTGCTCTCGCCTATGCTCCTCCTGCTCTTGCTCAGTCTCATTTTCCCCTTCATTTCGCTGTCGGCGTCGTCGCAACTCCTCTCGCTCCATCCGGCGTGCTGCTCGCGTGGCAGCACGACGTTTCTTCCAGAAGATGATAGAGCGTGAATAGTCCTGCACGATGTCCACCTCGGAATTCACGGCATCATTGTAGAACTCGTCGTACGTGGCGAACGGCTCGTGGCCATCAGCGCGCTCACGGTTGACAACATGGAGCTCTGCAAGGACGCCACAGGCCGCGTACACAAGGTCCATTTTGCGTGATCCATAAAGGCATACTGTGATTGCCTGCTGGAGGATGTCCATAAGCCGATGTAGCTCATCAGCCGAGAAGAAAGTCATCCACTGTGCACGCACGAGAGTCTTGGCATCTGCAGACAGGTAGAAGAAGAGCCTACACAGTCCACCCACGACGTTCAAGTAGTCGGGATCAAACATGGACGGGTGCTCAAACAACACCAAAAAGAAGCGCAGCGCTCGTGGAGCGTGCCATGTCGAGCAGACGTTCCAAGGCTGCGTCACCAGCATCTCCAATGCGTTTCGGAATGTGTTCTGCATCGCTTCCTGGTCGCTTCCAGCCATAGCAGCATCCAGCAACGTAAACACCCTCCCCATCTGCTCCCGGTCAATGCCCCACCACTGCATCTTCACTTCTTCTTCGCCCTTGTGAACGGTTCCCTTGACAAACGCAGCACTTAGTGCATCAGGGTTCGAGAACACCTGGTACACCAGTCTCTTCACAGCTCGGTAGTCGTCCGTTTCAATCGCCAGCTTCAGCACGTTCTCCAGTTGCGTCCCCATTGGGGGGACAGTTGAAGACGCACTCGTTGCAGTGCCGCCGTTAGAGATAGTAGCAGCAGCTTTAGCACCTGACAAAGGAGATGCTAGTGCTGCTGGCATTGGCTTAATATCTGTAGTAGGGGACGCAGTATTGGTGAAGGCTTCGGTGATGCTGGTGGCGGCCAAGTCGCTTGTCACGGCGGACGTTGAGGCGGGCGGCACCAGCTCCTTGAGCGTCTCCATCTCGATATCCTCCTGGTCCTCCATCTTCACGTCCTCCTGGCCATTGGCCACCTCTGTTTCCTTCTCCACTGTAGTCGACAGACTGGAACTGGACGCTCCCGTTTGAAGCTGCTGGAGCTCCAGCAGAGCACGCGCCACTGCGTCGTTGGGCTCCAGACCCTGCGACAGGAAGCGCGCGTACGACGTGCGGAACAGTTCCTGGAGATGCTCCGAGTCGGCGCTCGGCTGCTGCTGCTGCGTGTCCATCGTCGTCCTCCACCTCGCTCACTCCTTCTCTTCGTCACCTTCTCCGCTAAGTTATAATAGATCTTTGAAGTGCGGGATTGTAGCCAATGACAGTAGTGCAGCGATCCGATTGGCGGATAATGCAACTTCGAGAACAGCATCATCCTAGACTCTAGAGCCCCCAGCACTGAGAGTTTCGACTATCGTAATATACATGTCATCGAACTGATAGCAGTGGAGCAGTAGCAGCGTGGGGGCGTCTGTTGACATGTGAATAGCCGCATTCACAGAAACATACAAACTTCAAGTCATCTGCGGGGCGCGGATAGAATATCCTCTTTTCCGCCAATCAGAGCGCCGTAAGCCTCTTCCGACACCTCGAAGACGCACTTGGCGACTTGCCTTCCCCGAAGGCAGCGCGAGGAATCCTCGTGACCCATGGACGCCAAGATGCAGGCGTGGCGTAAGAAGATGCCGAGCAAGCGGCAGCTCACGTCGACCCTCAACCAGCTGGTGCAGCAGAAGTCCGTCGCTGTGCTGTACACGCCGACGGAGGTGGAACGCATCAAGCAGATGACGGACATGATCGCGGAGGCCACGAGCGACTACGAGGCGGACGAGGACTGGGACCGCATTCTGAGGGTCGTGGACGCGCTCAGCAGCGTCAGCAACCGAGCAGTGTACGACGTTTATGGCTCTTTCTTTCTGCTTGTTTGCCCTAACTGTATCATGTTTTTCCTATCAGGCTCAAGGAGTCGATCCGGTATTTGAAGCTGCGACTGGGCGACCCGTCGTCTCGTGTGGTGATTCTGGCGCTGACGTTGACCGAGTCCATCGTCAAGAACTGCGGAGACCTGGTGCACCAGGAGGTGGCCACGGAGGTGTTCATGGGCGAGATGGAGGAGCTCCACAGGGTACGCACGGACGCCCCTGCATAGGATTAGATCAAGATGCTATAGTAACACGTTGCTGATTGTGACTGATGCAGACCCACGCGAGCAAGCGCGGACGGGATAGTATGGAGATTGCGAGTCGAGTGCTCGACATGGTGCAGGCGTGGGGAGAAGCCTTCTTGCCCTACCGGGTGCGCCAATTTTGTCGCTGCTGAAGGATTTAGTAAAGTAGTGATGCTGACTGTTCGGCTGCGTGTTGCTTACAGCACGAGTTCCCGTTGTTTGTGGACACGTACCACAACATGCGCAAGAAGGGCATCAAGTTTCCGGAACAGTATGACGAGTCCAAGGTACCGGTGCTGACTCCGCCAACGGATGCGCCGTCGGGAGGGCGAAGTGGCGGTCGGTCGATGTCCTCGAATCAGGCGAGCTCGATCGACACCTCGTCGTACTCCAACACTAGCAGCGGGCTTGGCGGTCTGTCAACTCCCGAGCTGTACCGTGTCGCGTCAAACGTGTCGGAGATGTTTGAGGACATGCTGTTCGAGGCACAGAAGGACGCATCTGCAATCGGTAACCACGGTGTGATGGAGGAGCTGGCCGTGGAAGTGAGAGAAATCGTGCACCGGATGGAAGGCGCTATCCCGATTGCCGTCGTTGAGGAGGACGAGGTGAGTGATTGCTGTATTGAGGTGCGGTCACATGAAAACAATGAGACTTACCGATATCAATGTCTACTACCAGGATCTTGAAAAATACCTCTCTATCAACGATGACCTTCATGCAGCACTGAAAAGATATGACGAGTTGATGGCTGGACGTCAAAGTATCCAAGAGGAGACTGCTGTAAAGGCCACACATGGAACCCCTGAAGACATCGATCTCATCGATCCTTTTGGGCTGAAGGAGGACTTATCCCCACGAGGCCAGCAGGACAATCAGACTTCTATCGATGACGACCCGTTTGCGGATTTCGTTCGTGCGCGTACTGGATCAAACCATGAAATTCTTGGAGCCAAGGAGGCCTCGGGCTGTTCCAAGTCTGACGTTGAGACGAAAGTCATACCCAAGGAACCGCAGCAAATCGAGGAGGAGGATCCATTTGCAAGCTTCGTACAGCAGCGGGCGACTAAGATTTTCAGCAGTAACAATCAGGATGAGGAGAAGGGGACGAAGCCGGTTGTCGCGCTTTCACCTGCAGCGCCCAACAAGGACTTGATCGATCTGTGGGATGGTAAGACAGGCTTTACTGTTGTCGGTGATGGATGGCACAGATTTCTGACCATTATTTGAACGAACAGATATCCCCACGGGAACACCGTCTTCGATACCAGCCCCACCAGCAGCAAAGCCTGATCTTTGGATAAGCGCTGACCTCATGAACAGTTCGAACCAGGCACCTGTAATAGTGCCTACTGTTTCGTCGAAGTCGTCCGTTCATGACCCATGGAGCGGTATATTCTTCATTTGGTTCGGTGGCCGTAATCAAATTCTAACTGTGTTTCTGTTGTACAGGTGGCAATTCGTTTTCGAAGTCAACCACATCTGTATCATCGCCTGCAGGTCGTCTTAGTGCAAGCAGTAGTACTATGGGTGCAAGTTCAAGCGACCCCTTCGACATGCTAGACTTCTCGACAAAGGTGTGGTATTCTTTTGCATGTAATTGCGTTAGCTGTCTGCTCCTAATTCATTTTGCGCAGGCTACTATCTCGTCGACACGTGCTCCAGCGAACCCCTTCGACAGCCTTCAGCCTGCTTCTCCTGCTCAGCCTCAGCAACCCCCACACTCAGCGGCTAGTAAATCGTTCAACCCCTTCGACTTCTAGACGTCCAAGTCCTATGGTGTTGGTGTAGATAGACTCGAGTGCTGCTTCTACGTGTATATCTGCGAAATACAGATGAAATGTCAACGAAAACGAGTGTGAATTCAAAGAAATTAGCTGAGACTGCGTCAGTGCCTAAAACCTAGATAAGCATCGTGATAAAGGTGATCGACCCGATCACCACGCCACTCAATTGTGCTTGGTCGTCATCTTCGGCCGCCTTTCACTTGGAATTCTTGCCGCGCGCCTCCTTTCGGGCTGTACCTGCAGTAGCCTTCGCAGCCTCCTCCGTGTTTGCTTGACTTCGAGTTTGAGCCGGCTCCTTGGCCTTCGCCTCTGCGCCTCCAGCAGTGTTAGTGACCGATCGAAGCTGCTCGTTGGCCTTATTCTTCACATCGTCGGTCTTGCCAGCAGCTTGACTGAGAACGTCTTGGGACTTCTCCTTCGTGTCCCTAGCCTGCTGTTGGGCCATGCATTTAGCTTGGCCGACCGTGTCTGCAGCCATGTTTTTGGCTTGGTTTGCAGTCTCAGCAGCTTTATCCTTGTCCATATCAGCTTTCTGCTTCGCTATTTCCGCTGCCTCTCTGGTCTTCTCTTTCGTCACATCCTTGGCCTGCTCCATCTTCTCTGCAGCCGTGTCCTTCATCTCACCAGTTTTGGTTTGAGCTTTCTCCGAAGTCATGCCAGCCATTTTCTTTCCCTGCTCAACCGCACTCGACACCTTCTCCTGGGCCTCGTTCTTTTTCACTGCAGCCGCCCCGATAGCAGCCGCAGCTTTCGCCTCCACATCCCGCGCCGCACTCGATTGCTGCGCGGCCAGCTTCGCGTTGTGCAGCGTCTCCGAGATGTAGGTCACGCTCTCGGTCACCATATCAACGGTCGTCGAAGCCACCTTGCAGCCAAGACCGCCGGTGATCTTCGAGTCTACCTTCGCAACCGTGGCCGTCACGCCCAAGCGTGCATCTAAGTCGCGCACCTTTTGAACAACCCTACCGGCTTTGTTGGACACGCCGAGCTTCTCGTCGCCAAATTCAGCAGCGCAGACTGCCTCGCCAAGTGCAACTTTTGCACCGTGCGCAGCTTGGCCAGCGACGTTCTCGATCGCACCTCCCAGGTTCATTAGCTGCTCGCTTGTCGTCTCCATGGCGTCGGTCGCACTTTGGCGTCCAGCGTTTACCCAGTATTGCAAGGTATCTTTGGCGTGCTGCCCTCGCTTGCCAGCATACTTGTTGTCGTACTCGATAGCTTGCTTCTGAAGGTCGTCAAGAGACTCGCGGACTGCTTTCATGCCGTCGATTGCAACTGGAACGGATCGCTCCGAGAGGTGCAGGCCCTCAGTTTCCAGCTTCTGCGTCGCCGAACGCGAGGCGTCCAACGCCGACTTCATGTACTTGATAGCAGGCTGGAAGTCGGCGTGGTCATTCTCGTACCGCTCGACACGCTTTATCAACTGCGTGAAGCACACGAAAGGTAGGTAGGTTAGTTGTTTGTTGAACTTGTTTCAAACCCGCGTCCAGATGAACGCACCTCCGTCAAGTACGTGTCCGTCTTCTGGGTGGCCTCGTGGATCTGTTCCTTCGCGCGGTCGATATCACGTTGGTGGGCGTCCATCTTGCTCTGCAGGTCGGCCATTCGGCTTGTTCTTCGTGTTGCTCAAGCGGTAAATCGCACAATGACAAAAGAAGACTGGACGCGACGCCCAGCCCGTTAGGCCGCAGAGTTTTCCGCGGCTTGGTCCGTGATTCTTTTCACATGGACCTCGTCCCAATGGTGGTGGGTGCGAGCACTGGACAATAATTATCGAGCCCGACGTGCAACGACAACGGCCAGCTACTTGGTTTCTGAGTTTTTCTCAACTGCTTCCCTCTCTTGAAACACGACGGCCATCAAAGAACTGAAGGAGCAACAGGGTCAGGCAACCGTAATACGTCACGCTGGTGGTTGTCATTGTTGCGTAGATTCGTTGTTAGGAATACGGAGGCAAATGGAAATGTAAACCTAGCTGGCATTTAGCTAACAGCACATAATCCCTTCTCCTGTCTTACGAATTTGTTCTTCTCCGCCGTCTTCTTACTTGCTACTGGAGCCGTCGGGGCCTTGGAACGCGCTCGTCACGTAGTCCACCGACGACGAGACCGCACCCTTGGCTCGCTCCATCAACGTCGGATTCGAGTCCGCCGGCTTGGCCTTCTCCGAGACCTCCGCCGCCTTGTTGGAGATGCCGTCCGCAGTGTTCGAGGCGTGCTCCCTCATGGCCGTCTGCGTGATCGTGAACTGATCCTGCAGCTTCTCAAAGCCGCGGAACGTCGACTCTCGCGTGGAGTCAACGAGCGACGCGATGGAGTCTTGCCATGACGACAGCGTGCTGGAACCGTTGTCCTTGGCGCTGTCCACGCTCGAATTGATCGAGTCGCGCGCGCGGCGGTCGTACTCCTGCGCGGACTTACCGAGGTCGTCCAGCGATGATCCGGCTTGATCCATAGCGCGCTTGGCCTTGTCGACCGCGGCGTCCGACGCGTTATTGCCCTCCGCACGGATGTCTTCGCTCGACTTCTTGAGCTGGTCCACAGACGCCCTGGCCTGATCCATGGCCGTCTGGAAGTAGGACGTGGCCGTCTCCTTGGACGACTTGTGCGAGTTGTCGTAGTCGGTGAATTTGCTCTTGAGCGAGTCCAGGTAGCCCGAGGCTTCGTCGGCACCGTTCTTCATCATGTTCTGCAGCTTGCTGACTTCCTGCTGGCTGGAGCTGGACGAGGTGTTGTCGGAGATGGCCATGGTTGTTGAATGGGTTTGTCTTCAGTTGGGTTGGTTGTGCCTGTGCGCTTGCGATCAAGTGTTGAAATGAGCAACGAAAGCAAGATCGTCGCTCGGAGGGTGGCAGGATGGCAGCCATCTACAACATTGTTGATGGCTGCGGTAAAATGTATCACTGAGACCAGTGGTGAGATACAGTGTCCGTTAAAAAGCGCGCCTCCGGACCATTTCCGCTTTTGCTTGCTGGCTCCGACTCAAATGCCGCGTACCGCCATCGACCCACACGCTTTCGCGATCGCCATCAGGCTGACCGACCAGCTATCGAGCGACGGCGCGTTTGTCGATGACCACGACGACCACATAAACGACGACTGCGGGGGCGTCTCGAACATCGACGACGCGCTCAGCTGTGAAGGTGTCTTGATGTTCCAGAAGTCAATCCCCGACAGCGTCGGAGTTGACTCGTCAGCGTCGACCCCCGACAGTTCCACGATAGATACAGCTGCAGTGAAAGACCGGTGTCCGAACTTGAGTTGGTGGTCGCTGATCGAGCAGGTCGTGGACGTCTCGCCGGAGGAGGTGTTGGCGATGACCTGGTAACCTACGGTGGATGGGTAGCCCTGTTGAATTGGTGGCGGGGCCCAGTTACATCGCCACAACTCCAAAGGTATTTTCCATCGCTGCAGTGCGCCGCTCTCCAAAGGAGGTTATCGTGCTACCAAGCACTCGTACCGACTCGCTTTTCCCGAGTACCTTCGCAGGATCCACAATTGTCGCTGCCTCGAAATGAAAGAATTCAAGTTATTCATCAACAGCTTGGCTTGTGGCACTGTTTCGTGCCGCTGAAGCTAGATAACTTCGTGTGTCGTCGTCACTAATAGCTGTTTAGCGTGGCTGGATCCTACCTACCTTGGGCAAAAGAGGCCTCGAAATAAGTTGCAGGTGGAGCTTTTCCTCGGATCAACACGCAGGCAAAGTCGGTTTCTTCTGGTCCGCTATATCTGTCGGATCGATGTTGGGATGCCGTCGCCAGCGAAAATAACCACGTTCGGACGCGTCCAGCTTGCCGCCACTCCTGCTTCTCCGTCTGCCTGTTGCAATCCCCTTTGCATCGCCCTCTCCTACCGAAGCCGCCGTCGGTCACCCCCATCATCGAATCCTATAGACTAGACACGCACCATGGCAAAGAAGGGAGGCAACGAGATCGAGACGCTCGTCAAGGTGCTGGAGAAAGGTGCCAAGGACAAGCGCGACATTGTCATCGACGACATCATCTCCAACCCCGTTTCCTGCGGCTACCTGCTCGACTTTTGTCAGAAACAGGTACGACCGTCTGCTCGCTGTTTTGAACGCAGCGCTCCGACTTAATAACGTGTTTTGAGCAGTATTGCGCCGAGAACCTCAATTTCTTCATGGCTGTCGATAAGTTTAAAGACGAGTGCGGCCTGCTAGATTTCCGCGACCCGGAGTCCGTGCAGTCCTGCAAGGAGATGGCTGACCAGATTTGGGCCGACTTCCTGTCGTTGAACTCCCCAAACGAGGTGAGTCTGCCGTCCGACGACCGTGAGCAGACCAAAGAGCGCATGAAGCGGCCGGGTGAATTCCGCGGCAAACTCTTCGACGTGGCCATGCAGGACGCCATCAAAACGTTGCAGAAAGACACGCTCATGCGCTTCCTAAAAGCGCAGCAGTACACGGAGATGGCTGCCAAGGTGACTGCTGTACACGAGCTGATCGTCAAGAAGGCGCTCGAGTCGGACAACTCGTACCAGGTTGACATGCCGAGAGTGACAACGCTCACGGACGAGAAGATCGCAAATGGCAACTTCTCGCTGGATGACATCCTGGGCGACAAGATCCTTTTCCGAGAGATGCTCGACTACCTGGAGAAGAGTGCGTTGACTTCATCGTCTCGTTGATCAATTCGTCTGAGCGGAGCTCTAACCTTTCATGTTCTTTCTCGCCCACAGAATTCAAGGCTGAAAACCTCAAGTGCGCGCGTCAGATCCGGCGGTTCGAAGAAATGGCACTACAGATGAAGGCCGACGACCTAAAAGACTTTGCCTGGAACCTGTATCTTTACTTTATCGCCCCAGGCTCCCCGTTCGAAGTGTCATGCACGAACCTGGATCGCAAGTCCGTCCAGCTGCGATTGGGCTGCCCCATCACGTCCATGTTCGAGCCCATCAAGGAGAACACGATGCTCGTGCTAAGGCAGGACCACAAGTCCTTCTTGCAGCAGCTGCAGGCCAAGACGCTCAAGGAGCGACTCAAGGCGGAGAAGGCCGGCAACGCGCCCCAGAAGGCAGCCTTCCTCTCCAAGTTTAAAGTATTCTAGTGTCAGGTCAGACAAGCAGCATAACGAGAGCACCAGCGATCGCGCTTGAATGATATGCACAGGCCTAAGCCGGTCTATTTCCTTCTCGCCTCGTCAATCAGCATCTTGAATCTCTCGCAGCCAAGGCGTCTAAAATACAGCACCACAACTCATCGGTTGTCCTCATTTCTTCTCACTTTTTCATTGCCTCTGAGCGGCCGCGTGCAGCAGATTCTGTTCGTCAATGGCCACTGCAGCCATCTCCATCTCCACATCCTCCATCAGAGCGCTGATGTCTTCTTCGTCCATCATGGCTCCACCCTCCTGTTCGGCGTGATGGTAGAACGTGTTCTGCACTGCCTCGTCCTGGTCTTCCTCATCGTAGTCCTCGTCGTAGTCCTCCTCTTCCTCTTCCTCCTCTTCGTCGAGGTCCTCGTCCAGCTCCGCGACAGTGCGCACCACGGGCCCGCTGTTCAGCGCCTCCTGCGTCACGTCCACAGCCGCCACGATCTCCTCCTCTTCATCGTCGTACACAAACCGCGTGTGTTTGCCCTGGAAGACGGGCAGCCCCCTGGCCACGTTCTCCTCGTCCTGGAAAAACTCGGAGCGCGCTCCGAGCTCCGGTTGCGCGCGCACGGCAGCGTTCAGCCGCTGCACCTCCTGCGTCGTGTACTCCACGGCCTGGCGCTCATACTCGGCGGCCGAGATCTGTTGCGCAGAGCTGGAGGCGTCGTCCATGGCGTGGTCCGAGTCCATCGTTGCTAGGTATTAATTATGTACTATTTGGCGTCCACCAGCCATTCGGTTAAGTCCGAGTACGTCAGCCAGTCAAGCCCAACAAGTTCCGGCACCATGTTCGACCGGCGCGGCAGCAGCATCGCACCGGATGTGGACGCGGCCATCGAGCGGGTGGTGGACCAATTCGAGAGCAGCGACCGGGCGCTGCGTCTGGACGTCCTATGGGCGCTGAGCAACCAGGCGCGACTGGCGTTCGAGACGACGCGAGTGCGCGAGCGCCTGCCGCAGCACCCCGTGGCGATGGACCTGATCCAGGGCGTCACGAGCCAGAGCCCAGTGTACAAGGCGATGGCCGAGAAGCTGACGGTGGACAGCTGCAGCTGCGACTACGACGCCAAGCGCAACGTGGTCATGAGCACCGACGTGCGCTGGACGCTTGAGCGCAAGAGCAGCAAAAAGGCGACCAAGAAGCGCAAGAAGACGGCAGCTCCAGTGGCTGCTAACCATGAGGAGAGAGGAGCGATGATCACCAAGTACAAGTTCGAGAGGGTGAGGCAAGAGAAAGCGGAGACTGAGGAGGGAGTAGATGAAGCAGGCGAAGAGACGCTCATCAAGTTCACAGTCGTGGTGGCCTTCGGAGACGACGACGCCACGCCCAGAGAACTGCTGTACTTCGAAATGGCCTGTGAACATTCGTATCCTAAGAGTTACTATGAGGACCAGCGGCAATTGCCGTCAGACGATGAAGCGGACGAGATCGACGATACGCAGCAAGCAAAACAGAAGAAACACCAGCAGGACGACGAGGGATCTGACAACGACGACGGAGACGAGAAGACTTTTGGTGAGGAGCTGCGTGGTTTCCGTTTTAACAACGAGGTGCTGGCCGACATGGGCCAGTGGATGGGAGCGGACGAGGAGGAGCTGGACCCTGTGGATGTCACCGGCTTCTTCATGGCACTGCCTGTGCACGAAGACGAATGGCTCGTAGACGAACGTGTGTGCGAGATCCTGTTCCAGGGCGGAATGGGAGCTGATGGCAGCGATGACGAAGGTAGCGACCAGGAGGAGGATGGGGATGAATCTGAGGTAGCAGAGGAAGGCGATGAGGATTGAACGCTGATCTAACAACGACACCAACAGCTACGTAGGTATATACATAAAGTTTTCGGTGAGTGTGGCAAGGTGCTATTTTCAAGGTATCGCGGTCTCATGTTGGTAGTTTCCCAACCTCCTGCTGCACGAACGTCATACCTGGTTCTGCTGGCTGCTGCTTGGGTGTGTCCTTGTTGATTTGATTGCGCAGGTCTCAAGACCAAGAGCAGCATGGCGGCGGGCAAGCAGTTGCGAGCACAAGAAACCAAACAAACTCTGAGGCGACCTCCTTCGTCAACGCAAGACGACTGTATTGACGACTTGTACGAGAACAACGCATTTGGCGACGAAGACCGCGAGCTCGAAGCTGCAACTGCACAGGCCGAAAGCAAAACGAAGCGAACCGTGGTGGAGCCTCAAGAATCCAAGGGCGCCGGCACCAAGTCGCAGGGAAACAAGGTGCAGTTCGACGTTTGGGTCGCACGCAAAGACAAGTATGAGCGCATGGCGCGAGCGTTGGCACAGCTCGACGCGGTTCGAGCTGCTGGCGAGGATTCGTGGCTTGAGGTGGCGGTGGCACTCGCGGCGACAGATTGTCAGCTGAAGACGGGCAAGACATCAGCGTGTGATTGTCCCGGCGTGTGTCGCGAGCCAGAGCATTCCGTGGTGAGGCAGCGCACGCGTTGTCAATGCCCAGCACGGAAATGTTCGCTTTGCCGACGTTGCGTTGGTACGAATCCAGGGGCAATATCTCCGAAGATGATAGCAGCGCTGGAACCTTACGAAGGGGTTATGACCGAACCTTCGGACAGCTCAAAGGCCATGCTGGGTCTCGCGGGGTTGCTCGTACGCACTGGCGAAGGCCAAAATTTGAGTTTGAAGGACGGCACGAGCGTCCGCATCACAACGGCAGCTTTCCGAATGGCACAAGCTGTACTAGCGCAGTGCAGCATTCTTGAGACTTCTGATGGGGTGAAGCCCCAACGGCCTTGCTCATGCCCCGTGCGTTCACTGGGAGATCTCTGGGTCAAGTGGACAACGAAGAACCACACGTTCTCGCGTGTGCCGCTCACTGAGGACGAAGCTCGACAGTTTTCTGCTGGTACACGGCAAATGATGGACCAGGATAAAAATGAAGACGGCACCACAACGTACTACATGACGCTCAAGTGGCACGCGGCAGCCAAGCCCCAGAAAGGTGATACAGCCAAGATCGCCGCTCGCCGAGCCCTCACCGCCGACCAAAAGAAGCAGAATGCATTTTTCCTAGGACTTTGCAAGAAGTATTGGCAGAAAGCTCAACTTCGTGTGGCTGAATGTCTCCAGAAGACGCTGAGTGCGGCTGCCGACAACGCACAAAGTTCTGGAAAGAGCGTAGCGGATATGGAAATGCAGGCTCTGAACCGACTGGGAGTGAGGCGCATGTTGCAGTGGCTAGAGGAAGATGCTGAGGCCGTGGAGAACACTCGTCAGGATGAAGCCCGAGAAAAGGCTGAAGGTGGAATCGTGGCGCACAACGCTTGGGTGCGTCGCAAAGACCGCTTGCGGATCCGTATGCCAGCTCCTGAGCTGAACGAAGGTGCACGACCTGCTCGGCAGGCCCCACCACCACCTCGTTTTGACTTCTCGTTGGGGTCTGGTCTCGTTCGCCATAAGCAACCTTGCCGCCCACCCAGCTCTACTGCGGAGCTCATGCGAAACAGTGGTCTCAAATACGTGCATGCCATGAGTGAAGGTTTTCAAGGTCGTGGTGGTGACTTGGAGAAGAGCAAGCAACTGCTTGTCCAACAGGGGCACGTATTGCGCGACAACTTCGACCAGGGCAATGGAGATGAGGACGATGGCTCAGACTCGAATCCGTTTTCCAAAGACCGCTACCTCTTTGAACGCCGCAACAACCCTGCGTTGCGTGGGAAACTGGAGGGCGACCGTCGCCGACGAGAACAGAGTCGTGAAAGTTATGCTCTCTGGGTCGCGCACAAGGCGATGCGAGATAAAGCTGTCAAATTCTTGGAGCACCTTCCACGGCCGAGGGAAGGGGAGGACGTCGACCCGGTAGTTGACAACAACGCCAGCTACGAAGACGAGTTTGACGAGGATTCAGGTCGAGGACCTGCAACGCCAGCAACGGTGCGTTGGGAGGAGGTTGGCAAAGCTCTTAAAGCTGTTGACCGCACTCTTCTAGACGCGTGGGTGCGCTGGAGTCGCGGATTTCGCGGAGCTGGACGTTGTCGTGCTCTTTGGGAGAGTTTCGCACCCGTTAGTTGTGATGTGCACTGTGCGTCGTCACCCTTGCGTGATGTCTTCCTCAAGCTGCTGCATCGTCCGTCCGGTGTTAACTACCGCCAGGCATGCGTCGAATTTTGCACAAAGCGACACAAGCAGGCTTTGGCTCGCGGTGATACCGTAGATGAGAATGGTGAAGAGCTTGATGAGGATCTGGAAGAAGCGAAACTGATAGCTCGGTATGGCTTTGTATCTGGCCGGGAATTGGCGACGTTGGTTCGTGGTCTCGGCGTCGTGCTGCAGCCCGAGGAAACGCAACGGCTTGTTGAGTTCTTTGCGGACCCCGAAGAAGCTCAAGCCGAGAGCGGATTTGTTCGGATTAAACTCGAGGCGCTCTTAGCGGTGGTTGGTGACGAGCGTCGTGCATTGTGCCGCGGCGACACGGATCAGCTCCTTAGCACCGTGTGTATGTGGGAAACAGTCTGCCACGAATGCGGCATGCTGAATGCCTTCCAGCTTGTGCTCGGCACCGAAGGGTCCAGTCGCCGACGTCGAGCCGAGCTGCCAGGACATGTCTGCAGACGCGAAAAGTACGGAGGCAGATTTACGTGCAGTCCTGAGAGCGACATGATCGCTGTGCGGCGTATAGCCCCTCGTCGCTGTGCCTTTGCCCAATGGGATGATACTCAGGCTGCGCCGTTCCTCAAGAAATTGGAGCTGTGGTCGGCGGTGCCACGTGAGCAGCATGTACTGCGTGAGCTAGTGACATCTGGACAACCTCCGAGCATCCCTGTCCTGGAGCGAGAAGACGGAGATGACACACTTGACTTCACGACGATGCTGCGTCTGCGATGGAAAATGCCCGAAGGTGGAAGTGGTGGAGCACCAGCCTTCTATCAGCTCGAGACAGCAGGAGCAGAAGGATCGGCAAGCTTCCGAGTGAGTGCTTACCACGAAATCTGCCGCGACCCGAAGGATTTTTCCGACAACGACGGCATCCCTCGTGGCTCGTTCACGGTGACAGGATTGCTACCAAATACCAAGTACGCTTTCCGTGCGCGCGCGCTCAACGGCTTCGGTGCTGGCGCCTATGCGTTCTCATACTTCGTGACAGCCCCAGCAAGACCTGCCGAACCACTTGCCATTGTGATTGGCCCCCACAGCGTGAAACTCGCGTGGGAGAATTCATCCTACTACATGCGACGCCTACGAGAACTGGAAGAGGTTTTTAAAGAGGCTGACGCTGACGGCAATGGCCGGATCTCTCGCGACGAATTCATGGAGGAGATCGAGCGTCGCAAACCGAAGCTAGTGGCCTTCCTCCAGCAGACTAGTACTGCAGCGAATGCGACCGGAAATGGTGTGACACAAGCGTTGAGCGTTTTCGACGCCATCGAGACGGACGACAGCGAGAGCATTTCGTGGGACGAATTTCTGCGCTTCTTCCATGGCGTCTTGGATCTCTCGGACACAGCGTCTAAAAGCTCTCGCGGCTCGAAGGCCTCTTCGAAGTCGTCGCAGAGTTCACGCAAGTCGTTGAGTAGTTCGGCATCCGCTCGCTCACTTCACAAGACCTCCAAACGGGGTGCCAAATCAAGCACCCCCGCTTCAACATGTCGATACATTCTCAAACAGTGCTCAAACGAGTCTGCAGGTGAATACGTGGAGATATACCGTGGCCAAGCGCCGAGGTTTGAGGTGCTGGGGCTTCATAGCGGCACTACGTACCAATTCCGCGTTCAAGCTGTGAACGCCGAGGGCCGTACCAGTTTGCACAGCGAACCTGTTGTGGTGAACACTTTGTTGCCCACGCCTGCTCCACCTACTCTCGATACGACAGCACTGGACGCTACAGTTCAAAGCGGCATTATACAGCTCCGTTGGGCAGAGGCTAACGCTCGACCTAGACTGTCAGCTGCCGCTTTGCGAGCCCCCAATGGCGCTGATGATCAAGTTTCCCGGTTGTTGAAGGAATGGGCGCAGGAAACCAGTCTCGATGACGGCGCTGTTGACTTCAAGACTCGATTTGACCGCTATGATGTTGATGGAAGCGGGTACCTTGAGTTGCCCGAGTTCCAAACACTTTTAAGCGAACTGGGCGTGCCTCCGACTCCAGAGCGACTCGCTGCATACTTGGCAGCCTTTGACCTGGATTCCGACGGCAAAATCTCGTTCGATGAGTTCGCTCGTTGGTGGACGCAGCATGATGTGCACTACGTGTTGAAGCGTGACTCTGGTTACCGGGACGGGCAGGACGAAAACACACCAGGATCCTCCGGGCCAGACGAGATGCGGCTTGTATGTTATCGTGGATCTGAGGCATCAGCAATTGTAAGCGGCCTAGAGCCCAACACACGCTACCACTTCCGCCTTCGAGTCGTTGGTGCCCATGCATCGAGTGCCCTTAGTGAGGCACTGGCAATCTGCTCAGCGCCAAGCGCACCCACGTGCGTCGGACGTGTAGATATTGCTTATGATAGTGCACTGGTTCGTTGGCATCCGGGTTCTGGTGGTGCAGCGCGATACGCAGTGGACTGCAAACGCATCGAGACCTTGACTCCAAAGCCAAATAGCTCCAATGACGTTCCCAGCGAATGGCGCCGAGTATACGACGGCCGCGAGCCTCTGTGTTACATTCGTGACCTGCAACCTGAGACGGTCTATCGCCTCCGTGTTTTCGCACTCAACAGCGACGGAATCGCAAGCGCGCAGTCGACAGTCTCCCAGTTGTGCACAACCAGCAAAGAGGACGCACAACGCCGAGCTCGATTGACACGAAGGCCTACAGGTGCTGCCGATTACTTCACTATCGAATGCGGGCCAGAGGAAGGAGATATCGTGCTTGGAGACACTGTCCTCTTTTGTGAACGCCTCATCCGCCGCACTACGGAGGCCGACCGCTTTTCCAAACCAAATTCGGGTTTAGCGCAAGCGTCAGTGTACTCTGTGACCAGCTCCACTAGAGGTGCAGAAGCTATTGGCGAGCGCACCGTTGCAGCGAAGGTCGTTGGGATTTCTCGGCATCCTCGACACGGAAACGTGTTGGCTCTCACGGTGGTGTGGTGCACTGTCCAACTTTACAACGTGGAGTCATCGGCAACAGCTTCAAGACGTGGTGGCACCAGCATCAGTGGGAAGAAGCGGACGACATCAGTTCACACATCCAGTCGAGACCTTGCAGCGATGGTGAGTGCCGACGGATACTCACTTGCCTCGGATCTCAAAATCACAAGGCCTGAGCGGAACTTGTACCGCTTTGACACCTTTCGGGCGGAGTGGGAAGACGAAGCTGCTCGATATCCAAGCACATGGGATAAGTAGACGCAAAATCTAGTTGCAAATGTAAAATAAAGGGGTCAGAAGGCAAAAGGCACAAAGGGTCTACTTACGTGTTGCGTGACGTGCTGTCTACTTGGTGATTTGGATGTCGCGAATGAGCTCGCACAGCTCGTCGTCGACGTAACGCGGGGCATTCTGGGCCTTACCGCGCCGGCGACCCTGGTCGTGCAGCTGCTGCAACAACGTCTTAGCATCAGGCTCCTTCTTGTCAGCCTTGCGGATGAAAACAACGCTGTTGACGTCCTGCTCGCTGGGCTTCAGCGACAGAACAGCACGCGAGCCTGAGAACACACGTTGTAGCCGTGCGATGATTTCCTTGTACAATGCACTGTCGCGGCAGGAAACGTTAATAAGCAACACACCACGAGGTGCTAGCAGGTTGTGGACGTGAGTTAGGAACGCGTCCTCCACGAAACTAACAGGTGGGCAACTCATGCCCACATCACGTTGCTTTGCATCCACATCCACGATGATGGAGTCAAAAGTTGGCTTCTCCACTGATGAGGACTGCTCCGCCACATACGTCAGTGCATCGTTAACTACCACTCGCATGCGTTCATCCTGACGGAAGCCGAAGTACTGCTCGGCGACCGTCACGATAGTCGGGTCCAGCTCACACGCGGTCACATCCATTCCAGGCACGTTGTCGTGCAGGTACTGCGCGAGGCAGCCGCCACCTAGACCAAGCACCAATGTGCGGTGCATTGAATCGGGCTCGGTCCTAGAAGACAATGAGGCCGCGTGAAGTGATGCAACCATACCCTTGTGATACTCGAAGGCCAGGTAGGATGTATCCACGCCCGCCTGCTTAGCCTGTGCTTTCTTTTTCTTCTTCTGGTTCTTCTTCTTGTTATTTTTCTTCTTTCTGGCGGCAACCGCGGCTTCCTCAGGAGTCAGATCTGAAGTGTCAACAACAGCAGCAGGAGTCTCAACAGGAGCTGGGGTGGCAGCAGGAGCAGCCGCTGTGCTTCCTCGGGCCTGTAGCTTCACCTCACTCTGAATGACGTTGGTGTTGCTGAGGAATACCAAACGACGAAGCGTCTCGCTGTCCTCCTGAACTTCCTCCACAAAGAAAGCGCCGCTGAGCGCTGAAGTACCCTGATGCACAATATTGCGCGAACCCAGACCTTCCTGCACCGTCAAGTACGGGATCTTCTCATCCGAGCCCAGCGTGTCAGGGGCCAGCTCCATCACCTTTGCGTTGAGCTCCTCCTGCACCGTGGCAGTGCTCTCGAAGGCGTGACCACCACGACCAAGCGCAACGATAATAAGACGGCTGAAACCAGCACCCGCAGCCAACTCGTTCGCTCCCTCCTCGGTTGAAAACATCCACTCGTGCTCGCGGCCCTGCGGGATCAGGAACACTGCGCAGCTGCCGTTGGGTCCGCGCACGTGGGCGTCTACCAGACGCAGCGTAAACCGCGGGTTCACCTGGCCGTCAACACTGCCGTCCTGAGCCACGCCCTTTGCGGCGGCATCCTGTTCGTCGTTGGCAATGAGCTCAATGACCTCTTGTCTGCCCACCTTCAACTGGCGCAGCGCCGCCTGCGTCATGGCGAACCACTGTGTCGCCTCCACTTCATGAGTCAACCAGCGCTGTCGTGCCTCGCCTGCATCGCTGACAAATTGCTTGGCATTGTACTGCGCCTTGCGGGCCGTCTTGTTGTCCGACTTGGGACACTTGAGTGCCGCCACGAGGAACGGCGCAAACGGTTTGCGCGCCTCTCGCGGCAGCTCCTGGACACCCACGCCCCAACTGGTCTCCGACTCGTGCTGCAGACTGAAGAATCCCAACAGATGCTGCAGAATGAAATCCTGCGCCATGGTTACGCAGCAGTAGCGACCGCCCGGAGCCAACACGCGTCGCACCTCGCGCAGCATCTTGGAGGCGTCCTCCTTGATCTCCGCAGTGTCCTCCGCCATGAGCGCGTCCAGCGCTCCCTTGTCCATCACGAGGTCGAAGCTGCCGTCCTCCAGCGTCCGCATGTCCGTCATGTCCATCACCTGCCACTGCAGCGCCGGGTGTTTGCGCCGCATCTCGTCGATGACGCGCTCGCTGAAGTCCACGCTCAAAAGGTTCGAGAAGCCGTCGGCCTCCAGATCCCCGCTCAGCGCCGAGTTACCGCAGCCCACAACCAGCACGCGCACTTTGGCCTTGAGCCGGCGCACGAGGGAAGCGGGTGCGTCATTGGGCAGCCCCAGCAGCGCCTGCAGTCCCGGACGTAACGACGAGTAGTCGCCGTACCATTCGAAGGCCTTCTCGCCGCGCTTCTGGAAGAACTCGTCCCAGTATTCCTGCTTGCGGAAGTCCTCCGCCTTGCGCGGCAGCAGCTCGTGGCTCTTGCTGGTCATCTGGGAAATGGCCAGCGGAGCCAATGAAACAGGAGATGGCTACATTCGTGAAGTGGGAAGAAAAGTTGAAATTTCGGACATCTGAAAATCTGTCAAACGTATCCACGCTGCATTATCTGTTTTTGGACCTGACCGAGATATCCGTTTTGTAGCACTCAAGCTTCAAACCCACCAGCAGGCACTCACTCGATCATTTTCGCCATGACAAGAAAATCTGCCGTCTCTGTCAGCTCATATGCAGCTGCAGCATCAGCATCAGCTACTTGCGATCTTCCACTGTCGAATGAAAGTGTTGTGCAAGTCGAGATAGAAGAAAGTGAACGTGCAACGCTTCAAGCTACGCTAGACGCTCGCCCCAAAAACACTAACCGGAAGTACACAGGCTACCAGGCAGAATTCGTCAAATGGTGTGAAGGAAAGCACTTTCGAGATGCTTCAACTGTTACCAAAGGGAAGCTGCATCTCTTCTTGGAGGGACGAATCATCGACCGTGCTAAGCGACGAAAGGGTCAAGAGGGAAGGGCTCAAACGATTGGAAAAGCTACTGTAAATGGTTATGTAGCTGCCATGGTCGATTTGTAGCGACAACAACAGCGCATGGAGATCAACAATCATCCTTCTCCACGAAATGATGCCGTGTCCCTATTGCTGAAAGTTACCGAGTATGAAGAAGATGATAGGCGACGGAAGAATTTTGACGATCGAGGAGCGGATACGATGCTCGACGGCTATACGACGACAGAGCAGCTTGAAAAAATCGCCGCGTTCTTTTGGAGCCATTCTCGTGAGCCAGGAACAAACTTGAGAAATCTTCTAGCCTTCTTGTTTTCGCGCTATGCTCTGATGCGAGGAGAGTCAGCTCGACGCATGGAGTTACTAGAGCTAGCAACCAAACGCCTTCAACAAAAAGACCTCAACCTTATGTCCGTTCGCGATATTTTGGACGAGATCTTGGTTGATTTCCCGGAGCTAGACGACCGCCTCAAAGCAGACGCCAAGATCGTGGAGTCACCTCATTTCGAGACGGCCGTGGTCAAAATTATGCAATGCCGAGAGCGCGATCTAACTTCTGAAGAATCGGAAGCGTCAACCCGACTCCTCCGCTTTCTGGACGACGGCACTTTGCATATGGATTATAAAGCAGGTCATTCCAACTCAAAAAGAAAGCGCACCAAGAGCCTATCGGCCCGCACAACAGGCTTGACGAAAAAACGCAACAAGTCGTCGCCCACGCCCACTGCTCAATCGCCGTCAAACCCTCGCGGTCCCGTGCCAAACAACGCGGAAAACGGATCTGTCGGCAGGCGCCGTCGTACTCCAGCGGAAGTGAAGACTGCGATTGTTGTACGAGCCAAGCCTCGGGAAGAAGAACGATCCAAGTACATCGATCTCACGTGGCTACCCGCTACTTCTGTTGAAGTAGAACGCTTGCTTTCAGCTGTGAAGTGTATGATCGGCTACTCGCGCAAGCGAATGAGCGCAGAGACACTTGAGTCGATCCTGTTTTTGAGAATGAACTGGGATCTAGTTACTAACGAGATAACGTCGAGGCTGTGCAGACGGCCTGTGAGGAGGATTCAGAAGACGAAGATGAAATCGATTCATGTGAGTAGAAGTCTACACCTTTTATGAGATGTAGAATTCTTCCTGACAATAGTGATCAATATGCAGTGGAGATTGGCAGCGGCTCAATAATCAATCTTGTTCGAGTACAATTGCTGCACTTGTACAATTACAATTCTTTTTTTCCAGTCCCTGCCCGCAGTGGAAATCCGTGCTCCTTCGGGATAGGAGCGCCATTCATCTCGCAGAAGCAAGCACGCGAGTCCAGACACCAATTTATCAAATTGGCTCCATGGCTCTAACGAATCCCTTCACTGGCTGCACGACCGTCAGAGCTAAAACGTGGCTGCTACTAGTGGCTCGCTACTGCGAAGAGCCACGATACAGAGCACAAATCTCATCAAGGCAAGTCAAACAAACGAGCAATGCACCACCAGCGTCACTGCTTCGTGATCCAGACGCACTTCAACTGCTTTTTCGCACGAGATAAGATGCCACGACTGCGTCTACCAAACCTTCGGGAGCCAAAACCTTCGACGTTTCCAGAGGCAACCGCACTAGCGTTCGTCAATACCGACTTAATCAACCACAATAGCGCCAACGCCAAAGATCCCGCTGCGGCGGAAGACAACCCAACTGTCAAGTACTATGCAGCACTGTCGAACTCAGTCATTTAGCTATTTGCCGTTCGCCTCTCAAGTCCAGTCATGGCATCAGCACTCGGGAAGCGCCGTACGCACCATCGCTTCGCCTTGGGCGAGACAGCGTCGGAGCGTAGATCTTCCAAGCGCCGCCGACACGAGAACTCGAGTGACTACGACAATCTCTGTGAGCTCTTTCGCGCGATTGATATCCACGTAGAACCTGAGGCGTCTACGGTCAAGTGCAAGTTGTCCAGCTTGCTCGTGGAGGCTACCGACGATGCAGAAAAGGAGAGGCTGTCAGTGTTCGTGTCCGAAGTGGAGCGCAGTGTTCGGACGCTGCACCAGATCCGCATTGAGAGCTCTCGTCTGGCCAACCTGCATCTACTCAAGTGCATCGAGAGCAGAGGCATAATACCGATGCCGACCATCAACCGCGACTTTTTCGCGCGATGTGTGGCTGGTGTCGGTGTCGAGAACTTCGTTGCATCGAACGAAAGGAGAGACCCACACCTCTATCGGACTATTATGCAATATCGCCGGGAGCGAACAGCCGTCGAAGGATACGAACGTCCGAGTATCGTTAATTGGTCATCGGCTAAGGATTGTATCACGAAGGCCATGTTGACGGATGCGCTGCGCATGATCAAGGGCGAGTACTATAGGCGGACCCAAAACTACATCAAACTACGCTTCGATATCCCCACTAATGGGAATTCTACGCGCAGTACGTCGAGGCGCACGAGTTTGTAGATGTGGAGGGTCCAATTAGAGAAGGCGCAACTCACCTCCGTGAGTTCTTGCCCGCGAAGCCGACGGCAGCCAACATCAATAACGCCACTAGCTACTTCCTCGAGCGCCAGTATCAAATGCTACGGTATATCAATGCCCACATGAACGAAGAAGACGAGCGTCGCCGTGGAATCCGTGCTTTCTCTTTACTACCGTTGACGACATCGTTCGTCCCAGGCCACATTGCCATCAACACTTCTGTGCTGTGGGAGATGTGGCGTCGCGTACGTCGAGAATTAGGCAGTCGACGGAGACTGGATCTGGACCCCTTGCATGAGTTTACGGTGACGGGTAGCAGAGGCCGTCTCCGATTCCCGACCAGCCCAGAGTTCCAAGCGGTGAAGGACGCTGCCTGGGGGAAGCTCTTCAATGTAGCCAAGTTTGAGACCGGCCGCTGGCGATTTGCAAACTTCATCACGACTAACGGCTACGAGGTGGGCGTGTTGCGCACGAGGGAGTGCCTTGGTAGAGAGAACCCGTTCCTGTCCTCGCGAGCGTTCACGCCGCAATTGCCGCTGGATTATATGCCCCCTCACCGACAAATGTGCTGTCGTTGGCGACCGGAACGACTCGCTCACACATATGGTTCAGCGCCTTGCACTTATATGCATAGCTGTGGAAGCGCCATCTTCGGAAAGCCTTCGAAGCGGAGAACGTCGCCAGGAAGTTCACATTTCCCCACAGGAACCTGAGCCCGGTCCAGCACGTGTCGGTCGCTGCATACCTGAAGGATGGCATCTGGTCTAGTACAGCGGCGTAGTGCTCTTCTCGACGTTTCAACGCTTCGAACCAGTATGTGCGCTTATTGAAGCCTGCAAGGTGGCGGTATTCCGCCGTGCTACATCGCACGATGGTAAATTCGTCCCCAATTGCGGGAGGATGTTCACCCCGTGGCCGCTGCGCTCTTCTTTCTTCTCTCCACGTCCGTGGCCCATGCATGCACCTCCGCTTGCAGCGTAGTCGTCGACGTCGCTTACGACGACGTGCTTGCTTGCGACGCCACTTGGTTGTCGCCGTGTTCTTCGTGCGCTTGATCTTCTTGAACCTGTAGAACCGGCGCGCGTGGAACACGTCATCAACAGGGGGGTGTCGCCATGCGGCGGTGCACATTGCGCGTACTCCTGGATCGTCGCCGATGACATGCGACGGCATATAATCCAGCGGCAATTGCGGCGTGAACGCTCGTGAGGACAGGAACGGGTTCTCTCTACCAAGGCACTCCCTCGTGCGCAACACGCCCACCTCGTAGCCGTTAGTCGTGATGAAGTTTGCAAATCGCCAGCGGCCGGTCTCAAACTTGGCTGCATTGAAGAGCTTCCTCCAGGCAGCGTCCTTCACCGCTTGAAACTCTGGGCTGGTCGGGAATCGGAGACGGCCTCTGCTGCCCGTCACCATAAACTCTTGCAAGGGGTCCAGATCCAGTCTCCGTCGACTGCCTAATCCTCGACGTACACGTCGCCACATCTCCAGTAACACCGAAGTGTTGATGGCAATGTGGCCTGGGACGAACGATGTCGTCAACAGTAGTAAAGAGAAAGCACGGATTCCACGGCGACGCTCGTCTTCTTCGTTCATGTGGGCATTGATATACCGTAGCATTTGATACTGTCGCTCGAGGAAGTAGCTAGTGGCGTTATTGATGTTGGCTGCCGTCGGCTTCACAGGCAAGAACTCACGGAGGTGAGTTGCGCCTTCTCTAATTGGACCCTCCACATCTACAAACTCGTACGCCTCGACGTACTGCGCGTAGAATTCCCCATTAGTGGGGATATCGAAGCGTAGTTAGATGTAGTTTTGGGTCCGCCTACAGTACTCGCCCTTGATCATGCGCAGCGCATCCGTCAACATGGCCTTCGTGATACAATCCTTAGCCGATGGCCAATTAACGATGCTCGGACGTTCGTATCCTTCGACGGCTGTTCGCTCCCGGCGATATTGCATAATAGTCCGATAGAAGCGTGGATCTCTCCTTTCATTCGATGCAACGAAGTTCTCGACACCGACACCAGCCACACATCGCGCGAAAAAGTCGCGGTTGATGGTCGGCATCGGTATGGTGCCTCTGCTCTTGATGCACTTGAGCAGATGCAGGTTGGCCAAACGAGAGCTCTCCATGCGAATCTGATGCAAAGCACTGACGCTGCGCTCCACGTCCGACACAAACGCTGACAACCTCTCCTTTTCTGCATCGTCGGCAGCTTCCAAGAGCAAGCTGGACAACTTGCACTTGACCGTAGACGCCTCTGGTTCTACGTGGATATCAATCGCGCGAAAGAGCTCACAGAGTTTGTCGTAGTCGCTAGTGTTCTCGCGTCGGCGGTGCTTGGAAGATCTGCGCTCCGACGCTGTCTCGCCCAAGGCGAAGCGATGGTGAGGACGGCGTTTCCCGAGTGCTGATGTCATTACTGGACTTGAGAGGTGGACGGCAAATAGCTAAACGACTGAGTTTGGCAATGTTGCGTAGTACTTGGTAGTTGGGTTGTCTTCCGCCGTAGCGGCATCTCGGACTCGCACGCATGAGAGAATGGTGTTGGCGCGGCTTTGGTTGATTATGTCGGTTTGGCGAACGCTAGTGCGGTTGCCTCTGGAAACGTCGAAGGTTTTGGCTCCCGAATATATTACAGACGTATTCGGTGTGGAATGCTATCGTGCGACAAAACAGTTGAAGTGCGTCTGGATCACGAAGCAGTGACGCTGGTGGTGCATTGATCGTTTGTTTGACTTGCCTTGATGAGATTTGTGCTCTGTATCGTGGCTCTTCGATTCTATGTTCTTCCTAACACTAGCAGCCACTTTCAGTTCAAGGGGTTAAGTAGCGAGCCACTCTAGTAGCAGCCACCTCTTTAGCCGCGAGCCACTTTTACTTTTAGTAGCCACGTTTTTTTAGCAGCGAGCCACGCCACCTGAGCGAGAACCAGCTAGCAGGCTTCTGGCCACAGCGTTCGTGTTGAGAAACCGTACGTTGAGGACAGAAGTTGGGAAGAGTTGGTGAACAGTTCATAGTCCGAGTGAAACAATATGTATCATGAACTTGACAAAAGCTTTTGCTGCTCCTCTTGCTGCTGCACCTCCAGCTGCAGCTGTCGGCTCTTTTGCAGCAAAAAGTGAAGCGCTGTACTTGCAATTCGCTTCATCGTCCTGTACTGCGTGCGCGTTATCTCGTTGCGAGGTTTCGTATCAACACAGCAAATCATCCCCACGGTCAAGTTGTCGACTTGCATCGGGAAGCCCACGTAGAACCGGATCTGGATGTGAGAGGTGGCGGCTTGGTTGTGGAAGCGGACGTCGGCTTCATGGTGTGCGACCATGAACGGATACGAAGTCATGAGTGTGTGCTGACACGTTGTCTGCTCTCGTGGTACGGCAGCTCCAGCAAAGTCAGGATGTGTTCCGGCCAGCACGTGTTCGTGCTTGGAGCACATGACCGTCACGAAGGAATACGCACAGCCTAACGTCTTGACAGCAAGGTGGCACAGCAGCCGCAAGTCGTGAGTATCGGGCTTCGGTACAGTGAGTTCTCTTGGGGGGTCCTCGGGCGGTGGAGCGAGAACATCGGCGAATTGCAGTACCCCATTAGTTTTTGCTGCTGCGATTCGGGCTTCCTCATCGTTTGGAGTCGGAGATCGAGGGACGCCGGTGGTGGCGTCGTCGGAGAATTCCAACTCGTAGTTACGTTCGTGCGTGTTGCCAAGCTTGCAATCGTCCAGACTGGGCAAGTGTTTATCGCTACTTAGCAGTTCACCAAGTATCTTGAAACGAGCAGCAGTACGCTGAGCAGCGTCGTCGTCTTCATCGTCTTCATCGTCTCCGTCAATATCAGTATCATCACCGCTCTCGTCCGAATTGTCCTGAGCTTGTCGGAGAAGCGTCCGGATCACAGCCATGGTGGCGGTGTGTTCTGCGCTTCCGGCCGCCGCGTTCAAGAGCGAATTAGACAGGAAGTCGACCAATAAGGATATCGTGGGTTTGCTGTTGGAGTCTTCAACGACGCGCTGCTGGTCTCGTACTTGGCCGCGCTCACGAAGGGCGCCACGAACGCCAACACTGTTGTGGATCGGTTCACCGCCACACAGGAGCGCCACCACCAACGCGGCACGCTGCTGTAAAGTGGTGATCCTACAAGCATCCCATTTATGAATTTAGGACACGCACCCATATTGACATTTGCCGATAGACACAGGGCCGCGACTTGCCGCGAAGCCTCGTGCAGATTACAAACGAGATGCCGTTGACGGGGGCGGAGAAAGCCACCTCTGAAGATATAGGTAGGCCTCAAGCTGGCACATTGTTGCATATTTAACTTAGTTGGCTGCCTCTTACTGTATCAGACAACGCATAGTGCAGGTTACTGCCTACGAGTGAGACGCCATCGACGGTGTCCGTGGACAAGCTGACTCAAATGAAATACGAAATGTAGGCTCCGACCTGGTATATGTTGCTGTATAATTAACCGAGTTTGACTGATATTTGCTGGCTAGCACGGTGTGAGATGCTAGCGATGGCATCCGTGGACAACTCACCGATATTTACGCTCTCGACAGCACGCAGGGCCTAACGAGACCTGCGATTCGACGTCTGGCTCGGCGTGCTGTCATCGTTCGACTATCCGGCCTAATCTACAGCGAGACTCGCGCTGTTTTACGGATGTTCCTGGCGAGTATCATTCGCGACGCCATCACCTACATGGAACGCAAGACGTGTGTACACTTGTTATTTGTATGAATATAGTATGTGTAGTTCCTAACGTAGCTGCCTCTAGATGTCCGTGGCTATCCGAATAGCATCACGGCCTCCGTCCGAAGCTGTGCTACACGAACCTACGTGTTGCTGGGCCTATTATGCTAGCGCAGAGCTAGCAGGACTCCCCGATGTAGGAACACCGGTTGAAACGCCGGCACGGCACGCCGAGCTGGCGTCTCGGTCTTGGATGAGGTGGCAGAGTGCACACCTCCTTGACACCGAGCTTCTCGTCGAGGCACCCACATCCCGGGCACGTATCGGACGTGCAAACCCTTCGTGTACTTCCACCATTCGGCCGCGGGCTCGCTACATTCGCAGGAGCATCTTGAACTTGCGACGGCGTCAGCACGACTCGAAGAGCAACGAAGCCTCCTGCCCGCGAACGATGATCACTCCGGGTGCAGGATTCTTGGCCGCAGGCTTTGGGAGCGGTAGTTGAGCCTTGACGAGGGCTGTAATGCGGTACGCTTTCGTGATGAAGTACTAGAAGCTGGACATCTTCTGTTACGTAGCCAGGCAGATGGCACAGCACCAAGAAGCAACTCAACACTTGTTACTCCTGCTTACACCTCCGTTGCTACGACTTCCTGCTGAGTCTGCTCCACTTCACAAAACAAACAAACTCCTGTGGCCGAGCTGGCTCTTCTCGATTCCTAATGTCGACTTCACGATGCCTCACAGCTTGACCACCATTTTCACCAGGTGCGACTGGGACTTTGGCCGCGCTACTTTGAGAGTGCATGACTACCATCACATCAGCTGACCTTTCCTCTTTTCTTCTTCGAATTTCCGCGGCGTCGTCACCACCGGAATCGCCAGCCACTTGGGACTGTGAATACTGCGATGGCATGGAGGCAAATGCTTCTCATTCTTCCGTTTGCGCCCTCCAGCACAGGCCATGGCATCGCCAGAGTGGTGGACTCGTGCGGTGGCCGGGCGCTCGTTGGAGCTGTGGCTGCCTAGCGCAAATGACTTTTGCGACAACACTGGCGCCTCCCCAAGCCGCTGCATCAACTCACTCAAAGGAAAGATGTTCGCCTCGCTGCACAATTTCTCCTCCCACGAACTACGCACACACACGGCGCCTCGAGAGATTGAGCCTAAAGACGACGACGACGAAGCTATCGACAGCTGCATCAAGATCGAGCTCAAATCATCTGCAGAGGAGCGAACAAAGCTCAAGATGACGTTTGGTTTCCACTGTCGTGTAGGATTCACGATAAAATTCTCACGTGTCGAGTGAGTTCCCGCCAACAACACACACTAACCCGCAAAGGTTAGCGACTGTTGGATCAAACCTGAAGACCAGGAAGGATTCCTTACACCGGGTCGGTTGCAAGCGCTTCTGTGCACTGCGATCGTACAGGTTAACCCTTTATTTAACTCCTCTAGCCTCGAGCTTAGGCTAGGAAGCAGTAAACCCTGCAGTCCCTCAGAAGGAAGGGTACCGGCGTGTTAGGCCTTATACAGGGGCGCCGAGGTATAACCTCGGCAGGAAGTCTATAACACGTAAGAACCCTCGGTCCTCACGAATACACACAGAGCGACACTCTAAGGTCGCTCCCACACACACACGGCCACGCTTCACTCTTGGCCTAATTATAGACGAACCCTCGGTGATGCACCTTAGCTCAATCTACAGGCATCCACCCTACCTGAGCGTGTCCTGCACTACAATAAGCTAACTACACTTACCGGAGACGGACTTGACCCTTGTTGGCTTGGGGGGAAGACTGCTTATTTATTTCTGCTTATCTGTGGCTCTGAGAGCCTCTGTGGGTCTTCCTATACCTACTCCTATATTCCTTTACAAATATCAAGTGTGAACAGATCTCAGTGGGAGACTCTAGAATCTCGCATAGGTACGACCGAGACTTCGACAACACGGTGATGTGTGGCACATAACCCTATCCTAACCTAATTCAATACCTCGGTCGGGTTATATTAGTACGACCGAGGGTGTCACTAATTCCTCTCTGTCACTCCACTGCGGTAAATGTGTTCCGCCAATCACAGCCGCGCCTTTCACTAAAAGCGCTCACGACGGTTGCCCCTGCAACAGAGGCCGTGATCCGGGTCAAAAACCCGACACCACACCACCGAGCACTGTGGAACGAAATTGTGGCTCGCTCGAGGGGCAGGATTTTTCAGATGAGCGACCAGGAGATAGCGACAGAGTTTCGGTCGATCGCTACCAAAGCAACGTTGACAAACTATTTGCCAGCGTACCACCTCTGTAACAGGGTTACACAGGCTGGTGTAACTGGGTACGCCAGATATACGTGTATAGCCGGACTATACACGGACAAGTATACGGCAAGCCTTCTGTGTGTGCGTCACATACACAGTCAACAATCATTTCGAGCCGCCAATGGCACAAACATTGGCGGGCGCTAAGCGCACTACTATTGGTGGAAAGGGGCACATTTCCACCAATCAAACGCATACATAAGGGCCGGAGCGTGAGAGCCAGCCATGGCTTCACCTCCGTGGATGCATAAGTCATTTAGATAGGTTTGCTAAGGGCCCGCCACGCGGCGGGCTTCCATTCAATTCAGTTTTCTATTTTCAAGTTAAAGTTTCGGTCTTTTGCTTAGAAATACACGGGGACGTGTATTTCTACTTGCATACGAAGTCTAAGTAACTTACGCTTCCTCAAAAGCGCGTACTAGTGTATGCTAAAGAAACAGAGCGCGTCTCGCCCTGTTTCAACCTCGCAACGCCGTCACAGGTTTTCGACTCGACCTATCGCGACATCATTAAAGCCAAACATGCTGCATGGGCGTCGTATTGCGCTCTTCTGGCGCTTGGACTTAACCCCGGCCCACCTACGGAGCTCCGCTTCAAGTCAAGAAGGAAGGACAAATCCACATCAGTTGTTCTACCGCTTCAGGAGTTTAGCGTAACAGATGCAGGTTGGAGAGCACGATTCTTTTCAAGGTACTTTGGCTGCCGACGTGGGAGCCAAGCAGGAGTTGTGACGAAGGAACCATTACCTTCGGTAACCACGGATATAGGACTGCAATTCATGCGGACTGGGTAGTTTTATCTGTGAATCCCGCGCCACGTCGACTATGAACAATCGCTCAGCGCTCGAGTGTGCGCGATCGACCCTGGTGTGAGGGATTTCTTGTCCATCTACGATCCCGACGGCTTCTGCATGGCAGTGTTCGACGCGTACGAAAAGTTCGAGGGGTGCTTCAACGCAATAGACGAGATGAGCTTGCGCAGAGACAACAAGACTTACAAGCGCAAACGTTATCGCCTCAAGAAGCGCATCTATTTGACGCATCAAAAAGTCAAGCGTCGGGCAAATGACCTCCACCAGAAGCTGACGAAGTGGCTGTCTCAGAACTATCACGAGGTGTTACTGCCAGTGCTTGACGTGGCGGGGTTGACGCGACGCCATGATCGACCTGACCACCAGCCTCGGACACTCAGCTGGTTCTCCACTCGCAAACTGTTGGCGTGGTCTCACTACAAGTTCAGACCGATGCTCCGCGAGAAGATGCACCGGACGGGCGGGGGCCGACTCATTGAATGCACGGAGCCGTACACGGCCAAGACATGCACTCGCTGTGGGAGAATCGACCGCAGCATGAGTTTCCAGAAAGTGTTCCGCTGCCCACAATGTGGATTTCGGTGCGACCGAGACGTCAACGCTGCTCGCAACATTTACCTGATGAACGAGCAGCTACTCACCAGGGACTAGCGTGTGCTGGTTCCTGGGAACGGCGAAGCCTACACCGTGGCGCCCACGGGCCCAACGTAACAACCGGCTGTAGTTAAAGACGAGCATAGGTCTAACCACAGTCGCAGGTAAAGCATTCTCAAACAACTCAGTTTATTTGCCGCACAGCCGGCACTAGCCCACGCTAGCCTCGCGCCTGTGCATCCCAGGTTGCAGAGAATAGGACGCGCGGTAGCGAGCGGAATGCTGTCCACTGTTGCTCGCTAAGACTGCTCCACGCTTTCACTATACCAGTAAGTTTTCCGACCCTGCGACGCTTGCGTTGTCCTTGTGATGTATCCGCTGTCTCAGTGAACCCGCTCACTAGCAATGTCTTGCATTGACTTGCCATGTTCTGCATCGCAGATAACCAGAGCATTCTCTCCGACTGTCGCGATGTAGGAGGAAGAGGTGGTATGCTGTTCAAGTCGACGACGTAGGCTACAATTTCGATGGCCCGCAAACAGTCCTTCTGCCCGCGGTTTCCGGGCTGCTTCGGAAGTGATCCCAGGCCTTCAACCACGAACTGAACAAGGAAGTCGGACAACTGCTTTCCCTTCAGGGTCGTTAAGCTCTTCGGCCAAGGCCGACAAACTAGTGTGGGGCGCAGAGGGAGTGTTGTCGCTGCTACCGTTTCCGCGGGTGGTGTAGCTGAGGCGCTGGCACTGCACGTTGCACAAACGCGCGACGTCACGTCTGGTTGGTGAGCCAATCGGTCGAGAATTTGTTGCATCATGCCCTTGAGCTCCTCGTTCGAAGCTACAAGCTGCTGATGACCAAGTAGCAACCGTTCAAGAGTATCGGCAAAGGTATGAACTCCAGCGAAATGTTCTGCTTGCTCCTCCGATGTAAGGCTCTCTTCAATTGTGTATGTTGGCAGTGACAGGATATGTTCCATGACGAAGCGTTTGCGTATCGTGCTGCCCCATTCAAGTAGCTCCTCCAATGTCTGGTGGAGTGGCGGTATCATGGCGTGTATGCGCTGAAGTTCTTGATGCAAAATGTGCTGTGGCGCTATCTCCATTGTTTCGCGGTAGTACATCAAGAGCGTAGCGGTAAGACAATCGGCAAAACCCTTTGGCGTGATCTTGGCAAGGTGAAGAAGCTGGAGAGATTGGGCAAACCGACTTACTCTAATGAACGTCTGATGTGCTTCCTTTTCAAAACAGGCAAGTGTGGGCGGATGACCAGCATGACGAGTTTCGGTCCAGCCACCAAGCACCTTCGCAACATTCTGATCGCTTGCAGTTGTAGGAGATATGTACTCGAGTGGCGTCGCAAAGCCGTCCATAGACCAGAGACCGCGGTACGCCAAGTCGGACAAGTTCACGTTGGCATTAGAGTTGGCGAACGCAGCACCGCCCCGTCGAGCCGAGTGCGACTGGAGATTTCTCGTTAGTGTTGTGTCGTGATCGTACTCATATACAGACTTCAAAATCCTGTTGATATATGCCGCAACGTGCGCGTCAGTGGTGGTAGCTGTTACTTGCGAAAACACTCTTGGAGATGCGTTGTATGGATCGACAACAAACTGAGACGCCAGCGCATGAAAAGGGTCAAGGAACTTGAGTTGATTAACTAGTTGGCGAATTTCTCGTCTGGGTAGGCCTAGTTTGATGCGGATGTATCTACTCGACACTGCACTTGCGGAAATCAACCACAGTGGTAGGATCCAATTGCACTCACGCTATTCAACTACACTCGCGGAATCCAAATGGTATGGTCCCGTTCTGGGAGAACGTCTCGCGGAGGATCAAAACTCGTTTGCTGGGTCAGCATCTTCCCCTATGAAGCACGTTGGCCTTTAGAAGTTTAACTCGTGGTCCACGCTCATTTCCCAATTGGAGCTCGTGGCCATGAGACTCTCCGCACTCAAGCGGCGCGTTCTCACCGCACTGGGTGAAGCCCGGTCCCTCATTTTCATTGTGCTCGAAGATGATCGTGCCAGTCTGCGAGTCTGAGGGTGGCTGGGTCGTGTCCGCGAGCGAGTCATCGTCCGTGTGCTCTGTTGCCTCAGTGTGCCCGACGCCATAGCAACCATTCCAACCCTGCAAGACATCATTGAAACACTCCGAGTATTCGTCAACGACGAAGAAGAGCAGTTTCTAGCCGTTCGAGCTCTGCGACTTCTGGAGAGACAAGACTGAGGGCAACATGTTCAGGAAGAATCAACTCGACAGCAAGTGCGAGGGCTGATGGGGGCACATGAGCCGACCTTCGATTGGGTTGAGTTCACCGACATCATGTCGAACCTACTACTGCATGCTATGCTGCACTCTGTCGACGCGATGCAGTCGCTAGTACAACGACTACCACTCCAGCAGCAGCAGACGCTCGGCATGGCTTTCGACCACAGATACCTAGACGTTCTACAGCGGATGCAGCAGAGGCCCATTGACGAGGCGGCGCTTCAGCGTGCACAGCCGAATCAATCGTGGTTCTCAATCTCAGAGTGGACAAACTCGCTACCAATCCACAATGACTTGGTCGACCTTCGACACCGCTTTGAACATGAGATCTGGGGAGTCGACCAACAAGCCCAACAGGTTAAGATCAATACTTTCCGCTCACGACATCAACGTGCAGCACGAGAACGCGAGCTCAGACTCGAGATCAAACGTGTTACAACGGACCTGAAGCAGCAGAGGCTGACGCGCGCCCGAAAGAGCTCACTCCAACAAGAGCTGACTCGACTCTCAAACGAAAAGAGAATGCTGGAGTCCGAGGACGCCCTTTTGATGCGCCGTACCCGACGCTACCGGTTAAAGCCATCCCCAGAACAAGCTGTCAAACTTAAAAAGATCATGCACGCGTGTCGGTACACGTACAACAAGTGCGTCGAGTATCACCGCAAAGTGGGCACGGCAAACAGGAACGTCCTGGAGAAACTGTTCGTCACACGGGAAGAGGAGGGCAATGATCTGGCGTATCCTGAAGGCATGGGGCCATCGCCTGCGTGGGTAGTCAGCACACCTGCAAGTATGCGGCAGAACGTGGTTCATAGGTTCGTGTCGGCAGTGTCGGCGGCCCACACGAATCTCTCTCACGGCAACATCACCCACTTCAACATGACGTTCAAAGGGCGGAAACAGCACAACTACTTCACCTTCGGCTTCAAAGCCCAGACTACCTATCTGAATGCACAAATTCACCGACCCAAGACGCACCACCTTGGTCCGGCGCCGTACCCGGATGACGGCAGAAAACCGAGGAAGCTGACGCAGTTCCTAACTATCACGTCTGTGCCCAACATCCCTATCATTGCGGAGGAAGGTACGACGGTCGAGGGCGAAGTTGTGATACTGTACAAGCACGGCTATTGGTACGCGCAGATTCCCTACGTGGTCGAGCCCCAGTTGTCGAAGGACAAAGATCGCTGTAATGCATGTGACCCAGGCCTCAAGGCATTCCTGACGTGCATGGACCTGCAAGGCAACATTTGACACATTGGGCGGGCCAACTGGGCCAAACTGGACTAACTGAAGCAGCGCCAGCGCGCAGCACAGCGCGGTATGAGCGCGTTCGCCAACGTGAAGAAGGTGCGGAAGCACACTGGTGAGGACTGGAAACGATACGTAGCAGCACGTCGAGAGTTTTTCTGTGCGTCCGCCAAGCTTGAGAACTACATCAAGGACCTACACTTCCAAGCTGCGGCATACCTGTGCAAGAACTCGGACGTGATTCTGCTGCCTAAATTCGACTCCAAGTCGATGCTGCTGACGAGTGTCCCGTGGACGCACAAGTTCAACTCCCACATGCAGACGCTCGCCCACTTCCAGTTCCGCCAGCGACTACTGGCCAAGTGCGCTGTCCTCGGTAAGACCCTGGTGTTGTGCTCGGAGATGTATACGAGCCGCACTTGTGGTCGCTGCAACCGACTGCACCTCTCTCTCTGCAACCAAGACGTGTTCGTGTGCCCGCACTGTGACTTTGTGGCAAACAGGGACGAAAACGCGGCCTTCAACATCATGCACTTTGTATGCGCTGGGTCGTTGAGCGTCTTTCAGGTCAACGGCGAGCAGCAGCAGTAGGGTAGCTAGCTTGCATCTCGGGTTACAGCGAGAACAGGCCCGTCGACGAGAAGCGACAGGCTTGGCGGGGTGAAGACTGTAACACTGTATTGCAGTGAAGAATATTGCAACACCGGAATCGCAAAGTTCGTATTGTCAAAACGGACACGCGACGAAGTGTACATTCACACACCGAGACGGCCAGATGGAGCTCGCTTTGAGACCACAGCTGAGCCAGGAAGGGCCGATGCACTCCTGCTCGTCGACGAAAGTGCGTGTCACCGCAGCGAGTAATGAGCACTGCCACCGATTTGCTTCCAAGCACTTCAACGCACGCTTCGATGCGAAATGCGGCTTTTCAGCCAATCGTATCGGGATTCTCGGTTTTCAGCCAATCGCCCCAATTTCCGCATCGATGCACGTGCTGTCATCGCCAGCGGATGGCGCTTCAATGCCCTCCCTGTCATTATACTCCACAACACTATCGTTTCAACAGGTTACAACAAATCAGAGGCATATTTGTCTCATCGGCGGTCATTCAGCCATCAACTATCTCGGATTCATCACCCCTTTCTGTATCACGTTGAGCAGGTTCAGCGTTCCTCGCTCGATAGAGCCATCAGCTCTCATTCTGCAACACCTCGCTCAAGCCGCACACTCTGTTCCTTCCCGACCGATGCATCCGCCGCTGAACCTCGAGGCCTTGCTGCCGTGGCCGCCCAAGCGCGCGCTGCCTCGCCGTCGCACACGCAGCTTGCGCTCGACTGTAGCTCGCGCCGTGTTCCCACGCGTGATGGAGTTCAAAGTGATCAGTCGCGAGAGCGAGAAGCACGAGTTCATGCCCGTCGTGTACCTCATCGACCGCTCTCCCGCCTGGCACCGGCGCGTGCCTTCCGTCGTAGAGCGGGCACTGGTAGAAGACTACATCACGCCCTTAGTGGCTGAAATCCCCGACGACAACGTCGACGCCGCCGAAATGACGCGCATTCTGGCCAATGTGCGACAGGAGATGGAGCTGCGCGCCAACCTCATCGACGAGAAGCGTCTAGATGGCGTAAGCACCGACGAAACGGACTACAAGATGGGCGTACTGGTGGACTTCGCCCCCACCCCAGGGAATCCAGGCAAAGCCGCACTGAACCGCGTCGTGTTCCAGATCGCTACTGCATTGCGTCATGCGAACTACAGACGCGCACTGGTAGTGCCCGTAGCTATGCACTACTGCTCTGCTGCTAGTTTCCTGGACGTGCGACGATACGCTGGTATTCGCTACGGCGCTCCTGTTCTTCTGGAGGAACGGGAGGTCGCGATCTTTCAAGAAGACCCGACGGAATTCACACAGCATTTTAGCGCCAGATTGCGCGCGTCATTGACGATGCCTCCGCCTCCGTCCGTAGCGCAGATCGAGATGTTGCGCTTGACGCGTACGCTGCACGTGTACTGCGCCAAGGTTGTGCGGGATGATTGTTTCTCCAGGAGACAGCGCGCGTCCATGAACGAGGAAATTATGCAGATCCACTTCCGCACATTGAATCATCCAGACATGCACGAACTGAAACGCAATATGACCCAGTATTGCGCAACGCTCAAGCACTGGAAACTCCGCGATGAAGATATCAACTCTGCCAGTGTGCTGCTCGCTGTAGAGGATTTGCCAAAGCACCCCTTGCACTTCGTGTGGCTTCTGGCGGCAGCACTGCGCTTTACGTTCAAACTGCCGGGTCGACTCTTTTTGGCGAGCGCATGCGACCTCATCTACCGCTTCCCGCCGCGGAAATCGCACAACAGATCGCTGCCATTGGGTGCTGCAGCGGTGAAAGCGTCCTTGGGTTGCCTTGCACTTGGGATATTGGTCCGTGCTGTGCCTTCGAGCTTGTTTGGATGGCTGGTGCTGTTAGTGATGGTGGCTGTGCTGGTTGTGGATGCGCTTACGGCGCACGCTGCCGCGGCCGATGTGCAGCATCTGACCCAACACTGGAAGAAGCTCCAGTTCTATGTAATGGATGCCGACGAGTGGACTCGTCTGAAGGAGACGCGCGCAGTGCTGGCTCGCAGTATTCACGACATTGTGGCCCGCTACATGTGCACTGATCTCCCACCTCCGGTTTTGCAGGATGTGTCGAAGTCTGCAGTCTCGCCGACTTCCGCTCTACTGAACAACGACGAATACACGCTGAACGCGCACCACAAAATATTTATTAACGCGCCACGCTCGTTCCCACTCTCCTTCGCAGCGAAGATGAAGGACCCTGAGACTGCTCGCCGCGTGGTATACGCACCGAAGATGCTGCGTGACGAGGCCTGGCGAAACATTTACGAAACCTTAGCGCCTGGACATCTGCGATTCCGGGTGCTGCTTGCAGACAACAAGGGAGATAACCTCCCGATGGATGAGCTGCTCGCTACACCCTTCTTCGATGCTGTGCTCTCTGCGTATATCCTGTACAAGTCACGGTGTCCAGATGGAGATAGCTCGACGTCGAGTTCTAGTGGAGATGATGCTGACCAGCTGATGAGTGAGGAGCAGCAACAAGGGCAGATTCGCGCGCACAACCTAGCGGAACAGGACGTGGATGAACAAGCTCTTGGAGGGTACGGCTCGATCCAGGAAATTATCGATGCGGCACTGCAGATGGCGCAGGATGAAGAAGAATTGACCGAGTAAGACAAATGTGTACGCAATAGGAACCTGACTGTTATGAAAAAAATCGTATTGAAGTGCTCAAAGTGGTTGGCCCGGCCTAGGCTTTCAATGCGCATTTTGTAGATACGATAGGACTCTTATCATCGGCCAGTGCCTACGGCCCCTGCTTCACAGGTCATAGGTGCAACAGACCCGTAGAAGCCCTGCCTCGCACTTTTTAAAGGCGAGTTGGTCGCCTCCACTGACATCATCAGGCTGTCGATCGTATCTCCAGTCCTGCAGTCGACATGATACTAAAGTAAGGCAGTGAACAACATGCAAAGGCCCATACTCATTTGCTACCTTGACGTCGGCGAATATCCTCCGGGTGATTGCAGAGGCAGCTTCGGAACGCCGAAGATGTCGAATTGGTCCCGTAATTTGGCTTCCTCGGCTTCAAACACTCGCACTCGGTGAAAATTTGGACGGGATAACTGGAATACAGTTTGGCAAAAGTGAGCACAGCTCATCCGGATGGTGGTAGTTGGGTAGGCAATACCTGTCCTTTGTAGCTGCTGGAGTAGCCAGCAACATCCTGAAAAGAGTTAGAGCCGCAGATAAACCCTTCATCACTCGCACCCAAGTCATTTCGCCTGGCGGCTCGTGAAGGACTGCCCGTCGTAGGATGGACAGATGCGACGGATGTGTTGGAGGTAGTTGGTGCGTTGCGTGTCACTTGACTCGCTTGGTGCTCGCGCAACTTGCGATGCATCAAGTCACCTAAGCGGTCGACGACACCCATATCGGCGCAACACTCGTACATCAGGTTCATCTTCGAGTTCTGCGGTAGAAGAAGAACGCACGCGTTATTGTCAGCACACACTCCGTAGCACAACGTATCAACCCACGCACCAGTCCGTACACCTCGTGTTGAAGCTTGTCATTCTGAGCTTTCAGCTCTTCAATCGCATTTCTGCTCTCCATGGCCTGTTGGTACAGTAACATCAGAACATAGCTTACCATCAAGGTTACGGAGATCATGAAAACAACTTTTATACCTCGCGCATCCACTGCCCAGCACTTGGATCGTACTTCTTCCCATCAGCACTATAGTCGCCTCCTTGACCTCGTGCTGAGAACATCGTGCTTCGCGATCTGAATTTCAAAACATGAAAGAGGAAGATGGCGGCACCGGTCAACTCGTCCTCCACGCATCACCGCACTTCAAAAATAGGCAAACGCACGTCAAAAAGCGAAGCCATGTTTCACCGAACTTAGAGCATTCCCACCGGTCGCGACCGAATGACGTCGACAGAAACCTTGCTGGAAGCGAGTGTTAGCTCTCGTTGCGCTGAATCGCACGGTCGATAGTTACCGTCTGAGAGTACGGCTGGTAGCGAGCCTGGAATGGCTTCTTCAGGTCTTCGCAGAAGTCACGCATCTTTTCCTTAGCGTCGAACTGTAGCGCAGCACAAACAGAAACGTCAGTAAACTAGATGTTGGCGAGTTCAACAAGACAAACTTGAACCCTTACCAGACTGTCAGCCACGTAGTACACAGGTTGGTACGTTGTAATGGGGTATTTCTGTTTGCAGGCCGAGAACGGGTCCCAAGAACGGTACTCCGGTACATCGCTGCCTGCAGGGCGGTCAGCTGCACAAGCATATTCCATTTCACCAAAGCTAGAGAGCAGTCCAGCTCCGTAGGCCTGGAGAAGAGAATACATTTCGTATAGTAAGCTAGCAGCGTGCAGACCCGCAATATTACATTCACAAACCTTGTATTCGCCACGTTGCTTCGTAATTCCAAACTCCACAGAAAACCAGTAGCACTGTTCACATGCAGAGTACATCGTTAATACAAGTTCGTGGGAGCATGAACAGAAGTTAATAGCCTACCGTGGCAAGACGCTCAATCTCTTCGTCAGATGCTCCGAGAGAGGCAAGACCAACTTCGTGAGAGAAGTCAGCAAAATCGGGGTCCTGTTGGCAGCAGTGCGTTAGATATACACAGATCCAACCAATTCGAGCACTACAGTATTTGGAACGTACAGCAAACATCGGTGCGTGGCCCATGAGCTCGTGGCAAATGTCGGGTTCCGGAGTGTACAACGGCATCGAGTGGTGACGAATGTACTGCAGCACACAGACAACTATTTGTTACAGATCTTTCACCAACATTGGAGAGTCACACGTTCTTACCTGTGTCGAGAAGAAAACACGGAACGCCAGTCCATTCAGGAAATCGCGCGATGACAGGAGGCCACCCACCGGACGCAGCTGGAAACCTGTGCACTCCTTGAGGAAGTTGGAGATATCCTGCTGTTGTGGGATGTTGTCCTCAGCATAGCCACAGTTGCTCTCTAGCAGTGGGATAATGTAGTTGAACTCGTCGCACGCGTGCTGCTTCCACATCTCTTTCATGCGCTTGTAGATGACACCCCACGTCTTGATCTGTTGTATATCAACCATAAATCTAAAGGTTAGTATACATACACCCACATCACCACATCAATACAAAAGCCGCACCTCATCTTCCGTGTAGTCAAGACGAGGAATCGCGTCTCCCTGACGGTAGTTCTGGGCAATCTCCGCGAACATGTTGCGGCGCTTACGGTACACTTGATCCTGCTCAGAGCAACAAGACAAAATCAATTCAAGCCTCGTCCTGTTGCAATAAACGAAAAATTGCCGCGTACGCTGAATCCCGGGTGGTCGGACTCCAGGTCCGTTCCGGCGTCCAAGATGTTGGCGACCGAGCGGTCCAGCTCCTTAATCTTGCGGGGGAACCACGGCACTGTGAACAACATCAACCGACATTAGTTTCCTACACCGCCTCTAGCAATCTAGGTCCGGGAGCTCACCTTTCTTGTCGCCGAGCACCATGACGTCCAGACAGTTCTTCTGCAGGTCCTCCATGAGGTCGTCCACCTCCTGCTGGCCGCGCTTGCCGTCGAAGTCAATGAAGAAACTGTAGTTCATGTTGTGGCCCTTGGCAGGACGTGACTCGATGCGCGTCATGTTGACGTCGTGCTTCCAGAAGAACTTGAGCGTGTCCTGTAGCGCACCAGGTCCGTCCTCCACTTGCAGCAAGATGGACGTCTTATTGTCCTCGTTCTTGTCGTCCTCTTGCAGAGCTGCGGCACCACTGAAGGACCGCGCGCCATTGGGCAGCAGCGACGTCACGGCAGGACGCACCTGCAGGGAGAGGAAGAATGATGCATGAGAAGGAGGAATAGGAGAGTTTTAGAGGTGGAACTACGTACGCCATGCGTGAGGAAGGAGGTGCGAGGGAGAGAGAGGAGTGTGCGCAGCATCGGGCGAGCAGGAAGGTGTCCAAGACGGCGCGAATTGCAAAGTGTCAAGCACTGGATAGAGTACTTTCCATTGAAGTTCGCCCTAAAGAATGAGACGCTCTATCCTCGTCGTTACTTTCGTGGCGTCAAACGCGTCTCATCACGGCTGGCAAATAGGACGCCCCTATTTATGTTAGGGAGTCCTATTTGCCCCTCCACCGAGGAGGTACTAGGCTGCCTCCAGGAAATCGGGAGCTCGGTGTTGTGGACTGGCGAGCTCACGAAGGAGGACAGGCTCCGAGTGAAGCGACGCTACGGCTGCTCCGCGGTCGTGGTCAAAAAGCACTTCGACGCGAGGGGAACGCCCAAGCCACAGCGCGGCCCGAAGGCTGCGTCTGTCCTAGAGCTGGCAGATCGCTTTGAGCTGTCCGCACTACAGAAGCTGGGGAAGGAGGTGGAAGTTTGCGACGCCGCCGACATCACCGAGCTGTGCAAGGAGGAGCGGGTCTTTGCTGATCATCGTCAACAGATCCTGGTGGAGGTCTATCTCCGCCACCATGACTCTCACGAGTCGTATTTCGGCCGCACAACTGGATTGAAACAAATGCTGTTCAAGTATATCGGTGGTGCTCAGCATAGTATCTTTATATCGGCGTCCTACTTGTCGCTAATGTAGATTGCCATTCAGCTGGCGCTGGCCAAGGCAAAAGGAGTCCGGGTGGTGATCTTGGCAGACAAAAACACTATGTGGAATATTCACTGCCACGCCGTCTACGAGTACCTGCTGTGGGCGAATTTCGAGGTGTATGTGCCGAAGGACACTGCGATGGAACACGCGAAGGTGTGGATCGTTGATGGCCGCATCATTATCGACGGGTCCTTCAACCTCTCCGCTGCAGCGCTGGGCAATCAGGGAGATCCCATGCCAAGAAACACGAAGAGCTGCACGCCAACGACCAACCGAGAACAAGCCAAGCAACTCGAGGCAGCCATTTGGGCAGCTTGCCAAGCTGACGAGCTTGTCAAAATAGTGGCGTCTGTTTCTCATTCGGTCGTGACCAGCACTTAGTGTCGAGCAAGAAGAAGAACGCTTCTGCATCTCAAGAGGATCTGTTTGTTTGTTTGCCAATCTTTGGGTTTGTACAATTACACTTGCTTGCTTTCAATTTGCATTGTTTTGACCATTTGGACCATGCATGCATCAGCATGGATCAGCGCGGAATCGAGTTGCTCGCTCGCGTTTTCAATGCGCGCCGCCTTTGCTTGGAGTCAAGGACGTACGGGCCGAAATCGACGCCCTTCAAAATGACGTTGTTTTGCAACGTCATCGTCGTTTTGCACTAAAGTAGTGGGTTTTACACACGTTTTAGCGCAAAACGACGATGATTTTAGTGGGAAATCTTTTCTCCCCATTTTCATAGTGAGAAAAGCATCCAAGCAGAGACCCGAGACGACGATGAAGCTCACGGTCAAGACGCTACAGGGCGTCGCCTTCTCCCTAGACGCAGAGCTCACGGACACGGTATTTGTCCGCCTCATCCTCTCCTCCACGCGCCTCTCTGTATACTCACCCACGCTTGTCCCACCCTCAGGTCTCCTCCGTGAAGCAGAAGATCGAGGAGCTCCAGACGTTCCCCGTGGCTCAGCAGAAGCTCATCCACGCAGGAAAAGTGCTCAAAGACGACAGCACGCTGGCCGAGTACAATGTGAAGGAGAATGACTTCCTGGTCGTCATGGTCACCAAGCCCAAGGCGGCTAAGCCTGCTGCTGCTCCTGCTGCAGCCCCCGCAGCTCCAGCATCTACCCCTTCTACCGCTGCCGCTGCGGCTCCGGCGTCTGTACCCGCTTCAGCTCCTGCGCCCAACACGTCGGCGGCGTCCAGCAGCTCTTCGGCTACGGCTCCAGCCGTGTCGACGCCGTCTGCAGCTCCAGCTACAACCGCTGCCAGCTCCTCGTCGGGAGACAGCGGCGTCGCGGCAGGCGAGCAGATGAGCGCCACTGTGCAGCAACTCGTGGACATGGGCTTCCCGGAAGATCAAGTGCGCAGTGCGCTGCGTGCGGCGTTCAACAACCCCGAGCGGGCAGTGGAGTATCTGATGACTGGCATCCCTGAACAGGCTGCAGCGCCCGCTCCGACGGCTGCTCCGTCGACGGGAGCTGGTACTGTTGCTGGAGCTGGTGGAGACGACTCGAACAACACGCTGGAGGCGTTGCGCAACCACCCGCAGTTCGACGCGCTGCGTCAGCTTGTGCAGTCCAACCCGGCGGCGCTGCCTGCTGTGCTTCAGCAGATCGGCGCTCAGAGCCCCGATCTGCTGCGTTTGATCCACCAGAACCAGGATCGCTTCGTGCAGATGCTTAACGAGCCTATTGGTACCCGAGAGGCTGGATCGGCACCGAGTGGTGCAGGTGCAGCAGCAGCACCGTTCGACTTAGGCATGGGAGGCGGTGGTGCTATGCCCACCCCGCAGCAGATTCAGCAGTTGGTGGACTCGCTCACACCAGAGCAACAGGCGCAGATGGCCGCACAAATGGGAATGAGCCCCGAGCAGCTTCGTGGACTTTCGCAGATGCTTAGCAACTTGCCCCCGGGCGCGATGGAGCAGATGATGGCATCTATGGGTGGCGGCGGCGGCCTGGAAGGACTTGGAGCAGGTGCAGGCGCGGGTGCTGGCGGCCATCGCATCATGCTGAGCGAGGAGGAAGCAGCGGCTGTCGACCGGCTGTGCGAGATGGGATTCGAGCGCACCGATGTGATTCAGGCATATTTGGCGTGCGACAAGAACGAGGCGTTGGCGGCCAACTTCCTCATGGATAGCGGGGACAACTTTGGCGGCGGCGGCGGCGGCGCCGCTGGTGGTGCAGGAGGCCAGGGCGATGACAACGATGACATTTACGGCTAAATATCATACACACAAGCGAGCAAGCGCCGTCAGGTTGTCTGACAAGACGCGCGACACTCCTGCTATGTAGTTCGAGCATCTTGTCGTGGTCAGGATTGCTGGCTCGCAGGCACAAATACCGATGCGGTTTTGCTGACGACGTGTTGGATTTCTGTTGCATTTGTTGGGGCTATCGGCTTCCCGTACGATCTGGACCATGGCTTTGAGCATGTCATGATGTGAAAGATGTCCTTGAAGTTCGCAGGCAACGATGCCAAGTATTTTTACTTGCTTCCCCGTAACTTCCTGGCCGCGGCCATATTTGGCGCTACTTGGACTTCAGACGCGTCGGCGCCGGACATCTCCTGACTTCCGGTGGGTCTTGTTTGTAGAGAGTGCCCGTCATGGGCGAAGAAGTCGAGAAGCACGTGCTACGCAAGTACGAGTTGCTGCAAAAGCTTGGCAAAGGCGTAAGTTCCGGAAGATGAGTTTCAACAGCCATCCCATTGAGAATGAACTGTTGACCTTGTGGGGTGTGTGTGTAGGCTTACGGCATCGTGTGGAAGGCTATCGATAAGAACAATCGCCAAGTGGTGGCTTTGAAGAAGTGTTTCGACGCCTTCCGGAATGCGACGGACGCGCAGCGAACCTTTCGTGAGGTCATGTATTTGCAGGAGTTGAATGGACACAGCAACATCATTCGCTTGCTGAACGTCGTCAAGGCTGACAACGATCGGGATATTTATCTGGTCTTCGACTTCATGGGTGAGTGGGCTATACGATGAGAGCTACTTGTCGTTCTGGTTTTTGACGGGGTTGTATCTTGTTGGTAGAAACGGACCTGCATGCTGTCATACGAGCCAACATCTTAGAGGAGATCCACAAGAAGTATATCATCTACCAGTTGTTGAAGTCGCTCAAGTACATGCACACAGCAGAGCTGCTGCATCGTGACATCAAACCCAGCAACCTCCTGCTGAACTCGGATTGCCACACGAAACTTTGCGACTTTGGTCTATGTCGCTCCGTAGCCGAGATCAGTGGTCCTAACCCGGTTTTGACCGACTACGTCGCAACACGCTGGTACCGTGCGCCAGAGATTCTGCTCGGCTCTACACGTTACGCCAAGTCGGTGGACATGTGGGCCGTCGGCTGCATCGTGGCCGAAATGGCCACCGGAAGACCTGCATTCCCAGGAACCTCCACGATGAACCAACTCGAGCGAATCCTGGACGTCACGGGGCCACCATCACCTGAAGACATCGAGAGTATCAAGTCCCCGTTCGCCAACACGATGCTGGAGAGCTTACCGACACCCAAACCGAAATCACTGGAGGAACTCTTCCCGAAAGCGTCATCAGAAGCTCTGGACCTCATCAAGCAGTGCTTTTGGGTACATGGGCAACTGAAACTTTGAGCATGGCTTCGGCATTGATCTAACAGTTTTGTGTGGTGTGCTGCTAGTTTGATCCATCCAAGCGGATCTCGGTCATCGACGCTCTGAAGCATCCTTACGTGGCCCAGTTCCACAACGAAAAGGATGAACCCAGTGCTCCAGCACCTCTGCACATTGTTGTGGACGACAATACCAAGTATTCCGCCGCCGACTACCGCGATCGCCTCTACCGAGAGATCATCAAGAAGAAGAAAGAAGTCCGACGAAAAGCTGGCGAGCAGGAGGCCTCAGCAGCGACAGCTACGACGCAGTAGGCAAGTATATGCCAGTCCAAAAACCTAATTACAATACAGCTAAATACATCCCCCCCCAAAAAAAAAGCGGGTTCAACGCCTCATTTAAACAAAACCCTAAAACAATCCCGTTTTCGGTAGAGCGTCCTCACTTTGGCAATGCTGACGCGTCGCAGCGCGCTCGCGGCCGCCTTGGCGAGCCTGACGTCTGCGCAGCGCCTGCATCCTACCAGCCAACGCGCTCTGGAGATGCAGTCGCAGCAGGACCGCATGCTATCGGACTCAGGCGAGCAGAAACCGAAGACGACGACGCAAACGAAGACAAAAAATAACACCACCAAAGACCTCGTCGAAAACCTGCCAGGACTAGACCCCGCAGCCAAAATCACGCAGCACGCAGGACGAATTGCAATGAGCGACAGCGATAAAAACACAATTTTCTATTGGCATTTCCAAGCTGCTAAGGACGCAGACAAAGCGCCACTTGTCATTTGGTATGTGCATTCGTTTGTCACATCCTGCCTCATTCACAAACGTATTGCTAACTTAAATTATGATGCTATTTAAATTTTATTGTATAGGTTGAATGGTGGTCCTGGATGTTCCAGCACTCAGGGTCTGTTCCTCGGCAATTCACCGTTCAAATTGGTGGACGACTCGACGATTGGCAAGAACGAGCACAGTTGGCATGAGTTCGCTAATTTGCTCTTTGTGGACCAACCAGTGGGGACGGGGATGTCGTACACTCGTGGCAATGACTTTCGATCTACTGAAGAGGCTGTCGCTCGTGACTTTTATGAGTTTTTGACAAAATTTCTGCAGCGACATACCGAGTATCTTTCGGATGGAGACAATGGAGAGAAACATTCAAGAGCTGTGTACATGTTTGGTGAATCGCATGCTGGACGGTGGATTCCGCAGTTTTCGGATCATATTTTGAAACAGAACGACGTTCCGAACAACCAGATTATGATCAATTTGGACGGGGTTGGCATTGGCAACGGATGGGTACACCCTCGTATTCAGTATGAGTACAGCGACTATGCTCATGGACTTGGTTTGCTGACTTTTGGGCAAGTGAGATCGCTCAAAGCCGCGTACGCTGAATGTTTGGCAGAGCTGGATGCTGGGACTTATTATTCGAGGAAATGCTTGGATAATATGGATGAAATTACGGGGAGTGTGAAGCCGGGCAATGGAGGCAATAGTCTGAATTTTTACGATGTGCGGCAATACTTGCACAACATTGGAGCTTACCCATCAGGTCAGGACAACATTATCAAGTACATGAACAAGATGGAGGTGCGTAAAGCTGTGCACGGCAACGAGGACAAGAACTTCCACTTCGATATCTGCAGTAATGGTGTATTCCGGGCACTGTCTAAGTTTGACGGCGTAAGTACACTGGACAAGGTGGAGTCTCTTCTTCAACGAGGTCTGCGAATGATATTTTACAATGGGCAATGGGATATGATGTGCAACCATTATGGAACGGAGAAACTGCTGCTCAATTTGAACTGGAATGGCTCAGACGCCTACCAGCAGTCTAACAAGTACACTTGGCGAGTACAAGGCCGCAAAGAGCCGGCAGGCTTTGCGCAGCAAGGTGGTAACCTTACCTATGTGGTGGTCACTGGTGCGGGGCACATGGTCCCCATGGATGTGCCGGATGTGGCTGCAGACATGTTGAATCGCTTTGTGAACAAAATCGAGTTTAACGACAAAGCGCAGAGCGTTGCAAACACTCGCTTGAACGCGACCGACCTCGAGGTTTCGTTTTGCTATTCGTCGCCCGATGCATCTGCAACAGATATATCGTATTCCACCCTCGACCACACTAGCGGAAGCAGCAGCCAGGTACACATCGGCATCGCGTGGCTGTGGGTTGCGTTGGCTATCGCTGCAGTCAGCAGCATCCTAGCTGTGTGCGTCACCCTTGCTTGTCTCCGCAACAGAAGACACGGGCAGGCTGATCACGAAATAATCGCCCAAGAAAGCGACGATGAAGATGTGAACCAGCTCGAGGATGGCGAAGAAGAGTATTCCGACGATAACGAAGACGCAGAAGAGAGTGTGCCTGTGAATAGTGTGAGTCAGCGAGCTACAAGTCCTCGCTCTCGTGTGACCGAGGTCTAAATGGTAAAGTCTAGCGATTATTTTGTTGACCCCGAAGCGAAACGATATATTATACTATATTCGCTCATGTGCCTACAAAGTTGTCAGAAAAAAAAATAGTTCAAAAGTGGAGATGTCGTGAATCACGTCGTCAAACCGAACTATGCGTGAATGCCGATTTTGGGTTGGCAGTATCCGCCTCGACAAAACGAGGAACGGTCAAGGTGACTGAAATACGTTGTCAAAGAAAAACGCACTTGTTCCCTAGTGCTACACCAAAGTTTATCGCGCGAAAGCAAAACTTGGTTTTGTTAATCTTCATCTTTTAGCAGCATCCACTTGGTCCCTGACTGCAGCTCATATGCAGCACTACATGGAGCTCGCCTCCTTCTCTCGATGCGTCTCGTACGCTGCTAGAAACGCTTCATATTCTGGATACGTCTTCATGAAATCGCGGTTTTGATTTCAAAACCCACTCAGCACCACCCAGCACATCCACGCCATTCCCTCTCAAGAACTTGAAGTGCGGCCGAAGAATGTTGTTAATGCTGCGCGTGAGGCATTGATGTATTCCCAGTAATTGCTACCGCTTTGAAAACGGAATATGCACGTAACGTGTGTTTTAGCGAAAGCCTTAGGTTTTCGGTGGTCGCTTCAGCTTTGAGGTTGAAGTTTTTCAATCGACATGTGAGACGAGACCAAACCTCTCCGCGCTAGGTAATGCTATGAACCATTTTTCATTTGCTCATAAATGTTTCTAGCCCACTATGAGGTCCGTACCACAAGTGCTTGTGAACTGCAGCCACCAGCGTTCTCGTTGCCTTCGAAAGGCTGGCCCTAGACGTTGCCGCTGTCGCTGCTGTCTCCCTCGACACTGTCGCTGCTGTCATGTTCGCTGCCTTCCGCTGCGATGAGAAAACGCTGGACGTCGACATGGTCGTTGCTATCGCTGCTGTCGCTGTTGTTTCCTTCGACACTGTCGCTGCTGTCGTGCTCACTGCCTTCCGCTGCGATGAGAAAACGCTGGACGTCGACATGGTCGTTGCTATCGCTGCTGTCGCTGTTGTTTCCTTCGACACTGTCGCTGCTGTCGTGCTCACTGCCTTCCATTGCGAATAAGAACCGCTTGCCTTCGACATTCTCTCGTGTGCGAAGACTAGCGGCATCAGCAACGTCAAAGCTGGTAAAGGCCAGTGCGGCGACGGCGGCGAAGCTGAGGATAGTGTTCAACTTGGTCATGGTTGGTGATGGCGCGGGGAGGAGAATGGCTTGGTGTGGTGAAGGGAAAATCGGGAATGACTAGAGAAATGAGCTGCCAGGAACTCGCGTTGGCCTACGTCGATGACACCTGCGCTTCATCGCACACGCTGGTCTGCTTGGGTGTATATAGCTTTTAGCTGAGCAATCGCATCCGCACACGCGATGAGCAAATCCGTTTCTTAGCTCAGCCAAGCGCGACAGATATATCTGCTAGCCATTGAGCTTGAGGTGTTTGACTCCAAGTTTGGAGGCTTTGCGCTCGCACTTCGCGCTTGCAGAACAATCTCAAAACTGGAGGCAAAATGCTCCGCCAAGAGAAGGATGCTGCTCAAGCAAGATTCCGGAAGATAGACGTTGCAACGTCTATCTTCCGGAACCTTTTTCGTACCTGACAAAGGTGCCCCGAATTAGCACTGGTGCTGGTTTGAAAACTTTTACGTCAAAGAAGTGATGCGATGAGTTCGATCTTGAAATGGATGAATATTTCATGAGACTCAAAATAGCTGCATGTATATTTCGCTGTGCGGGGTTTGGTGGATGTAGTGCCAAAGAATGTCTCTAAATGCTGTCCAGCCCGCAGAGCTTGTTGATGTCCTTCACCGAAATGCCCCAGACCGTTCGCTTTCGTTCCTAGTGCTGAGACCAATTGCCATCCTGTGGACTTACGCTAGTATTTCCCGACTTGGAAAATACTCAGCTGATCGTGTGAAAGCTCTGGACTTATATTGGCAGACAAACTCCTGCGTACGGGCATTTTTGGTCGTCATGCTAACGCCAGTCCCTGCGTTCACGTTAGAGTTCTTGGTTGAATGCATCCCCCTTCAAGACCCAGCTCAAGGATAGAAAGTCAATTATGGAGTATGCTTCAGATTATTCGCCATTGTTTGCTCTGCTGCAACTGGATCGATTTGTCAACTTCGAGCAGCGGCTACGATTTCCTATTGGGACACGGTGAGAATCGTGGTCGGTACAGGATGTGGAACGACGGTCCTGATGATCATGATAGCCAGCATTTGGGTATTTCCAATCCCATTTTGTATTAATATATTGGCAATTCCAGCTGTGGGTTTGCTCGTGATGCTCTTTTTGCTGGCGGTCAAACAAAAGAGCCGGAATATCATGCTTGCCTCAAGCCATATTCTCAAACAGAAGCTGTATCTTGTTGCCATCCGGGCAGTACTAGCATTAATTTACACCACTTTCAGTGTTTTCTTCAGAAGTTGTGCGGCCAAGCAACGTTTGGGGCTGCTCCTCTTTTTACCAGTGATGAAGATAGTTCTTAAGCATCAAGTCGCTCGACTGATATCAGATAATCCAGAATCCCTCCCCGCCGTTGTCGTCTTCACTGTGGACGTCTTCAATGGATTGTACTGCTCTATCTGCATACAAGCTTCGGGCTCATGGTTGACCTCGGTGTTCATGGTCGCTCTAAATATCGTGCATACGATACTATCCACTTCAGAAATTTATCGTGTGGCAAAGTCGCGCAGCATTGTGGAGCGAAAAGATGAATTCACTTTCCCGTCTGCACAAGATCACAAAATTGCTCCAGTTTGCGATTTTCCTAGACGTTCCTCAAAACAACATGTAAGCCCGACAGTTCATTCGTCGCCAACCGTACGCGACATTGGAAATTCTGCCGCAATGAAAACCAAATTATCGGCAGACGTGCTGTTTCATCTGGAGTATCGTGCACTGGTCGTATATATCGAGGCTGTCATCCCGCTGCTTTACGCTGCGAACCTGTCGATTCTTGTCCGTATGCCCAGCGCAAAGTACTACCCTCACACTAGTAATATCACACACGATCAATTGCACACAACCGTTAGCAGTATCGTTGTCTACGCGTCGACAGAAATTGTATCACTCGTGTGGATCCACTTGGTAGTGAAACACAAACTCGGTTTCTCACTGCTGTATCAGCTCGCTTTTGTACTGGAGACCGAGATGGAACAACTCCAAGGTCGACTTTTTGTTTGGATCATTCTCGTATTACAGCTCCCACTTGTGCACTTTGGTACGTTTCTGCGTTAAATGTAGGTGCTCAGTACTCACTTTACTGTTGCTTTTGTAGGTATGAATTTTACTTTCTGACAGCAATGCGTCAGAACGTGCGAAATCCAATAAGACCCCATAGTCAAAAGTGACGGCTTTACGGCTTTATTTTGAGGAAAGCCGTCACTTTTGACTGTGGGGTCTTATCTGCTTCAACTAGAACTAGGTTCAGAATTTTACCCCCGATGCGTTTCAAGTCTTCTCGTTGACACACCAGTGACTACAGTTAGCCTCTCACACCTAGCTTCATATTTGGCCTTGATGAAATCACTACCTGAGCTATAGTACATTCCAATCCATTTCATTGTCTTGTCCTTCCTCCTCTTGATTCTCACTCGGTGTCGTTACCCATACAGTCTCGCCTTTTAGTGGGACAAAGTCGCAACAACTGATACCCAAGATTTACTGTCACTATCGACGGCACCACATGATTGAAAATGCTGCACAGCAAATATTGCTGTCGTATCAATCACATTTTGTGAAGTGCGCATGATTGAACGTAGGATTCCATGCAGCCAAGACGAGAGGGGTGTTCCCACTCAACTTCAGCCAGATCAACGTACTGCATGGCTCCCGCGCGCTCGAGTTCATAGAGCGCACCTTTCCAATCTTGATGCGCCGGGCGAGTATGATAATGGCCGGGCTTGTCGCGAGTACGTGTATGTGCTTCGCATATGAACCACCTAGGAGAATGTACGATTCATCAAGTTCAACTTCCGTTCTCGTCTTAAAAGGTGTACTAAGTATCGTCTATCGTATCCCCGTTGGCGTCAGTGTCTCCGCTCCAGAGTCTAGCCCATTTATCTTTTTCGTCTTTTGGCTGGGAAGATGTGAATACGCTCGCGTGAGAACCTGGCTGCATCCGCAAGTGCTGCTTTCAGGGATTCGACGGGTTCCGTGAGATTAACAGTAGCTTCAAAAACACTTGGACCAATTCCAGCCATGGCAAATTTGATTTAGCGTACTGACACACAACGACAGGTTCACGCCCCAACGCTTAGTCCTCCAGCTCCTAACTCACTTTTTGGCTTCCATCGAGCTGAAATTACCTAGAGAGGAGCTGCAAAATGCGCCGAGATTTCTTTCCTCTGGGCAACTTCATCGCCCGGGGAGAAAAATACAGAAATGACCCATCTTACATTTTTTACTGGAAACAGCAACAAGAACTTCAGTTCGACGTCTTCAAATGAATTTGTCTTCTTGATCGCTAATTTAGCATCTCGTTGCTGAGGTCAACATCAATAACGACACTCCGGCCACCGCTCAAGTCCACGCGATGGACCTCCATGGTTGGAGAACGAAAATGGTGACTGAGAAAGGTGTGAGAAAAAAAATGATGAACAAAACATCTATCAAAAAACCATGTACTACATGTACGAGCTTAGTAACCATTTTTTCGATGAACGCACATGATCCCGTTCTTAAACATAACAATGTACTTCAGTCTTCTCTCAATTGGTTTGCCTTGACCAGGGGGTCAATCACTTTGAGCCAGTCGTCAAGTTTCCACGACGAGTCAGCATCGTCGAATGGAACCCCGTTCAACGTATACTGGGGCGTACCCGTAACTGTTCGGGTACACGAATATTTCCACGTGACTCGAGTGTGTTGGTCGGCCTCTGTGCCCCCGTATCCCGTCATGCCTTCTTCCCACTGCTTGTCCGTTATCTCCGGGAACGTCTTCTTCGCCAACTCTTTCAACTCGTCTGTCACTTGCATTGCACTCAAATCCTTCGTCGCCTTGTTCCAAAATCTACAAAAACGCATCACAGAATTGTTTTTGTTAAGTTTTCACTATTTTACCAACAACAAAAGATACATTGGGATACCGTTCTTGGTTTTCGTAGAGAGCTTCAAGCCACGGCGTAAACTTCTCTTCACCCAGAGCCGATGTTATAGTGAACACTGATTCCGCCGCAGTGAACCCATGTTGGTGGAAGGGCAAGGGGAACACCACCGCTTTCGCTCTGAATTCTTCAGGCTCGTAGTGGTCCGCCAAAGCCTTCACGCCGTCGTACGCCTTCTTACTATAGGGGCAAAGCAGATCGATGTACGTTTCCAGCTGCACTTTGGCCACTCCACTGCCTCGGCCGATAGTGAAACCTGGTGGTTCTCCCGGAATCGGCACCTGGGCGCTGCCCAAATGAAGCAGCAAGGCTGTGGTCAAAACTAGCAGCGACGTCCTCATCAGAAGAGATCTCGGATACTGACAACCAAAATTTGGTTTCAAGTGGCGTGTCATCGCAAATTTGACTCTGATTGGCGCAGCTGCCAACCAATGAACATTCGATATACATGTATCTATCTTTTTTTTCAAAACTTGGAATCAGATCTGAAGTTGCTATCTGCGGTGAAGATGGCGTTGTTCGCGCGCTTCCTGCTGCTGTGTACGGCGCTTTTTGCCTTGGTTAACGCTCAACGAATCCCTCGACGCCCACCTGGTTTTACGTTGGGCAGTGGAAGCGCTGACGCTGGCGTACAGCTCGAGTCGTACATTGACTTGGTAAGATATTCCACGAATGAAAAAAAATAACATTAGATTTTATTTTTCTTACCATATATATTGTGAATGTGACAGTTGTGTCCGGACAGTAAGTCGGCCTACCCGGGGTTGAAAAAGTTGGTAGAGCACTACGATGCATATGAACTGCGTGTTCGCTTCGTGCTATTCCCACTGCCATACCATCAACACGCCTTCGCTACTGCTGAAGCGACTTTTACTATCACAAGGGCATTGGGGGACAAAAGTTTTACCAAGTGGCTTGAAACGATCTACGCTAACCAGGATATGTAAGTTCTGTCTTGTGATAAGTGTCACATTTTAGATATTGACATTGACATGATTTTGATTTTCTTTTCTTTTTTGCAGTTTCTGGAACAAGGCGACGAAGGATTTGAGTCCGGTGCAAGTGGTGAAGAAGCTCAAGACTCTGGCTCAGAAGACGTTCCCGTCGTTGACGGACGAGCAGTGGGACAAACAGATGACTGGATACGGAGGAACGGACGTGGACGACCAGACCCGAGAGTCCTGGAAGTATACTTGTTCCAGAGGCATGTCGGGTACCCCCATGTACACGCTCAATGGTGTGCCGTTTGAGGCTGACGCAGACTGGACCTTTGAGCAATGGTTTAAGATCATTGACCCGCTGGTGAAAGCTAACAAGCCTGCCCTGTTTGAACAACAAACGACTCAGGTTTGGAAAGATGTTCATCTGAGCGGAGTTCCTCGCACCCAACCAGATCGAGACGTCATGCACCTTGTACGGACTGGAGAGTGGGCAACGACTGCGCATGTTTGTGCGGAGATTGCTAGTGGTGCGAGAGCGTGCGAATTTGCCCCCGGTCGTGCGATGTGCTGCCAGGCCGATGAAGCTTGCATTCTTCGCGAAGGATGCGTGTCACTGCAGTAAATTGATGACTGAATGCTTGAGTGCTCAGTATTGGCCACCAATAAAGTCTAGCGAGACTGAAAAGCATGAAAAACATGACACGTGTTTTTTATATTTTGTGCATGGTCTCCATGTGACCCCAGCGCGAAGTATTACCCACACACAAGATCGTTACAACCAACTTCAACGACTCTGAAAATTATAGCATACGCGTTGAGAGCTGGCGTCGTTCATACTGTTCCACGCGATTTTACGTTAGGCATTCTTGGGGTACTTCAACTACAGTGTTACAGTCTTCACCTCGCCAAGCCTGTCGCTTCTCGTCGACGGGGCCTGTTCTTGCTGTAACCCGAGATGCTAACGAGACTACACTACTGCTGCTGCTCGCCGTTGACCTGACAGACGCTCAACGACCCAGCGCACACAAAGCGCATGATGTTGAAGGCTGCGTTTTCGTCCCTGTTTGCCACGAAGCCACAGTGCGGGCACACGAACACGTCTTGGTTGCAGAGAGAGAGGTGCAGTCGGTTGCAGCGACCACAAGTGCGGCTCGTATACATCTCCGAGCACAACACCAGGGTCTTGCCGAGGACAGCGCACTTGACCAGTAGTCGCTGGGGGAACTGGATGTACAAGCACGGCTATTGGTACGCGCAGATTCCCTACGTGGTCGAGCCCCAGTTGTCGAAGGACAAAGATCGCTGTAATGCATGTGACCCAGGCCTCAAGGCATTCCTGACGTGCATGGACCTGCAAGGCAACATTTGACACATTGGGCGGGCCAACTGGGCCAAACTGGACTAACTGAAGCAGCGCCAGCGCGCAGCACAGCGCGGTATGAGCGCGTTCGCCAACGTGAAGAAGGTGCGGAAGCACACTGGTGAGGACTGGAAACGATACGTAGCAGCACGTCGAGAGTTTTTCTGTGCGTCCGCCAAGCTTGAGAACTACATCAAGGACCTACACTTCCAAGCTGCGGCATACCTGTGCAAGAACTCGGACGTGATTCTGCTGCCTAAATTCGACTCCAAGTCGATGCTGCTGACGAGTGTCCCGTGGACGCACAAGTTCAACTCCCACATGCAGACGCTCGCCCACTTCCAGTTCCGCCAGCGACTACTGGCCAAGTGCGCTGTCCTCGGTAAGACCCTGGTGTTGTGCTCGGAGATGTATACGAGCCGCACTTGTGGTCGCTGCAACCGACTGCACCTCTCTCTCTGCAACCAAGACGTGTTCGTGTGCCCGCACTGTGACTTTGTGGCAAACAGGGACGAAAACGCGGCCTTCAACATCATGCACTTTGTATGCGCTGGGTCGTTGAGCGTCTTTCAGGTCAACGGCGAGCAGCAGCAGTAGGGTAGCTAGCTTGCATCTCGGGTTACAGCGAGAACAGGCCCGTCGACGAGAAGCGACAGGCTTGGCGGGGTGAAGACTGTAACACTGTAGTTGAAGTACCCCAAGAATGCCCAATCGTATTCTTCGATCCCGAAATGTTGCCAAAAACAACTGAGGCTTTCACGACCATCTCAACTGCTGGAATGGATGTCGTTCAGCACGCTGCAGTCGGCGCCGTCGTGGCTGGCGGAGGACTAACCATTGCACAGAGTCTGCTGTCACGACGGCTTAGGCCCCCAAGTTCGTTGGCGCTGTCGCTTGGGAGCTTCGTGGGCGTTTTCCGGTTGCTGGAAGGGACTGGCCGCAAGTGTTCGCCTGAACAAGAACAACGTTCCCCCCGTGCGTCTCAAGCAGCAGCAGTAGCGGCGGCAATAGCGCTGATACTGCTAGAAGCTGAACGGAAGACGGTCGTGGTCTCTTATGCAGTTGTAGAGGCGGCGTTATCCCTCATAAAGGAGTTTACGACGCTAGAAGAAACCAAATACCTCGGTAGGAGAGTACAGTCCATCCTAACGAGTACCCTCCGCTTATAAGGCTAACACCAGCGCTGTTTCCGTGTCTGTTTGAACAGACATTCCTCTGGGGGCATTGGCTGCTGGGCCGTTGATCGATTCGTGGATCTATCAGAGCGACGCAATCTCCAAGTCCCAGTTAGCAGCGCTCGACAGTTTTTGTCAATTGCCGACGAGTGTACTGCGACGCATGCGGGACGAAATACCGTCGGGGAAGCTGGCATCGCGCTGCGACGTTTTCCACCGCGGACGGACCTGTGCGCAATTCCACAGCAACTACTTTGCCAAGGGGATGAAGTTTGCGATTCGACTGTACGTGCCGATTTACGCCTTGTCGGTGCTCGCCCCCAAGTACAAACGGTGGATCTGGGGGCCAAGACCGCCGTTGGCTCCACTACTGGTGCGCTACCTTCGCACTTGCTGCTGCCTTACGATGCTTTACCAAGTACCCCTGGCTTTTTCGTGTCTGTCACCAAGTGACCAGCATCGAGCGACCGTCAGGTTGGCGGGAGCGCTCACCACTCTAGCGTTTCTCGCCGAACACGAACACCGGCGCGGTAACGTCATGAAGGCGGTGGGTGTGTACGCTACAGGCGCCGTGGCTGCTCGAATTGTGGCAGCGTTGGGCGTACCCCCCACGGCTGCGAAACTCAGCCAGCTCGCGCTGTTCTCGGCAGCCATGGCCGTCATCTTCCGGCACACGACGCCAGACTCGTCTCGCATGACACGAATGCTCTACGGGTACAGTGACAAGGCCACTGCAACGAACGACGAGCGCGCCACAAGGCGATGAGCAAGAACAAGTGAGCTAATAAGCTCGACTAACGCGCCGATGAAGCGTTCGAAGGGCGGACCGAGCCAAAGTAACTCGTTTCCCCATCGAGCGGGAACCGACCTGTAGACCCCTTCTTTTCTTCATGAACCTTCCAACCCACGACCCCACGTCGGTCTCCCTATCTTGCCTCGCTCTGTGATCGTTTCTTCGACCACAAAAGCAACAGCTCGTGGCATTGTTGATCCTCTCGGTAGCTGTAAGAATGCGTGTCAAGTAAGGCTCGTACGTAAGTTTTGGCAGCCAAAGGTGTTCAGAGGAAGGTGTCAGGACCAGCGAGGATGCGGAGGGGTGAGCCTCTCCGAAGCTGGTCTGGTTGAGGTGGCCAACGCTTCAGGCCAACTTGCCGTGGCACCTCGTCTAGCTTCTATGCGCGATGTCCGACGACATCGTGAAGAAGCTTGCAAAGCAGAGTTGCATCTCATGAAACGCAGCTCGTCAATCGGGTCAAGTGGCAAGGATACCTGTAAGTTCTCATGGCAAGCAAGCCCTGCACGAAGAAGCAAGGCAAAGTGCAACAAGAGTGCGTGCCTCCGCATTCACCCGAACACGTGTTGGAGATCAGCAAAAAAGATGGCGCCTCCATTACTTCGCCCTCTCTGGCCATTTGCGGCGCTGGACGGCACTCGCCATCGAGGCCGTCCGTGTCGAGCGTTATGGCAATAGCGGGTGTCTATAGGATCCCAAGATGAAGCGTTGGTGTTGTGAGGCTGATGTCAAAGCGCCTTGTGGTAAAGTGCAGCAGTCGTGGTGCTGGTACATAGTGTGCTGTACCGTGCGTATTGCTTCACCTCTGTAGAGCAAGAACAGCCCGGCTGCATCGCCAGGCGGGTCTGGTCGTGGCCGGGGACGTCGCCCAGTTGCAGTTCGCTGTCAGTGCCTGACTCCTCGCTCTTTCCATTCTCCGGCCGGCTGCCATGGTGCCCAGTGTCGACAAGCACAGCAGCTCCACGACCGCCACGAGCAGCGGCAGCGCCGCCAGCCCCATCAGCATGAGCTTCGCAGCCGACGCCCCCGGCGCCGCACTCTGGGAGGCCAAGGGGGCCAAGCACTCCATCATGCTGCCGTACGTGCGCGACCACGCCGACGCCATGACGACGCGCGTGCGGCAGCAAGACCCGAGGAAAGTTTACGTAGCGCTCAAGCAGGTGCACGACGTGTGTCTGTACAAGCGCATCACGCAGCCGCACGAGGCTCTGAACGCGGCCATGGCGACGGCCACCACGTCCCCACTGGGGGCGTCGCTCTCGTCGTCCTTTTCGTCCTTGGCCTCGTCGTCACGGCGCGGAATCAGCATCACGCGCGACCCGATGGAGGGCGACCACATCCCGGGGGACTTTGAGTTCCGCGGCATCACGCGCGTGCCTGGAAGCGTCGACACGGTGCTGGACATTCTGGCCAGCGAGTCGGCGCGCGAGAACTACTGGGTGGCGTTGAACACGATGAAGGAGGTCAAGGCAGCCGCGCTGTTATCCAGCGCGCGTCTGCAGGCGGCGTCGTCCATTACGTCCATCACGTCCGAGACGGAAGCGGACACCACGGCCTTCCCCCGATGGAGTCGCAAGTACACGGCCACCAAGTTCACCAAGCACAACACGCAGGTGCTCGACTGCTGCTATGCAGAGTACGCGACGCGGTGCACCGAGACCAACAGCGAAGGACACTCGAGACAGCGCGGATTCGTATACCGACGCTCTGTATCGGAGCACGCACTGAGCAACGCGTCCAGTGTGTCGGCCGAGCCATTGGCCAAAGCCCGCGTGCAAGGCGCGGCGAGATTCTTCATCCGGGACTGGCTGTTCGACGTCATCGAGACGCAGGACCCTATGGTCTGCAAGTTGATACTGACCTGCACCGTGTTTGTCCCGCCGACGTCAGGAGGTGGCGCGACGGTGTCGAGGTCCGATTTCCGTGAGTTCTGCACCGAGCTCATGGTGGGTGCACGTCGTGCACTCACTCACCAGTGGAAGGACCATGCGGCCCATGCAGGAGTGCGTGCATCTTCATCGTGGAGACGAGAAACTCGCTGCTGCACCGTGTGCTCGGCACAGTTTTCGCTGTTGAGGAAGCGCCACACGTGCCGATCATGTGGCTCTGGAGTGTGTTCCAAGTGCTGCCTCAAGACTGCCCCTGCACCGTTGGCGCCCAATTTTGCTGCAGATAGTTCACGCAGTGCATTCGGCAGTTCCATGGTGTCGAGCGCGAAATCGCAAAAAGGAGGTCACAAGCGAGAGTGTCTATTATGCGCACAATTTGGTCCGGAGAGCGGCCTCAATGAAACCCGCGTTGGCCGAGCGACCAGAGCACGACACCTTTCAACAGCCATGGCCTCCATGTCGGCGTCTACGTCTCGATTCACATCGTCTAGTCGAGGAGGGGCTCAGTTCGATTTGGAGCAGGAAGAATTTGATCAGGTACACCCCGACTTGGAGCTGCGCTCCACCGCGTCCGTCTCCGGTTCAAGACGTCAACGTAGTCAACGGAGCGTCGGCAGCCAGCGGAGCATCAGTGATGAAGAATCGGATGAAGACGTCCGGCCGTACACGCCAACTCTCGATCTGCGATCTACAACGTCCAAGCTTCGAACGGAGTCCACAGATTCAAGTCGCAGCTCGCGTAGTGCCCCTGGAATCGTCTTGCTGTCGGACCTTGAGACGCTCACACTTTCAGGTAGTTTCCACCGCCCGGCCAGCTTGTCCGCGCGATCATCAGCAGCTAGTTTGTCGGCCAGTTTGTCTGGAAGGTCACCAGCCAACGCGGCTTCACGGTTGCCAGCCAAGTCGGCCGCGCCAACTCCCGCCGCGCTGCGCGCGCAACTGTTACAGCACCGTATGGACCGAGCAGCCTCAGAAGATCATGTTCTCCTGGCGACGTCTGTGAAGCCTCGCGTTGGCACGAGGGACGGGCCACAGGAGAGCAGTGCTAGTACCGAAGAAGAAGACGTTTACTCGGAAGACGACCTGGCCAACTTCACCCTCAAGCTACTGTAGGCAACGCAGCTCGACAGGTCTTCATATTTCGTCCCCAGTTGTTTATTTAGCCACTAGCTTGGCATGGAGCTCCGACATGTTACGACTCGAGGAGGACACAACCAAATAGCAAGCACCTTTGTCGGACACCATGTTGATCTCGCTATTTTCAGTCCACTTTGCATTGGTCTGGAGACGCGCTAGCATTTCACTCTTACCCTCGACTTGACCATTTTTGGTTGTGAAGCGACTTTCGTGCAAGTAATGTCACCACGAAATCCGCGCATCTCGAACGCGTCAGCTCAACATGTGCGTATGGAGTTAGACGTACTGGCCGAAGTGGAGTCCCGGTTGCAGCTCCAGCGATGGTGGTCCTTGCGGTTCGAGCACTCGGCCATGGAAGCGCGTTTCCAGAAATACCATGAGGAGTCTTCACTGGTTTCGAGCAAATGGGCCTGCGGAATCACCTTAGGCTCAGCTAGTGCGTTGCAAGCTGCTGTCTTTTACGATGTATTCGCTCTTAAAGCGCAAGAAAGAACCCCGTGGACTTTCGTCTATGTTGCTGTTGGTGGGAACGCATTGCTACTGGTGCTTTGGGGATTTTTTCTTTGGACGTCACGACGCCATGGAAGACTTGGCAGATACTTTCAAGTCATATTATTCGCTCTAGGACTGAGCATGTTAATGCTCATTCTTGTGCTTGGGTTGCCGTTAGCAGCGTACGATACCCAGGCCGCAACATCAGAGGACGAGCAGAACTTCAAACTTCTGGCAGAATTGGACAAAGCTCGAAAAGCACATGACGTTACCCGTACTCTATTTTTCCTGTTGATACTTCTGGGCGCTATCGCTACGACTTGGTACGCGCAATTTATTGCTTACTGCTTTATGGTGATATGCACCGTTCTCGCGCTTGGAGGCTGGTTCATTGGTAACGCAGGGGTATACCTTCGGCGTCAATGGCACCTGGTCGTAATATTTATGGGAAGCTTACTTCTGCTTGGTCGTGCGCTTTACTGTGGAGAGCGCGCCTTGCGTGACAAGTTTCTGCGGGCACGCCATCTAATGCTCGAGAATCACAAACTAGCTCGGCAAAATTCCGTAATGCACCAGCAATTGAGCTGCCACGTTGACGCTGTGGGTATTTGGCACAGGCCCCATGATGATGAGCCGCGATCTCCTAGCAGAAGTACTGCAGATAATAGTAGCAATTTGTCGCAGCAAAATATGAAAGTTATGCCGAAGACTACGGAATCCATGCGTGAGCCACCAGCCATCGGCGAGAGCTGGATGGAAAATGTTCTCCGCAGCCTGAGCCAGCTTCGACATCGGCTTGGTGACGATGAGCAGGCTACCGGCGAGCTGGACTTTGTATTACAGACTCTCACTTCTGAACACGACCTCTTCCTCGATACATGGTCTCGCCAACGTCGAGTGCCTGGCACCAACGGGATGAGTGAAAAATCTGACGCCGGATGGCTTGCTCTACTCGAGGAAAAGCGCAATCGTCGGCGAAGAGCTGATTCTAAGCAACAAGCCCAGTCACCCATGGCATTTGTGGCGAAAACACTACGCGGGACATCTTCGGGGTCACGGTTAACCGTTCTTACCATGATGGAAAATTTTCTTCATCCCAGTCCGCAGAAAAGTTGGACTCCCGACGAGTTGCTGGTACTATCCTCTTCCTCACTAGAGCTCGACTTGTTCGCTTTTGCGCAAGTTTGCACATTACCATTAACAACACTATTGCTTGCAACGTTGGAGAGTCATCGTGTATTTGCTACGCTGCCTCTGCGCGTCGAGAGTGTCGCCGATTTTGCACAAGAGATCGAAGGTCGCTACCAGGCAAAAAATCCCTACCACAACGCATTGTACGCCTCTGTCATCCTCTCGATTGTTCTGCACAACAACACTAACTTTCTATCGCTTTTAACTGACAGACACGCTGCTTCAGTTGTGTGGGATGTGAACTACTTCCTTCGGAAACTCGAAGCCCCAAAATTGATACCGGTCCAGCTCTTTTCAGCCCTTATAGCTGCTGCAATCCATGATGTCAATCATCCAGGGGTGAATAATGCTTTCCTCGTTGCCACCACTGCGCCATTGGCGATTAAATACTCGGACGATTCCGTACTGGAGAGAATGCATCTTGCCGAAGCATTCCAGACGTGCACCAAAGATGGCTGTGACATATTCGAGGCATTCCCACTGGACTTGCGTCGACAGAGCCGCCTTCAGATTATCTCGATGGTGCTCGCCACCGATCTCAGTGGCCACCTCACCCACGTCAACCGCCTCAAAAGCAAACGATATGCGCTGCACCCGACTTTATCGGAGATATCAATCAGAGGAGAAGCATCAAGTGAGCCTGTCGGCGGGTTATTGCTTCCCGACGAGCTCGTGTTACAGACTTTGATGATGATGGCAGACGTTGGGCATGCCATGAAGTCGTTCCCACTGCACTTGGCGTGGTCGGAGCTTGTGGCGGAAGAATTTTACCGTCAAGGTGAGACGGAACGGCAATTTGGATTGACGATCTCTCCGCTCTGTGATCGAAGCACAGGCGTCGAGCGCTTCGAGAAAAACCAGATTGGGTTTCTGGAGTTTGTCGTTCTCCCGCTTTATATCGCTGCGTGTGACGTACTTCCGCTGACAAACTTCGACAAGGTGATCGTGGCTGTGCAGCAAAATGCTGCTATTTGGGAGAAACGCTCGCAGGCGAATGCGTTAAAGAGTGACACGGTACCGAAACCTCTTTCTGCAGTAAGGTCGTCAATCCCAGCGACCATTGTAGAAGAGGATCCAGGAAACGAAGTCGAAGACTACGCGGAAATTGTTGTTAACGTAGGGAACGAGTCAAAGCGAAGGCAGATAAACTCGAGCACACAAGAGAATGCACCATGATCAATAAGCATAAACCAACACAATCTATTAGCATTCTTCTGGCGGTGTGATCTTTCTCACTGACATCCTTTGTTTTCGAGTTCTGTAGGACTTGATTGTTCGAGTTGATACGTGCGGTATCATTAATCGTAATTGCAACATTAGCGATAGTTTCTACAGCACCCGACATTTCCGCTCTCAGTATTACACCACATTACGAGGCGTCACAGCAGCCTTGTAGCTGGGGTCAATGTCGTCTTCCTTGTTGGGGACACCTTCCGCATCCAGCGCACTCAACTCCTCCAAAGTCAAGTTCTTCGTCTCCGGCACCCAGAACGAGAACAGTAGACCGAAGAAGCAGCACGCAGCGAAGATGTACAACACGCCCTTGAAGCCGAACGACCCCTTCGCGATCACCGCGAAACACTGCGCGGCGATGATGGCGCCAACCTTGCCCGAGGCAGCGGAGATGCCGTGGCCTGTGGAGCGCACCGCCGTCGGGAACACTTCCGCTGGGATGATGAACGTCGTGGCGTTGGGGCCGAAGTTGAAGAAGAACTGCGCGAACGAGTACATGACGACGAACACGGCCGTGCTGTCGGTCTTGAGCTCGTTGAAGAAGATGGCCATGAACAGGAACAGCAGCGTGAGCAGCGAGAAGCCCATGTACTGGATGGGTTTGCGACCCCACTTGTCCACGAAGTATACCGTGAACCAGTAGCCGGGTACCGTACCGGCCAGGTTGATGATAGCCGTACCGACGGAGCGGTTCCACAGATCGTCGTAGATCTTCTGGTTGCCAGTGGAGTGGGGGCTGCCGTAGCCGATGATCTCGAGCACCACCGACGTGTTGAGCGACGTGCCGTAGTAGCCGATGTCCAGGAAGAACCACGCGGCGGCACAACCGATGAGCACCTTGAGGTTGGCCCACTTGTTGAAGTAGGTGCGGAACGAGTACGCGAAGTTCTTGAAGAACCCCGTCTTGCCGTCACCCTTGGTGTACATGTCGGTGGTGATCTTGTCGGAGGCAAGGAACTGGGTAGCTGCACGCGCACCTTCGTCAGCGTCTCCGAGCACGTCCATGGCGTATCGCGGCGTCTCCGGGATCTTGAGGCGCCAGTAGACAGCGGCCAGTGCTGGGATGGCACCGAATGCCGCGAGAGTGCGCCAGCAGTAGCCGAGCGACGAGGCGCCGTGCTCGAGGATGCTGTCTTTGGCGGCGGCCAGCACGATGATGGCCATGACGGCGCCCGCGATGATACCGACGCCCTGCATGGCGAAGACGGTGGCGATCATGGTGCCGCGGCGTTTGGAGGACGCGAACTCACTCGTGATGACGGCCGAGACGGGGTAGTCCCCGCCGATGCCGACGCCAAGCACGAAGCGCCAAATGCTCAGCAGGATGAGCAAGTTGTTGGCGTCACCGTTAACGGGCCAAGCAGCGAACGCGCACAGCAGAGCACCACCGATGAGCACCATGAGCTCGATGCCGTAGATGCGCTTACGACCGAGGATATCGCCGAGGATGGCGAAGGAGATCTGACCCACGGCGTTGCCGTAGGAGGAGGCGGCTTTCACCCACCCGTCGGCGCGCGACGTGAGACTGGATTTGTCGAAGTACTCGTAGGCAATCATGGGCACCATGAGGCCGATGACGAAGTTGTCGTACGAGTCGACGAAGAAGCCCGAGCCAGCCACGAGGATGGCCTTGACGTGGGCCTTGGAGAACTTGGCGTTGTCGAGCGCGCTCAGCGCGTCGAAGCGTTTGCTGGACGGGGAGTTGGTCACCTCGGCCATCTTGATGACGACTTGCTTGGCTCGGTTGACTTGGAGCGGTTGGGAAAGCCAAGGCCGATTGGGGAATGAAGGCTTTGGCGAATTGCCAGGCAGTATCTACCGTAGTAGATCACCTCGCCCCCGTCACACTGAGTGGGGGGTCACAGCGTGTCAGCCCGACGAGAGCCAGAGGTGAAGTTAGGTAGGTTGGGCTCATGGCCGCGCATGTATATCGTCACGATGGCGGTGCAGCGCTTGGATTCACTGTCTTCCGCGGTTGTGGTCGAATCTCTTCGTTTCCTACTGGTCAGATGAGGGTTGTCGAGATTCGCCGCACGCTCGACTCGGTGCTGGAGGCTTCCACGGTGCTTGGGCACGGAGCGTGAAGGGCTCCGCGAATCTCCGCCAGTGGGACGCGTTTCGTTGGCCGTGGTCGGTTGCAAACCCTAGTGGCGTGCAGGCAACGGCGGCGTGGTGCAGTTCGGCAGTGCTTCGTGCATGTTTGGCCCAAGCGCACCGAGCTGGGGGCTCCGCGGTGCCGCCGCCAGCGCGCTATGCACGCGCTGTCATGAACGGTAACGCTGGGATTAACGCAGATTAATTGTTTTCGTGCGCAATAATAGTACCTCAGGGTATATTCACTAAGAATGATCTCGAGAGATCTTTACGTTCGGACTGGGCTACCGACGAATGAAGGCACTGCATCTTTCACTCCCCAGCAGCCCGTCTACCGAGTGGGCTTTCGTTTGAGGTCCTTCTCAGGGTCCCGTTCCCACGTTGGTTTGAATTCAGTCGCCTTAGTTGATTCGGTGTCCTCTGCAGAACTGTGGAGTTCGAGGCTAGCTGGTGACTTGGAGGAGCCCATGCTGCCACAAGTTTTTCGCGCTTGAACTCTCTCGCCGCGCAACCCTCGTCATGGTCGACGAGTTTCGCACCAGCTATCTTTGCTCCGAGTGCTCACGTCCGATGGTGGACATGCCATTCAAGATCTACGGGACGACGAAAACCAAGAGGTCGAGGAACGTGCGTGTCTGCAGAAACGTAGCATGCAGAGCAAACTACTGGGAGCGTGACATCAACGCGGCAAAAAACATGTGGCAGCATGGGCTCCTCCAAGTCACCAGCTAGCCTCGAACTCCACAGTTCTGCAGAGGACACCGAATCAACTAAGGCGACTGAATTCAAACCAACGTGGGAACGGGACCCTGAGAAGGACCTCAAACGAAAGCCCACTCGGTAGACGGGCTGCTGGGGAGTGAAAGATGCAGTGCCTTCATTCGTCGGTAGCCCAGTCCGAACGTAAAGATCTCTCGAGATCATTCTTAGTGAATATACCCTGAGGTACTATTATTGCGCACGAAAACAATTAATCTGCGTTAATCCCAGCGTTACCGTTCATGACAGCGCGTGCATAGCGCGCTGGCGGCGGCACCGCGGAGCCCCCAGCTCGGTGCGCTTGGGCCAAACATGCACGAAGCACTGCCGAACTGCACCACGCCGCCGTTGCCTGCACGCCACTAGGGTTTGCAACCGACCACGGCCAACGAAACGCGTCCCACTGGCGGAGATTCGCGGAGCCCTTCACGCTCCGTGCCCAAGCACCGTGGAAGCCTCCAGCACCGAGTCGAGCGTGCGGCGAATCTCGACAACCCTCATCTGACCAGTAGGAAACGAAGAGATTCGACCACAACCGCGGAAGACAGTGAATCCAAGCGCTGCACCGCCATCGTGACGATATACATGCGCGGCCATGAGCCCAACCTACCTAACTTCACCTCTGGCTCTCGTCGGGCTGACACGCTGTGACCCCCCACTCAGTGTGACGGGGGCGAGGTGATCTACTACGGTAGATACTGCCTGGCAATTCGCCAAAGCCTTCATTCCCCAATCGGCCTTGGCTTTCCCAACCGCTCCAAGTCAACCGAGCCAAGCAAGTCGTCATCAAGATGGCCGAGGTGACCAACTCCCCGTCCAGCAAACGCTTCGACGCGCTGAGCGCGCTCGACAACGCCAAGTTCTCCAAGGCCCACGTCAAGGCCATCCTCGTGGCTGGCTCGGGCTTCTTCGTCGACTCGTACGACAACTTCGTCATCGGCCTCATGGTGCCCATGATTGCCTACGAGTACTTCGACAAATCCAGTCTCACGTCGCGCGCCGACGGGTGGGTGAAAGCCGCCTCCTCCTACGGCAACGCCGTGGGTCAGATCTCCTTCGCCATCCTCGGCGATATCCTCGGTCGTAAGCGCATCTACGGCATCGAGCTCATGGTGCTCATCGGTGGTGCTCTGCTGTGCGCGTTCGCTGCTTGGCCCGTTAACGGTGACGCCAACAACTTGCTCATCCTGCTGAGCATTTGGCGCTTCGTGCTTGGCGTCGGCATCGGCGGGGACTACCCCGTCTCGGCCGTCATCACGAGTGAGTTCGCGTCCTCCAAACGCCGCGGCACCATGATCGCCACCGTCTTCGCCATGCAGGGCGTCGGTATCATCGCGGGCGCCGTCATGGCCATCATCGTGCTGGCCGCCGCCAAAGACAGCATCCTCGAGCACGGCGCCTCGTCGCTCGGCTACTGCTGGCGCACTCTCGCGGCATTCGGTGCCATCCCAGCACTGGCCGCTGTCTACTGGCGCCTCAAGATCCCGGAGACGCCGCGATACGCCATGGACGTGCTCGGAGACGCTGACGAAGGTGCGCGTGCAGCTACCCAGTTCCTTGCCTCCGACAAGATCACCACCGACATGTACACCAAGGGTGACGGCAAGACGGGGTTCTTCAAGAACTTCGCGTACTCGTTCCGCACCTACTTCAACAAGTGGGCCAACCTCAAGGTGCTCATCGGTTGTGCCGCCGCGTGGTTCTTCCTGGACATCGGCTACTACGGCACGTCGCTCAACACGTCGGTGGTGCTCGAGATCATCGGCTACGGCAGCCCCCACTCCACTGGCAACCAGAAGATCTACGACGATCTGTGGAACCGCTCCGTCGGTACGGCTATCATCAACCTGGCCGGTACGGTACCCGGCTACTGGTTCACGGTATACTTCGTGGACAAGTGGGGTCGCAAACCCATCCAGTACATGGGCTTCTCGCTGCTCACGCTGCTGTTCCTGTTCATGGCCATCTTCTTCAACGAGCTCAAGACCGACAGCACGGCCGTGTTCGTCGTCATGTACTCGTTCGCGCAGTTCTTCTTCAACTTCGGCCCCAACGCCACGACGTTCATCATCCCAGCGGAAGTGTTCCCGACGGCGGTGCGCTCCACAGGCCACGGCATCTCCGCTGCCTCGGGCAAGGTTGGCGCCATCATCGCCGCGCAGTGTTTCGCGGTGATCGCGAAGGGGTCGTTCGGCTTCAAGGGCGTGTTGTACATCTTCGCTGCGTGCTGCTTCTTCGGTCTACTGTTCTCGTTCTGGGTGCCGGAGACGAAGAACTTGACTTTGGAGGAGTTGAGTGCGCTGGATGCGGAAGGTGTCCCCAACAAGGAAGACGACATTGACCCCAGCTACAAGGCTGCTGTGACGCCTCGTAATGTGGTGTAATACTGAGAGCGGAAATGTCGGGTGCTGTGAGTCGTAGCCGACCAAAAACCTGGCTCCAGAAATTCTCTTATCCTTCCTACAGTGGCCAATAAACCATCGCACTGGCAACCTCCTACAATACTATCTACGTCAAGGGAGCAACAAAGGAACTCTATATCGCTGTCTTCAGCTTCTCGGACGACGAATTAGGGCGGTCGGTCCTCGATGCAGCTACCTCCGGAGTAAGGGTGAAAATTTATCTAGATTACACCCTAGCGAGGAAATACCCCAAGTGGCCACGGCTCTTCATTGAAAGCAAGATGATAGAGGTCAACTTTCGCACGCCAATATCTTACCAGATGCATACCAAGTACTTGGTTGCAGACAGGCTACAGGTGTGTGTTGGCTCTGCAAACTTCTCTACCAATGCGCTGGAGAAGGACAGCGAGGAACTGGTGCTACACCTCCAAGGACGGCGAGTCGCTTCGTATTTCACGGTGGATTTCGAGTACCGCTGGTTGCATGGGTCGAAATGCTTCCTGAAGAAGGATCTCGAGAAGCCGAAGCCTGCTGGTGTTTTCTCTGAAAAAGCGTCGATGTTAGCTGAATAACTTGTAAAATTTGTAAGCAGCCTGCTGCTGTCTTCTCTGAATACGAAAAACGTTTTGATTCTGCACTCTACAACTTTGGACAATGTTCACGAGATGGTGTCACCATTGATTTGCTAGTTGTTTTAGTTGTGTTGGATAGCTGAGTATCCGTTCATCGAGTGTGTATCGTCGACATCGCTCAGCAGCGCGATCGTCTGCGTAGTTTCCACTTCTGGCATCAAAACTGTTGGCAACTTTCACTGGGGATGCTTGAGGACTTGGAACGGCCACCACCTTCCGCGTCATAGCTAAGTACGGAGCTTGGTGCCGGCTATGGGTCACCATCGCTTCTGGTGCCGCGGAGTCTCTTTTCCGGGTCCGAAAGTCAGCGCCAGAGCTTTCGCATCGAAACATGTTAGGCATAATTATGGGGACTGCGTGTGGAGCGACCGCGACGACAGTGGTGATTTCCAGCGTTTGGGTGTTCCCTGTTCCGTTTTGTCTATTCACAACAGGATGTCTGGCTGCAACTTTGTTTGTGCTTCTTTTCGTGGGGGCTATCAAGAAAAACAGTCCCAGCATGATTGAACATTCGCTCCAGCGAAACGTATACCTCATTGCTGCGCAAGTCCTGTTAGTTGCCATGTACACGAGCTACCAAGTGTACGTATCGCCAGCGGTTTGGACTCTTCATCTTGTTGCCAGTTATGAAAATAAGCCTCAAGCACATGGTCGCTCGTCTCGCTTCGAATGACGAGGAAACAATTCCCGCTGCTGTCGTCTTCACCGTTGACGTTTTCAACGGGTTGTACATGTCGATTTGTATGCAATCTTGTGGTACTTGGTGGGCGTCGTTTTTCATGATCACCTTGAACGCTGGGAACACAATACTTTCGATTCTAGAGATCAACCGCGCTGCAAAATTGCTCTGCAACTTGAACCCTTCCCAACGACACCAATTCTGGAATAGTGTAGCTCCGACCTCAGACGCTCGCTGCCGCTCTTCGGGCTTACATACGAGCACCAAGAATCTACTCCCAACTCCAGCAGAGAAATCCACCAACATTTCGAGCGGTGTACCGGCGTCGCACTCAGGCAAGGCGCCTGGGCAAGTGAACAAACGCAAAATATTTTCCAAGCTGCTATTCTACCTCGAGTATCGAGCTCTCGTAGGATACATTGAGAAATGTCATCCCCTTGATGCATGCTGCTTACCTGTCGATCCTCGTCAACCTTCCCAGCGCGAGGTATTATCCGCACATACGAGGTCTTACTGCTGAGCAACTACAAACCACTGTAGGAAGTATTGTTGCCTACGCATCAACTGAAGTCGTGTCGCTGATCTGGCTCCATGTTGTTGTAAAGCGTAAGCTTGGTTTTTCGCTACTGCACCAGCTAGCATTTATCCTAGAAACAGAGACCGACTTGCTACAAGGTCCGCTCTTTGCCTGGATTGTAATTGCGCTGCAGCTTCCTCTGGAGCGCTTTGGTACGTCCGACTTGAAAACTAGCGGCAACCTCGTTGAGGCGGCTAATGATTCCTTGCATGGTCATGTAAGGAAAGGATTTCGGGTTTCGGTTTGAGTGGATACGAGCGAAATCACCACTAGCCGATGCGTGAGACCCGCCAGGTCTTCCTACAAAGTGCGATAGGCTATCACAGCTAGGCAGGGTCTCATTATCCACGGTCGGAGCGGAATCATATGTGCTGTCTGGTTTCAAGATCGATAACCAAGGGTGCCAAGGTGATGTAAACTTCCGCCTTGCAGCCTTGATCTTCTGCTCTATGTAGAACTATCAGCGCACCTTCAAGCAAAACAAAAAATTGTTTTGTCACAATTACTCGAGTGACGATGGTAATCGTAGTCGCTCCATTTTTCATCGAGCCTTTTTTCCAACACGTAAAAAGAATAGTTGTATCCTAAGACACATGACCTCATCAAAGACAAGAAGCTACATTTTTTGCTTTCTGCATCATGAGACGGAGCCTCTTTGCGTGGATTCTCTGTTTGTTGAGGTTGTTGAAGTCGGCAAAATTTCGGGATCCTCGCAATTTGAAAACCTTAACCCCGCTCAATGAGCAGGAGGAAACTACATGTAAATACGGATGAGCACTGCTCCTTCTCGACAAGTGGTACCCAGGCTCTGGGCCAGAGCGGCACGGCTTCTTGGCTTCCTGTCATCAAACACGTCATTCCGGATCTCGGGTTGCACGCATCGATCTGAACAACACGCCAGTGCCCAGCTTTTTCCGAGTCAAATTTTGAGGTCCTCTCGTGCGCTCGACTAGCTTTATCGGTGTATGGTCGACGCCTTGAGCAGGATGAAAATCCCGCTATCTGTCAGTCGTCGCCTCGGCAGCACGTCACAGAGCGCCGCACCCGTCAGCAAGTGGCTGGCTAATCGAGCTGTCTTCGTCCACGAGTTGATTCGTCCACCGCTCCGGCGGAAATCCATCTGCCAACGCGCGATCTCCCGAGAGTGGCGCGCGTGCACGAACTGTAGTCAAGCCACCCGATCGATGGTCGTGGTTTTGGCAAACCAGGATTTTATACTGGTGTAGCGCGGTCGCGGCCTGCGATGTTTGAAGCGCTACAACAATAAGCCACCACCAAACACGCTTGCTGCAGAGAAGTGGTTGACTCAAGTACAACGCGGCGACTGCTTTGGCACAGTGGTTGCCTCGCTCGACCCAAGTGGGCAACTGGAGGACACCTTGGGTTGCACCTGCAGTCCAGCGAATGCGTCACGAGGCGTATTCACTAAGACGACACGAGGAGATGCAGACACTGCGAGCGGAAAAACGAAAATTACTGGATGCTGAGGACCGTCGTGCCGGAAGCGCAGCACCGCCTTGGTTTCGATGCAAGCATCGTAGCGCCACGCTGCAACGATGTTCTTGGCGATGTGACGACAAGCTAGGGGTGTCGGACCGTGCGGTGATGGGGGGAGGCCCAATACTTTGATCAAGCCACCAGGCTTTTGCACACCGACGATACCGGCTGGCTTGATCGTTCACTTTGCCATTGCACGTCGAAGGAGGAAACCGCCGCCGCTGTCTCGACTCCTCTGGCGACGCTCCCCTCCGCCCCCGCTCCGTACGAACCGAGTGCGTCCGAACCAGCTCCGTCTTGCGCTTCCAGCCGTGCCGCTGCCACTCCAGACCGCGTCTTGTAGCGCACACGACGAGCGATTCCAGACAAAAGAGACCCGCCTTTCCAGCTAGACCAACACCATGGACCGCTTCCGCCTCGACGGCGTGGACCAAGACGGCGTGGACACCGTGGAGCCCATGCGGCCGAGTTCCTTCGACATGACCTTCTCGCTCGGCAGCTACCCGCACGCGCAGGGCCTGAGCCGGGACAGCGACCCGCAACTGCAGAGCAGCAATCAGGACAGCAACAACGACGATAGGAGGCAGGGCAGAGGCGAGAAGGGCAGACTCCATGTGGACGAACTCATGGAGAGCTCGCGCTCCCAGAAACTAGACGCCAGCGGGCTGGAATCGTCCACGGGACTCAAACGACACAACACGACGGCGAGCTCCCCCTCGTCGTCGTCGGTGAATAAGGACGTGGCCAACATTGCGTTGAGACTGGAGGAGAAAGCCCATGAGGCAATTGATGTCGCTAATTTATATGGAAAAGTGTCGTGGAAACTGGCCAAACGCACACAGGACGTGCATATCTACAGACCGGGGACGCTGCCCTCGGACGAGGACGCCTCGACGAAGCTTTATTTCCGTGTATCGTGTGAAGTGAAGGCACATCTAGGGACGATTATGGAGTATCTCGCTCCGAGTAATTCGAGGAGTTATTACGATATTGAGTCGCAGGTGTTCCCTGGTTTGCTACATGCTGCAGTTATTAAACGGATGGAGCTGCCGGAACGTACGCCGGCCCTGGCGAACTCTGGACAGACGCTGCTGTTCCCGTCTGGTGCTTCAGCCACTACTACAACCAGTGGTAGTCATGATGACACGTCCAGTGTGGATGAGGACTGCGAATCATTTCCCCATTTGCAGGTTAAATGGCACGCGAGTCGCTTTGCTGGACGCTTCGTTAAACCTGTGGATTTTTTCTTTGTGGAGTACGCGAATATCGAAACGATGGCTGACGGCAGGAAACGAGGATACGGATATATTCGATCGGTGGAGTCTTTCAAAGGAGACGAGCTGGCCATTCGACTTGCTGGGGAAGATGTAGCCATCCCTCCCAGTGTGGCAAAATGCAAGCGTGCTGTGATTAACAAAGGAGTTTATCTGGTCTCACCCTCAGCAGACGCCTCGGGCACATACGAGGTGACCTGTATGATGGTGATCGACTTTCAAAAGCAGTTCGCGAGCTCTGTAGGAGCCAAGATCATCAGCAACTTCACGGAGCGGCTCATTGGTATTCGTGAGCTTCTCTTCAACACGCTTTTCCGCCCCATTGTGGTGCTCCCAAAAAATCAGTGGAAACCAGCGCGCGGCAACAAGTGTGCAATTTGTATGTGCTCCTTCTCCATCGTGAAATCCAAGCACCACTGCCGGTCCTGTGGTGAAGCTGTTTGCGGACAGTGCAGTCGAAAATGGACTTTACAGCCTGGAGCTCAACCTGAGACCCATGCTCGACTCTGTACGAGCTGCTCATTGCAGGCAAGAAGCTATCTTATGTCAAATGGTGACTCCAACCGCTCTCCTGCTGGAGCTTCCTCGCGATTTTCGTCGGTGGTCAACGAATTTACTGCGAGTCAACTTGCTGGAAGTAGCTCTACCCATGTACCCCGTATGGCCAATGTATACAAGTGTGACGTACAAGTTGCAAGCACGGTGTCGAGCGATTCTGACACTTTTGCAGCCGCAACATCAGCGTTTTCGAAGCTTGTGAGTGCTTTGGGCGACCAAAATCCCCACTTTATGTTGGTTTCATATTCGCACCACCACAACGGTGCCGCAGTTTACGAAGCGCTCGCACGTGCCGCTCCAGATACACTTTTCATGGGTGGAACATCAAGCGGTGGTGTGTATGTTGGCGCTTCCTCACCAGCATTGGGTCTTAGCAAGAGTATCAGCAGTAATCCGCGGCATCGACAGCACAGCAACACGGCAACTCACGGACCTACGGTGGGGCTGTGGGGAATTTTTGACCCAGAAGGATCCTATGCCATTTTGAATGCCGATTTGGACCGGGAGAGCCCACGTGACGCCGCGCGGAGATGCCTTCTGGATGGCATGGGGATGCTAGCAATGGAGCCTGAGGAGAGCCCTGACTTCGTATGGACGGTGACGGGAGGCGGTGATGATACCTACGATGTTGATGACCAGCGCGAGGGAGAGGAAGAACAAATAACGCGGGCTGTGAACGAGATCGTGGACTGCTCCTATTCAGTCGTCGGTGGTAGCTCGTCGCGGCATGCTGCCAGTAGCCGTGTATACCCTACGCAGTTGTGCTCTGAAGGAGGCAGCGTAGGGTGCGTGACGAAGCACGGCGTGTGTTTTGCTATTTGCTGTCCAAGTGTGGAGGTTACGCACGCGTTATTCACGTGTTACGAAGCAACAGACAAAAGCTTCGTCGTGACTAAGGCGAGTGGCCGTGATTTGTTTGCTTTGGACCATAAGCCTGCGTTGGAGGCGATTAACGATGCCACTCACGGAATGCTGACGGAGATGACGCAGCGACCAGACAAATTCAACCTTGAGTCGAACTTACTGCCAGCTTACTACCCTGTTGCACGTGAACGACGAGGAGCTGTACACCGTGGCCTTAAACGGAACGGGTCACGCTACCAGATGCTGCAACCAGAGACGTCTGCTCGGGATCTATCGCTGCACTTGGGCGCCGAGGTGCGTCTTGGCGAACGTCTGCACATGATGGCTCTGTCGCCGCGAGGTGTGCCTTCCAAGGCGCGTCGTGGGCTGCGTGACGCTGTTCGGATATACATACCAACACTCGATTTTCAGGATGTGATCGGTTGCTTCGTCAGCGTGGGCATGAGCTACGACCGTGTGTTGCAGGGTGACCTGAACGCGGTGGCAGACGCAACAGGAAGTGCCTTCCCCCAGGGTGCCTCGCTGTTGTCAGTTTCGCATGGACAACAGGGTGTTATGGCTGGCGCCAACGAGGCTGTGCATGCCAACAGTATGCTGACGGCCTTGATCATCACTAACCGCAAGAAGGCTCAGAAGCTTAACCCCCTCCGACCGATCAATGTTCGAAGGACAACTACCTCGTGAATTACAGAAGTGCCAGACGTACCGCGCAACAAAACTGCTTTACACTAGTTCTTGCTTAGCTGCAATCTATAAACCTAGAAGAATTTTGCGCTGTCAATGCTGTGTTCATCTTGTTGCCTCAAAAGATCAAGACCATGCCACGCAACGTACCAAAACATTGGCGCTCCATTTTACCATTTACTAGGACAGTCCATTCTCGACTAGTACCAGCACTCTACAGGTCGGCAACATCGCCCTCGTAGCGCGCAACAGAGCGGTCCGAGAATTGCGGCTCCGCACGCACAATGAAGGCGCCACGGTGGTCCGGGTTGGTGATGAACACACATCCCGATACGCCCATAGCGGCAGCAGTCTCACGCATGGCGTTGGCGACCTTGTTCTCCTGGCGCTCGGCCAGCTGCTGCGTGAAGATATCGCCCGCGCGGCCGCTTGTGATAGCCAAGACCGTGGGGCCGGCACCACTGAGGAAGCAACCGTGCGCACCAGCGCCAAGGGCCGCCTTAATGAGGGGCTCCAGGTGCGGGTACTGAGCGGCACCACGCTGCGGCTGGTGCAGCATGTCCTGCGTGGCGTAACGCAGCTCATCGAGGTTGCCCGAACGGAAGGCATTCACGAAAATGGCAGCGCGGCCAATGTTGAACACGGCATCCTTGCGGGGCACGTCAGGCGGCAGGATGGCACGCGCCACGCTCGTGGGGCCCGTCGAGTCGGGAATGAACACGACGCACTGCAGACCGTCCGGGATCTGCACACGCGACGAGTACCAGCGGTCATCGGCGAAGATGCCGAGCTGCAGACCGCCGTAGATGGCAGGGGCGACGTTGTCCGGGTGGCCCTCAATCTCCGAAGCCTGCAATGTAAAATAAAAACCAGTTAGTTAGTAGCTCATCAAACATACTACAGTCATAGCAGCCCTTACCAACTGCAGAAGCTCCTCACGGCCGCGCACCGGCAGACGCATGCCGGCCAGCGCAAGACCAGCAATGATGCCGCCCACAATACCAGCCGAACTGCTGCCCAATCCACGAGCGAACGGGATGCGGTTCTTGCAGTGGACCTTGATGTGACGTGGCAGCTCCTCGCCCGCGGCCTTGAAGGCGGCCTTGATACCCACAATCACGAGGTTGCTCTCGTCCGTCGGCAGCTCCTTGGCGCCCTCGCCTTCGTTCGTGAGCGTGACGCGACGCACATTGGGCGCGTCACCTTCCAGCGGCGCCACGACCTCCGCCGAGATCTCCGTCCAGATGTCCAGCGCCATGCCGATGGTGTCGAATCCCGGTCCCATGTTGGCCGTCGTGGCCGGCACGCGCACCACCACCGACGTGAGCTTGCGTCGCTCCAGCTCCGTGGGCAGAGCAGCCGCCTTGGCCGCCGCCACCGCCTGCGCGCGACGCTGGGCTGCTGCGCACTTGGCGCTCTTGCTGCGGTTGCCCACGTAGTAAGCGAGCGCGGCTCCGGCCGCTGCCACTGCCACTTGCGTGGCCATGCGCTGCGTCGACGCGTCCGAGTTGCCGCCTGCCATGATCGAAAAGTGGCGTCAAAAGCGTCTTTGATGGAAGAGGGCGGATGACCACCGCAAGACATTTCCGGTATCATTTATGTACCACTTGTGTTCGAGCAATTTCTGTATGTACAAGTTGAGTGTAGTTCGTGTACCAAACATATATTTTGGGCTCACAAAGGCAAGCGTCGCGCCAGTAATAAGTGAGCGACAGGAAGTGAGTTGAAGGTGCGTTCCCATCGAGGGGAGGAAGCCAGTCGCGATCTATCTGCCTACGCAGAGGGGGGGATTGGCGACAAACCAGCTTCTCTATCGACTCCCGCAGTCCCTATCTCCCACGGATCTCTCTGACAATCACTTTATCTTTTCCCTCTTTCTACATTAGAGCCGCGAAGAACCAAATGGACAGCAGCGACGATGACCTCGTCCCCATCTCGATGCTTCGGAAGAAGAGCAAGCCACCGACACCCAACGGAGCGTCGCCCTCTTCCAGACGCAACTCGTCCCGTGCGGTGAAGCAGGAGAATCCACGTGTTATCGACGAGGATTCGGACTCGGACAGTACGCCGCTTGTGCAACTCAAGAAGAAGGCAGCAGCAGCCAACAAGAAGAAGGCAACTAGCAGTAGAGCAACCACAGACACAAAGAAGAAGACGGTGAAGAAGGAGGCGGGTGTCAAAAGGAAATCTTCGTCTTCCGCCTCCTCCTCCGCCAATAAGACCAGGAAAACCAAGGCTAATTCGTCGGCATCTAACGGCAAAGCCAAGGTGAAGAGAGAGAAGGGGGCCAATGTACGCAAACTCAAGGTGCACTCCAAGGGCGAGCGGCTGGACATGGCCATCAAGGCCTTTCGCTGGTGGAACGCTGAGGAGCTGCCCGAGGGCATCCAGTGGCGCACTCTAGAGCACAATGGCGTCATGTTCCCGCCCCCGTACAAACCGCATCACGTGCCGTTGCTGTACGATGGACAGGAGATCGAGCTCACCCCTAGTCAGGAGGAGGTCGCCAGCTTCTATGCTGCTATTCCCAAAGATGGCCCGCAGCTTGGCAATCCTAAGACGGCCAAGATCTTCAACAAGAACTTCTTCACGGACTTTAAGAAGTTGTTGGGGAAGCAGCATGAAGTCAAAACTTTCGAAGGGTGCGACTTTTCGCGCATTGCTACTTACCTGGAGAAGCAGCGAGAGGAGAAGAAAAGCATGACGAAAGAGGAAAAGCAGCCGGAGAAGGAAAAACGCGAGATGGAGCTGTTCACTAATGGATTCGCGTTTGTGGATGGCCACTTAGAGAAGGTGGGCAACTTCCGCATCGAGCCGCCTGGACTCTTCCGTGGGCGTGGTGAGCACCCGAAGACTGGTACGCTGAAGGAGCGTGTGATGCCGGAGGATGTGACGGTCAATGTGGGTATCTCGGATCGCGTGCCGATCTGCAACGTACCTGGCCACGCGTGGAAACAAGTGATTCATCGTGATACGGTTTCGTGGCTGGCCTACTGGAATGAGAACGTTATGGGCGGCATCAAGTACGTCTTCTTTGCGGCTAGTTCGAGCTTCAAGGGCAAGTCGGACTTGGCCAAGTACGAAAAGGCTCGGCGATTGAAGAAGTGCATCGACAAAATTCGCCGAGACTATACGAAAGGTTTGCGCGCCAAGGATATGTTCACAAAGCAGCGCTCTACTGCTATGTGGGTCATCGATATTCTGGCGTTGCGTGTTGGAAACGAAAAGGGTGAGGATGAGGCTGACACTGTAGGCTGCTGCAGTCTTCGTGTGGAGCACATGTCCTTCAACGACGAGAACTGTGCTGTGACGCTGTCATTCCTCGGTAAGGACTCGATGCCCTACAATAACACTGTTGAGCTGGCTCAGTATGGCGACGTCGGCAAACAAGTGTACAACAACCTGAAGAAGTTCTGCGCCAAGAAGGGTAAGAATGAGGAAGTGTTCCACGAGCTGTCCGTCACGGAGTTGAACAAGCACTTGAGCTCGCTTATGCCTGGGCTCAGCGCGAAAGTCTTCCGTACCTTCAATGCTTCGTTCACACTGGAGAAGGAGCTGCCTGGGCCATCAGGACAGGAGCTAGACCCGGAGGGAAAAATGGAAGCCGCGCGCAAGGTTGTGCTGTACAACGACGCCAACCGGAAGGTCGCCATTTTGTGTAATCACCAGCGCACAGCGCCGAAGTCTTTTGACACTACGCTGGACAAGATGAACGCACAGCTCGATCAGCTAAAGGACCAATTGAAGGATCTGAAGCAAATGCAGACCCTGGTTTCGAAGGGCAAGTCTAGCAGTATAAATCTCAAAAAGGAGAAGCCTGCATCTGACAACAAGGAGGAAGATGCTCTGGCGAAGAAGGCTCAGGCTCACCTATTCCAACGGACGCCATCGGCTGACCAAGTTGCTAAGAAAATTGAAAACTGGAAGAAGAAGATCAAGGCGCTATCTCTTCGGCTTCAGGACAAGACGGACAACAAGGAGGTTGCGCTCGGCACGTCCAAGCTTAACTATATGGACCCGCGCATCACTGTCGCATGGTGCAAAAGGGTAAGACTCCTGCTGGTGCTTCCAACCATTTACCCTTGCGTGTGCTAACATTTATCCCTCTGCTATAAATGCACAGAACGAAGTCCCGATTTCAGCAGTGTTCTCGAAAACGCTGCGAGAGAAGTTTGTGTGGGCAATGGACGTGGACCCCGACTGGAAGTTCTGACCGCATAGCGAGGTGACAAGTAGGGGTACTGCACTATTCGAAAAAATAAACCATAAAGACTGCAGTGCAACCTGCGAGAACTTCGTACAAAAAGGCAAACGCGCGCTTCATTTCCTCGTTGCAGTTATATCTAGAAGTGCCGTTCTTATCGATCAGCCTTTTACGACTGCATTTCCACGTCTGCATCCTTGTGCTTCTCTTCCCATTCCTCGCAGCTCTTTTTCAGCTTCTCCATGAGCTCCGTGTGCCCTCGTCGCTCCGCGAAGTTCCACGCCTTGTTTCCAGAATGATCTGCAAGGCACGGGTTCGCTCCTAAACTCAGCAACTTGCTAGCAGCGTCGTCCCGACCATGGTGCGCCGCAGCCATCAAGGCCGACGAGCGATCAGACTCGATCCGCTGGAAATTCACGTCCATTCCATTCTGGATTAGACTAAAAACGGAGTGGAAGTCTTCCTGTCGGAAGGCATGATAGATAGCCGCGTCCATCACTGAGCCTAGCACCTGTACATTGCGGTCCTTCACTGAGAGCGACTTGCCACCGCCGATGCCATTTCCTGTCGCCTTCTTGCCGTTTCCATTGTCACTAGAGGCTGGCGATGCCGGCGTCACGCTTATCGGCTCACACCTGTCCTTCTGGCCGCATTTGGCACAGAACTCGCAGTGCGTGCAACGCTTCGAAACCATGCGTTTGCACTTACGGCATGGAGATCGCTCCCCATATTGCATATCGTGGCCATTGCCTCTAATTTTCTGCTCAAGAGAAGCACTCAGCGCTGCTTGGTTCACATTCGTGATAACCCCCTCATCAGCAAGTAGCATTTCTTCGTCTTCATCCTCCACATATTCCTCAAGATCGTCCTGGTCTGGCTTGTTAGAGTTTCCGTCTTTTTGCAAAAACAATTTTGGTTGGTACTGCAACACCGATGCAGGTGCAACCCGATTGCTAGATGAGGTTGAGCTGGAAGAAGTTGTAGTGGATGTAGATCCACTAGAAGACCCCGAAGTGCTCGACTTCCGTGGCGCCGAAGCACTGCTCGTCGACGTACTACTAGTAGTAGTAGTAGTCGCGGACGAAGACATGAACGAATGCTGTGTCGAGTTTTCACCAGAGGGTTTGCCGTTGCGAGAGCTGCTACCATTGGCGTAGCTGTTCGACCCCCGTCGGGATTCACTGCGTCCCTCCTTGACAGTAGAAGGAACGCCACAGGAGCTCTCAAAGTGGCGACGGTAAATATTCAGACGGCTCCATTCGGCGGCGTACTCTGCACAAAATCAATGAAACACCAAAGACTCTCGTCAACTACCGCGACAACTGAGCACCGATACTAAATCCTCGGCGAGCATTACCTGGGCCAGCGTTGTCCAGCAGCTCGATAACTTTTGGGAACGTGCCATTAAGGTACGAGTTTTGCTTCCTATGTGCATCTGTCTGCACATTCACATCGAGAATCTGCAACAAAAAGCAAAGTGTCAGTTGCCAACAACACCAACTATTATCTTCTAGTAAATTGCTCCATCCCCACCCGCAGCAGAGCGCGCACTTGGGAGAACATTTCGGTGCGCTTCTTCTCTTTGGACATCCCCGCCTCACGCCGAGTGGCGCCGTCCACCAGCCACGCGTTCAACACCTTCAGTCCGCCCTCTGCGTAGAACCTGTGATCACCAGCAAGCGCCACAGTGAGCGTTCTTCTCCCTGCAGTTATTCTTTGCTTGATATACCGCCATTTCTTACACTTGGGCGTCGGCGTCGCTGAGCTGCGTAATGAGCAGCGCCAGGATCGCGCGGTGCGACAGCGTGTGGATGGACGGCATGAGTTTGCACAGAACCTGCGTGCGCTCCGAGCCCACGACCTCGCCGTCGTCGTTCATGATGAAGCCCAGCACGCTCACCACGCCCATGGCGGCGGCGTCTTCCCAGATCCGCGTGCGCATAGTTCGATGGTCAAAAAAAAAAATTCTCAAAGTGGCTCAAATTTAAATTCTGATCCAATCAGATTTATTGATTTGCAACGATATGGACACGTCCGCGCTGCGGGAGTTCGCCTTCAAGAAGCTGCAGGAAGCCCGAGAGCGAGGCACGGAGCTGGCTGCCGTAACTGCAGCGCGTGCGGCCTCGTCCATCTCCAGCTCCGTGCCGGTCTCGTCGTCCTTCGTCTTCCGAGCGCAAAATGCAGCGACACAACAGGAGCAGCAGCTGCCGGTGCCGCTGGAGAAGAAGATCGAGACGCTGAGTGAGTGGAATCTGTGTCAGTGTTGGGGTGTATTTTGCTCTAATGGAGTGCCACTCTTGTTGTTGCTATAGAGACGAATAATGACTCGCTACGTGCGGCGCTGACGGGAAGTTCGTCGGACGCGTTGGATGAAAGTATCTACAAATTGGACCTCATTAACGAGTCACTAGCCTTCACCATTGAAAACATCCAGGAGGGCTCCCACGTAATGAAGCTGCTGAACCGCCAACTGAGGGACAGTGCGGGAATGCAGAATTCTGCGCACAAGACATTTTACCAGCGAACTGAGCACAGTACCGAATAGGCCTCATTGTTCTCTCAGCTGAGCTGAGAGCATGGAGGTACGATTCAGAAATTTGCAATAGAAAAGAAACATTAAAAAGCATCGTTCACTTCTTTTTGTATAAGAGGGTTTGAAGCAAACATGTTTCAAACATGCCACACTTGGCTTCAGTATACCATATTTTCGAAAATATGGCCCATTTCTATGCATTTTCAGATATTCAAGATACCCGCTAGTTAATGAATTGACTTTAACGAACGATAAAGGTAATGCGATAAGCATACTGAATGCAAGTTGACTGCAAATATGACGATACAATGCAATATTGAGAGTACGCATTTCGCGGTAATCAATCAAACAGTAGAGTTGGTGCCAAAACAAATTTTTAACTGCTGCGAAATCAATGAACCTTGGAATGGAGTCTACCCTAGCGGTACGCAGCAGATAAGCATTTGGTTAACCATATGCCTATCGCTTGTCGTTGAACGGCACACTGTCCTGCACGTTCGCCTTTTGCTGTGAGCTACCTGCAACTGAATGCGCGGTTCCGCATTCTTGGACTTTGTAGTTTTTTCACGATAACACGCGCTGGGGGAGTCGGCTGTACTCCCTGGTAGTTCTTGCCGTCGTGTATTTAGCAAAAACCAAAGTGAGAAATTCTAACTGCTAGCGGCTAGCTCGTCCTATGCCTACAGCACTACCAGGGCTGTTGCCACTAGGGCAGATCACAGTTATCTTCCCTGAGATCTTCACTGCTTGATTCTTTGGAACGACGCAAGTGGAAAGCGGTTTAACTCTTGGATCGCGTCACACTGCTGCGGTGGGCAAAGCTTTCAGGCCAACCACTGCACTATACACTTACGTTGCGGCGCGGGTTGCCGCGAGTGATGCAATTCCTTGTCGGTGTATAACATGTATCGCTGAGAGACCTTGCGGGCTAGTATGAGCAACGTGCGCTACAGTCATGTAAATGTAGTGGCTCAAGGGTGTATTCTTGACAATGCATAGTGGCGCCCGCTACGGCGTACTACCCGCATACTCGGTCGTTAACGCACGGGTCTTTTGTAAGAGCACAAACGAACCTCCTCCTGTACTCATTAGTCGAGTTCACATCGTTCGCTGCCGTGACGGTGAAACAGGGCGAGCAGCGCTCTGTTCCAGGCATACACCGTATGCGCTTAGAAATGAGGAAGCGTAGAAGTACTTAGAGTTTGTATGCAATGAATAGAAATACAAAAGACTCGTGAACTTTAACTGAAAATAGAAAACTGAATTGATTGGCAGCCCTGCTGCCTTAGCAAACCCTACTGTAGAATATCTATAGCGTAGTGAGGGCCGACGGGTGGCCCTCACGCGTTCGCGTGACGTGCAAGCACGTGGTTGGTCAGAAAGCTGCGTCTTTCTAGCCAATTATCGTGCGCTAAGCGCCCGCCAAAGTCTGCTCGCTTTGGCGGCTCGAAATGATTATAAACCTTGTGTGTGGCACACACAAGGGGTTTGCATCCATTGTGTGTATAGTCGTATCCGACTATACGTATAGTGGTGTGCGCCACACTAATTTGTGTGACCCTGTTACAGACGGTGCTGCTGAAGCGGAAGTTTGGGTTTTCACCTTTGTACCAGCTTGCATTTGTGCTGGAAACACAAGCGGCCACACTCCAAGGGCATCTCTTCCTGTGGATTTCAGTCATTTTGCAGATTACACTTGTGCACAATGGTAAGTGTATCGACTTGTAGTATCGCATCCCAGGCTGCATGAAAGTCAACCCTGACAAGACCTATATTTTTTTCAAAAGCCAAGATTCTTCGATTTCCGGACCCTCCTACGACAAGCAAGAATCTAGCGAACAATCGTCATCTTCATGAAGTCTACGCGACAAATGATGCAGGAACCGGTCATTTCAAACCCATACTGGCAAAACTGGCGATGTACTTCTCGTACTCTTTGGCGACGTACACCACCTTCCATTGAGCGTACCCGCTTTCGAGCATCTTCTTGTAAACCTGCAGCGGGTTCCGGTTGTAGCCACCCTTCACGTCCCTATGCACTGAGTACCACTTGGGAAATTCAAATTCCTCCATGCCGTCCATGAAAATCTTCAACTGCTCGTGCTCATCATCCGACAGCTTTGGTTGGTGTTTGAAAACCTTCTGAATTGCTTCCCAGTGCGTCTTCCTATTTGAGTAAGCAAGGTTTCTTCCGACGTCAGTCCCCACAGCTTCAGCAGAACGAAATCGCATTGGGTTCCAATTTATCGTCGTCTGGTTGGACTCGAGGGCTTCACAGGAGAGCAACTGCTGTGATTGCCACCAACACGTCAGTCAGGCGCATTCTTGAGTGATGGCTGAGTGCGACCGATACAGAAAATCGATGAATGGTGCTTATCGTCAGTCTGGCAGTTTGTTGGGAACAACAATGACTGGTTGTAGAGTGACTATGCGAGGAACGATTACTTCCAAATGACGCTTCTCCGATCTCAAGCGTCGATCGTCGTAAGCATGACTCCTTGAAGATTCGAAAAGCTCGTACTAGTACGGTAGATAATAAGGGTGCAACTCGACCCATGTAATAGGGTGTGTTGACTTTTCGAACTGTCAATGCAGTTCCAACATTTTTCTACTCGAGTAAAATTCATGATCAATTTGAGAACGCTTTCCTTCTCATCGCTTTCGTAGATAAAAACTCAAGAGGTAGTGAATCTGTACCGATTTCGCTTCGCTATTTGACAGCTTTACGAACCGGCATATACCTCAGCCCAAACAAGCAGCGGTCACGATCAGTAAATATCTGTTCTTCTTACTACCTCTCAGGCACACCAGTTGAATGTGTTAGGTTAAACCTGCAGGTGCTTTATGAAATAACTTGTTGATGATTTAAAGCACGTCACAGTTGTTTCGCACCGAACAATGGTCCATCTCATCCATTCTCCAATCTTCCTCCTCCTAACCAAGAATTCTTTATCTCCATGGGGATTTTTTCTCCCGACACCGTCACGGACTTCGTGCGCAATGGGGACCTCGAGGGTGTTAAACGTCGTCTGAAATTGGGCGACAGCGTGAACGAACGGCGCGGGTTCAAGTGCACTCCGTTACTGGAAGCGGCTCTGCACAACCACTGCGACATCATGGAATTGCTATTGGACCACGGACCTTCCGAGCAGCTGTGTGTCGTACGATTTATAAAGTGTGTGGAATCCAACCCAGCGGTGCACGTCGCTAGGAGCTTGTCGAAGAGCTTTCGGGCGCAGATTTTGGTGACTCAAAAGATTCATCCCTGCTCTCTCTCTGTGTTGCTTTGCTGCTGCTGCTGCATTGGTGGGGTTTAGTGGGTTGCTGGCGGGGCTCTGCTGCGGCTGGAAAGGCAAAGCCAGCGTCCAAGAAGAAGCGCGCGAGGACGTCTGGAGGCAAGAAACGCAAGGGCATCGGCGAAGGCAGCAAGAAGAACAAAAAGCAGCGAGTCGCGCAAGACGGACGCGTCCTCGAAGGTCCTGACGTGTGGTTCCATCAGGAGGTGGCCGACGGCCTCTGGGCTCCTGGCGACGTTCGGGACAGCGCAGCGGTGCCTGCGATCTTCAAGCCTCTCCAGGACTCGTGGTTCCGAGTGACGCGCTGTGCGGACACAGACCCACCAGACCGGGACCCCGAGATCACAGACTTCGTGGTTGAACCGGCCAAACCGCGCCACAGACCGCTTCTGCAGGCTGAGCTGCAGTCTAGAAGTTGGTCGAATTCGAGTTGGCAGTGCCTCAATGTCTGAATGCCTCGGTCGGCCGTCGTGGCGGGCTTCGATCCCCGGCTTGTTGGCGGTTTGTTGCGGCCGAAGCAAATGGAGGCACTGTCGCCCTTCCAGGGCCCAACCGCGACCCACGTTGATCAAGGGCCGCCGTCCGCAAGGCCTGGATTGGCCTGTACAAGAGCGCAAAGCTGTCCGGACGGACGATCCAAAGTCGGCCATAAGTCGCGTCCCCGGCAACGGATGGTGACGAGTGATGGCAGAGGAGAGTCGTGGCGGACTGCTGCGGGCGTGCGTGGGCGGGTGGTGTGCGTAGGAGTCGTGGTTGCGGCGTTGGTGGTTGTTGCGTTAGCTCGTTTTTTGTGTGTTTGAGGGTTGTGGTTTGCGTATTGTGGTCAATTGGCCGAGCGGTCTAAGGCGCCAGTTTAAGGCACTGGTCCGAAAGGGCGTGGGTTCGAATCCCACATTGGCCAACTTCTTCTTTCTGCAGTGCCCTGCGCCCTCCTTTTTACCCTTCTCGTGCCTCTCCGGTCCTTGTGCCCGTCGCACCGGGCCGCTCGCCACATTAGGCCACTCAACCACCCGTTGATGACTCGACGACTCGCTTCGCGCGGGTTCAAGTCCGCCACGAGTCCGCCAGCGTTCCCACTACCAACCTTTGTCAAATCGTCTCGTCTCGCGGCCGACGCTACCAACCGGCCAAGCCGCGCCACAGACCGCTTCTGCAGGCTGAGCTGCAGTCTAGAAGTTGGTCGAATTCGAGTTGGCAATGCCTCAATGTCTGAATGCCTCGGTCGGCCGTCGTGGCGGGCTTCGATCCCCGGCTTGTTGGCGGTTTGTTGCGGCCGAAGCAAATGGAGGCACTGTCGCCCTTCCAGGGCCCAACCGCGACCCACGTTGATCAAGGGCCGCCGTCCGCAAGGCCTGGATTGGCCTGTACAAGAGCGCAAAGCTGTCCGGACGGACGATCCAAAGTCGGCCATAAGTCGCGTCCCCGGCAACGGATGGTGACGAGTGATGGCAGAGGAGAGTCGTGGCGGACTGCTGCGGGCGTGCGTGGGCGGGTGGTGTGCGTAGGAGTCGTGGTTGCGGCGTTGGTGGTTGTTGCGTTAGCTCGTTTTTTGTGTGTTTGAGGGTTGTGGTTTGCGTATTGTGGTCAATTGGCCGAGCGGTCTAAGGCGCCAGTTTAAGGCACTGGTCCGAAAGGGCGTGGGTTCGAATCCCACATTGGCCAACTTCTTCTTTCTGCAGTGCCCTGCGCCCTCCTTTTTACCCTTCTCGTGCCTCTCCGGTCCTTGTGCCCGTCGCACCGGGCCGCTCGCCACATTAGGCCACTCAACCACCCGTTGATGACTCGACGACTCGCTTCGCGCGGGTTCAAGTCCGCCACGAGTCCGCCAGCGTTCCCACTACCAACCTTTGTCAAATCGTCTCGTCTCGCGGCCGACGCTACCAACCGGCCAAGCCGCGCCACAGACCGCTTCTGCAGGCTGAGCTGCAGTCTAGAAGTTGGTCGAATTCGAGTTGGCAATGCCTCAATGTCTGAATGCCTCGGTCGGCCGTCGTGGCGGGCTTCGATCCCCGGCTTGTTGGCGGTTTGTTGCGGCCGAAGCAAATGGAGGCACTGTCGCCCTTCCAGGGCCCAACCGCGACCCACGTTGATCAAGGGCCGCCGTCCGCAAGGCCTGGATTGGCCTGTACAAGAGCGCAAAGCTGTCCGGACGGACGATCCAAAGTCGGCCATAAGTCGCGTCCCCGGCAACGGATGGTGACGAGTGATGGCAGAGGAGAGTCGTGGCGGACTGCTGCGGGCGTGCGTGGGCGGGTGGTGTGCGTAGGAGTCGTGGTTGCGGCGTTGGTGGTTGTTGCGTTAGCTCGTTTTTTGTGTGTTTGAGGGTTGTGGTTTGCGTATTGTGGTCAATTGGCCGAGCGGTCTAAGGCGCCAGTTTAAGGCACTGGTCCGAAAGGGCGTGGGTTCGAATCCCACATTGGCCAACTTCTTCTTTCTGCAGTGCCCTGCGCCCTCCTTTTTACCCTTCTCGTGCCTCTCCGGTCCTTGTGCCCGTCGCACCGGGCCGCTCGCCACATTAGGCCACTCAACCACCCGTTGATGACTCGACGACTCGCTTCGCGCGGGTTCAAGTCCGCCACGAGTCCGCCAGCGTTCCCACTACCAACCTTTGTCAAATCGTCTCGTCTCGCGGCCGACGCTACCAACCGGCCAAGCCGCGCCACAGACCGCTTCTGCAGGCTGAGCTGCAGTCTAGAAGTTGGTCGAATTCGAGTTGGCAATGCCTCAATGTCTGAATGCCTCGGTCGGCCGTCGTGGCGGGCTTCGATCCCCGGCTTGTTGGCGGTTTGTTGCGGCCGAAGCAAATGGAGGCACTGTCGCCCTTCCAGGGCCCAACCGCGACCCACGTTGATCAAGGGCCGCCGTCCGCAAGGCCTGGATTGGCCTGTACAAGAGCGCAAAGCTGTCCGGACGGACGATCCAAAGTCGGCCATAAGTCGCGTCCCCGGCAACGGATGGTGACGAGTGATGGCAGAGGAGAGTCGTGGCGGACTGCTGCGGGCGTGCGTGGGCGGGTGGTGTGCGTAGGAGTCGTGGTTGCGGCGTTGGTGGTTGTTGCGTTAGCTCGTTTTTTGTGTGTTTGAGGGTTGTGGTTTGCGTATTGTGGTCAATTGGCCGAGCGGTCTAAGGCGCCAGTTTAAGGCACTGGTCCGAAAGGGCGTGGGTTCGAATCCCACATTGGCCAACTTCTTCTTTCTGCAGTGCCCTGCGCCCTCCTTTTTACCCTTCTCGTGCCTCTCCGGTCCTTGTGCCCGTCGCACCGGGCCGCTCGCCACATTAGGCCACTCAACCACCCGTTGATGACTCGACGACTCGCTTCGCGCGGGTTCAAGTCCGCCACGAGTCCGCCAGCGTTCCCACTACCAACCTTTGTCAAATCGTCTCGTCTCGCGGCCGACGCTACCAACCGGCCAAGCCGCGCCACAGACCGCTTCTGCAGGCTGAGCTGCAGTCTAGAAGTTGGTCGAATTCGAGTTGGCAATGCCTCAATGTCTGAATGCCTCGGTCGGCCGTCGTGGCGGGCTTCGATCCCCGGCTTGTTGGCGGTTTGTTGCGGCCGAAGCAAATGGAGGCACTGTCGCCCTTCCGGGGCCCAACCGCGACCCACGTTGATCAAGGGCCGCCGTCCGCAAGGCCTGGATTGGCCTGTACAAGAGCGCAAAGCTGTCCGGACGGACGATCCAAAGTCGGCCATAAGTCGCGTCCCCGGCAACGGATGGTGACGAGTGATGGCAGAGGAGAGTCGTGGCGGACTGCTGCGGGCGTGCGTGGGCGGGTGGTGTGCGTAGGAGTCGTGGTTGCGGCGTTGGTGGTTGTTGCGTTAGCTCGTTTTTTGTGTGTTTGAGGGTTGTGGTTTGCGTATTGTGGTCAATTGGCCGAGCGGTCTAAGGCGCCAGTTTAAGGCACTGGTCCGAAAGGGCGTGGGTTCGAATCCCACATTGGCCAACTTCTTCTTTCTGCAGTGCCCTGCGCCCTCCTTTTTACCCTTCTCGTGCCTCTCCGGTCCTTGTGCCCGTCGCACCGGGCCGCTCGCCACATTAGGCCACTCAACCACCCGTTGATGACTCGACGACTCGCTTCGCGCGGGTTCAAGTCCGCCACGAGTCCGCCAGCGTTCCCACTACCAACCTTTGTCAAATCGTCTCGTCTCGCGGCCGACGCTACCAACCGGCCAAGCCGCGCCACAGACCGCTTCTGCAGGCTGAGCTGCAGTCTAGAAGTTGGTCGAATTCGAGTTGGCAATGCCTCAATGTCTGAATGCCTCGGTCGGCCGTCGTGGCGGGCTTCGATCCCCGGCTTGTTGGCGGTTTGTTGCGGCCGAAGCAAATGGAGGCACTGTCGCCCTTCCGGGGCCCAACCGCGACCCACGTTGATCAAGGGCCGCCGTCCGCAAGGCCTGGATTGGCCTGTACAAGAGCGCAAAGCTGTCCGGACGGACGATCCAAAGTCGGCCATAAGTCGCGTCCCCGGCAACGGATGGTGACGAGTGATGGCAGAGGAGAGTCGTGGCGGACTGCTGCGGGCGTGCGTGGGCGGGTGGTGTGCGTAGGAGTCGTGGTTGCGGCGTTGGTGGTTGTTGCGTTAGCTCGTTTTTTGTGTGTTTGAGGGTTGTGGTTTGCGTATTGTGGTCAATTGGCCGAGCGGTCTAAGGCGCCAGTTTAAGGCACTGGTCCGAAAGGGCGTGGGTTCGAATCCCACATTGGCCAACTTCTTCTTTCTGCAGTGCCCTGCGCCCTCCTTTTTACCCTTCTCGTGCCTCTCCGGTCCTTGTGCCCGTCGCACCGGGCCGCTCGCCACATTAGGCCACTCAACCACCCGTTGATGACTCGACGACTCGCTTCGCGCGGGTTCAAGTCCGCCACGAGTCCGCCAGCGTTCCCACTACCAACCTTTGTCAAATCGTCTCGTCTCGCGGCCGACGCTACCAACCGGCCAAGCCGCGCCACAGACCGCTTCTGCAGGCTGAGCTGCAGTCTAGAAGTTGGTCGAATTCGAGTTGGCAATGCCTCAATGTCTGAATGCCTCGGTCGGCCGTCGTGGCGGGCTTCGATCCCCGGCTTGTTGGCGGTTTGTTGCGGCCGAAGCAAATGGAGGCACTGTCGCCCTTCCGGGGCCCAACCGCGACCCACGTTGATCAAGGGCCGCCGTCCGCAAGGCCTGGATTGGCCTGTACAAGAGCGCAAAGCTGTCCGGACGGACGATCCAAAGTCGGCCATAAGTCGCGTCCCCGGCAACGGATGGTGACGAGTGATGGCAGAGGAGAGTCGTGGCGGACTGCTGCGGGCGTGCGTGGGCGGGTGGTGTGCGTAGGAGTCGTGGTTGCGGCGTTGGTGGTTGTTGCGTTAGCTCGTTTTTTGTGTGTTTGAGGGTTGTGGTTTGCGTATTGTGGTCAATTGGCCGAGCGGTCTAAGGCGCCAGTTTAAGGCACTGGTCCGAAAGGGCGTGGGTTCGAATCCCACATTGGCCAACTTCTTCTTTCTGCAGTGCCCTGCACCCTCCTTTTTACCCTTCTCGTGCCTCTCCGGTCCTTGTGCCCGTCGCACCGGGCCGCTCGCCACATTAGGCCACTCAACCACCCGTTGATGACTCGACGACTCGCTTCGCGCGGGTTCAAGTCCGCCACGAGTCCGCCAGCGTTCCCACTACCAACCTTTGTCAAATCGTCTCGTCTCGCGGCCGACGCTACCAACCGGCCAAGCCGCGCCACAGACCGCTTCTGCAGGCTGAGCTGCAGTCTAGAAGTTGGTCGAATTCGAGTTGGCAATGCCTCAATGTCTGAATGCCTCGGTCGGCCGTCGTGGCGGGCTTCGATCCCCGGCTTGTTGGCGGTTTGTTGCGGCCGAAGCAAATGGAGGCACTGTCGCCCTTCCGGGGCCCAACCGCGACCCACGTTGATCAAGGGCCGCCGTCCGCAAGGCCTGGATTGGCCTGTACAAGAGCGCAAAGCTGTCCGGACGGACGATCCAAAGTCGGCCATAAGTCGCGTCCCCGGCAACGGATGGTGACGAGTGATGGCAGAGGAGAGTCGTGGCGGACTGCTGCGGGCGTGCGTGGGCGGGTGGTGTGCGTAGGAGTCGTGGTTGCGGCGTTGGTGGTTGTTGCGTTAGCTCGTTTTTTGTGTGTTTGAGGGTTGTGGTTTGCGTATTGTGGTCAATTGGCCGAGCGGTCTAAGGCGCCAGTTTAAGGCACTGGTCCGAAAGGGCGTGGGTTCGAATCCCACATTGGCCAACTTCTTCTTTCTGCAGTGCCCTGCGCCCTCCTTTTTACCCTTCTCGTGCCTCTCCGGTCCTTGTGCCCGTCGCACCGGGCCGCTCGCCACATTAGGCCACTCAACCACCCGTTGATGACTCGACGACTCGCTTCGCGCGGGTTCAAGTCCGCCACGAGTCCGCCAGCGTTCCCACTACCAACCTTTGTCAAATCGTCTCGTCTCGCGGCCGACGCTACCAACCGGCCAAGCCGCGCCACAGACCGCTTCTGCAGGCTGAGCTGCAGTCTAGAAGTTGGTCGAATTCGAGTTGGCAATGCCTCAATGTCTGAATGCCTCGGTCGGCCGTCGTGGCGGGCTTCGATCCCCGGCTTGTTGGCGGTTTGTTGCGGCCGAAGCAAATGGAGGCACTGTCGCCCTTCCGGGGCCCAACCGCGACCCACGTTGATCAAGGGCCGCCGTCCGCAAGGCCTGGATTGGCCTGTACAAGAGCGCAAAGCTGTCCGGACGGACGATCCAAAGTCGGCCATAAGTCGCGTCCCCGGCAACGGATGGTGACGAGTGATGGCAGAGGAGAGTCGTGGCGGACTGCTGCGGGCGTGCGTGGGCGGGTGGTGTGCGTAGGAGTCGTGGTTGCGGCGTTGGTGGTTGTTGCGTTAGCTCGTTTTTTGTGTGTTTGAGGGTTGTGGTTTGCGTATTGTGGTCAATTGGCCGAGCGGTCTAAGGCGCCAGTTTAAGGCACTGGTCCGAAAGGGCGTGGGTTCGAATCCCACATTGGCCAACTTCTTCTTTCTGCAGTGCCCTGCACCCTCCTTTTTACCCTTCTCGTGCCTCTCCGGTCCTTGTGCCCGTCGCACCGGGCCGCTCGCCACATTAGGCCACTCAACCACCCGTTGATGACTCGACGACTCGCTTCGCGCGGGTTCAAGTCCGCCACGAGTCCGCCAGCATTCCCACTACCAACCTTTGTCAAATCGTCTCGTCTCGCGGCCGACGCTACCAACCGGCCAAGCCGCGCCACAGACCGCTTCTGCAGGCTGAGCTGCAGTCTAGAAGTTGGTCGAATTCGAGTTGGCAATGCCTCAATGTCTGAATGCCTCGGTCGGCCGTCGTGGCGGGCTTCGATCCCCGGCTTGTTGGCGGTTTGTTGCGGCCGAAGCAAATGGAGGCACTGTCGCCCTTCCAGGGCCCAACCGCGACCCACGTTGATCAAGGGCCGCCGTCCGCAAGGCCTGGATTGGCCTGTACAAGAGCGCAAAGCTGTCCGGACGGACGATCCAAAGTCGGCCATAAGTCGCGTCCCCGGCAACGGATGGTGACGAGTGATGGCAGAGGAGAGTCGTGGCGGACTGCTGCGGGCGTGCGTGGGCGGGTGGTGTGCGTAGGAGTCGTGGTTGCGGCGTTGGTGGTTGTTGCGTTAGCTCGTTTTTTGTGTGTTTGAGGGTTGTGGTTTGCGTATTGTGGTCAATTGGCCGAGCGGTCTAAGGCGCCAGTTTAAGGCACTGGTCCGAAAGGGCGTGGGTTCGAATCCCACATTGGCCAACTTCTTCTTTCTGCAGTGCCCTGCACCCTCCTTTTTACCCTTCTCGTGCCTCTCCGGTCCTTGTGCCCGTCGCACCGGGCCGCTCGCCACATTAGGCCACTCAACCACCCGTTGATGACTCGACGACTCGCTTCGCGCGGGTTCAAGTCCGCCACGAGTCCGCCAGCGTTCCCACTACCAACCTTTGTCAAATCGTCTCGTCTCGCGGCCGACGCTACCAACCGGCCAAGCCGCGCCACAGACCGCTTCTGCAGGCTGAGCTGCAGTCTAGAAGTTGGTCGAATTCGAGTTGGCAATGCCTCAATGTCTGAATGCCTCGGTCGGCCGTCGTGGCGGGCTTCGATCCCCGGCTTGTTGGCGGTTTGTTGCGGCCGAAGCAAATGGAGGCACTGTCGCCCTTCCAGGGCCCAACCGCGACCCACGTTGATCAAGGGCCGCCGTCCGCAAGGCCTGGATTGGCCTGTACAAGAGCGCAAAGCTGTCCGGACGGACGATCCAAAGTCGGCCATAAGTCGCGTCCCCGGCAACGGATGGTGACGAGTGATGGCAGAGGAGAGTCGTGGCGGACTGCTGCGGGCGTGCGTGGGCGGGTGGTGTGCGTAGGAGTCGTGGTTGCGGCGTTGGTGGTTGTTGCGTTAGCTCGTTTTTTGTGTGTTTGAGGGTTGTGGTTTGCGTATTGTGGTCAATTGGCCGAGCGGTCTAAGGCGCCAGTTTAAGGCACTGGTCCGAAAGGGCGTGGGTTCGAATCCCACATTGGCCAACTTCTTCTTTCTGCAGTGCCCTGCACCCTCCTTTTTACCCTTCTCGTGCCTCTCCGGTCCTTGTGCCCGTCGCACCGGGCCGCTCGCCACATTAGGCCACTCAACCACCCGTTGATGACTCGACGACTCGCTTCGCGCGGGTTCAAGTCCGCCACGAGTCCGCCAGCATTCCCACTACCAACCTTTGTCAAATCGTCTCGTCTCGCGGCCGACGCTACCAACCGGCCAAGCCGCGCCACAGACCGCTTCTGCAGGCTGAGCTGCAGTCTAGAAGTTGGTCGAATTCGAGTTGGCAATGCCTCAATGTCTGAATGCCTCGGTCGGCCGTCGTGGCGGGCTTCGATCCCCGGCTTGTTGGCGGTTTGTTGCGGCCGAAGCAAATGGAGGCACTGTCGCCCTTCCAGGGCCCAACCGCGACCCACGTTGATCAAGGGCCGCCGTCCGCAAGGCCTGGATTGGCCTGTACAAGAGCGCAAAGCTGTCCGGACGGACGATCCAAAGTCGGCCATAAGTCGCGTCCCCGGCAACGGATGGTGACGAGTGATGGCAGAGGAGAGTCGTGGCGGACTGCTGCGGGCGTGCGTGGGCGGGTGGTGTGCGTAGGAGTCGTGGTTGCGGCGTTGGTGGTTGTTGCGTTAGCTCGTTTTTTGTGTGTTTGAGGGTTGTGGTTTGCGTATTGTGGTCAATTGGCCGAGCGGTCTAAGGCGCCAGTTTAAGGCACTGGTCCGAAAGGGCGTGGGTTCGAATCCCACATTGGCCAACTTCTTCTTTCTGCAGTGCCCTGCACCCTCCTTTTTACCCTTCTCGTGCCTCTCCGGTCCTTGTGCCCGTCGCACCGGGCCGCTCGCCACATTAGGCCACTCAACCACCCGTTGATGACTCGACGACTCGCTTCGCGCGGGTTCAAGTCCGCCACGAGTCCGCCAGCATTCCCACTACCAACCTTTGTCAAATCGTCTCGTCTCGCGGCCGACGCTACCAACCGGCCAAGCCGCGCCACAGACCGCTTCTGCAGGCTGAGCTGCAGTCTAGAAGTTGGTCGAATTCGAGTTGGCAATGCCTCAATGTCTGAATGCCTCGGTCGGCCGTCGTGGCGGGCTTCGATCCCCGGCTTGTTGGCGGTTTGTTGCGGCCGAAGCAAATGGAGGCACTGTCGCCCTTCCAGGGCCCAACCGCGACCCACGTTGATCAAGGGCCGCCGTCCGCAAGGCCTGGATTGGCCTGTACAAGAGCGCAAAGCTGTCCGGACGGACGATCCAAAGTCGGCCATAAGTCGCGTCCCCGGCAACGGATGGTGACGAGTGATGGCAGAGGAGAGTCGTGGCGGACTGCTGCGGGCGTGCGTGGGCGGGTGGTGTGCGTAGGAGTCGTGGTTGCGGCGTTGGTGGTTGTTGCGTTAGCTCGTTTTTTGTGTGTTTGAGGGTTGTGGTTTGCGTATTGTGGTCAATTGGCCGAGCGGTCTAAGGCGCCAGTTTAAGGCACTGGTCCGAAAGGGCGTGGGTTCGAATCCCACATTGGCCAACTTCTTCTTTCTGCAGTGCCCTGCACCCTCCTTTTTACCCTTCTCGTGCCTCTCCGGTCCTTGTGCCCGTCGCACCGGGCCGCTCGCCACATTAGGCCACTCAACCACCCGTTGATGACTCGACGACTCGCTTCGCGCGGGTTCAAGTCCGCCACGAGTCCGCCAGCGTTCCCACTACCAACCTTTGTCAAATCGTCTCGTCTCGCGGCCGACGCTACCAACCGGCCAAGCCGCGCCACAGACCGCTTCTGCAGGCTGAGCTGCAGTCTAGAAGTTGGTCGAATTCGAGTTGGCAATGCCTCAATGTCTGAATGCCTCGGTCGGCCGTCGTGGCGGGCTTCGATCCCCGGCTTGTTGGCGGTTTGTTGCGGCCGAAGCAAATGGAGGCACTGTCGCCCTTCCAGGGCCCAACCGCGACCCACGTTGATCAAGGGCCGCCGTCCGCAAGGCCTGGATTGGCCTGTACAAGAGCGCAAAGCTGTCCGGACGGACGATCCAAAGTCGGCCATAAGTCGCGTCCCCGGCAACGGATGGTGACGAGTGATGGCAGAGGAGAGTCGTGGCGGACTGCTGCGGGCGTGCGTGGGCGGGTGGTGTGCGTAGGAGTCGTGGTTGCGGCGTTGGTGGTTGTTGCGTTAGCTCGTTTTTTGTGTGTTTGAGGGTTGTGGTTTGCGTATTGTGGTCAATTGGCCGAGCGGTCTAAGGCGCCAGTTTAAGGCACTGGTCCGAAAGGGCGTGGGTTCGAATCCCACATTGGCCAACTTCTTCTTTCTGCAGTGCCCTGCGCCCTCCTTTTTACCCTTCTCGTGCCTCTCCGGTCCTTGTGCCCGTCGCACCGGGCCGCTCGCCACATTAGGCCACTCAACCACCCGTTGATGACTCGACGACTCGCTTCGCGCGGGTTCAAGTCCGCCACGAGTCCGCCAGCGTTCCCACTACCAACCTTTGTCAAATCGTCTCGTCTCGCGGCCGACGCTACCAACCGGCCAAGCCGCGCCACAGACCGCTTCTGCAGGCTGAGCTGCAGTCTAGAAGTTGGTCGAATTCGAGTTGGCAATGCCTCAATGTCTGAATGCCTCGGTCGGCCGTCGTGGCGGGCTTCGATCCCCGGCTTGTTGGCGGTTTGTTGCGGCCGAAGCAAATGGAGGCACTGTCGCCCTTCCAGGGCCCAACCGCGACCCACGTTGATCAAGGGCCGCCGTCCGCAAGGCCTGGATTGGCCTGTACAAGAGCGCAAAGCTGTCCGGACGGACGATCCAAAGTCGGCCATAAGTCGCGTCCCCGGCAACGGATGGTGACGAGTGATGGCAGAGGAGAGTCGTGGCGGACTGCTGCGGGCGTGCGTGGGCGGGTGGTGTGCGTAGGAGTCGTGGTTGCGGCGTTGGTGGTTGTTGCGTTAGCTCGTTTTTTGTGTGTTTGAGGGTTGTGGTTTGCGTATTGTGGTCAATTGGCCGAGCGGTCTAAGGCGCCAGTTTAAGGCACTGGTCCGAAAGGGCGTGGGTTCGAATCCCACATTGGCCAACTTCTTCTTTCTGCAGTGCCCTGCGCCCTCCTTTTTACCCTTCTCGTGCCTCTCCGGTCCTTGTGCCCGTCGCACCGGGCCGCTCGCCACATTAGGCCACTCAACCACCCGTTGATGACTCGACGACTCGCTTCGCGCGGGTTCAAGTCCGCCACGAGTCCGCCAGCATTCCCACTACCAACCTTTGTCAAATCGTCTCGTCTCGCGGCCGACGCTACCAACCGGCCAAGCCGCGCCACAGACCGCTTCTGCAGGCTGAGCTGCAGTCTAGAAGTTGGTCGAATTCGAGTTGGCAATGCCTCAATGTCTGAATGCCTCGGTCGGCCGTCGTGGCGGGCTTCGATCCCCGGCTTGTTGGCGGTTTGTTGCGGCCGAAGCAAATGGAGGCACTGTCGCCCTTCCAGGGCCCAACCGCGACCCACGTTGATCAAGGGCCGCCGTCCGCAAGGCCTGGATTGGCCTGTACAAGAGCGCAAAGCTGTCCGGACGGACGATCCAAAGTCGGCCATAAGTCGCGTCCCCGGCAACGGATGGTGACGAGTGATGGCAGAGGAGAGTCGTGGCGGACTGCTGCGGGCGTGCGTGGGCGGGTGGTGTGCGTAGGAGTCGTGGTTGCGGCGTTGGTGGTTGTTGCGTTAGCTCGTTTTTTGTGTGTTTGAGGGTTGTGGTTTGCGTATTGTGGTCAATTGGCCGAGCGGTCTAAGGCGCCAGTTTAAGGCACTGGTCCGAAAGGGCGTGGGTTCGAATCCCACATTGGCCAACTTCTTCTTTCTGCAGTGCCCTGCACCCTCCTTTTTACCCTTCTCGTGCCTCTCCGGTCCTTGTGCCCGTCGCACCGGGCCGCTCGCCACATTAGGCCACTCAACCACCCGTTGATGACTCGACGACTCGCTTCGCGCGGGTTCAAGTCCGCCACGAGTCCGCCAGCATTCCCACTACCAACCTTTGTCAAATCGTCTCGTCTCGTGGCCGACGCTACCAACCGGCCAAGCCGCGCCACAGACCGCTTCTGCAGGCTGAGCTGCAGTCTAGAAGTTGGTCGAATTCGAGTTGGCAATGCCTCAATGTCTGAATGCCTCGGTCGGCCGTCGTGGCGGGCTTCGATCCCCGGCTTGTTGGCGGTTTGTTGCGGCCGAAGCAAATGGAGGCACTGTCGCCCTTCCAGGGCCCAACCGCGACCCACGTTGATCAAGGGCCGCCGTCCGCAAGGCCTGGATTGGCCTGTACAAGAGCGCAAAGCTGTCCGGACGGACGATCCAAAGTCGGCCATAAGTCGCGTCCCCGGCAACGGATGGTGACGAGTGATGGCAGAGGAGAGTCGTGGCGGACTGCTGCGGGCGTGCGTGGGCGGGTGGTGTGCGTAGGAGTCGTGGTTGCGGCGTTGGTGGTTGTTGCGTTAGCTCGTTTTTTGTGTGTTTGAGGGTTGTGGTTTGCGTATTGTGGTCAATTGGCCGAGCGGTCTAAGGCGCCAGTTTAAGGCACTGGTCCGAAAGGGCGTGGGTTCGAATCCCACATTGGCCAACTTCTTCTTTCTGCAGTGCCCTGCGCCCTCCTTTTTACCCTTCTCGTGCCTCTCCGGTCCTTGTGCCCGTCGCACCGGGCCGCTCGCCACATTAGGCCACTCAACCACCCGTTGATGACTCGACGACTCGCTTCGCGCGGGTTCAAGTCCGCCACGAGTCCGCCAGCATTCCCACTACCAACCTTTGTCAAATCGTCTCGTCTCGCGGCCGACGCTACCAACCGGCCAAGCCGCGCCACAGACCGCTTCTGCAGGCTGAGCTGCAGTCTAGAAGTTGGTCGAATTCGAGTTGGCAATGCCTCAATGTCTGAATGCCTCGGTCGGCCGTCGTGGCGGGCTTCGATCCCCGGCTTGTTGGCGGTTTGTTGCGGCCGAAGCAAATGGAGGCACTGTCGCCCTTCCAGGGCCCAACCGCGACCCACGTTGATCAAGGGCCGCCGTCCGCAAGGCCTGGATTGGCCTGTACAAGAGCGCAAAGCTGTCCGGACGGACGATCCAAAGTCGGCCATAAGTCGCGTCCCCGGCAACGGATGGTGACGAGTGATGGCAGAGGAGAGTCGTGGCGGACTGCTGCGGGCGTGCGTGGGCGGGTGGTGTGCGTAGGAGTCGTGGTTGCGGCGTTGGTGGTTGTTGCGTTAGCTCGTTTTTTGTGTGTTTGAGGGTTGTGGTTTGCGTATTGTGGTCAATTGGCCGAGCGGTCTAAGGCGCCAGTTTAAGGCACTGGTCCGAAAGGGCGTGGGTTCGAATCCCACATTGGCCAACTTCTTCTTTCTGCAGTGCCCTGCGCCCTCCTTTTTACCCTTCTCGTGCCTCTCCGGTCCTTGTGCCCGTCGCACCGGGCCGCTCGCCACATTAGGCCACTCAACCACCCGTTGATGACTCGACGACTCGCTTCGCGCGGGTTCAAGTCCGCCACGAGTCCGCCAGCGTTCCCACTACCAACCTTTGTCAAATCGTCTCGTCTCGCGGCCGACGCTACCAACCGGCCAAGCCGCGCCACAGACCGCTTCTGCAGGCTGAGCTGCAGTCTAGAAGTTGGTCGAATTCGAGTTGGCAATGCCTCAATGTCTGAATGCCTCGGTCGGCCGTCGTGGCGGGCTTCGATCCCCGGCTTGTTGGCGGTTTGTTGCGGCCGAAGCAAATGGAGGCACTGTCGCCCTTCCGGGGCCCAACCGCGACCCACGTTGATCAAGGGCCGCCGTCCGCAAGGCCTGGATTGGCCTGTACAAGAGCGCAAAGCTGTCCGGACGGACGATCCAAAGTCGGCCATAAGTCGCGTCCCCGGCAACGGATGGTGACGAGTGATGGCAGAGGAGAGTCGTGGCGGACTGCTGCGGGCGTGCGTGGGCGGGTGGTGTGCGTAGGAGTCGTGGTTGCGGCGTTGGTGGTTGTTGCGTTAGCTCGTTTTTTGTGTGTTTGAGGGTTGTGGTTTGCGTATTGTGGTCAATTGGCCGAGCGGTCTAAGGCGCCAGTTTAAGGCACTGGTCCGAAAGGGCGTGGGTTCGAATCCCACATTGGCCAACTTCTTCTTTCTGCAGTGCCCTGCGCCCTCCTTTTTACCCTTCTCGTGCCTCTCCGGTCCTTGTGCCCGTCGCACCGGGCCGCTCGCCACATTAGGCCACTCAACCACCCGTTGATGACTCGACGACTCGCTTCGCGCGGGTTCAAGTCCGCCACGAGTCCGCCAGCGTTCCCACTACCAACCTTTGTCAAATCGTCTCGTCTCGCGGCCGACGCTACCAACCGGCCAAGCCGCGCCACAGACCGCTTCTGCAGGCTGAGCTGCAGTCTAGAAGTTGGTCGAATTCGAGTTGGCAATGCCTCAATGTCTGAATGCCTCGGTCGGCCGTCGTGGCGGGCTTCGATCCCCGGCTTGTTGGCGGTTTGTTGCGGCCGAAGCAAATGGAGGCACTGTCGCCCTTCCGGGGCCCAACCGCGACCCACGTTGATCAAGGGCCGCCGTCCGCAAGGCCTGGATTGGCCTGTACAAGAGCGCAAAGCTGTCCGGACGGACGATCCAAAGTCGGCCATAAGTCGCGTCCCCGGCAACGGATGGTGACGAGTGATGGCAGAGGAGAGTCGTGGCGGACTGCTGCGGGCGTGCGTGGGCGGGTGGTGTGCGTAGGAGTCGTGGTTGCGGCGTTGGTGGTTGTTGCGTTAGCTCGTTTTTTGTGTGTTTGAGGGTTGTGGTTTGCGTATTGTGGTCAATTGGCCGAGCGGTCTAAGGCGCCAGTTTAAGGCACTGGTCCGAAAGGGCGTGGGTTCGAATCCCACATTGGCCAACTTCTTCTTTCTGCAGTGCCCTGCGCCCTCCTTTTTACCCTTCTCGTGCCTCTCCGGTCCTTGTGCCCGTCGCACCGGGCCGCTCGCCACATTAGGCCACTCAACCACCCGTTGATGACTCGACGACTCGCTTCGCGCGGGTTCAAGTCCGCCACGAGTCCGCCAGCGTTCCCACTACCAACCTTTGTCAAATCGTCTCGTCTCGCGGCCGACGCTACCAACCGGCCAAGCCGCGCCACAGACCGCTTCTGCAGGCTGAGCTGCAGTCTAGAAGTTGGTCGAATTCGAGTTGGCAATGCCTCAATGTCTGAATGCCTCGGTCGGCCGTCGTGGCGGGCTTCGATCCCCGGCTTGTTGGCGGTTTGTTGCGGCCGAAGCAAATGGAGGCACTGTCGCCCTTCCGGGGCCCAACCGCGACCCACGTTGATCAAGGGCCGCCGTCCGCAAGGCCTGGATTGGCCTGTACAAGAGCGCAAAGCTGTCCGGACGGACGATCCAAAGTCGGCCATAAGTCGCGTCCCCGGCAACGGATGGTGACGAGTGATGGCAGAGGAGAGTCGTGGCGGACTGCTGCGGGCGTGCGTGGGCGGGTGGTGTGCGTAGGAGTCGTGGTTGCGGCGTTGGTGGTTGTTGCGTTAGCTCGTTTTTTGTGTGTTTGAGGGTTGTGGTTTGCGTATTGTGGTCAATTGGCCGAGCGGTCTAAGGCGCCAGTTTAAGGCACTGGTCCGAAAGGGCGTGGGTTCGAATCCCACATTGGCCAACTTCTTCTTTCTGCAGTGCCCTGCACCCTCCTTTTTACCCTTCTCGTGCCTCTCCGGTCCTTGTGCCCGTCGCACCGGGCCGCTCGCCACATTAGGCCACTCAACCACCCGTTGATGACTCGACGACTCGCTTCGCGCGGGTTCAAGTCCGCCACGAGTCCGCCAGCGTTCCCACTACCAACCTTTGTCAAATCGTCTCGTCTCGCGGCCGACGCTACCAACCGGCCAAGCCGCGCCACAGACCGCTTCTGCAGGCTGAGCTGCAGTCTAGAAGTTGGTCGAATTCGAGTTGGCAATGCCTCAATGTCTGAATGCCTCGGTCGGCCGTCGTGGCGGGCTTCGATCCCCGGCTTGTTGGCGGTTTGTTGCGGCCGAAGCAAATGGAGGCACTGTCGCCCTTCCGGGGCCCAACCGCGACCCACGTTGATCAAGGGCCGCCGTCCGCAAGGCCTGGATTGGCCTGTACAAGAGCGCAAAGCTGTCCGGACGGACGATCCAAAGTCGGCCATAAGTCGCGTCCCCGGCAACGGATGGTGACGAGTGATGGCAGAGGAGAGTCGTGGCGGACTGCTGCGGGCGTGCGTGGGCGGGTGGTGTGCGTAGGAGTCGTGGTTGCGGCGTTGGTGGTTGTTGCGTTAGCTCGTTTTTTGTGTGTTTGAGGGTTGTGGTTTGCGTATTGTGGTCAATTGGCCGAGCGGTCTAAGGCGCCAGTTTAAGGCACTGGTCCGAAAGGGCGTGGGTTCGAATCCCACATTGGCCAACTTCTTCTTTCTGCAGTGCCCTGCACCCTCCTTTTTACCCTTCTCGTGCCTCTCCGGTCCTTGTGCCCGTCGCACCGGGCCGCTCGCCACATTAGGCCACTCAACCACCCGTTGATGACTCGACGACTCGCTTCGCGCGGGTTCAAGTCCGCCACGAGTCCGCCAGCATTCCCACTACCAACCTTTGTCAAATCGTCTCGTCTCGCGGCCGACGCTACCAACCGGCCAAGCCGCGCCACAGACCGCTTCTGCAGGCTGAGCTGCAGTCTAGAAGTTGGTCGAATTCGAGTTGGCAATGCCTCAATGTCTGAATGCCTCGGTCGGCCGTCGTGGCGGGCTTCGATCCCCGGCTTGTTGGCGGTTTGTTGCGGCCGAAGCAAATGGAGGCACTGTCGCCCTTCCAGGGCCCAACCGCGACCCACGTTGATCAAGGGCCGCCGTCCGCAAGGCCTGGATTGGCCTGTACAAGAGCGCAAAGCTGTCCGGACGGACGATCCAAAGTCGGCCATAAGTCGCGTCCCCGGCAACGGATGGTGACGAGTGATGGCAGAGGAGAGTCGTGGCGGACTGCTGCGGGCGTGCGTGGGCGGGTGGTGTGCGTAGGAGTCGTGGTTGCGGCGTTGGTGGTTGTTGCGTTAGCTCGTTTTTTGTGTGTTTGAGGGTTGTGGTTTGCGTATTGTGGTCAATTGGCCGAGCGGTCTAAGGCGCCAGTTTAAGGCACTGGTCCGAAAGGGCGTGGGTTCGAATCCCACATTGGCCAACTTCTTCTTTCTGCAGTGCCCTGCACCCTCCTTTTTACCCTTCTCGTGCCTCTCCGGTCCTTGTGCCCGTCGCACCGGGCCGCTCGCCACATTAGGCCACTCAACCACCCGTTGATGACTCGACGACTCGCTTCGCGCGGGTTCAAGTCCGCCACGAGTCCGCCAGCGTTCCCACTACCAACCTTTGTCAAATCGTCTCGTCTCGCGGCCGACGCTACCAACCGGCCAAGCCGCGCCACAGACCGCTTCTGCAGGCTGAGCTGCAGTCTAGAAGTTGGTCGAATTCGAGTTGGCAATGCCTCAATGTCTGAATGCCTCGGTCGGCCGTCGTGGCGGGCTTCGATCCCCGGCTTGTTGGCGGTTTGTTGCGGCCGAAGCAAATGGAGGCACTGTCGCCCTTCCAGGGCCCAACCGCGACCCACGTTGATCAAGGGCCGCCGTCCGCAAGGCCTGGATTGGCCTGTACAAGAGCGCAAAGCTGTCCGGACGGACGATCCAAAGTCGGCCATAAGTCGCGTCCCCGGCAACGGATGGTGACGAGTGATGGCAGAGGAGAGTCGTGGCGGACTGCTGCGGGCGTGCGTGGGCGGGTGGTGTGCGTAGGAGTCGTGGTTGCGGCGTTGGTGGTTGTTGCGTTAGCTCGTTTTTTGTGTGTTTGAGGGTTGTGGTTTGCGTATTGTGGTCAATTGGCCGAGCGGTCTAAGGCGCCAGTTTAAGGCACTGGTCCGAAAGGGCGTGGGTTCGAATCCCACATTGGCCAACTTCTTCTTTCTGCAGTGCCCTGCACCCTCCTTTTTACCCTTCTCGTGCCTCTCCGGTCCTTGTGCCCGTCGCACCGGGCCGCTCGCCACATTAGGCCACTCAACCACCCGTTGATGACTCGACGACTCGCTTCGCGCGGGTTCAAGTCCGCCACGAGTCCGCCAGCATTCCCACTACCAACCTTTGTCAAATCGTCTCGTCTCGCGGCCGACGCTACCAACCGGCCAAGCCGCGCCACAGACCGCTTCTGCAGGCTGAGCTGCAGTCTAGAAGTTGGTCGAATTCGAGTTGGCAATGCCTCAATGTCTGAATGCCTCGGTCGGCCGTCGTGGCGGGCTTCGATCCCCGGCTTGTTGGCGGTTTGTTGCGGCCGAAGCAAATGGAGGCACTGTCGCCCTTCCAGGGCCCAACCGCGACCCACGTTGATCAAGGGCCGCCGTCCGCAAGGCCTGGATTGGCCTGTACAAGAGCGCAAAGCTGTCCGGACGGACGATCCAAAGTCGGCCATAAGTCGCGTCCCCGGCAACGGATGGTGACGAGTGATGGCAGAGGAGAGTCGTGGCGGACTGCTGCGGGCGTGCGTGGGCGGGTGGTGTGCGTAGGAGTCGTGGTTGCGGCGTTGGTGGTTGTTGCGTTAGCTCGTTTTTTGTGTGTTTGAGGGTTGTGGTTTGCGTATTGTGGTCAATTGGCCGAGCGGTCTAAGGCGCCAGTTTAAGGCACTGGTCCGAAAGGGCGTGGGTTCGAATCCCACATTGGCCAACTTCTTCTTTCTGCAGTGCCCTGCACCCTCCTTTTTACCCTTCTCGTGCCTCTCCGGTCCTTGTGCCCGTCGCACCGGGCCGCTCGCCACATTAGGCCACTCAACCACCCGTTGATGACTCGACGACTCGCTTCGCGCGGGTTCAAGTCCGCCACGAGTCCGCCAGCGTTCCCACTACCAACCTTTGTCAAATCGTCTCGTCTCGCGGCCGACGCTACCAACCGGCCAAGCCGCGCCACAGACCGCTTCTGCAGGCTGAGCTGCAGTCTAGAAGTTGGTCGAATTCGAGTTGGCAATGCCTCAATGTCTGAATGCCTCGGTCGGCCGTCGTGGCGGGCTTCGATCCCCGGCTTGTTGGCGGTTTGTTGCGGCCGAAGCAAATGGAGGCACTGTCGCCCTTCCAGGGCCCAACCGCGACCCACGTTGATCAAGGGCCGCCGTCCGCAAGGCCTGGATTGGCCTGTACAAGAGCGCAAAGCTGTCCGGACGGACGATCCAAAGTCGGCCATAAGTCGCGTCCCCGGCAACGGATGGTGACGAGTGATGGCAGAGGAGAGTCGTGGCGGACTGCTGCGGGCGTGCGTGGGCGGGTGGTGTGCGTAGGAGTCGTGGTTGCGGCGTTGGTGGTTGTTGCGTTAGCTCGTTTTTTGTGTGTTTGAGGGTTGTGGTTTGCGTATTGTGGTCAATTGGCCGAGCGGTCTAAGGCGCCAGTTTAAGGCACTGGTCCGAAAGGGCGTGGGTTCGAATCCCACATTGGCCAACTTCTTCTTTCTGCAGTGCCCTGCACCCTCCTTTTTACCCTTCTCGTGCCTCTCCGGTCCTTGTGCCCGTCGCACCGGGCCGCTCGCCACATTAGGCCACTCAACCACCCGTTGATGACTCGACGACTCGCTTCGCGCGGGTTCAAGTCCGCCACGAGTCCGCCAGCATTCCCACTACCAACCTTTGTCAAATCGTCTCGTCTCGCGGCCGACGCTACCAACCGGCCAAGCCGCGCCACAGACCGCTTCTGCAGGCTGAGCTGCAGTCTAGAAGTTGGTCGAATTCGAGTTGGCAATGCCTCAATGTCTGAATGCCTCGGTCGGCCGTCGTGGCGGGCTTCGATCCCCGGCTTGTTGGCGGTTTGTTGCGGCCGAAGCAAATGGAGGCACTGTCGCCCTTCCAGGGCCCAACCGCGACCCACGTTGATCAAGGGCCGCCGTCCGCAAGGCCTGGATTGGCCTGTACAAGAGCGCAAAGCTGTCCGGACGGACGATCCAAAGTCGGCCATAAGTCGCGTCCCCGGCAACGGATGGTGACGAGTGATGGCAGAGGAGAGTCGTGGCGGACTGCTGCGGGCGTGCGTGGGCGGGTGGTGTGCGTAGGAGTCGTGGTTGCGGCGTTGGTGGTTGTTGCGTTAGCTCGTTTTTTGTGTGTTTGAGGGTTGTGGTTTGCGTATTGTGGTCAATTGGCCGAGCGGTCTAAGGCGCCAGTTTAAGGCACTGGTCCGAAAGGGCGTGGGTTCGAATCCCACATTGGCCAACTTCTTCTTTCTGCAGTGCCCTGCACCCTCCTTTTTACCCTTCTCGTGCCTCTCCGGTCCTTGTGCCCGTCGCACCGGGCCGCTCGCCACATTAGGCCACTCAACCACCCGTTGATGACTCGACGACTCGCTTCGCGCGGGTTCAAGTCCGCCACGAGTCCGCCAGCATTCCCACTACCAACCTTTGTCAAATCGTCTCGTCTCGCGGCCGACGCTACCAACCGGCCAAGCCGCGCCACAGACCGCTTCTGCAGGCTGAGCTGCAGTCTAGAAGTTGGTCGAATTCGAGTTGGCAATGCCTCAATGTCTGAATGCCTCGGTCGGCCGTCGTGGCGGGCTTCGATCCCCGGCTTGTTGGCGGTTTGTTGCGGCCGAAGCAAATGGAGGCACTGTCGCCCTTCCAGGGCCCAACCGCGACCCACGTTGATCAAGGGCCGCCGTCCGCAAGGCCTGGATTGGCCTGTACAAGAGCGCAAAGCTGTCCGGACGGACGATCCAAAGTCGGCCATAAGTCGCGTCCCCGGCAACGGATGGTGACGAGTGATGGCAGAGGAGAGTCGTGGCGGACTGCTGCGGGCGTGCGTGGGCGGGTGGTGTGCGTAGGAGTCGTGGTTGCGGCGTTGGTGGTTGTTGCGTTAGCTCGTTTTTTGTGTGTTTGAGGGTTGTGGTTTGCGTATTGTGGTCAATTGGCCGAGCGGTCTAAGGCGCCAGTTTAAGGCACTGGTCCGAAAGGGCGTGGGTTCGAATCCCACATTGGCCAACTTCTTCTTTCTGCAGTGCCCTGCACCCTCCTTTTTACCCTTCTCGTGCCTCTCCGGTCCTTGTGCCCGTCGCACCGGGCCGCTCGCCACATTAGGCCACTCAACCACCCGTTGATGACTCGACGACTCGCTTCGCGCGGGTTCAAGTCCGCCACGAGTCCGCCAGCATTCCCACTACCAACCTTTGTCAAATCGTCTCGTCTCGCGGCCGACGCTACCAACCGGCCAAGCCGCGCCACAGACCGCTTCTGCAGGCTGAGCTGCAGTCTAGAAGTTGGTCGAATTCGAGTTGGCAATGCCTCAATGTCTGAATGCCTCGGTCGGCCGTCGTGGCGGGCTTCGATCCCCGGCTTGTTGGCGGTTTGTTGCGGCCGAAGCAAATGGAGGCACTGTCGCCCTTCCAGGGCCCAACCGCGACCCACGTTGATCAAGGGCCGCCGTCCGCAAGGCCTGGATTGGCCTGTACAAGAGCGCAAAGCTGTCCGGACGGACGATCCAAAGTCGGCCATAAGTCGCGTCCCCGGCAACGGATGGTGACGAGTGATGGCAGAGGAGAGTCGTGGCGGACTGCTGCGGGCGTGCGTGGGCGGGTGGTGTGCGTAGGAGTCGTGGTTGCGGCGTTGGTGGTTGTTGCGTTAGCTCGTTTTTTGTGTGTTTGAGGGTTGTGGTTTGCGTATTGTGGTCAATTGGCCGAGCGGTCTAAGGCGCCAGTTTAAGGCACTGGTCCGAAAGGGCGTGGGTTCGAATCCCACATTGGCCAACTTCTTCTTTCTGCAGTGCCCTGCACCCTCCTTTTTACCCTTCTCGTGCCTCTCCGGTCCTTGTGCCCGTCGCACCGGGCCGCTCGCCACATTAGGCCACTCAACCACCCGTTGATGACTCGACGACTCGCTTCGCGCGGGTTCAAGTCCGCCACGAGTCCGCCAGCGTTCCCACTACCAACCTTTGTCAAATCGTCTCGTCTCGCGGCCGACGCTACCAACCGGCCAAGCCGCGCCACAGACCGCTTCTGCAGGCTGAGCTGCAGTCTAGAAGTTGGTCGAATTCGAGTTGGCAATGCCTCAATGTCTGAATGCCTCGGTCGGCCGTCGTGGCGGGCTTCGATCCCCGGCTTGTTGGCGGTTTGTTGCGGCCGAAGCAAATGGAGGCACTGTCGCCCTTCCAGGGCCCAACCGCGACCCACGTTGATCAAGGGCCGCCGTCCGCAAGGCCTGGATTGGCCTGTACAAGAGCGCAAAGCTGTCCGGACGGACGATCCAAAGTCGGCCATAAGTCGCGTCCCCGGCAACGGATGGTGACGAGTGATGGCAGAGGAGAGTCGTGGCGGACTGCTGCGGGCGTGCGTGGGCGGGTGGTGTGCGTAGGAGTCGTGGTTGCGGCGTTGGTGGTTGTTGCGTTAGCTCGTTTTTTGTGTGTTTGAGGGTTGTGGTTTGCGTATTGTGGTCAATTGGCCGAGCGGTCTAAGGCGCCAGTTTAAGGCACTGGTCCGAAAGGGCGTGGGTTCGAATCCCACATTGGCCAACTTCTTCTTTCTGCAGTGCCCTGCACCCTCCTTTTTACCCTTCTCGTGCCTCTCCGGTCCTTGTGCCCGTCGCACCGGGCCGCTCGCCACATTAGGCCACTCAACCACCCGTTGATGACTCGACGACTCGCTTCGCGCGGGTTCAAGTCCGCCACGAGTCCGCCAGCGTTCCCACTACCAACCTTTGTCAAATCGTCTCGTCTCGCGGCCGACGCTACCAACCGGCCAAGCCGCGCCACAGACCGCTTCTGCAGGCTGAGCTGCAGTCTAGAAGTTGGTCGAATTCGAGTTGGCAATGCCTCAATGTCTGAATGCCTCGGTCGGCCGTCGTGGCGGGCTTCGATCCCCGGCTTGTTGGCGGTTTGTTGCGGCCGAAGCAAATGGAGGCACTGTCGCCCTTCCAGGGCCCAACCGCGACCCACGTTGATCAAGGGCCGCCGTCCGCAAGGCCTGGATTGGCCTGTACAAGAGCGCAAAGCTGTCCGGACGGACGATCCAAAGTCGGCCATAAGTCGCGTCCCCGGCAACGGATGGTGACGAGTGATGGCAGAGGAGAGTCGTGGCGGACTGCTGCGGGCGTGCGTGGGCGGGTGGTGTGCGTAGGAGTCGTGGTTGCGGCGTTGGTGGTTGTTGCGTTAGCTCGTTTTTTGTGTGTTTGAGGGTTGTGGTTTGCGTATTGTGGTCAATTGGCCGAGCGGTCTAAGGCGCCAGTTTAAGGCACTGGTCCGAAAGGGCGTGGGTTCGAATCCCACATTGGCCAACTTCTTCTTTCTGCAGTGCCCTGCGCCCTCCTTTTTACCCTTCTCGTGCCTCTCCGGTCCTTGTGCCCGTCGCACCGGGCCGCTCGCCACATTAGGCCACTCAACCACCCGTTGATGACTCGACGACTCGCTTCGCGCGGGTTCAAGTCCGCCACGAGTCCGCCAGCGTTCCCACTACCAACCTTTGTCAAATCGTCTCGTCTCGCGGCCGACGCTACCAACCGGCCAAGCCGCGCCACAGACCGCTTCTGCAGGCTGAGCTGCAGTCTAGAAGTTGGTCGAATTCGAGTTGGCAATGCCTCAATGTCTGAATGCCTCGGTCGGCCGTCGTGGCGGGCTTCGATCCCCGGCTTGTTGGCGGTTTGTTGCGGCCGAAGCAAATGGAGGCACTGTCGCCCTTCCAGGGCCCAACCGCGACCCACGTTGATCAAGGGCCGCCGTCCGCAAGGCCTGGATTGGCCTGTACAAGAGCGCAAAGCTGTCCGGACGGACGATCCAAAGTCGGCCATAAGTCGCGTCCCCGGCAACGGATGGTGACGAGTGATGGCAGAGGAGAGTCGTGGCGGACTGCTGCGGGCGTGCGTGGGCGGGTGGTGTGCGTAGGAGTCGTGGTTGCGGCGTTGGTGGTTGTTGCGTTAGCTCGTTTTTTGTGTGTTTGAGGGTTGTGGTTTGCGTATTGTGGTCAATTGGCCGAGCGGTCTAAGGCGCCAGTTTAAGGCACTGGTCCGAAAGGGCGTGGGTTCGAATCCCACATTGGCCAACTTCTTCTTTCTGCAGTGCCCTGCGCCCTCCTTTTTACCCTTCTCGTGCCTCTCCGGTCCTTGTGCCCGTCGCACCGGGCCGCTCGCCACATTAGGCCACTCAACCACCCGTTGATGACTCGACGACTCGCTTCGCGCGGGTTCAAGTCCGCCACGAGTCCGCCAGCGTTCCCACTACCAACCTTTGTCAAATCGTCTCGTCTCGCGGCCGACGCTACCAACCGGCCAAGCCGCGCCACAGACCGCTTCTGCAGGCTGAGCTGCAGTCTAGAAGTTGGTCGAATTCGAGTTGGCAATGCCTCAATGTCTGAATGCCTCGGTCGGCCGTCGTGGCGGGCTTCGATCCCCGGCTTGTTGGCGGTTTGTTGCGGCCGAAGCAAATGGAGGCACTGTCGCCCTTCCAGGGCCCAACCGCGACCCACGTTGATCAAGGGCCGCCGTCCGCAAGGCCTGGATTGGCCTGTACAAGAGCGCAAAGCTGTCCGGACGGACGATCCAAAGTCGGCCATAAGTCGCGTCCCCGGCAACGGATGGTGACGAGTGATGGCAGAGGAGAGTCGTGGCGGACTGCTGCGGGCGTGCGTGGGCGGGTGGTGTGCGTAGGAGTCGTGGTTGCGGCGTTGGTGGTTGTTGCGTTAGCTCGTTTTTTGTGTGTTTGAGGGTTGTGGTTTGCGTATTGTGGTCAATTGGCCGAGCGGTCTAAGGCGCCAGTTTAAGGCACTGGTCCGAAAGGGCGTGGGTTCGAATCCCACATTGGCCAACTTCTTCTTTCTGCAGTGCCCTGCGCCCTCCTTTTTACCCTTCTCGTGCCTCTCCGGTCCTTGTGCCCGTCGCACCGGGCCGCTCGCCACATTAGGCCACTCAACCACCCGTTGATGACTCGACGACTCGCTTCGCGCGGGTTCAAGTCCGCCACGAGTCCGCCAGCGTTCCCACTACCAACCTTTGTCAAATCGTCTCGTCTCGCGGCCGACGCTACCAACCGGCCAAGCCGCGCCACAGACCGCTTCTGCAGGCTGAGCTGCAGTCTAGAAGTTGGTCGAATTCGAGTTGGCAATGCCTCAATGTCTGAATGCCTCGGTCGGCCGTCGTGGCGGGCTTCGATCCCCGGCTTGTTGGCGGTTTGTTGCGGCCGAAGCAAATGGAGGCACTGTCGCCCTTCCAGGGCCCAACCGCGACCCACGTTGATCAAGGGCCGCCGTCCGCAAGGCCTGGATTGGCCTGTACAAGAGCGCAAAGCTGTCCGGACGGACGATCCAAAGTCGGCCATAAGTCGCGTCCCCGGCAACGGATGGTGACGAGTGATGGCAGAGGAGAGTCGTGGCGGACTGCTGCGGGCGTGCGTGGGCGGGTGGTGTGCGTAGGAGTCGTGGTTGCGGCGTTGGTGGTTGTTGCGTTAGCTCGTTTTTTGTGTGTTTGAGGGTTGTGGTTTGCGTATTGTGGTCAATTGGCCGAGCGGTCTAAGGCGCCAGTTTAAGGCACTGGTCCGAAAGGGCGTGGGTTCGAATCCCACATTGGCCAACTTCTTCTTTCTGCAGTGCCCTGCGCCCTCCTTTTTACCCTTCTCGTGCCTCTCCGGTCCTTGTGCCCGTCGCACCGGGCCGCTCGCCACATTAGGCCACTCAACCACCCGTTGATGACTCGACGACTCGCTTCGCGCGGGTTCAAGTCCGCCACGAGTCCGCCAGCGTTCCCACTACCAACCTTTGTCAAATCGTCTCGTCTCGCGGCCGACGCTACCAACCGGCCAAGCCGCGCCACAGACCGCTTCTGCAGGCTGAGCTGCAGTCTAGAAGTTGGTCGAATTCGAGTTGGCAATGCCTCAATGTCTGAATGCCTCGGTCGGCCGTCGTGGCGGGCTTCGATCCCCGGCTTGTTGGCGGTTTGTTGCGGCCGAAGCAAATGGAGGCACTGTCGCCCTTCCAGGGCCCAACCGCGACCCACGTTGATCAAGGGCCGCCGTCCGCAAGGCCTGGATTGGCCTGTACAAGAGCGCAAAGCTGTCCGGACGGACGATCCAAAGTCGGCCATAAGTCGCGTCCCCGGCAACGGATGGTGACGAGTGATGGCAGAGGAGAGTCGTGGCGGACTGCTGCGGGCGTGCGTGGGCGGGTGGTGTGCGTAGGAGTCGTGGTTGCGGCGTTGGTGGTTGTTGCGTTAGCTCGTTTTTTGTGTGTTTGAGGGTTGTGGTTTGCGTATTGTGGTCAATTGGCCGAGCGGTCTAAGGCGCCAGTTTAAGGCACTGGTCCGAAAGGGCGTGGGTTCGAATCCCACATTGGCCAACTTCTTCTTTCTGCAGTGCCCTGCACCCTCCTTTTTACCCTTCTCGTGCCTCTCCGGTCCTTGTGCCCGTCGCACCGGGCCGCTCGCCACATTAGGCCACTCAACCACCCGTTGATGACTCGACGACTCGCTTCGCGCGGGTTCAAGTCCGCCACGAGTCCGCCAGCGTTCCCACTACCAACCTTTGTCAAATCGTCTCGTCTCGCGGCCGACGCTACCAACCGGCCAAGCCGCGCCACAGACCGCTTCTGCAGGCTGAGCTGCAGTCTAGAAGTTGGTCGAATTCGAGTTGGCAATGCCTCAATGTCTGAATGCCTCGGTCGGCCGTCGTGGCGGGCTTCGATCCCCGGCTTGTTGGCGGTTTGTTGCGGCCGAAGCAAATGGAGGCACTGTCGCCCTTCCAGGGCCCAACCGCGACCCACGTTGATCAAGGGCCGCCGTCCGCAAGGCCTGGATTGGCCTGTACAAGAGCGCAAAGCTGTCCGGACGGACGATCCAAAGTCGGCCATAAGTCGCGTCCCCGGCAACGGATGGTGACGAGTGATGGCAGAGGAGAGTCGTGGCGGACTGCTGCGGGCGTGCGTGGGCGGGTGGTGTGCGTAGGAGTCGTGGTTGCGGCGTTGGTGGTTGTTGCGTTAGCTCGTTTTTTGTGTGTTTGAGGGTTGTGGTTTGCGTATTGTGGTCAATTGGCCGAGCGGTCTAAGGCGCCAGTTTAAGGCACTGGTCCGAAAGGGCGTGGGTTCGAATCCCACATTGGCCAACTTCTTCTTTCTGCAGTGCCCTGCGCCCTCCTTTTTACCCTTCTCGTGCCTCTCCGGTCCTTGTGCCCGTCGCACCGGGCCGCTCGCCACATTAGGCCACTCAACCACCCGTTGATGACTCGACGACTCGCTTCGCGCGGGTTCAAGTCCGCCACGAGTCCGCCAGCGTTCCCACTACCAACCTTTGTCAAATCGTCTCGTCTCGCGGCCGACGCTACCAACCGGCCAAGCCGCGCCACAGACCGCTTCTGCAGGCTGAGCTGCAGTCTAGAAGTTGGTCGAATTCGAGTTGGCAATGCCTCAATGTCTGAATGCCTCGGTCGGCCGTCGTGGCGGGCTTCGATCCCCGGCTTGTTGGCGGTTTGTTGCGGCCGAAGCAAATGGAGGCACTGTCGCCCTTCCAGGGCCCAACCGCGACCCACGTTGATCAAGGGCCGCCGTCCGCAAGGCCTGGATTGGCCTGTACAAGAGCGCAAAGCTGTCCGGACGGACGATCCAAAGTCGGCCATAAGTCGCGTCCCCGGCAACGGATGGTGACGAGTGATGGCAGAGGAGAGTCGTGGCGGACTGCTGCGGGCGTGCGTGGGCGGGTGGTGTGCGTAGGAGTCGTGGTTGCGGCGTTGGTGGTTGTTGCGTTAGCTCGTTTTTTGTGTGTTTGAGGGTTGTGGTTTGCGTATTGTGGTCAATTGGCCGAGCGGTCTAAGGCGCCAGTTTAAGGCACTGGTCCGAAAGGGCGTGGGTTCGAATCCCACATTGGCCAACTTCTTCTTTCTGCAGTGCCCTGCACCCTCCTTTTTACCCTTCTCGTGCCTCTCCGGTCCTTGTGCCCGTCGCACCGGGCCGCTCGCCACATTAGGCCACTCAACCACCCGTTGATGACTCGACGACTCGCTTCGCGCGGGTTCAAGTCCGCCACGAGTCCGCCAGCGTTCCCACTACCAACCTTTGTCAAATCGTCTCGTCTCGCGGCCGACGCTACCAACCGGCCAAGCCGCGCCACAGACCGCTTCTGCAGGCTGAGCTGCAGTCTAGAAGTTGGTCGAATTCGAGTTGGCAATGCCTCAATGTCTGAATGCCTCGGTCGGCCGTCGTGGCGGGCTTCGATCCCCGGCTTGTTGGCGGTTTGTTGCGGCCGAAGCAAATGGAGGCACTGTCGCCCTTCCAGGGCCCAACCGCGACCCACGTTGATCAAGGGCCGCCGTCCGCAAGGCCTGGATTGGCCTGTACAAGAGCGCAAAGCTGTCCGGACGGACGATCCAAAGTCGGCCATAAGTCGCGTCCCCGGCAACGGATGGTGACGAGTGATGGCAGAGGAGAGTCGTGGCGGACTGCTGCGGGCGTGCGTGGGCGGGTGGTGTGCGTAGGAGTCGTGGTTGCGGCGTTGGTGGTTGTTGCGTTAGCTCGTTTTTTGTGTGTTTGAGGGTTGTGGTTTGCGTATTGTGGTCAATTGGCCGAGCGGTCTAAGGCGCCAGTTTAAGGCACTGGTCCGAAAGGGCGTGGGTTCGAATCCCACATTGGCCAACTTCTTCTTTCTGCAGTGCCCTGCACCCTCCTTTTTACCCTTCTCGTGCCTCTCCGGTCCTTGTGCCCGTCGCACCGGGCCGCTCGCCACATTAGGCCACTCAACCACCCGTTGATGACTCGACGACTCGCTTCGCGCGGGTTCAAGTCCGCCACGAGTCCGCCAGCATTCCCACTACCAACCTTTGTCAAATCGTCTCGTCTCGCGGCCGACGCTACCAACCGGCCAAGCCGCGCCACAGACCGCTTCTGCAGGCTGAGCTGCAGTCTAGAAGTTGGTCGAATTCGAGTTGGCAATGCCTCAATGTCTGAATGCCTCGGTCGGCCGTCGTGGCGGGCTTCGATCCCCGGCTTGTTGGCGGTTTGTTGCGGCCGAAGCAAATGGAGGCACTGTCGCCCTTCCAGGGCCCAACCGCGACCCACGTTGATCAAGGGCCGCCGTCCGCAAGGCCTGGATTGGCCTGTACAAGAGCGCAAAGCTGTCCGGACGGACGATCCAAAGTCGGCCATAAGTCGCGTCCCCGGCAACGGATGGTGACGAGTGATGGCAGAGGAGAGTCGTGGCGGACTGCTGCGGGCGTGCGTGGGCGGGTGGTGTGCGTAGGAGTCGTGGTTGCGGCGTTGGTGGTTGTTGCGTTAGCTCGTTTTTTGTGTGTTTGAGGGTTGTGGTTTGCGTATTGTGGTCAATTGGCCGAGCGGTCTAAGGCGCCAGTTTAAGGCACTGGTCCGAAAGGGCGTGGGTTCGAATCCCACATTGGCCAACTTCTTCTTTCTGCAGTGCCCTGCACCCTCCTTTTTACCCTTCTCGTGCCTCTCCGGTCCTTGTGCCCGTCGCACCGGGCCGCTCGCCACATTAGGCCACTCAACCACCCGTTGATGACTCGACGACTCGCTTCGCGCGGGTTCAAGTCCGCCACGAGTCCGCCAGCGTTCCCACTACCAACCTTTGTCAAATCGTCTCGTCTCGCGGCCGACGCTACCAACCGGCCAAGCCGCGCCACAGACCGCTTCTGCAGGCTGAGCTGCAGTCTAGAAGTTGGTCGAATTCGAGTTGGCAATGCCTCAATGTCTGAATGCCTCGGTCGGCCGTCGTGGCGGGCTTCGATCCCCGGCTTGTTGGCGGTTTGTTGCGGCCGAAGCAAATGGAGGCACTGTCGCCCTTCCAGGGCCCAACCGCGACCCACGTTGATCAAGGGCCGCCGTCCGCAAGGCCTGGATTGGCCTGTACAAGAGCGCAAAGCTGTCCGGACGGACGATCCAAAGTCGGCCATAAGTCGCGTCCCCGGCAACGGATGGTGACGAGTGATGGCAGAGGAGAGTCGTGGCGGACTGCTGCGGGCGTGCGTGGGCGGGTGGTGTGCGTAGGAGTCGTGGTTGCGGCGTTGGTGGTTGTTGCGTTAGCTCGTTTTTTGTGTGTTTGAGGGTTGTGGTTTGCGTATTGTGGTCAATTGGCCGAGCGGTCTAAGGCGCCAGTTTAAGGCACTGGTCCGAAAGGGCGTGGGTTCGAATCCCACATTGGCCAACTTCTTCTTTCTGCAGTGCCCTGCACCCTCCTTTTTACCCTTCTCGTGCCTCTCCGGTCCTTGTGCCCGTCGCACCGGGCCGCTCGCCACATTAGGCCACTCAACCACCCGTTGATGACTCGACGACTCGCTTCGCGCGGGTTCAAGTCCGCCACGAGTCCGCCAGCATTCCCACTACCAACCTTTGTCAAATCGTCTCGTCTCGCGGCCGACGCTACCAACCGGCCAAGCCGCGCCACAGACCGCTTCTGCAGGCTGAGCTGCAGTCTAGAAGTTGGTCGAATTCGAGTTGGCAATGCCTCAATGTCTGAATGCCTCGGTCGGCCGTCGTGGCGGGCTTCGATCCCCGGCTTGTTGGCGGTTTGTTGCGGCCGAAGCAAATGGAGGCACTGTCGCCCTTCCAGGGCCCAACCGCGACCCACGTTGATCAAGGGCCGCCGTCCGCAAGGCCTGGATTGGCCTGTACAAGAGCGCAAAGCTGTCCGGACGGACGATCCAAAGTCGGCCATAAGTCGCGTCCCCGGCAACGGATGGTGACGAGTGATGGCAGAGGAGAGTCGTGGCGGACTGCTGCGGGCGTGCGTGGGCGGGTGGTGTGCGTAGGAGTCGTGGTTGCGGCGTTGGTGGTTGTTGCGTTAGCTCGTTTTTTGTGTGTTTGAGGGTTGTGGTTTGCGTATTGTGGTCAATTGGCCGAGCGGTCTAAGGCGCCAGTTTAAGGCACTGGTCCGAAAGGGCGTGGGTTCGAATCCCACATTGGCCAACTTCTTCTTTCTGCAGTGCCCTGCACCCTCCTTTTTACCCTTCTCGTGCCTCTCCGGTCCTTGTGCCCGTCGCACCGGGCCGCTCGCCACATTAGGCCACTCAACCACCCGTTGATGACTCGACGACTCGCTTCGCGCGGGTTCAAGTCCGCCACGAGTCCGCCAGCGTTCCCACTACCAACCTTTGTCAAATCGTCTCGTCTCGCGGCCGACGCTACCAACCGGCCAAGCCGCGCCACAGACCGCTTCTGCAGGCTGAGCTGCAGTCTAGAAGTTGGTCGAATTCGAGTTGGCAATGCCTCAATGTCTGAATGCCTCGGTCGGCCGTCGTGGCGGGCTTCGATCCCCGGCTTGTTGGCGGTTTGTTGCGGCCGAAGCAAATGGAGGCACTGTCGCCCTTCCAGGGCCCAACCGCGACCCACGTTGATCAAGGGCCGCCGTCCGCAAGGCCTGGATTGGCCTGTACAAGAGCGCAAAGCTGTCCGGACGGACGATCCAAAGTCGGCCATAAGTCGCGTCCCCGGCAACGGATGGTGACGAGTGATGGCAGAGGAGAGTCGTGGCGGACTGCTGCGGGCGTGCGTGGGCGGGTGGTGTGCGTAGGAGTCGTGGTTGCGGCGTTGGTGGTTGTTGCGTTAGCTCGTTTTTTGTGTGTTTGAGGGTTGTGGTTTGCGTATTGTGGTCAATTGGCCGAGCGGTCTAAGGCGCCAGTTTAAGGCACTGGTCCGAAAGGGCGTGGGTTCGAATCCCACATTGGCCAACTTCTTCTTTCTGCAGTGCCCTGCACCCTCCTTTTTACCCTTCTCGTGCCTCTCCGGTCCTTGTGCCCGTCGCACCGGGCCGCTCGCCACATTAGGCCACTCAACCACCCGTTGATGACTCGACGACTCGCTTCGCGCGGGTTCAAGTCCGCCACGAGTCCGCCAGCGTTCCCACTACCAACCTTTGTCAAATCGTCTCGTCTCGCGGCCGACGCTACCAACCGGCCAAGCCGCGCCACAGACCGCTTCTGCAGGCTGAGCTGCAGTCTAGAAGTTGGTCGAATTCGAGTTGGCAATGCCTCAATGTCTGAATGCCTCGGTCGGCCGTCGTGGCGGGCTTCGATCCCCGGCTTGTTGGCGGTTTGTTGCGGCCGAAGCAAATGGAGGCACTGTCGCCCTTCCAGGGCCCAACCGCGACCCACGTTGATCAAGGGCCGCCGTCCGCAAGGCCTGGATTGGCCTGTACAAGAGCGCAAAGCTGTCCGGACGGACGATCCAAAGTCGGCCATAAGTCGCGTCCCCGGCAACGGATGGTGACGAGTGATGGCAGAGGAGAGTCGTGGCGGACTGCTGCGGGCGTGCGTGGGCGGGTGGTGTGCGTAGGAGTCGTGGTTGCGGCGTTGGTGGTTGTTGCGTTAGCTCGTTTTTTGTGTGTTTGAGGGTTGTGGTTTGCGTATTGTGGTCAATTGGCCGAGCGGTCTAAGGCGCCAGTTTAAGGCACTGGTCCGAAAGGGCGTGGGTTCGAATCCCACATTGGCCAACTTCTTCTTTCTGCAGTGCCCTGCACCCTCCTTTTTACCCTTCTCGTGCCTCTCCGGTCCTTGTGCCCGTCGCACCGGGCCGCTCGCCACATTAGGCCACTCAACCACCCGTTGATGACTCGACGACTCGCTTCGCGCGGGTTCAAGTCCGCCACGAGTCCGCCAGCGTTCCCACTACCAACCTTTGTCAAATCGTCTCGTCTCGCGGCCGACGCTACCAACCGGCCAAGCCGCGCCACAGACCGCTTCTGCAGGCTGAGCTGCAGTCTAGAAGTTGGTCGAATTCGAGTTGGCAATGCCTCAATGTCTGAATGCCTCGGTCGGCCGTCGTGGCGGGCTTCGATCCCCGGCTTGTTGGCGGTTTGTTGCGGCCGAAGCAAATGGAGGCACTGTCGCCCTTCCAGGGCCCAACCGCGACCCACGTTGATCAAGGGCCGCCGTCCGCAAGGCCTGGATTGGCCTGTACAAGAGCGCAAAGCTGTCCGGACGGACGATCCAAAGTCGGCCATAAGTCGCGTCCCCGGCAACGGATGGTGACGAGTGATGGCAGAGGAGAGTCGTGGCGGACTGCTGCGGGCGTGCGTGGGCGGGTGGTGTGCGTAGGAGTCGTGGTTGCGGCGTTGGTGGTTGTTGCGTTAGCTCGTTTTTTGTGTGTTTGAGGGTTGTGGTTTGCGTATTGTGGTCAATTGGCCGAGCGGTCTAAGGCGCCAGTTTAAGGCACTGGTCCGAAAGGGCGTGGGTTCGAATCCCACATTGGCCAACTTCTTCTTTCTGCAGTGCCCTGCACCCTCCTTTTTACCCTTCTCGTGCCTCTCCGGTCCTTGTGCCCGTCGCACCGGGCCGCTCGCCACATTAGGCCACTCAACCACCCGTTGATGACTCGACGACTCGCTTCGCGCGGGTTCAAGTCCGCCACGAGTCCGCCAGCATTCCCACTACCAACCTTTGTCAAATCGTCTCGTCTCGCGGCCGACGCTACCAACCGGCCAAGCCGCGCCACAGACCGCTTCTGCAGGCTGAGCTGCAGTCTAGAAGTTGGTCGAATTCGAGTTGGCAATGCCTCAATGTCTGAATGCCTCGGTCGGCCGTCGTGGCGGGCTTCGATCCCCGGCTTGTTGGCGGTTTGTTGCGGCCGAAGCAAATGGAGGCACTGTCGCCCTTCCAGGGCCCAACCGCGACCCACGTTGATCAAGGGCCGCCGTCCGCAAGGCCTGGATTGGCCTGTACAAGAGCGCAAAGCTGTCCGGACGGACGATCCAAAGTCGGCCATAAGTCGCGTCCCCGGCAACGGATGGTGACGAGTGATGGCAGAGGAGAGTCGTGGCGGACTGCTGCGGGCGTGCGTGGGCGGGTGGTGTGCGTAGGAGTCGTGGTTGCGGCGTTGGTGGTTGTTGCGTTAGCTCGTTTTTTGTGTGTTTGAGGGTTGTGGTTTGCGTATTGTGGTCAATTGGCCGAGCGGTCTAAGGCGCCAGTTTAAGGCACTGGTCCGAAAGGGCGTGGGTTCGAATCCCACATTGGCCAACTTCTTCTTTCTGCAGTGCCCTGCACCCTCCTTTTTACCCTTCTCGTGCCTCTCCGGTCCTTGTGCCCGTCGCACCGGGCCGCTCGCCACATTAGGCCACTCAACCACCCGTTGATGACTCGACGACTCGCTTCGCGCGGGTTCAAGTCCGCCACGAGTCCGCCAGCGTTCCCACTACCAACCTTTGTCAAATCGTCTCGTCTCGCGGCCGACGCTACCAACCGGCCAAGCCGCGCCACAGACCGCTTCTGCAGGCTGAGCTGCAGTCTAGAAGTTGGTCGAATTCGAGTTGGCAATGCCTCAATGTCTGAATGCCTCGGTCGGCCGTCGTGGCGGGCTTCGATCCCCGGCTTGTTGGCGGTTTGTTGCGGCCGAAGCAAATGGAGGCACTGTCGCCCTTCCAGGGCCCAACCGCGACCCACGTTGATCAAGGGCCGCCGTCCGCAAGGCCTGGATTGGCCTGTACAAGAGCGCAAAGCTGTCCGGACGGACGATCCAAAGTCGGCCATAAGTCGCGTCCCCGGCAACGGATGGTGACGAGTGATGGCAGAGGAGAGTCGTGGCGGACTGCTGCGGGCGTGCGTGGGCGGGTGGTGTGCGTAGGAGTCGTGGTTGCGGCGTTGGTGGTTGTTGCGTTAGCTCGTTTTTTGTGTGTTTGAGGGTTGTGGTTTGCGTATTGTGGTCAATTGGCCGAGCGGTCTAAGGCGCCAGTTTAAGGCACTGGTCCGAAAGGGCGTGGGTTCGAATCCCACATTGGCCAACTTCTTCTTTCTGCAGTGCCCTGCACCCTCCTTTTTACCCTTCTCGTGCCTCTCCGGTCCTTGTGCCCGTCGCACCGGGCCGCTCGCCACATTAGGCCACTCAACCACCCGTTGATGACTCGACGACTCGCTTCGCGCGGGTTCAAGTCCGCCACGAGTCCGCCAGCGTTCCCACTACCAACCTTTGTCAAATCGTCTCGTCTCGCGGCCGACGCTACCAACCGGCCAAGCCGCGCCACAGACCGCTTCTGCAGGCTGAGCTGCAGTCTAGAAGTTGGTCGAATTCGAGTTGGCAATGCCTCAATGTCTGAATGCCTCGGTCGGCCGTCGTGGCGGGCTTCGATCCCCGGCTTGTTGGCGGTTTGTTGCGGCCGAAGCAAATGGAGGCACTGTCGCCCTTCCAGGGCCCAACCGCGACCCACGTTGATCAAGGGCCGCCGTCCGCAAGGCCTGGATTGGCCTGTACAAGAGCGCAAAGCTGTCCGGACGGACGATCCAAAGTCGGCCATAAGTCGCGTCCCCGGCAACGGATGGTGACGAGTGATGGCAGAGGAGAGTCGTGGCGGACTGCTGCGGGCGTGCGTGGGCGGGTGGTGTGCGTAGGAGTCGTGGTTGCGGCGTTGGTGGTTGTTGCGTTAGCTCGTTTTTTGTGTGTTTGAGGGTTGTGGTTTGCGTATTGTGGTCAATTGGCCGAGCGGTCTAAGGCGCCAGTTTAAGGCACTGGTCCGAAAGGGCGTGGGTTCGAATCCCACATTGGCCAACTTCTTCTTTCTGCAGTGCCCTGCACCCTCCTTTTTACCCTTCTCGTGCCTCTCCGGTCCTTGTGCCCGTCGCACCGGGCCGCTCGCCACATTAGGCCACTCAACCACCCGTTGATGACTCGACGACTCGCTTCGCGCGGGTTCAAGTCCGCCACGAGTCCGCCAGCGTTCCCACTACCAACCTTTGTCAAATCGTCTCGTCTCGCGGCCGACGCTACCAACCGGCCAAGCCGCGCCACAGACCGCTTCTGCAGGCTGAGCTGCAGTCTAGAAGTTGGTCGAATTCGAGTTGGCAATGCCTCAATGTCTGAATGCCTCGGTCGGCCGTCGTGGCGGGCTTCGATCCCCGGCTTGTTGGCGGTTTGTTGCGGCCGAAGCAAATGGAGGCACTGTCGCCCTTCCAGGGCCCAACCGCGACCCACGTTGATCAAGGGCCGCCGTCCGCAAGGCCTGGATTGGCCTGTACAAGAGCGCAAAGCTGTCCGGACGGACGATCCAAAGTCGGCCATAAGTCGCGTCCCCGGCAACGGATGGTGACGAGTGATGGCAGAGGAGAGTCGTGGCGGACTGCTGCGGGCGTGCGTGGGCGGGTGGTGTGCGTAGGAGTCGTGGTTGCGGCGTTGGTGGTTGTTGCGTTAGCTCGTTTTTTGTGTGTTTGAGGGTTGTGGTTTGCGTATTGTGGTCAATTGGCCGAGCGGTCTAAGGCGCCAGTTTAAGGCACTGGTCCGAAAGGGCGTGGGTTCGAATCCCACATTGGCCAACTTCTTCTTTCTGCAGTGCCCTGCACCCTCCTTTTTACCCTTCTCGTGCCTCTCCGGTCCTTGTGCCCGTCGCACCGGGCCGCTCGCCACATTAGGCCACTCAACCACCCGTTGATGACTCGACGACTCGCTTCGCGCGGGTTCAAGTCCGCCACGAGTCCGCCAGCGTTCCCACTACCAACCTTTGTCAAATCGTCTCGTCTCGCGGCCGACGCTACCAACCGGCCAAGCCGCGCCACAGACCGCTTCTGCAGGCTGAGCTGCAGTCTAGAAGTTGGTCGAATTCGAGTTGGCAATGCCTCAATGTCTGAATGCCTCGGTCGGCCGTCGTGGCGGGCTTCGATCCCCGGCTTGTTGGCGGTTTGTTGCGGCCGAAGCAAATGGAGGCACTGTCGCCCTTCCAGGGCCCAACCGCGACCCACGTTGATCAAGGGCCGCCGTCCGCAAGGCCTGGATTGGCCTGTACAAGAGCGCAAAGCTGTCCGGACGGACGATCCAAAGTCGGCCATAAGTCGCGTCCCCGGCAACGGATGGTGACGAGTGATGGCAGAGGAGAGTCGTGGCGGACTGCTGCGGGCGTGCGTGGGCGGGTGGTGTGCGTAGGAGTCGTGGTTGCGGCGTTGGTGGTTGTTGCGTTAGCTCGTTTTTTGTGTGTTTGAGGGTTGTGGTTTGCGTATTGTGGTCAATTGGCCGAGCGGTCTAAGGCGCCAGTTTAAGGCACTGGTCCGAAAGGGCGTGGGTTCGAATCCCACATTGGCCAACTTCTTCTTTCTGCAGTGCCCTGCGCCCTCCTTTTTACCCTTCTCGTGCCTCTCCGGTCCTTGTGCCCGTCGCACCGGGCCGCTCGCCACATTAGGCCACTCAACCACCCGTTGATGACTCGACGACTCGCTTCGCGCGGGTTCAAGTCCGCCACGAGTCCGCCAGCGTTCCCACTACCAACCTTTGTCAAATCGTCTCGTCTCGCGGCCGACGCTACCAACCGGCCAAGCCGCGCCACAGACCGCTTCTGCAGGCTGAGCTGCAGTCTAGAAGTTGGTCGAATTCGAGTTGGCAATGCCTCAATGTCTGAATGCCTCGGTCGGCCGTCGTGGCGGGCTTCGATCCCCGGCTTGTTGGCGGTTTGTTGCGGCCGAAGCAAATGGAGGCACTGTCGCCCTTCCAGGGCCCAACCGCGACCCACGTTGATCAAGGGCCGCCGTCCGCAAGGCCTGGATTGGCCTGTACAAGAGCGCAAAGCTGTCCGGACGGACGATCCAAAGTCGGCCATAAGTCGCGTCCCCGGCAACGGATGGTGACGAGTGATGGCAGAGGAGAGTCGTGGCGGACTGCTGCGGGCGTGCGTGGGCGGGTGGTGTGCGTAGGAGTCGTGGTTGCGGCGTTGGTGGTTGTTGCGTTAGCTCGTTTTTTGTGTGTTTGAGGGTTGTGGTTTGCGTATTGTGGTCAATTGGCCGAGCGGTCTAAGGCGCCAGTTTAAGGCACTGGTCCGAAAGGGCGTGGGTTCGAATCCCACATTGGCCAACTTCTTCTTTCTGCAGTGCCCTGCGCCCTCCTTTTTACCCTTCTCGTGCCTCTCCGGTCCTTGTGCCCGTCGCACCGGGCCGCTCGCCACATTAGGCCACTCAACCACCCGTTGATGACTCGACGACTCGCTTCGCGCGGGTTCAAGTCCGCCACGAGTCCGCCAGCGTTCCCACTACCAACCTTTGTCAAATCGTCTCGTCTCGCGGCCGACGCTACCAACCGGCCAAGCCGCGCCACAGACCGCTTCTGCAGGCTGAGCTGCAGTCTAGAAGTTGGTCGAATTCGAGTTGGCAATGCCTCAATGTCTGAATGCCTCGGTCGGCCGTCGTGGCGGGCTTCGATCCCCGGCTTGTTGGCGGTTTGTTGCGGCCGAAGCAAATGGAGGCACTGTCGCCCTTCCAGGGCCCAACCGCGACCCACGTTGATCAAGGGCCGCCGTCCGCAAGGCCTGGATTGGCCTGTACAAGAGCGCAAAGCTGTCCGGACGGACGATCCAAAGTCGGCCATAAGTCGCGTCCCCGGCAACGGATGGTGACGAGTGATGGCAGAGGAGAGTCGTGGCGGACTGCTGCGGGCGTGCGTGGGCGGGTGGTGTGCGTAGGAGTCGTGGTTGCGGCGTTGGTGGTTGTTGCGTTAGCTCGTTTTTTGTGTGTTTGAGGGTTGTGGTTTGCGTATTGTGGTCAATTGGCCGAGCGGTCTAAGGCGCCAGTTTAAGGCACTGGTCCGAAAGGGCGTGGGTTCGAATCCCACATTGGCCAACTTCTTCTTTCTGCAGTGCCCTGCGCCCTCCTTTTTACCCTTCTCGTGCCTCTCCGGTCCTTGTGCCCGTCGCACCGGGCCGCTCGCCACATTAGGCCACTCAACCACCCGTTGATGACTCGACGACTCGCTTCGCGCGGGTTCAAGTCCGCCACGAGTCCGCCAGCGTTCCCACTACCAACCTTTGTCAAATCGTCTCGTCTCGCGGCCGACGCTACCAACCGGCCAAGCCGCGCCACAGACCGCTTCTGCAGGCTGAGCTGCAGTCTAGAAGTTGGTCGAATTCGAGTTGGCAATGCCTCAATGTCTGAATGCCTCGGTCGGCCGTCGTGGCGGGCTTCGATCCCCGGCTTGTTGGCGGTTTGTTGCGGCCGAAGCAAATGGAGGCACTGTCGCCCTTCCAGGGCCCAACCGCGACCCACGTTGATCAAGGGCCGCCGTCCGCAAGGCCTGGATTGGCCTGTACAAGAGCGCAAAGCTGTCCGGACGGACGATCCAAAGTCGGCCATAAGTCGCGTCCCCGGCAACGGATGGTGACGAGTGATGGCAGAGGAGAGTCGTGGCGGACTGCTGCGGGCGTGCGTGGGCGGGTGGTGTGCGTAGGAGTCGTGGTTGCGGCGTTGGTGGTTGTTGCGTTAGCTCGTTTTTTGTGTGTTTGAGGGTTGTGGTTTGCGTATTGTGGTCAATTGGCCGAGCGGTCTAAGGCGCCAGTTTAAGGCACTGGTCCGAAAGGGCGTGGGTTCGAATCCCACATTGGCCAACTTCTTCTTTCTGCAGTGCCCTGCACCCTCCTTTTTACCCTTCTCGTGCCTCTCCGGTCCTTGTGCCCGTCGCACCGGGCCGCTCGCCACATTAGGCCACTCAACCACCCGTTGATGACTCGACGACTCGCTTCGCGCGGGTTCAAGTCCGCCACGAGTCCGCCAGCGTTCCCACTACCAACCTTTGTCAAATCGTCTCGTCTCGCGGCCGACGCTACCAACCGGCCAAGCCGCGCCACAGACCGCTTCTGCAGGCTGAGCTGCAGTCTAGAAGTTGGTCGAATTCGAGTTGGCAATGCCTCAATGTCTGAATGCCTCGGTCGGCCGTCGTGGCGGGCTTCGATCCCCGGCTTGTTGGCGGTTTGTTGCGGCCGAAGCAAATGGAGGCACTGTCGCCCTTCCAGGGCCCAACCGCGACCCACGTTGATCAAGGGCCGCCGTCCGCAAGGCCTGGATTGGCCTGTACAAGAGCGCAAAGCTGTCCGGACGGACGATCCAAAGTCGGCCATAAGTCGCGTCCCCGGCAACGGATGGTGACGAGTGATGGCAGAGGAGAGTCGTGGCGGACTGCTGCGGGCGTGCGTGGGCGGGTGGTGTGCGTAGGAGTCGTGGTTGCGGCGTTGGTGGTTGTTGCGTTAGCTCGTTTTTTGTGTGTTTGAGGGTTGTGGTTTGCGTATTGTGGTCAATTGGCCGAGCGGTCTAAGGCGCCAGTTTAGGGCACTGTGTAAGGGGGCGCTGTTTACAACAGTCCCCAAAACACGGCACGCACGCTTGTGCGGTTGAGGAAGCGTTCCCGACTTGGAGGGAAGTCCCGACTTGGAGGGACAAGGAGCGACTCCCGACTTGGAGGGAGGAAGGCGACTTGAGTACTTGAGGGAAAGTTTGCAACTAAATTGAAAGGAGCTTATGGTTCCTGAATCCTATGAATAAAACCACTAGGGGCCCTTGAGATTAAATGTCATTTAACCTACACATGTAATATAAAACCTTGGGTTGAATCAGGTTGAACTTGAAGATTCTCCTTCGAAGAATCTTCCTGCCGCGTGGCGTCTTGTGATTGGCCACAAGAACTCAGGTGACACGCCGGCCTTGTTACCAAATAATGTCCCAGGCGAGGAACCATCATCATGCACAAAGAAGTGCAGAGAACACTTGGCGTAATCACTGATTGTGCCATGGGTGGATGTGAGCAAACATTTGACCATGTTTACGCCACCTTTACCTCCATGACAGCAGTGTGTGAACCACACCAATCTGTGATCGCATAACCAATGTAATAGGCCAGAGGGGCCCATTACACTCATCGACAGCAAGCAACTCCTGTCTCGACGATGAGAGTGATGCCTCTGAAGCTCAACATTTCTCCGTATCGCGGCGGAGAAAATGAACCTCTGGCAAGATGGTTCGTTGAGTTGGATGCAGCAGTGGCTGCAAGACAGCTCCGAGACCCAGTTCAGCAAGTGTTGTTCGCGATGTCCAACCTTGTGGGTCGAGCGAAGAGTTGGGCATATGGGAAGCGTTTGGCGGAGCCAACCTGCTTCTACAATCTCGACGACTTCAAGCAGGAGCTGAAGCGCGCGTTTGAGCCCCCGCAGAGCGAATTTCGCGCTCGTGATGAGTTCCTCAAGCTTCGGCAGGGACGCCAAGACCTCCACTCATATGCACAGCGCGCACGATATCTCATGTCGTGCATTGTGGATCAGCCGATTGACATGGCAACGCAAGTTGTCACGTTCATGGCCGGCTTGGACGACGGGCCGATCCGGAACCAGTTGTTCCGCGAGTACCCGACGACGTTGGACCAAGCCATCGAGAGAGCGATGCAAGAAGAATTCAGCATCAAGCAAGCCAAGTTTGGTGGACCTATTCCGCGTCAAGTCCGCATGTCGTCGCCAGTAAACGACGGCCCAGAGCCGATGGACTTATCATACGCTTCCACGTCGGGAGACGTACGTCCGCGCGGTAATGGCAAATGCTTCCGCTGTGGGAAGCCAGGCCACATCGCTCGGAACTGCAGGGTGTCTTTGCCGGAACGGCAAGAGACACAGGGGTCACGTTCGAACCAGACCAGCAACCGAAACTTCGGTCGCCGGTTCGACCGTTCCCGAGGGTAAAAAAACGGGAACGACCAGTAGGGGCGGGGCTCCCTACTGGGTCTAACGAGAGGACTGTGGATATTGTGGAGACACAGAACTCTGGCCCCGATGTGCGCGGCGCACATGAAGATTCCACTAAGAGTGATGGCAGTGTCAATCAGAGCTCTGCTCTGATCATACTCAAAGTTTACGTGGATGGTATTGCAACGCCTCTACGTGCTTTGGTTGACACTGGCGCGTCGAACAACTTTGTTCGGGCGAAGGTCGTGATTGGGAATGGTATGATTCCACCCGATGCGACGAATGATATGGCTGTTCGATTGGCTAATGGGTCAACTGTGAGAATGCCAAAGCGAACGATGCGCTTGGCAATTGAGTTTGAAGGTTTCCGAGGTGAAGACGAGTTCATTTTACTCGACCTCGATGACAAGTTTGACATCATCCTGGGCATGCCGTGGTTGAAGCGTTACCAACCTCGCATTGACTGGATGAAGAAGAAGATCTCCGTTGACAAGTCGTGCATTGCAGCCGCGTTGAGCTGCATGACAACGGATGAAGTGATGTGGGCATATACATCTGTGGAAGGTGTGTCAAACGAGACCCAGGAGTGCGATGGCCCCTCGATCTCGGGAGACAAGCCCGTGAAGACCGCTGGAGGTGGAGCAGTCAGGCGCCATGAAAAGACTACTCCTGTTGCCAAGAACGACGAAGGACCGCGTTCTGGCGTGAAGAATGAAGACCAAGAGAAGATCGACGACGAAGGATTTCCGTCATCAAGCATCTCTGATCAAGATGCAAAGGAAGGTGATGAAGGTGGTGACCCACAGAGAGGCACTACAAGCAGCTATGCAAACGTCGTGGTCTACAATGATGAGGGTGACAGCACAATAATGCGTCATGTCCAAGTGGAAAATCCTCCCAGCACGGTCGAAGAGTTGACTTCCTTGCCATCGATGAGCAAGAAGACGCTGAAGCGTAGCCTGGCGAAAGGCGAAATTTCGCAGCTTTGCGCGATTGTCAAAGCAATCGACAAAGACTTCGTCAACACTGCATCAAATGTGAATGTAGATGTGTTGAACGGAAAGACACGGAAAGAGAGGTTTGAGGAGCAGTCATGGGACGCTCTCAAGACGAACCCCGTGTATGCGCTTGCCAAGGAATTCGAAGATATCTTCCCAGACAAGGTGCCGGACGAATTGCCATTTGACAGAGGCATTCGTCACGAGATTGATGTACTTCCTGGCACGAAGTGCTGCATCACAAGACAGTGGCCGTTGCCGAAGGAACAAGTCGATGCGATCGACGAGTTTTTCGCACAACGTGCTAAGGCTGGTCATGTGCGAGAGAGCAAGTCTCCGCATTGCAGCCTCACTTTCTGTGTGAAGAAGGCGACTGGCGGGCGGCGCATTGTTCATGCGTTCAACAAGTTGAACGATGCAACCATACCTGCTCAGACTCCGGTTCCGCGCAAGGACATGATCCTTGATGGAATGGTTGGCAGTACCGTTCTCAGTGCGATCGATCTGAAAGATGGATTCTATCAGATTCGGATGCGCGAAAGCGATGTACCACTAACTGCAGTAAGTGCCCCGAGTGGTATGCTGTGGGAATGGTTAGTGACGCCACAAGGACTGAAGAATGCGCCTGCGACTTTCAATCGCATGGTCACAAACATCCTTCGTCCTTTGCGAACGTTCGCACCAAGTTACTTTGACGATATATTCGTTCATAGTAAGGCCGTCAATGGAAAGTCTGATGTTGAAGTTCATCTCGATCATCTACGTCAAGTATTCCAGGTCATGCGAGAGAACAAACTCTACGCAAACTTGAAAAAGTGCCTATTCTTTGCCCCCGAGATTCCTGTTCTTGGTTGCTTTGTGGGCAAGAACGGTATTCGCATCGATCCGGAGAAGGTCAAAGCTATTGACGATTGGCCTGTGCCTCAGAATGTCAAGCAGTTGCGGCAGTGGTTGGGTCTGGAAAATTACTTGCACAAGTGCACGCGCAATTATGCAGCGTTAGTGCAGCCTCTGACACAACTGCTGAAGAAAGACGTTGAGTGGAAGTGGTCAAGAGATCACCAAGCGGCGTTCGAAGAGGTCAAACGGAGTCTGCGTGAAGCTCCTGTGCTGGCTCTTCCGGACCACGACAAGCCGTTCCACGTCGTCTGTGATGCGAGCGATTATGCCATTGGTTGCGCGTTGATGCAACACGATGATGAGGGTCGAGAGCGAGTTATATCGTACCAGTCACGACAACTCCGACCCGCAGAACGGAACTACCCAGTTCATGATAAGGAACTTCTTGCGATGAAGTTTGCCTTAGTCAAGTTCCGTGTTTACTTGCTTGGAGAGGAGCGCTTCGCGATCTATACTGATCATGCGTCGCTGCGGACAGCGGTGAAGACTCCTCACTTGTCGCAGAGAATGGCGAGGTGGCTCTCCTTCTTTGCGGAGTACAACTTTGTTGTTCACTATAAGCCAGGCAAGATGAACATCTTAGCCGACGCTTTGTCAAGACGTCCGGATTACGATCCCAAATCCAAGAACGAGGATCCGGCCGAAGCGTGTCGACTCTGTGAAGATGTTCAAGCGATCGCTGTTCAAGTATCGACTACAGTGCGTGAAGATATTATCGGGGGTTACAAGTCCGACGAGATCTGTCAGGACTTATTCAAGTACGTCAAGGATCCCTCCGCTAAAGCACTGCAAGGTCTACCAGCTCGAACAAGATCACGCGCTCACCGCTTCCAAGTACGCAATGGATTGCTGTACTACGCGGTTGACGACGGGGATACAGAAAGGATCGTTATCCCCAACGACGAAGGCGTGCGTCATCGACTCTTGTATGAGTATCATGACAGCCCTTCGGGTGGTCATCTCGGACGTGAGAAGACGTTTCTCAGTCTTTCCCGAGATTATTATTGGCCACACATGTACAAGTGGGTGCGCAAGTATGTGAGGACTTGCGAGATATGTCAGCGGGTGAAGCCCTCAGGCTCCACCCAAGCCCCACTTCGTTCTTTGCCTGTCCCCCAGGACAGTTGGAGGTCCGTGAGTATGGATTTCGTATTCGGACTTCCGCGAGACAAACACGGACGCAACGGCATCCTTGTGTTTGTGGACCGATTCAGCAAGATGGTTCATCTTACACCTGTTTCGGACAAGATCTCGGCAGAGAAGACTGCCAAGGTATTTGTAGACGTCGTGTTCCGTCTGCATGGCCTTCCAGTTGAGATCGTGTCAGACCGTGACACCCGTTTCACTGCAAAGTTCTGGCGTGCACTGTTTGGACTCTTGGACACCAAGTTGTCTATGTCAACAGCGGCACACCCCGAAACGGACGGTCAAACAGAGCGAGTGAATCGTGTCCTTGAGGACGTATTGCGTAGTTACGCTACGTCATTCAAAGAGTGGAGCGAGTTTCTCCCTCTTTGCGAGTTTGCGTTGAACAACTCCACGCATGTCTCGACGGGTCACTCCCCATTCTTTGTGAACTACGGTCTCCATCCGAGAGTGCCGGCGTCGCTAGTGGGAGAGGTCTCTACCTTGAGTGGGGGAGGGACTACGGCGACTGAGAATTCGCCACAGTCAAAGCATGACCTGAATGCTGCTTCCGAGCTCAAAGCGAATTTTGACTCGATGGAACCTTTGAACAACATGAAGAGTCGTGATAAGCAGCAAGTCGATGACTTTATTGTGAGGAGACAAGCCGTTGTGAGGTTTGTTCGAGACGCAATAGCAAAGGCTCAAGATCTGCAAAAAGAACAAGCAGATAAGAGTGGACGGAAGAACAAGCAAACTTACAAGGTCAATGATCTTGTATTGCTTAGTACGGCAAACCTGCCTGGACATGCAGTGTCCAACTTGGGAAGTTCAAAACTTCTACCAAGATTTATTGGACCGTTCAAGGTAATGAAATGCAATGGTGATGACTACACACTAGACATTCCTACAAGCATGCGTCTACACCCGACGTTTTACGTGGGTAGACTAAAGCCTTACCTTCCGAGTGGGTCTGCTGACCCTAACGAGCCTTTGGATGACGATCCAAACGATCATGAAGTCGCTCCACTTGACCACGAAGAGTCTTCAACTCATCGTCATGGAGCTTCTTCTCGGCATAGAGGCGCTGAAGCACATCGAAGGACTCGTCCTTCACAGCTTCCAACACGAGAAGTCAAGACTGGTACTCCTTCCGTAGTATCTCGAGCGCAGTTCCTGCATCCTCCACGGAGTGCAGAAGACGCTCGTGAAAAGTCTCGCGAGACTTCTGAGCCTTCTGGAGTCGCTCAAGTTCAGCCTGAACTTGCTCGAACCGTTGTTCGAAACGGGACTCCAATGCCGAACGCTGGGCTGGACCATCAGACAGCGAGTCAATCGTTGACTCCCGCTCCCTCAGTTGGTCTTCGAGGCTGTCGCACCGGTCAGCGAGAACCGCGTTGCGAACTTCCAGTACCTCGATCTGCGCACGATGAGCACTCTTCCACTTCCAGAGCCGCTCGATCGTTCTTGCGTTCAGCCCCACCTCCGCTGATTGATCATCAGGGAGAGCATCGGTGGATCGTAGAGTCGATTGTTGGTCACGAAGACCGACAGACTCGTGGGAAGAAGCGGTTGACTCGTCAACGCTTCTATCGAGTTCGGTGGCGCGGCTATCCACCGAGTTCGGACACGTGGGAACCGAAACAGACCCTTGAGTCTGATGTTCCCGACGTGGTTCGCAGCTACGAGGCAAGATTGTAGTGTCGCTGGAGACACTACCGCGACGAAGGCCATGGGCTGCCTTGTCGTGACGTGGAGTCTTGCTGAGCAAGCGCTCCATCTTGCCCTCGTTCTCAAGACGAACAAAGGTTCGCCATGAGTCCTTCTTAGCAGCGATGGGTTGGTTCGGATCATCGCGATTGTTGATCCGACGCCAACGGAAGAACCGGTCCTTATTGAACTCGGTGTCTCCCATCCGACGGCGGATGCAGGACACATCGAAGAGTTCTGAAGCGCGACGCTGTTGCTTGCGCACAGCGGGTTCTTCAAGAGACGCTTGGACACTTGATCGCTTCATGGCGAATTTTAAAGTGAGCCAATCATCCCCAAAAGACATTGAGTGATTGCTACTTTAAGGGGGGGATGAGTGTAATGGGCCCCTCTGGCCTATTACATTGGTTATGCGATCACAGATTGGTGTGGTTCACACACTGCTGTCATGGAGGTAAAGGTGGCGTAAACATGGTCAAATGTTTGCTCACATCCACCCATGGCACAATCAGTGATTACGCCAAGTGTTCTCTGCACTTCTTTGTGCATGATGATGGTTCCTCGCCTGGGACATTATTTGGTAACAAGGCCGGCGTGTCACCTGAGTTCTTGTGGCCAATCACAAGACGCCACGCGGCAGGAAGATTCTTCGAAGGAGAATCTTCAAGTTCAACCTGATTCAACCCAAGGTTTTATATTACATGTGTAGGTTAAATGACATTTAATCTCAAGGGCCCCTAGTGGTTTTATTCATAGGATTCAGGAACCATAAGCTCCTTTCAATTTAGTTGCAAACTTTCCCTCAAGTACTCAAGTCGCCTTCCTCCCTCCAAGTCGGGAGTCGCTCCTTGTCCCTCCAAGTCGGGACTTCCCTCCAAGTCGGGAACGCTTCCTCAACCGCACAAGCGTGCGTGCCGTGTTTTGGGGACTGTTGTAAACAGCGCCCCATTACACCAACCATCTATAACGAAATTGATAACATAAGATTAGAGTGATGTAAATGACGTACAAGAAATGAAAGTACTACATACCTGCACGGTTTTTCATGAGTGTGGATTTCCGATTTTTCAGCTGTGTCACATCCGGAACGCACATATAGCGACTCGGAACATCACTATACCGCTCCAGAAGAATTTTCCTACACTTCTTTGGGCCGCATCCCAACAAAATGTCATCCACTTCAGTAAGAAAGAAACCAGGAATGCCCCGCTTCTTTAACTCCGTCCTAGCTCCAGTGTGTTCACCATGATCCTGGAGCCATACTGTTCGTGTATCATCGTTATTCGTTGGAGCTAGTCGAATGCGTTTTGCGCAGTTTTCGTGTGAAATGCAGCGATAAACACTTCGACCATCGATTTTTCCAGATCGCTTGCCATAGTTGTAGTGGAACGTATATACGTAGCCGTCAAAACTGTCGATACCACGTTTTGCTGCTTTCAACGTGGCGAACTCAACACGACTAAGAAATAGTGTCCTTTCGTGTTTAATGTTTTCATCCGATTCATCTTCCGAAAACTCAAACTCCACGGTTAGCTCGTCCGCCGCGCTATCGCAGCGACCGGTAGTCGCTTTTACTTGGGGGCACGGCGGAGATGTTGGTGGGATCGAAGGCGGTGCAGACATCGAAGGTGGAGCAGGAGGTGTTGGAAGCACACTTGGTAACGGAGGAGGAGCGGGAATTGAAACCAACGAGGGTGGGGTTGGCATTACAGTCGGACGTGATGGCGGTGATGACAGTGCTGAAGCCGTTGGAACTGCTGCTGAACTCGGACGTGTTGCTGCACTTCTACCTAGCACGACGTCCTTCCAAGTCCACGTTGGTGTTGTGGCATCGGTTATAGGGGTTTGTGAAGCCAATGCATCCCCAGTTGAAGCACTTGGTGGAGCAGAGAACATCGCGGTGGTAGGTCCGAGCGGCGTTGCAGGTGGATGCTTGACAAGGACGTTTATGTATTGACCTTTACTACCAGTAACTTTCCTTGTTCGCCTACCGTTTTACCATCCTACTTGATCACTGTGCAAAAGCATAAACGACCTTGACGATCCACCTTTTTCAGATCTCCTTGATGAATCACCACAGTTTCCTCGATGATAAGCCTCACCCGCCACCGTCGCCATTGGCAACTCCACGAACGCTGGTCTACTGGCCGTTCGCATCCTCGGTGGTGGAGACTCGTCACTCATTGACGCTATGGCGACGTTCCTGGACACGCAGAAGCGTGAGGTGGACGACAAGATCGAGAAGATGGCTACCAGTGGCTGAAAGGAGTACCTTCAGAACATGAAGAAATAGAGGCTGTGGCAAGGCTAAGACGTGAACAAGAAGGGCTTCTGAATTTCCAGTTAGTCTTGCGCAGTTGTCTGCATGTTTGTTCTCTATCTACTTGTTCTTCTTCATCTTGAGGCTCTTGAGCTGGTTCTTCAGCGTTTTGGGGGTCTGCTTGTTCGGGCGTTTGCTCGATGTCGGTGCTGCCATGAGCTGCCACATTGCGCCAGTACACAAGCTCACTAATCGCCAAATCAGCACTTGAACCCACAGCGCACAGATTAGCATGGGGAAGAGCATGTTGAAGTGCAGCAAGATCTTCATCACCGTCGACGTCTGCTTGTCCTTGATCATCTCCGAATACATCCTCGCAAACCAGAACAACGGAAGGAACGTTGTGCACGTGAAGATACCCGCAAACAATGCAAAGGTGAAGAACAACGTAGCCTCGGCAATTGCCGCCAACGGCGCAATGTTGACAAATCATTCGCATAATGGAGCGCGAACTTGACACCAATACACACAGGGTGTATGCCGCCCAGGACATTTAGAACCGCGGTGGAAGCGGACAAAATAGGATAGTCACTCAGCAACAGTCGTGGAAACCATGCAAGAGACGACCCCGTCATCAGAACGGCATCGAAAACGTTGCGAGAAAAACTACACCCGACAGATGCAGCTCAAGGACCAATTTCGTCTTGCACGAGAAATTGACAAGCTGCACTGTGAAATCAAAAGTAGTAATATCCAGTACATTACACCGCCAGTTTTTTCTTTACCGCAATACACCAACGAGCACTGCTCTGCACCTTCCTGACCCTCAGCTGCTGAAAACGACGACACCAGCGCTAAGTAGCACCTGGTGCGAAGGAGGTCTCCTTCACACCTCCAAGCACCGCACACAGCAACAATAGGATTGCATCCAAAGGATGTTCATTCTAGAGAAAAAGATCATGACATTACGAAAGAATAGTTCACCCTCACCGCCATTGGTTGGAAGACAATGTGGCACGCCTTCATCACCTTCATTTCCGTTTAGGTACGATAGCGAATTCTCTCCCTCTCTTCTTCCTCATTCCAGAATCCGCTGCCTCAAAGAAAGATGATGATTCTCTTCTGTGCGATCGTTGGTGAAGCGGGAAGTGCGTTCCCTGTGGACATCGACGCGAACAAGTCGGTGGGCCACCTGAAGGACGCGATCAAGGGGAAGAACACAGCAACGATCACATGTGATGCCAAGGACCTGCAGCTCTTCCTGGCGAAGAAAGACGAGGGCCGCGGCGCGTGGCTGACGGAGGCAGACGTGGAGAACGGTGTGAGTGACGACACCACTGGATTGAACCCGTTGAGCGCTGTGGGGGCACCACTCAACTTGGTTGACTTATCGGAGGAAGACGTGCGGTTCCAACTCACGAAGGAAGATGTTAAGGCTAAAAAGACCCCTGTTCACGTGCTGGTGGTGGTTCCGGAGGGTGGTGCATCAGGGGACAACGACGGGCGAAGCTTTCAGAAGTTCAGTGTACCAATCTCGTTTTCCAAGGCGAGAAACGAGGGAGGAGTCCCTGCAACTTTTAGAACCCACCGATCAACGACCACTGAAGCATTTTTCAATCTTCTGTTTCCCGATGATGACGAGTATTTTCCAGTGATATTCGTCCGCGCTCCCCCTTTGTCCGGTAAGACGGCAATGTGTGATCTACTTTACAATCACATTGTTCGCTCCAAGCCTGATGCACTTGTTTCCCGCATTCGAGCAAACAGAATGACTGAAGATGGCAAGTTTGGTGATTTTTTCAAGCTCTTATATGGCTGTGAATTTGAAGCGCTCTGCGCACTCGAATGCGATCGAGTGGTACTAATTGATGAAGCCCAAATTACGTATAACGACGAGCAGCTCTGGAGAGGATACGTGAAAGACGCTTTGGACTCGCAAATACCCAGCCTACGCTTCGTTCTTTTTTCATCGTATGGCAGCTTTGATGCCTACCGCAAGCATGAACGCGCTGGAACTCCGATCCTTATCCCTCCTCAGAATACGTTTGGATTGAATGCAACGCCATCCAAGCCTGGCCTGCAGCTTTCACGTGTGGAGCTGGAAGAAATGGTTCGGAACAGCATTGGCGCATCAGTCTCCGATCTCATCTGGATTCTGTGCTCGGGTCATATAGGAATTGCTCGAGCAATCCTCATGTTTTTGTCTTGCAAGTTTGGCTCGAAAACGCCAAATGCTGAAGATCTTGAGATGGAACTTCGCTCCGTGGGGCTGCTGCAATACATTCGCTGCAGCTATCGGGGTATCCCGACTGCTGATGCTTTCCAGCGAGTGAAAAAAGCTAATGGTCTGTCAGAGGAATCAACACTGAAGATGAGTGAAATCTTGAATGGTGTTGCTTCTGGGCAGGTTATGCTCGTATCTGATGGGCAGCGAACTCCTAGAAGTCAGACTGCCGTGGAATATTTGACGAAGTACGGGTTCTTGTACGAGGATCAGGCGAAGCAGCTCCAATTCGCTTCAAGCATGCACCTCAAGATCTGGCTACATTCGAACCGAACGGAACCAATCGGGTATATGGTATCAGATATCTCACATGAAGACTTCGTTCTCGCTTGTGTAAAGCGAATGAGTGTTTCGCGTCTGCAGAATTTCGCGACCGAAAACACCTCGAGCATTGCTCGGGAACGCCAAATTCAAATGGAGTTATACAGCGCCACAACATCATGCTTGCCTCGAGATGTCCTGGTTACCCCAGAATGGCGCACGGGAGACGGCAAAGGATTCGTTGATTTGGTGATTCGTGGCTCGAGCGTCCTTTGGTTTTGGGAGTTGCTTGTGAATGGTGATCATGCTGTCGATCATTCAGATCGATTTGAAACTGGGGGGAAGTACTATGGGAGCTTAACTGGAAGTTCTCGATATGTGCTCATCGATTTTCGTCAGAACAAAGGTGTTCGGCATCAGAGGCATGGGTTTCTGTATGTGTCTTTCGTGGATTCATACAGCAAAGCGCTGGTTTTCAGCCTTGGTAAGCCTGATGTCAGTGTCGAACTGTCACGCTAATCAATTGCTGGCTGTCCCACAACGCATTAGTTTATTTTTCTATCCTGATAAATATAAAGTTAGTAATATACAGAGATGGCGTACTCACCTGAACAATACCTCGCTAACAAAGAGCGAATCAAGGCCGCACAAAAGCGCTACTATCAGCGCACACGCGACGCTCGCTTGTCATACCAAAAGAGCTACGACGATAAGAATAGAGACCAAATTCGAGCTCGAAAGCGTAAGCCTAAAACCGAACTTATTGAAGACAAAGTCGAACCTAACAGCGAAACCGAACTTAATTAATTATTTTTTTTCTGATAAAAAGTCAAGCCTAATATAGCCAATGACAACACCAGGCTGGCTTAAAACCTCCAACAATGCATAAGCCAAATATTTGAATTAATTAATTTCAGATTTTTTTCTATAGGAGTATGATATAAAGTCGATCCTGATACAAGATCCAAAATATTATAAAGTCATCCCACAGGGAAAAATATAGTGAGATTCACTTGAAAGAACAAATGGATTTGATAGTAAAAACAAATGCTAAAAATTTAAGTTTTTTAATCTTTCAACCCAATCAAAAAAATTAGGTGATTTAGTTATTTAACAATTCGTCAATAGCAGCACATAGCTTTGGTGCCCTTTCAGTTGCGAACTTAGATGATCGTAGCCATTGGATGTAGGGAACATCAATCGAATATACCTGCTTCACCGACTTGCCCTTATATCGCCCAAAATTTAGAATATAAGAGCCGTCATCATTAGTATTTCTAAACTTAGCAACAAGGAATTTAGCAATATCAGAATCAGGACCTCCAACCAGCATCTCCTGAGAACGGAGCCATCGACAGTAGGATGGGTCCCTCTCGAAGACATCTTCAATAGTTGAGCCTTTGTACTTACCGAAAGAAATGGACATGGTATCTATATACTTTAGGTATATATCTAATTTCCTAATTTAAATAATTAAGCCGTAGTAAAGTCAAGTACTTCACCTGTGAGACGATCATAGCTCAGCTCCTGTTCGCTAATTACCAGAACCAGGATATTAACTCCCTGGCAACCGGCGTTAGTTCCCTGGATCTGAATAGCCTGAGGTACATCCTTCTCCGTTAGACGGCTGACGTCAGCAATCAGCATGCGGTTCGTGAGCGACCATGTCTGGTAGTCAAGCAGACCATTGACAAGTTCAGGAGTAAGATCACCGTTGATGGCACCAAGCTTGCTTACCTCGTCCGAGAACTGACGGAAGTCATAGTCATGGCTAATGTCAAAGCACTGAGTCGAACCAATACGTACATTGAAATTGCGAATTGACGAACCAGGCCGAAGAGTCCAAGGGGCAGTATCGAAAGGACTCTGGAACTGTTGAACAGCGGCAGATGCAAAGCTACCGGTCTGCTCAGCGAACGGTAGCAGCACAACGTACTTAGCATTCTTAACCGAAGCAGACAGCTGGAGATCAAAGGAAGCATTAAACTGAGTCGATTGCTTACCAGTGCCAGCGCGCTGATAGAACCACTGAGCATAACAGTCGTTGTAGCGAACCTTCTTAACAGGCTTCGAAATAATAGCCTGAGGATTCTCAAGATGAGCAAAAGGTACATACAGACGAGCAGTGGTGAATGACATGTAAGTACCATCAATAGTGGGCTCAAGAGAACTGACAACAGCACCCCAAGCAATCGAGAAGCCAGCAGACGCGGCAAGCACACCAGCCATAGGATTATTTGAGGCAGCTGATGCAACCATAACAGGGCATACATTACCAGATGAAAGCGTAGTGCTCGTCAGCGACATGTTCTTACTGGCATCAACAGCAATAGCAGCCGTACCCTGGTTGACGCGGAAACGAAGGCGGATCTGAGGGTTAGCCATCAAATCAATCTCCTTGAAAATAGGGTGGAGCTCAGACAATTTAATCTTAAGCATATGGTTCCACGTTCCCATGATTGCACTTGCAGCAGAAGAGCCAGCAACGAAAGCACCGCGCGACATCTGGTTTGCGATAGTAGTAGTGGCAGCAGCAGCACCAGTGGACAGCCAGTTAGCGGATGAATCAGCACCGGCATTAGGAGGGTTCGATAGAAGACGCTTCGCAAAACCGTCATTAGCAACCGATGCTGTAGCAGAGGAAGCAGAAGCGACAAAAGTAGTCGAGAACGCAGTGTTGTTCGAGTAGCCATCACCACCGACCGCAGCAGTAGTGCTATACACAGTGGATTGAGCAGCATCAGGAAAGAGGGACGACTCAGCACCATGCTTCTCAACGTGGGCAGTGCTGTAATGGGCCCTCCCATTACATAAGTAGGTAGATATCTTTCAGTTATTACATAAGTAGGCATGGTGCCTCACAGTTAGTGTGTGGCACACAGTCATTAGCGGATTGGTTGAAATGGGTATTCATTTTAGCCAATCAGACATTGACATGTATATGAGTGGTTCACATGAGGCCTAGGGCTACCGCCCTGGCTCTAAATAAAAACAGAGTTAAATTTGCTTCGGACTTAACACTTGGATTTACTATTGTGCGCTTCCTCTACACTACGTGTAAGCTAGTAATGGTAAATACCTGGCCCGTTACACCTGGTAGCACTTTGTGGTCCTTCCCGCGACCGGAAGTGACTGTTTGTGCGACTGCCAAGAGCAGGTCGACAAACGTTGATTGCCTGGTTGTGATTGTAGCATCACGTCGGAACCTCTTTTCTTTGGGTCTGTGGTTTAGTGCCGTTGTGCCTACCCCGCCTTTGAATTTTCAGAGTCTAAACGTTCTGACTGCTACGAAAATCACAAGCCAGCAATCCAGTCTCCTTGACTGAGTCATGGAGGCAGCGGACATGGAAGTCTCTCATGGTCCAGCAGTACCGGAAACTGTTGAGTTGACTAATGAGCAATTCCCTCATTTGTCTTCTCATGAGTGGGCAGCCTTGGAGCGAATGCGTGGGATCATTGGTGAAGCAGCTGTGATCAGTTTGCTGAGATCAGCGTCACCAGATGACCAGAGGAACGCGGCCGTGAACTTCATGCATCACGAGATCATGACCTCTCATCGACAGCAAGCAACTCCTGTCTCGACGATGAGAGTGATGCCTCTGAAGCTCAACATTTCTCCGTATCGCGGCGGAGAAAACGAACCTCTGGCAAGATGGTTCGTTGAGTTGGATGCAGCAGTGGCTGCAAGACAGCTCCGAGACCCAGTTCAGCAAGTGTTGTTCGCGATGTCCAACCTTGTGGGTCGAGCGAAGAGTTGGGCATATGGGAAGCGTTTGGCGGAGCCAACCTGCTTCTACAATCTCGACGACTTCAAGCAGGAGCTGAAGCGCGCGTTTGAGCCTCCGCAGAGCGAATTTCGCGCTCGTGATGAGTTCCTCAAGCTTCGGCAGGGACGCCAAGACCTCCACTCATATGCACAGCGCGCACGATATCTCATGTCGTGCATTGTGGATCAGCCGATTGACATGGCAACGCAAGTTGTCACGTTCATGGCCGGCTTGGACGACGGGCCGATCCGGAACCAGTTGTTCCGCGAGTACCCGACGACGTTGGACCAAGCCATCGAGAGAGCGATGCAAGAAGAATTCAGCATCAAGCAAGCCAAGTTTGGTGGACCTATTCCGCGTCAAGTCCGCATGTCGTCGCCAGTAAACGACGGCCCAGAGCCGATGGACTTATCATACGCTTCCACGTCGGGAGACGTACGTCCGCGCGGTAATGGCAAATGCTTCCGCTGTGGGAAGCCAGGCCACATCGCTCGGAACTGCAGGGTGTCTTTGCCGGAACGGCAAGAGACACAGGGGTCACGTTCGAACCAGACCAGCAACCGAAACTTCGGTCGCCGGTTCGACCGTTCCCGAGGGTAAAAAAACGGGAACGACCAGTAGGGGCGGGGCTCCCTACTGGGTCTAACGAGAGGACTGTGGATATTGTGGAGACACAGAACTCTGGCCCCGATGTGCGCGGCGCACATGAAGATTCCACTAAGAGTGATGGCAGTGTCAATCAGAGCTCTGCTCTGATCATACTCAAAGTTTACGTGGATGGTATTGCAACGCCTCTACGTGCTTTGGTTGACACTGGCGCGTCGAACAACTTTGTTCGGGCGAAGGTCGTGATTGGGAATGGTATGATTCCACCCGATGCGACGAATGATATGGCTGTTCGATTGGCTAATGGGTCAACTGTGAGAATGTCAAAGCGAACGATGCGCTTGGCAATTGAGTTTGAAGGTTTCCGAGGTGAAGACGAGTTCATTTTACTCGACCTCGATGACAAGTTTGACATCATCCTGGGCATGCCGTGGTTGAAGCGTTACCAACCTCGCATTGACTGGATGAAGAAGAAGATCTCCGTTGACAAGTCGTGCATTGCAGCCGCGTTGAGCTGCATGACAACGGATGAAGTGATGTGGGCATATACATCTGTGGAAGGTGTGTCAAACGAGACCCAGGAGTGCGATGGCCCCTCGATCTCGGGAGACAAGCCCGTGAAGACCGCTGGAGGTGGAGCAGTCAGGCGCCATGAAAAGACTACTCCTGTTGCCAAGAACGACGAAGGACCGCGTTCTGGCGTGAAGAATGAAGACCAAGAGAAGATCGACGACGAAGGATTTCCGTCATCAAGCATCTCTGATCAAGATGCAAAGGAAGGTGATGAAGGTGGTGACCCACAGAGAGGCACTACAAGAAGCTATGCAAACGTCGTGGTCTACAATGATGAGGGTGACAGCACAATAATGCGTCATGTCCAAGTGGAAAATCCTCCCAGCACGGTCGAAGAGTTGACTTCCTTGCCATCGATGAGCAAGAAGACGTTGAAGCGTAGCCTGGCGAAAGGCGAAATTTCGCAGCTTTGCGCGATTGTCAAAGCAATCGACAAAGACTTCGTCAACACTGCATCAAATGTGAATGTAGATGTGTTGAACGGAAAGACACGGAAAGAGAGGTTTGAGGAGCAGTCATGGGACGCTCTCAAGACGAACCCCGTGTATGCGCTTGCCAAGGAATTCGAAGATATCTTCCCAGACAAGGTGCCGGACGAATTGCCATTTGACAGAGGCATTCGTCACGAGATTGATGTACTTCCTGGCACGAAGTGCTGCATCACAAGACAGTGGCCGTTGCCGAAGGAACAAGTCGATGCGATCGACGAGTTTTTCGCACAACGTGCTAAGGCTGGTCATGTGCGAGAGAGCAAGTCTCCGCATTGCAGCCTCACTTTCTGTGTGAAGAAGGCGACTGGCGGGCGGCGCATTGTTCATGCGTTCAACAAGTTGAACGATGCAACCATACCTGCTCAGACTCCGGTTCCGCGCAAGGACATGATCCTTGATGGAATGGTTGGCAGTACCGTTCTCAGTGCGATCGATCTGAAAGATGGATTCTATCAGATTCGGATGCGCGAAAGCGATGTACCACTAACTGCAGTAAGTGCCCCGAGTGGTATGCTGTGGGAATGGTTAGTGACGCCACAAGGACTGAAGAATGCGCCTGCGACTTTCAATCGCATGGTCACAAACATCCTTCGTCCTTTGCGAACGTTCGCACCAAGTTACTTTGACGATATATTCGTTCATAGTAAGGCCGTCAATGGAAAGTCTGATGTTGAAGTTCATCTCGATCATCTACGTCAAGTATTCCAGGTCATGCGAGAGAACAAACTCTACGCAAACTTGAAAAAGTGCCTATTCTTTGCCCCCGAGATTCCTGTTCTTGGTTGCTTTGTGGGCAAGAACGGTATTCGCATCGATCCGGAGAAGGTCAAAGCTATTGACGATTGGCCTGTGCCTCAGAATGTCAAGCAGTTGCGGCAGTGGTTGGGTCTGGAAAATTACTTGCACAAGTGCACGCGCAATTATGCAGCGTTAGTGCAGCCTCTGACACAACTGCTGAAGAAAGACGTTGAGTGGAAGTGGTCAAGAGATCACCAAGCGGCGTTCGAAGAGGTCAAACGGAGTCTGCGTGAAGCTCCTGTGCTGGCTCTTCCGGACCACGACAAGCCGTTCCACGTCGTCTGTGATGCGAGCGATTATGCCATTGGTTGCGCGTTGATGCAACACGATGATGAGGGTCGAGAGCGAGTTATATCGTACCAGTCACGACAACTCCGACCCGCAGAACGGAACTACCCAGTTCATGATAAGGAACTTCTTGCGATGAAGTTTGCCTTAGTCAAGTTCCGTGTTTACTTGCTTGGAGAGGAGCGCTTCGCGATCTATACTGATCATGCGTCGCTGCGGACAGCGGTGAAGACTCCTCACTTGTCGCAGAGAATGGCGAGGTGGCTCTCCTTCTTTGCGGAGTACAACTTTGTTGTTCACTATAAGCCAGGCAAGATGAACATCTTAGCCGACGCTTTGTCAAGACGTCCGGATTACGATCCCAAATCCAAGAACGAGGATCCGGCCGAAGCGTGTCGACTCTGTGAAGATGTTCAAGCGATCGCTGTTCAAGTATCGACTACAGTGCGTGAAGATATTATCGGGGGTTACAAGTCCGACGAGATCTGTCAGGACTTATTCAAGTACGTCAAGGATCCCTCCGCTAAAGCACTGCAAGGTCTACCAGCTCGAACAAGATCACGCGCTCACCGCTTCCAAGTACGCAATGGATTGCTGTACTACGCGGTTGACGACGGGGATACAGAAAGGATCGTTATCCCCAACGACGAAGGCGTGCGTCATCGACTCTTGTATGAGTATCATGACAGCCCTTCGGGTGGTCATCTCGGACGTGAGAAGACGTTTCTCAGTCTTTCCCGAGATTATTATTGGCCACACATGTACAAGTGGGTGCGCAAGTATGTGAGGACTTGCGAGATATGTCAGCGAGTGAAGCCCTCAGGCTCCACCCAAGCCCCACTTCGTTCATTGCCTGTCCCCCAGGACAGTTGGAGGTCCGTGAGTATGGATTTCGTATTCGGACTTCCGCGAGACAAACACGGACGCAACGGCATCCTTGTGTTTGTGGACCGATTCAGCAAGATGGTTCATCTTACACCTGTTTCGGACAAGATCTCGGCAGAGAAGACTGCCAAGGTATTTGTAGACGTCGTGTTCCGTCTGCATGGCCTTCCAGTTGAGATCGTGTCAGACCGTGACACCCGTTTCACTGCAAAGTTCTGGCGTGCACTGTTTGGACTCTTGGACACCAAGTTGTCTATGTCAACAGCGGCACACCCCGAAACGGACGGTCAAACAGAGCGAGTGAATCGTGTCCTTGAGGACGTATTGCGTAGTTACGCTACGTCATTCAAAGAGTGGAGCGAGTTTCTCCCTCTTTGCGAGTTTGCGTTGAACAACTCCACGCATGTCTCGACGGGTCACTCCCCATTCTTTGTGAACTACGGTCTCCATCCGAGAGTGCCGGCGTCGCTAGTGGGAGAGGTCTCTACCTTGAGTGGGGGAGGGACTACGGCGACTGAGAATTCGCCACAGTCAAAGCATGACCTGAATGCTGCTTCCGAGCTCAAAGCGAATTTTGACTCGATGGAACCTTTGAACAACATGAAGAGTCGTGATAAGCAGCAAGTCGATGACTTTATTGTGAGGAGACAAGCCGTTGTGAGGTTTGTTCGAGACGCAATAGCAAAGGCTCAAGATCTGCAAAAAGAACAAGCAGATAAGAGTGGACGGAAGAACAAGCAAACTTACAAGGTCAATGATCTTGTATTGCTTAGTACGGCAAACCTGCCTGGACATGCAGTGTCCAACTTGGGAAGTTCAAAACTTCTACCAAGATTTATTGGACCGTTCAAGGTAATGAAATGCAATGGTGATGACTACACACTAGACATTCCTACAAGCATGCGTCTACACCCGACGTTTTACGTGGGTAGACTAAAGCCTTACCTTCCGAGTGGGTCTGCTGACCCTAACGAGCCTTTGGATGACGATCCAAACGATCATGAAGTCGCTCCACTTGACCACGAAGAGTCTTCAACTCATCGTCATGGAGCTTCTTCTCGGCATAGAGGCGCTGAAGCACATCGAAGGACTCGTCCTTCACAGCTTCCAACACGAGAAGTCAAGACTGGTACTCCTTCCGTAGTATCTCGAGCGCAGTTCCTGCATCCTCCACGGAGTGCAGAAGACGCTCGTGAAAAGTCTCGCGAGACTTCTGAGCCTTCTGGAGTCGCTCAAGTTCAGCCTGAACTTGCTCGAACCGTTGTTCGAAACGGGACTCCAATGCCGAACGCTGGGCTGGACCATCAGACAGCGAGTCAATCGTTGACTCCCGCTCCCTCAGTTGGTCTTCGAGGCTGTCGCACCGGTCAGCGAGAACCGCGTTGCGAACTTCCAGTACCTCGATCTGCGCACGATGAGCACTCTTCCACTTCCAGAGCCGCTCGATCGTTCTTGCGTTCAGCCCCACCTCCGCTGATTGATCATCAGGGAGAGCATCGGTGGATCGTAGAGTCGATTGTTGGTCACGAAGACCGACAGACTCGTGGGAAGAAGCGGTTGACTCGTCAACGCTTCTATCGAGTTCGGTGGCGCGGCTATCCACCGAGTTCGGACACGTGGGAACCGAAACAGACCCTTGAGTCTGATGTTCCCGACGTGGTTCGCAGCTACGAGGCAAGATTGTAGTGTCGCTGGAGACACTACCGCGACGAAGGCCATGGGCTGCCTTGTCGTGACGTGGAGTCTTGCTGAGCAAGCGCTCCATCTTGCCCTCGTTCTCAAGACGAACAAAGGTTCGCCATGAGTCCTTCTTAGCAGCGATGGGTTGGTTCGGATCATCGCGATTGTTGATCCGACGCCAACGGAAGAACCGGTCCTTATTGAACTCGGTGTCTCCCATCCGACGGCGGATGCAGGACACATCGAAGAGTTCTGAAGCGCGACGCTGTTGCTTGCGCACAGCGGGTTCTTCAAGAGACGCTTGGACACTTGATCGCTTCATGGCGAATTTTAAAGTGAGCCAATCATCCCCAAAAGACATTGAGTGATTGCTACTTTAAGGGGGGGATGAGTGTAATGGGCCCCTCTGGCCTATTACATTGGTTATGCGATCACAGATTGGTGTGGTTCACACACTGCTGTCATGGAGGTAAAGGTGGCGTAAACATGGTCAAATGTTTGCTCACATCCACCCATGGCACAATCAGTGATTACGCCAAGTGTTCTCTGCACTTCTTTGTGCATGATGATGGTTCCTCGCCTGGGACATTATTTGGTAACAAGGCCGGCGTGTCACCTGAGTTCTTGTGGCCAATCACAAGACGCCACGCGGCAGGAAGATTCTTCGAAGGAGAATCTTCAAGTTCAACCTGATTCAACCCAAGGTTTTATATTACATGTGTAGGTTAAATGACATTTAATCTCAAGGGCCCCTAGTGGTTTTATTCATAGGATTCAGGAACCATAAGCTCCTTTCAATTTAGTTGCAAACTTTCCCTCAAGTACTCAAGTCGCCTTCCTCCCTCCAAGTCGGGAGTCGCTCCTTGTCCCTCCAAGTCGGGACTTCCCTCCAAGTCGGGAACGCTTCCTCAACCGCACAAGCGTGCGTGCCGTGTTTTGGGGACTGTTGTAAACAGCGCCCCATTACACCAACCATCTATAACGAAATTGATAACATAAGATTAGAGTGATGTAAATGACGTACAAGAAATGAAAGTACTACATACCTGCACGGTTTTTCATGAGTGTGGATTTCCGATTTTTCAGCTGTGTCACATCCGGAACGCACATATAGCGACTCGGAACATCACTATACCGCTCCAGAAGAATTTTCCTACACTTCTTTGGGCCGCATCCCAACAAAATGTCATCCACTTCAGTAAGAAAGAAACCAGGAATGCCCCGCTTCTTTAACTCCGTCCTAGCTCCAGTGTGTTCACCATGATCCTGGAGCCATACTGTTCGTGTATCATCGTTATTCGTTGGAGCTAGTCGAATGCGTTTTGCGCAGTTTTCGTGTGAAATGCAGCGATAAACACTTCGACCATCGATTTTTCCAGATCGCTTGCCATAGTTGTAGTGGAACGTATATACGTAGCCGTCAAAACTGTCGATACCACGTTTTGCTGCTTTCAACGTGGCGAACTCAACACGACTAAGAAATAGTGTCCTTTCGTGTTTAATGTTTTCATCCGATTCATCTTCCGAAAACTCAAACTCCACGGTTAGCTCGTCCGCCGCGCTATCGCAGCGACCGGTAGTCGCTTTTACTTGGGGGCACGGCGGAGATGTTGGTGGGATCGAAGGCGGTGCAGACATCGAAGGTGGAGCAGGAGGTGTTGGAAGCACACTTGGTAACGGAGGAGGAGCGGGAATTGAAACCAACGAGGGTGGGGTTGGCATTACAGTCGGACGTGATGGCGGTGATGACAGTGCTGAAGCCGTTGGAACTGCTGCTGAACTCGGACGTGTTGCTGCACTTCTACCTAGCACGACGTCCTTCCAAGTCCACGTTGGTGTTGTGGCATCGGTTATAGGGGTTTGTGAAGCCAATGCATCCCCAGTTGAAGCACTTGGTGGAGCAGAGAACATCGCGGTGGTAGGTCCGAGCGGCGTTGCAGGTGGATGCTTGACAAGGACGTTTATGTATTGACCTTTACTACCAGTAACTTTCCTTGTTCGCCTACCGTTTTACCATCCTACTTGATCACTGTGCAAAAGCATAAACGACCTTGACGATCCACCTTTTTCAGATCTCCTTGATGAATCACCACAGTTTCCTCGATGATAAGCCTCACCCGCCACCGTCGCCATTGGCAACTCCACGAACGCTGGTCTACTGGCCGTTCGCATCCTCGGTGGTGGAGACTCGTCACTCATTGACGCTATGGCGACGTTCCTGGACACGCAGAAGCGTGAGGTGGACGACAAGATCGAGAAGATGGCTACCAGTGGCTGAAAGGAGTACCTTCAGAACATGAAGAAATAGAGGCTGTGGCAAGGCTAAGACGTGAACAAGAAGGGCTTCTGAATTTCCAGTTAGTCTTGCGCAGTTGTCTGCATGTTTGTTCTCTATCTACTTGTTCTTCTTCATCTTGAGGCTCTTGAGCTGGTTCTTCAGCGTTTTGGGGGTCTGCTTGTTCGGGCGTTTGCTCGATGTCGGTGCTGCCATGAGCTGCCACATTGCGCCAGTACACAAGCTCACTAATCGCCAAATCAGCACTTGAACCCACAGCGCACAGATTAGCATGGGGAAGAGCATGTTGAAGTGCAGCAAGATCTTCATCACCGTCGACGTCTGCTTGTCCTTGATCATCTCCGAATACATCCTCGCAAACCAGAACAACGGAAGGAACGTTGTGCACGTGAAGATACCCGCAAACAATGCAAAGGTGAAGAACAACGTAGCCTCGGCAATTGCCGCCAACGGCGCAATGTTGACAAATCATTCGCATAATGGAGCGCGAACTTGACACCAATACACACAGGGTGTATGCCGCCCAGGACATTTAGAACCGCGGTGGAAGCGGACAAAATAGGATAGTCACTCAGCAACAGTCGTGGAAACCATGCAAGAGACGACCCCGTCATCAGAACGGCATCGAAAACGTTGCGAGAAAAACTACACCCGACAGATGCAGCTCAAGGACCAATTTCGTCTTGCACGAGAAATTGACAAGCTGCACTGTGAAATCAAAAGTAGTAATATCCAGTACATTACACCGCCAGTTTTTTCTTTACCGCAATACACCAACGAGCACTGCTCTGCACCTTCCTGACCCTCAGCTGCTGAAAACGACGACACCAGCGCTAAGTAGCACCTGGTGCGAAGGAGGTCTCCTTCACACCTCCAAGCACCGCACACAGCAACAATAGGATTGCATCCAAAGGATGTTCATTCTAGAGAAAAAGATCATGACATTACGAAAGAATAGTTCACCCTCACCGCCATTGGTTGGAAGACAATGTGGCACGCCTTCATCACCTTCATTTCCGTTTAGGTACGATAGCGAATTCTCTCCCTCTCTTCTTCCTCATTCCAGAATCCGCTGCCTCAAAGAAAGATGATGATTCTCTTCTGTGCGATCGTTGGTGAAGCGGGAAGTGCGTTCCCTGTGGACATCGACGCGAACAAGTCGGTGGGCCACCTGAAGGACGCGATCAAGGGGAAGAACACAGCAACGATCACATGTGATGCCAAGGACCTGCAGCTCTTCCTGGCGAAGACGGGAGACGGCGCGTGGCTGCAGTCCCGCTCAGAAGATGTGAAGAAGCTGAAGAAGGGCGAGAAGACTGCTTTAATCGAAGCGCTAACACACGAAGACAGAGAGCTACAGGAGGATGGTCTTGCAGAAGTGTTGACGGGTATGGACCAGCCATCCACTGGTCAAATCCACGTGCTGGTGGTGGTTCCGGAGGGTGGTGCATCAGGGGACAACGACGGGCGAAGCTTTCAGAAGTTCAGTGTACCAATCTCGTTTTCCAAGGCGAGAAACGAGGGAGGAGTCCCTGCAACTTTTAGAACCCACCGATCAACGACCACTGAAGCATTTTTCAATCTTCTGTTTCCCGATGATGACGAGTATTTTCCAGTGATATTCGTCCGCGCTCCCCCTTTGTCCGGTAAGACGGCAATGTGTGATCTACTTTACAATCACATTGTTCGCTCCAAGCCTGATGCACTTGTTTCCCGCATTCGAGCAAACAGAATGACTGAAGATGGCAAGTTTGGTGATTTTTTCAAGCTCTTATATGGCTGTGAATTTGAAGCGCTCTGCGCACTCGAATGCGATCGAGTGGTACTAATTGATGAAGCCCAAATTACGTATAACGACGAGCAGCTCTGGAGAGGATACGTGAAAGACGCTTTGGACTCGCAAATACCCAGCCTACGCTTCGTTCTTTTTTCATCGTATGGCAGCTTTGATGCCTACCGCAAGCATGAACGCGCTGGAACTCCGATCCTTATCCCTCCTCAGAATACGTTTGGATTGAATGCAACGCCATCCAAGCCTGGCCTGCAGCTTTCACGTGTGGAGCTGGAAGAAATGGTTCGGAACAGCATTGGCGCATCAGTCTCCGATCTCATCTGGATTCTGTGCTCGGGTCATATAGGAATTGCTCGAGCAATCCTCATGTTTTTGTCTTGCAAGTTTGGCTCGAAAACGCCAAATGCTGAAGATCTTGAGATGGAACTTCGCTCCGTGGGGCTGCTGCAATACATTCGCTGCAGCTATCGGGGTATCCCGACTGCTGATGCTTTCCAGCGAGTGAAAAAAGCTAATGGTCTGTCAGAGGAATCAACACTGAAGATGAGTGAAATCTTGAATGGTGTTGCTTCTGGGCAGGTTATGCTCGTATCTGATGGGCAGCGAACTCCTAGAAGTCAGACTGCCGTGGAATATTTGACGAAGTACGGGTTCTTGTACGAGGATCAGGCGAAGCAGCTCCAATTCGCTTCAAGCATGCACCTCAAGATCTGGCTACATTCGAACCGAACGGAACCAATCGGGTATATGGTATCAGATATCTCACATGAAGACTTCGTTCTCGCTTGTGTAAAGCGAATGAGTGTTTCGCGTCTGCAGAATTTCGCGACCGAAAACACCTCGAGCATTGCTCGGGAACGCCAAATTCAAATGGAGTTATACAGCGCCACAACATCATGCTTGCCTCGAGATGTCCTGGTTACCCCAGAATGGCGCACGGGAGACGGCAAAGGATTCGTTGATTTGGTGATTCGTGGCTCGAGCGTCCTTTGGTTTTGGGAGTTGCTTGTGAATGGTGATCATGCTGTCGATCATTCAGATCGATTTGAAACTGGGGGGAAGTACTATGGGAGCTTAACTGGAAGTTCTCGATATGTGCTCATCGATTTTCGTCAGAACAAAGGTGTTCGGCATCAGAGGCATGGGTTTCTGTATGTGTCTTTCGTGGATTCATACAGCAAAGCGCTGGTTTTCAGCCTTGGTAAGCCTGATGTCAGTGTCGAACTGTCACGCTAATCAATTGCTGGCTGTCCCACAACGCATTAGTTTATTTTTCTATCCTGATAAATATAAAGTTAGTAATATACAGAGATGGCGTACTCACCTGAACAATACCTCGCTAACAAAGAGCGAATCAAGGCCGCACAAAAGCGCTACTATCAGCGCACACGCGACGCTCGCTTGTCATACCAAAAGAGCTACGACGATAAGAATAGAGACCAAATTCGAGCTCGAAAGCGTAAGCCTAAAACCGAACTTATTGAAGACAAAGTCGAACCTAACAGCGAAACCGAACTTAATTAATTATTTTTTTTCTGATAAAAAGTCAAGCCTAATATAGCCAATGACAACACCAGGCTGGCTTAAAACCTCCAACAATGCATAAGCCAAATATTTGAATTAATTAATTTCAGATTTTTTTCTATAGGAGTATGATATAAAGTCGATCCTGATACAAGACCCCAATATTATAAAGTCATCCCACAGGGAAAAATATAGTGAGATTCACTTGAAAGAACAAATGGATTTGATAGTAAAAACAAATGCTAAAAATTTAAGTTTTTTAATCTTTCAACCCAATCAAAAAAATTAGGTGATTTAGTTATTTAACAATTCGTCAATAGCAGCACATAGCTTTGGTGCCCTTTCAGTTGCGAACTTAGATGATCGTAGCCATTGGATGTAGGGAACATCAATCGAATATACCTGCTTCACCGACTTGCCCTTATATCGCCCAAAATTTAGAATATAAGAGCCGTCATCATTAGTATTTCTAAACTTAGCAACAAGGAATTTAGCAATATCAGAATCAGGACCTCCAACCAGCATCTCCTGAGAACGGAGCCATCGACAGTAGGATGGGTCCCTCTCGAAGACATCTTCAATAGTTGAGCCTTTGTACTTACCGAAAGAAATGGACATGGTATCTATATACTTTAGGTATATATCTAATTTCCTAATTTAAATAATTAAGCCGTAGTAAAGTCAAGTACTTCACCTGTGAGACGATCATAGCTCAGCTCCTGTTCGCTAATTACCAGAACCAGGATATTAACTCCCTGGCAACCGGCGTTAGTTCCCTGGATCTGAATAGCCTGAGGTACATCCTTCTCCGTTAGACGGCTGACGTCAGCAATCAGCATGCGGTTCGTGAGCGACCATGTCTGGTAGTCAAGCAGACCATTGACAAGTTCAGGAGTAAGATCACCGTTGATGGCACCAAGCTTGCTTACCTCGTCCGAGAACTGACGGAAGTCATAGTCATGGCTAATGTCAAAGCACTGAGTCGAACCAATACGTACATTGAAATTGCGAATTGACGAACCAGGCCGAAGAGTCCAAGGGGCAGTATCGAAAGGACTCTGGAACTGTTGAACAGCGGCAGATGCAAAGCTACCGGTCTGCTCAGCGAACGGTAGCAGCACAACGTACTTAGCATTCTTAACCGAAGCAGACAGCTGGAGATCAAAGGAAGCATTAAACTGAGTCGATTGCTTACCAGTGCCAGCGCGCTGATAGAACCACTGAGCATAACAGTCGTTGTAGCGAACCTTCTTAACAGGCTTCGAAATAATAGCCTGAGGATTCTCAAGATGAGCAAAAGGTACATACAGACGAGCAGTGGTGAATGACATGTAAGTACCATCAATAGTGGGCTCAAGAGAACTGACAACAGCACCCCAAGCAATCGAGAAGCCAGCAGACGCGGCAAGCACACCAGCCATAGGATTATTTGAGGCAGCTGATGCAACCATAACAGGGCATACATTACCAGATGAAAGCGTAGTGCTCGTCAGCGACATGTTCTTACTGGCATCAACAGCAATAGCAGCCGTACCCTGGTTGACGCGGAAACGAAGGCGGATCTGAGGGTTAGCCATCAAATCAATCTCCTTGAAAATAGGGTGGAGCTCAGACAATTTAATCTTAAGCATATGGTTCCACGTTCCCATGATTGCACTTGCAGCAGAAGAGCCAGCAACGAAAGCACCGCGCGACATCTGGTTTGCGATAGTAGTAGTGGCAGCAGCAGCACCAGTGGACAGCCAGTTAGCGGATGAATCAGCACCGGCATTAGGAGGGTTCGATAGAAGACGCTTCGCAAAACCGTCATTAGCAACCGATGCTGTAGCAGAGGAAGCAGAAGCGACAAAAGTAGTCGAGAACGCAGTGTTGTTCGAGTAGCCATCACCACCGACCGCAGCAGTAGTGCTATACACAGTGGATTGAGCAGCATCAGGAAAGAGGGACGACTCAGCACCATGCTTCTCAACGTGGGCAGTGCTGTAATGGGCCCTCCCATTACATAAGTAGGTAGATATCTTTCAGTTATTACATAAGTAGGCATGGTGCCTCACAGTTAGTGTGTGGCACACAGTCATTAGCGGATTGGTTGAAATGGGTATTCATTTTAGCCAATCAGACATTGACATGCATATGAGTGGTTCACATGAGGCCTAGGGCTACCGCCCTGGCTCTAAATAAAAACAGAGTTAAATTTGCTTCGGACTTAACACTTGGATTTACTATTGTGCGCTTCCTCTACACTACGTGTAAGCTAGTAATGGTAAATACCTGGCCCGTTACACCTGGTAGCACTTTGTGGTCCTTCCCGCGACCGGAAGTGACTGTTTGTGCGACTGCCAAGAGCAGGTCGACAAACGTTGATTGCCTGGTTGTGATTGTAGCATCACGTCGGAACCTCTTTTCTTTGGGTCTGTGGTTTAGTGCCGTTGTGCCTACCCCGCCTTTGAATTTTCAGAGTCTAAACGTTCTGACTGCTACGAAAATCACAAGCCAGCAATCCAGTCTCCTTGACTGAGTCATGGAGGCAGCGGACATGGAAGTCTCTCATGGTCCAGCAGTACCGGAAACTGTTGAGTTGACTAATGAGCAATTCCCTCATTTGTCTTCTCATGAGTGGGCAGCCTTGGAGCGAATGCGTGGGATCATTGGTGAAGCAGCTGTGATCAGTTTGCTGAGATCAGCGTCACCAGATGACCAGAGGAACGCGGCCGTGAACTTCATGCATCACGAGATCATGACCTCTCATCGACAGCAAGCAACTCCTGTCTCGACGATGAGAGTGATGCCTCTGAAGCTCAACATTTCTCCGTATCGCGGCGGAGAAAACGAACCTCTGGCAAGATGGTTCGTTGAGTTGGATGCAGCAGTGGCTGCAAGACAGCTCCGAGACCCAGTTCAGCAAGTGTTTTCGCGATGTCCAACCTTGTGGGTCGAGCGAAGAGTTGGGCATATGGGAAGCGTTTGGCGGAGCCAACCTGCTTCTACAATCTCGACGACTTCAAGCAGGAGCTGAAGCGCGCGTTTGAGCCCCCGCAGAGCGAATTTCGCGCTCGTGATGAGTTCCTCAAGCTTCGGCAGGGGCGCCAAGACCTCCACTCATATGCACAGCGCGCACGATATCTCATGTCGTGCATTGTGGATCAGCCGATTGACATGGCAACGCAAGTTGTCACGTTCATGGCCGGTTTGGACGACGGACCGATCCGGAACCAGTTGTTCCGCGAGTACCCGACGACGTTGGACCAAGCCATCGAGAGAGCGATGCAAGAAGAATTCAGCATCAAGCAAGCCAAGTTTGGTGGACCTATTCCGCGTCAAGTCCGCATGTCGTCGCCAGTAAACGACGGCCCAGAGCCGATGGACTTATCATACGCTTCCACGTCGGGAGACGTACGTCCGCGCGGTAATGGCAAATGCTTCCGCTGTGGGAAGCCAGGCCACATCGCTCGGAACTGCAGGGTGTCTTTGCCGGAACGGCAAGAGACACAGGGGTCACGTTCGAACCAGACCAGCAACCGAAACTTCGGTCGCCGGTTCGACCGTTCCCGAGGGTAAAAAAACGGGAACGACCAGTAGGGGCGGGGCTCCCTACTGGGTCTAACGAGAGGACTGTGGATATTGTGGAGACACAGAACTCTGGCCCCGATGTGCGCGGCGCACATGAAGATTCCACTAAGAGTGATGGCAGTGTCAATCAGAGCTCTGCTCTGATCATACTCAAAGTTTACGTGGATGGTATTGCAACGCCTCTACGTGCTTTGGTTGACACTGGCGCGTCGAACAACTTTGTTCGGGCGAAGGTCGTGATTGGGAATGGTATGATTCCACCCGATGCGACGAATGATATGGCTGTTCGATTGGCTAATGGGTCAACTGTGAGAATGCCAAAGCGAACGATGCGCTTGGCAATTGAGTTTGAAGGTTTCCGAGGTGAAGACGAGTTCATTTTACTCGACCTCGATGACAAGTTTGACATCATCCTGGGCATGCCGTGGTTGAAGCGTTACCAACCTCGCATTGACTGGATGAAGAAGAAATCTCCGTTGACAAGTCGTGCATTGCAGCCGCGTTGAGCTGCATGACAACGGATGAAGTGATGTGGGCATATACATCTGTGGAAGGTGTGTCAAACGAGACCCAGGAGTGCGATGGCCCCTCGATCTCGGGAGACAAGCCCGTGAAGACCGCTGGAGGTGGAGCAGTCAGGCGCCATGAAAAGACTACTCCTGTTGCCAAGAACGACGAAGGACCGCGTTCTGGCGTGAAGAATGAAGACCAAGAGAAGATCGACGACGAAGGATTTCCGTCATCAAGCATCTCTGATCAAGATGCAAAGGAAGGTGATGAAGGTGGTGACCCACAGAGAGGCACTACAAGAAGCTATGCAAACGTCGTGGTCTACAATGATGAGGGTGACAGCACAATAATGCGTCATGTCCAAGTGGAAAATCCTCCCAGCACGGTCGAAGAGTTGACTTCCTTGCCATCGATGAGCAAGAAGAACGTTGAAGCGTAGCCTGGCGAAAGGCGAAATTTCGCAGCTTTGCGCGATTGTCAAAGCAATCGACAAAGACTTCGTCAACACTGCATCAAATGTGAATGTAGATGTGTTGAACGGAAAGACACGGAAAGAGAGGTTTAGGAGCAGTCATGGGACGCTCTCAAGACGAACCCCGTGTATGCGCTTGCCAAGGAATTCGAAGATATCTTCCCAGACAAGGTGCCGGACGAATTGCCATTTGACAGAGGCATTCGTCACGAGATTGATGTACTTCCTGGCACGAAGTGCTGCATCACAAGACAGTGGCCGTTGCCGAAGGAACAAGTCGATGCGATCGACGAGTTTTTCGCACAACGTGCTAAGGCTGGTCATGTGCGAGAGAGCAAGTCTCCGCATTGCAGCCTCACTTTCTGTGTGAAGAAGGCGACTGGCGGGCGGCGCATTGTTCATGCGTTCAACAAGTTGAACGATGCAACCATACCTGCTCAGACTCCGGTTCCGCGCAAGGACATGATCCTTGATGGAATGGTTGGCAGTACCGTTTTTCAGTGCGATCGATCTGAAAGATGGATTCTATCAGATTCGGATGCGCGAAAGCGATGTACCACTAACTGCAGTAAGTGCCCCGAGTGGTATGCTGTGGGAATGGTTAGTGACGCCACAAGGACTGAAGAATGCGCCTGCGACTTTCAATCGCATGGTCACAAACATCCTTCGTCCTTTGCGAACGTTCGCACCAAGTTACTTTGACGATATATTCGTTCATAGTAAGGCCGTCAATGGAAAGTCTGATGTTGAAGTTCATCTCGATCATCTACGTCAAGTATTCCAGGTCATGCGAGAGAACAAACTCTACGCAAACTTGAAAAAGTGCCTATTCTTTGCCCCCGAGATTCCTGTTCTTGGTTGCTTTGTGGCAAGAACGGTATTCGCATCGATCCGGAGAAGGTCAAAGCTATTGACGATTGGCCTGTGCCTCAGAATGTCAAGCAGTTGCGGCAGTGGTTGGGTCTGGAAAATTACTTGCACAAGTGCACGCGCAATTATGCAGCGTTAGTGCAGCCTCTGACACAACTGCTGAAGAAAGACGTTGAGTGGAAGTGGTCAAGAGATCACCAAGCGGCGTTCGAAGAGGTCAAACGGAGTCTGCGTGAAGCTCCTGTGCTGGCTCTTCCGGACCACGACAAGCCGTTCCACGTCGTCTGTGATGCGAGCGATTATGCCATTGGTTGCGCGTTGATGCAACACGATGATGAGGGTCGAGAGCGAGTTATATCGTACCAGTCACGACAACTCCGACCCGCAGAACGGAACTACCCAGTTCATGATAAGGAACTTCTTGCGATGAAGTTTGCCTTAGTCAAGTTCCGTGTTTACTTGCTTGGAGAGGAGCGCTTCGCGATCTATACTGATCATGCGTCGCTGCGGACAGCGGTGAAGACTCCTCACTTGTCGCAGAGAATGGCGAGGTGGCTCTCCTTCTTTGCGGAGTACAACTTTGTTGTTCACTATAAGCCAGGCAAGATGAACATCTTAGCCGACGCTTTGTCAAGACGTCCGGATTACGATCCCAAATCCAAGAACGAGGATCCGGCCGAAGCGTGTCGACTCTGTGAAGATGTTCAAGCGATCGCTGTTCAAGTATCGACTACAGTGCGTGAAGATATTATCGGGGGTTACAAGTCCGACGAGATCTGTCAGGACTTATTCAAGTACGTCAAGGATCCCTCCGCTAAAGCACTGCAAGGTCTACCAGCTCGAACAAGATCACGCGCTCACCGCTTCCAAGTACGCAATGGATTGCTGTACTACGCGGTTGACGACGGGGATACAGAAAGGATCGTTATCCCCAACGACGAAGGCGTGCGTCATCGACTCTTGTATGAGTATCATGACAGCCCTTCGGGTGGTCATCTCGGACGTGAGAAGACGTTTCTCAGTCTTTCCCGAGATTATTATTGGCCACACATGTACAAGTGGGTGCGCAAGTATGTGAGGACTTGCGAGATATGTCAGCGAGTGAAGCCCTCAGGCTCCACCCAAGCCCCACTTCGTTCATTGCCTGTCCCCCAGGACAGTTGGAGGTCCGTGAGTATGGATTTCGTATTCGGACTTCCGCGAGACAAACACGGACGCAACGGCATCCTTGTGTTTGTAGACCGATTCAGCAAGATGGTTCATCTTACACCTGTTTCGGACAAGATCTCGGCAGAGAAGACTGCCAAGGTATTTGTAGACGTCGTGTTCCGTCTGCATGGCCTTCCAGTTGAGATCGTGTCAGACCGTGACACCCGTTTCACTGCAAAGTTCTGGCGTGCACTGTTTGGACTCTTGGACACCAAGTTGTCTATGTCAACAGCGGCACACCCCGAAACGGACGGTCAAACAGAGCGAGTGAATCGTGTCCTTGAGGACGTATTGCGTAGTTACGCTACGTCATTCAAAGAGTGGAGCGAGTTTCTCCCCTCTTTGCGAGTTTGCGTTGAACAACTCCACGCATGTCTCGACGGGTCACTCCCCATTCTTTGTGAACTACGGTCTCCATCCGAGAGTGCCGGCGTCGCTAGTGGAGAGGTCTCTACCTTTGAGTGGGGGAGGGACTACGGCGACTGAGAATTCGCCACAGTCAAAGCATGACCTGAATGCTGCTTCCGAGCTCAAAGCGAATTTTGACTCGATGGAACCTTTGAACGACATGAAGAGTCGTGATAAGCAGCAAGTCGATGACTTTATTGTGAGGAGACAAGCCGTTGTGAGGTTTGTTCGAGACGCAATAGCAAAGGCTCAAGATCTGCAAAAAGAACAAGCAGATAAGAGTGGACGGAAGAACAAGCAAACTTACAAGGTCAATGATCTTGTATTGCTTAGTACGGCAAACCTGCCTGGACATGCAGTGTCCAACTTGGGAAGTTCAAAACTTCTACCAAGATTTATTGGACCGTTCAAGGTAATGAAATGCAATGGTGATGACTACACACTAGACATTCCTACAAGCATGCGTCTACACCCGACGTTTTACGTGGGTAGACTAAAGCCTTACCTTCCGAGTGGGTCTGCTGACCCTAACGAGCCTTTGGATGACGATCCAAACGATCATGAAGTCGCTCCACTTGACCACGAAGAGTCTTCAACTCATCGTCATGGAGCTTCTTCTCGGCATAGAGGCGCTGAAGCACATCGAAGGACTCGTCCTTCACAGCTTCCAACACGAGAAGTCAAGACTGGTACTCCTTCCGTAGTATCTCGAGCGCAGTTCCTGCATCCTCCACGGAGTGCAGAAGACGCTCGTGAAAAGTCTCGCGAGACTTCTGAGCCTTCTGGAGTCGCTCAAGTTCAGCCTGAACTTGCTCGAACCGTTGTTCGAAACGGGACTCCAATGCCGAACGCTGGGCTGGACCATCAGACAGCGAGTCAATCGTTGACTCCCGCTCCCTCAGTTGGTCTTCGAGGCTGTCGCACCGGTCAGCGAGAACCGCGTTGCGAACTTCCAGTACCTCGATCTGCGCACGATGAGCACTCTTCCACTTCCAGAGCCGCTCGATCGTTCTTGCGTTCAGCCCCACCTCCGCTGATTGATCATCAGGGAGAGCATCGGTGGATCGTAGAGTCGATTGTTGGTCACGAAGACCGACAGACTCGTGGGAAGAAGCGGTTGACTCGTCAACGCTTCTATCGAGTTCGGTGGCGCGGCTATCCACCGAGTTCGGACACGTGGGAACCGAAACAGACCCTTGAGTCTGATGTTCCCGACGTGGTTCGCAGCTACGAGGCAAGATTGTAGTGTCGCTGGAGACACTACCGCGACGAAGGCCATGGGCTGCCTTGTCGTGACGTGGAGTCTTGCTGAGCAAGCGCTCCATCTTGCCCTCGTTCTCAAGACGAACAAAGGTTCGCCATGAGTCCTTCTTAGCAGCGATGGGTTGGTTCGGATCATCGCGATTGTTGATCCGACGCCAACGGAAGAACCGGTCCTTATTGAACTCGGTGTCTCCCATCCGACGGCGGATGCAGGACACATCGAAGAGTTCTGAAGCGCGACGCTGTTGCTTGCGCACAGCGGGTTCTTCAAGAGACGCTTGGACACTTGATCGCTTCATGGCGAATTTTAAAGTGAGCCAATCATCCCCAAAAGACATTGAGTGATTGCTACTTTAAGGGGGGGATGAGTGTAATGGGCCCCTCTGGCCTATTACATTGGTTATGCGATCACAGATTGGTGTGGTTCACACACTGCTGTCATGGAGGTAAAGGTGGCGTAAACATGGTCAAATGTTTGCTCACATCCACCCATGGCACAATCAGTGATTACGCCAAGTGTTCTCTGCACTTCTTTGTGCATGATGATGGTTCCTCGCCTGGGACATTATTTGGTAACAAGGCCGGCGTGTCACCTGAGTTCTTGTGGCCAATCACAAGACGCCACGCGGCAGGAAGATTCTTCGAAGGAGAATCTTCAAGTTCAACCTGATTCAACCCAAGGTTTATATTACATGTGTAGGTTAAATGACATTTAATCTCAAGGGCCCCTAGTGGTTTTATTCATAGGATTCAGGAACCATAAGCTCCTTTCAATTTAGTTGCAAACTTTCCCTCAAGTACTCAAGTCGCCTTCCTCCCTCCAAGTCGGGAGTCGCTCCTTGTCCCTCCAAGTCGGGACTTCCCTCCAAGCCGGGAACGCTTCCTCAACGCACACAAGCGTGCGTGCCGTGTTTTGGGGACTGTTGTAAACAGCGCCCCATTACACCAACCATCTATAACGAAATTGATAACATAAGATTAGAGTGATGTAAATGACGTACAAGAAATGAAAGTACTACATACCTGCACGGTTTTTCATGAGTGTGGATTTCCGATTTTTCAGCTGTGTCACATCCGGAACGCACATATAGCGACTCGGAACATCACTATACCGCTCCAGAAGAATTTTCCTACACTTCTTTGGGCCGCATCCCAACAAAATGTCATCCACTTCAGTAAGAAAGAAACCAGGAATGCCCCGCTTCTTTAACTCCGTCCTAGCTCCAGTGTGTTCACCATGATCCTGGAGCCATACTGTTCGTGTATCATCGTTATTCGTTGGAGCTAGTCGAATGCGTTTTGCGCAGTTTTCGTGTGAAATGCAGCGATAAACACTTCGACCATCGATTTTTCCAGATCGCTTGCCATAGTTGTAGTGGAACGTATATACGTAGCCGTCAAAACTGTCGATACCACGTTTTTGCTGCTTTCAACGTGGCGAACTCAACACGACTAAGAAATAGTGTCCTTTCGTGTTTAATGTTTTCATCCGATTCATCTTCCGAAAACTCAAACTCCACGGTTAGCTCGTCCGCCGCGCTATCGCAGCGACCGAGTCGCTTTACTTGGGGGCACGGCGGAGATGTTGGTGGGATCGAAGGCGGTGCAGACATCGAAGGTGGAGCAGGAGGTGTTGGAAGCACACTTGGTAACGGAGGAGGAGCGGGAATTGAAACCAACGAGGGTGGGGTTGGCATTACAGTCGGACGTGATGGCGGTGATGACAGTGCTGAAGCCGTTGGAACTGCTGCTGAACTCGGACGTGTTGCTGCACTTCTACCTAGCACGACGTCCTTCCAAGTCCACGTTGGTGTTGTGGCATCGGTTATAGGGGTTTGTGAAGCCAATGCATCCCCAGTTGAAGCACTTGGTGGAGCAGAGAACATCGCGGTGGTAGGTCCGAGCGGCGTTGCAGGTGGATGCTTGACAAGGACGTTTATGTATTGACCTTTACTACCAGTAACTTTCCTTGTTCGCCTACCGTTTTACCATCCTACTTGATCACTGTGCAAAAGCATAAACGACCTTGACGATCCACCTTTTTCAGATCTCCTTGATGAATCACCACAGTTTCCTCGATGATAAGCCTCACCCGCCACCGTCGCCATTGGCAACTCCACGAACGCTGGTCTACTGGCCGTTCGCATCCTCGGTGGTGGAGACTCGTCACTCATTGACGCTATGGCGACGTTCCTGGACACGCAGAAGCGTGAGGTGGACGACAAGATCGAGAAGATGGCTACCAGTGGCTGAAAGGAGTACCTTCAGAACATGAAGAAATAGAGGCTGTGGCAAGGCTAAGACGTGAACAAGAAGGGCTTCTGAATTTCCAGTTAGTCTTGCGCAGTTGTCTGCATGTTTGTTCTCTATCTACTTGTTTCTTCTTCATCTTGAGGCTCTTGAGCTGGTTCTTCAGCGTTTGGGGTCTGCTTGTTCGGGGCGTTTGCTCGATGTCGGTGCTGCCATGAGCTGCCACATTGCGCCAGTACACAAGCTCACTAATCGCCAAATCAGCACTTGAACCCACAGCGCACAGATTAGCATGGGGAAGAGCATGTTGAAGTGCAGCAAGATCTTCATCACCGTCGACGTCTGCTTGTCCTTGATCATCTCCGAATACATCCTCGCAAACCAGAACAACGGAAGGAACGTTTGTGCACGTGAAGATACCCGCAAACAATGCAAAGGTGAAGAACAACGTAGCCTCGGCAATTGCCGCCAACGGCGCAATGTTGACAAATCATTCGCATAATGGAGCGCGAACTTGACACCAATACACACAGGGTGTAATGCCGCCCAGGACATTTAGAACCGCGGTGGAAGCGGACAAAATAGGATAGTCACTCAGCAACAGTCGTGGAAACCATGCAAGAGACGACCCCGTCATCAGAACGGCATCGAAAACGTTGCGAGAAAAAACTACACCCGACAGATGCAGCTCAAGGACCAATTTCGTCTTGCACGAGAAATTGACAAGCTGCACTGTGAAATCAAAAGTAGTAATATCCAGTACATTACACCGG